>JAZGTN010000004.1:3877500-5290254 GCA_037783415.1 Leptasterias polaris | reverse complement strand
TGAGGTTTGGAGAAAATTTAAGAAACAGTTGAAGCGTTAAACATCATTGCGCAATACAACTGGATAACATGAAGTTCGGAGAAATGTAAGAGACGGCTTGTTAGCAGTTTAACAGTTGAAAATAAATTGCAGGGTTTAAAGACTTAAGAAGAGTTGACATTTATCAACATACCTCACATGACATTCCATGTTGAACTTATTCATGATGGATACTGCTCTTCAATCTGTGAATAATCTGAAAGCAAAAAACGACACACAGTCATAAACATTATTTTAAGACAGTTAGCTATTCCTGTACCCGACATATTCTATGCGTATGACACTTTTCTAATCTCCAACATTAGTTCCAGAACAATTTGACAGTTCTCAAGGAAAACCAAAATAGAGCACAACATCGACTCTGAAATAACTTGAGAGTTGAACAATCATTAAGATGGCAGTTTTAAGAGACTGGACAACATGAGGTTCGGAGAAATGTAAGAGACAGAACGACATCGGCTCGTGAACAGTTGTTGAACATCATTGCGCAGGGTTTAAAAATTTAAGAAGAATTGACATTTGTCAACATACCTCATACGACATTCTAAGTTGGCCTTCTCTTATCCCTGATGGATACTGCTCTTCAATCTGTGGACAATCTGCAAGCAAAGTAGAACACACTGTCATAAACATGTCATCATGCTTGGGCAAAGTTTAAGAAACAGAACATCATTGACTTGTGAACAATTATTAGATTGGTAAACTTTTGAACGACTAGATACATGAGCCTAAAAAAGAAAAGACAGCATCACATCGACTCTGGATTAAGTTGAGAGTTGAACAATCATTTGGGTGGCAAGTTTTGAAAGACTTGACAACAAGAAGTTTACAGAAAATTAAGAGAGGGCACAACATTGATTGGTATTAGATTGGTATTTATTTGAGGAGCTGGAAGACATGAACCTCAAGGAAAACCAAAGACAGTACAACATTGGCTCTTGAGTAATATAACAGTTGAACGATCATCAAGGTGTTACGTTTCGAGAGAATGGAGAAATTTAAGAGACAGCACAACAGTGGCTAATGAACAGTTGAAGCATTGAAAATCATTGAGCGTGGTTTAAAAAACTTAAAAAGAATGAACATTATTCAACATACCTCACATGTCATTTCAATATGACCTGCTCTTCAATGTGTAAATTATCTGCAAGCGTAAAAAGACACACTGTCAAAAACATTTCATAGAAAGCATCATTGGCTTGAGAACAATTTAAGAGTTGCAATATCAGTAGATTGGTTAATTTCTGAACGACTAAACACATGAGCCCCAAAGAAAACCAAAGGCACCACAACATTGGCTCCTGAATACTTTTAGAACTGAACAATCATTAAGGCGGCAAGTTTTAAAAGACTAGACATTATGAGCCTCAAGGAAAACCAATGAGAGCACAACATCTATTCTATAATAACTTGAATGATGATAAATCATTAAGGTTGCACGTTTTGACAAGTGTGATGCAAATTCCTTCACAAACTTGGCGCCTCCAAAACTGACCTTTTCCACAAACAATAGCCTCTACAACCAAGACCAGCCCCAGCTTGATAAATCCAGCCTGGTCCTACTGGCACGCTCCGTAAAAAAAGGCAAAACGCACAACAACAGCGCTTGCTTTTCAGTCCAATAGACTAAGCCACTTACATGTAGTAATAATACTACTCCTTAGCGGTCAAGTCAAAGTAAACCATGGACCTGGTCCCTCAAGCCCTGTTCCCGAATACCCGTGTGGTATCTGCAACAACGAGGTCAATGACAGCCATGCTGCTCTCAATTGCGACACATGTGGGTTCTGGTGCCACATTCAATGTGCTGGCATTCCTGTGCATCACTATAGTATACTAGTCAAGGCGTCAAGCAGCTTCTCGTGGATCTGCTGTGAATGTGGCTCACCGAACTTCAGCAGCTCCCTACACGCCACAACTCCAGCCGAACTTTCAAATCCTTTCTCGCCACTTGAATGGGATACAAGCTTATCTGAAACAGATCCCGGTTCTACAGCCCTTCCACAGACGTCTACACCGTGATTGCCGGCGACTTCAACTGTCCCCGACATCGATTGGACTACGGGTACTGCATCAAACCCCAACACCGCTAGTATTCACCAAACATTTCTTGACATACTCATGGATCATTCACTTGTGCAATTAGTCAACCAGGTCACCAGACCAATCTCCAACAGTATATTAGACCTAATCAACAGCTTGTAAGCAACATCGAATCAAACCCAGGTATTTCAGACCACAACATCATCACCTTTAACATCAACTCAAAAACCCAAACAGCAAGCTAAACCACCCCAGAAACTCTTCATAAAACTTCTTCCATAAAGCCGACACAGCCCAACTGAAACAGCGGGTTAATCAATTCACAGAGGACTTCCTTCACTCTGACCCAATCAGCAACACTGTTTTTAATAATACAAACTGGTCCAAAATACTTGACAGTCTCAATGGCATCCTGAATACGTGTTGTGTCCCTTCAAAGTGGAGTAAAAGTAAACGCCATCTGCCATGGATCTCAACTACCTTGAAGCGAGAGATGCGAAAGCGGGACAGACTATACAGGGAAGCACGTAAACTCCAAAACAATAGAACCTGGTACGAATACAGACAATTCCACAATCAACAACGTCATCAATGTCAACAATGTCAACAACGTCATCGGAGCAAGTCTCGCAGAGAAACCAACAACTTTCTGGTCATATGTTAAACTCATGCGAACTGAGCACCTGGGCATTCCTACCCTGCGATCTGCCTCCAAAATGTGCTCAACAGACAAAGACAAGGCTGAACTGTTAAATAATTACTTCCAATGATCTGTATTCACGCAAGAAACCAACCTAAACATACCAGACAAGGGAATTTCTCCATACCCATCCATCACAAACATCGTCATAGGTATTGCTGGAGTAGAAAAGCAACTTGCAGCAATCAATCCATCTAAAGCGTGTGGACCAGATGAAATTTCACCTAAGCTTTTGAAGTTAGTTGAGCATGAAATAGCACCAGCACTAACTTTCCTTTTCCAACAATCATACAATAGTGGCACCATTCCTACCCAATGGAAAAAAGCTCTGGTCACCAGCATCTACAAGAAGGACCCAAAATCTGATCCATCTACTTACAGGCATATCTCCTTAACCTGTGCATGCTGTAAGGTCATGGAACACATCATACTGAGCCATTTATCCAAACATCCTTCTTGATTCACAACATGGCTTCAGAGGAAAACTGTCAACTACAACACAACTCATATCTGCGACACACGATTGGGCTCACACCCTCAACAGCCGTGGCCAAACCTACGTGGTCTTCCTAGATTTTAGCAAGGCTTTTGACAACGTGCCTCACCATCGCCTGTCAGCCAAGCTTCAATTCTATGGTGTCAGAGGTGACACGGTAAATTGGATTAGTGCATTCCTGAGTGATCGCGAACAGGCTGTGACAGTCAATGGTTCCTTTTCGTCTTGGGGTAAGGTAACATCAGGTGTACCTCAAGGTTCAGTGTTGGGAACGACATCCAGGACCAAGTGCAATCCACATTGAGGCTTTTTGCTGATGACAGTGTTATCTATCGCAAAATCCATTGCCAGGAAGATCATTCCAAGCTCCTGCAAGACATATCATTGCTCACTGACTGGTCCGCAAAATGGTTGATGCACTTCAATATCAACAAATGTGCCTTACTATCGAACACCAAAAAACACAAGCCCAGTCTCTTTCAATATAATATCCTTGGAACAACTCTTGCCTCAGTAGACCAGTACGATTACCTGGGAGTCACAGTGACTCATGATCTCCGCTGGAACATCCACCACCAGAAAATGATAAATACATCTAGCCGCACCCTTGGTCTTCTCCGCAGAACCCTCGCTCATTGCACCCAAACTGTTAAAATAACTGCCTACAAAACCCTAGTTCGCCCGCAAATGGACTACGCCTCAGGAGTCTGGAGTCCACACACATTGGATGGCCAAAAACGACTTGAGCAAATTCATAAATCCATTGCCTCAGTAGACCAGTACGGTCACATTACTCATTAACTACCTGGGATGGGAGACACTGCATGTAAGACGCCTTCTTGCACAGTCCACAATGTTCTTCAAAATACACCGTGGTCTAGTCAACATCCAATTGCCACCATCCATCAAACCAGCTACATACATTGCCAGACAGGATCACTCCCTCAAGAATACCATACCGGATGCCTCAAACGACCAATACAAATTTTCATTCTACCCAAGAACAGTTAAGATCTGGAACCAACTACCATCTACAGCAGTCTTCGCACCATCCATCTCAGCATTCCAACAGGTTGCCCTGCCAGCTATCAGAGTCCTACAGCCTCTGGCTGGCTCTAGGATGCTGTAAACCCATTTCGGCTCTTGTACAGTGTAAATAGCGTGCCTTTTCTTTCATTTCTCACTGCACTTCTGCACTGTCGACCAATGACGGTCACCAACGCACCATCCCAGTTTAGCTTCCTACGTGAGCTTTATAGGGATTATTTTACTCAAGACTTTTACTCAAATGTCATCATGCTTGGGCAAAGCTTTAGGAACAGTACCGGTAAAACATTGGCTTGAAAGTAATCATTGGATCGCTAAAATTTTAAGGGGTAAAATGTCATTAGATTGGTAAATGTGTGACAGACCAAACAACATGAGCTTCAAAGAAAACCAAAGACAGCAAAATTATCAAGGTGTTACGTTTAGAGGGACTGGAGAGCCCGACATTCGGAAAATTTTAAGACACAGCACATTATTTTAAGAGTAGAACAATCATTTAGGTGGTCTGTTTCAAGGGACTACACAACAGGATGTTTTGAGACGGCACAACATTTGAGAGTTGAAATATCCTTAGACTAAACAACAACATAAGCCTCAACGAAAACCACAAACAAAGCAACATAGGATCATGAACAGTTTTAAGAGTTGTACAATCATTTACATGTAGGTGGCACATTTCAAGGTACTTGACAACATGAGGTTCAGAGAAATATAACAGACGGCGCAACTTCGTCTCATGAACAGTTTAAGAGTTGAAAAACACTGCCCAGGGTTTCAAAACTTAAAGAAGAGTTGACATTAATCACGTACCTCACATGACATTCCATGTCCACTTCTTATTCATGATGGATACTGCTCTTCAATCTGTGAATAACCAGCAAGCAGAGTAGAACACATCGTCAAAAATGTGTCATCAAACGTCATCATGCTAGGGCAAAGTTTAAGAAACAGAACAACATCAGCTCAGGAACAACTAGTAGAAAGCTAAATTTTCGAACGACTAGACACATGAGCCACAAACAAAAACCAAAGGCACCACAACATTTGCTCCTGAATACTTTAAGACTTATGAGGAACTGAACAAAATGAGGTTTGAAGAAATTTGAGAGACAGCACATCAATGGCTGGTAAAAATGTATAAATGTATAAATGTAAAATTAAAGTATCATCGGCCTTTGAATAGTTTGAGTGATGAACCAACCATTAAGATGGCAAGTTTTAAAAGACATTATGAGCCTCAAAGAAAACCGAAGAGAGAACTTCGAGTGATAAACAATTATTAAGGTGACATGTTCTGATAAATAATAATATCGGCTCTTATATAGTGTAATTCTAAAGAATGATCATTGCACTTCACACATTATTACCCCTGATCACTTGGCCATTTATTTCATTCCTGAAACCATCTCAGCTCCCTGGGGAGTATACGGCCTGTGCTTCCAAAGCGCACTAAGCTAAATCATTCACAAGAACCATCTCTGCCCTCACAGGGACCCATTTTACCCCTGGGTGAAGAGAAGCAATTATAGTTAAGTGTCTTGCTCAAGGACACAAGTTTCATGACCAGAATTCGAACCCACACCCTGACGACTCAGCCACCAGAACTAAAGTCTGACTGATGCACTTAACTGCTCTGCCTGACATGCATTTGAAAATCATAGTGAAGGGTTTCAAAAACTTAAGAAGAACTTACATTTTTCAACATACCTCACATGACATTCCAAGTTGACCTTCTCTTATTCATGATGGATACTGCTGCTCTTCAATCTGTAAATAATCTGCAAGCAAAGTGAGACACACTGTCATTAACCTTAAACATTTGATCAAATGTCAACATGCTTGGGCAGAGTTTAAGTAACAGTACAACATTTGCTCAAGAACAATTTGAGAGTTGATATATCATTAGATCGGTAAATTTCCGTATAAAATTTGACTTAAATTTTCTTTAACTTTGACACATATTTTCTTTAAAGTTTGTTACAGATTTTTTCCTTAAATTTTGTTACAGATTTTTCCTTAAACTTTGTTACAAATGTTACTCTCTGAAACTTTGCCAAAAAATGTACCTTTTGAAACTTTATTAAACTTCTAACTTCTTACCCGTCCCACAGCGTTTTATTCACGAGTCTAACTTTTATCCGAAGTAGTTCCTCCAAATCGGCAAGTAACTTGTAAAAGTTACTTGTCGATTTGGAGGAACTACTTCGGATAAATAAAAATAAAATTTTAATATAATAATAATATATATATACATACATAAAATAAAATAAAATAAAATAAAATAAAAATGAAAATTAAAGAAAAATAAAAAAGCGAAAAAAACCTAAAATAAGACCCTCAAAATTTTTTGCTAGGATAGTCCTGCGGGGCAATGCCCCGCCAAGCCCCAGGGGGGCTCCGCCCCCCTATCCCCCCTTATGAGGTCTAGGACACCGGACCCTACGCAGCTAGACACCGACGCTGCTGGAGGGGGTAGGGGGATGGGTGGGAGGGACTATATGCTATATGCTATATATTACACCTGTATTTTATGACAGTTTGCTATTCCTGTACCAGACACATTCTAACCGTATATTTTAAGACAGTTTGCTATTCCAGTACCCGACACATTCTAACCGTATATTTTAAGACAGTTGGCTATTCTCATACCCGACACATTCAACCATACATTTTAAGACAGTTTGCTATTCTCATACCCGATACATTCTAACCGTATATTTTAAGACAGTTTGCTATTCTCGTACCCGATATATTTTAAGACAGTTTGCTATTCTCGTACCCGATATATTTTAAGACAGTTTGCTATTCTCGTACCCGATACATTCTAACCGTATATTTTAAGACAGTTTGCTATTCTCGTACCCGATACACTCTAACCGTATATTTTAAGAAAGTTTGCTGTTCCCGTACCCGAAATATTATATCCGTATGACACTTTTCTAGTCCCTAACCCTGACCCTTGCCCTAGCCCTAACCCTAACCCTAATGACAAACTTAACCCTAACCTTTCAAATAATTTCAATACACTGCACGTTCTTCAAATTCAATTTTGTATATTTATTCATTATTAGTAAACACACTATTGTTTTTACAGATTCGTTACATTTTACTTTTAATCTTATACTACTTTACATTAACTTCTGTCAACTTGGTTCTCCTAGGAATTCCTCCTTTCCTTTTTAGTCTTACTCTGCATTCATGAAGCTACACTTCCTACTCCACTTTACAACGGCAAATATTTCTTGTTGCCATTTATTAACGCCTGGACCAACTTCTCAAAGTGTTCTTTTGGATGCAGTCATGTGACCACCATCAATTGGTTATTTACTCTATTGCTACATTCACACCTGTTATCGTCATCTCCAAAACTGTGATTCTTCTTCAAAGTTTACTCTGTTCTGCCAACACCGTCCTATCGTCGTCGTCTCTGTTAAGGTCACTATCGTCCATGTTAGCAGCAAAACCTTTCCACGTCACACCCATCCGCCAGCACCCCCTAACCAAAAGCAAATAAAGAAATCGTACAACATCAGTTCCTGAACAATTTGACAGTTGAAATATCATTAAAATCGTAAAGTTTTGAAGGACACAACATCGACTCTGAAATAAGTTGAGAGTTGAACAATCATTAAGGTGGCAGTTTTAAGAGACTGGACACCATGAGGTTTGGAGAAAATTTAAGAAACAGTTGAAGCGTTAAACATCATTGCGCAATACAACTGGATAACATGAAGTTCGGAGAAATGTAAGAGACGGCTTGTTAGCAGTTTAACAGTTGAAAATAAATTGCAGGGTTTAAAGACTTAAGAAGAGTTGACATTTATCAACATACCTCACATGACATTCCATGTTGAACTTATTCATGATGGATACTGCTCTTCAATCTGTGAATAATCTGAAAGCAAAAAACGACACACAGTCATAAACATTATTTTAAGACAGTTAGCTATTCCTGTACCCGACATATTCTATGCGTATGACACTTTTCTAATCTCCAACATTAGTTCCAGAACAATTTGACAGTTCTCAAGGAAAACCAAAATAGAGCACAACATCGACTCTGAAATAACTTGAGAGTTGAACAATCATTAAGATGGCAGTTTTAAGAGACTGGACAACATGAGGTTCGGAGAAATGTAAGAGACAGAACGACATCGGCTCGTGAACAGTTGTTGAACATCATTGCGCAGGGTTTAAAAATTTAAGAAGAATTGACATTTGTCAACATACCTCATACGACATTCTAAGTTGGCCTTCTCTTATCCCTGATGGATACTGCTCTTCAATCTGTGGACAATCTGCAAGCAAAGTAGAACACACTGTCATAAACATGTCATCATGCTTGGGCAAAGTTTAAGAAACAGAACATCATTGACTTGTGAACAATTATTAGATTGGTAAACTTTTGAACGACTAGATACATGAGCCTAAAAAAGAAAAGACAGCATCACATCGACTCTGGATTAAGTTGAGAGTTGAACAATCATTTGGGTGGCAAGTTTTGAAAGACTTGACAACAAGAAGTTTACAGAAAATTAAGAGAGGGCACAACATTGATTGGTATTAGATTGGTATTTATTTGAGGAGCTGGAAGACATGAACCTCAAGGAAAACCAAAGACAGTACAACATTGGCTCTTGAGTAATATAACAGTTGAACGATCATCAAGGTGTTACGTTTCGAGAGAATGGAGAAATTTAAGAGACAGCACAACAGTGGCTAATGAACAGTTGAAGCATTGAAAATCATTGAGCGTGGTTTAAAAAACTTAAAAAGAATGAACATTATTCAACATACCTCACATGTCATTTCAATATGACCTGCTCTTCAATGTGTAAATTATCTGCAAGCGTAAAAAGACACACTGTCAAAAACATTTCATAGAAAGCATCATTGGCTTGAGAACAATTTAAGAGTTGCAATATCAGTAGATTGGTTAATTTCTGAACGACTAAACACATGAGCCCCAAAGAAAACCAAAGGCACCACAACATTGGCTCCTGAATACTTTTAGAACTGAACAATCATTAAGGCGGCAAGTTTTAAAAGACTAGACATTATGAGCCTCAAGGAAAACCAATGAGAGCACAACATCTATTCTATAATAACTTGAATGATGATAAATCATTAAGGTTGCACGTTTTGACAAGTGTGATGCAAATTCCTTCACAAACTTGGCGCCTCCAAAACTGACCTTTTCCACAAACAATAGCCTCTACAACCAAGACCAGCCCCAGCTTGATAAATCCAGCCTGGTCCTACTGGCACGCTCCGTAAAAAAAGGCAAAACGCACAACAACAGCGCTTGCTTTTCAGTCCAATAGACTAAGCCACTTACATGTAGTAATAATACTACTCCTTAGCGGTCAAGTCAAAGTAAACCATGGACCTGGTCCCTCAAGCCCTGTTCCCGAATACCCGTGTGGTATCTGCAACAACGAGGTCAATGACAGCCATGCTGCTCTCAATTGCGACACATGTGGGTTCTGGTGCCACATTCAATGTGCTGGCATTCCTGTGCATCACTATAGTATACTAGTCAAGGCGTCAAGCAGCTTCTCGTGGATCTGCTGTGAATGTGGCTCACCGAACTTCAGCAGCTCCCTACACGCCACAACTCCAGCCGAACTTTCAAATCCTTTCTCGCCACTTGAATGGGATACAAGCTTATCTGAAACAGATCCCGGTTCTACAGCCCTTCCACAGACGTCTACACCGTGATTGCCGGCGACTTCAACTGTCCCCGACATCGATTGGACTACGGGTACTGCATCAAACCCCAACACCGCTAGTATTCACCAAACATTTCTTGACATACTCATGGATCATTCACTTGTGCAATTAGTCAACCAGGTCACCAGACCAATCTCCAACAGTATATTAGACCTAATCAACAGCTTGTAAGCAACATCGAATCAAACCCAGGTATTTCAGACCACAACATCATCACCTTTAACATCAACTCAAAAACCCAAACAGCAAGCTAAACCACCCCAGAAACTCTTCATAAAACTTCTTCCATAAAGCCGACACAGCCCAACTGAAACAGCGGGTTAATCAATTCACAGAGGACTTCCTTCACTCTGACCCAATCAGCAACACTGTTTTTAATAATACAAACTGGTCCAAAATACTTGACAGTCTCAATGGCATCCTGAATACGTGTTGTGTCCCTTCAAAGTGGAGTAAAAGTAAACGCCATCTGCCATGGATCTCAACTACCTTGAAGCGAGAGATGCGAAAGCGGGACAGACTATACAGGGAAGCACGTAAACTCCAAAACAATAGAACCTGGTACGAATACAGACAATTCCACAATCAACAACGTCATCAATGTCAACAATGTCAACAACGTCATCGGAGCAAGTCTCGCAGAGAAACCAACAACTTTCTGGTCATATGTTAAACTCATGCGAACTGAGCACCTGGGCATTCCTACCCTGCGATCTGCCTCCAAAATGTGCTCAACAGACAAAGACAAGGCTGAACTGTTAAATAATTACTTCCAATGATCTGTATTCACGCAAGAAACCAACCTAAACATACCAGACAAGGGAATTTCTCCATACCCATCCATCACAAACATCGTCATAGGTATTGCTGGAGTAGAAAAGCAACTTGCAGCAATCAATCCATCTAAAGCGTGTGGACCAGATGAAATTTCACCTAAGCTTTTGAAGTTAGTTGAGCATGAAATAGCACCAGCACTAACTTTCCTTTTCCAACAATCATACAATAGTGGCACCATTCCTACCCAATGGAAAAAAGCTCTGGTCACCAGCATCTACAAGAAGGACCCAAAATCTGATCCATCTACTTACAGGCATATCTCCTTAACCTGTGCATGCTGTAAGGTCATGGAACACATCATACTGAGCCATTTATCCAAACATCCTTCTTGATTCACAACATGGCTTCAGAGGAAAACTGTCAACTACAACACAACTCATATCTGCGACACACGATTGGGCTCACACCCTCAACAGCCGTGGCCAAACCTACGTGGTCTTCCTAGATTTTAGCAAGGCTTTTGACAACGTGCCTCACCATCGCCTGTCAGCCAAGCTTCAATTCTATGGTGTCAGAGGTGACACGGTAAATTGGATTAGTGCATTCCTGAGTGATCGCGAACAGGCTGTGACAGTCAATGGTTCCTTTTCGTCTTGGGGTAAGGTAACATCAGGTGTACCTCAAGGTTCAGTGTTGGGAACGACATCCAGGACCAAGTGCAATCCACATTGAGGCTTTTTGCTGATGACAGTGTTATCTATCGCAAAATCCATTGCCAGGAAGATCATTCCAAGCTCCTGCAAGACATATCATTGCTCACTGACTGGTCCGCAAAATGGTTGATGCACTTCAATATCAACAAATGTGCCTTACTATCGAACACCAAAAAACACAAGCCCAGTCTCTTTCAATATAATATCCTTGGAACAACTCTTGCCTCAGTAGACCAGTACGATTACCTGGGAGTCACAGTGACTCATGATCTCCGCTGGAACATCCACCACCAGAAAATGATAAATACATCTAGCCGCACCCTTGGTCTTCTCCGCAGAACCCTCGCTCATTGCACCCAAACTGTTAAAATAACTGCCTACAAAACCCTAGTTCGCCCGCAAATGGACTACGCCTCAGGAGTCTGGAGTCCACACACATTGGATGGCCAAAAACGACTTGAGCAAATTCATAAATCCATTGCCTCAGTAGACCAGTACGGTCACATTACTCATTAACTACCTGGGATGGGAGACACTGCATGTAAGACGCCTTCTTGCACAGTCCACAATGTTCTTCAAAATACACCGTGGTCTAGTCAACATCCAATTGCCACCATCCATCAAACCAGCTACATACATTGCCAGACAGGATCACTCCCTCAAGAATACCATACCGGATGCCTCAAACGACCAATACAAATTTTCATTCTACCCAAGAACAGTTAAGATCTGGAACCAACTACCATCTACAGCAGTCTTCGCACCATCCATCTCAGCATTCCAACAGGTTGCCCTGCCAGCTATCAGAGTCCTACAGCCTCTGGCTGGCTCTAGGATGCTGTAAACCCATTTCGGCTCTTGTACAGTGTAAATAGCGTGCCTTTTCTTTCATTTCTCACTGCACTTCTGCACTGTCGACCAATGACGGTCACCAACGCACCATCCCAGTTTAGCTTCCTACGTGAGCTTTATAGGGATTATTTTACTCAAGACTTTTACTCAAATGTCATCATGCTTGGGCAAAGCTTTAGGAACAGTACCGGTAAAACATTGGCTTGAAAGTAATCATTGGATCGCTAAAATTTTAAGGGGTAAAATGTCATTAGATTGGTAAATGTGTGACAGACCAAACAACATGAGCTTCAAAGAAAACCAAAGACAGCAAAATTATCAAGGTGTTACGTTTAGAGGGACTGGAGAGCCCGACATTCGGAAAATTTTAAGACACAGCACATTATTTTAAGAGTAGAACAATCATTTAGGTGGTCTGTTTCAAGGGACTACACAACAGGATGTTTTGAGACGGCACAACATTTGAGAGTTGAAATATCCTTAGACTAAACAACAACATAAGCCTCAACGAAAACCACAAACAAAGCAACATAGGATCATGAACAGTTTTAAGAGTTGTACAATCATTTACATGTAGGTGGCACATTTCAAGGTACTTGACAACATGAGGTTCAGAGAAATATAACAGACGGCGCAACTTCGTCTCATGAACAGTTTAAGAGTTGAAAAACACTGCCCAGGGTTTCAAAACTTAAAGAAGAGTTGACATTAATCACGTACCTCACATGACATTCCATGTCCACTTCTTATTCATGATGGATACTGCTCTTCAATCTGTGAATAACCAGCAAGCAGAGTAGAACACATCGTCAAAAATGTGTCATCAAACGTCATCATGCTAGGGCAAAGTTTAAGAAACAGAACAACATCAGCTCAGGAACAACTAGTAGAAAGCTAAATTTTCGAACGACTAGACACATGAGCCACAAACAAAAACCAAAGGCACCACAACATTTGCTCCTGAATACTTTAAGACTTATGAGGAACTGAACAAAATGAGGTTTGAAGAAATTTGAGAGACAGCACATCAATGGCTGGTAAAAATGTATAAATGTATAAATGTAAAATTAAAGTATCATCGGCCTTTGAATAGTTTGAGTGATGAACCAACCATTAAGATGGCAAGTTTTAAAAGACATTATGAGCCTCAAAGAAAACCGAAGAGAGAACTTCGAGTGATAAACAATTATTAAGGTGACATGTTCTGATAAATAATAATATCGGCTCTTATATAGTGTAATTCTAAAGAATGATCATTGCACTTCACACATTATTACCCCTGATCACTTGGCCATTTATTTCATTCCTGAAACCATCTCAGCTCCCTGGGGAGTATACGGCCTGTGCTTCCAAAGCGCACTAAGCTAAATCATTCACAAGAACCATCTCTGCCCTCACAGGGACCCATTTTACCCCTGGGTGAAGAGAAGCAATTATAGTTAAGTGTCTTGCTCAAGGACACAAGTTTCATGACCAGAATTCGAACCCACACCCTGACGACTCAGCCACCAGAACTAAAGTCTGACTGATGCACTTAACTGCTCTGCCTGACATGCATTTGAAAATCATAGTGAAGGGTTTCAAAAACTTAAGAAGAACTTACATTTTTCAACATACCTCACATGACATTCCAAGTTGACCTTCTCTTATTCATGATGGATACTGCTGCTCTTCAATCTGTAAATAATCTGCAAGCAAAGTGAGACACACTGTCATTAACCTTAAACATTTGATCAAATGTCAACATGCTTGGGCAGAGTTTAAGTAACAGTACAACATTTGCTCAAGAACAATTTGAGAGTTGATATATCATTAGATCGGTAAATTTCCGTATAAAATTTGACTTAAATTTTCTTTAACTTTGACACATATTTTCTTTAAAGTTTGTTACAGATTTTTTCCTTAAATTTTGTTACAGATTTTTCCTTAAACTTTGTTACAAATGTTACTCTCTGAAACTTTGCCAAAAAATGTACCTTTTGAAACTTTATTAAACTTCTAACTTCTTACCCGTCCCACAGCGTTTTATTCACGAGTCTAACTTTTATCCGAAGTAGTTCCTCCAAATCGGCAAGTAACTTGTAAAAGTTACTTGTCGATTTGGAGGAACTACTTCGGATAAATAAAAATAAAATTTTAATATAATAATAATATATATATACATACATAAAATAAAATAAAATAAAATAAAATAAAAATGAAAATTAAAGAAAAATAAAAAAGCGAAAAAAACCTAAAATAAGACCCTCAAAATTTTTTGCTAGGATAGTCCTGCGGGGCAATGCCCCGCCAAGCCCCAGGGGGGCTCCGCCCCCCTATCCCCCCTTATGAGGTCTAGGACACCGGACCCTACGCAGCTAGACACCGACGCTGCTGGAGGGGGTAGGGGGATGGGTGGGAGGGACTATATGCTATATGCTATATATTACACCTGTATTTTATGACAGTTTGCTATTCCTGTACCAGACACATTCTAACCGTATATTTTAAGAGTTTGCTATTCCAGTACCCGACACATTCTAACCGTATATTTTAAGACAGTTGGCTATTCTCATACCCGACACATTCAACCATACATTTTAAGACAGTTTGCTATTCTCATACCCGATACATTCTAACCGTATATTTTAAGACAGTTTGCTATTCTCGTACCCGATATATTTTAAGACAGTTTGCTATTCTCGTACCCGATATATTTTAAGACAGTTTGCTATTCTCGTACCCGATACATTCTAACCGTATATTTTAAGACAGTTTGCTATTCTCGTACCCGATACACTCTAACCGTATATTTTAAGAAAGTTTGCTGTTCCCGTACCCGAAATATTATATCCGTATGACACTTTTCTAGTCCCTAACCCTGACCCTTGCCCTAGCCCTAACCCTAACCCTAATGACAAACTTAACCCTAACCTTTCAAATAATTTCAATACACTGCACGTTCTTCAAATTCAATTTTGTATATTTATTCATTATTAGTAAACACACTATTGTTTTTACAGATTCGTTACATTTTACTTTTAATCTTATACTACTTTACATTAACTTCTGTCAACTTGGTTCTCCTAGGAATTCCTCCTTTCCTTTTTAGTCTTACTCTGCATTCATGAAGCTACACTTCCTACTCCACTTTACAACGGCAAATATTTCTTGTTGCCATTTATTAACGCCTGGACCAACTTCTCAAAGTGTTCTTTTGGATGCAGTCATGTGACCACCATCAATTGGTTATTTACTCTATTGCTACATTCACACCTGTTATCGTCATCTCCAAAACTGTGATTCTTCTTCAAAGTTTACTCTGTTCTGCCAACACCGTCCTATCGTCGTCGTCTCTGTTAAGGTCACTATCGTCCATGTTAGCAGCAAAACCTTTCCACGTCACACCCATCCGCCAGCACCCCCTAACCAAAAGCAAATAAAGAAATCGTACAACATCAGTTCCTGAACAATTTGACAGTTGAAATATCATTAAAATCGTAAAGTTTTGAAGGACACAACATCGACTCTGAAATAAGTTGAGAGTTGAACAATCATTAAGGTGGCAGTTTTAAGAGACTGGACACCATGAGGTTTGGAGAAAATTTAAGAAACAGTTGAAGCGTTAAACATCATTGCGCAATACAACTGGATAACATGAAGTTCGGAGAAATGTAAGAGACGGCTTGTTAGCAGTTTAACAGTTGAAAATAAATTGCAGGGTTTAAAGACTTAAGAAGAGTTGACATTTATCAACATACCTCACATGACATTCCATGTTGAACTTATTCATGATGGATACTGCTCTTCAATCTGTGAATAATCTGAAAGCAAAAAACGACACACAGTCATAAACATTATTTTAAGACAGTTAGCTATTCCTGTACCCGACATATTCTATGCGTATGACACTTTTCTAATCTCCAACATTAGTTCCAGAACAATTTGACAGTTCTCAAGGAAAACCAAAATAGAGCACAACATCGACTCTGAAATAACTTGAGAGTTGAACAATCATTAAGATGGCAGTTTTAAGAGACTGGACAACATGAGGTTCGGAGAAATGTAAGAGACAGAACGACATCGACTCGTGAACAGTTGTTGAACATCATTGCGCAGGGTTTAAAAATTTAAGAAGAATTGACATTTGTCAACATACCTCATACGACATTCTAAGTTGGCCTTCTCTTATCCCTGATGGATACTGCTCTTCAATCTGTGGACAATCTGCAAGCAAAGTAGAACACACTGTCATAAACATGTCATCATGCTTGGGCAAAGTTTAAGAAACAGAACATCATTGACTTGTGAACAATTATTAGATTGGTAAACTTTTGAACGACTAGATACATGAGCCTAAAAAAGAAAAGACAGCATCACATCGACTCTGGATTAAGTTGAGAGTTGAACAATCATTTGGGTGGCAAGTTTTGAAAGACTTGACAACAAGAAGTTTACAGAAAATTAAGAGAGGGCACAACATTGATTGGTATTAGATTGGTATTTATTTGAGGAGCTGGAAGACATGAACCTCAAGGAAAACCAAAGACAGTACAACATTGGCTCTTGAGTAATATAACAGTTGAACGATCATCAAGGTGTTACGTTTCGAGAGAATGGAGAAATTTAAGAGACAGCACAACAGTGGCTAATGAACAGTTGAAGCATTGAAAATCATTGAGCGTGGTTTAAAAAACTTAAAAAGAATGAACATTATTCAACATACCTCACATGTCATTTCAATATGACCTGCTCTTCAATGTGTAAATTATCTGCAAGCGTAAAAAGACACACTGTCAAAAACATTTCATAGAAAGCATCATTGGCTTGAGAACAATTTAAGAGTTGCAATATCAGTAGATTGGTTAATTTCTGAACGACTAAACACATGAGCCCCAAAGAAAACCAAAGGCACCACAACATTGGCTCCTGAATACTTTTAGAACTGAACAATCATTAAGGCGGCAAGTTTTAAAAGACTAGACATTATGAGCCTCAAGGAAAACCAATGAGAGCACAACATCTATTCTATAATAACTTGAATGATGATAAATCATTAAGGTTGCACGTTTTGACAAGTGTGATGCAAATTCCTTCACAAACTTGGCGCCTCCAAAACTGACCTTTTCCACAAACAATAGCCTCTACAACCAAGACCAGCCCCAGCTTGATAAATCCAGCCTGGTCCTACTGGCACGCTCCGTAAAAAAAGGCAAAACGCACAACAACAGCGCTTGCTTTTCAGTCCAATAGACTAAGCCACTTACATGTAGTAATAATACTACTCCTTAGCGGTCAAGTCAAAGTAAACCATGGACCTGGTCCCTCAAGCCCTGTTCCCGAATACCCGTGTGGTATCTGCAACAACGAGGTCAATGACAGCCATGCTGCTCTCAATTGCGACACATGTGGGTTCTGGTGCCACATTCAATGTGCTGGCATTCCTGTGCATCACTATAGTATACTAGTCAAGGCGTCAAGCAGCTTCTCGTGGATCTGCTGTGAATGTGGCTCACCGAACTTCAGCAGCTCCCTACACGCCACAACTCCAGCCGAACTTTCAAATCCTTTCTCGCCACTTGAATGGGATACAAGCTTATCTGAAACAGATCCCGGTTCTACAGCCCTTCCACAGACGTCTACACCGTGATTGCCGGCGACTTCAACTGTCCCCGACATCGATTGGACTACGGGTACTGCATCAAACCCCAACACCGCTAGTATTCACCAAACATTTCTTGACATACTCATGGATCATTCACTTGTGCAATTAGTCAACCAGGTCACCAGACCAATCTCCAACAGTATATTAGACCTAATCAACAGCTTGTAAGCAACATCGAATCAAACCCAGGTATTTCAGACCACAACATCATCACCTTTAACATCAACTCAAAAACCCAAACAGCAAGCTAAACCACCCCAGAAACTCTTCATAAAACTTCTTCCATAAAGCCGACACAGCCCAACTGAAACAGCGGGTTAATCAATTCACAGAGGACTTCCTTCACTCTGACCCAATCAGCAACACTGTTTTTAATAATACAAACTGGTCCAAAATACTTGACAGTCTCAATGGCATCCTGAATACGTGTTGTGTCCCTTCAAAGTGGAGTAAAAGTAAACGCCATCTGCCATGGATCTCAACTACCTTGAAGCGAGAGATGCGAAAGCGGGACAGACTATACAGGGAAGCACGTAAACTCCAAAACAATAGAACCTGGTACGAATACAGACAATTCCACAATCAACAACGTCATCAATGTCAACAATGTCAACAACGTCATCGGAGCAAGTCTCGCAGAGAAACCAACAACTTTCTGGTCATATGTTAAACTCATGCGAACTGAGCACCTGGGCATTCCTACCCTGCGATCTGCCTCCAAAATGTGCTCAACAGACAAAGACAAGGCTGAACTGTTAAATAATTACTTCCAATGATCTGTATTCACGCAAGAAACCAACCTAAACATACCAGACAAGGGAATTTCTCCATACCCATCCATCACAAACATCGTCATAGGTATTGCTGGAGTAGAAAAGCAACTTGCAGCAATCAATCCATCTAAAGCGTGTGGACCAGATGAAATTTCACCTAAGCTTTTGAAGTTAGTTGAGCATGAAATAGCACCAGCACTAACTTTCCTTTTCCAACAATCATACAATAGTGGCACCATTCCTACCCAATGGAAAAAAGCTCTGGTCACCAGCATCTACAAGAAGGACCCAAAATCTGATCCATCTACTTACAGGCATATCTCCTTAACCTGTGCATGCTGTAAGGTCATGGAACACATCATACTGAGCCATTTATCCAAACATCCTTCTTGATTCACAACATGGCTTCAGAGGAAAACTGTCAACTACAACACAACTCATATCTGCGACACACGATTGGGCTCACACCCTCAACAGCCGTGGCCAAACCTACGTGGTCTTCCTAGATTTTAGCAAGGCTTTTGACAACGTGCCTCACCATCGCCTGTCAGCCAAGCTTCAATTCTATGGTGTCAGAGGTGACACGGTAAATTGGATTAGTGCATTCCTGAGTGATCGCGAACAGGCTGTGACAGTCAATGGTTCCTTTTCGTCTTGGGGTAAGGTAACATCAGGTGTACCTCAAGGTTCAGTGTTGGGAACGACATCCAGGACCAAGTGCAATCCACATTGAGGCTTTTTGCTGATGACAGTGTTATCTATCGCAAAATCCATTGCCAGGAAGATCATTCCAAGCTCCTGCAAGACATATCATTGCTCACTGACTGGTCCGCAAAATGGTTGATGCACTTCAATATCAACAAATGTGCCTTACTATCGAACACCAAAAAACACAAGCCCAGTCTCTTTCAATATAATATCCTTGGAACAACTCTTGCCTCAGTAGACCAGTACGATTACCTGGGAGTCACAGTGACTCATGATCTCCGCTGGAACATCCACCACCAGAAAATGATAAATACATCTAGCCGCACCCTTGGTCTTCTCCGCAGAACCCTCGCTCATTGCACCCAAACTGTTAAAATAACTGCCTACAAAACCCTAGTTCGCCCGCAAATGGACTACGCCTCAGGAGTCTGGAGTCCACACACATTGGATGGCCAAAAACGACTTGAGCAAATTCATAAATCCATTGCCTCAGTAGACCAGTACGGTCACATTACTCATTAACTACCTGGGATGGGAGACACTGCATGTAAGACGCCTTCTTGCACAGTCCACAATGTTCTTCAAAATACACCGTGGTCTAGTCAACATCCAATTGCCACCATCCATCAAACCAGCTACATACATTGCCAGACAGGATCACTCCCTCAAGAATACCATACCGGATGCCTCAAACGACCAATACAAATTTTCATTCTACCCAAGAACA
This sequence comes from Leptasterias polaris, assembly GCA_037783415.1. Lineage (NCBI taxonomy): Eukaryota > Metazoa > Echinodermata > Asteroidea > Forcipulatida > Asteriidae > Leptasterias > Leptasterias polaris. The sequence goes on along the minus strand of JAZGTN010000004.1, from coordinate 5,270,002 downwards.
GTTAAGATCTGGAACCAACTACCATCTACAGCAGTCTTCGCACCATCCATCTCAGCATTCCAACAGGTTGCCCTGCCAGCTATCAGAGTCCTACAGCCTCTGGCTGGCTCTAGGATGCTGTAAACCCATTTCGGCTCTTGTACAGTGTAAATAGCGTGCCTTTTCTTTCATTTCTCACTGCACTTCTGCACTGTCGACCAATGACGGTCACCAACGCACCATCCCAGTTTAGCTTCCTACGTGAGCTTTATAGGGATTATTTTACTCAAGACTTTTACTCAAATGTCATCATGCTTGGGCAAAGCTTTAGGAACAGTACCGGTAAAACATTGGCTTGAAAGTAATCATTGGATCGCTAAAATTTTAAGGGGTAAAATGTCATTAGATTGGTAAATGTGTGACAGACCAAACAACATGAGCTTCAAAGAAAACCAAAGACAGCAAAATTATCAAGGTGTTACGTTTAGAGGGACTGGAGAGCCCGACATTCGGAAAATTTTAAGACACAGCACATTATTTTAAGAGTAGAACAATCATTTAGGTGGTCTGTTTCAAGGGACTACACAACAGGATGTTTTGAGACGGCACAACATTTGAGAGTTGAAATATCCTTAGACTAAACAACAACCACAAACAAAGCAACATAGGATCATGAACAGTTTTAAGAGTTGTACAATCATTTACATGTAGGTGGCACATTTCAAGGTACTTGACAACATGAGGTTCAGAGAAATATAACAGACGGCGCAACTTCGTCTCATGAACAGTTTAAGAGTTGAAAAACACTGCCCAGGGTTTCAAAACTTAAAGAAGAGTTGACATTAATCACGTACCTCACATGACATTCCATGTCCACTTCTTATTCATGATGGATACTGCTCTTCAATCTGTGAATAACCAGCAAGCAGAGTAGAACACATCGTCAAAAATGTGTCATCAAACGTCATCATGCTAGGGCAAAGTTTAAGAAACAGAACAACATCAGCTCAGGAACAACTAGTAGAAAGCTAAATTTTCGAACGACTAGACACATGAGCCACAAACAAAAACCAAAGGCACCACAACATTTGCTCCTGAATACTTTAAGACTTATGAGGAACTGAACAAAATGAGGTTTGAAGAAATTTGAGAGACAGCACATCAATGGCTGGTAAAAATGTATAAATGTATAAATGTAAAATTAAAGTATCATCGGCCTTTGAATAGTTTGAGTGATGAACCAACCATTAAGATGGCAAGTTTTAAAAGACATTATGAGCCTCAAAGAAAACCGAAGAGAGAACTTCGAGTGATAAACAATTATTAAGGTGACATGTTCTGATAAATAATAATATCGGCTCTTATATAGTGTAATTCTAAAGAATGATCATTGCACTTCACACATTATTACCCCTGATCACTTGGCCATTTATTTCATTCCTGAAACCATCTCAGCTCCCTGGGGAGTATACGGCCTGTGCTTCCAAAGCGCACTAAGCTAAATCATTCACAAGAACCATCTCTGCCCTCACAGGGACCCATTTTACCCCTGGGTGAAGAGAAGCAATTATAGTTAAGTGTCTTGCTCAAGGACACAAGTTTCATGACCAGAATTCGAACCCACACCCTGACGACTCAGCCACCAGAACTAAAGTCTGACTGATGCACTTAACTGCTCTGCCTGACATGCATTTGAAAATCATAGTGAAGGGTTTCAAAAACTTAAGAAGAACTTACATTTTTCAACATACCTCACATGACATTCCAAGTTGACCTTCTCTTATTCATGATGGATACTGCTGCTCTTCAATCTGTAAATAATCTGCAAGCAAAGTGAGACACACTGTCATTAACCTTAAACATTTGATCAAATGTCAACATGCTTGGGCAGAGTTTAAGTAACAGTACAACATTTGCTCAAGAACAATTTGAGAGTTGATATATCATTAGATCGGTAAATTTCCGTATAAAATTTGACTTAAATTTTCTTTAACTTTGACACATATTTTCTTTAAAGTTTGTTACAGATTTTTTCCTTAAATTTTGTTACAGATTTTTCCTTAAACTTTGTTACAAATGTTACTCTCTGAAACTTTGCCAAAAAATGTACCTTTTGAAACTTTATTAAACTTCTAACTTCTTACCCGTCCCACAGCGTTTTATTCACGAGTCTAACTTTTATCCGAAGTAGTTCCTCCAAATCGGCAAGTAACTTGTAAAAGTTACTTGTCGATTTGGAGGAACTACTTCGGATAAATAAAAATAAAATTTTAATATAATAATAATATATATATACATACATAAAATAAAATAAAATAAAATAAAATAAAAATGAAAATTAAAGAAAAATAAAAAAGCGAAAAAAACCTAAAATAAGACCCTCAAAATTTTTTGCTAGGATAGTCCTGCGGGGCAATGCCCCGCCAAGCCCCAGGGGGGCTCCGCCCCCCTATCCCCCCTTATGAGGTCTAGGACACCGGACCCTACGCAGCTAGACACCGACGCTGCTGGAGGGGGTAGGGGGATGGGTGGGAGGGACTATATGCTATATGCTATATATTACACCTGTATTTTATGACAGTTTGCTATTCCTGTACCAGACACATTCTAACCGTATATTTTAAGACAGTTTGCTATTCCAGTACCCGACACATTCTAACCGTATATTTTAAGACAGTTGGCTATTCTCATACCCGACACATTCAACCATACATTTTAAGACAGTTTGCTATTCTCATACCCGATACATTCTAACCGTATATTTTAAGACAGTTTGCTATTCTCGTACCCGATACACTCTAACCGTATATTTTAAGAAAGTTTGCTGTTCCCGTACCCGAAATATTATATCCGTATGACACTTTTCTAGTCCCTAACCCTGACCCTTGCCCTAGCCCTAACCCTAACCCTAATGACAAACTTAACCCTAACCTTTCAAATAATTTCAATACACTGCACGTTCTTCAAATTCAATTTTGTATATTTATTCATTATTAGTAAACACACTATTGTTTTTACAGATTCGTTACATTTTACTTTTAATCTTATACTACTTTACATTAACTTCTGTCAACTTGGTTCTCCTAGGAATTCCTCCTTTCCTTTTTAGTCTTACTCTGCATTCATGAAGCTACACTTCCTACTCCACTTTACAACGGCAAATATTTCTTGTTGCCATTTATTAACGCCTGGACCAACTTCTCAAAGTGTTCTTTTGGATGCAGTCATGTGACCACCATCAATTGGTTATTTACTCTATTGCTACATTCACACCTGTTATCGTCATCTCCAAAACTGTGATTCTTCTTCAAAGTTTACTCTGTTCTGCCAACACCGTCCTATCGTCGTCGTCTCTGTTAAGGTCACTATCGTCCATGTTAGCAGCAAAACCTTTCCACGTCACACCCATCCGCCAGCACCCCCTAACCAAAAGCAAATAAAGAAATCGTACAACATCAGTTCCTGAACAATTTGACAGTTGAAATATCATTAAAATCGTAAAGTTTTGAAGGACACAACATCGACTCTGAAATAAGTTGAGAGTTGAACAATCATTAAGGTGGCAGTTTTAAGAGACTGGACACCATGAGGTTTGGAGAAAATTTAAGAAACAGTTGAAGCGTTAAACAATAGACTAAGCCACTTACATGTAGTAATAATACTACTCCTTAGCGGTCAAGTCAAAGTAAACCATGGACCTGGTCCCTCAAGCCCTGTTCCCGAATACCCGTGTGGTATCTGCAACAACGAGGTCAATGACAGCCATGCTGCTCTCAATTGCGACACATGTGGGTTCTGGTGCCACATTCAATGTGCTGGCATTCCTGTGCATCACTATAGTATACTAGTCAAGGCGTCAAGCAGCTTCTCGTGGATCTGCTGTGAATGTGGCTCACCGAACTTCAGCAGCTCCCTACACGCCACAACTCCAGCCGAACTTTCAAATCCTTTCTCGCCACTTGAATGGGATACAAGCTTATCTGAAACAGATCCCGGTTCTACAGCCCTTCCACAGACGTCTACACCGTGATTGCCGGCGACTTCAACTGTCCCCGACATCGATTGGACTACGGGTACTGCATCAAACCCCAACACCGCTAGTATTCACCAAACATTTCTTGACATACTCATGGATCATTCACTTGTGCAATTAGTCAACCAGGTCACCAGACCAATCTCCAACAGTATATTAGACCTAATCAACAGCTTGTAAGCAACATCGAATCAAACCCAGGTATTTCAGACCACAACATCATCACCTTTAACATCAACTCAAAAACCCAAACAGCAAGCTAAACCACCCCAGAAACTCTTCATAAAACTTCTTCCATAAAGCCGACACAGCCCAACTGAAACAGCGGGTTAATCAATTCACAGAGGACTTCCTTCACTCTGACCCAATCAGCAACACTGTTTTTAATAATACAAACTGGTCCAAAATACTTGACAGTCTCAATGGCATCCTGAATACGTGTTGTGTCCCTTCAAAGTGGAGTAAAAGTAAACGCCATCTGCCATGGATCTCAACTACCTTGAAGCGAGAGATGCGAAAGCGGGACAGACTATACAGGGAAGCACGTAAACTCCAAAACAATAGAACCTGGTACGAATACAGACAATTCCACAATCAACAACGTCATCAATGTCAACAATGTCAACAACGTCATCGGAGCAAGTCTCGCAGAGAAACCAACAACTTTCTGGTCATATGTTAAACTCATGCGAACTGAGCACCTGGGCATTCCTACCCTGCGATCTGCCTCCAAAATGTGCTCAACAGACAAAGACAAGGCTGAACTGTTAAATAATTACTTCCAATGATCTGTATTCACGCAAGAAACCAACCTAAACATACCAGACAAGGGAATTTCTCCATACCCATCCATCACAAACATCGTCATAGGTATTGCTGGAGTAGAAAAGCAACTTGCAGCAATCAATCCATCTAAAGCGTGTGGACCAGATGAAATTTCACCTAAGCTTTTGAAGTTAGTTGAGCATGAAATAGCACCAGCACTAACTTTCCTTTTCCAACAATCATACAATAGTGGCACCATTCCTACCCAATGGAAAAAAGCTCTGGTCACCAGCATCTACAAGAAGGACCCAAAATCTGATCCATCTACTTACAGGCATATCTCCTTAACCTGTGCATGCTGTAAGGTCATGGAACACATCATACTGAGCCATTTATCCAAACATCCTTCTTGATTCACAACATGGCTTCAGAGGAAAACTGTCAACTACAACACAACTCATATCTGCGACACACGATTGGGCTCACACCCTCAACAGCCGTGGCCAAACCTACGTGGTCTTCCTAGATTTTAGCAAGGCTTTTGACAACGTGCCTCACCATCGCCTGTCAGCCAAGCTTCAATTCTATGGTGTCAGAGGTGACACGGTAAATTGGATTAGTGCATTCCTGAGTGATCGCGAACAGGCTGTGACAGTCAATGGTTCCTTTTCGTCTTGGGGTAAGGTAACATCAGCTGTACCTCAAGGTTCAGTGTTGGGAACGACATCCAGGACCAAGTGCAATCCACATTGAGGCTTTTTGCTGATGACAGTGTTATCTATCGCAAAATCCATTGCCAGGAAGATCATTCCAAGCTCCTGCAAGACATATCATTGCTCACTGACTGGTCCGCAAAATGGTTGATGCACTTCAATATCAACAAATGTGCCTTACTATCGAACACCAAAAAACACAAGCCCAGTCTCTTTCAATATAATATCCTTGGAACAACTCTTGCCTCAGTAGACCAGTACGATTACCTGGGAGTCACAGTGACTCATGATCTCCGCTGGAACATCCACCACCAGAAAATGACAAATACATCTAGCCGCACCCTTGGTCTTCTCCGCAGAACCCTCGCTCATTGCACCCAAACTGTTAAAATAACTGCCTACAAAACCCTAGTTCGCCCGCAAATGGACTACGCCTCAGGAGTCTGGAGTCCACACACATTGGATGGCCAAAAACGACTTGAGCAAATTCATAAATCCATTGCCTCAGTAGACCAGTACGGTCACATTACTCATTAACTACCTGGGATGGGAGACACTGCATGTAAGACGCCTTCTTGCACAGTCCACAATGTTCTTCAAAATACACCGTGGTCTAGTCAACATCCAATTGCCACCATCCATCAAACCAGCTACATACATTGCCAGACAGGATCACTCCCTCAAGAATACCATACCGGATGCCTCAAACGACCAATACAAATTTTCATTCTACCCAAGAACAGTTAAGATCTGGAACCAACTACCATCTACAGCAGTCTTCGCACCATCCATCTCAGCATTCCAACAGGTTGCCCTGCCAGCTATCAGAGTCCTACAGCCTCTGGCTGGCTCTAGGATGCTGTAAACCCATTTCGGCTCTTGTACAGTGTAAATAGCGTGCCTTTTCTTTCATTTCTCACTGCACTTCTGCACTGTCGACCAATGACGGTCACCAACGCACCATCCCAGTTTAGCTTCCTACGTGAGCTTTATAGGGATTATTTTACTCAAGACTTTTACTCAAATGTCATCATGCTTGGGCAAAGCTTTAGGAACAGTACCGGTAAAACATTGGCTTGAAAGTAATCATTGGATCGCTAAAATTTTAAGGGGTAAAATGTCATTAGATTGGTAAATGTGTGACAGACCAAACAACATGAGCTTCAAAGAAAACCAAAGACAGCAAAATTATCAAGGTGTTACGTTTAGAGGGACTGGAGAGCCCGACATTCGGAAAATTTTAAGACACAGCACATTATTTTAAGAGTAGAACAATCATTTAGGTGGTCTGTTTCAAGGGACTACACAACAGGATGTTTTGAGACGGCACAACATTTGAGAGTTGAAATATCCTTAGACTAAACAACAACATAAGCCTCAACGAAAACCACAAACAAAGCAACATAGGATCATGAACAGTTTTAAGAGTTGTACAATCATTTACATGTAGGTGGCACATTTCAAGGTACTTGACAACATGAGGTTCAGAGAAATATAACAGACGGCGCAACTTCGTCTCATGAACAGTTTAAGAGTTGAAAAACACTGCCCAGGGTTTCAAAACTTAAAGAAGAGTTGACATTAATCACGTACCTCACATGACATTCCATGTCCACTTCTTATTCATGATGGATACTGCTCTTCAATCTGTGAATAACCAGCAAGCAGAGTAGAACACATCGTCAAAAATGTGTCATCAAACGTCATCATGCTAGGGCAAAGTTTAAGAAACAGAACAACATCAGCTCAGGAACAACTAGTAGAAAGCTAAATTTTCGAACGACTAGACACATGAGCCACAAACAAAAACCAAAGGCACCACAACATTTGCTCCTGAATACTTTAAGACTTATGAGGAACTGAACAAAATGAGGTTTGAAGAAATTTGAGAGACAGCACATCAATGGCTGGTAAAAATGTATAAATGTATAAATGTAAAATTAAAGTATCATCGGCCTTTGAATAGTTTGAGTGATGAACCAACCATTAAGATGGCAAGTTTTAAAAGACATTATGAGCCTCAAAGAAAACCGAAGAGAGAACTTCGAGTGATAAACAATTATTAAGGTGACATGTTCTGATAAATAATAATATCGGCTCTTATATAGTGTAATTCTAAAGAATGATCATTGCACTTCACACATTATTACCCCTGATCACTTGGCCATTTATTTCATTCCTGAAACCATCTCAGCTCCCTGGGGAGTATACGGCCTGTGCTTCCAAAGCGCACTAAGCTAAATCATTCACAAGAACCATCTCTGCCCTCACAGGGACCCATTTTACCCCTGGGTGAAGAGAAGCAATTATAGTTAAGTGTCTTGCTCAAGGACACAAGTTTCATGACCAGAATTCGAACCCACACCCTGACGACTCAGCCACCAGAACTAAAGTCTGACTGATGCACTTAACTGCTCTGCCTGACATGCATTTGAAAATCATAGTGAAGGGTTTCAAAAACTTAAGAAGAACTTACATTTTTCAACATACCTCACATGACATTCCAAGTTGACCTTCTCTTATTCATGATGGATACTGCTGCTCTTCAATCTGTAAATAATCTGCAAGCAAAGTGAGACACACTGTCATTAACCTTAAACATTTGATCAAATGTCAACATGCTTGGGCAGAGTTTAAGTAACAGTACAACATTTGCTCAAGAACAATTTGAGAGTTGATATATCATTAGATCGGTAAATTTCCGTATAAAATTTGACTTAAATTTTCTTTAACTTTGACACATATTTTCTTTAAAGTTTGTTACAGATTTTTTCCTTAAATTTTGTTACAGATTTTTCCTTAAACTTTGTTACAAATGTTACTCTCTGAAACTTTGCCAAAAAATGTACCTTTTGAAACTTTATTAAACTTCTAACTTCTTACCCGTCCCACAGCGTTTTATTCACGAGTCTAACTTTTATCCGAAGTAGTTCCTCCAAATCGGCAAGTAACTTGTAAAAGTTACTTGTCGATTTGGAGGAACTACTTCGGATAAATAAAAATAAAATTTTAATATAATAATAATATATATATACATACATAAAATAAAATAAAATAAAATAAAATAAAAATGAAAATTAAAGAAAAATAAAAAAGCGAAAAAAACCTAAAATAAGACCCTCAAAATTTTTGGCTAGGATAGTCCTGCGGGGCAATGCCCCGCCAAGCCCCAGGGGGGCTCCGCCCCCCTATCCCCCCTTATGAGGTCTAGGACACCGGACCCTACGCAGCTAGACACCGACGCTGCTGGAGGGGGTAGGGGGATGGGTGGGAGGGACTATATGCTATATGCTATATATTACACCTGTATTTTATGACAGTTTGCTATTCCTGTACCAGACACATTCTAACCGTATATTTTAAGACAGTTTGCTATTCCAGTACCCGACACATTCTAACCGTATATTTTAAGACAGTTGGCTATTCTCATACCCGACACATTCAACCATACATTTTAAGACAGTTTGCTATTCTCATACCCGATACATTCTAACCGTATATTTTAAGACAGTTTGCTATTCTCGTACCCGATATATTTTAAGACAGTTTGCTATTCTCGTACCCGATATATTTTAAGACAGTTTGCTATTCTCGTACCCGATACATTCTAACCGTATATTTTAAGACAGTTTGCTATTCTCGTACCCGATACACTCTAACCGTATATTTTAAGAAAGTTTGCTGTTCCCGTACCCGAAATATTATATCCGTATGACACTTTTCTAGTCCCTAACCCTGACCCTTGCCCTAGCCCTAACCCTAACCCTAATGACAAACTTAACCCTAACCTTTCAAATAATTTCAATACACTGCACGTTCTTCAAATTCAATTTTGTATATTTATTCATTATTAGTAAACACACTATTGTTTTTACAGATTCGTTACATTTTACTTTTAATCTTATACTACTTTACATTAACTTCTGTCAACTTGGTTCTCCTAGGAATTCCTCCTTTCCTTTTTAGTCTTACTCTGCATTCATGAAGCTACACTTCCTACTCCACTTTACAACGGCAAATATTTCTTGTTGCCATTTATTAACGCCTGGACCAACTTCTCAAAGTGTTCTTTTGGATGCAGTCATGTGACCACCATCAATTGGTTATTTACTCTATTGCTACATTCACACCTGTTATCGTCATCTCCAAAACTGTGATTCTTCTTCAAAGTTTACTCTGTTCTGCCAACACCGTCCTATCGTCGTCGTCTCTGTTAAGGTCACTATCGTCCATGTTAGCAGCAAAACCTTTCCACGTCACACCCATCCGCCAGCACCCCCTAACCAAAAGCAAATAAAGAAATCGTACAACATCAGTTCCTGAACAATTTGACAGTTGAAATATCATTAAAATCGTAAAGTTTTGAAGGACACAACATCGACTCTGAAATAAGTTGAGAGTTGAACAATCATTAAGGTGGCAGTTTTAAGAGACTGGACACCATGAGGTTTGGAGAAAATTTAAGAAACAGTTGAAGCGTTAAACATCATTGCGCAATACAACTGGATAACATGAAGTTCGGAGAAATGTAAGAGACGGCTTGTTAGCAGTTTAACAGTTGAAAATAAATTGCAGGGTTTAAAGACTTAAGAAGAGTTGACATTTATCAACATACCTCACATGACATTCCATGTTGAACTTATTCATGATGGATACTGCTCTTCAATCTGTGAATAATCTGAAAGCAAAAAACGACACACAGTCATAAACATTATTTTAAGACAGTTAGCTATTCCTGTACCCGACATATTCTATGCGTATGACACTTTTCTAATCTCCAACATTAGTTCCAGAACAATTTGACAGTTCTCAAGGAAAACCAAAATAGAGCACAACATCGACTCTGAAATAACTTGAGAGTTGAACAATCATTAAGATGGCAGTTTTAAGAGACTGGACAACATGAGGTTCGGAGAAATGTAAGAGACAGAACGACATCGGCTCGTGAACAGTTGTTGAACATCATTGCGCAGGGTTTAAAAATTTAAGAAGAATTGACATTTGTCAACATACCTCATACGACATTCTAAGTTGGCCTTCTCTTATCCCTGATGGATACTGCTCTTCAATCTGTGGACAATCTGCAAGCAAAGTAGAACACACTGTCATAAACATGTCATCATGCTTGGGCAAAGTTTAAGAAACAGAACATCATTGACTTGTGAACAATTATTAGATTGGTAAACTTTTGAACGACTAGATACATGAGCCTAAAAAAGAAAAGACAGCATCACATCGACTCTGGATTAAGTTGAGAGTTGAACAATCATTTGGGTGGCAAGTTTTGAAAGACTTGACAACAAGAAGTTTACAGAAAATTAAGAGAGGGCACAACATTGATTGGTATTAGATTGGTATTTATTTGAGGAGCTGGAAGACATGAACCTCAAGGAAAACCAAAGACAGTACAACATTGGCTCTTGAGTAATATAACAGTTGAACGATCATCAAGGTGTTACGTTTCGAGAGAATGGAGAAATTTAAGAGACAGCACAACAGTGGCTAATGAACAGTTGAAGCATTGAAAATCATTGAGCGTGGTTTAAAAAACTTAAAAAGAATGAACATTATTCAACATACCTCACATGTCATTTCAATATGACCTGCTCTTCAATGTGTAAATTATCTGCAAGCGTAAAAAGACACACTGTCAAAAACATTTCATAGAAAGCATCATTGGCTTGAGAACAATTTAAGAGTTGCAATATCAGTAGATTGGTTAATTTCTGAACGACTAAACACATGAGCCCCAAAGAAAACCAAAGGCACCACAACATTGGCTCCTGAATACTTTTAGAACTGAACAATCATTAAGGCGGCAAGTTTTAAAAGACTAGACATTATGAGCCTCAAGGAAAACCAATGAGAGCACAACATCTATTCTATAATAACTTGAATGATGATAAATCATTAAGGTTGCACGTTTTGACAAGTGTGATGCAAATTCCTTCACAAACTTGGCGCCTCCAAAACTGACCTTTTCCACAAACAATAGCCTCTACAACCAAGACCAGCCCCAGCTTGATAAATCCAGCCTGGTCCTACTGGCACGCTCCGTAAAAAAAGGCAAAACGCACAACAACAGCGCTTGCTTTTCAGTCCAATAGACTAAGCCACTTACATGTAGTAATAATACTACTCCTTAGCGGTCAAGTCAAAGTAAACCATGGACCTGGTCCCTCAAGCCCTGTTCCCGAATACCCGTGTGGTATCTGCAACAACGAGGTCAATGACAGCCATGCTGCTCTCAATTGCGACACATGTGGGTTCTGGTGCCACATTCAATGTGCTGGCATTCCTGTGCATCACTATAGTATACTAGTCAAGGCGTCAAGCAGCTTCTCGTGGATCTGCTGTGAATGTGGCTCACCGAACTTCAGCAGCTCCCTACACGCCACAACTCCAGCCGAACTTTCAAATCCTTTCTCGCCACTTGAATGGGATACAAGCTTATCTGAAACAGATCCCGGTTCTACAGCCCTTCCACAGACGTCTACACCGTGATTGCCGGCGACTTCAACTGTCCCCGACATCGATTGGACTACGGGTACTGCATCAAACCCCAACACCGCTAGTATTCACCAAACATTTCTTGACATACTCATGGATCATTCACTTGTGCAATTAGTCAACCAGGTCACCAGACCAATCTCCAACAGTATATTAGACCTAATCAACAGCTTGTAAGCAACATCGAATCAAACCCAGGTATTTCAGACCACAACATCATCACCTTTAACATCAACTCAAAAACCCAAACAGCAAGCTAAACCACCCCAGAAACTCTTCATAAAACTTCTTCCATAAAGCCGACACAGCCCAACTGAAACAGCGGGTTAATCAATTCACAGAGGACTTCCTTCACTCTGACCCAATCAGCAACACTGTTTTTAATAATACAAACTGGTCCAAAATACTTGACAGTCTCAATGGCATCCTGAATACGTGTTGTGTCCCTTCAAAGTGGAGTAAAAGTAAACGCCATCTGCCATGGATCTCAACTACCTTGAAGCGAGAGATGCGAAAGCGGGACAGACTATACAGGGAAGCACGTAAACTCCAAAACAATAGAACCTGGTACGAATACAGACAATTCCACAATCAACAACGTCATCAATGTCAACAATGTCAACAACGTCATCGGAGCAAGTCTCGCAGAGAAACCAACAACTTTCTGGTCATATGTTAAACTCATGCGAACTGAGCACCTGGGCATTCCTACCCTGCGATCTGCCTCCAAAATGTGCTCAACAGACAAAGACAAGGCTGAACTGTTAAATAATTACTTCCAATGATCTGTATTCACGCAAGAAACCAACCTAAACATACCAGACAAGGGAATTTCTCCATACCCATCCATCACAAACATCGTCATAGGTATTGCTGGAGTAGAAAAGCAACTTGCAGCAATCAATCCATCTAAAGCGTGTGGACCAGATGAAATTTCACCTAAGCTTTTGAAGTTAGTTGAGCATGAAATAGCACCAGCACTAACTTTCCTTTTCCAACAATCATACAATAGTGGCACCATTCCTACCCAATGGAAAAAAGCTCTGGTCACCAGCATCTACAAGAAGGACCCAAAATCTGATCCATCTACTTACAGGCATATCTCCTTAACCTGTGCATGCTGTAAGGTCATGGAACACATCATACTGAGCCATTTATCCAAACATCCTTCTTGATTCACAACATGGCTTCAGAGGAAAACTGTCAACTACAACACAACTCATATCTGCGACACACGATTGGGCTCACACCCTCAACAGCCGTGGCCAAACCTACGTGGTCTTCCTAGATTTTAGCAAGGCTTTTGACAACGTGCCTCACCATCGCCTGTCAGCCAAGCTTCAATTCTATGGTGTCAGAGGTGACACGGTAAATTGGATTAGTGCATTCCTGAGTGATCGCGAACAGGCTGTGACAGTCAATGGTTCCTTTTCGTCTTGGGGTAAGGTAACATCAGGTGTACCTCAAGGTTCAGTGTTGGGAACGACATCCAGGACCAAGTGCAATCCACATTGAGGCTTTTTGCTGATGACAGTGTTATCTATCGCAAAATCCATTGCCAGGAAGATCATTCCAAGCTCCTGCAAGACATATCATTGCTCACTGACTGGTCCGCAAAATGGTTGATGCACTTCAATATCAACAAATGTGCCTTACTATCGAACACCAAAAAACACAAGCCCAGTCTCTTTCAATATAATATCCTTGGAACAACTCTTGCCTCAGTAGACCAGTACGATTACCTGGGAGTCACAGTGACTCATGATCTCCGCTGGAACATCCACCACCAGAAAATGATAAATACATCTAGCCGCACCCTTGGTCTTCTCCGCAGAACCCTCGCTCATTGCACCCAAACTGTTAAAATAACTGCCTACAAAACCCTAGTTCGCCCGCAAATGGACTACGCCTCAGGAGTCTGGAGTCCACACACATTGGATGGCCAAAAACGACTTGAGCAAATTCATAAATCCATTGCCTCAGTAGACCAGTACGGTCACATTACTCATTAACTACCTGGGATGGGAGACACTGCATGTAAGACGCCTTCTTGCACAGTCCACAATGTTCTTCAAAATACACCGTGGTCTAGTCAACATCCAATTGCCACCATCCATCAAACCAGCTACATACATTGCCAGACAGGATCACTCCCTCAAGAATACCATACCGGATGCCTCAAACGACCAATACAAATTTTCATTCTACCCAAGAACAGTTAAGATCTGGAACCAACTACCATCTACAGCAGTCTTCGCACCATCCATCTCAGCATTCCAACAGGTTGCCCTGCCAGCTATCAGAGTCCTACAGCCTCTGGCTGGCTCTAGGATGCTGTAAACCCATTTCGGCTCTTGTACAGTGTAAATAGCGTGCCTTTTCTTTCATTTCTCACTGCACTTCTGCACTGTCGACCAATGACGGTCACCAACGCACCATCCCAGTTTAGCTTCCTACGTGAGCTTTATAGGGATTATTTTACTCAAGACTTTTACTCAAATGTCATCATGCTTGGGCAAAGCTTTAGGAACAGTACCGGTAAAACATTGGCTTGAAAGTAATCATTGGATCGCTAAAATTTTAAGGGGTAAAATGTCATTAGATTGGTAAATGTGTGACAGACCAAACAACATGAGCTTCAAAGAAAACCAAAGACAGCAAAATTATCAAGGTGTTACGTTTAGAGGGACTGGAGAGCCCGACATTCGGAAAATTTTAAGACACAGCACATTATTTTAAGAGTAGAACAATCATTTAGGTGGTCTGTTTCAAGGGACTACACAACAGGATGTTTTGAGACGGCACAACATTTGAGAGTTGAAATATCCTTAGACTAAACAACAACATAAGCCTCAACGAAAACCACAAACAAAGCAACATAGGATCATGAACAGTTTTAAGAGTTGTACAATCATTTACATGTAGGTGGCACATTTCAAGGTACTTGACAACATGAGGTTCAGAGAAATATAACAGACGGCGCAACTTCGTCTCATGAACAGTTTAAGAGTTGAAAAACACTGCCCAGGGTTTCAAAACTTAAAGAAGAGTTGACATTAATCACGTACCTCACATGACATTCCATGTCCACTTCTTATTCATGATGGATACTGCTCTTCAATCTGTGAATAACCAGCAAGCAGAGTAGAACACATCGTCAAAAATGTGTCATCAAACGTCATCATGCTAGGGCAAAGTTTAAGAAACAGAACAACATCAGCTCAGGAACAACTAGTAGAAAGCTAAATTTTCGAACGACTAGACACATGAGCCACAAACAAAAACCAAAGGCACCACAACATTTGCTCCTGAATACTTTAAGACTTATGAGGAACTGAACAAAATGAGGTTTGAAGAAATTTGAGAGACAGCACATCAATGGCTGGTAAAAATGTATAAATGTATAAATGTAAAATTAAAGTATCATCGGCCTTTGAATAGTTTGAGTGATGAACCAACCATTAAGATGGCAAGTTTTAAAAGACATTATGAGCCTCAAAGAAAACCGAAGAGAGAACTTCGAGTGATAAACAATTATTAAGGTGACATGTTCTGATAAATAATAATATCGGCTCTTATATAGTGTAATTCTAAAGAATGATCATTGCACTTCACACATTATTACCCCTGATCACTTGGCCATTTATTTCATTCCTGAAACCATCTCAGCTCCCTGGGGAGTATACGGCCTGTGCTTCCAAAGCGCACTAAGCTAAATCATTCACAAGAACCATCTCTGCCCTCACAGGGACCCATTTTACCCCTGGGTGAAGAGAAGCAATTATAGTTAAGTGTCTTGCTCAAGGACACAAGTTTCATGACCAGAATTCGAACCCACACCCTGACGACTCAGCCACCAGAACTAAAGTCTGACTGATGCACTTAACTGCTCTGCCTGACATGCATTTGAAAATCATAGTGAAGGGTTTCAAAAACTTAAGAAGAACTTACATTTTTCAACATACCTCACATGACATTCCAAGTTGACCTTCTCTTATTCATGATGGATACTGCTGCTCTTCAATCTGTAAATAATCTGCAAGCAAAGTGAGACACACTGTCATTAACCTTAAACATTTGATCAAATGTCAACATGCTTGGGCAGAGTTTAAGTAACAGTACAACATTTGCTCAAGAACAATTTGAGAGTTGATATATCATTAGATCGGTAAATTTCCGTATAAAATTTGACTTAAATTTTCTTTAACTTTGACACATATTTTCTTTAAAGTTTGTTACAGATTTTTTCCTTAAATTTTGTTACAGATTTTTCCTTAAACTTTGTTACAAATGTTACTCTCTGAAACTTTGCCAAAAAATGTACCTTTTGAAACTTTATTAAACTTCTAACTTCTTACCCGTCCCACAGCGTTTTATTCACGAGTCTAACTTTTATCCGAAGTAGTTCCTCCAAATCGGCAAGTAACTTGTAAAAGTTACTTGTCGATTTGGAGGAACTACTTCGGATAAATAAAAATAAAATTTTAATATAATAATAATATATATATACATACATAAAATAAAATAAAATAAAATAAAATAAAAATGAAAATTAAAGAAAAATAAAAAAGCGAAAAAAACCTAAAATAAGACCCTCAAAATTTTTTGCTAGGATAGTCCTGCGGGGCAATGCCCCGCCAAGCCCCAGGGGGGCTCCGCCCCCCTATCCCCCCTTATGAGGTCTAGGACACCGGACCCTACGCAGCTAGACACCGACGCTGCTGGAGGGGGTAGGGGGATGGGTGGGAGGGACTATATGCTATATGCTATATATTACACCTGTATTTTATGACAGTTTGCTATTCCTGTACCAGACACATTCTAACCGTATATTTTAAGACAGTTTGCTATTCCAGTACCCGACACATTCTAACCGTATATTTTAAGACAGTTGGCTATTCTCATACCCGACACATTCAACCATACATTTTAAGACAGTTTGCTATTCTCATACCCGATACATTCTAACCGTATATTTTAAGACAGTTTGCTATTCTCGTACCCGATATATTTTAAGACAGTTTGCTATTCTCGTACCCGATATATTTTAAGACAGTTTGCTATTCTCGTACCCGATACATTCTAACCGTATATTTTAAGACAGTTTGCTATTCTCGTACCCGATACACTCTAACCGTATATTTTAAGAAAGTTTGCTGTTCCCGTACCCGAAATATTATATCCGTATGACACTTTTCTAGTCCCTAACCCTGACCCTTGCCCTAGCCCTAACCCTAACCCTAATGACAAACTTAACCCTAACCTTTCAAATAATTTCAATACACTGCACGTTCTTCAAATTCAATTTTGTATATTTATTCATTATTAGTAAACACACTATTGTTTTTACAGATTCGTTACATTTTACTTTTAATCTTATACTACTTTACATTAACTTCTGTCAACTTGGTTCTCCTAGGAATTCCTCCTTTCCTTTTTAGTCTTACTCTGCATTCATGAAGCTACACTTCCTACTCCACTTTACAACGGCAAATATTTCTTGTTGCCATTTATTAACGCCTGGACCAACTTCTCAAAGTGTTCTTTTGGATGCAGTCATGTGACCACCATCAATTGGTTATTTACTCTATTGCTACATTCACACCTGTTATCGTCATCTCCAAAACTGTGATTCTTCTTCAAAGTTTACTCTGTTCTGCCAACACCGTCCTATCGTCGTCGTCTCTGTTAAGGTCACTATCGTCCATGTTAGCAGCAAAACCTTTCCACGTCACACCCATCCGCCAGCACCCCCTAACCAAAAGCAAATAAAGAAATCGTACAACATCAGTTCCTGAACAATTTGACAGTTGAAATATCATTAAAATCGTAAAGTTTTGAAGGACACAACATCGACTCTGAAATAAGTTGAGAGTTGAACAATCATTAAGGTGGCAGTTTTAAGAGACTGGACACCATGAGGTTTGGAGAAAATTTAAGAAACAGTTGAAGCGTTAAACATCATTGCGCAATACAACTGGATAACATGAAGTTCGGAGAAATGTAAGAGACGGCTTGTTAGCAGTTTAACAGTTGAAAATAAATTGCAGGGTTTAAAGACTTAAGAAGAGTTGACATTTATCAACATACCTCACATGACATTCCATGTTGAACTTATTCATGATGGATACTGCTCTTCAATCTGTGAATAATCTGAAAGCAAAAAACGACACACAGTCATAAACATTATTTTAAGACAGTTAGCTATTCCTGTACCCGACATATTCTATGCGTATGACACTTTTCTAATCTCCAACATTAGTTCCAGAACAATTTGACAGTTCTCAAGGAAAACCAAAATAGAGCACAACATCGACTCTGAAATAACTTGAGAGTTGAACAATCATTAAGATGGCAGTTTTAAGAGACTGGACAACATGAGGTTCGGAGAAATGTAAGAGACAGAACGACATCGGCTCGTGAACAGTTGTTGAACATCATTGCGCAGGGTTTAAAAATTTAAGAAGAATTGACATTTGTCAACATACCTCATACGACATTCTAAGTTGGCCTTCTCTTATCCCTGATGGATACTGCTCTTCAATCTGTGGACAATCTGCAAGCAAAGTAGAACACACTGTCATAAACATGTCATCATGCTTGGGCAAAGTTTAAGAAACAGAACATCATTGACTTGTGAACAATTATTAGATTGGTAAACTTTTGAACGACTAGATACATGAGCCTAAAAAAGAAAAGACAGCATCACATCGACTCTGGATTAAGTTGAGAGTTGAACAATCATTTGGGTGGCAAGTTTTGAAAGACTTGACAACAAGAAGTTTACAGAAAATTAAGAGAGGGCACAACATTGATTGGTATTAGATTGGTATTTATTTGAGGAGCTGGAAGACATGAACCTCAAGGAAAACCAAAGACAGTACAACATTGGCTCTTGAGTAATATAACAGTTGAACGATCATCAAGGTGTTACGTTTCGAGAGAATGGAGAAATTTAAGAGACAGCACAACAGTGGCTAATGAACAGTTGAAGCATTGAAAATCATTGAGCGTGGTTTAAAAAACTTAAAAAGAATGAACATTATTCAACATACCTCACATGTCATTTCAATATGACCTGCTCTTCAATGTGTAAATTATCTGCAAGCGTAAAAAGACACACTGTCAAAAACATTTCATAGAAAGCATCATTGGCTTGAGAACAATTTAAGAGTTGCAATATCAGTAGATTGGTTAATTTCTGAACGACTAAACACATGAGCCCCAAAGAAAACCAAAGGCACCACAACATTGGCTCCTGAATACTTTTAGAACTGAACAATCATTAAGGCGGCAAGTTTTAAAAGACTAGACATTATGAGCCTCAAGGAAAACCAATGAGAGCACAACATCTATTCTATAATAACTTGAATGATGATAAATCATTAAGGTTGCACGTTTTGACAAGTGTGATGCAAATTCCTTCACAAACTTGGCGCCTCCAAAACTGACCTTTTCCACAAACAATAGCCTCTACAACCAAGACCAGCCCCAGCTTGATAAATCCAGCCTGGTCCTACTGGCACGCTCCGTAAAAAAAGGCAAAACGCACAACAACAGCGCTTGCTTTTCAGTCCAATAGACTAAGCCACTTACATGTAGTAATAATACTACTCCTTAGCGGTCAAGTCAAAGTAAACCATGGACCTGGTCCCTCAAGCCCTGTTCCCGAATACCCGTGTGGTATCTGCAACAACGAGGTCAATGACAGCCATGCTGCTCTCAATTGCGACACATGTGGGTTCTGGTGCCACATTCAATGTGCTGGCATTCCTGTGCATCACTATAGTATACTAGTCAAGGCGTCAAGCAGCTTCTCGTGGATCTGCTGTGAATGTGGCTCACCGAACTTCAGCAGCTCCCTACACGCCACAACTCCAGCCGAACTTTCAAATCCTTTCTCGCCACTTGAATGGGATACAAGCTTATCTGAAACAGATCCCGGTTCTACAGCCCTTCCACAGACGTCTACACCGTGATTGCCGGCGACTTCAACTGTCCCCGACATCGATTGGACTACGGGTACTGCATCAAACCCCAACACCGCTAGTATTCACCAAACATTTCTTGACATACTCATGGATCATTCACTTGTGCAATTAGTCAACCAGGTCACCAGACCAATCTCCAACAGTATATTAGACCTAATCAACAGCTTGTAAGCAACATCGAATCAAACCCAGGTATTTCAGACCACAACATCATCACCTTTAACATCAACTCAAAAACCCAAACAGCAAGCTAAACCACCCCAGAAACTCTTCATAAAACTTCTTCCATAAAGCCGACACAGCCCAACTGAAACAGCGGGTTAATCAATTCACAGAGGACTTCCTTCACTCTGACCCAATCAGCAACACTGTTTTTAATAATACAAACTGGTCCAAAATACTTGACAGTCTCAATGGCATCCTGAATACGTGTTGTGTCCCTTCAAAGTGGAGTAAAAGTAAACGCCATCTGCCATGGATCTCAACTACCTTGAAGCGAGAGATGCGAAAGCGGGACAGACTATACAGGGAAGCACGTAAACTCCAAAACAATAGAACCTGGTACGAATACAGACAATTCCACAATCAACAACGTCATCAATGTCAACAATGTCAACAACGTCATCGGAGCAAGTCTCGCAGAGAAACCAACAACTTTCTGGTCATATGTTAAACTCATGCGAACTGAGCACCTGGGCATTCCTACCCTGCGATCTGCCTCCAAAATGTGCTCAACAGACAAAGACAAGGCTGAACTGTTAAATAATTACTTCCAATGATCTGTATTCACGCAAGAAACCAACCTAAACATACCAGACAAGGGAATTTCTCCATACCCATCCATCACAAACATCGTCATAGGTATTGCTGGAGTAGAAAAGCAACTTGCAGCAATCAATCCATCTAAAGCGTGTGGACCAGATGAAATTTCACCTAAGCTTTTGAAGTTAGTTGAGCATGAAATAGCACCAGCACTAACTTTCCTTTTCCAACAATCATACAATAGTGGCACCATTCCTACCCAATGGAAAAAAGCTCTGGTCACCAGCATCTACAAGAAGGACCCAAAATCTGATCCATCTACTTACAGGCATATCTCCTTAACCTGTGCATGCTGTAAGGTCATGGAACACATCATACTGAGCCATTTATCCAAACATCCTTCTTGATTCACAACATGGCTTCAGAGGAAAACTGTCAACTACAACACAACTCATATCTGCGACACACGATTGGGCTCACACCCTCAACAGCCGTGGCCAAACCTACGTGGTCTTCCTAGATTTTAGCAAGGCTTTTGACAACGTGCCTCACCATCGCCTGTCAGCCAAGCTTCAATTCTATGGTGTCAGAGGTGACACGGTAAATTGGATTAGTGCATTCCTGAGTGATCGCGAACAGGCTGTGACAGTCAATGGTTCCTTTTCGTCTTGGGGTAAGGTAACATCAGCTGTACCTCAAGGTTCAGTGTTGGGAACGACATCCAGGACCAAGTGCAATCCACATTGAGGCTTTTTGCTGATGACAGTGTTATCTATCGCAAAATCCATTGCCAGGAAGATCATTCCAAGCTCCTGCAAGACATATCATTGCTCACTGACTGGTCCGCAAAATGGTTGATGCACTTCAATATCAACAAATGTGCCTTACTATCGAACACCAAAAAACACAAGCCCAGTCTCTTTCAATATAATATCCTTGGAACAACTCTTGCCTCAGTAGACCAGTACGATTACCTGGGAGTCACAGTGACTCATGATCTCCGCTGGAACATCCACCACCAGAAAATGACAAATACATCTAGCCGCACCCTTGGTCTTCTCCGCAGAACCCTCGCTCATTGCACCCAAACTGTTAAAATAACTGCCTACAAAACCCTAGTTCGCCCGCAAATGGACTACGCCTCAGGAGTCTGGAGTCCACACACATTGGATGGCCAAAAACGACTTGAGCAAATTCATAAATCCATTGCCTCAGTAGACCAGTACGGTCACATTACTCATTAACTACCTGGGATGGGAGACACTGCATGTAAGACGCCTTCTTGCACAGTCCACAATGTTCTTCAAAATACACCGTGGTCTAGTCAACATCCAATTGCCACCATCCATCAAACCAGCTACATACATTGCCAGACAGGATCACTCCCTCAAGAATACCATACCGGATGCCTCAAACGACCAATACAAATTTTCATTCTACCCAAGAACAGTTAAGATCTGGAACCAACTACCATCTACAGCAGTCTTCGCACCATCCATCTCAGCATTCCAACAGGTTGCCCTGCCAGCTATCAGAGTCCTACAGCCTCTGGCTGGCTCTAGGATGCTGTAAACCCATTTCGGCTCTTGTACAGTGTAAATAGCGTGCCTTTTCTTTCATTTCTCACTGCACTTCTGCACTGTCGACCAATGACGGTCACCAACGCACCATCCCAGTTTAGCTTCCTACGTGAGCTTTATAGGGATTATTTTACTCAAGACTTTTACTCAAATGTCATCATGCTTGGGCAAAGCTTTAGGAACAGTACCGGTAAAACATTGGCTTGAAAGTAATCATTGGATCGCTAAAATTTTAAGGGGTAAAATGTCATTAGATTGGTAAATGTGTGACAGACCAAACAACATGAGCTTCAAAGAAAACCAAAGACAGCAAAATTATCAAGGTGTTACGTTTAGAGGGACTGGAGAGCCCGACATTCGGAAAATTTTAAGACACAGCACATTATTTTAAGAGTAGAACAATCATTTAGGTGGTCTGTTTCAAGGGACTACACAACAGGATGTTTTGAGACGGCACAACATTTGAGAGTTGAAATATCCTTAGACTAAACAACAACATAAGCCTCAACGAAAACCACAAACAAAGCAACATAGGATCATGAACAGTTTTAAGAGTTGTACAATCATTTACATGTAGGTGGCACATTTCAAGGTACTTGACAACATGAGGTTCAGAGAAATATAACAGACGGCGCAACTTCGTCTCATGAACAGTTTAAGAGTTGAAAAACACTGCCCAGGGTTTCAAAACTTAAAGAAGAGTTGACATTAATCACGTACCTCACATGACATTCCATGTCCACTTCTTATTCATGATGGATACTGCTCTTCAATCTGTGAATAACCAGCAAGCAGAGTAGAACACATCGTCAAAAATGTGTCATCAAACGTCATCATGCTAGGGCAAAGTTTAAGAAACAGAACAACATCAGCTCAGGAACAACTAGTAGAAAGCTAAATTTTCGAACGACTAGACACATGAGCCACAAACAAAAACCAAAGGCACCACAACATTTGCTCCTGAATACTTTAAGACTTATGAGGAACTGAACAAAATGAGGTTTGAAGAAATTTGAGAGACAGCACATCAATGGCTGGTAAAAATGTATAAATGTATAAATGTAAAATTAAAGTATCATCGGCCTTTGAATAGTTTGAGTGATGAACCAACCATTAAGATGGCAAGTTTTAAAAGACATTATGAGCCTCAAAGAAAACCGAAGAGAGAACTTCGAGTGATAAACAATTATTAAGGTGACATGTTCTGATAAATAATAATATCGGCTCTTATATAGTGTAATTCTAAAGAATGATCATTGCACTTCACACATTATTACCCCTGATCACTTGGCCATTTATTTCATTCCTGAAACCATCTCAGCTCCCTGGGGAGTATACGGCCTGTGCTTCCAAAGCGCACTAAGCTAAATCATTCACAAGAACCATCTCTGCCCTCACAGGGACCCATTTTACCCCTGGGTGAAGAGAAGCAATTATAGTTAAGTGTCTTGCTCAAGGACACAAGTTTCATGACCAGAATTCGAACCCACACCCTGACGACTCAGCCACCAGAACTAAAGTCTGACTGATGCACTTAACTGCTCTGCCTGACATGCATTTGAAAATCATAGTGAAGGGTTTCAAAAACTTAAGAAGAACTTACATTTTTCAACATACCTCACATGACATTCCAAGTTGACCTTCTCTTATTCATGATGGATACTGCTGCTCTTCAATCTGTAAATAATCTGCAAGCAAAGTGAGACACACTGTCATTAACCTTAAACATTTGATCAAATGTCAACATGCTTGGGCAGAGTTTAAGTAACAGTACAACATTTGCTCAAGAACAATTTGAGAGTTGATATATCATTAGATCGGTAAATTTCCGTATAAAATTTGACTTAAATTTTCTTTAACTTTGACACATATTTTCTTTAAAGTTTGTTACAGATTTTTTCCTTAAATTTTGTTACAGATTTTTCCTTAAACTTTGTTACAAATGTTACTCTCTGAAACTTTGCCAAAAAATGTACCTTTTGAAACTTTATTAAACTTCTAACTTCTTACCCGTCCCACAGCGTTTTATTCACGAGTCTAACTTTTATCCGAAGTAGTTCCTCCAAATCGGCAAGTAACTTGTAAAAGTTACTTGTCGATTTGGAGGAACTACTTCGGATAAATAAAAATAAAATTTTAATATAATAATAATATATATATACATACATAAAATAAAATAAAATAAAATAAAATAAAAATGAAAATTAAAGAAAAATAAAAAAGCGAAAAAAACCTAAAATAAGACCCTCAAAATTTTTTGCTAGGATAGTCCTGCGGGGCAATGCCCCGCCAAGCCCCAGGGGGGCTCCGCCCCCCTATCCCCCCTTATGAGGTCTAGGACACCGGACCCTACGCAGCTAGACACCGACGCTGCTGGAGGGGGTAGGGGGATGGGTGGGAGGGACTATATGCTATATGCTATATATTACACCTGTATTTTATGACAGTTTGCTATTCCTGTACCAGACACATTCTAACCGTATATTTTAAGACAGTTTGCTATTCCAGTACCCGACACATTCTAACCGTATATTTTAAGACAGTTGGCTATTCTCATACCCGACACATTCAACCATACATTTTAAGACAGTTTGCTATTCTCATACCCGATACATTCTAACCGTATATTTTAAGACAGTTTGCTATTCTCGTACCCGATATATTTTAAGACAGTTTGCTATTCTCGTACCCGATATATTTTAAGACAGTTTGCTATTCTCGTACCCGATACATTCTAACCGTATATTTTAAGACAGTTTGCTATTCTCGTACCCGATACACTCTAACCGTATATTTTAAGAAAGTTTGCTGTTCCCGTACCCGAAATATTATATCCGTATGACACTTTTCTAGTCCCTAACCCTGACCCTTGCCCTAGCCCTAACCCTAACCCTAATGACAAACTTAACCCTAACCTTTCAAATAATTTCAATACACTGCACGTTCTTCAAATTCAATTTTGTATATTTATTCATTATTAGTAAACACACTATTGTTTTTACAGATTCGTTACATTTTACTTTTAATCTTATACTACTTTACATTAACTTCTGTCAACTTGGTTCTCCTAGGAATTCCTCCTTTCCTTTTTAGTCTTACTCTGCATTCATGAAGCTACACTTCCTACTCCACTTTACAACGGCAAATATTTCTTGTTGCCATTTATTAACGCCTGGACCAACTTCTCAAAGTGTTCTTTTGGATGCAGTCATGTGACCACCATCAATTGGTTATTTACTCTATTGCTACATTCACACCTGTTATCGTCATCTCCAAAACTGTGATTCTTCTTCAAAGTTTACTCTGTTCTGCCAACACCGTCCTATCGTCGTCGTCTCTGTTAAGGTCACTATCGTCCATGTTAGCAGCAAAACCTTTCCACGTCACACCCATCCGCCAGCACCCCCTAACCAAAAGCAAATAAAGAAATCGTACAACATCAGTTCCTGAACAATTTGACAGTTGAAATATCATTAAAATCGTAAAGTTTTGAAGGACACAACATCGACTCTGAAATAAGTTGAGAGTTGAACAATCATTAAGGTGGCAGTTTTAAGAGACTGGACACCATGAGGTTTGGAGAAAATTTAAGAAACAGTTGAAGCGTTAAACATCATTGCGCAATACAACTGGATAACATGAAGTTCGGAGAAATGTAAGAGACGGCTTGTTAGCAGTTTAACAGTTGAAAATAAATTGCAGGGTTTAAAGACTTAAGAAGAGTTGACATTTATCAACATACCTCACATGACATTCCATGTTGAACTTATTCATGATGGATACTGCTCTTCAATCTGTGAATAATCTGAAAGCAAAAAACGACACACAGTCATAAACATTATTTTAAGACAGTTAGCTATTCCTGTACCCGACATATTCTATGCGTATGACACTTTTCTAATCTCCAACATTAGTTCCAGAACAATTTGACAGTTCTCAAGGAAAACCAAAATAGAGCACAACATCGACTCTGAAATAACTTGAGAGTTGAACAATCATTAAGATGGCAGTTTTAAGAGACTGGACAACATGAGGTTCGGAGAAATGTAAGAGACAGAACGACATCGGCTCGTGAACAGTTGTTGAACATCATTGCGCAGGGTTTAAAAATTTAAGAAGAATTGACATTTGTCAACATACCTCATACGACATTCTAAGTTGGCCTTCTCTTATCCCTGATGGATACTGCTCTTCAATCTGTGGACAATCTGCAAGCAAAGTAGAACACACTGTCATAAACATGTCATCATGCTTGGGCAAAGTTTAAGAAACAGAACATCATTGACTTGTGAACAATTATTAGATTGGTAAACTTTTGAACGACTAGATACATGAGCCTAAAAAAGAAAAGACAGCATCACATCGACTCTGGATTAAGTTGAGAGTTGAACAATCATTTGGGTGGCAAGTTTTGAAAGACTTGACAACAAGAAGTTTACAGAAAATTAAGAGAGGGCACAACATTGATTGGTATTAGATTGGTATTTATTTGAGGAGCTGGAAGACATGAACCTCAAGGAAAACCAAAGACAGTACAACATTGGCTCTTGAGTAATATAACAGTTGAACGATCATCAAGGTGTTACGTTTCGAGAGAATGGAGAAATTTAAGAGACAGCACAACAGTGGCTAATGAACAGTTGAAGCATTGAAAATCATTGAGCGTGGTTTAAAAAACTTAAAAAGAATGAACATTATTCAACATACCTCACATGTCATTTCAATATGACCTGCTCTTCAATGTGTAAATTATCTGCAAGCGTAAAAAGACACACTGTCAAAAACATTTCATAGAAAGCATCATTGGCTTGAGAACAATTTAAGAGTTGCAATATCAGTAGATTGGTTAATTTCTGAACGACTAAACACATGAGCCCCAAAGAAAACCAAAGGCACCACAACATTGGCTCCTGAATACTTTTAGAACTGAACAATCATTAAGGCGGCAAGTTTTAAAAGACTAGACATTATGAGCCTCAAGGAAAACCAATGAGAGCACAACATCTATTCTATAATAACTTGAATGATGATAAATCATTAAGGTTGCACGTTTTGACAAGTGTGATGCAAATTCCTTCACAAACTTGGCGCCTCCAAAACTGACCTTTTCCACAAACAATAGCCTCTACAACCAAGACCAGCCCCAGCTTGATAAATCCAGCCTGGTCCTACTGGCACGCTCCGTAAAAAAAGGCAAAACGCACAACAACAGCGCTTGCTTTTCAGTCCAATAGACTAAGCCACTTACATGTAGTAATAATACTACTCCTTAGCGGTCAAGTCAAAGTAAACCATGGACCTGGTCCCTCAAGCCCTGTTCCCGAATACCCGTGTGGTATCTGCAACAACGAGGTCAATGACAGCCATGCTGCTCTCAATTGCGACACATGTGGGTTCTGGTGCCACATTCAATGTGCTGGCATTCCTGTGCATCACTATAGTATACTAGTCAAGGCGTCAAGCAGCTTCTCGTGGATCTGCTGTGAATGTGGCTCACCGAACTTCAGCAGCTCCCTACACGCCACAACTCCAGCCGAACTTTCAAATCCTTTCTCGCCACTTGAATGGGATACAAGCTTATCTGAAACAGATCCCGGTTCTACAGCCCTTCCACAGACGTCTACACCGTGATTGCCGGCGACTTCAACTGTCCCCGACATCGATTGGACTACGGGTACTGCATCAAACCCCAACACCGCTAGTATTCACCAAACATTTCTTGACATACTCATGGATCATTCACTTGTGCAATTAGTCAACCAGGTCACCAGACCAATCTCCAACAGTATATTAGACCTAATCAACAGCTTGTAAGCAACATCGAATCAAACCCAGGTATTTCAGACCACAACATCATCACCTTTAACATCAACTCAAAAACCCAAACAGCAAGCTAAACCACCCCAGAAACTCTTCATAAAACTTCTTCCATAAAGCCGACACAGCCCAACTGAAACAGCGGGTTAATCAATTCACAGAGGACTTCCTTCACTCTGACCCAATCAGCAACACTGTTTTTAATAATACAAACTGGTCCAAAATACTTGACAGTCTCAATGGCATCCTGAATACGTGTTGTGTCCCTTCAAAGTGGAGTAAAAGTAAACGCCATCTGCCATGGATCTCAACTACCTTGAAGCGAGAGATGCGAAAGCGGGACAGACTATACAGGGAAGCACGTAAACTCCAAAACAATAGAACCTGGTACGAATACAGACAATTCCACAATCAACAACGTCATCAATGTCAACAATGTCAACAACGTCATCGGAGCAAGTCTCGCAGAGAAACCAACAACTTTCTGGTCATATGTTAAACTCATGCGAACTGAGCACCTGGGCATTCCTACCCTGCGATCTGCCTCCAAAATGTGCTCAACAGACAAAGACAAGGCTGAACTGTTAAATAATTACTTCCAATGATCTGTATTCACGCAAGAAACCAACCTAAACATACCAGACAAGGGAATTTCTCCATACCCATCCATCACAAACATCGTCATAGGTATTGCTGGAGTAGAAAAGCAACTTGCAGCAATCAATCCATCTAAAGCGTGTGGACCAGATGAAATTTCACCTAAGCTTTTGAAGTTAGTTGAGCATGAAATAGCACCAGCACTAACTTTCCTTTTCCAACAATCATACAATAGTGGCACCATTCCTACCCAATGGAAAAAAGCTCTGGTCACCAGCATCTACAAGAAGGACCCAAAATCTGATCCATCTACTTACAGGCATATCTCCTTAACCTGTGCATGCTGTAAGGTCATGGAACACATCATACTGAGCCATTTATCCAAACATCCTTCTTGATTCACAACATGGCTTCAGAGGAAAACTGTCAACTACAACACAACTCATATCTGCGACACACGATTGGGCTCACACCCTCAACAGCCGTGGCCAAACCTACGTGGTCTTCCTAGATTTTAGCAAGGCTTTTGACAACGTGCCTCACCATCGCCTGTCAGCCAAGCTTCAATTCTATGGTGTCAGAGGTGACACGGTAAATTGGATTAGTGCATTCCTGAGTGATCGCGAACAGGCTGTGACAGTCAATGGTTCCTTTTCGTCTTGGGGTAAGGTAACATCAGCTGTACCTCAAGGTTCAGTGTTGGGAACGACATCCAGGACCAAGTGCAATCCACATTGAGGCTTTTTGCTGATGACAGTGTTATCTATCGCAAAATCCATTGCCAGGAAGATCATTCCAAGCTCCTGCAAGACATATCATTGCTCACTGACTGGTCCGCAAAATGGTTGATGCACTTCAATATCAACAAATGTGCCTTACTATCGAACACCAAAAAACACAAGCCCAGTCTCTTTCAATATAATATCCTTGGAACAACTCTTGCCTCAGTAGACCAGTACGATTACCTGGGAGTCACAGTGACTCATGATCTCCGCTGGAACATCCACCACCAGAAAATGACAAATACATCTAGCCGCACCCTTGGTCTTCTCCGCAGAACCCTCGCTCATTGCACCCAAACTGTTAAAATAACTGCCTACAAAACCCTAGTTCGCCCGCAAATGGACTACGCCTCAGGAGTCTGGAGTCCACACACATTGGATGGCCAAAAACGACTTGAGCAAATTCATAAATCCATTGCCTCAGTAGACCAGTACGGTCACATTACTCATTAACTACCTGGGATGGGAGACACTGCATGTAAGACGCCTTCTTGCACAGTCCACAATGTTCTTCAAAATACACCGTGGTCTAGTCAACATCCAATTGCCACCATCCATCAAACCAGCTACATACATTGCCAGACAGGATCACTCCCTCAAGAATACCATACCGGATGCCTCAAACGACCAATACAAATTTTCATTCTACCCAAGAACAGTTAAGATCTGGAACCAACTACCATCTACAGCAGTCTTCGCACCATCCATCTCAGCATTCCAACAGGTTGCCCTGCCAGCTATCAGAGTCCTACAGCCTCTGGCTGGCTCTAGGATGCTGTAAACCCATTTCGGCTCTTGTACAGTGTAAATAGCGTGCCTTTTCTTTCATTTCTCACTGCACTTCTGCACTGTCGACCAATGACGGTCACCAACGCACCATCCCAGTTTAGCTTCCTACGTGAGCTTTATAGGGATTATTTTACTCAAGACTTTTACTCAAATGTCATCATGCTTGGGCAAAGCTTTAGGAACAGTACCGGTAAAACATTGGCTTGAAAGTAATCATTGGATCGCTAAAATTTTAAGGGGTAAAATGTCATTAGATTGGTAAATGTGTGACAGACCAAACAACATGAGCTTCAAAGAAAACCAAAGACAGCAAAATTATCAAGGTGTTACGTTTAGAGGGACTGGAGAGCCCGACATTCGGAAAATTTTAAGACACAGCACATTATTTTAAGAGTAGAACAATCATTTAGGTGGTCTGTTTCAAGGGACTACACAACAGGATGTTTTGAGACGGCACAACATTTGAGAGTTGAAATATCCTTAGACTAAACAACAACATAAGCCTCAACGAAAACCACAAACAAAGCAACATAGGATCATGAACAGTTTTAAGAGTTGTACAATCATTTACATGTAGGTGGCACATTTCAAGGTACTTGACAACATGAGGTTCAGAGAAATATAACAGACGGCGCAACTTCGTCTCATGAACAGTTTAAGAGTTGAAAAACACTGCCCAGGGTTTCAAAACTTAAAGAAGAGTTGACATTAATCACGTACCTCACATGACATTCCATGTCCACTTCTTATTCATGATGGATACTGCTCTTCAATCTGTGAATAACCAGCAAGCAGAGTAGAACACATCGTCAAAAATGTGTCATCAAACGTCATCATGCTAGGGCAAAGTTTAAGAAACAGAACAACATCAGCTCAGGAACAACTAGTAGAAAGCTAAATTTTCGAACGACTAGACACATGAGCCACAAACAAAAACCAAAGGCACCACAACATTTGCTCCTGAATACTTTAAGACTTATGAGGAACTGAACAAAATGAGGTTTGAAGAAATTTGAGAGACAGCACATCAATGGCTGGTAAAAATGTATAAATGTATAAATGTAAAATTAAAGTATCATCGGCCTTTGAATAGTTTGAGTGATGAACCAACCATTAAGATGGCAAGTTTTAAAAGACATTATGAGCCTCAAAGAAAACCGAAGAGAGAACTTCGAGTGATAAACAATTATTAAGGTGACATGTTCTGATAAATAATAATATCGGCTCTTATATAGTGTAATTCTAAAGAATGATCATTGCACTTCACACATTATTACCCCTGATCACTTGGCCATTTATTTCATTCCTGAAACCATCTCAGCTCCCTGGGGAGTATACGGCCTGTGCTTCCAAAGCGCACTAAGCTAAATCATTCACAAGAACCATCTCTGCCCTCACAGGGACCCATTTTACCCCTGGGTGAAGAGAAGCAATTATAGTTAAGTGTCTTGCTCAAGGACACAAGTTTCATGACCAGAATTCGAACCCACACCCTGACGACTCAGCCACCAGAACTAAAGTCTGACTGATGCACTTAACTGCTCTGCCTGACATGCATTTGAAAATCATAGTGAAGGGTTTCAAAAACTTAAGAAGAACTTACATTTTTCAACATACCTCACATGACATTCCAAGTTGACCTTCTCTTATTCATGATGGATACTGCTGCTCTTCAATCTGTAAATAATCTGCAAGCAAAGTGAGACACACTGTCATTAACCTTAAACATTTGATCAAATGTCAACATGCTTGGGCAGAGTTTAAGTAACAGTACAACATTTGCTCAAGAACAATTTGAGAGTTGATATATCATTAGATCGGTAAATTTCCGTATAAAATTTTACTTAAATTTTCTTTAACTTTGACACATATTTTCTTTAAAGTTTGTTACAGATTTTTTCCTTAAATTTTGTTACAGATTTTTCCTTAAACTTTGTTACAAATGTTACTCTCTGAAACTTTGCCAAAAAATGTACCTTTTGAAACTTTATTAAACTTCTAACTTCTTACCCGTCCCACAGCGTTTTATTCACGAGTCTAACTTTTATCCGAAGTAGTTCCTCCAAATCGGCAAGTAACTTGTAAAAGTTACTTGTCGATTTGGAGGAACTACTTCGGATAAATAAAAATAAAATTTTAATATAATAATAATATATATATACATACATAAAATAAAATAAAATAAAATAAAATAAAAATGAAAATTAAAGAAAAATAAAAAAGCGAAAAAAACCTAAAATAAGACCCTCAAAATTTTTTGCTAGGATAGTCCTGCGGGGCAATGCCCCGCCAAGCCCCAGGGGGGCTCCGCCCCCCTATCCCCCCTTATGAGGTCTAGGACACCGGACCCTACGCAGCTAGACACCGACGCTGCTGGAGGGGGTAGGGGGATGGGTGGGAGGGACTATATGCTATATGCTATATATTACACCTGTATTTTATGACAGTTTGCTATTCCTGTACCAGACACATTCTAACCGTATATTTTAAGACAGTTTGCTATTCCAGTACCCGACACATTCTAACCGTATATTTTAAGACAGTTGGCTATTCTCATACCCGACACATTCAACCATACATTTTAAGACAGTTTGCTATTCTCATACCCGATACATTCTAACCGTATATTTTAAGACAGTTTGCTATTCTCGTACCCGATATATTTTAAGACAGTTTGCTATTCTCGTACCCGATATATTTTAAGACAGTTT
The DNA here is from genome assembly GCA_037783415.1 of Leptasterias polaris. Taxonomy (NCBI): domain Eukaryota; kingdom Metazoa; phylum Echinodermata; class Asteroidea; order Forcipulatida; family Asteriidae; genus Leptasterias; species Leptasterias polaris. Next base: position 5,236,973 of record JAZGTN010000004.1, on the reverse strand, counting down.
GCTATTCTCGTACCCGATACATTCTAACCGTATATTTTAAGACAGTTTGCTATTCTCGTACCCGATACACTCTAACCGTATATTTTAAGAAAGTTTGCTGTTCCCGTACCCGAAATATTATATCCGTATGACACTTTTCTAGTCCCTAACCCTGACCCTTGCCCTAGCCCTAACCCTAACCCTAATGACAAACTTAACCCTAACCTTTCAAATAATTTCAATACACTGCACGTTCTTCAAATTCAATTTTGTATATTTATTCATTATTAGTAAACACACTATTGTTTTTACAGATTCGTTACATTTTACTTTTAATCTTATACTACTTTACATTAACTTCTGTCAACTTGGTTCTCCTAGGAATTCCTCCTTTCCTTTTTAGTCTTACTCTGCATTCATGAAGCTACACTTCCTACTCCACTTTACAACGGCAAATATTTCTTGTTGCCATTTATTAACGCCTGGACCAACTTCTCAAAGTGTTCTTTTGGATGCAGTCATGTGACCACCATCAATTGGTTATTTACTCTATTGCTACATTCACACCTGTTATCGTCATCTCCAAAACTGTGATTCTTCTTCAAAGTTTACTCTGTTCTGCCAACACCGTCCTATCGTCGTCGTCTCTGTTAAGGTCACTATCGTCCATGTTAGCAGCAAAACCTTTCCACGTCACACCCATCCGCCAGCACCCCCTAACCAAAAGCAAATAAAGAAATCGTACAACATCAGTTCCTGAACAATTTGACAGTTGAAATATCATTAAAATCGTAAAGTTTTGAAGGACACAACATCGACTCTGAAATAAGTTGAGAGTTGAACAATCATTAAGGTGGCAGTTTTAAGAGACTGGACACCATGAGGTTTGGAGAAAATTTAAGAAACAGTTGAAGCGTTAAACATCATTGCGCAATACAACTGGATAACATGAAGTTCGGAGAAATGTAAGAGACGGCTTGTTAGCAGTTTAACAGTTGAAAATAAATTGCAGGGTTTAAAGACTTAAGAAGAGTTGACATTTATCAACATACCTCACATGACATTCCATGTTGAACTTATTCATGATGGATACTGCTCTTCAATCTGTGAATAATCTGAAAGCAAAAAACGACACACAGTCATAAACATTATTTTAAGACAGTTAGCTATTCCTGTACCCGACATATTCTATGCGTATGACACTTTTCTAATCTCCAACATTAGTTCCAGAACAATTTGACAGTTCTCAAGGAAAACCAAAATAGAGCACAACATCGACTCTGAAATAACTTGAGAGTTGAACAATCATTAAGATGGCAGTTTTAAGAGACTGGACAACATGAGGTTCGGAGAAATGTAAGAGACAGAACGACATCGGCTCGTGAACAGTTGTTGAACATCATTGCGCAGGGTTTAAAAATTTAAGAAGAATTGACATTTGTCAACATACCTCATACGACATTCTAAGTTGGCCTTCTCTTATCCCTGATGGATACTGCTCTTCAATCTGTGGACAATCTGCAAGCAAAGTAGAACACACTGTCATAAACATGTCATCATGCTTGGGCAAAGTTTAAGAAACAGAACATCATTGACTTGTGAACAATTATTAGATTGGTAAACTTTTGAACGACTAGATACATGAGCCTAAAAAAGAAAAGACAGCATCACATCGACTCTGGATTAAGTTGAGAGTTGAACAATCATTTGGGTGGCAAGTTTTGAAAGACTTGACAACAAGAAGTTTACAGAAAATTAAGAGAGGGCACAACATTGATTGGTATTAGATTGGTATTTATTTGAGGAGCTGGAAGACATGAACCTCAAGGAAAACCAAAGACAGTACAACATTGGCTCTTGAGTAATATAACAGTTGAACGATCATCAAGGTGTTACGTTTCGAGAGAATGGAGAAATTTAAGAGACAGCACAACAGTGGCTAATGAACAGTTGAAGCATTGAAAATCATTGAGCGTGGTTTAAAAAACTTAAAAAGAATGAACATTATTCAACATACCTCACATGTCATTTCAATATGACCTGCTCTTCAATGTGTAAATTATCTGCAAGCGTAAAAAGACACACTGTCAAAAACATTTCATAGAAAGCATCATTGGCTTGAGAACAATTTAAGAGTTGCAATATCAGTAGATTGGTTAATTTCTGAACGACTAAACACATGAGCCCCAAAGAAAACCAAAGGCACCACAACATTGGCTCCTGAATACTTTTAGAACTGAACAATCATTAAGGCGGCAAGTTTTAAAAGACTAGACATTATGAGCCTCAAGGAAAACCAATGAGAGCACAACATCTATTCTATAATAACTTGAATGATGATAAATCATTAAGGTTGCACGTTTTGACAAGTGTGATGCAAATTCCTTCACAAACTTGGCGCCTCCAAAACTGACCTTTTCCACAAACAATAGCCTCTACAACCAAGACCAGCCCCAGCTTGATAAATCCAGCCTGGTCCTACTGGCACGCTCCGTAAAAAAAGGCAAAACGCACAACAACAGCGCTTGCTTTTCAGTCCAATAGACTAAGCCACTTACATGTAGTAATAATACTACTCCTTAGCGGTCAAGTCAAAGTAAACCATGGACCTGGTCCCTCAAGCCCTGTTCCCGAATACCCGTGTGGTATCTGCAACAACGAGGTCAATGACAGCCATGCTGCTCTCAATTGCGACACATGTGGGTTCTGGTGCCACATTCAATGTGCTGGCATTCCTGTGCATCACTATAGTATACTAGTCAAGGCGTCAAGCAGCTTCTCGTGGATCTGCTGTGAATGTGGCTCACCGAACTTCAGCAGCTCCCTACACGCCACAACTCCAGCCGAACTTTCAAATCCTTTCTCGCCACTTGAATGGGATACAAGCTTATCTGAAACAGATCCCGGTTCTACAGCCCTTCCACAGACGTCTACACCGTGATTGCCGGCGACTTCAACTGTCCCCGACATCGATTGGACTACGGGTACTGCATCAAACCCCAACACCGCTAGTATTCACCAAACATTTCTTGACATACTCATGGATCATTCACTTGTGCAATTAGTCAACCAGGTCACCAGACCAATCTCCAACAGTATATTAGACCTAATCAACAGCTTGTAAGCAACATCGAATCAAACCCAGGTATTTCAGACCACAACATCATCACCTTTAACATCAACTCAAAAACCCAAACAGCAAGCTAAACCACCCCAGAAACTCTTCATAAAACTTCTTCCATAAAGCCGACACAGCCCAACTGAAACAGCGGGTTAATCAATTCACAGAGGACTTCCTTCACTCTGACCCAATCAGCAACACTGTTTTTAATAATACAAACTGGTCCAAAATACTTGACAGTCTCAATGGCATCCTGAATACGTGTTGTGTCCCTTCAAAGTGGAGTAAAAGTAAACGCCATCTGCCATGGATCTCAACTACCTTGAAGCGAGAGATGCGAAAGCGGGACAGACTATACAGGGAAGCACGTAAACTCCAAAACAATAGAACCTGGTACGAATACAGACAATTCCACAATCAACAACGTCATCAATGTCAACAATGTCAACAACGTCATCGGAGCAAGTCTCGCAGAGAAACCAACAACTTTCTGGTCATATGTTAAACTCATGCGAACTGAGCACCTGGGCATTCCTACCCTGCGATCTGCCTCCAAAATGTGCTCAACAGACAAAGACAAGGCTGAACTGTTAAATAATTACTTCCAATGATCTGTATTCACGCAAGAAACCAACCTAAACATACCAGACAAGGGAATTTCTCCATACCCATCCATCACAAACATCGTCATAGGTATTGCTGGAGTAGAAAAGCAACTTGCAGCAATCAATCCATCTAAAGCGTGTGGACCAGATGAAATTTCACCTAAGCTTTTGAAGTTAGTTGAGCATGAAATAGCACCAGCACTAACTTTCCTTTTCCAACAATCATACAATAGTGGCACCATTCCTACCCAATGGAAAAAAGCTCTGGTCACCAGCATCTACAAGAAGGACCCAAAATCTGATCCATCTACTTACAGGCATATCTCCTTAACCTGTGCATGCTGTAAGGTCATGGAACACATCATACTGAGCCATTTATCCAAACATCCTTCTTGATTCACAACATGGCTTCAGAGGAAAACTGTCAACTACAACACAACTCATATCTGCGACACACGATTGGGCTCACACCCTCAACAGCCGTGGCCAAACCTACGTGGTCTTCCTAGATTTTAGCAAGGCTTTTGACAACGTGCCTCACCATCGCCTGTCAGCCAAGCTTCAATTCTATGGTGTCAGAGGTGACACGGTAAATTGGATTAGTGCATTCCTGAGTGATCGCGAACAGGCTGTGACAGTCAATGGTTCCTTTTCGTCTTGGGGTAAGGTAACATCAGGTGTACCTCAAGGTTCAGTGTTGGGAACGACATCCAGGACCAAGTGCAATCCACATTGAGGCTTTTTGCTGATGACAGTGTTATCTATCGCAAAATCCATTGCCAGGAAGATCATTCCAAGCTCCTGCAAGACATATCATTGCTCACTGACTGGTCCGCAAAATGGTTGATGCACTTCAATATCAACAAATGTGCCTTACTATCGAACACCAAAAAACACAAGCCCAGTCTCTTTCAATATAATATCCTTGGAACAACTCTTGCCTCAGTAGACCAGTACGATTACCTGGGAGTCACAGTGACTCATGATCTCCGCTGGAACATCCACCACCAGAAAATGATAAATACATCTAGCCGCACCCTTGGTCTTCTCCGCAGAACCCTCGCTCATTGCACCCAAACTGTTAAAATAACTGCCTACAAAACCCTAGTTCGCCCGCAAATGGACTTCGCCTCAGGAGTCTGGAGTCCACACACATTGGATGGCCAAAAACGACTTGAGCAAATTCATAAATCCATTGCCTCAGTAGACCAGTACGGTCACATTACTCATTAACTACCTGGGATGGGAGACACTGCATGTAAGACGCCTTCTTGCACAGTCCACAATGTTCTTCAAAATACACCGTGGTCTAGTCAACATCCAATTGCCACCATCCATCAAACCAGCTACATACATTGCCAGACAGGATCACTCCCTCAAGAATACCATACCGGATGCCTCAAACGACCAATACAAATTTTCATTCTACCCAAGAACAGTTAAGATCTGGAACCAACTACCATCTACAGCAGTCTTCGCACCATCCATCTCAGCATTCCAACAGGTTGCCCTGCCAGCTATCAGAGTCCTACAGCCTCTGGCTGGCTCTAGGATGCTGTAAACCCATTTCGGCTCTTGTACAGTGTAAATAGCGTGCCTTTTCTTTCATTTCTCACTGCACTTCTGCACTGTCGACCAATGACGGTCACCAACGCACCATCCCAGTTTAGCTTCCTACGTGAGCTTTATAGGGATTATTTTACTCAAGACTTTTACTCAAATGTCATCATGCTTGGGCAAAGCTTTAGGAACAGTACCGGTAAAACATTGGCTTGAAAGTAATCATTGGATCGCTAAAATTTTAAGGGGTAAAATGTCATTAGATTGGTAAATGTGTGACAGACCAAACAACATGAGCTTCAAAGAAAACCAAAGACAGCAAAATTATCAAGGTGTTACGTTTAGAGGGACTGGAGAGCCCGACATTCGGAAAATTTTAAGACACAGCACATTATTTTAAGAGTAGAACAATCATTTAGGTGGTCTGTTTCAAGGGACTACACAACAGGATGTTTTGAGACGGCACAACATTTGAGAGTTGAAATATCCTTAGACTAAACAACAACATAAGCCTCAACGAAAACCACAAACAAAGCAACATAGGATCATGAACAGTTTTAAGAGTTGTACAATCATTTACATGTAGGTGGCACATTTCAAGGTACTTGACAACATGAGGTTCAGAGAAATATAACAGACGGCGCAACTTCGTCTCATGAACAGTTTAAGAGTTGAAAAACACTGCCCAGGGTTTCAAAACTTAAAGAAGAGTTGACATTAATCACGTACCTCACATGACATTCCATGTCCACTTCTTATTCATGATGGATACTGCTCTTCAATCTGTGAATAACCAGCAAGCAGAGTAGAACACATCGTCAAAAATGTGTCATCAAACGTCATCATGCTAGGGCAAAGTTTAAGAAACAGAACAACATCAGCTCAGGAACAACTAGTAGAAAGCTAAATTTTCGAACGACTAGACACATGAGCCACAAACAAAAACCAAAGGCACCACAACATTTGCTCCTGAATACTTTAAGACTTATGAGGAACTGAACAAAATGAGGTTTGAAGAAATTTGAGAGACAGCACATCAATGGCTGGTAAAAATGTATAAATGTATAAATGTAAAATTAAAGTATCATCGGCCTTTGAATAGTTTGAGTGATGAACCAACCATTAAGATGGCAAGTTTTAAAAGACATTATGAGCCTCAAAGAAAACCGAAGAGAGAACTTCGAGTGATAAACAATTATTAAGGTGACATGTTCTGATAAATAATAATATCGGCTCTTATATAGTGTAATTCTAAAGAATGATCATTGCACTTCACACATTATTACCCCTGATCACTTGGCCATTTATTTCATTCCTGAAACCATCTCAGCTCCCTGGGGAGTATACGGCCTGTGCTTCCAAAGCGCACTAAGCTAAATCATTCACAAGAACCATCTCTGCCCTCACAGGGACCCATTTTACCCCTGGGTGAAGAGAAGCAATTATAGTTAAGTGTCTTGCTCAAGGACACAAGTTTCATGACCAGAATTCGAACCCACACCCTGACGACTCAGCCACCAGAACTAAAGTCTGACTGATGCACTTAACTGCTCTGCCTGACATGCATTTGAAAATCATAGTGAAGGGTTTCAAAAACTTAAGAAGAACTTACATTTTTCAACATACCTCACATGACATTCCAAGTTGACCTTCTCTTATTCATGATGGATACTGCTGCTCTTCAATCTGTAAATAATCTGCAAGCAAAGTGAGACACACTGTCATTAACCTTAAACATTTGATCAAATGTCAACATGCTTGGGCAGAGTTTAAGTAACAGTACAACATTTGCTCAAGAACAATTTGAGAGTTGATATATCATTAGATCGGTAAATTTCCGTATAAAATTTGACTTAAATTTTCTTTAACTTTGACACATATTTTCTTTAAAGTTTGTTACAGATTTTTTCCTTAAATTTTGTTACAGATTTTTCCTTAAACTTTGTTACAAATGTTACTCTCTGAAACTTTGCCAAAAAATGTACCTTTTGAAACTTTATTAAACTTCTAACTTCTTACCCGTCCCACAGCGTTTTATTCACGAGTCTAACTTTTATCCGAAGTAGTTCCTCCAAATCGGCAAGTAACTTGTAAAAGTTACTTGTCGATTTGGAGGAACTACTTCGGATAAATAAAAATAAAATTTTAATATAATAATAATATATATATACATACATAAAATAAAATAAAATAAAATAAAATAAAAATGAAAATTAAAGAAAAATAAAAAAGCGAAAAAAACCTAAAATAAGACCCTCAAAATTTTTTGCTAGGATAGTCCTGCGGGGCAATGCCCCGCCAAGCCCCAGGGGGGCTCCGCCCCCCTATCCCCCCTTATGAGGTCTAGGACACCGGACCCTACGCAGCTAGACACCGACGCTGCTGGAGGGGGTAGGGGGATGGGTGGGAGGGACTATATGCTATATGCTATATATTACACCTGTATTTTATGACAGTTTGCTATTCCTGTACCAGACACATTCTAACCGTATATTTTAAGACAGTTAGCTATTCTCATACCCGACACATTCAACCATACATTTTAAGACAGTTTGCTATTCTCGTACCCGATACATTCTAACCGTATATTTTAAGACAGTTTGCTAGTCTCGTACCCGATACACTCTAACCGTATATTTTAAGACAGTTTGCTAGTCTCGTACCCGATACACTCTAACCGTATATTTTAAGACAGTTTGCTAGTCTCGTACCCGATACATTCTAACCGTATATTTTAAGACAGTTTGCTAGTCTCGTACCCGATACATTCTAACCGTATATTTTAAGACAGTTTGCTATTCTCGTACCCGACATATTCTCACCGTATATTTTAAGAAAGTTTGCTATTCCCGTACCCGAAATATTATATCTGTATGACACTTTTCTGGTCCCTAACCCTGACCCTGACCCTTTCCCTAACCCTAACCCTAACCATGGCCCTAACCCTAATGACAAACTTAACCCTAACCTTTCAAATAATTTCAATACACTGCACGTTCTTCAAATTCAATTTTGTATATTTATTCCTTATTAGTAAACACACTGTTGTTTTTACAGATTCGTTACATTTTACTTTTAATCTTATACTACTTTACATTAACTTCTGTCAACTTGGTTCTCCTAGGAATTCCTCCTTTCCTTTTTAGTCTTACTCTGCATTCATGTAGCTACACTTCCTACTCCTCCATCGCTGTCATCTCAAACACTTGTCCTTTTAAAATAAATTGTCTTCCATTCAGTGGTTCACGTTTGCAAAGAACCACTTTACAACGGTTTACATGATGAACGCCAAATATTTATTAACGCCTGGACCAACTTCTCAAAGTGTTCTTTTGGATGCAGTCATGTGACCATCATCAATTGGTTATTTACTCTATTGCTACATTCACACCTGTTATCGTGATTCTTCTTCAAAGTTTACTCTGTTCTGCCAACACCGTCCTATCGTCGTCGTCTCTGTTAAGGTCACTATCGTCCATGTTAGCAGCAAAACCTTTCCACGTCACAACCATCCGCCAGCACCCCCTAACCAAAAGCAAATAAAGAAATCGTACAACATCAGTTCCTGAACAATTTGACAGTTGAAATATCATTAAAATCGTAAAGTTTTGAAGGACACAACATCGACTCTGAAATAAGTTGAGAGTTGAACAATCATTAAGGTGGCAGTTTTAAGAGACTGGACACCATGAGGTTTGGAGAAAATTTAAGAAACAGTACGACATCGGCTCGTTAACAGTTGAAGCGTTAAACATCATTGCGCAATACAACTGGATAACATGAAGTTCGGAGAAATGTAAGAGACGACATAACTTCGGCTTGTTAGCAGTTTAACAGTTGAAAATAAATTGCAGGGTTTAAAGACTTAAGAAGAGTTGACATTTATCAACATACCTCACATGACATTCCATGTTGAACTTATTCATGATGGATACTGCTCTTCAATCTGTGAATAATCTGAAAGCAAAAAACGACACACAGTCATAAACATTATTTTAAGACAGTTAGCTATTCCTGTACATATTCTATGCGTATGACACTTTTCTAATCTCCAACATCAGTTCCAGAACAATTTGACAGTTCTCAAGGAAAACCACAATAGAGCACAACATCGACTCTGAAATAACTTGAGAGTTGAACAATCATTAACACTTTGACTGCTGCAAATGTTTACACGGTCCCTCCGCATGGTGCTGCAGATGTTTTACAAAACTACAAAAAAACTTCATATTTTAGTTTTACACTGTCCCTCCCCACGATTCTGCAGGTTTTATTTGGAGAACTACATCAAAGATTTATAAATAAAAACATTGAAATAAATGACACTGTTGCTTTTATTTTCTATTACACCCCATATCTTTTTTGGAGTGGTATACATCGTAGTAGCAAGGGGTCTGGTGAAATGGAATTTTACACTGTTGCTAAAAAATGTTAGCAGAAGTTTACCGTCTGCAAATCACCGTCATCATCGGACGATTCCTGTCGATCAAATTCACTTTCAACGTCACTGGCATTACTTTCAGACTCTATATTATCAGAATGATCATTTTCATCAAACTCACTTTACTTCAGAGTCACCATCTGCGAATATTTCAACAACAGCTCTGCTACACTCACTAACCACTTCACGCGTTTCCTGGGCGCCGCCATTTTTTAACTCCGAAAGTATAAACTTCCGGGTTACGTTACCACCGCTGGTGCCCGGGCCCGATGAGTAAAACCATCGAAAACAACTCCATTGGTTCCCCTAACGTATGTCAATACGTTTTATACATGAAAAGCATTTCAATCCTTGATCTACAGAGGGCAGTACAACGTTATACAACCAGCCCGAGTCAGCCCGAGTATTCTCGGGCTCAGCACCAGCTGGGGGGTAAGTCTATCCCGAGAATACTCGGGCTCAGCAGTCAAAGTGTTAAGATGGCAGTTTTAAGAGACTGGACAACATGAGGTTCGGAGAAATGTAAGAGACAGAACGACATCGGCTCGTGAACAGTTGTTGAACATCATTGCGCAGGGTTTAAAAATTTAAGAAGAATTGACATTTTTCAACATACCTCATACGACATTCTAAGTTGGCCTTCTCTTATCCATGATGGATACTGCTCTTCAATCTGTGGACAATCTGCAAGCAAAGTAGAACACACTGTCATAAACATGTCATCATGCTTGGGCAAAGTTTAAGAAACAGAACATCATTGACTTGTGAACAATTATTAGATTGCTAAATCTTTAAGAGTTGAAAAATCATTAGATTGGTAAAGTTTTGAACGACTAGATACATGAGCCTAAAAAAGAAAAGACAGCATCACATCGACTCTGGATTAAGTTGAGAGTTGAACAATCATTTGGGTGGCAAGTTTTTAAAGACTTGACAACAAGAAGTTTACAGAAAATTAAGAGAGGGCACAACATTGATTGGTATTAGATTGGTATTTATTTGAGGAGCTGGAAGACATGAACCTCAAGGAAAACCAAAGACAGTACAACATTGGCTCTTGAGTAATATAACAGTTGAACGATCATCAAGGTGTTACGTTTCGAGAGAATGGACAACATTCCAAGACGTTCGGAGAAATTTAAGAGACAGCATAACAGTGGCTAATGAACAGTTGAAGCATTGAAAATCATTGAGCGTGGTTTAAAAAACTTTAAAAGAATGAACATTATTCAACATACCTCACATGTCATTTCAAGATGACCTGCTCTTCAATGTGTAAATTATCTGCAAGCGTAAAAAAGACACACTGTCAAAAACATTTCATAAAATGTCATCATGCTTGGGAAAAGTTTACGAAAGCATCATTGGCTTGAGAACAATTTAAGAGTTGCAATATCAGTAGATTGGTAAATTTTTGAACGACTAAACACATGAGCCCCAAAGAAAACCAAAGGCACCACAACATTGGCTCCTGAATACTTTTAGAACTGAACAATCATTAAGGCGGCAAGTTTTAAAAGACTAGACATTATGAGCCTCAAGGAAAACCAATGAGAGCACAACATCTATTCTATAATAACTTGAATGATGATAAATCATTAAGGTTGCACGTTTTGACAAGTGTGATGCAAATTCCTTCACAAACTTGGCGCCTCCAAAACTGACCTTTTCCACAAATAATAGCCTCTACAACCAAGACCAGCCCCAGCTTGATAAATCCAGCCTGGTCCTACTGGCACGCTCCGTAAAAAAAGGCAAAACGCACAACAACAGCGCTTGCTTTTCAGTCCAATAGACTAAGCCACTTACATGTAGTAATAATACTACTCCTTAGCGGTCAAGTCAAAGTAAACCCTGGACCTGGTCCCTCAAGCCCTGTTCCCGAATACCCGTGTGGTATCTGCAACAACGAGGTCAATGACAGCCATGCTGCTCTCAATTGCGACACATGTGGGTTCTGGTGCCACATTCAATGTGCTGGCATTCCTGTGCATCACTATAGTATACTATAGTCAAGGCGTCAAGCAGCTTCTCGTGGATCTGCTGTGAATGTGGCTCACCGAACTTCAGCAGCTCCCTACACGCCACAACTCCAGCCGAACTTTAAAATCCTTTCTCGCCACTTGAATGGGATACAAGCTTATCTGAAACAGATCCCGGTTCTACAGCCCTTCCACAGACGTCTACACCGTGATTGCCGGCGACTTCAACTGTCCCCGACATCGATTGGACTACGGGTACTGCATCAAACCCCAACACCGCTAGTATTCACCAAAAATTTCTTGACATACTCATGGATCATTCACTTGTGCAATTAGTCAACCAGGTCACCAGACCAATCTCCAACAGTATATTAGACCTAATCAACAGCTTGTAAGCAACATCGAATCAAACCCAGGTATTTCAGACCACAACATCATCACCTTTAACATCAACTCAAAAACCCAAACAGCAAGCTAAACCACCCCAGAAACTCTTCATAAAACTTCTTCCATAAAGCCGACACAGCCCAACTGAAACAGCGGGTTAATCAATTCACAGAGGACTTCCTTCACTCTGACCCAATCAGCAACACTGTTAATACAAACTGGTCCAAAATACTTGACAGTCTCAATGGCATCCTGAATACGTGTTGTGTCCCTTCAAAGTGGAGTAAAAGTAAACGCCATCTGCCATGGATCTCAACTACCTTGAAGCGAGAGATGCGAAAGCGGGACAGACTATACAGGGAAGCACGTAAACTCCAAAACAATAGAACCTGGTACGAATACAGACAATTCCACAATCAACAACGTCATCAATGTCAACAATGTCAACAACGTCATCGGAGCAAGTCTTGCAGAGAAACCAAAAACTTTCTGGTCATATGTTAAACTCATGCGAACTGAGCACCTGGGCATTCCTACCCTGCGATCTGCCTCCAAAATGTGCTCAACAGACAAAGACAAGGCTGAACTGTTAAATAATTACTTCCAATGATCTGTATTCACGCAAGAAACCAACCTAAACATACCAGACAAGGGAATTTCTCCATACCCATCCATCACAAACATCGTCATAGGTATTGCTGGAGTAGAAAAGCAACTTGCAGCAATCAATCCATCTAAAGCGTGTGGACCAGATGAAATTTCACCTAAGCTTTTGAAGTTAGTTGAGCATGAAATAGCACCAGCACTAACTTTCCTTTTCCAACAATCATACAATAGTGGCACCATTCCTACCCAATGGAAAAAAGCTCTGGTCACCAGCATCTACAAGAAGGACCCAAAATCTGATCCATCTACTTACAGGCATATCTCCTTAACCTGTGCATGCTGTAAGGTCATGGAACACATCATACTGAGCCATTTATCCAAACATCCTTCTTGATTCACAACATGGCTTCAGAGGAAAACTGTCAACTACAACACAACTCATATCTGCGACACACGATTGGGCTCACACCCTCAACAGCCGTGCCCAAACCTACGTGGTCTTCCTAGATTTTAGCAAGGCTTTTGACAACGTGCCTCACCATCGCCTGTCAGCCAAGCTTCAATTCTATGGTGTCAGAGGTGACACGGTAAATTGGATTAGTGCATTCCTGAGTGATCGCGAACAGGCTGTGACAGTCAATGGTTCCTTTTCGTCTTGGGTTAAGGTAACATCAGGTGTACCTCAAGGTTCAGTGTTGGGAACGACATCCAGGACCAAGTGCAATCCACATTGAGGCTTTTTGCTGATGACAGTGTTATCTATCGCAAAATCCATTGCCAGGAAGATCATTCCAAGCTCCTGCAAGACATATCATTGCTCACTGACTGGTCCGCCAAATGGTTGATGCACTTCAATATCAACAAATGTGCCTTACTATCGAACACCAAAAAACACAAGCCCAGTCTCTTTCAATATAATATCCTTGGAACAACTCTTGCCTCAGTAGACCAGTACGATTACCTGGGAGTCACAGTGACTCATGATCTCCGCTGGAACATCCACCACCAGAAAATGATAAATAAATCTAGCCGCACCCTTGGTCTTCTCCGCAGAACCCTCGCTCATTGCACCCAAACTGTTAAAATAACTGCCTACAAAACCCTAGTTCGCCCGCAAATGGACTACGCCTCAGAAGTCTGGAGTCCACACACATTGGATGGCCAAAAACGACTTGAGCAAATTCATAAATCCATTGCCTCAGTAGACCAGTACGGTCACATTACTCATTAACTACCTGGGATGGGAGACACTGCATGTAAGACGCCTTCTTGCACAGTCCACAATGTTCTTCAAAATACACCGTGGTCTAGTCAACATCCAATTGCCACCATCCATCAAACCAGCTACATACATTGCCAGACAGGATCACTCCCTCAAGAATACCATACCGGATGCCTCAAACGACCAATACAAATTTTCATTCTACCCAAGAACAGTTAAGATCTGGAACCAACTACCATCTACAGCAGTCTTCGCACCATCCATCTCAGCATTCCAACAGGTTGCCCTGCCAGCTATCAGAGTCCTACAGCCTCTGGCTGGCTCTAGGATGCTGTAAACCCATTTCGGCTCTTGTACAGTGTAAATAGCGCGCCTTTTCTTTCATTTCTCACTGCACTTCTGCACTGTCGACCAATGACGGTCACCAACGCACCATCCCAGTTTAGCTTCCTACGTGAGCTTTATAGGGATTATTTTACTCAAGACTTTTACTCAAATGTCATCATGCTTGGGCAAAGCTTTAGGAACAGTACCGGTAAAACATTGGCTTGAAAGTAATCATTGGATCGCTAAAATTTTAAGGGGTAAAATGTCATTAGATTGGTAAATGTGTGACAGACCAAACAACATGAGCTTCAAAGAAAACCAAAGACAGCAAAATTATCAAGGTGTTACGTTTAGAGGGACTGGAGAGCCCGACATTCGGAAAATTTTAAGACACAGCACATTATTTTAAGAGTAGAACAATCATTTAGGTGGTCTGTTTCAAGGGACTACACAACAGGATGTTTTGAGACGGCACAACATTTGAGAGTTGAAATATCCTTAGACTAAACAACAACATAAGCCTCAACGAAAACCACAAACAAAGCAACATAGGATCATGAACAGTTTTAAGAGTTGTACAATCATTTACATGTAGGTGGCACATTTCAAGGTACTTGACAACATGAGGTTCAGAGAAATATAACAGACGGCGCAACTTCGTCTCATGAACAGTTTAAGAGTTGAAAAACACTGCCCAGGGTTTCAAAACTTAAAGAAGAGTTGACATTAATCACGTACCTCACATGACATTCCATGTCCACTTCTTATTCATGATGGATACTGCTCTTCAATCTGTGAATAACCAGCAAGCAGAGTAGAACACATCGTCAAAAATGTGTCATCAAACGTCATCATGCTAGGGCAAAGTTTAAGAAACAGAACAACATCAGCTCAGGAACAACTATTAGAAAGCTAAATTTTCGAACGACTAGACACATGAGCCACAAACGAAAACCAAAGGCACCACAACATTTGCTCCTGAATACTTTAAGACTTATGAGGAACTGAACAAAATGAGGTTTGAAGAAATTTGAGAGACAGCACATCAATGGCTGGTAAAAATGTATAAATGTATAAATGTAAAATTAAAGTATCATCGGCCTTTGAATAGTTTGAGTGATGGAACCAACCATTAAGATGGCAAGTTTTAAAAGACATTATGAGCCTCAAAGAAAACCGAAGAGAGAACTTCATGGACTCTTGAATAACTTGAGTGATAAACAATTATTAAGGTGACATGTTCTGATAAATAATAATATCGGCTCTTATATAGTGTAATTCTAAAGAATGATCATTGCACTTCACACATTATTACCCCTGATCACTTGGCCATTTATTTCATTCCTGAAACCATCTCAGCTCCCTGGGGAGTATACGGCCTGTGCTTCCAAAGCGCACTAAGCTAAATCATTCACAAGAACCATCTCTGCCCTCACAGGGACCCATTTTACCCCTGGGTGAAGAGAAGCAATTATAGTTAAGTGTCTTGCTCAAGGACACAAGTTTCATGACCAGAATTCGAACCCACACCCTGACGACTCAGCCACCAGAACTAAAGTCTGACTGATGCACTTAACTGCTCTGCCTGACATGCATTTGAAAATCATAGTGAAGGGTTTCAAAAACTTAAGAAGAACTTACATTTTTCAACATACCTCACATGACATTCCAAGTTGACCTTCTCTTATTCATGATGGATACTGCTGCTCTTCAATCTGTAAATAATCTGCAAGCAAAGTGAGACACACTGTCATTAACCTTAAACATTTGATCAAATGTCAACATGCTTGGGCAGAGTTTAAGTAACAGTACAACATTTGCTCAAGAACAATTTGAGAGTTGATATATCATTAGATCGGTAAATTTCCGTATAAAATTTGACTTAAATTTTCTTTAACTTTGACACATATTTTCTTTAAAGTTTGTTACAGATTTTTTCCTTAAATTTTGTTACAGATTTTTCCTTAAACTTTGTTACAAATGTTACTCTCTGAAACTTTGCCAAAAAATGTACCTTTTGAAACTTTATTAAACTTCTAACTTCTTACCCGTCCCACAGCGTTTTATTCACGAGTCTAACTTTTATCCGAAGTAGTTCCTCCAAATCGGCAAGTAACTTGTAAAAGTTACTTGTCGATTTGGAGGAACTACTTCGGATAAATAAAAATAAAATTTTAATATAATAATAATATATATATACATACATAAAATAAAATAAAATAAAATAAAATAAAAATGAAAATTAAAGAAAAATAAAAAAGCGAAAAAAACCTAAAATAAGACCCTCAAAATTTTTTGCTAGGATAGTCCTGCGGGGCAATGCCCCGCCAAGCCCCAGGGGGGCTCCGCCCCCCTATCCCCCCTTATGAGGTCTAGGACACCGGACCCTACGCAGCTAGACACCGACGCTGCTGGAGGGGGTAGGGGGATGGGTGGGAGGGACTATATGCTATATGCTATATATTACACCTGTATTTTATGACAGTTTGCTATTCCTGTACCAGACACATTCTAACCGTATATTTTAAGACAGTTTGCTATTCCAGTACCCGACACATTCTAACCGTATATTTTAAGACAGTTGGCTATTCTCATACCCGACACATTCAACCATACATTTTAAGACAGTTTGCTATTCTCATACCCGATACATTCTAACCGTATATTTTAAGACAGTTTGCTATTCTCGTACCCGATATATTTTAAGACAGTTTGCTATTCTCGTACCCGATATATTTTAAGACAGTTTGCTATTCTCGTACCCGATACATTCTAACCGTATATTTTAAGACAGTTTGCTATTCTCGTACCCGATACACTCTAACCGTATATTTTAAGAAAGTTTGCTGTTCCCGTACCCGAAATATTATATCCGTATGACACTTTTCTAGTCCCTAACCCTGACCCTTGCCCTAGCCCTAACCCTAACCCTAATGACAAACTTAACCCTAACCTTTCAAATAATTTCAATACACTGCACGTTCTTCAAATTCAATTTTGTATATTTATTCATTATTAGTAAACACACTATTGTTTTTACAGATTCGTTACATTTTACTTTTAATCTTATACTACTTTACATTAACTTCTGTCAACTTGGTTCTCCTAGGAATTCCTCCTTTCCTTTTTAGTCTTACTCTGCATTCATGAAGCTACACTTCCTACTCCACTTTACAACGGCAAATATTTCTTGTTGCCATTTATTAACGCCTGGACCAACTTCTCAAAGTGTTCTTTTGGATGCAGTCATGTGACCACCATCAATTGGTTATTTACTCTATTGCTACATTCACACCTGTTATCGTCATCTCCAAAACTGTGATTCTTCTTCAAAGTTTACTCTGTTCTGCCAACACCGTCCTATCGTCGTCGTCTCTGTTAAGGTCACTATCGTCCATGTTAGCAGCAAAACCTTTCCACGTCACACCCATCCGCCAGCACCCCCTAACCAAAAGCAAATAAAGAAATCGTACAACATCAGTTCCTGAACAATTTGACAGTTGAAATATCATTAAAATCGTAAAGTTTTGAAGGACACAACATCGACTCTGAAATAAGTTGAGAGTTGAACAATCATTAAGGTGGCAGTTTTAAGAGACTGGACACCATGAGGTTTGGAGAAAATTTAAGAAACAGTTGAAGCGTTAAACATCATTGCGCAATACAACTGGATAACATGAAGTTCGGAGAAATGTAAGAGACGGCTTGTTAGCAGTTTAACAGTTGAAAATAAATTGCAGGGTTTAAAGACTTAAGAAGAGTTGACATTTATCAACATACCTCACATGACATTCCATGTTGAACTTATTCATGATGGATACTGCTCTTCAATCTGTGAATAATCTGAAAGCAAAAAACGACACACAGTCATAAACATTATTTTAAGACAGTTAGCTATTCCTGTACCCGACATATTCTATGCGTATGACACTTTTCTAATCTCCAACATTAGTTCCAGAACAATTTGACAGTTCTCAAGGAAAACCAAAATAGAGCACAACATCGACTCTGAAATAACTTGAGAGTTGAACAATCATTAAGATGGCAGTTTTAAGAGACTGGACAACATGAGGTTCGGAGAAATGTAAGAGACAGAACGACATCGGCTCGTGAACAGTTGTTGAACATCATTGCGCAGGGTTTAAAAATTTAAGAAGAATTGACATTTGTCAACATACCTCATACGACATTCTAAGTTGGCCTTCTCTTATCCCTGATGGATACTGCTCTTCAATCTGTGGACAATCTGCAAGCAAAGTAGAACACACTGTCATAAACATGTCATCATGCTTGGGCAAAGTTTAAGAAACAGAACATCATTGACTTGTGAACAATTATTAGATTGGTAAACTTTTGAACGACTAGATACATGAGCCTAAAAAAGAAAAGACAGCATCACATCGACTCTGGATTAAGTTGAGAGTTGAACAATCATTTGGGTGGCAAGTTTTGAAAGACTTGACAACAAGAAGTTTACAGAAAATTAAGAGAGGGCACAACATTGATTGGTATTAGATTGGTATTTATTTGAGGAGCTGGAAGACATGAACCTCAAGGAAAACCAAAGACAGTACAACATTGGCTCTTGAGTAATATAACAGTTGAACGATCATCAAGGTGTTACGTTTCGAGAGAATGGAGAAATTTAAGAGACAGCACAACAGTGGCTAATGAACAGTTGAAGCATTGAAAATCATTGAGCGTGGTTTAAAAAACTTAAAAAGAATGAACATTATTCAACATACCTCACATGTCATTTCAATATGACCTGCTCTTCAATGTGTAAATTATCTGCAAGCGTAAAAAGACACACTGTCAAAAACATTTCATAGAAAGCATCATTGGCTTGAGAACAATTTAAGAGTTGCAATATCAGTAGATTGGTTAATTTCTGAACGACTAAACACATGAGCCCCAAAGAAAACCAAAGGCACCACAACATTGGCTCCTGAATACTTTTAGAACTGAACAATCATTAAGGCGGCAAGTTTTAAAAGACTAGACATTATGAGCCTCAAGGAAAACCAATGAGAGCACAACATCTATTCTATAATAACTTGAATGATGATAAATCATTAAGGTTGCACGTTTTGACAAGTGTGATGCAAATTCCTTCACAAACTTGGCGCCTCCAAAACTGACCTTTTCCACAAACAATAGCCTCTACAACCAAGACCAGCCCCAGCTTGATAAATCCAGCCTGGTCCTACTGGCACGCTCCGTAAAAAAAGGCAAAACGCACAACAACAGCGCTTGCTTTTCAGTCCAATAGACTAAGCCACTTACATGTAGTAATAATACTACTCCTTAGCGGTCAAGTCAAAGTAAACCATGGACCTGGTCCCTCAAGCCCTGTTCCCGAATACCCGTGTGGTATCTGCAACAACGAGGTCAATGACAGCCATGCTGCTCTCAATTGCGACACATGTGGGTTCTGGTGCCACATTCAATGTGCTGGCATTCCTGTGCATCACTATAGTATACTAGTCAAGGCGTCAAGCAGCTTCTCGTGGATCTGCTGTGAATGTGGCTCACCGAACTTCAGCAGCTCCCTACACGCCACAACTCCAGCCGAACTTTCAAATCCTTTCTCGCCACTTGAATGGGATACAAGCTTATCTGAAACAGATCCCGGTTCTACAGCCCTTCCACAGACGTCTACACCGTGATTGCCGGCGACTTCAACTGTCCCCGACATCGATTGGACTACGGGTACTGCATCAAACCCCAACACCGCTAGTATTCACCAAACATTTCTTGACATACTCATGGATCATTCACTTGTGCAATTAGTCAACCAGGTCACCAGACCAATCTCCAACAGTATATTAGACCTAATCAACAGCTTGTAAGCAACATCGAATCAAACCCAGGTATTTCAGACCACAACATCATCACCTTTAACATCAACTCAAAAACCCAAACAGCAAGCTAAACCACCCCAGAAACTCTTCATAAAACTTCTTCCATAAAGCCGACACAGCCCAACTGAAACAGCGGGTTAATCAATTCACAGAGGACTTCCTTCACTCTGACCCAATCAGCAACACTGTTTTTAATAATACAAACTGGTCCAAAATACTTGACAGTCTCAATGGCATCCTGAATACGTGTTGTGTCCCTTCAAAGTGGAGTAAAAGTAAACGCCATCTGCCATGGATCTCAACTACCTTGAAGCGAGAGATGCGAAAGCGGGACAGACTATACAGGGAAGCACGTAAACTCCAAAACAATAGAACCTGGTACGAATACAGACAATTCCACAATCAACAACGTCATCAATGTCAACAATGTCAACAACGTCATCGGAGCAAGTCTCGCAGAGAAACCAACAACTTTCTGGTCATATGTTAAACTCATGCGAACTGAGCACCTGGGCATTCCTACCCTGCGATCTGCCTCCAAAATGTGCTCAACAGACAAAGACAAGGCTGAACTGTTAAATAATTACTTCCAATGATCTGTATTCACGCAAGAAACCAACCTAAACATACCAGACAAGGGAATTTCTCCATACCCATCCATCACAAACATCGTCATAGGTATTGCTGGAGTAGAAAAGCAACTTGCAGCAATCAATCCATCTAAAGCGTGTGGACCAGATGAAATTTCACCTAAGCTTTTGAAGTTAGTTGAGCATGAAATAGCACCAGCACTAACTTTCCTTTTCCAACAATCATACAATAGTGGCACCATTCCTACCCAATGGAAAAAAGCTCTGGTCACCAGCATCTACAAGAAGGACCCAAAATCTGATCCATCTACTTACAGGCATATCTCCTTAACCTGTGCATGCTGTAAGGTCATGGAACACATCATACTGAGCCATTTATCCAAACATCCTTCTTGATTCACAACATGGCTTCAGAGGAAAACTGTCAACTACAACACAACTCATATCTGCGACACACGATTGGGCTCACACCCTCAACAGCCGTGGCCAAACCTACGTGGTCTTCCTAGATTTTAGCAAGGCTTTTGACAACGTGCCTCACCATCGCCTGTCAGCCAAGCTTCAATTCTATGGTGTCAGAGGTGACACGGTAAATTGGATTAGTGCATTCCTGAGTGATCGCGAACAGGCTGTGACAGTCAATGGTTCCTTTTCGTCTTGGGGTAAGGTAACATCAGGTGTACCTCAAGGTTCAGTGTTGGGAACGACATCCAGGACCAAGTGCAATCCACATTGAGGCTTTTTGCTGATGACAGTGTTATCTATCGCAAAATCCATTGCCAGGAAGATCATTCCAAGCTCCTGCAAGACATATCATTGCTCACTGACTGGTCCGCAAAATGGTTGATGCACTTCAATATCAACAAATGTGCCTTACTATCGAACACCAAAAAACACAAGCCCAGTCTCTTTCAATATAATATCCTTGGAACAACTCTTGCCTCAGTAGACCAGTACGATTACCTGGGAGTCACAGTGACTCATGATCTCCGCTGGAACATCCACCACCAGAAAATGATAAATACATCTAGCCGCACCCTTGGTCTTCTCCGCAGAACCCTCGCTCATTGCACCCAAACTGTTAAAATAACTGCCTACAAAACCCTAGTTCGCCCGCAAATGGACTACGCCTCAGGAGTCTGGAGTCCACACACATTGGATGGCCAAAAACGACTTGAGCAAATTCATAAATCCATTGCCTCAGTAGACCAGTACGGTCACATTACTCATTAACTACCTGGGATGGGAGACACTGCATGTAAGACGCCTTCTTGCACAGTCCACAATGTTCTTCAAAATACACCGTGGTCTAGTCAACATCCAATTGCCACCATCCATCAAACCAGCTACATACATTGCCAGACAGGATCACTCCCTCAAGAATACCATACCGGATGCCTCAAACGACCAATACAAATTTTCATTCTACCCAAGAACAGTTAAGATCTGGAACCAACTACCATCTACAGCAGTCTTCGCACCATCCATCTCAGCATTCCAACAGGTTGCCCTGCCAGCTATCAGAGTCCTACAGCCTCTGGCTGGCTCTAGGATGCTGTAAACCCATTTCGGCTCTTGTACAGTGTAAATAGCGTGCCTTTTCTTTCATTTCTCACTGCACTTCTGCACTGTCGACCAATGACGGTCACCAACGCACCATCCCAGTTTAGCTTCCTACGTGAGCTTTATAGGGATTATTTTACTCAAGACTTTTACTCAAATGTCATCATGCTTGGGCAAAGCTTTAGGAACAGTACCGGTAAAACATTGGCTTGAAAGTAATCATTGGATCGCTAAAATTTTAAGGGGTAAAATGTCATTAGATTGGTAAATGTGTGACAGACCAAACAACATGAGCTTCAAAGAAAACCAAAGACAGCAAAATTATCAAGGTGTTACGTTTAGAGGGACTGGAGAGCCCGACATTCGGAAAATTTTAAGACACAGCACATTATTTTAAGAGTAGAACAATCATTTAGGTGGTCTGTTTCAAGGGACTACACAACAGGATGTTTTGAGACGGCACAACATTTGAGAGTTGAAATATCCTTAGACTAAACAACAACATAAGCCTCAACGAAAACCACAAACAAAGCAACATAGGATCATGAACAGTTTTAAGAGTTGTACAATCATTTACATGTAGGTGGCACATTTCAAGGTACTTGACAACATGAGGTTCAGAGAAATATAACAGACGGCGCAACTTCGTCTCATGAACAGTTTAAGAGTTGAAAAACACTGCCCAGGGTTTCAAAACTTAAAGAAGAGTTGACATTAATCACGTACCTCACATGACATTCCATGTCCACTTCTTATTCATGATGGATACTGCTCTTCAATCTGTGAATAACCAGCAAGCAGAGTAGAACACATCGTCAAAAATGTGTCATCAAACGTCATCATGCTAGGGCAAAGTTTAAGAAACAGAACAACATCAGCTCAGGAACAACTAGTAGAAAGCTAAATTTTCGAACGACTAGACACATGAGCCACAAACAAAAACCAAAGGCACCACAACATTTGCTCCTGAATACTTTAAGACTTATGAGGAACTGAACAAAATGAGGTTTGAAGAAATTTGAGAGACAGCACATCAATGGCTGGTAAAAATGTATAAATGTATAAATGTAAAATTAAAGTATCATCGGCCTTTGAATAGTTTGAGTGATGAACCAACCATTAAGATGGCAAGTTTTAAAAGACATTATGAGCCTCAAAGAAAACCGAAGAGAGAACTTCGAGTGATAAACAATTATTAAGGTGACATGTTCTGATAAATAATAATATCGGCTCTTATATAGTGTAATTCTAAAGAATGATCATTGCACTTCACACATTATTACCCCTGATCACTTGGCCATTTATTTCATTCCTGAAACCATCTCAGCTCCCTGGGGAGTATACGGCCTGTGCTTCCAAAGCGCACTAAGCTAAATCATTCACAAGAACCATCTCTGCCCTCACAGGGACCCATTTTACCCCTGGGTGAAGAGAAGCAATTATAGTTAAGTGTCTTGCTCAAGGACACAAGTTTCATGACCAGAATTCGAACCCACACCCTGACGACTCAGCCACCAGAACTAAAGTCTGACTGATGCACTTAACTGCTCTGCCTGACATGCATTTGAAAATCATAGTGAAGGGTTTCAAAAACTTAAGAAGAACTTACATTTTTCAACATACCTCACATGACATTCCAAGTTGACCTTCTCTTATTCATGATGGATACTGCTGCTCTTCAATCTGTAAATAATCTGCAAGCAAAGTGAGACACACTGTCATTAACCTTAAACATTTGATCAAATGTCAACATGCTTGGGCAGAGTTTAAGTAACAGTACAACATTTGCTCAAGAACAATTTGAGAGTTGATATATCATTAGATCGGTAAATTTCCGTATAAAATTTGACTTAAATTTTCTTTAACTTTGACACATATTTTCTTTAAAGTTTGTTACAGATTTTTTCCTTAAATTTTGTTACAGATTTTTCCTTAAACTTTGTTACAAATGTTACTCTCTGAAACTTTGCCAAAAAATGTACCTTTTGAAACTTTATTAAACTTCTAACTTCTTACCCGTCCCACAGCGTTTTATTCACGAGTCTAACTTTTATCCGAAGTAGTTCCTCCAAATCGGCAAGTAACTTGTAAAAGTTACTTGTCGATTTGGAGGAACTACTTCGGATAAATAAAAATAAAATTTTAATATAATAATAATATATATATACATACATAAAATAAAATAAAATAAAATAAAATAAAAATGAAAATTAAAGAAAAATAAAAAAGCGAAAAAAACCTAAAATAAGACCCTCAAAATTTTTTGCTAGGATAGTCCTGCGGGGCAATGCCCCGCCAAGCCCCAGGGGGGCTCCGCCCCCCTATCCCCCCTTATGAGGTCTAGGACACCGGACCCTACGCAGCTAGACACCGACGCTGCTGGAGGGGGTAGGGGGATGGGTGGGAGGGACTATATGCTATATGCTATATATTACACCTGTATTTTATGACAGTTTGCTATTCCTGTACCAGACACATTCTAACCGTATATTTTAAGACAGTTTGCTATTCCAGTACCCGACACATTCTAACCGTATATTTTAAGACAGTTGGCTATTCTCATACCCGACACATTCAACCATACATTTTAAGACAGTTTGCTATTCTCATACCCGATACATTCTAACCGTATATTTTAAGACAGTTTGCTATTCTCGTACCCGATATATTTTAAGACAGTTTGCTATTCTCGTACCCGATATATTTTAAGACAGTTTGCTATTCTCGTACCCGATACATTCTAACCGTATATTTTAAGACAGTTTGCTATTCTCGTACCCGATACACTCTAACCGTATATTTTAAGAAAGTTTGCTGTTCCCGTACCCGAAATATTATATCCGTATGACACTTTTCTAGTCCCTAACCCTGACCCTTGCCCTAGCCCTAACCCTAACCCTAATGACAAACTTAACCCTAACCTTTCAAATAATTTCAATACACTGCACGTTCTTCAAATTCAATTTTGTATATTTATTCATTATTAGTAAACACACTATTGTTTTTACAGATTCGTTACATTTTACTTTTAATCTTATACTACTTTACATTAACTTCTGTCAACTTGGTTCTCCTAGGAATTCCTCCTTTCCTTTTTAGTCTTACTCTGCATTCATGAAGCTACACTTCCTACTCCACTTTACAACGGCAAATATTTCTTGTTGCCATTTATTAACGCCTGGACCAACTTCTCAAAGTGTTCTTTTGGATGCAGTCATGTGACCACCATCAATTGGTTATTTACTCTATTGCTACATTCACACCTGTTATCGTCATCTCCAAAACTGTGATTCTTCTTCAAAGTTTACTCTGTTCTGCCAACACCGTCCTATCGTCGTCGTCTCTGTTAAGGTCACTATCGTCCATGTTAGCAGCAAAACCTTTCCACGTCACACCCATCCGCCAGCACCCCCTAACCAAAAGCAAATAAAGAAATCGTACAACATCAGTTCCTGAACAATTTGACAGTTGAAATATCATTAAAATCGTAAAGTTTTGAAGGACACAACATCGACTCTGAAATAAGTTGAGAGTTGAACAATCATTAAGGTGGCAGTTTTAAGAGACTGGACACCATGAGGTTTGGAGAAAATTTAAGAAACAGTTGAAGCGTTAAACATCATTGCGCAATACAACTGGATAACATGAAGTTCGGAGAAATGTAAGAGACGGCTTGTTAGCAGTTTAACAGTTGAAAATAAATTGCAGGGTTTAAAGACTTAAGAAGAGTTGACATTTATCAACATACCTCACATGACATTCCATGTTGAACTTATTCATGATGGATACTGCTCTTCAATCTGTGAATAATCTGAAAGCAAAAAACGACACACAGTCATAAACATTATTTTAAGACAGTTAGCTATTCCTGTACCCGACATATTCTATGCGTATGACACTTTTCTAATCTCCAACATTAGTTCCAGAACAATTTGACAGTTCTCAAGGAAAACCAAAATAGAGCACAACATCGACTCTGAAATAACTTGAGAGTTGAACAATCATTAAGATGGCAGTTTTAAGAGACTGGACAACATGAGGTTCGGAGAAATGTAAGAGACAGAACGACATCGGCTCGTGAACAGTTGTTGAACATCATTGCGCAGGGTTTAAAAATTTAAGAAGAATTGACATTTGTCAACATACCTCATACGACATTCTAAGTTGGCCTTCTCTTATCCCTGATGGATACTGCTCTTCAATCTGTGGACAATCTGCAAGCAAAGTAGAACACACTGTCATAAACATGTCATCATGCTTGGGCAAAGTTTAAGAAACAGAACATCATTGACTTGTGAACAATTATTAGATTGGTAAACTTTTGAACGACTAGATACATGAGCCTAAAAAAGAAAAGACAGCATCACATCGACTCTGGATTAAGTTGAGAGTTGAACAATCATTTGGGTGGCAAGTTTTGAAAGACTTGACAACAAGAAGTTTACAGAAAATTAAGAGAGGGCACAACATTGATTGGTATTAGATTGGTATTTATTTGAGGAGCTGGAAGACATGAACCTCAAGGAAAACCAAAGACAGTACAACATTGGCTCTTGAGTAATATAACAGTTGAACGATCATCAAGGTGTTACGTTTCGAGAGAATGGAGAAATTTAAGAGACAGCACAACAGTGGCTAATGAACAGTTGAAGCATTGAAAATCATTGAGCGTGGTTTAAAAAACTTAAAAAGAATGAACATTATTCAACATACCTCACATGTCATTTCAATATGACCTGCTCTTCAATGTGTAAATTATCTGCAAGCGTAAAAAGACACACTGTCAAAAACATTTCATAGAAAGCATCATTGGCTTGAGAACAATTTAAGAGTTGCAATATCAGTAGATTGGTTAATTTCTGAACGACTAAACACATGAGCCCCAAAGAAAACCAAAGGCACCACAACATTGGCTCCTGAATACTTTTAGAACTGAACAATCATTAAGGCGGCAAGTTTTAAAAGACTAGACATTATGAGCCTCAAGGAAAACCAATGAGAGCACAACATCTATTCTATAATAACTTGAATGATGATAAATCATTAAGGTTGCACGTTTTGACAAGTGTGATGCAAATTCCTTCACAAACTTGGCGCCTCCAAAACTGACCTTTTCCACAAACAATAGCCTCTACAACCAAGACCAGCCCCAGCTTGATAAATCCAGCCTGGTCCTACTGGCACGCTCCGTAAAAAAAGGCAAAACGCACAACAACAGCGCTTGCTTTTCAGTCCAATAGACTAAGCCACTTACATGTAGTAATAATACTACTCCTTAGCGGTCAAGTCAAAGTAAACCATGGACCTGGTCCCTCAAGCCCTGTTCCCGAATACCCGTGTGGTATCTGCAACAACGAGGTCAATGACAGCCATGCTGCTCTCAATTGCGACACATGTGGGTTCTGGTGCCACATTCAATGTGCTGGCATTCCTGTGCATCACTATAGTATACTAGTCAAGGCGTCAAGCAGCTTCTCGTGGATCTGCTGTGAATGTGGCTCACCGAACTTCAGCAGCTCCCTACACGCCACAACTCCAGCCGAACTTTCAAATCCTTTCTCGCCACTTGAATGGGATACAAGCTTATCTGAAACAGATCCCGGTTCTACAGCCCTTCCACAGACGTCTACACCGTGATTGCCGGCGACTTCAACTGTCCCCGACATCGATTGGACTACGGGTACTGCATCAAACCCCAACACCGCTAGTATTCACCAAACATTTCTTGACATACTCATGGATCATTCACTTGTGCAATTAGTCAACCAGGTCACCAGACCAATCTCCAACAGTATATTAGACCTAATCAACAGCTTGTAAGCAACATCGAATCAAACCCAGGTATTTCAGACCACAACATCATCACCTTTAACATCAACTCAAAAACCCAAACAGCAAGCTAAACCACCCCAGAAACTCTTCATAAAACTTCTTCCATAAAGCCGACACAGCCCAACTGAAACAGCGGGTTAATCAATTCACAGAGGACTTCCTTCACTCTGACCCAATCAGCAACACTGTTTTTAATAATACAAACTGGTCCAAAATACTTGACAGTCTCAATGGCATCCTGAATACGTGTTGTGTCCCTTCAAAGTGGAGTAAAAGTAAACGCCATCTGCCATGGATCTCAACTACCTTGAAGCGAGAGATGCGAAAGCGGGACAGACTATACAGGGAAGCACGTAAACTCCAAAACAATAGAACCTGGTACGAATACAGACAATTCCACAATCAACAACGTCATCAATGTCAACAATGTCAACAACGTCATCGGAGCAAGTCTCGCAGAGAAACCAACAACTTTCTGGTCATATGTTAAACTCATGCGAACTGAGCACCTGGGCATTCCTACCCTGCGATCTGCCTCCAAAATGTGCTCAACAGACAAAGACAAGGCTGAACTGTTAAATAATTACTTCCAATGATCTGTATTCACGCAAGAAACCAACCTAAACATACCAGACAAGGGAATTTCTCCATACCCATCCATCACAAACATCGTCATAGG
This sequence comes from Leptasterias polaris, assembly GCA_037783415.1. Lineage (NCBI taxonomy): Eukaryota > Metazoa > Echinodermata > Asteroidea > Forcipulatida > Asteriidae > Leptasterias > Leptasterias polaris. The sequence continues at coordinate 5,208,215 of JAZGTN010000004.1, read as the reverse complement.
TATTGCTGGAGTAGAAAAGCAACTTGCAGCAATCAATCCATCTAAAGCGTGTGGACCAGATGAAATTTCACCTAAGCTTTTGAAGTTAGTTGAGCATGAAATAGCACCAGCACTAACTTTCCTTTTCCAACAATCATACAATAGTGGCACCATTCCTACCCAATGGAAAAAAGCTCTGGTCACCAGCATCTACAAGAAGGACCCAAAATCTGATCCATCTACTTACAGGCATATCTCCTTAACCTGTGCATGCTGTAAGGTCATGGAACACATCATACTGAGCCATTTATCCAAACATCCTTCTTGATTCACAACATGGCTTCAGAGGAAAACTGTCAACTACAACACAACTCATATCTGCGACACACGATTGGGCTCACACCCTCAACAGCCGTGGCCAAACCTACGTGGTCTTCCTAGATTTTAGCAAGGCTTTTGACAACGTGCCTCACCATCGCCTGTCAGCCAAGCTTCAATTCTATGGTGTCAGAGGTGACACGGTAAATTGGATTAGTGCATTCCTGAGTGATCGCGAACAGGCTGTGACAGTCAATGGTTCCTTTTCGTCTTGGGGTAAGGTAACATCAGCTGTACCTCAAGGTTCAGTGTTGGGAACGACATCCAGGACCAAGTGCAATCCACATTGAGGCTTTTTGCTGATGACAGTGTTATCTATCGCAAAATCCATTGCCAGGAAGATCATTCCAAGCTCCTGCAAGACATATCATTGCTCACTGACTGGTCCGCAAAATGGTTGATGCACTTCAATATCAACAAATGTGCCTTACTATCGAACACCAAAAAACACAAGCCCAGTCTCTTTCAATATAATATCCTTGGAACAACTCTTGCCTCAGTAGACCAGTACGATTACCTGGGAGTCACAGTGACTCATGATCTCCGCTGGAACATCCACCACCAGAAAATGACAAATACATCTAGCCGCACCCTTGGTCTTCTCCGCAGAACCCTCGCTCATTGCACCCAAACTGTTAAAATAACTGCCTACAAAACCCTAGTTCGCCCGCAAATGGACTACGCCTCAGGAGTCTGGAGTCCACACACATTGGATGGCCAAAAACGACTTGAGCAAATTCATAAATCCATTGCCTCAGTAGACCAGTACGGTCACATTACTCATTAACTACCTGGGATGGGAGACACTGCATGTAAGACGCCTTCTTGCACAGTCCACAATGTTCTTCAAAATACACCGTGGTCTAGTCAACATCCAATTGCCACCATCCATCAAACCAGCTACATACATTGCCAGACAGGATCACTCCCTCAAGAATACCATACCGGATGCCTCAAACGACCAATACAAATTTTCATTCTACCCAAGAACAGTTAAGATCTGGAACCAACTACCATCTACAGCAGTCTTCGCACCATCCATCTCAGCATTCCAACAGGTTGCCCTGCCAGCTATCAGAGTCCTACAGCCTCTGGCTGGCTCTAGGATGCTGTAAACCCATTTCGGCTCTTGTACAGTGTAAATAGCGTGCCTTTTCTTTCATTTCTCACTGCACTTCTGCACTGTCGACCAATGACGGTCACCAACGCACCATCCCAGTTTAGCTTCCTACGTGAGCTTTATAGGGATTATTTTACTCAAGACTTTTACTCAAATGTCATCATGCTTGGGCAAAGCTTTAGGAACAGTACCGGTAAAACATTGGCTTGAAAGTAATCATTGGATCGCTAAAATTTTAAGGGGTAAAATGTCATTAGATTGGTAAATGTGTGACAGACCAAACAACATGAGCTTCAAAGAAAACCAAAGACAGCAAAATTATCAAGGTGTTACGTTTAGAGGGACTGGAGAGCCCGACATTCGGAAAATTTTAAGACACAGCACATTATTTTAAGAGTAGAACAATCATTTAGGTGGTCTGTTTCAAGGGACTACACAACAGGATGTTTTGAGACGGCACAACATTTGAGAGTTGAAATATCCTTAGACTAAACAACAACATAAGCCTCAACGAAAACCACAAACAAAGCAACATAGGATCATGAACAGTTTTAAGAGTTGTACAATCATTTACATGTAGGTGGCACATTTCAAGGTACTTGACAACATGAGGTTCAGAGAAATATAACAGACGGCGCAACTTCGTCTCATGAACAGTTTAAGAGTTGAAAAACACTGCCCAGGGTTTCAAAACTTAAAGAAGAGTTGACATTAATCACGTACCTCACATGACATTCCATGTCCACTTCTTATTCATGATGGATACTGCTCTTCAATCTGTGAATAACCAGCAAGCAGAGTAGAACACATCGTCAAAAATGTGTCATCAAACGTCATCATGCTAGGGCAAAGTTTAAGAAACAGAACAACATCAGCTCAGGAACAACTAGTAGAAAGCTAAATTTTCGAACGACTAGACACATGAGCCACAAACAAAAACCAAAGGCACCACAACATTTGCTCCTGAATACTTTAAGACTTATGAGGAACTGAACAAAATGAGGTTTGAAGAAATTTGAGAGACAGCACATCAATGGCTGGTAAAAATGTATAAATGTATAAATGTAAAATTAAAGTATCATCGGCCTTTGAATAGTTTGAGTGATGAACCAACCATTAAGATGGCAAGTTTTAAAAGACATTATGAGCCTCAAAGAAAACCGAAGAGAGAACTTCGAGTGATAAACAATTATTAAGGTGACATGTTCTGATAAATAATAATATCGGCTCTTATATAGTGTAATTCTAAAGAATGATCATTGCACTTCACACATTATTACCCCTGATCACTTGGCCATTTATTTCATTCCTGAAACCATCTCAGCTCCCTGGGGAGTATACGGCCTGTGCTTCCAAAGCGCACTAAGCTAAATCATTCACAAGAACCATCTCTGCCCTCACAGGGACCCATTTTACCCCTGGGTGAAGAGAAGCAATTATAGTTAAGTGTCTTGCTCAAGGACACAAGTTTCATGACCAGAATTCGAACCCACACCCTGACGACTCAGCCACCAGAACTAAAGTCTGACTGATGCACTTAACTGCTCTGCCTGACATGCATTTGAAAATCATAGTGAAGGGTTTCAAAAACTTAAGAAGAACTTACATTTTTCAACATACCTCACATGACATTCCAAGTTGACCTTCTCTTATTCATGATGGATACTGCTGCTCTTCAATCTGTAAATAATCTGCAAGCAAAGTGAGACACACTGTCATTAACCTTAAACATTTGATCAAATGTCAACATGCTTGGGCAGAGTTTAAGTAACAGTACAACATTTGCTCAAGAACAATTTGAGAGTTGATATATCATTAGATCGGTAAATTTCCGTATAAAATTTGACTTAAATTTTCTTTAACTTTGACACATATTTTCTTTAAAGTTTGTTACAGATTTTTTCCTTAAATTTTGTTACAGATTTTTCCTTAAACTTTGTTACAAATGTTACTCTCTGAAACTTTGCCAAAAAATGTACCTTTTGAAACTTTATTAAACTTCTAACTTCTTACCCGTCCCACAGCGTTTTATTCACGAGTCTAACTTTTATCCGAAGTAGTTCCTCCAAATCGGCAAGTAACTTGTAAAAGTTACTTGTCGATTTGGAGGAACTACTTCGGATAAATAAAAATACAATTTTAATATAATAATAATATATATATACATACATAAAATAAAATAAAATAAAATAAAATAAAAATGAAAATTAAAGAAAAATAAAAAAGCGAAAAAAACCTAAAATAAGACCCTCAAAATTTTTTGCTAGGATAGTCCTGCGGGGCAATGCCCCGCCAAGCCCCAGGGGGGCTCCGCCCCCCTATCCCCCCTTATGAGGTCTAGGACACCGGACCCTACGCAGCTAGACACCGACGCTGCTGGAGGGGGTAGGGGGATGGGTGGGAGGGACTATATGCTATATGCTATATATTACACCTGTATTTTATGACAGTTTGCTATTCCTGTACCAGACACATTCTAACCGTATATTTTAAGACAGTTTGCTATTCCAGTACCCGACACATTCTAACCGTATATTTTAAGACAGTTGGCTATTCTCATACCCGACACATTCAACCATACATTTTAAGACAGTTTGCTATTCTCATACCCGATACATTCTAACCGTATATTTTAAGACAGTTTGCTATTCTCGTACCCGATATATTTTAAGACAGTTTGCTATTCTCGTACCCGATATATTTTAAGACAGTTTGCTATTCTCGTACCCGATACATTCTAACCGTATATTTTAAGACAGTTTGCTATTCTCGTACCCGATACACTCTAACCGTATATTTTAAGAAAGTTTGCTGTTCCCGTACCCGAAATATTATATCCGTATGACACTTTTCTAGTCCCTAACCCTGACCCTTGCCCTAGCCCTAACCCTAACCCTAATGACAAACTTAACCCTAACCTTTCAAATAATTTCAATACACTGCACGTTCTTCAAATTCAATTTTGTATATTTATTCATTATTAGTAAACACACTATTGTTTTTACAGATTCGTTACATTTTACTTTTAATCTTATACTACTTTACATTAACTTCTGTCAACTTGGTTCTCCTAGGAATTCCTCCTTTCCTTTTTAGTCTTACTCTGCATTCATGAAGCTACACTTCCTACTCCACTTTACAACGGCAAATATTTCTTGTTGCCATTTATTAACGCCTGGACCAACTTCTCAAAGTGTTCTTTTGGATGCAGTCATGTGACCACCATCAATTGGTTATTTACTCTATTGCTACATTCACACCTGTTATCGTCATCTCCAAAACTGTGATTCTTCTTCAAAGTTTACTCTGTTCTGCCAACACCGTCCTATCGTCGTCGTCTCTGTTAAGGTCACTATCGTCCATGTTAGCAGCAAAACCTTTCCACGTCACACCCATCCGCCAGCACCCCCTAACCAAAAGCAAATAAAGAAATCGTACAACATCAGTTCCTGAACAATTTGACAGTTGAAATATCATTAAAATCGTAAAGTTTTGAAGGACACAACATCGACTCTGAAATAAGTTGAGAGTTGAACAATCATTAAGGTGGCAGTTTTAAGAGACTGGACACCATGAGGTTTGGAGAAAATTTAAGAAACAGTTGAAGCGTTAAACATCATTGCGCAATACAACTGGATAACATGAAGTTCGGAGAAATGTAAGAGACGGCTTGTTAGCAGTTTAACAGTTGAAAATAAATTGCAGGGTTTAAAGACTTAAGAAGAGTTGACATTTATCAACATACCTCACATGACATTCCATGTTGAACTTATTCATGATGGATACTGCTCTTCAATCTGTGAATAATCTGAAAGCAAAAAACGACACACAGTCATAAACATTATTTTAAGACAGTTAGCTATTCCTGTACCCGACATATTCTATGCGTATGACACTTTTCTAATCTCCAACATTAGTTCCAGAACAATTTGACAGTTCTCAAGGAAAACCAAAATAGAGCACAACATCGACTCTGAAATAACTTGAGAGTTGAACAATCATTAAGATGGCAGTTTTAAGAGACTGGACAACATGAGGTTCGGAGAAATGTAAGAGACAGAACGACATCGGCTCGTGAACAGTTGTTGAACATCATTGCGCAGGGTTTAAAAATTTAAGAAGAATTGACATTTGTCAACATACCTCATACGACATTCTAAGTTGGCCTTCTCTTATCCCTGATGGATACTGCTCTTCAATCTGTGGACAATCTGCAAGCAAAGTAGAACACACTGTCATAAACATGTCATCATGCTTGGGCAAAGTTTAAGAAACAGAACATCATTGACTTGTGAACAATTATTAGATTGGTAAACTTTTGAACGACTAGATACATGAGCCTAAAAAAGAAAAGACAGCATCACATCGACTCTGGATTAAGTTGAGAGTTGAACAATCATTTGGGTGGCAAGTTTTGAAAGACTTGACAACAAGAAGTTTACAGAAAATTAAGAGAGGGCACAACATTGATTGGTATTAGATTGGTATTTATTTGAGGAGCTGGAAGACATGAACCTCAAGGAAAACCAAAGACAGTACAACATTGGCTCTTGAGTAATATAACAGTTGAACGATCATCAAGGTGTTACGTTTCGAGAGAATGGAGAAATTTAAGAGACAGCACAACAGTGGCTAATGAACAGTTGAAGCATTGAAAATCATTGAGCGTGGTTTAAAAAACTTAAAAAGAATGAACATTATTCAACATACCTCACATGTCATTTCAATATGACCTGCTCTTCAATGTGTAAATTATCTGCAAGCGTAAAAAGACACACTGTCAAAAACATTTCATAGAAAGCATCATTGGCTTGAGAACAATTTAAGAGTTGCAATATCAGTAGATTGGTTAATTTCTGAACGACTAAACACATGAGCCCCAAAGAAAACCAAAGGCACCACAACATTGGCTCCTGAATACTTTTAGAACTGAACAATCATTAAGGCGGCAAGTTTTAAAAGACTAGACATTATGAGCCTCAAGGAAAACCAATGAGAGCACAACATCTATTCTATAATAACTTGAATGATGATAAATCATTAAGGTTGCACGTTTTGACAAGTGTGATGCAAATTCCTTCACAAACTTGGCGCCTCCAAAACTGACCTTTTCCACAAATAATAGCCTCTACAACCAAGACCAGCCCCAGCTTGATAAATCCAGCCTGGTCCTACTGGCACGCTCCGTAAAAAAAGGCAAAACGCACAACAACAGCGCTTGCTTTTCAGTCCAATAGACTAAGCCACTTACATGTAGTAATAATACTACTCCTTAGCGGTCAAGTCAAAGTAAACCCTGGACCTGGTCCCTCAAGCCCTGTTCCCGAATACCCGTGTGGTATCTGCAACAACGAGGTCAATGACAGCCATGCTGCTCTCAATTGCGACACATGTGGGTTCTGGTGCCACATTCAATGTGCTGGCATTCCTGTGCATCACTATAGTATACTATAGTCAAGGCGTCAAGCAGCTTCTCGTGGATCTGCTGTGAATGTGGCTCACCGAACTTCAGCAGCTCCCTACACGCCACAACTCCAGCCGAACTTTCAAATCCTTTCTCGCCACTTGAATGGGATACAAGCTTATCTGAAACAGATCCCGGTTCTACAGCCCTTCCACAGACGTCTACACCGTGATTGCCGGCGACTTCAACTGTCCCCGACATCGATTGGACTACGGGTACTGCATCAAACCCCAACACCGCTAGTATTCACCAAACATTTCTTGACATACTCATGGATCATTCACTTGTGCAATTAGTCAACCAGGTCACCAGACCAATCTCCAACAGTATATTAGACCTAATCAACAGCTTGTAAGCAACATCGAATCAAACCCAGGTATTTCAGACCACAACATCATCACCTTTAACATCAACTCAAAAACCCAAACAGCAAGCTAAACCACCCCAGAAACTCTTCATAAAACTTCTTCCATAAAGCCGACACAGCCCAACTGAAACAGCGGGTTAATCAATTCACAGAGGACTTCCTTCACTCTGACCCAATCAGCAACACTGTTAATACAAACTGGTCCAAAATACTTGACAGTCTCAATGGCATCCTGAATACGTGTTGTGTCCCTTCAAAGTGGAGTAAAAGTAAACGCCATCTGCCATGGATCTCAACTACCTTGAAGCGAGAGATGCGAAAGCGGGACAGACTATACAGGGAAGCACGTAAACTCCAAAACAATAGAACCTGGTACGAATACAGACAATTCCACAATCAACAACGTCATCAATGTCAACAATGTCAACAACGTCATCGGAGCAAGTCTTGCAGAGAAACCAAAAACTTTCTGGTCATATGTTAAACTCATGCGAACTGAGCACCTGGGCATTCCTACCCTGCGATCTGCCTCCAAAATGTGCTCAACAGACAAAGACAAGGCTGAACTGTTAAATAATTACTTCCAATGATCTGTATTCACGCAAGAAACCAACCTAAACATACCAGACAAGGGAATTTCTCCATACCCATCCATCACAAACATCGTCATAGGTATTGCTGGAGTAGAAAAGCAACTTGCAGCAATCAATCCATCTAAAGCGTGTGGACCAGATGAAATTTCACCTAAGCTTTTGAAGTTAGTTGAGCATGAAATAGCACCAGCACTAACTTTCCTTTTCCAACAATCATACAATAGTGGCACCATTCCTACCCAATGGAAAAAAGCTCTGGTCACCAGCATCTACAAGAAGGACCCAAAATCTGATCCATCTACTTACAGGCATATCTCCTTAACCTGTGCATGCTGTAAGGTCATGGAACACATCATACTGAGCCATTTATCCAAACATCCTTCTTGATTCACAACATGGCTTCAGAGGAAAACTGTCAACTACAACACAACTCATATCTGCGACACACGATTGGGCTCACACCCTCAACAGCCGTGGCCAAACCTACGTGGTCTTCCTAGATTTTAGCAAGGCTTTTGACAACGTGCCTCACCATCGCCTGTCAGCCAAGCTTCAATTCTATGGTGTCAGAGGTGACACGGTAAATTGGATTAGTGCATTCCTGAGTGATCGCGAACAGGCTGTGACAGTCAATGGTTCCTTTTCGTCTTGGGGTAAGGTAACATCAGGTGTACCTCAAGGTTCAGTGTTGGGAACGACATCCAGGACCAAGTGCAATCCACATTGAGGCTTTTTGCTGATGACAGTGTTATCTATCGCAAAATCCATTGCCAGGAAGATCATTCCAAGCTCCTGCAAGACATATCATTGCTCACTGACTGGTCCGCAAAATGGTTGATGCACTTCAATATCAACAAATGTGCCTTACTATCGAACACCAAAAAACACAAGCCCAGTTTCTTTCAATATAATATCCTTGGAACAACTCTTGCCTCAGTAGACCAGTACGATTACCTGGGAGTCACAGTGACTCATGATCTCCGCTGGAACATCCACCACCAGAAAATGATAAATACATCTAGCCGCACCCTTGGTCTTCTCCGCAGAACCCTCGCTCATTGCACCCAAACTGTTAAAATAACTGCCTACAAAACCCTAGTTCGCCCGCAAATGGACTACGCCTCAGGAGTCTGGAGTCCACACACATTGGATGGCCAAAAACGACTTGAGCAAATTCATAAATCCATTGCCTCAGTAGACCAGTACGGTCACATTACTCATTAACTACCTGGGATGGGAGACACTGCATGTAAGACGCCTTCTTGCACAGTCCACAATGTTCTTCAAAATACACCGTGGTCTAGTCAACATCCAATTGCCACCATCCATCAAACCAGCTACATACATTGCCAGACAGGATCACTCCCTCAAGAATACCATACCGGATGCCTCAAACGACCAATACAAATTTTCATTCTACCCAAGAACAGTTAAGATCTGGAACCAACTACCATCTACAGCAGTCTTCGCACCATCCATCTCAGCATTCCAACAGGTTGCCCTGCCAGCTATCAGAGTCCTACAGCCTCTGGCTGGCTCTAGGATGCTGTAAACCCATTTCGGCTCTTGTACAGTGTAAATAGCGTGCCTTTTCTTTCATTTCTCACTGCACTTCTGCACTGTCGACCAATGACGGTCACCAACGCACCATCCCAGTTTAGCTTCCTACGTGAGCTTTATAGGGATTATTTTACTCAAGACTTTTACTCAAATGTCATCATGCTTGGGCAAAGCTTTAGGAACAGTACCGGTAAAACATTGGCTTGAAAGTAATCATTGGATCGCTAAAATTTTAAGGGGTAAAATGTCATTAGATTGGTAAATGTGTGACAGACCAAACAACATGAGCTTCAAAGAAAACCAAAGACAGCAAAATTATCAAGGTGTTACGTTTAGAGGGACTGGAGAGCCCGACATTCGGAAAATTTTAAGACACAGCACATTATTTTAAGAGTAGAACAATCATTTAGGTGGTCTGTTTCAAGGGACTACACAACAGGATGTTTTGAGACGGCACAACATTTGAGAGTTGAAATATCCTTAGACTAAACAACAACCACAAACAAAGCAACATAGGATCATGAACAGTTTTAAGAGTTGTACAATCATTTACATGTAGGTGGCACATTTCAAGGTACTTGACAACATGAGGTTCAGAGAAATATAACAGACGGCGCAACTTCGTCTCATGAACAGTTTAAGAGTTGAAAAACACTGCCCAGGGTTTCAAAACTTAAAGAAGAGTTGACATTAATCACGTACCTCACATGACATTCCATGTCCACTTCTTATTCATGATGGATACTGCTCTTCAATCTGTGAATAACCAGCAAGCAGAGTAGAACACATCGTCAAAAATGTGTCATCAAACGTCATCATGCTAGGGCAAAGTTTAAGAAACAGAACAACATCAGCTCAGGAACAACTAGTAGAAAGCTAAATTTTCGAACGACTAGACACATGAGCCACAAACAAAAACCAAAGGCACCACAACATTTGCTCCTGAATACTTTAAGACTTATGAGGAACTGAACAAAATGAGGTTTGAAGAAATTTGAGAGACAGCACATCAATGGCTGGTAAAAATGTATAAATGTATAAATGTAAAATTAAAGTATCATCGGCCTTTGAATAGTTTGAGTGATGAACCAACCATTAAGATGGCAAGTTTTAAAAGACATTATGAGCCTCAAAGAAAACCGAAGAGAGAACTTCGAGTGATAAACAATTATTAAGGTGACATGTTCTGATAAATAATAATATCGGCTCTTATATAGTGTAATTCTAAAGAATGATCATTGCACTTCACACATTATTACCCCTGATCACTTGGCCATTTATTTCATTCCTGAAACCATCTCAGCTCCCTGGGGAGTATACGGCCTGTGCTTCCAAAGCGCACTAAGCTAAATCATTCACAAGAACCATCTCTGCCCTCACAGGGACCCATTTTACCCCTGGGTGAAGAGAAGCAATTATAGTTAAGTGTCTTGCTCAAGGACACAAGTTTCATGACCAGAATTCGAACCCACACCCTGACGACTCAGCCACCAGAACTAAAGTCTGACTGATGCACTTAACTGCTCTGCCTGACATGCATTTGAAAATCATAGTGAAGGGTTTCAAAAACTTAAGAAGAACTTACATTTTTCAACATACCTCACATGACATTCCAAGTTGACCTTCTCTTATTCATGATGGATACTGCTGCTCTTCAATCTGTAAATAATCTGCAAGCAAAGTGAGACACACTGTCATTAACCTTAAACATTTGATCAAATGTCAACATGCTTGGGCAGAGTTTAAGTAACAGTACAACATTTGCTCAAGAACAATTTGAGAGTTGATATATCATTAGATCGGTAAATTTCCGTATAAAATTTTACTTAAATTTTCTTTAACTTTGACACATATTTTCTTTAAAGTTTGTTACAGATTTTTTCCTTAAATTTTGTTACAGATTTTTCCTTAAACTTTGTTACAAATGTTACTCTCTGAAACTTTGCCAAAAAATGTACCTTTTGAAACTTTATTAAACTTCTAACTTCTTACCCGTCCCACAGCGTTTTATTCACGAGTCTAACTTTTATCCGAAGTAGTTCCTCCAAATCGGCAAGTAACTTGTAAAAGTTACTTGTCGATTTGGAGGAACTACTTCGGATAAATAAAAATAAAATTTTAATATAATAATAATATATATATACATACATAAAATAAAATAAAATAAAATAAAATAAAAATGAAAATTAAAGAAAAATAAAAAAGCGAAAAAAACCTAAAATAAGACCCTCAAAATTTTTTGCTAGGATAGTCCTGCGGGGCAATGCCCCGCCAAGCCCCAGGGGGGCTCCGCCCCCCTATCCCCCCTTATGAGGTCTAGGACACCGGACCCTACGCAGCTAGACACCGACGCTGCTGGAGGGGGTAGGGGGATGGGTGGGAGGGACTATATGCTATATGCTATATATTACACCTGTATTTTATGACAGTTTGCTATTCCTGTACCAGACACATTCTAACCGTATATTTTAAGACAGTTTGCTATTCCAGTACCCGACACATTCTAACCGTATATTTTAAGACAGTTGGCTATTCTCATACCCGACACATTCAACCATACATTTTAAGACAGTTTGCTATTCTCATACCCGATACATTCTAACCGTATATTTTAAGACAGTTTGCTATTCTCGTACCCGATATATTTTAAGACAGTTTGCTATTCTCGTACCCGATATATTTTAAGACAGTTTGCTATTCTCGTACCCGATACATTCTAACCGTATATTTTAAGACAGTTTGCTATTCTCGTACCCGATACACTCTAACCGTATATTTTAAGAAAGTTTGCTGTTCCCGTACCCGAAATATTATATCCGTATGACACTTTTCTAGTCCCTAACCCTGACCCTTGCCCTAGCCCTAACCCTAACCCTAATGACAAACTTAACCCTAACCTTTCAAATAATTTCAATACACTGCACGTTCTTCAAATTCAATTTTGTATATTTATTCATTATTAGTAAACACACTATTGTTTTTACAGATTCGTTACATTTTACTTTTAATCTTATACTACTTTACATTAACTTCTGTCAACTTGGTTCTCCTAGGAATTCCTCCTTTCCTTTTTAGTCTTACTCTGCATTCATGAAGCTACACTTCCTACTCCACTTTACAACGGCAAATATTTCTTGTTGCCATTTATTAACGCCTGGACCAACTTCTCAAAGTGTTCTTTTGGATGCAGTCATGTGACCACCATCAATTGGTTATTTACTCTATTGCTACATTCACACCTGTTATCGTCATCTCCAAAACTGTGATTCTTCTTCAAAGTTTACTCTGTTCTGCCAACACCGTCCTATCGTCGTCGTCTCTGTTAAGGTCACTATCGTCCATGTTAGCAGCAAAACCTTTCCACGTCACACCCATCCGCCAGCACCCCCTAACCAAAAGCAAATAAAGAAATCGTACAACATCAGTTCCTGAACAATTTGACAGTTGAAATATCATTAAAATCGTAAAGTTTTGAAGGACACAACATCGACTCTGAAATAAGTTGAGAGTTGAACAATCATTAAGGTGGCAGTTTTAAGAGACTGGACACCATGAGGTTTGGAGAAAATTTAAGAAACAGTTGAAGCGTTAAACATCATTGCGCAATACAACTGGATAACATGAAGTTCGGAGAAATGTAAGAGACGGCTTGTTAGCAGTTTAACAGTTGAAAATAAATTGCAGGGTTTAAAGACTTAAGAAGAGTTGACATTTATCAACATACCTCACATGACATTCCATGTTGAACTTATTCATGATGGATACTGCTCTTCAATCTGTGAATAATCTGAAAGCAAAAAACGACACACAGTCATAAACATTATTTTAAGACAGTTAGCTATTCCTGTACCCGACATATTCTATGCGTATGACACTTTTCTAATCTCCAACATTAGTTCCAGAACAATTTGACAGTTCTCAAGGAAAACCAAAATAGAGCACAACATCGACTCTGAAATAACTTGAGAGTTGAACAATCATTAAGATGGCAGTTTTAAGAGACTGGACAACATGAGGTTCGGAGAAATGTAAGAGACAGAACGACATCGGCTCGTGAACAGTTGTTGAACATCATTGCGCAGGGTTTAAAAATTTAAGAAGAATTGACATTTGTCAACATACCTCATACGACATTCTAAGTTGGCCTTCTCTTATCCCTGATGGATACTGCTCTTCAATCTGTGGACAATCTGCAAGCAAAGTAGAACACACTGTCATAAACATGTCATCATGCTTGGGCAAAGTTTAAGAAACAGAACATCATTGACTTGTGAACAATTATTAGATTGGTAAACTTTTGAACGACTAGATACATGAGCCTAAAAAAGAAAAGACAGCATCACATCGACTCTGGATTAAGTTGAGAGTTGAACAATCATTTGGGTGGCAAGTTTTGAAAGACTTGACAACAAGAAGTTTACAGAAAATTAAGAGAGGGCACAACATTGATTGGTATTAGATTGGTATTTATTTGAGGAGCTGGAAGACATGAACCTCAAGGAAAACCAAAGACAGTACAACATTGGCTCTTGAGTAATATAACAGTTGAACGATCATCAAGGTGTTACGTTTCGAGAGAATGGAGAAATTTAAGAGACAGCACAACAGTGGCTAATGAACAGTTGAAGCATTGAAAATCATTGAGCGTGGTTTAAAAAACTTAAAAAGAATGAACATTATTCAACATACCTCACATGTCATTTCAATATGACCTGCTCTTCAATGTGTAAATTATCTGCAAGCGTAAAAAGACACACTGTCAAAAACATTTCATAGAAAGCATCATTGGCTTGAGAACAATTTAAGAGTTGCAATATCAGTAGATTGGTTAATTTCTGAACGACTAAACACATGAGCCCCAAAGAAAACCAAAGGCACCACAACATTGGCTCCTGAATACTTTTAGAACTGAACAATCATTAAGGCGGCAAGTTTTAAAAGACTAGACATTATGAGCCTCAAGGAAAACCAATGAGAGCACAACATCTATTCTATAATAACTTGAATGATGATAAATCATTAAGGTTGCACGTTTTGACAAGTGTGATGCAAATTCCTTCACAAACTTGGCGCCTCCAAAACTGACCTTTTCCACAAACAATAGCCTCTACAACCAAGACCAGCCCCAGCTTGATAAATCCAGCCTGGTCCTACTGGCACGCTCCGTAAAAAAAGGCAAAACGCACAACAACAGCGCTTGCTTTTCAGTCCAATAGACTAAGCCACTTACATGTAGTAATAATACTACTCCTTAGCGGTCAAGTCAAAGTAAACCATGGACCTGGTCCCTCAAGCCCTGTTCCCGAATACCCGTGTGGTATCTGCAACAACGAGGTCAATGACAGCCATGCTGCTCTCAATTGCGACACATGTGGGTTCTGGTGCCACATTCAATGTGCTGGCATTCCTGTGCATCACTATAGTATACTAGTCAAGGCGTCAAGCAGCTTCTCGTGGATCTGCTGTGAATGTGGCTCACCGAACTTCAGCAGCTCCCTACACGCCACAACTCCAGCCGAACTTTCAAATCCTTTCTCGCCACTTGAATGGGATACAAGCTTATCTGAAACAGATCCCGGTTCTACAGCCCTTCCACAGACGTCTACACCGTGATTGCCGGCGACTTCAACTGTCCCCGACATCGATTGGACTACGGGTACTGCATCAAACCCCAACACCGCTAGTATTCACCAAACATTTCTTGACATACTCATGGATCATTCACTTGTGCAATTAGTCAACCAGGTCACCAGACCAATCTCCAACAGTATATTAGACCTAATCAACAGCTTGTAAGCAACATCGAATCAAACCCAGGTATTTCAGACCACAACATCATCACCTTTAACATCAACTCAAAAACCCAAACAGCAAGCTAAACCACCCCAGAAACTCTTCATAAAACTTCTTCCATAAAGCCGACACAGCCCAACTGAAACAGCGGGTTAATCAATTCACAGAGGACTTCCTTCACTCTGACCCAATCAGCAACACTGTTTTTAATAATACAAACTGGTCCAAAATACTTGACAGTCTCAATGGCATCCTGAATACGTGTTGTGTCCCTTCAAAGTGGAGTAAAAGTAAACGCCATCTGCCATGGATCTCAACTACCTTGAAGCGAGAGATGCGAAAGCGGGACAGACTATACAGGGAAGCACGTAAACTCCAAAACAATAGAACCTGGTACGAATACAGACAATTCCACAATCAACAACGTCATCAATGTCAACAATGTCAACAACGTCATCGGAGCAAGTCTCGCAGAGAAACCAACAACTTTCTGGTCATATGTTAAACTCATGCGAACTGAGCACCTGGGCATTCCTACCCTGCGATCTGCCTCCAAAATGTGCTCAACAGACAAAGACAAGGCTGAACTGTTAAATAATTACTTCCAATGATCTGTATTCACGCAAGAAACCAACCTAAACATACCAGACAAGGGAATTTCTCCATACCCATCCATCACAAACATCGTCATAGGTATTGCTGGAGTAGAAAAGCAACTTGCAGCAATCAATCCATCTAAAGCGTGTGGACCAGATGAAATTTCACCTAAGCTTTTGAAGTTAGTTGAGCATGAAATAGCACCAGCACTAACTTTCCTTTTCCAACAATCATACAATAGTGGCACCATTCCTACCCAATGGAAAAAAGCTCTGGTCACCAGCATCTACAAGAAGGACCCAAAATCTGATCCATCTACTTACAGGCATATCTCCTTAACCTGTGCATGCTGTAAGGTCATGGAACACATCATACTGAGCCATTTATCCAAACATCCTTCTTGATTCACAACATGGCTTCAGAGGAAAACTGTCAACTACAACACAACTCATATCTGCGACACACGATTGGGCTCACACCCTCAACAGCCGTGGCCAAACCTACGTGGTCTTCCTAGATTTTAGCAAGGCTTTTGACAACGTGCCTCACCATCGCCTGTCAGCCAAGCTTCAATTCTATGGTGTCAGAGGTGACACGGTAAATTGGATTAGTGCATTCCTGAGTGATCGCGAACAGGCTGTGACAGTCAATGGTTCCTTTTCGTCTTGGGGTAAGGTAACATCAGGTGTACCTCAAGGTTCAGTGTTGGGAACGACATCCAGGACCAAGTGCAATCCACATTGAGGCTTTTTGCTGATGACAGTGTTATCTATCGCAAAATCCATTGCCAGGAAGATCATTCCAAGCTCCTGCAAGACATATCATTGCTCACTGACTGGTCCGCAAAATGGTTGATGCACTTCAATATCAACAAATGTGCCTTACTATCGAACACCAAAAAACACAAGCCCAGTCTCTTTCAATATAATATCCTTGGAACAACTCTTGCCTCAGTAGACCAGTACGATTACCTGGGAGTCACAGTGACTCATGATCTCCGCTGGAACATCCACCACCAGAAAATGATAAATACATCTAGCCGCACCCTTGGTCTTCTCCGCAGAACCCTCGCTCATTGCACCCAAACTGTTAAAATAACTGCCTACAAAACCCTAGTTCGCCCGCAAATGGACTTCGCCTCAGGAGTCTGGAGTCCACACACATTGGATGGCCAAAAACGACTTGAGCAAATTCATAAATCCATTGCCTCAGTAGACCAGTACGGTCACATTACTCATTAACTACCTGGGATGGGAGACACTGCATGTAAGACGCCTTCTTGCACAGTCCACAATGTTCTTCAAAATACACCGTGGTCTAGTCAACATCCAATTGCCACCATCCATCAAACCAGCTACATACATTGCCAGACAGGATCACTCCCTCAAGAATACCATACCGGATGCCTCAAACGACCAATACAAATTTTCATTCTACCCAAGAACAGTTAAGATCTGGAACCAACTACCATCTACAGCAGTCTTCGCACCATCCATCTCAGCATTCCAACAGGTTGCCCTGCCAGCTATCAGAGTCCTACAGCCTCTGGCTGGCTCTAGGATGCTGTAAACCCATTTCGGCTCTTGTACAGTGTAAATAGCGTGCCTTTTCTTTCATTTCTCACTGCACTTCTGCACTGTCGACCAATGACGGTCACCAACGCACCATCCCAGTTTAGCTTCCTACGTGAGCTTTATAGGGATTATTTTACTCAAGACTTTTACTCAAATGTCATCATGCTTGGGCAAAGCTTTAGGAACAGTACCGGTAAAACATTGGCTTGAAAGTAATCATTGGATCGCTAAAATTTTAAGGGGTAAAATGTCATTAGATTGGTAAATGTGTGACAGACCAAACAACATGAGCTTCAAAGAAAACCAAAGACAGCAAAATTATCAAGGTGTTACGTTTAGAGGGACTGGAGAGCCCGACATTCGGAAAATTTTAAGACACAGCACATTATTTTAAGAGTAGAACAATCATTTAGGTGGTCTGTTTCAAGGGACTACACAACAGGATGTTTTGAGACGGCACAACATTTGAGAGTTGAAATATCCTTAGACTAAACAACAACATAAGCCTCAACGAAAACCACAAACAAAGCAACATAGGATCATGAACAGTTTTAAGAGTTGTACAATCATTTACATGTAGGTGGCACATTTCAAGGTACTTGACAACATGAGGTTCAGAGAAATATAACAGACGGCGCAACTTCGTCTCATGAACAGTTTAAGAGTTGAAAAACACTGCCCAGGGTTTCAAAACTTAAAGAAGAGTTGACATTAATCACGTACCTCACATGACATTCCATGTCCACTTCTTATTCATGATGGATACTGCTCTTCAATCTGTGAATAACCAGCAAGCAGAGTAGAACACATCGTCAAAAATGTGTCATCAAACGTCATCATGCTAGGGCAAAGTTTAAGAAACAGAACAACATCAGCTCAGGAACAACTAGTAGAAAGCTAAATTTTCGAACGACTAGACACATGAGCCACAAACAAAAACCAAAGGCACCACAACATTTGCTCCTGAATACTTTAAGACTTATGAGGAACTGAACAAAATGAGGTTTGAAGAAATTTGAGAGACAGCACATCAATGGCTGGTAAAAATGTATAAATGTATAAATGTAAAATTAAAGTATCATCGGCCTTTGAATAGTTTGAGTGATGAACCAACCATTAAGATGGCAAGTTTTAAAAGACATTATGAGCCTCAAAGAAAACCGAAGAGAGAACTTCGAGTGATAAACAATTATTAAGGTGACATGTTCTGATAAATAATAATATCGGCTCTTATATAGTGTAATTCTAAAGAATGATCATTGCACTTCACACATTATTACCCCTGATCACTTGGCCATTTATTTCATTCCTGAAACCATCTCAGCTCCCTGGGGAGTATACGGCCTGTGCTTCCAAAGCGCACTAAGCTAAATCATTCACAAGAACCATCTCTGCCCTCACAGGGACCCATTTTACCCCTGGGTGAAGAGAAGCAATTATAGTTAAGTGTCTTGCTCAAGGACACAAGTTTCATGACCAGAATTCGAACCCACACCCTGACGACTCAGCCACCAGAACTAAAGTCTGACTGATGCACTTAACTGCTCTGCCTGACATGCATTTGAAAATCATAGTGAAGGGTTTCAAAAACTTAAGAAGAACTTACATTTTTCAACATACCTCACATGACATTCCAAGTTGACCTTCTCTTATTCATGATGGATACTGCTGCTCTTCAATCTGTAAATAATCTGCAAGCAAAGTGAGACACACTGTCATTAACCTTAAACATTTGATCAAATGTCAACATGCTTGGGCAGAGTTTAAGTAACAGTACAACATTTGCTCAAGAACAATTTGAGAGTTGATATATCATTAGATCGGTAAATTTCCGTATAAAATTTTACTTAAATTTTCTTTAACTTTGACACATATTTTCTTTAAAGTTTGTTACAGATTTTTTCCTTAAATTTTGTTACAGATTTTTCCTTAAACTTTGTTACAAATGTTACTCTCTGAAACTTTGCCAAAAAATGTACCTTTTGAAACTTTATTAAACTTCTAACTTCTTACCCGTCCCACAGCGTTTTATTCACGAGTCTAACTTTTATCCGAAGTAGTTCCTCCAAATCGGCAAGTAACTTGTAAAAGTTACTTGTCGATTTGGAGGAACTACTTCGGATAAATAAAAATAAAATTTTAATATAATAATAATATATATATACATACATAAAATAAAATAAAATAAAATAAAATAAAAATGAAAATTAAAGAAAAATAAAAAAGCGAAAAAAACCTAAAATAAGACCCTCAAAATTTTTTGCTAGGATAGTCCTGCGGGGCAATGCCCCGCCAAGCCCCAGGGGGGCTCCGCCCCCCTATCCCCCCTTATGAGGTCTAGGACACCGGACCCTACGCAGCTAGACACCGACGCTGCTGGAGGGGGTAGGGGGATGGGTGGGAGGGACTATATGCTATATGCTATATATTACACCTGTATTTTATGACAGTTTGCTATTCCTGTACCAGACACATTCTAACCGTATATTTTAAGACAGTTTGCTATTCCAGTACCCGACACATTCTAACCGTATATTTTAAGACAGTTGGCTATTCTCATACCCGACACATTCAACCATACATTTTAAGACAGTTTGCTATTCTCATACCCGATACATTCTAACCGTATATTTTAAGACAGTTTGCTATTCTCGTACCCGATATATTTTAAGACAGTTTGCTATTCTCGTACCCGATATATTTTAAGACAGTTTGCTATTCTCGTACCCGATACATTCTAACCGTATATTTTAAGACAGTTTGCTATTCTCGTACCCGATACACTCTAACCGTATATTTTAAGAAAGTTTGCTGTTCCCGTACCCGAAATATTATATCCGTATGACACTTTTCTAGTCCCTAACCCTGACCCTTGCCCTAGCCCTAACCCTAACCCTAATGACAAACTTAACCCTAACCTTTCAAATAATTTCAATACACTGCACGTTCTTCAAATTCAATTTTGTATATTTATTCATTATTAGTAAACACACTATTGTTTTTACAGATTCGTTACATTTTACTTTTAATCTTATACTACTTTACATTAACTTCTGTCAACTTGGTTCTCCTAGGAATTCCTCCTTTCCTTTTTAGTCTTACTCTGCATTCATGAAGCTACACTTCCTACTCCACTTTACAACGGCAAATATTTCTTGTTGCCATTTATTAACGCCTGGACCAACTTCTCAAAGTGTTCTTTTGGATGCAGTCATGTGACCACCATCAATTGGTTATTTACTCTATTGCTACATTCACACCTGTTATCGTCATCTCCAAAACTGTGATTCTTCTTCAAAGTTTACTCTGTTCTGCCAACACCGTCCTATCGTCGTCGTCTCTGTTAAGGTCACTATCGTCCATGTTAGCAGCAAAACCTTTCCACGTCACACCCATCCGCCAGCACCCCCTAACCAAAAGCAAATAAAGAAATCGTACAACATCAGTTCCTGAACAATTTGACAGTTGAAATATCATTAAAATCGTAAAGTTTTGAAGGACACAACATCGACTCTGAAATAAGTTGAGAGTTGAACAATCATTAAGGTGGCAGTTTTAAGAGACTGGACACCATGAGGTTTGGAGAAAATTTAAGAAACAGTTGAAGCGTTAAACATCATTGCGCAATACAACTGGATAACATGAAGTTCGGAGAAATGTAAGAGACGGCTTGTTAGCAGTTTAACAGTTGAAAATAAATTGCAGGGTTTAAAGACTTAAGAAGAGTTGACATTTATCAACATACCTCACATGACATTCCATGTTGAACTTATTCATGATGGATACTGCTCTTCAATCTGTGAATAATCTGAAAGCAAAAAACGACACACAGTCATAAACATTATTTTAAGACAGTTAGCTATTCCTGTACCCGACATATTCTATGCGTATGACACTTTTCTAATCTCCAACATTAGTTCCAGAACAATTTGACAGTTCTCAAGGAAAACCAAAATAGAGCACAACATCGACTCTGAAATAACTTGAGAGTTGAACAATCATTAAGATGGCAGTTTTAAGAGACTGGACAACATGAGGTTCGGAGAAATGTAAGAGACAGAACGACATCGGCTCGTGAACAGTTGTTGAACATCATTGCGCAGGGTTTAAAAATTTAAGAAGAATTGACATTTGTCAACATACCTCATACGACATTCTAAGTTGGCCTTCTCTTATCCCTGATGGATACTGCTCTTCAATCTGTGGACAATCTGCAAGCAAAGTAGAACACACTGTCATAAACATGTCATCATGCTTGGGCAAAGTTTAAGAAACAGAACATCATTGACTTGTGAACAATTATTAGATTGGTAAACTTTTGAACGACTAGATACATGAGCCTAAAAAAGAAAAGACAGCATCACATCGACTCTGGATTAAGTTGAGAGTTGAACAATCATTTGGGTGGCAAGTTTTGAAAGACTTGACAACAAGAAGTTTACAGAAAATTAAGAGAGGGCACAACATTGATTGGTATTAGATTGGTATTTATTTGAGGAGCTGGAAGACATGAACCTCAAGGAAAACCAAAGACAGTACAACATTGGCTCTTGAGTAATATAACAGTTGAACGATCATCAAGGTGTTACGTTTCGAGAGAATGGAGAAATTTAAGAGACAGCACAACAGTGGCTAATGAACAGTTGAAGCATTGAAAATCATTGAGCGTGGTTTAAAAAACTTAAAAAGAATGAACATTATTCAACATACCTCACATGTCATTTCAATATGACCTGCTCTTCAATGTGTAAATTATCTGCAAGCGTAAAAAGACACACTGTCAAAAACATTTCATAGAAAGCATCATTGGCTTGAGAACAATTTAAGAGTTGCAATATCAGTAGATTGGTTAATTTCTGAACGACTAAACACATGAGCCCCAAAGAAAACCAAAGGCACCACAACATTGGCTCCTGAATACTTTTAGAACTGAACAATCATTAAGGCGGCAAGTTTTAAAAGACTAGACATTATGAGCCTCAAGGAAAACCAATGAGAGCACAACATCTATTCTATAATAACTTGAATGATGATAAATCATTAAGGTTGCACGTTTTGACAAGTGTGATGCAAATTCCTTCACAAACTTGGCGCCTCCAAAACTGACCTTTTCCACAAACAATAGCCTCTACAACCAAGACCAGCCCCAGCTTGATAAATCCAGCCTGGTCCTACTGGCACGCTCCGTAAAAAAAGGCAAAACGCACAACAACAGCGCTTGCTTTTCAGTCCAATAGACTAAGCCACTTACATGTAGTAATAATACTACTCCTTAGCGGTCAAGTCAAAGTAAACCATGGACCTGGTCCCTCAAGCCCTGTTCCCGAATACCCGTGTGGTATCTGCAACAACGAGGTCAATGACAGCCATGCTGCTCTCAATTGCGACACATGTGGGTTCTGGTGCCACATTCAATGTGCTGGCATTCCTGTGCATCACTATAGTATACTAGTCAAGGCGTCAAGCAGCTTCTCGTGGATCTGCTGTGAATGTGGCTCACCGAACTTCAGCAGCTCCCTACACGCCACAACTCCAGCCGAACTTTCAAATCCTTTCTCGCCACTTGAATGGGATACAAGCTTATCTGAAACAGATCCCGGTTCTACAGCCCTTCCACAGACGTCTACACCGTGATTGCCGGCGACTTCAACTGTCCCCGACATCGATTGGACTACGGGTACTGCATCAAACCCCAACACCGCTAGTATTCACCAAACATTTCTTGACATACTCATGGATCATTCACTTGTGCAATTAGTCAACCAGGTCACCAGACCAATCTCCAACAGTATATTAGACCTAATCAACAGCTTGTAAGCAACATCGAATCAAACCCAGGTATTTCAGACCACAACATCATCACCTTTAACATCAACTCAAAAACCCAAACAGCAAGCTAAACCACCCCAGAAACTCTTCATAAAACTTCTTCCATAAAGCCGACACAGCCCAACTGAAACAGCGGGTTAATCAATTCACAGAGGACTTCCTTCACTCTGACCCAATCAGCAACACTGTTTTTAATAATACAAACTGGTCCAAAATACTTGACAGTCTCAATGGCATCCTGAATACGTGTTGTGTCCCTTCAAAGTGGAGTAAAAGTAAACGCCATCTGCCATGGATCTCAACTACCTTGAAGCGAGAGATGCGAAAGCGGGACAGACTATACAGGGAAGCACGTAAACTCCAAAACAATAGAACCTGGTACGAATACAGACAATTCCACAATCAACAACGTCATCAATGTCAACAATGTCAACAACGTCATCGGAGCAAGTCTCGCAGAGAAACCAACAACTTTCTGGTCATATGTTAAACTCATGCGAACTGAGCACCTGGGCATTCCTACCCTGCGATCTGCCTCCAAAATGTGCTCAACAGACAAAGACAAGGCTGAACTGTTAAATAATTACTTCCAATGATCTGTATTCACGCAAGAAACCAACCTAAACATACCAGACAAGGGAATTTCTCCATACCCATCCATCACAAACATCGTCATAGGTATTGCTGGAGTAGAAAAGCAACTTGCAGCAATCAATCCATCTAAAGCGTGTGGACCAGATGAAATTTCACCTAAGCTTTTGAAGTTAGTTGAGCATGAAATAGCACCAGCACTAACTTTCCTTTTCCAACAATCATACAATAGTGGCACCATTCCTACCCAATGGAAAAAAGCTCTGGTCACCAGCATCTACAAGAAGGACCCAAAATCTGATCCATCTACTTACAGGCATATCTCCTTAACCTGTGCATGCTGTAAGGTCATGGAACACATCATACTGAGCCATTTATCCAAACATCCTTCTTGATTCACAACATGGCTTCAGAGGAAAACTGTCAACTACAACACAACTCATATCTGCGACACACGATTGGGCTCACACCCTCAACAGCCGTGGCCAAACCTACGTGGTCTTCCTAGATTTTAGCAAGGCTTTTGACAACGTGCCTCACCATCGCCTGTCAGCCAAGCTTCAATTCTATGGTGTCAGAGGTGACACGGTAAATTGGATTAGTGCATTCCTGAGTGATCGCGAACAGGCTGTGACAGTCAATGGTTCCTTTTCGTCTTGGGGTAAGGTAACATCAGGTGTACCTCAAGGTTCAGTGTTGGGAACGACATCCAGGACCAAGTGCAATCCACATTGAGGCTTTTTGCTGATGACAGTGTTATCTATCGCAAAATCCATTGCCAGGAAGATCATTCCAAGCTCCTGCAAGACATATCATTGCTCACTGACTGGTCCGCAAAATGGTTGATGCACTTCAATATCAACAAATGTGCCTTACTATCGAACACCAAAAAACACAAGCCCAGTCTCTTTCAATATAATATCCTTGGAACAACTCTTGCCTCAGTAGACCAGTACGATTACCTGGGAGTCACAGTGACTCATGATCTCCGCTGGAACATCCACCACCAGAAAATGATAAATACATCTAGCCGCACCCTTGGTCTTCTCCGCAGAACCCTCGCTCATTGCACCCAAACTGTTAAAATAACTGCCTACAAAACCCTAGTTCGCCCGCAAATGGACTACGCCTCAGGAGTCTGGAGTCCACACACATTGGATGGCCAAAAACGACTTGAGCAAATTCATAAATCCATTGCCTCAGTAGACCAGTACGGTCACATTACTCATTAACTACCTGGGATGGGAGACACTGCATGTAAGACGCCTTCTTGCACAGTCCACAATGTTCTTCAAAATACACCGTGGTCTAGTCAACATCCAATTGCCACCATCCATCAAACCAGCTACATACATTGCCAGACAGGATCACTCCCTCAAGAATACCATACCGGATGCCTCAAACGACCAATACAAATTTTCATTCTACCCAAGAACAGTTAAGATCTGGAACCAACTACCATCTACAGCAGTCTTCGCACCATCCATCTCAGCATTCCAACAGGTTGCCCTGCCAGCTATCAGAGTCCTACAGCCTCTGGCTGGCTCTAGGATGCTGTAAACCCATTTCGGCTCTTGTACAGTGTAAATAGCGTGCCTTTTCTTTCATTTCTCACTGCACTTCTGCACTGTCGACCAATGACGGTCACCAACGCACCATCCCAGTTTAGCTTCCTACGTGAGCTTTATAGGGATTATTTTACTCAAGACTTTTACTCAAATGTCATCATGCTTGGGCAAAGCTTTAGGAACAGTACCGGTAAAACATTGGCTTGAAAGTAATCATTGGATCGCTAAAATTTTAAGGGGTAAAATGTCATTAGATTGGTAAATGTGTGACAGACCAAACAACATGAGCTTCAAAGAAAACCAAAGACAGCAAAATTATCAAGGTGTTACGTTTAGAGGGACTGGAGAGCCCGACATTCGGAAAATTTTAAGACACAGCACATTATTTTAAGAGTAGAACAATCATTTAGGTGGTCTGTTTCAAGGGACTACACAACAGGATGTTTTGAGACGGCACAACATTTGAGAGTTGAAATATCCTTAGACTAAACAACAACATAAGCCTCAACGAAAACCACAAACAAAGCAACATAGGATCATGAACAGTTTTAAGAGTTGTACAATCATTTACATGTAGGTGGCACATTTCAAGGTACTTGACAACATGAGGTTCAGAGAAATATAACAGACGGCGCAACTTCGTCTCATGAACAGTTTAAGAGTTGAAAAACACTGCCCAGGGTTTCAAAACTTAAAGAAGAGTTGACATTAATCACGTACCTCACATGACATTCCATGTCCACTTCTTATTCATGATGGATACTGCTCTTCAATCTGTGAATAACCAGCAAGCAGAGTAGAACACATCGTCAAAAATGTGTCATCAAACGTCATCATGCTAGGGCAAAGTTTAAGAAACAGAACAACATCAGCTCAGGAACAACTAGTAGAAAGCTAAATTTTCGAACGACTAGACACATGAGCCACAAACAAAAACCAAAGGCACCACAACATTTGCTCCTGAATACTTTAAGACTTATGAGGAACTGAACAAAATGAGGTTTGAAGAAATTTGAGAGACAGCACATCAATGGCTGGTAAAAATGTATAAATGTATAAATGTAAAATTAAAGTATCATCGGCCTTTGAATAGTTTGAGTGATGAACCAACCATTAAGATGGCAAGTTTTAAAAGACATTATGAGCCTCAAAGAAAACCGAAGAGAGAACTTCGAGTGATAAACAATTATTAAGGTGACATGTTCTGATAAATAATAATATCGGCTCTTATATAGTGTAATTCTAAAGAATGATCATTGCACTTCACACATTATTACCCCTGATCACTTGGCCATTTATTTCATTCCTGAAACCATCTCAGCTCCCTGGGGAGTATACGGCCTGTGCTTCCAAAGCGCACTAAGCTAAATCATTCACAAGAACCATCTCTGCCCTCACAGGGACCCATTTTACCCCTGGGTGAAGAGAAGCAATTATAGTTAAGTGTCTTGCTCAAGGACACAAGTTTCATGACCAGAATTCGAACCCACACCCTGACGACTCAGCCACCAGAACTAAAGTCTGACTGATGCACTTAACTGCTCTGCCTGACATGCATTTGAAAATCATAGTGAAGGGTTTCAAAAACTTAAGAAGAACTTACATTTTTCAACATACCTCACATGACATTCCAAGTTGACCTTCTCTTATTCATGATGGATACTGCTGCTCTTCAATCTGTAAATAATCTGCAAGCAAAGTGAGACACACTGTCATTAACCTTAAACATTTGATCAAATGTCAACATGCTTGGGCAGAGTTTAAGTAACAGTACAACATTTGCTCAAGAACAATTTGAGAGTTGATATATCATTAGATCGGTAAATTTCCGTATAAAATTTGACTTAAATTTTCTTTAACTTTGACACATATTTTCTTTAAAGTTTGTTACAGATTTTTTCCTTAAATTTTGTTACAGATTTTTCCTTAAACTTTGTTACAAATGTTACTCTCTGAAACTTTGCCAAAAAATGTACCTTTTGAAACTTTATTAAACTTCTAACTTCTTACCCGTCCCACAGCGTTTTATTCACGAGTCTAACTTTTATCCGAAGTAGTTCCTCCAAATCGGCAAGTAACTTGTAAAAGTTACTTGTCGATTTGGAGGAACTACTTCGGATAAATAAAAATAAAATTTTAATATAATAATAATATATATATACATACATAAAATAAAATAAAATAAAATAAAATAAAAATGAAAATTAAAGAAAAATAAAAAAGCGAAAAAAACCTAAAATAAGACCCTCAAAATTTTTTGCTAGGATAGTCCTGCGGGGCAATGCCCCGCCAAGCCCCAGGGGGGCTCCGCCCCCCTATCCCCCCTTATGAGGTCTAGGACACCGGACCCTACGCAGCTAGACACCGACGCTGCTGGAGGGGGTAGGGGGATGGGTGGGAGGGACTATATGCTATATGCTATATATTACACCTGTATTTTATGACAGTTTGCTATTCCTGTACCAGACACATTCTAACCGTATATTTTAAGACAGTTAGCTATTCTCATACCCGACACATTCAACCATACATTTTAAGACAGTTTGCTATTCTCGTACCCGATACATTCTAACCGTATATTTTAAGACAGTTTGCTAGTCTCGTACCCGATACACTCTAACCGTATATTTTAAGACAGTTTGCTAGTCTCGTACCCGATACACTCTAACCGTATATTTTAAGACAGTTTGCTAGTCTCGTACCCGATACATTCTAACCGTATATTTTAAGACAGTTTGCTAGTCTCGTACCCGATACATTCTAACCGTATATTTTAAGACAGTTTGCTATTCTCGTACCCGACATATTCTCACCGTATATTTTAAGAAAGTTTGCTATTCCCGTACCCGAAATATTATATCTGTATGACACTTTTCTGGTCCCTAACCCTGACCCTGACCCTTTCCCTAACCCTAACCCTAACCATGGCCCTAACCCTAATGACAAACTTAACCCTAACCTTTCAAATAATTTCAATACACTGCACGTTCTTCAAATTCAATTTTGTATATTTATTCCTTATTAGTAAACACACTGTTGTTTTTACAGATTCGTTACATTTTACTTTTAATCTTATACTACTTTACATTAACTTCTGTCAACTTGGTTCTCCTAGGAATTCCTCCTTTCCTTTTTAGTCTTACTCTGCATTCATGTAGCTACACTTCCTACTCCTCCATCGCTGTCATCTCAAACACTTGTCCTTTTAAAATAAATTGTCTTCCATTCAGTGGTTCACGTTTGCAAAGAACCACTTTACAACGGTTTACATGATGAACGCCAAATATTTATTAACGCCTGGACCAACTTCTCAAAGTGTTCTTTTGGATGCAGTCATGTGACCATCATCAATTGGTTATTTACTCTATTGCTACATTCACACCTGTTATCGTGATTCTTCTTCAAAGTTTACTCTGTTCTGCCAACACCGTCCTATCGTCGTCGTCTCTGTTAAGGTCACTATCGTCCATGTTAGCAGCAAAACCTTTCCACGTCACAACCATCCGCCAGCACCCCCTAACCAAAAGCAAATAAAGAAATCGTACAACATCAGTTCCTGAACAATTTGACAGTTGAAATATCATTAAAATCGTAAAGTTTTGAAGGACACAACATCGACTCTGAAATAAGTTGAGAGTTGAACAATCATTAAGGTGGCAGTTTTAAGAGACTGGACACCATGAGGTTTGGAGAAAATTTAAGAAACAGTACGACATCGGCTCGTTAACAGTTGAAGCGTTAAACATCATTGCGCAATACAACTGGATAACATGAAGTTCGGAGAAATGTAAGAGACGACATAACTTCGGCTTGTTAGCAGTTTAACAGTTGAAAATAAATTGCAGGGTTTAAAGACTTAAGAAGAGTTGACATTTATCAACATACCTCACATGACATTCCATGTTGAACTTATTCATGATGGATACTGCTCTTCAATCTGTGAATAATCTGAAAGCAAAAAACGACACACAGTCATAAACATTATTTTAAGACAGTTAGCTATTCCTGTACATATTCTATGCGTATGACACTTTTCTAATCTCCAACATCAGTTCCAGAACAATTTGACAGTTCTCAAGGAAAACCACAATAGAGCACAACATCGACTCTGAAATAACTTGAGAGTTGAACAATCATTAACACTTTGACTGCTGCAAATGTTTACACGGTCCCTCCGCATGGTGCTGCAGATGTTTTACAAAACTACAAAAAAACTTCATATTTTAGTTTTACACTGTCCCTCCCCACGATTCTGCAGGTTTTATTTGGAGAACTACATCAAAGATTTATAAATAAAAACATTGAAATAAATGACACTGTTGCTTTTATTTTCTATTACACCCCATATCTTTTTTGGAGTGGTATACATCGTAGTAGCAAGGGGTCTGGTGAAATGGAATTTTACACTGTTGCTAAAAAATGTTAGCAGAAGTTTACCGTCTGCAAATCACCGTCATCATCGGACGATTCCTGTCGATCAAATTCACTTTCAACGTCACTGGCATTACTTTCAGACTCTATATTATCAGAATGATCATTTTCATCAAACTCACTTTACTTCAGAGTCACCATCTGCGAATATTTCAACAACAGCTCTGCTACACTCACTAACCACTTCACGCGTTTCCTGGGCGCCGCCATTTTTTAACTCCGAAAGTATAAACTTCCGGGTTACGTTACCACCGCTGGTGCCCGGGCCCGATGAGTAAAACCATCGAAAACAACTCCATTGGTTCCCCTAACGTATGTCAATACGTTTTATACATGAAAAGCATTTCAATCCTTGATCTACAGAGGGCAGTACAACGTTATACAACCAGCCCGAGTCAGCCCGAGTATTCTCGGGCTCAGCACCAGCTGGGGGGTAAGTCTATCCCGAGAATACTCGGGCTCAGCAGTCAAAGTGTTAAGATGGCAGTTTTAAGAGACTGGACAACATGAGGTTCGGAGAAATGTAAGAGACAGAACGACATCGGCTCGTGAACAGTTGTTGAACATCATTGCGCAGGGTTTAAAAATTTAAGAAGAATTGACATTTTTCAACATACCTCATACGACATTCTAAGTTGGCCTTCTCTTATCCATGATGGATACTGCTCTTCAATCTGTGGACAATCTGCAAGCAAAGTAGAACACACTGTCATAAACATGTCATCATGCTTGGGCAAAGTTTAAGAAACAGAACATCATTGACTTGTGAACAATTATTAGATTGCTAAATCTTTAAGAGTTGAAAAATCATTAGATTGGTAAAGTTTTGAACGACTAGATACATGAGCCTAAAAAAGAAAAGACAGCATCACATCGACTCTGGATTAAGTTGAGAGTTGAACAATCATTTGGGTGGCAAGTTTTTAAAGACTTGACAACAAGAAGTTTACAGAAAATTAAGAGAGGGCACAACATTGATTGGTATTAGATTGGTATTTATTTGAGGAGCTGGAAGACATGAACCTCAAGGAAAACCAAAGACAGTACAACATTGGCTCTTGAGTAATATAACAGTTGAACGATCATCAAGGTGTTACGTTTCGAGAGAATGGACAACATTCCAAGACGTTCGGAGAAATTTAAGAGACAGCATAACAGTGGCTAATGAACAGTTGAAGCATTGAAAATCATTGAGCGTGGTTTAAAAAACTTTAAAAGAATGAACATTATTCAACATACCTCACATGTCATTTCAAGATGACCTGCTCTTCAATGTGTAAATTATCTGCAAGCGTAAAAAAGACACACTGTCAAAAACATTTCATAAAATGTCATCATGCTTGGGAAAAGTTTACGAAAGCATCATTGGCTTGAGAACAATTTAAGAGTTGCAATATCAGTAGATTGGTAAATTTTTGAACGACTAAACACATGAGCCCCAAAGAAAACCAAAGGCACCACAACATTGGCTCCTGAATACTTTTAGAACTGAACAATCATTAAGGCGGCAAGTTTTAAAAGACTAGACATTATGAGCCTCAAGGAAAACCAATGAGAGCACAACATCTATTCTATAATAACTTGAATGATGATAAATCATTAAGGTTGCACGTTTTGACAAGTGTGATGCAAATTCCTTCACAAACTTGGCGCCTCCAAAACTGACCTTTTCCACAAATAATAGCCTCTACAACCAAGACCAGCCCCAGCTTGATAAATCCAGCCTGGTCCTACTGGCACGCTCCGTAAAAAAAGGCAAAACGCACAACAACAGCGCTTGCTTT
Organism: Leptasterias polaris; assembly: GCA_037783415.1. Classification (NCBI taxonomy): domain Eukaryota; kingdom Metazoa; phylum Echinodermata; class Asteroidea; order Forcipulatida; family Asteriidae; genus Leptasterias; species Leptasterias polaris. The sequence continues at coordinate 5,176,587 of JAZGTN010000004.1, read as the reverse complement.
TCAGTCCAATAGACTAAGCCACTTACATGTAGTAATAATACTACTCCTTAGCGGTCAAGTCAAAGTAAACCCTGGACCTGGTCCCTCAAGCCCTGTTCCCGAATACCCGTGTGGTATCTGCAACAACGAGGTCAATGACAGCCATGCTGCTCTCAATTGCGACACATGTGGGTTCTGGTGCCACATTCAATGTGCTGGCATTCCTGTGCATCACTATAGTATACTATAGTCAAGGCGTCAAGCAGCTTCTCGTGGATCTGCTGTGAATGTGGCTCACCGAACTTCAGCAGCTCCCTACACGCCACAACTCCAGCCGAACTTTAAAATCCTTTCTCGCCACTTGAATGGGATACAAGCTTATCTGAAACAGATCCCGGTTCTACAGCCCTTCCACAGACGTCTACACCGTGATTGCCGGCGACTTCAACTGTCCCCGACATCGATTGGACTACGGGTACTGCATCAAACCCCAACACCGCTAGTATTCACCAAAAATTTCTTGACATACTCATGGATCATTCACTTGTGCAATTAGTCAACCAGGTCACCAGACCAATCTCCAACAGTATATTAGACCTAATCAACAGCTTGTAAGCAACATCGAATCAAACCCAGGTATTTCAGACCACAACATCATCACCTTTAACATCAACTCAAAAACCCAAACAGCAAGCTAAACCACCCCAGAAACTCTTCATAAAACTTCTTCCATAAAGCCGACACAGCCCAACTGAAACAGCGGGTTAATCAATTCACAGAGGACTTCCTTCACTCTGACCCAATCAGCAACACTGTTAATACAAACTGGTCCAAAATACTTGACAGTCTCAATGGCATCCTGAATACGTGTTGTGTCCCTTCAAAGTGGAGTAAAAGTAAACGCCATCTGCCATGGATCTCAACTACCTTGAAGCGAGAGATGCGAAAGCGGGACAGACTATACAGGGAAGCACGTAAACTCCAAAACAATAGAACCTGGTACGAATACAGACAATTCCACAATCAACAACGTCATCAATGTCAACAATGTCAACAACGTCATCGGAGCAAGTCTTGCAGAGAAACCAAAAACTTTCTGGTCATATGTTAAACTCATGCGAACTGAGCACCTGGGCATTCCTACCCTGCGATCTGCCTCCAAAATGTGCTCAACAGACAAAGACAAGGCTGAACTGTTAAATAATTACTTCCAATGATCTGTATTCACGCAAGAAACCAACCTAAACATACCAGACAAGGGAATTTCTCCATACCCATCCATCACAAACATCGTCATAGGTATTGCTGGAGTAGAAAAGCAACTTGCAGCAATCAATCCATCTAAAGCGTGTGGACCAGATGAAATTTCACCTAAGCTTTTGAAGTTAGTTGAGCATGAAATAGCACCAGCACTAACTTTCCTTTTCCAACAATCATACAATAGTGGCACCATTCCTACCCAATGGAAAAAAGCTCTGGTCACCAGCATCTACAAGAAGGACCCAAAATCTGATCCATCTACTTACAGGCATATCTCCTTAACCTGTGCATGCTGTAAGGTCATGGAACACATCATACTGAGCCATTTATCCAAACATCCTTCTTGATTCACAACATGGCTTCAGAGGAAAACTGTCAACTACAACACAACTCATATCTGCGACACACGATTGGGCTCACACCCTCAACAGCCGTGCCCAAACCTACGTGGTCTTCCTAGATTTTAGCAAGGCTTTTGACAACGTGCCTCACCATCGCCTGTCAGCCAAGCTTCAATTCTATGGTGTCAGAGGTGACACGGTAAATTGGATTAGTGCATTCCTGAGTGATCGCGAACAGGCTGTGACAGTCAATGGTTCCTTTTCGTCTTGGGTTAAGGTAACATCAGGTGTACCTCAAGGTTCAGTGTTGGGAACGACATCCAGGACCAAGTGCAATCCACATTGAGGCTTTTTGCTGATGACAGTGTTATCTATCGCAAAATCCATTGCCAGGAAGATCATTCCAAGCTCCTGCAAGACATATCATTGCTCACTGACTGGTCCGCCAAATGGTTGATGCACTTCAATATCAACAAATGTGCCTTACTATCGAACACCAAAAAACACAAGCCCAGTCTCTTTCAATATAATATCCTTGGAACAACTCTTGCCTCAGTAGACCAGTACGATTACCTGGGAGTCACAGTGACTCATGATCTCCGCTGGAACATCCACCACCAGAAAATGATAAATAAATCTAGCCGCACCCTTGGTCTTCTCCGCAGAACCCTCGCTCATTGCACCCAAACTGTTAAAATAACTGCCTACAAAACCCTAGTTCGCCCGCAAATGGACTACGCCTCAGAAGTCTGGAGTCCACACACATTGGATGGCCAAAAACGACTTGAGCAAATTCATAAATCCATTGCCTCAGTAGACCAGTACGGTCACATTACTCATTAACTACCTGGGATGGGAGACACTGCATGTAAGACGCCTTCTTGCACAGTCCACAATGTTCTTCAAAATACACCGTGGTCTAGTCAACATCCAATTGCCACCATCCATCAAACCAGCTACATACATTGCCAGACAGGATCACTCCCTCAAGAATACCATACCGGATGCCTCAAACGACCAATACAAATTTTCATTCTACCCAAGAACAGTTAAGATCTGGAACCAACTACCATCTACAGCAGTCTTCGCACCATCCATCTCAGCATTCCAACAGGTTGCCCTGCCAGCTATCAGAGTCCTACAGCCTCTGGCTGGCTCTAGGATGCTGTAAACCCATTTCGGCTCTTGTACAGTGTAAATAGCGCGCCTTTTCTTTCATTTCTCACTGCACTTCTGCACTGTCGACCAATGACGGTCACCAACGCACCATCCCAGTTTAGCTTCCTACGTGAGCTTTATAGGGATTATTTTACTCAAGACTTTTACTCAAATGTCATCATGCTTGGGCAAAGCTTTAGGAACAGTACCGGTAAAACATTGGCTTGAAAGTAATCATTGGATCGCTAAAATTTTAAGGGGTAAAATGTCATTAGATTGGTAAATGTGTGACAGACCAAACAACATGAGCTTCAAAGAAAACCAAAGACAGCAAAATTATCAAGGTGTTACGTTTAGAGGGACTGGAGAGCCCGACATTCGGAAAATTTTAAGACACAGCACATTATTTTAAGAGTAGAACAATCATTTAGGTGGTCTGTTTCAAGGGACTACACAACAGGATGTTTTGAGACGGCACAACATTTGAGAGTTGAAATATCCTTAGACTAAACAACAACATAAGCCTCAACGAAAACCACAAACAAAGCAACATAGGATCATGAACAGTTTTAAGAGTTGTACAATCATTTACATGTAGGTGGCACATTTCAAGGTACTTGACAACATGAGGTTCAGAGAAATATAACAGACGGCGCAACTTCGTCTCATGAACAGTTTAAGAGTTGAAAAACACTGCCCAGGGTTTCAAAACTTAAAGAAGAGTTGACATTAATCACGTACCTCACATGACATTCCATGTCCACTTCTTATTCATGATGGATACTGCTCTTCAATCTGTGAATAACCAGCAAGCAGAGTAGAACACATCGTCAAAAATGTGTCATCAAACGTCATCATGCTAGGGCAAAGTTTAAGAAACAGAACAACATCAGCTCAGGAACAACTATTAGAAAGCTAAATTTTCGAACGACTAGACACATGAGCCACAAACGAAAACCAAAGGCACCACAACATTTGCTCCTGAATACTTTAAGACTTATGAGGAACTGAACAAAATGAGGTTTGAAGAAATTTGAGAGACAGCACATCAATGGCTGGTAAAAATGTATAAATGTATAAATGTAAAATTAAAGTATCATCGGCCTTTGAATAGTTTGAGTGATGGAACCAACCATTAAGATGGCAAGTTTTAAAAGACATTATGAGCCTCAAAGAAAACCGAAGAGAGAACTTCATGGACTCTTGAATAACTTGAGTGATAAACAATTATTAAGGTGACATGTTCTGATAAATAATAATATCGGCTCTTATATAGTGTAATTCTAAAGAATGATCATTGCACTTCACACATTATTACCCCTGATCACTTGGCCATTTATTTCATTCCTGAAACCATCTCAGCTCCCTGGGGAGTATACGGCCTGTGCTTCCAAAGCGCACTAAGCTAAATCATTCACAAGAACCATCTCTGCCCTCACAGGGACCCATTTTACCCCTGGGTGAAGAGAAGCAATTATAGTTAAGTGTCTTGCTCAAGGACACAAGTTTCATGACCAGAATTCGAACCCACACCCTGACGACTCAGCCACCAGAACTAAAGTCTGACTGATGCACTTAACTGCTCTGCCTGACATGCATTTGAAAATCATAGTGAAGGGTTTCAAAAACTTAAGAAGAACTTACATTTTTCAACATACCTCACATGACATTCCAAGTTGACCTTCTCTTATTCATGATGGATACTGCTGCTCTTCAATCTGTAAATAATCTGCAAGCAAAGTGAGACACACTGTCATTAACCTTAAACATTTGATCAAATGTCAACATGCTTGGGCAGAGTTTAAGTAACAGTACAACATTTGCTCAAGAACAATTTGAGAGTTGATATATCATTAGATCGGTAAATTTCCGTATAAAATTTGACTTAAATTTTCTTTAACTTTGACACATATTTTCTTTAAAGTTTGTTACAGATTTTTTCCTTAAATTTTGTTACAGATTTTTCCTTAAACTTTGTTACAAATGTTACTCTCTGAAACTTTGCCAAAAAATGTACCTTTTGAAACTTTATTAAACTTCTAACTTCTTACCCGTCCCACAGCGTTTTATTCACGAGTCTAACTTTTATCCGAAGTAGTTCCTCCAAATCGGCAAGTAACTTGTAAAAGTTACTTGTCGATTTGGAGGAACTACTTCGGATAAATAAAAATAAAATTTTAATATAATAATAATATATATATACATACATAAAATAAAATAAAATAAAATAAAATAAAAATGAAAATTAAAGAAAAATAAAAAAGCGAAAAAAACCTAAAATAAGACCCTCAAAATTTTTTGCTAGGATAGTCCTGCGGGGCAATGCCCCGCCAAGCCCCAGGGGGGCTCCGCCCCCCTATCCCCCCTTATGAGGTCTAGGACACCGGACCCTACGCAGCTAGACACCGACGCTGCTGGAGGGGGTAGGGGGATGGGTGGGAGGGACTATATGCTATATGCTATATATTACACCTGTATTTTATGACAGTTTGCTATTCCTGTACCAGACACATTCTAACCGTATATTTTAAGACAGTTTGCTATTCCAGTACCCGACACATTCTAACCGTATATTTTAAGACAGTTGGCTATTCTCATACCCGACACATTCAACCATACATTTTAAGACAGTTTGCTATTCTCATACCCGATACATTCTAACCGTATATTTTAAGACAGTTTGCTATTCTCGTACCCGATATATTTTAAGACAGTTTGCTATTCTCGTACCCGATATATTTTAAGACAGTTTGCTATTCTCGTACCCGATACATTCTAACCGTATATTTTAAGACAGTTTGCTATTCTCGTACCCGATACACTCTAACCGTATATTTTAAGAAAGTTTGCTGTTCCCGTACCCGAAATATTATATCCGTATGACACTTTTCTAGTCCCTAACCCTGACCCTTGCCCTAGCCCTAACCCTAACCCTAATGACAAACTTAACCCTAACCTTTCAAATAATTTCAATACACTGCACGTTCTTCAAATTCAATTTTGTATATTTATTCATTATTAGTAAACACACTATTGTTTTTACAGATTCGTTACATTTTACTTTTAATCTTATACTACTTTACATTAACTTCTGTCAACTTGGTTCTCCTAGGAATTCCTCCTTTCCTTTTTAGTCTTACTCTGCATTCATGAAGCTACACTTCCTACTCCACTTTACAACGGCAAATATTTCTTGTTGCCATTTATTAACGCCTGGACCAACTTCTCAAAGTGTTCTTTTGGATGCAGTCATGTGACCACCATCAATTGGTTATTTACTCTATTGCTACATTCACACCTGTTATCGTCATCTCCAAAACTGTGATTCTTCTTCAAAGTTTACTCTGTTCTGCCAACACCGTCCTATCGTCGTCGTCTCTGTTAAGGTCACTATCGTCCATGTTAGCAGCAAAACCTTTCCACGTCACACCCATCCGCCAGCACCCCCTAACCAAAAGCAAATAAAGAAATCGTACAACATCAGTTCCTGAACAATTTGACAGTTGAAATATCATTAAAATCGTAAAGTTTTGAAGGACACAACATCGACTCTGAAATAAGTTGAGAGTTGAACAATCATTAAGGTGGCAGTTTTAAGAGACTGGACACCATGAGGTTTGGAGAAAATTTAAGAAACAGTTGAAGCGTTAAACATCATTGCGCAATACAACTGGATAACATGAAGTTCGGAGAAATGTAAGAGACGGCTTGTTAGCAGTTTAACAGTTGAAAATAAATTGCAGGGTTTAAAGACTTAAGAAGAGTTGACATTTATCAACATACCTCACATGACATTCCATGTTGAACTTATTCATGATGGATACTGCTCTTCAATCTGTGAATAATCTGAAAGCAAAAAACGACACACAGTCATAAACATTATTTTAAGACAGTTAGCTATTCCTGTACCCGACATATTCTATGCGTATGACACTTTTCTAATCTCCAACATTAGTTCCAGAACAATTTGACAGTTCTCAAGGAAAACCAAAATAGAGCACAACATCGACTCTGAAATAACTTGAGAGTTGAACAATCATTAAGATGGCAGTTTTAAGAGACTGGACAACATGAGGTTCGGAGAAATGTAAGAGACAGAACGACATCGGCTCGTGAACAGTTGTTGAACATCATTGCGCAGGGTTTAAAAATTTAAGAAGAATTGACATTTGTCAACATACCTCATACGACATTCTAAGTTGGCCTTCTCTTATCCCTGATGGATACTGCTCTTCAATCTGTGGACAATCTGCAAGCAAAGTAGAACACACTGTCATAAACATGTCATCATGCTTGGGCAAAGTTTAAGAAACAGAACATCATTGACTTGTGAACAATTATTAGATTGGTAAACTTTTGAACGACTAGATACATGAGCCTAAAAAAGAAAAGACAGCATCACATCGACTCTGGATTAAGTTGAGAGTTGAACAATCATTTGGGTGGCAAGTTTTGAAAGACTTGACAACAAGAAGTTTACAGAAAATTAAGAGAGGGCACAACATTGATTGGTATTAGATTGGTATTTATTTGAGGAGCTGGAAGACATGAACCTCAAGGAAAACCAAAGACAGTACAACATTGGCTCTTGAGTAATATAACAGTTGAACGATCATCAAGGTGTTACGTTTCGAGAGAATGGAGAAATTTAAGAGACAGCACAACAGTGGCTAATGAACAGTTGAAGCATTGAAAATCATTGAGCGTGGTTTAAAAAACTTAAAAAGAATGAACATTATTCAACATACCTCACATGTCATTTCAATATGACCTGCTCTTCAATGTGTAAATTATCTGCAAGCGTAAAAAGACACACTGTCAAAAACATTTCATAGAAAGCATCATTGGCTTGAGAACAATTTAAGAGTTGCAATATCAGTAGATTGGTTAATTTCTGAACGACTAAACACATGAGCCCCAAAGAAAACCAAAGGCACCACAACATTGGCTCCTGAATACTTTTAGAACTGAACAATCATTAAGGCGGCAAGTTTTAAAAGACTAGACATTATGAGCCTCAAGGAAAACCAATGAGAGCACAACATCTATTCTATAATAACTTGAATGATGATAAATCATTAAGGTTGCACGTTTTGACAAGTGTGATGCAAATTCCTTCACAAACTTGGCGCCTCCAAAACTGACCTTTTCCACAAACAATAGCCTCTACAACCAAGACCAGCCCCAGCTTGATAAATCCAGCCTGGTCCTACTGGCACGCTCCGTAAAAAAAGGCAAAACGCACAACAACAGCGCTTGCTTTTCAGTCCAATAGACTAAGCCACTTACATGTAGTAATAATACTACTCCTTAGCGGTCAAGTCAAAGTAAACCATGGACCTGGTCCCTCAAGCCCTGTTCCCGAATACCCGTGTGGTATCTGCAACAACGAGGTCAATGACAGCCATGCTGCTCTCAATTGCGACACATGTGGGTTCTGGTGCCACATTCAATGTGCTGGCATTCCTGTGCATCACTATAGTATACTAGTCAAGGCGTCAAGCAGCTTCTCGTGGATCTGCTGTGAATGTGGCTCACCGAACTTCAGCAGCTCCCTACACGCCACAACTCCAGCCGAACTTTCAAATCCTTTCTCGCCACTTGAATGGGATACAAGCTTATCTGAAACAGATCCCGGTTCTACAGCCCTTCCACAGACGTCTACACCGTGATTGCCGGCGACTTCAACTGTCCCCGACATCGATTGGACTACGGGTACTGCATCAAACCCCAACACCGCTAGTATTCACCAAACATTTCTTGACATACTCATGGATCATTCACTTGTGCAATTAGTCAACCAGGTCACCAGACCAATCTCCAACAGTATATTAGACCTAATCAACAGCTTGTAAGCAACATCGAATCAAACCCAGGTATTTCAGACCACAACATCATCACCTTTAACATCAACTCAAAAACCCAAACAGCAAGCTAAACCACCCCAGAAACTCTTCATAAAACTTCTTCCATAAAGCCGACACAGCCCAACTGAAACAGCGGGTTAATCAATTCACAGAGGACTTCCTTCACTCTGACCCAATCAGCAACACTGTTTTTAATAATACAAACTGGTCCAAAATACTTGACAGTCTCAATGGCATCCTGAATACGTGTTGTGTCCCTTCAAAGTGGAGTAAAAGTAAACGCCATCTGCCATGGATCTCAACTACCTTGAAGCGAGAGATGCGAAAGCGGGACAGACTATACAGGGAAGCACGTAAACTCCAAAACAATAGAACCTGGTACGAATACAGACAATTCCACAATCAACAACGTCATCAATGTCAACAATGTCAACAACGTCATCGGAGCAAGTCTCGCAGAGAAACCAACAACTTTCTGGTCATATGTTAAACTCATGCGAACTGAGCACCTGGGCATTCCTACCCTGCGATCTGCCTCCAAAATGTGCTCAACAGACAAAGACAAGGCTGAACTGTTAAATAATTACTTCCAATGATCTGTATTCACGCAAGAAACCAACCTAAACATACCAGACAAGGGAATTTCTCCATACCCATCCATCACAAACATCGTCATAGGTATTGCTGGAGTAGAAAAGCAACTTGCAGCAATCAATCCATCTAAAGCGTGTGGACCAGATGAAATTTCACCTAAGCTTTTGAAGTTAGTTGAGCATGAAATAGCACCAGCACTAACTTTCCTTTTCCAACAATCATACAATAGTGGCACCATTCCTACCCAATGGAAAAAAGCTCTGGTCACCAGCATCTACAAGAAGGACCCAAAATCTGATCCATCTACTTACAGGCATATCTCCTTAACCTGTGCATGCTGTAAGGTCATGGAACACATCATACTGAGCCATTTATCCAAACATCCTTCTTGATTCACAACATGGCTTCAGAGGAAAACTGTCAACTACAACACAACTCATATCTGCGACACACGATTGGGCTCACACCCTCAACAGCCGTGGCCAAACCTACGTGGTCTTCCTAGATTTTAGCAAGGCTTTTGACAACGTGCCTCACCATCGCCTGTCAGCCAAGCTTCAATTCTATGGTGTCAGAGGTGACACGGTAAATTGGATTAGTGCATTCCTGAGTGATCGCGAACAGGCTGTGACAGTCAATGGTTCCTTTTCGTCTTGGGGTAAGGTAACATCAGGTGTACCTCAAGGTTCAGTGTTGGGAACGACATCCAGGACCAAGTGCAATCCACATTGAGGCTTTTTGCTGATGACAGTGTTATCTATCGCAAAATCCATTGCCAGGAAGATCATTCCAAGCTCCTGCAAGACATATCATTGCTCACTGACTGGTCCGCAAAATGGTTGATGCACTTCAATATCAACAAATGTGCCTTACTATCGAACACCAAAAAACACAAGCCCAGTCTCTTTCAATATAATATCCTTGGAACAACTCTTGCCTCAGTAGACCAGTACGATTACCTGGGAGTCACAGTGACTCATGATCTCCGCTGGAACATCCACCACCAGAAAATGATAAATACATCTAGCCGCACCCTTGGTCTTCTCCGCAGAACCCTCGCTCATTGCACCCAAACTGTTAAAATAACTGCCTACAAAACCCTAGTTCGCCCGCAAATGGACTACGCCTCAGGAGTCTGGAGTCCACACACATTGGATGGCCAAAAACGACTTGAGCAAATTCATAAATCCATTGCCTCAGTAGACCAGTACGGTCACATTACTCATTAACTACCTGGGATGGGAGACACTGCATGTAAGACGCCTTCTTGCACAGTCCACAATGTTCTTCAAAATACACCGTGGTCTAGTCAACATCCAATTGCCACCATCCATCAAACCAGCTACATACATTGCCAGACAGGATCACTCCCTCAAGAATACCATACCGGATGCCTCAAACGACCAATACAAATTTTCATTCTACCCAAGAACAGTTAAGATCTGGAACCAACTACCATCTACAGCAGTCTTCGCACCATCCATCTCAGCATTCCAACAGGTTGCCCTGCCAGCTATCAGAGTCCTACAGCCTCTGGCTGGCTCTAGGATGCTGTAAACCCATTTCGGCTCTTGTACAGTGTAAATAGCGTGCCTTTTCTTTCATTTCTCACTGCACTTCTGCACTGTCGACCAATGACGGTCACCAACGCACCATCCCAGTTTAGCTTCCTACGTGAGCTTTATAGGGATTATTTTACTCAAGACTTTTACTCAAATGTCATCATGCTTGGGCAAAGCTTTAGGAACAGTACCGGTAAAACATTGGCTTGAAAGTAATCATTGGATCGCTAAAATTTTAAGGGGTAAAATGTCATTAGATTGGTAAATGTGTGACAGACCAAACAACATGAGCTTCAAAGAAAACCAAAGACAGCAAAATTATCAAGGTGTTACGTTTAGAGGGACTGGAGAGCCCGACATTCGGAAAATTTTAAGACACAGCACATTATTTTAAGAGTAGAACAATCATTTAGGTGGTCTGTTTCAAGGGACTACACAACAGGATGTTTTGAGACGGCACAACATTTGAGAGTTGAAATATCCTTAGACTAAACAACAACATAAGCCTCAACGAAAACCACAAACAAAGCAACATAGGATCATGAACAGTTTTAAGAGTTGTACAATCATTTACATGTAGGTGGCACATTTCAAGGTACTTGACAACATGAGGTTCAGAGAAATATAACAGACGGCGCAACTTCGTCTCATGAACAGTTTAAGAGTTGAAAAACACTGCCCAGGGTTTCAAAACTTAAAGAAGAGTTGACATTAATCACGTACCTCACATGACATTCCATGTCCACTTCTTATTCATGATGGATACTGCTCTTCAATCTGTGAATAACCAGCAAGCAGAGTAGAACACATCGTCAAAAATGTGTCATCAAACGTCATCATGCTAGGGCAAAGTTTAAGAAACAGAACAACATCAGCTCAGGAACAACTAGTAGAAAGCTAAATTTTCGAACGACTAGACACATGAGCCACAAACAAAAACCAAAGGCACCACAACATTTGCTCCTGAATACTTTAAGACTTATGAGGAACTGAACAAAATGAGGTTTGAAGAAATTTGAGAGACAGCACATCAATGGCTGGTAAAAATGTATAAATGTATAAATGTAAAATTAAAGTATCATCGGCCTTTGAATAGTTTGAGTGATGAACCAACCATTAAGATGGCAAGTTTTAAAAGACATTATGAGCCTCAAAGAAAACCGAAGAGAGAACTTCGAGTGATAAACAATTATTAAGGTGACATGTTCTGATAAATAATAATATCGGCTCTTATATAGTGTAATTCTAAAGAATGATCATTGCACTTCACACATTATTACCCCTGATCACTTGGCCATTTATTTCATTCCTGAAACCATCTCAGCTCCCTGGGGAGTATACGGCCTGTGCTTCCAAAGCGCACTAAGCTAAATCATTCACAAGAACCATCTCTGCCCTCACAGGGACCCATTTTACCCCTGGGTGAAGAGAAGCAATTATAGTTAAGTGTCTTGCTCAAGGACACAAGTTTCATGACCAGAATTCGAACCCACACCCTGACGACTCAGCCACCAGAACTAAAGTCTGACTGATGCACTTAACTGCTCTGCCTGACATGCATTTGAAAATCATAGTGAAGGGTTTCAAAAACTTAAGAAGAACTTACATTTTTCAACATACCTCACATGACATTCCAAGTTGACCTTCTCTTATTCATGATGGATACTGCTGCTCTTCAATCTGTAAATAATCTGCAAGCAAAGTGAGACACACTGTCATTAACCTTAAACATTTGATCAAATGTCAACATGCTTGGGCAGAGTTTAAGTAACAGTACAACATTTGCTCAAGAACAATTTGAGAGTTGATATATCATTAGATCGGTAAATTTCCGTATAAAATTTGACTTAAATTTTCTTTAACTTTGACACATATTTTCTTTAAAGTTTGTTACAGATTTTTTCCTTAAATTTTGTTACAGATTTTTCCTTAAACTTTGTTACAAATGTTACTCTCTGAAACTTTGCCAAAAAATGTACCTTTTGAAACTTTATTAAACTTCTAACTTCTTACCCGTCCCACAGCGTTTTATTCACGAGTCTAACTTTTATCCGAAGTAGTTCCTCCAAATCGGCAAGTAACTTGTAAAAGTTACTTGTCGATTTGGAGGAACTACTTCGGATAAATAAAAATAAAATTTTAATATAATAATAATATATATATACATACATAAAATAAAATAAAATAAAATAAAATAAAAATGAAAATTAAAGAAAAATAAAAAAGCGAAAAAAACCTAAAATAAGACCCTCAAAATTTTTTGCTAGGATAGTCCTGCGGGGCAATGCCCCGCCAAGCCCCAGGGGGGCTCCGCCCCCCTATCCCCCCTTATGAGGTCTAGGACACCGGACCCTACGCAGCTAGACACCGACGCTGCTGGAGGGGGTAGGGGGATGGGTGGGAGGGACTATATGCTATATGCTATATATTACACCTGTATTTTATGACAGTTTGCTATTCCTGTACCAGACACATTCTAACCGTATATTTTAAGACAGTTAGCTATTCTCATACCCGACACATTCAACCATACATTTTAAGACAGTTTGCTATTCTCGTACCCGATACATTCTAACCGTATATTTTAAGACAGTTTGCTAGTCTCGTACCCGATACACTCTAACCGTATATTTTAAGACAGTTTGCTAGTCTCGTACCCGATACACTCTAACCGTATATTTTAAGACAGTTTGCTAGTCTCGTACCCGATACATTCTAACCGTATATTTTAAGACAGTTTGCTAGTCTCGTACCCGATACATTCTAACCGTATATTTTAAGACAGTTTGCTATTCTCGTACCCGACATATTCTCACCGTATATTTTAAGAAAGTTTGCTATTCCCGTACCCGAAATATTATATCTGTATGACACTTTTCTGGTCCCTAACCCTGACCCTGACCCTTTCCCTAACCCTAACCCTAACCATGGCCCTAACCCTAATGACAAACTTAACCCTAACCTTTCAAATAATTTCAATACACTGCACGTTCTTCAAATTCAATTTTGTATATTTATTCCTTATTAGTAAACACACTGTTGTTTTTACAGATTCGTTACATTTTACTTTTAATCTTATACTACTTTACATTAACTTCTGTCAACTTGGTTCTCCTAGGAATTCCTCCTTTCCTTTTTAGTCTTACTCTGCATTCATGTAGCTACACTTCCTACTCCTCCATCGCTGTCATCTCAAACACTTGTCCTTTTAAAATAAATTGTCTTCCATTCAGTGGTTCACGTTTGCAAAGAACCACTTTACAACGGTTTACATGATGAACGCCAAATATTTATTAACGCCTGGACCAACTTCTCAAAGTGTTCTTTTGGATGCAGTCATGTGACCATCATCAATTGGTTATTTACTCTATTGCTACATTCACACCTGTTATCGTGATTCTTCTTCAAAGTTTACTCTGTTCTGCCAACACCGTCCTATCGTCGTCGTCTCTGTTAAGGTCACTATCGTCCATGTTAGCAGCAAAACCTTTCCACGTCACAACCATCCGCCAGCACCCCCTAACCAAAAGCAAATAAAGAAATCGTACAACATCAGTTCCTGAACAATTTGACAGTTGAAATATCATTAAAATCGTAAAGTTTTGAAGGACACAACATCGACTCTGAAATAAGTTGAGAGTTGAACAATCATTAAGGTGGCAGTTTTAAGAGACTGGACACCATGAGGTTTGGAGAAAATTTAAGAAACAGTACGACATCGGCTCGTTAACAGTTGAAGCGTTAAACATCATTGCGCAATACAACTGGATAACATGAAGTTCGGAGAAATGTAAGAGACGACATAACTTCGGCTTGTTAGCAGTTTAACAGTTGAAAATAAATTGCAGGGTTTAAAGACTTAAGAAGAGTTGACATTTATCAACATACCTCACATGACATTCCATGTTGAACTTATTCATGATGGATACTGCTCTTCAATCTGTGAATAATCTGAAAGCAAAAAACGACACACAGTCATAAACATTATTTTAAGACAGTTAGCTATTCCTGTACATATTCTATGCGTATGACACTTTTCTAATCTCCAACATCAGTTCCAGAACAATTTGACAGTTCTCAAGGAAAACCACAATAGAGCACAACATCGACTCTGAAATAACTTGAGAGTTGAACAATCATTAACACTTTGACTGCTGCAAATGTTTACACGGTCCCTCCGCATGGTGCTGCAGATGTTTTACAAAACTACAAAAAAACTTCATATTTTAGTTTTACACTGTCCCTCCCCACGATTCTGCAGGTTTTATTTGGAGAACTACATCAAAGATTTATAAATAAAAACATTGAAATAAATGACACTGTTGCTTTTATTTTCTATTACACCCCATATCTTTTTTGGAGTGGTATACATCGTAGTAGCAAGGGGTCTGGTGAAATGGAATTTTACACTGTTGCTAAAAAATGTTAGCAGAAGTTTACCGTCTGCAAATCACCGTCATCATCGGACGATTCCTGTCGATCAAATTCACTTTCAACGTCACTGGCATTACTTTCAGACTCTATATTATCAGAATGATCATTTTCATCAAACTCACTTTACTTCAGAGTCACCATCTGCGAATATTTCAACAACAGCTCTGCTACACTCACTAACCACTTCACGCGTTTCCTGGGCGCCGCCATTTTTTAACTCCGAAAGTATAAACTTCCGGGTTACGTTACCACCGCTGGTGCCCGGGCCCGATGAGTAAAACCATCGAAAACAACTCCATTGGTTCCCCTAACGTATGTCAATACGTTTTATACATGAAAAGCATTTCAATCCTTGATCTACAGAGGGCAGTACAACGTTATACAACCAGCCCGAGTCAGCCCGAGTATTCTCGGGCTCAGCACCAGCTGGGGGGTAAGTCTATCCCGAGAATACTCGGGCTCAGCAGTCAAAGTGTTAAGATGGCAGTTTTAAGAGACTGGACAACATGAGGTTCGGAGAAATGTAAGAGACAGAACGACATCGGCTCGTGAACAGTTGTTGAACATCATTGCGCAGGGTTTAAAAATTTAAGAAGAATTGACATTTTTCAACATACCTCATACGACATTCTAAGTTGGCCTTCTCTTATCCATGATGGATACTGCTCTTCAATCTGTGGACAATCTGCAAGCAAAGTAGAACACACTGTCATAAACATGTCATCATGCTTGGGCAAAGTTTAAGAAACAGAACATCATTGACTTGTGAACAATTATTAGATTGCTAAATCTTTAAGAGTTGAAAAATCATTAGATTGGTAAAGTTTTGAACGACTAGATACATGAGCCTAAAAAAGAAAAGACAGCATCACATCGACTCTGGATTAAGTTGAGAGTTGAACAATCATTTGGGTGGCAAGTTTTTAAAGACTTGACAACAAGAAGTTTACAGAAAATTAAGAGAGGGCACAACATTGATTGGTATTAGATTGGTATTTATTTGAGGAGCTGGAAGACATGAACCTCAAGGAAAACCAAAGACAGTACAACATTGGCTCTTGAGTAATATAACAGTTGAACGATCATCAAGGTGTTACGTTTCGAGAGAATGGACAACATTCCAAGACGTTCGGAGAAATTTAAGAGACAGCATAACAGTGGCTAATGAACAGTTGAAGCATTGAAAATCATTGAGCGTGGTTTAAAAAACTTTAAAAGAATGAACATTATTCAACATACCTCACATGTCATTTCAAGATGACCTGCTCTTCAATGTGTAAATTATCTGCAAGCGTAAAAAAGACACACTGTCAAAAACATTTCATAAAATGTCATCATGCTTGGGAAAAGTTTACGAAAGCATCATTGGCTTGAGAACAATTTAAGAGTTGCAATATCAGTAGATTGGTAAATTTTTGAACGACTAAACACATGAGCCCCAAAGAAAACCAAAGGCACCACAACATTGGCTCCTGAATACTTTTAGAACTGAACAATCATTAAGGCGGCAAGTTTTAAAAGACTAGACATTATGAGCCTCAAGGAAAACCAATGAGAGCACAACATCTATTCTATAATAACTTGAATGATGATAAATCATTAAGGTTGCACGTTTTGACAAGTGTGATGCAAATTCCTTCACAAACTTGGCGCCTCCAAAACTGACCTTTTCCACAAATAATAGCCTCTACAACCAAGACCAGCCCCAGCTTGATAAATCCAGCCTGGTCCTACTGGCACGCTCCGTAAAAAAAGGCAAAACGCACAACAACAGCGCTTGCTTTTCAGTCCAATAGACTAAGCCACTTACATGTAGTAATAATACTACTCCTTAGCGGTCAAGTCAAAGTAAACCCTGGACCTGGTCCCTCAAGCCCTGTTCCCGAATACCCGTGTGGTATCTGCAACAACGAGGTCAATGACAGCCATGCTGCTCTCAATTGCGACACATGTGGGTTCTGGTGCCACATTCAATGTGCTGGCATTCCTGTGCATCACTATAGTATACTATAGTCAAGGCGTCAAGCAGCTTCTCGTGGATCTGCTGTGAATGTGGCTCACCGAACTTCAGCAGCTCCCTACACGCCACAACTCCAGCCGAACTTTAAAATCCTTTCTCGCCACTTGAATGGGATACAAGCTTATCTGAAACAGATCCCGGTTCTACAGCCCTTCCACAGACGTCTACACCGTGATTGCCGGCGACTTCAACTGTCCCCGACATCGATTGGACTACGGGTACTGCATCAAACCCCAACACCGCTAGTATTCACCAAAAATTTCTTGACATACTCATGGATCATTCACTTGTGCAATTAGTCAACCAGGTCACCAGACCAATCTCCAACAGTATATTAGACCTAATCAACAGCTTGTAAGCAACATCGAATCAAACCCAGGTATTTCAGACCACAACATCATCACCTTTAACATCAACTCAAAAACCCAAACAGCAAGCTAAACCACCCCAGAAACTCTTCATAAAACTTCTTCCATAAAGCCGACACAGCCCAACTGAAACAGCGGGTTAATCAATTCACAGAGGACTTCCTTCACTCTGACCCAATCAGCAACACTGTTAATACAAACTGGTCCAAAATACTTGACAGTCTCAATGGCATCCTGAATACGTGTTGTGTCCCTTCAAAGTGGAGTAAAAGTAAACGCCATCTGCCATGGATCTCAACTACCTTGAAGCGAGAGATGCGAAAGCGGGACAGACTATACAGGGAAGCACGTAAACTCCAAAACAATAGAACCTGGTACGAATACAGACAATTCCACAATCAACAACGTCATCAATGTCAACAATGTCAACAACGTCATCGGAGCAAGTCTTGCAGAGAAACCAAAAACTTTCTGGTCATATGTTAAACTCATGCGAACTGAGCACCTGGGCATTCCTACCCTGCGATCTGCCTCCAAAATGTGCTCAACAGACAAAGACAAGGCTGAACTGTTAAATAATTACTTCCAATGATCTGTATTCACGCAAGAAACCAACCTAAACATACCAGACAAGGGAATTTCTCCATACCCATCCATCACAAACATCGTCATAGGTATTGCTGGAGTAGAAAAGCAACTTGCAGCAATCAATCCATCTAAAGCGTGTGGACCAGATGAAATTTCACCTAAGCTTTTGAAGTTAGTTGAGCATGAAATAGCACCAGCACTAACTTTCCTTTTCCAACAATCATACAATAGTGGCACCATTCCTACCCAATGGAAAAAAGCTCTGGTCACCAGCATCTACAAGAAGGACCCAAAATCTGATCCATCTACTTACAGGCATATCTCCTTAACCTGTGCATGCTGTAAGGTCATGGAACACATCATACTGAGCCATTTATCCAAACATCCTTCTTGATTCACAACATGGCTTCAGAGGAAAACTGTCAACTACAACACAACTCATATCTGCGACACACGATTGGGCTCACACCCTCAACAGCCGTGCCCAAACCTACGTGGTCTTCCTAGATTTTAGCAAGGCTTTTGACAACGTGCCTCACCATCGCCTGTCAGCCAAGCTTCAATTCTATGGTGTCAGAGGTGACACGGTAAATTGGATTAGTGCATTCCTGAGTGATCGCGAACAGGCTGTGACAGTCAATGGTTCCTTTTCGTCTTGGGTTAAGGTAACATCAGGTGTACCTCAAGGTTCAGTGTTGGGAACGACATCCAGGACCAAGTGCAATCCACATTGAGGCTTTTTGCTGATGACAGTGTTATCTATCGCAAAATCCATTGCCAGGAAGATCATTCCAAGCTCCTGCAAGACATATCATTGCTCACTGACTGGTCCGCCAAATGGTTGATGCACTTCAATATCAACAAATGTGCCTTACTATCGAACACCAAAAAACACAAGCCCAGTCTCTTTCAATATAATATCCTTGGAACAACTCTTGCCTCAGTAGACCAGTACGATTACCTGGGAGTCACAGTGACTCATGATCTCCGCTGGAACATCCACCACCAGAAAATGATAAATAAATCTAGCCGCACCCTTGGTCTTCTCCGCAGAACCCTCGCTCATTGCACCCAAACTGTTAAAATAACTGCCTACAAAACCCTAGTTCGCCCGCAAATGGACTACGCCTCAGAAGTCTGGAGTCCACACACATTGGATGGCCAAAAACGACTTGAGCAAATTCATAAATCCATTGCCTCAGTAGACCAGTACGGTCACATTACTCATTAACTACCTGGGATGGGAGACACTGCATGTAAGACGCCTTCTTGCACAGTCCACAATGTTCTTCAAAATACACCGTGGTCTAGTCAACATCCAATTGCCACCATCCATCAAACCAGCTACATACATTGCCAGACAGGATCACTCCCTCAAGAATACCATACCGGATGCCTCAAACGACCAATACAAATTTTCATTCTACCCAAGAACAGTTAAGATCTGGAACCAACTACCATCTACAGCAGTCTTCGCACCATCCATCTCAGCATTCCAACAGGTTGCCCTGCCAGCTATCAGAGTCCTACAGCCTCTGGCTGGCTCTAGGATGCTGTAAACCCATTTCGGCTCTTGTACAGTGTAAATAGCGCGCCTTTTCTTTCATTTCTCACTGCACTTCTGCACTGTCGACCAATGACGGTCACCAACGCACCATCCCAGTTTAGCTTCCTACGTGAGCTTTATAGGGATTATTTTACTCAAGACTTTTACTCAAATGTCATCATGCTTGGGCAAAGCTTTAGGAACAGTACCGGTAAAACATTGGCTTGAAAGTAATCATTGGATCGCTAAAATTTTAAGGGGTAAAATGTCATTAGATTGGTAAATGTGTGACAGACCAAACAACATGAGCTTCAAAGAAAACCAAAGACAGCAAAATTATCAAGGTGTTACGTTTAGAGGGACTGGAGAGCCCGACATTCGGAAAATTTTAAGACACAGCACATTATTTTAAGAGTAGAACAATCATTTAGGTGGTCTGTTTCAAGGGACTACACAACAGGATGTTTTGAGACGGCACAACATTTGAGAGTTGAAATATCCTTAGACTAAACAACAACATAAGCCTCAACGAAAACCACAAACAAAGCAACATAGGATCATGAACAGTTTTAAGAGTTGTACAATCATTTACATGTAGGTGGCACATTTCAAGGTACTTGACAACATGAGGTTCAGAGAAATATAACAGACGGCGCAACTTCGTCTCATGAACAGTTTAAGAGTTGAAAAACACTGCCCAGGGTTTCAAAACTTAAAGAAGAGTTGACATTAATCACGTACCTCACATGACATTCCATGTCCACTTCTTATTCATGATGGATACTGCTCTTCAATCTGTGAATAACCAGCAAGCAGAGTAGAACACATCGTCAAAAATGTGTCATCAAACGTCATCATGCTAGGGCAAAGTTTAAGAAACAGAACAACATCAGCTCAGGAACAACTATTAGAAAGCTAAATTTTCGAACGACTAGACACATGAGCCACAAACGAAAACCAAAGGCACCACAACATTTGCTCCTGAATACTTTAAGACTTATGAGGAACTGAACAAAATGAGGTTTGAAGAAATTTGAGAGACAGCACATCAATGGCTGGTAAAAATGTATAAATGTATAAATGTAAAATTAAAGTATCATCGGCCTTTGAATAGTTTGAGTGATGGAACCAACCATTAAGATGGCAAGTTTTAAAAGACATTATGAGCCTCAAAGAAAACCGAAGAGAGAACTTCATGGACTCTTGAATAACTTGAGTGATAAACAATTATTAAGGTGACATGTTCTGATAAATAATAATATCGGCTCTTATATAGTGTAATTCTAAAGAATGATCATTGCACTTCACACATTATTACCCCTGATCACTTGGCCATTTATTTCATTCCTGAAACCATCTCAGCTCCCTGGGGAGTATACGGCCTGTGCTTCCAAAGCGCACTAAGCTAAATCATTCACAAGAACCATCTCTGCCCTCACAGGGACCCATTTTACCCCTGGGTGAAGAGAAGCAATTATAGTTAAGTGTCTTGCTCAAGGACACAAGTTTCATGACCAGAATTCGAACCCACACCCTGACGACTCAGCCACCAGAACTAAAGTCTGACTGATGCACTTAACTGCTCTGCCTGACATGCATTTGAAAATCATAGTGAAGGGTTTCAAAAACTTAAGAAGAACTTACATTTTTCAACATACCTCACATGACATTCCAAGTTGACCTTCTCTTATTCATGATGGATACTGCTGCTCTTCAATCTGTAAATAATCTGCAAGCAAAGTGAGACACACTGTCATTAACCTTAAACATTTGATCAAATGTCAACATGCTTGGGCAGAGTTTAAGTAACAGTACAACATTTGCTCAAGAACAATTTGAGAGTTGATATATCATTAGATCGGTAAATTTCCGTATAAAATTTGACTTAAATTTTCTTTAACTTTGACACATATTTTCTTTAAAGTTTGTTACAGATTTTTTCCTTAAATTTTGTTACAGATTTTTCCTTAAACTTTGTTACAAATGTTACTCTCTGAAACTTTGCCAAAAAATGTACCTTTTGAAACTTTATTAAACTTCTAACTTCTTACCCGTCCCACAGCGTTTTATTCACGAGTCTAACTTTTATCCGAAGTAGTTCCTCCAAATCGGCAAGTAACTTGTAAAAGTTACTTGTCGATTTGGAGGAACTACTTCGGATAAATAAAAATAAAATTTTAATATAATAATAATATATATATACATACATAAAATAAAATAAAATAAAATAAAATAAAAATGAAAATTAAAGAAAAATAAAAAAGCGAAAAAAACCTAAAATAAGACCCTCAAAATTTTTTGCTAGGATAGTCCTGCGGGGCAATGCCCCGCCAAGCCCCAGGGGGGCTCCGCCCCCCTATCCCCCCTTATGAGGTCTAGGACACCGGACCCTACGCAGCTAGACACCGACGCTGCTGGAGGGGGTAGGGGGATGGGTGGGAGGGACTATATGCTATATATTACACCTGTATTTTATGACAGTTTGCTATTCCTGTACCAGACACATTCTAACCGTATATTTTAAGACAGTTTGCTATTCTCGTACCCGATATATTTTAAGACAGTTTGCTATTCTCGTACCCGATACATTCTAACCGTATATTTTAAGAAAGTTTGCTGTTCCCGTACCCGAAATATTATATCCGTATGACACTTTTCTAGTCCCTAACCCTGACCCTTGCCCTAACCTTTCAAATAATTTCAATACACTGCACGTTCTTCAAATTCAATTTTGTATATTTATTCATTATTAGTAAACACACTATTGTTTTTACAGATTCGTTACATTTTACTTTTAATCTTATACTACTTTACATTAACTTCTGTCAACTTGGTTCTCCTAGGAATTCCTCCTTTCCTTTTTAGTCTTACTCTGCATTCATGAAGCTACACTTCCTACTCCACTTTACAACGGCAAATATTTCTTGTTGCCATTTATTAACGCCTGGACCAACTTCTCAAAGTGTTCTTTTGGATGCAGTCATGTGACCACCATCAATTGGTTATTTACTCTATTGCTACATTCACACCTGTTATCGTCATCTCCAAAACTGTGATTCTTCTTCAAAGTTTACTCTGTTCTGCCAACACCGTCCTATCGTCGTCGTCTCTGTTAAGGTCACTATCGTCCATGTTAGCAGCAAAACCTTTCCACGTCACACCCATCCGCCAGCACCCCCTAACCAAAAGCAAATAAAGAAATCGTACAACATCAGTTCCTGAACAATTTGACAGTTGAAATATCATTAAAATCGTAAAGTTTTGAAGGACACAACATCGACTCTGAAATAAGTTGAGAGTTGAACAATCATTAAGGTGGCAGTTTTAAGAGACTGGACACCATGAGGTTTGGAGAAAATTTAAGAAACAGTTGAAGCGTTAAACAATAGACTAAGCCACTTACATGTAGTAATAATACTACTCCTTAGCGGTCAAGTCAAAGTAAACCATGGACCTGGTCCCTCAAGCCCTGTTCCCGAATACCCGTGTGGTATCTGCAACAACGAGGTCAATGACAGCCATGCTGCTCTCAATTGCGACACATGTGGGTTCTGGTGCCACATTCAATGTGCTGGCATTCCTGTGCATCACTATAGTATACTAGTCAAGGCGTCAAGCAGCTTCTCGTGGATCTGCTGTGAATGTGGCTCACCGAACTTCAGCAGCTCCCTACACGCCACAACTCCAGCCGAACTTTCAAATCCTTTCTCGCCACTTGAATGGGATACAAGCTTATCTGAAACAGATCCCGGTTCTACAGCCCTTCCACAGACGTCTACACCGTGATTGCCGGCGACTTCAACTGTCCCCGACATCGATTGGACTACGGGTACTGCATCAAACCCCAACACCGCTAGTATTCACCAAACATTTCTTGACATACTCATGGATCATTCACTTGTGCAATTAGTCAACCAGGTCACCAGACCAATCTCCAACAGTATATTAGACCTAATCAACAGCTTGTAAGCAACATCGAATCAAACCCAGGTATTTCAGACCACAACATCATCACCTTTAACATCAACTCAAAAACCCAAACAGCAAGCTAAACCACCCCAGAAACTCTTCATAAAACTTCTTCCATAAAGCCGACACAGCCCAACTGAAACAGCGGGTTAATCAATTCACAGAGGACTTCCTTCACTCTGACCCAATCAGCAACACTGTTTTTAATAATACAAACTGGTCCAAAATACTTGACAGTCTCAATGGCATCCTGAATACGTGTTGTGTCCCTTCAAAGTGGAGTAAAAGTAAACGCCATCTGCCATGGATCTCAACTACCTTGAAGCGAGAGATGCGAAAGCGGGACAGACTATACAGGGAAGCACGTAAACTCCAAAACAATAGAACCTGGTACGAATACAGACAATTCCACAATCAACAACGTCATCAATGTCAACAATGTCAACAACGTCATCGGAGCAAGTCTCGCAGAGAAACCAACAACTTTCTGGTCATATGTTAAACTCATGCGAACTGAGCACCTGGGCATTCCTACCCTGCGATCTGCCTCCAAAATGTGCTCAACAGACAAAGACAAGGCTGAACTGTTAAATAATTACTTCCAATGATCTGTATTCACGCAAGAAACCAACCTAAACATACCAGACAAGGGAATTTCTCCATACCCATCCATCACAAACATCGTCATAGGTATTGCTGGAGTAGAAAAGCAACTTGCAGCAATCAATCCATCTAAAGCGTGTGGACCAGATGAAATTTCACCTAAGCTTTTGAAGTTAGTTGAGCATGAAATAGCACCAGCACTAACTTTCCTTTTCCAACAATCATACAATAGTGGCACCATTCCTACCCAATGGAAAAAAGCTCTGGTCACCAGCATCTACAAGAAGGACCCAAAATCTGATCCATCTACTTACAGGCATATCTCCTTAACCTGTGCATGCTGTAAGGTCATGGAACACATCATACTGAGCCATTTATCCAAACATCCTTCTTGATTCACAACATGGCTTCAGAGGAAAACTGTCAACTACAACACAACTCATATCTGCGACACACGATTGGGCTCACACCCTCAACAGCCGTGGCCAAACCTACGTGGTCTTCCTAGATTTTAGCAAGGCTTTTGACAACGTGCCTCACCATCGCCTGTCAGCCAAGCTTCAATTCTATGGTGTCAGAGGTGACACGGTAAATTGGATTAGTGCATTCCTGAGTGATCGCGAACAGGCTGTGACAGTCAATGGTTCCTTTTCGTCTTGGGGTAAGGTAACATCAGCTGTACCTCAAGGTTCAGTGTTGGGAACGACATCCAGGACCAAGTGCAATCCACATTGAGGCTTTTTGCTGATGACAGTGTTATCTATCGCAAAATCCATTGCCAGGAAGATCATTCCAAGCTCCTGCAAGACATATCATTGCTCACTGACTGGTCCGCAAAATGGTTGATGCACTTCAATATCAACAAATGTGCCTTACTATCGAACACCAAAAAACACAAGCCCAGTCTCTTTCAATATAATATCCTTGGAACAACTCTTGCCTCAGTAGACCAGTACGATTACCTGGGAGTCACAGTGACTCATGATCTCCGCTGGAACATCCACCACCAGAAAATGACAAATACATCTAGCCGCACCCTTGGTCTTCTCCGCAGAACCCTCGCTCATTGCACCCAAACTGTTAAAATAACTGCCTACAAAACCCTAGTTCGCCCGCAAATGGACTACGCCTCAGGAGTCTGGAGTCCACACACATTGGATGGCCAAAAACGACTTGAGCAAATTCATAAATCCATTGCCTCAGTAGACCAGTACGGTCACATTACTCATTAACTACCTGGGATGGGAGACACTGCATGTAAGACGCCTTCTTGCACAGTCCACAATGTTCTTCAAAATACACCGTGGTCTAGTCAACATCCAATTGCCACCATCCATCAAACCAGCTACATACATTGCCAGACAGGATCACTCCCTCAAGAATACCATACCGGATGCCTCAAACGACCAATACAAATTTTCATTCTACCCAAGAACAGTTAAGATCTGGAACCAACTACCATCTACAGCAGTCTTCGCACCATCCATCTCAGCATTCCAACAGGTTGCCCTGCCAGCTATCAGAGTCCTACAGCCTCTGGCTGGCTCTAGGATGCTGTAAACCCATTTCGGCTCTTGTACAGTGTAAATAGCGTGCCTTTTCTTTCATTTCTCACTGCACTTCTGCACTGTCGACCAATGACGGTCACCAACGCACCATCCCAGTTTAGCTTCCTACGTGAGCTTTATAGGGATTATTTTACTCAAGACTTTTACTCAAATGTCATCATGCTTGGGCAAAGCTTTAGGAACAGTACCGGTAAAACATTGGCTTGAAAGTAATCATTGGATCGCTAAAATTTTAAGGGGTAAAATGTCATTAGATTGGTAAATGTGTGACAGACCAAACAACATGAGCTTCAAAGAAAACCAAAGACAGCAAAATTATCAAGGTGTTACGTTTAGAGGGACTGGAGAGCCCGACATTCGGAAAATTTTAAGACACAGCACATTATTTTAAGAGTAGAACAATCATTTAGGTGGTCTGTTTCAAGGGACTACACAACAGGATGTTTTGAGACGGCACAACATTTGAGAGTTGAAATATCCTTAGACTAAACAACAACATAAGCCTCAACGAAAACCACAAACAAAGCAACATAGGATCATGAACAGTTTTAAGAGTTGTACAATCATTTACATGTAGGTGGCACATTTCAAGGTACTTGACAACATGAGGTTCAGAGAAATATAACAGACGGCGCAACTTCGTCTCATGAACAGTTTAAGAGTTGAAAAACACTGCCCAGGGTTTCAAAACTTAAAGAAGAGTTGACATTAATCACGTACCTCACATGACATTCCATGTCCACTTCTTATTCATGATGGATACTGCTCTTCAATCTGTGAATAACCAGCAAGCAGAGTAGAACACATCGTCAAAAATGTGTCATCAAACGTCATCATGCTAGGGCAAAGTTTAAGAAACAGAACAACATCAGCTCAGGAACAACTAGTAGAAAGCTAAATTTTCGAACGACTAGACACATGAGCCACAAACAAAAACCAAAGGCACCACAACATTTGCTCCTGAATACTTTAAGACTTATGAGGAACTGAACAAAATGAGGTTTGAAGAAATTTGAGAGACAGCACATCAATGGCTGGTAAAAATGTATAAATGTATAAATGTAAAATTAAAGTATCATCGGCCTTTGAATAGTTTGAGTGATGAACCAACCATTAAGATGGCAAGTTTTAAAAGACATTATGAGCCTCAAAGAAAACCGAAGAGAGAACTTCGAGTGATAAACAATTATTAAGGTGACATGTTCTGATAAATAATAATATCGGCTCTTATATAGTGTAATTCTAAAGAATGATCATTGCACTTCACACATTATTACCCCTGATCACTTGGCCATTTATTTCATTCCTGAAACCATCTCAGCTCCCTGGGGAGTATACGGCCTGTGCTTCCAAAGCGCACTAAGCTAAATCATTCACAAGAACCATCTCTGCCCTCACAGGGACCCATTTTACCCCTGGGTGAAGAGAAGCAATTATAGTTAAGTGTCTTGCTCAAGGACACAAGTTTCATGACCAGAATTCGAACCCACACCCTGACGACTCAGCCACCAGAACTAAAGTCTGACTGATGCACTTAACTGCTCTGCCTGACATGCATTTGAAAATCATAGTGAAGGGTTTCAAAAACTTAAGAAGAACTTACATTTTTCAACATACCTCACATGACATTCCAAGTTGACCTTCTCTTATTCATGATGGATACTGCTGCTCTTCAATCTGTAAATAATCTGCAAGCAAAGTGAGACACACTGTCATTAACCTTAAACATTTGATCAAATGTCAACATGCTTGGGCAGAGTTTAAGTAACAGTACAACATTTGCTCAAGAACAATTTGAGAGTTGATATATCATTAGATCGGTAAATTTCCGTATAAAATTTGACTTAAATTTTCTTTAACTTTGACACATATTTTCTTTAAAGTTTGTTACAGATTTTTTCCTTAAATTTTGTTACAGATTTTTCCTTAAACTTTGTTACAAATGTTACTCTCTGAAACTTTGCCAAAAAATGTACCTTTTGAAACTTTATTAAACTTCTAACTTCTTACCCGTCCCACAGCGTTTTATTCACGAGTCTAACTTTTATCCGAAGTAGTTCCTCCAAATCGGCAAGTAACTATTTGGAGGAACTACTTCGGATAAATAAAAATACAATTTTAATATAATAATAATATATATATACATACATAAAATAAAATAAAATAAAATAAAATAAAAATGAAAATTAAAGAAAAATAAAAAAGCGAAAAAAACCTAAAATAAGACCCTCAAAATTTTTTGCTAGGATAGTCCTGCGGGGCAATGCCCCGCCAAGCCCCAGGGGGGCTCCGCCCCCCTATCCCCCCTTATGAGGTCTAGGACACCGGACCCTACGCAGCTAGACACCGACGCTGCTGGAGGGGGTAGGGGGATGGGTGGGAGGGACTATATGCTATATGCTATATATTACACCTGTATTTTATGACAGTTTGCTATTCCTGTACCAGACACATTCTAACCGTATATTTTAAGACAGTTTGCTATTCCAGTACCCGACACATTCTAACCGTATATTTTAAGACAGTTGGCTATTCTCATACCCGACACATTCAACCATACATTTTAAGACAGTTTGCTATTCTCATACCCGATACATTCTAACCGTATATTTTAAGACAGTTTGCTATTCTCGTACCCGATATATTTTAAGACAGTTTGCTATTCTCGTACCCGATATATTTTAAGACAGTTTGCTATTCTCGTACCCGATACATTCTAACCGTATATTTTAAGACAGTTTGCTATTCTCGTACCCGATACACTCTAACCGTATATTTTAAGAAAGTTTGCTGTTCCCGTACCCGAAATATTATATCCGTATGACACTTTTCTAGTCCCTAACCCTGACCCTTGCCCTAGCCCTAACCCTAACCCTAATGACAAACTTAACCCTAACCTTTCAAATAATTTCAATACACTGCACGTTCTTCAAATTCAATTTTGTATATTTATTCATTATTAGTAAACACACTATTGTTTTTACAGATTCGTTACATTTTACTTTTAATCTTATACTACTTTACATTAACTTCTGTCAACTTGGTTCTCCTAGGAATTCCTCCTTTCCTTTTTAGTCTTACTCTGCATTCATGAAGCTACACTTCCTACTCCACTTTACAACGGCAAATATTTCTTGTTGCCATTTATTAACGCCTGGACCAACTTCTCAAAGTGTTCTTTTGGATGCAGTCATGTGACCACCATCAATTGGTTATTTACTCTATTGCTACATTCACACCTGTTATCGTCATCTCCAAAACTGTGATTCTTCTTCAAAGTTTACTCTGTTCTGCCAACACCGTCCTATCGTCGTCGTCTCTGTTAAGGTCACTATCGTCCATGTTAGCAGCAAAACCTTTCCACGTCACACCCATCCGCCAGCACCCCCTAACCAAAAGCAAATAAAGAAATCGTACAACATCAGTTCCTGAACAATTTGACAGTTGAAATATCATTAAAATCGTAAAGTTTTGAAGGACACAACATCGACTCTGAAATAAGTTGAGAGTTGAACAATCATTAAGGTGGCAGTTTTAAGAGACTGGACACCATGAGGTTTGGAGAAAATTTAAGAAACAGTTGAAGCGTTAAACATCATTGCGCAATACAACTGGATAACATGAAGTTCGGAGAAATGTAAGAGACGGCTTGTTAGCAGTTTAACAGTTGAAAATAAATTGCAGGGTTTAAAGACTTAAGAAGAGTTGACATTTATCAACATACCTCACATGACATTCCATGTTGAACTTATTCATGATGGATACTGCTCTTCAATCTGTGAATAATCTGAAAGCAAAAAACGACACACAGTCATAAACATTATTTTAAGACAGTTAGCTATTCCTGTACCCGACATATTCTATGCGTATGACACTTTTCTAATCTCCAACATTAGTTCCAGAACAATTTGACAGTTCTCAAGGAAAACCAAAATAGAGCACAACATCGACTCTGAAATAACTTGAGAGTTGAACAATCATTAAGATGGCAGTTTTAAGAGACTGGACAACATGAGGTTCGGAGAAATGTAAGAGACAGAACGACATCGGCTCGTGAACAGTTGTTGAACATCATTGCGCAGGGTTTAAAAATTTAAGAAGAATTGACATTTGTCAACATACCTCATACGACATTCTAAGTTGGCCTTCTCTTATCCCTGATGGATACTGCTCTTCAATCTGTGGACAATCTGCAAGCAAAGTAGAACACACTGTCATAAACATGTCATCATGCTTGGGCAAAGTTTAAGAAACAGAACATCATTGACTTGTGAACAATTATTAGATTGGTAAACTTTTGAACGACTAGATACATGAGCCTAAAAAAGAAAAGACAGCATCACATCGACTCTGGATTAAGTTGAGAGTTGAACAATCATTTGGGTGGCAAGTTTTGAAAGACTTGACAACAAGAAGTTTACAGAAAATTAAGAGAGGGCACAACATTGATTGGTATTAGATTGGTATTTATTTGAGGAGCTGGAAGACATGAACCTCAAGGAAAACCAAAGACAGTACAACATTGGCTCTTGAGTAATATAACAGTTGAACGATCATCAAGGTGTTACGTTTCGAGAGAATGGAGAAATTTAAGAGACAGCACAACAGTGGCTAATGAACAGTTGAAGCATTGAAAATCATTGAGCGTGGTTTAAAAAACTTAAAAAGAATGAACATTATTCAACATACCTCACATGTCATTTCAATATGACCTGCTCTTCAATGTGTAAATTATCTGCAAGCGTAAAAAGACACACTGTCAAAAACATTTCATAGAAAGCATCATTGGCTTGAGAACAATTTAAGAGTTGCAATATCAGTAGATTGGTTAATTTCTGAACGACTAAACACATGAGCCCCAAAGAAAACCAAAGGCACCACAACATTGGCTCCTGAATACTTTTAGAACTGAACAATCATTAAGGCGGCAAGTTTTAAAAGACTAGACATTATGAGCCTCAAGGAAAACCAATGAGAGCACAACATCTATTCTATAATAACTTGAATGATGATAAATCATTAAGGTTGCACGTTTTGACAAGTGTGATGCAAATTCCTTCACAAACTTGGCGCCTCCAAAACTGACCTTTTCCACAAACAATAGCCTCTACAACCAAGACCAGCCCCAGCTTGATAAATCCAGCCTGGTCCTACTGGCACGCTCCGTAAAAAAAGGCAAAACGCACAACAACAGCGCTTGCTTTTCAGTCCAATAGACTAAGCCACTTACATGTAGTAATAATACTACTCCTTAGCGGTCAAGTCAAAGTAAACCATGGACCTGGTCCCTCAAGCCCTGTTCCCGAATACCCGTGTGGTATCTGCAACAACGAGGTCAATGACAGCCATGCTGCTCTCAATTGCGACACATGTGGGTTCTGGTGCCACATTCAATGTGCTGGCATTCCTGTGCATCACTATAGTATACTAGTCAAGGCGTCAAGCAGCTTCTCGTGGATCTGCTGTGAATGTGGCTCACCGAACTTCAGCAGCTCCCTACACGCCACAACTCCAGCCGAACTTTCAAATCCTTTCTCGCCACTTGAATGGGATACAAGCTTATCTGAAACAGATCCCGGTTCTACAGCCCTTCCACAGACGTCTACACCGTGATTGCCGGCGACTTCAACTGTCCCCGACATCGATTGGACTACGGGTACTGCATCAAACCCCAACACCGCTAGTATTCACCAAACATTTCTTGACATACTCATGGATCATTCACTTGTGCAATTAGTCAACCAGGTCACCAGACCAATCTCCAACAGTATATTAGACCTAATCAACAGCTTGTAAGCAACATCGAATCAAACCCAGGTATTTCAGACCACAACATCATCACCTTTAACATCAACTCAAAAACCCAAACAGCAAGCTAAACCACCCCAGAAACTCTTCATAAAACTTCTTCCATAAAGCCGACACAGCCCAACTGAAACAGCGGGTTAATCAATTCACAGAGGACTTCCTTCACTCTGACCCAATCAGCAACACTGTTTTTAATAATACAAACTGGTCCAAAATACTTGACAGTCTCAATGGCATCCTGAATACGTGTTGTGTCCCTTCAAAGTGGAGTAAAAGTAAACGCCATCTGCCATGGATCTCAACTACCTTGAAGCGAGAGATGCGAAAGCGGGACAGACTATACAGGGAAGCACGTAAACTCCAAAACAATAGAACCTGGTACGAATACAGACAATTCCACAATCAACAACGTCATCAATGTCAACAATGTCAACAACGTCATCGGAGCAAGTCTCGCAGAGAAACCAACAACTTTCTGGTCATATGTTAAACTCATGCGAACTGAGCACCTGGGCATTCCTACCCTGCGATCTGCCTCCAAAATGTGCTCAACAGACAAAGACAAGGCTGAACTGTTAAATAATTACTTCCAATGATCTGTATTCACGCAAGAAACCAACCTAAACATACCAGACAAGGGAATTTCTCCATACCCATCCATCACAAACATCGTCATAGGTATTGCTGGAGTAGAAAAGCAACTTGCAGCAATCAATCCATCTAAAGCGTGTGGACCAGATGAAATTTCACCTAAGCTTTTGAAGTTAGTTGAGCATGAAATAGCACCAGCACTAACTTTCCTTTTCCAACAATCATACAATAGTGGCACCATTCCTACCCAATGGAAAAAAGCTCTGGTCACCAGCATCTACAAGAAGGACCCAAAATCTGATCCATCTACTTACAGGCATATCTCCTTAACCTGTGCATGCTGTAAGGTCATGGAACACATCATACTGAGCCATTTATCCAAACATCCTTCTTGATTCACAACATGGCTTCAGAGGAAAACTGTCAACTACAACACAACTCATATCTGCGACACACGATTGGGCTCACACCCTCAACAGCCGTGGCCAAACCTACGTGGTCTTCCTAGATTTTAGCAAGGCTTTTGACAACGTGCCTCACCATCGCCTGTCAGCCAAGCTTCAATTCTATGGTGTCAGAGGTGACACGGTAAATTGGATTAGTGCATTCCTGAGTGATCGCGAACAGGCTGTGACAGTCAATGGTTCCTTTTCGTCTTGGGGTAAGGTAACATCAGGTGTACCTCAAGGTTCAGTGTTGGGAACGACATCCAGGACCAAGTGCAATCCACATTGAGGCTTTTTGCTGATGACAGTGTTATCTATCGCAAAATCCATTGCCAGGAAGATCATTCCAAGCTCCTGCAAGACATATCATTGCTCACTGACTGGTCCGCAAAATGGTTGATGCACTTCAATATCAACAAATGTGCCTTACTATCGAACACCAAAAAACACAAGCCCAGTCTCTTTCAATATAATATCCTTGGAACAACTCTTGCCTCAGTAGACCAGTACGATTACCTGGGAGTCACAGTGACTCATGATCTCCGCTGGAACATCCACCACCAGAAAATGATAAATACATCTAGCCGCACCCTTGGTCTTCTCCGCAGAACCCTCGCTCATTGCACCCAAACTGTTAAAATAACTGCCTACAAAACCCTAGTTCGCCCGCAAATGGACTACGCCTCAGGAGTCTGGAGTCCACACACATTGGATGGCCAAAAACGACTTGAGCAAATTCATAAATCCATTGCCTCAGTAGACCAGTACGGTCACATTACTCATTAACTACCTGGGATGGGAGACACTGCATGTAAGACGCCTTCTTGCACAGTCCACAATGTTCTTCAAAATACACCGTGGTCTAGTCAACATCCAATTGCCACCATCCATCAAACCAGCTACATACATTGCCAGACAGGATCACTCCCTCAAGAATACCATACCGGATGCCTCAAACGACCAATACAAATTTTCATTCTACCCAAGAACAGTTAAGATCTGGAACCAACTACCATCTACAGCAGTCTTCGCACCATCCATCTCAGCATTCCAACAGGTTGCCCTGCCAGCTATCAGAGTCCTACAGCCTCTGGCTGGCTCTAGGATGCTGTAAACCCATTTCGGCTCTTGTACAGTGTAAATAGCGTGCCTTTTCTTTCATTTCTCACTGCACTTCTGCACTGTCGACCAATGACGGTCACCAACGCACCATCCCAGTTTAGCTTCCTACGTGAGCTTTATAGGGATTATTTTACTCAAGACTTTTACTCAAATGTCATCATGCTTGGGCAAAGCTTTAGGAACAGTACCGGTAAAACATTGGCTTGAAAGTAATCATTGGATCGCTAAAATTTTAAGGGGTAAAATGTCATTAGATTGGTAAATGTGTGACAGACCAAACAACATGAGCTTCAAAGAAAACCAAAGACAGCAAAATTATCAAGGTGTTACGTTTAGAGGGACTGGAGAGCCCGACATTCGGAAAATTTTAAGACACAGCACATTATTTTAAGAGTAGAACAATCATTTAGGTGGTCTGTTTCAAGGGACTACACAACAGGATGTTTTGAGACGGCACAACATTTGAGAGTTGAAATATCCTTAGACTAAACAACAACCACAAACAAAGCAACATAGGATCATGAACAGTTTTAAGAGTTGTACAATCATTTACATGTAGGTGGCACATTTCAAGGTACTTGACAACATGAGGTTCAGAGAAATATAACAGACGGCGCAACTTCGTCTCATGAACAGTTTAAGAGTTGAAAAACACTGCCCAGGGTTTCAAAACTTAAAGAAGAGTTGACATTAATCACGTACCTCACATGACATTCCATGTCCACTTCTTATTCATGATGGATACTGCTCTTCAATCTGTGAATAACCAGCAAGCAGAGTAGAACACATCGTCAAAAATGTGTCATCAAACGTCATCATGCTAGGGCAAAGTTTAAGAAACAGAACAACATCAGCTCAGGAACAACTAGTAGAAAGCTAAATTTTCGAACGACTAGACACATGAGCCACAAACAAAAACCAAAGGCACCACAACATTTGCTCCTGAATACTTTAAGACTTATGAGGAACTGAACAAAATGAGGTTTGAAGAAATTTGAGAGACAGCACATCAATGGCTGGTAAAAATGTATAAATGTATAAATGTAAAATTAAAGTATCATCGGCCTTTGAATAGTTTGAGTGATGAACCAACCATTAAGATGGCAAGTTTTAAAAGACATTATGAGCCTCAAAGAAAACCGAAGAGAGAACTTCGAGTGATAAACAATTATTAAGGTGACATGTTCTGATAAATAATAATATCGGCTCTTATATAGTGTAATTCTAAAGAATGATCATTGCACTTCACACATTATTACCCCTGATCACTTGGCCATTTATTTCATTCCTGAAACCATCTCAGCTCCCTGGGGAGTATACGGCCTGTGCTTCCAAAGCGCACTAAGCTAAATCATTCACAAGAACCATCTCTGCCCTCACAGGGACCCATTTTACCCCTGGGTGAAGAGAAGCAATTATAGTTAAGTGTCTTGCTCAAGGACACAAGTTTCATGACCAGAATTCGAACCCACACCCTGACGACTCAGCCACCAGAACTAAAGTCTGACTGATGCACTTAACTGCTCTGCCTGACATGCATTTGAAAATCATAGTGAAGGGTTTCAAAAACTTAAGAAGAACTTACATTTTTCAACATACCTCACATGACATTCCAAGTTGACCTTCTCTTATTCATGATGGATACTGCTGCTCTTCAATCTGTAAATAATCTGCAAGCAAAGTGAGACACACTGTCATTAACCTTAAACATTTGATCAAATGTCAACATGCTTGGGCAGAGTTTAAGTAACAGTACAACATTTGCTCAAGAACAATTTGAGAGTTGATATATCATTAGATCGGTAAATTTCCGTATAAAATTTGACTTAAATTTTCTTTAACTTTGACACATATTTTCTTTAAAGTTTGTTACAGATTTTTTCCTTAAATTTTGTTACAGATTTTTCCTTAAACTTTGTTACAAATGTTACTCTCTGAAACTTTGCCAAAAAATGTACCTTTTGAAACTTTATTAAACTTCTAACTTCTTACCCGTCCCACAGCGTTTTATTCACGAGTCTAACTTTTATCCGAAGTAGTTCCTCCAAATCGGCAAGTAACTTGTAAAAGTTACTTGTCGATTTGGAGGAACTACTTCGGATAAATAAAAATAAAATTTTAATATAATAATAATATATATATACATACATAAAATAAAATAAAATAAAATAAAATAAAAATGAAAATTAAAGAAAAATAAAAAAGCGAAAAAAACCTAAAATAAGACCCTCAAAATTTTTTGCTAGGATAGTCCTGCGGGGCAATGCCCCGCCAAGCCCCAGGGGGGCTCCGCCCCCCTATCCCCCCTTATGAGGTCTAGGACACCGGACCCTACGCAGCTAGACACCGACGCTGCTGGAGGGGGTAGGGGGATGGGTGGGAGGGACTATATGCTATATGCTATATATTACACCTGTATTTTATGACAGTTTGCTATTCCTGTACCAGACACATTCTAACCGTATATTTTAAGACAGTTTGCTATTCCAGTACCCGACACATTCTAACCGTATATTTTAAGACAGTTGGCTATTCTCATACCCGACACATTCAACCATACATTTTAAGACAGTTTGCTATTCTCGTACCCGATATATTTTAAGACAGTTTGCTATTCTCGTACCCGATATATTTTAAGACAGTTTGCTATTCTCGTACCCGATACATTCTAACCGTATATTTTAAGACAGTTTGCTATTCTCGTACCCGATACACTCTAACCGTATATTTTAAGAAAGTTTGCTGTTCCCGTACCCGAAATATTATATCCGTATGACACTTTTCTAGTCCCTAACCCTGACCCTTGCCCTAGCCCTAACCCTAACCCTAATGACAAACTTAACCCTAACCTTTCAAATAATTTCAATACACTGCACGTTCTTCAAATTCAATTTTGTATATTTATTCATTATTAGTAAACACACTATTGTTTTTACAGATTCGTTACATTTTACTTTTAATCTTATACTACTTTACATTAACTTCTGTCAACTTGGTTCTCCTAGGAATTCCTCCTTTCCTTTTTAGTCTTACTCTGCATTCATGAAGCTACACTTCCTACTCCACTTTACAACGGCAAATATTTCTTGTTGCCATTTATTAACGCCTGGACCAACTTCTCAAAGTGTTCTTTTGGATGCAGTCATGTGACCACCATCAATTGGTTATTTACTCTATTGCTACATTCACACCTGTTATCGTCATCTCCAAAACTGTGATTCTTCTTCAAAGTTTACTCTGTTCTGCCAACACCGTCCTATCGTCGTCGTCTCTGTTAAGGTCACTATCGTCCATGTTAGCAGCAAAACCTTTCCACGTCACACCCATCCGCCAGCACCCCCTAACCAAAAGCAAATAAAGAAATCGTACAACATCAGTTCCTGAACAATTTGACAGTTGAAATATCATTAAAATCGTAAAGTTTTGAAGGACACAACATCGACTCTGAAATAAGTTGAGAGTTGAACAATCATTAAGGTGGCAGTTTTAAGAGACTGGACACCATGAGGTTTGGAGAAAATTTAAGAAACAGTTGAAGCGTTAAACATCATTGCGCAATACAACTGGATAACATGAAGTTCGGAGAAATGTAAGAGACGGCTTGTTAGCAGTTTAACAGTTGAAAATAAATTGCAGGGTTTAAAGACTTAAGAAGAGTTGACATTTATCAACATACCTCACATGACATTCCATGTTGAACTTATTCATGATGGATACTGCTCTTCAATCTGTGAATAATCTGAAAGCAAAAAACGACACACAGTCATAAACATTATTTTAAGACAGTTAGCTATTCCTGTACCCGACATATTCTATGCGTATGACACTTTTCTAATCTCCAACATTAGTTCCAGAACAATTTGACAGTTCTCAAGGAAAACCAAAATAGAGCACAACATCGACTCTGAAATAACTTGAGAGTTGAACAATCATTAAGATGGCAGTTTTAAGAGACTGGACAACATGAGGTTCGGAGAAATGTAAGAGACAGAACGACATCGGCTCGTGAACAGTTGTTGAACATCATTGCGCAGGGTTTAAAAATTTAAGAAGAATTGACATTTGTCAACATACCTCATACGACATTCTAAGTTGGCCTTCTCTTATCCCTGATGGATACTGCTCTTCAATCTGTGGACAATCTGCAAGCAAAGTAGAACACACTGTCATAAACATGTCATCATGCTTGGGCAAAGTTTAAGAAACAGAACATCATTGACTTGTGAACAATTATTAGATTGGTAAACTTTTGAACGACTAGATACATGAGCCTAAAAAAGAAAAGACAGCATCACATCGACTCTGGATTAAGTTGAGAGTTGAACAATCATTTGGGTGGCAAGTTTTGAAAGACTTGACAACAAGAAGTTTACAGAAAATTAAGAGAGGGCACAACATTGATTGGTATTAGATTGGTATTTATTTGAGGAGCTGGAAGACATGAACCTCAAGGAAAACCAAAGACAGTACAACATTGGCTCTTGAGTAATATAACAGTTGAACGATCATCAAGGTGTTACGTTTCGAGAGAATGGGTAAATTTAAGAGACAGCACAACAGTGGCTAATGAACAGTTGAAGCATTGAAAATCATTGAGCGTGGTTTAAAAAACTTAAAAAGAATGAACATTATTCAACATACCTCACATGTCATTTCAATATGACCTGCTCTTCAATGTGTAAATTATCTGCAAGCGTAAAAAGACACACTGTCAAAAACATTTCATAGAAAGCATCATTGGCTTGAGAACAATTTAAGAGTTGCAATATCAGTAGATTGGTTAATTTCTGAACGACTAAACACATGAGCCCCAAAGAAAACCAAAGGCACCACAACATTGGCTCCTGAATACTTTTAGAACTGAACAATCATTAAGGCGGCAAGTTTTAAAAGACTAGACATTATGAGCCTCAAGGAAAACCAATGAGAGCACAACATCTATTCTATAATAACTTGAATGATGATAAATCATTAAGGTTGCACGTTTTGACAAGTGTGATGCAAATTCCTTCACAAACTTGGCGCCTCCAAAACTGACCTTTTCCACAAACAATAGCCTCTACAACCAAGACCAGCCCCAGCTTGATAAATCCAGCCTGGTCCTACTGGCACGCTCCGTAAAAAAAGGCAAAACGCACAACAACAGCGCTTGCTTTTCAGTCCAATAGACTAAGCCACTTACATGTAGTAATAATACTACTCCTTAGCGGTCAAGTCAAAGTAAACCATGGACCTGGTCCCTCAAGCCCTGTTCCCGAATACCCGTGTGGTATCTGCAACAACGAGGTCAATGACAGCCATGCTGCTCTCAATTGCGACACATGTGGGTTCTGGTGCCACATTCAATGTGCTGGCATTCCTGTGCATCACTATAGTATACTAGTCAAGGCGTCAAGCAGCTTCTCGTGGATCTGCTGTGAATGTGGCTCACCGAACTTCAGCAGCTCCCTACACGCCACAACTCCAGCCGAACTTTCAAATCCTTTCTCGCCACTTGAATGGGATACAAGCTTATCTGAAACAGATCCCGGTTCTACAGCCCTTCCACAGACGTCTACACCGTGATTGCCGGCGACTTCAACTGTCCCCGACATCGATTGGACTACGGGTACTGCATCAAACCCCAACACCGCTAGTATTCACCAAACATTTCTTGACATACTCATGGATCATTCACTTGTGCAATTAGTCAACCAGGTCACCAGACCAATCTCCAACAGTATATTAGACCTAATCAACAGCTTGTAAGCAACATCGAATCAAACCCAGGTATTTCAGACCACAACATCATCACCTTTAACATCAACTCAAAAACCCAAACAGCAAGCTAAACCACCCCAGAAACTCTTCATAAAACTTCTTCCATAAAGCCGACACAGCCCAACTGAAACAGCGGGTTAATCAATTCACAGAGGACTTCCTTCACTCTGACCCAATCAGCAACACTGTTTTTAATAATACAAACTGGTCCAAAATACTTGACAGTCTCAATGGCATCCTGAATACGTGTTGTGTCCCTTCAAAGTGGAGTAAAAGTAAACGCCATCTGCCATGGATCTCAACTACCTTGAAGCGAGAGATGCGAAAGCGGGACAGACTATACAGGGAAGCACGTAAACTCCAAAACAATAGAACCTGGTACGAATACAGACAATTCCACAATCAACAACGTCATCAATGTCAACAATGTCAACAACGTCATCGGAGCAAGTCTCGCAGAGAAACCAACAACTTTCTGGTCATATGTTAAACTCATGCGAACTGAGCACCTGGGCATTCCTACCCTGCGATCTGCCTCCAAAATGTGCTCAACAGACAAAGACAAGGCTGAACTGTTAAATAATTACTTCCAATGATCTGTATTCACGCAAGAAACCAACCTAAACATACCAGACAAGGGAATTTCTCCATACCCATCCATCACAAACATCGTCATAGGTATTGCTGGAGTAGAAAAGCAACTTGCAGCAATCAATCCATCTAAAGCGTGTGGACCAG
This sequence comes from Leptasterias polaris, assembly GCA_037783415.1. Classification (NCBI taxonomy): domain Eukaryota; kingdom Metazoa; phylum Echinodermata; class Asteroidea; order Forcipulatida; family Asteriidae; genus Leptasterias; species Leptasterias polaris. Next base: position 5,136,265 of record JAZGTN010000004.1, on the reverse strand, counting down.
ATGAAATTTCACCTAAGCTTTTGAAGTTAGTTGAGCATGAAATAGCACCAGCACTAACTTTCCTTTTCCAACAATCATACAATAGTGGCACCATTCCTACCCAATGGAAAAAAGCTCTGGTCACCAGCATCTACAAGAAGGACCCAAAATCTGATCCATCTACTTACAGGCATATCTCCTTAACCTGTGCATGCTGTAAGGTCATGGAACACATCATACTGAGCCATTTATCCAAACATCCTTCTTGATTCACAACATGGCTTCAGAGGAAAACTGTCAACTACAACACAACTCATATCTGCGACACACGATTGGGCTCACACCCTCAACAGCCGTGGCCAAACCTACGTGGTCTTCCTAGATTTTAGCAAGGCTTTTGACAACGTGCCTCACCATCGCCTGTCAGCCAAGCTTCAATTCTATGGTGTCAGAGGTGACACGGTAAATTGGATTAGTGCATTCCTGAGTGATCGCGAACAGGCTGTGACAGTCAATGGTTCCTTTTCGTCTTGGGGTAAGGTAACATCAGGTGTACCTCAAGGTTCAGTGTTGGGAACGACATCCAGGACCAAGTGCAATCCACATTGAGGCTTTTTGCTGATGACAGTGTTATCTATCGCAAAATCCATTGCCAGGAAGATCATTCCAAGCTCCTGCAAGACATATCATTGCTCACTGACTGGTCCGCAAAATGGTTGATGCACTTCAATATCAACAAATGTGCCTTACTATCGAACACCAAAAAACACAAGCCCAGTCTCTTTCAATATAATATCCTTGGAACAACTCTTGCCTCAGTAGACCAGTACGATTACCTGGGAGTCACAGTGACTCATGATCTCCGCTGGAACATCCACCACCAGAAAATGATAAATACATCTAGCCGCACCCTTGGTCTTCTCCGCAGAACCCTCGCTCATTGCACCCAAACTGTTAAAATAACTGCCTACAAAACCCTAGTTCGCCCGCAAATGGACTACGCCTCAGGAGTCTGGAGTCCACACACATTGGATGGCCAAAAACGACTTGAGCAAATTCATAAATCCATTGCCTCAGTAGACCAGTACGGTCACATTACTCATTAACTACCTGGGATGGGAGACACTGCATGTAAGACGCCTTCTTGCACAGTCCACAATGTTCTTCAAAATACACCGTGGTCTAGTCAACATCCAATTGCCACCATCCATCAAACCAGCTACATACATTGCCAGACAGGATCACTCCCTCAAGAATACCATACCGGATGCCTCAAACGACCAATACAAATTTTCATTCTACCCAAGAACAGTTAAGATCTGGAACCAACTACCATCTACAGCAGTCTTCGCACCATCCATCTCAGCATTCCAACAGGTTGCCCTGCCAGCTATCAGAGTCCTACAGCCTCTGGCTGGCTCTAGGATGCTGTAAACCCATTTCGGCTCTTGTACAGTGTAAATAGCGTGCCTTTTCTTTCATTTCTCACTGCACTTCTGCACTGTCGACCAATGACGGTCACCAACGCACCATCCCAGTTTAGCTTCCTACGTGAGCTTTATAGGGATTATTTTACTCAAGACTTTTACTCAAATGTCATCATGCTTGGGCAAAGCTTTAGGAACAGTACCGGTAAAACATTGGCTTGAAAGTAATCATTGGATCGCTAAAATTTTAAGGGGTAAAATGTCATTAGATTGGTAAATGTGTGACAGACCAAACAACATGAGCTTCAAAGAAAACCAAAGACAGCAAAATTATCAAGGTGTTACGTTTAGAGGGACTGGAGAGCCCGACATTCGGAAAATTTTAAGACACAGCACATTATTTTAAGAGTAGAACAATCATTTAGGTGGTCTGTTTCAAGGGACTACACAACAGGATGTTTTGAGACGGCACAACATTTGAGAGTTGAAATATCCTTAGACTAAACAACAACATAAGCCTCAACGAAAACCACAAACAAAGCAACATAGGATCATGAACAGTTTTAAGAGTTGTACAATCATTTACATGTAGGTGGCACATTTCAAGGTACTTGACAACATGAGGTTCAGAGAAATATAACAGACGGCGCAACTTCGTCTCATGAACAGTTTAAGAGTTGAAAAACACTGCCCAGGGTTTCAAAACTTAAAGAAGAGTTGACATTAATCACGTACCTCACATGACATTCCATGTCCACTTCTTATTCATGATGGATACTGCTCTTCAATCTGTGAATAACCAGCAAGCAGAGTAGAACACATCGTCAAAAATGTGTCATCAAACGTCATCATGCTAGGGCAAAGTTTAAGAAACAGAACAACATCAGCTCAGGAACAACTAGTAGAAAGCTAAATTTTCGAACGACTAGACACATGAGCCACAAACAAAAACCAAAGGCACCACAACATTTGCTCCTGAATACTTTAAGACTTATGAGGAACTGAACAAAATGAGGTTTGAAGAAATTTGAGAGACAGCACATCAATGGCTGGTAAAAATGTATAAATGTATAAATGTAAAATTAAAGTATCATCGGCCTTTGAATAGTTTGAGTGATGAACCAACCATTAAGATGGCAAGTTTTAAAAGACATTATGAGCCTCAAAGAAAACCGAAGAGAGAACTTCGAGTGATAAACAATTATTAAGGTGACATGTTCTGATAAATAATAATATCGGCTCTTATATAGTGTAATTCTAAAGAATGATCATTGCACTTCACACATTATTACCCCTGATCACTTGGCCATTTATTTCATTCCTGAAACCATCTCAGCTCCCTGGGGAGTATACGGCCTGTGCTTCCAAAGCGCACTAAGCTAAATCATTCACAAGAACCATCTCTGCCCTCACAGGGACCCATTTTACCCCTGGGTGAAGAGAAGCAATTATAGTTAAGTGTCTTGCTCAAGGACACAAGTTTCATGACCAGAATTCGAACCCACACCCTGACGACTCAGCCACCAGAACTAAAGTCTGACTGATGCACTTAACTGCTCTGCCTGACATGCATTTGAAAATCATAGTGAAGGGTTTCAAAAACTTAAGAAGAACTTACATTTTTCAACATACCTCACATGACATTCCAAGTTGACCTTCTCTTATTCATGATGGATACTGCTGCTCTTCAATCTGTAAATAATCTGCAAGCAAAGTGAGACACACTGTCATTAACCTTAAACATTTGATCAAATGTCAACATGCTTGGGCAGAGTTTAAGTAACAGTACAACATTTGCTCAAGAACAATTTGAGAGTTGATATATCATTAGATCGGTAAATTTCCGTATAAAATTTGACTTAAATTTTCTTTAACTTTGACACATATTTTCTTTAAAGTTTGTTACAGATTTTTTCCTTAAATTTTGTTACAGATTTTTCCTTAAACTTTGTTACAAATGTTACTCTCTGAAACTTTGCCAAAAAATGTACCTTTTGAAACTTTATTAAACTTCTAACTTCTTACCCGTCCCACAGCGTTTTATTCACGAGTCTAACTTTTATCCGAAGTAGTTCCTCCAAATCGGCAAGTAACTTGTAAAAGTTACTTGTCGATTTGGAGGAACTACTTCGGATAAATAAAAATAAAATTTTAATATAATAATAATATATATATACATACATAAAATAAAATAAAATAAAATAAAATAAAAATGAAAATTAAAGAAAAATAAAAAAGCGAAAAAAACCTAAAATAAGACCCTCAAAATTTTTGGCTAGGATAGTCCTGCGGGGCAATGCCCCGCCAAGCCCCAGGGGGGCTCCGCCCCCCTATCCCCCCTTATGAGGTCTAGGACACCGGACCCTACGCAGCTAGACACCGACGCTGCTGGAGGGGGTAGGGGGATGGGTGGGAGGGACTATATGCTATATGCTATATATTACACCTGTATTTTATGACAGTTTGCTATTCCTGTACCAGACACATTCTAACCGTATATTTTAAGACAGTTTGCTATTCCAGTACCCGACACATTCTAACCGTATATTTTAAGACAGTTGGCTATTCTCATACCCGACACATTCAACCATACATTTTAAGACAGTTTGCTATTCTCATACCCGATACATTCTAACCGTATATTTTAAGACAGTTTGCTATTCTCGTACCCGATATATTTTAAGACAGTTTGCTATTCTCGTACCCGATATATTTTAAGACAGTTTGCTATTCTCGTACCCGATACATTCTAACCGTATATTTTAAGACAGTTTGCTATTCTCGTACCCGATACACTCTAACCGTATATTTTAAGAAAGTTTGCTGTTCCCGTACCCGAAATATTATATCCGTATGACACTTTTCTAGTCCCTAACCCTGACCCTTGCCCTAGCCCTAACCCTAACCCTAATGACAAACTTAACCCTAACCTTTCAAATAATTTCAATACACTGCACGTTCTTCAAATTCAATTTTGTATATTTATTCATTATTAGTAAACACACTATTGTTTTTACAGATTCGTTACATTTTACTTTTAATCTTATACTACTTTACATTAACTTCTGTCAACTTGGTTCTCCTAGGAATTCCTCCTTTCCTTTTTAGTCTTACTCTGCATTCATGAAGCTACACTTCCTACTCCACTTTACAACGGCAAATATTTCTTGTTGCCATTTATTAACGCCTGGACCAACTTCTCAAAGTGTTCTTTTGGATGCAGTCATGTGACCACCATCAATTGGTTATTTACTCTATTGCTACATTCACACCTGTTATCGTCATCTCCAAAACTGTGATTCTTCTTCAAAGTTTACTCTGTTCTGCCAACACCGTCCTATCGTCGTCGTCTCTGTTAAGGTCACTATCGTCCATGTTAGCAGCAAAACCTTTCCACGTCACACCCATCCGCCAGCACCCCCTAACCAAAAGCAAATAAAGAAATCGTACAACATCAGTTCCTGAACAATTTGACAGTTGAAATATCATTAAAATCGTAAAGTTTTGAAGGACACAACATCGACTCTGAAATAAGTTGAGAGTTGAACAATCATTAAGGTGGCAGTTTTAAGAGACTGGACACCATGAGGTTTGGAGAAAATTTAAGAAACAGTTGAAGCGTTAAACATCATTGCGCAATACAACTGGATAACATGAAGTTCGGAGAAATGTAAGAGACGGCTTGTTAGCAGTTTAACAGTTGAAAATAAATTGCAGGGTTTAAAGACTTAAGAAGAGTTGACATTTATCAACATACCTCACATGACATTCCATGTTGAACTTATTCATGATGGATACTGCTCTTCAATCTGTGAATAATCTGAAAGCAAAAAACGACACACAGTCATAAACATTATTTTAAGACAGTTAGCTATTCCTGTACCCGACATATTCTATGCGTATGACACTTTTCTAATCTCCAACATTAGTTCCAGAACAATTTGACAGTTCTCAAGGAAAACCAAAATAGAGCACAACATCGACTCTGAAATAACTTGAGAGTTGAACAATCATTAAGATGGCAGTTTTAAGAGACTGGACAACATGAGGTTCGGAGAAATGTAAGAGACAGAACGACATCGGCTCGTGAACAGTTGTTGAACATCATTGCGCAGGGTTTAAAAATTTAAGAAGAATTGACATTTGTCAACATACCTCATACGACATTCTAAGTTGGCCTTCTCTTATCCCTGATGGATACTGCTCTTCAATCTGTGGACAATCTGCAAGCAAAGTAGAACACACTGTCATAAACATGTCATCATGCTTGGGCAAAGTTTAAGAAACAGAACATCATTGACTTGTGAACAATTATTAGATTGGTAAACTTTTGAACGACTAGATACATGAGCCTAAAAAAGAAAAGACAGCATCACATCGACTCTGGATTAAGTTGAGAGTTGAACAATCATTTGGGTGGCAAGTTTTGAAAGACTTGACAACAAGAAGTTTACAGAAAATTAAGAGAGGGCACAACATTGATTGGTATTAGATTGGTATTTATTTGAGGAGCTGGAAGACATGAACCTCAAGGAAAACCAAAGACAGTACAACATTGGCTCTTGAGTAATATAACAGTTGAACGATCATCAAGGTGTTACGTTTCGAGAGAATGGAGAAATTTAAGAGACAGCACAACAGTGGCTAATGAACAGTTGAAGCATTGAAAATCATTGAGCGTGGTTTAAAAAACTTAAAAAGAATGAACATTATTCAACATACCTCACATGTCATTTCAATATGACCTGCTCTTCAATGTGTAAATTATCTGCAAGCGTAAAAAGACACACTGTCAAAAACATTTCATAGAAAGCATCATTGGCTTGAGAACAATTTAAGAGTTGCAATATCAGTAGATTGGTTAATTTCTGAACGACTAAACACATGAGCCCCAAAGAAAACCAAAGGCACCACAACATTGGCTCCTGAATACTTTTAGAACTGAACAATCATTAAGGCGGCAAGTTTTAAAAGACTAGACATTATGAGCCTCAAGGAAAACCAATGAGAGCACAACATCTATTCTATAATAACTTGAATGATGATAAATCATTAAGGTTGCACGTTTTGACAAGTGTGATGCAAATTCCTTCACAAACTTGGCGCCTCCAAAACTGACCTTTTCCACAAACAATAGCCTCTACAACCAAGACCAGCCCCAGCTTGATAAATCCAGCCTGGTCCTACTGGCACGCTCCGTAAAAAAAGGCAAAACGCACAACAACAGCGCTTGCTTTTCAGTCCAATAGACTAAGCCACTTACATGTAGTAATAATACTACTCCTTAGCGGTCAAGTCAAAGTAAACCATGGACCTGGTCCCTCAAGCCCTGTTCCCGAATACCCGTGTGGTATCTGCAACAACGAGGTCAATGACAGCCATGCTGCTCTCAATTGCGACACATGTGGGTTCTGGTGCCACATTCAATGTGCTGGCATTCCTGTGCATCACTATAGTATACTAGTCAAGGCGTCAAGCAGCTTCTCGTGGATCTGCTGTGAATGTGGCTCACCGAACTTCAGCAGCTCCCTACACGCCACAACTCCAGCCGAACTTTCAAATCCTTTCTCGCCACTTGAATGGGATACAAGCTTATCTGAAACAGATCCCGGTTCTACAGCCCTTCCACAGACGTCTACACCGTGATTGCCGGCGACTTCAACTGTCCCCGACATCGATTGGACTACGGGTACTGCATCAAACCCCAACACCGCTAGTATTCACCAAACATTTCTTGACATACTCATGGATCATTCACTTGTGCAATTAGTCAACCAGGTCACCAGACCAATCTCCAACAGTATATTAGACCTAATCAACAGCTTGTAAGCAACATCGAATCAAACCCAGGTATTTCAGACCACAACATCATCACCTTTAACATCAACTCAAAAACCCAAACAGCAAGCTAAACCACCCCAGAAACTCTTCATAAAACTTCTTCCATAAAGCCGACACAGCCCAACTGAAACAGCGGGTTAATCAATTCACAGAGGACTTCCTTCACTCTGACCCAATCAGCAACACTGTTTTTAATAATACAAACTGGTCCAAAATACTTGACAGTCTCAATGGCATCCTGAATACGTGTTGTGTCCCTTCAAAGTGGAGTAAAAGTAAACGCCATCTGCCATGGATCTCAACTACCTTGAAGCGAGAGATGCGAAAGCGGGACAGACTATACAGGGAAGCACGTAAACTCCAAAACAATAGAACCTGGTACGAATACAGACAATTCCACAATCAACAACGTCATCAATGTCAACAATGTCAACAACGTCATCGGAGCAAGTCTCGCAGAGAAACCAACAACTTTCTGGTCATATGTTAAACTCATGCGAACTGAGCACCTGGGCATTCCTACCCTGCGATCTGCCTCCAAAATGTGCTCAACAGACAAAGACAAGGCTGAACTGTTAAATAATTACTTCCAATGATCTGTATTCACGCAAGAAACCAACCTAAACATACCAGACAAGGGAATTTCTCCATACCCATCCATCACAAACATCGTCATAGGTATTGCTGGAGTAGAAAAGCAACTTGCAGCAATCAATCCATCTAAAGCGTGTGGACCAGATGAAATTTCACCTAAGCTTTTGAAGTTAGTTGAGCATGAAATAGCACCAGCACTAACTTTCCTTTTCCAACAATCATACAATAGTGGCACCATTCCTACCCAATGGAAAAAAGCTCTGGTCACCAGCATCTACAAGAAGGACCCAAAATCTGATCCATCTACTTACAGGCATATCTCCTTAACCTGTGCATGCTGTAAGGTCATGGAACACATCATACTGAGCCATTTATCCAAACATCCTTCTTGATTCACAACATGGCTTCAGAGGAAAACTGTCAACTACAACACAACTCATATCTGCGACACACGATTGGGCTCACACCCTCAACAGCCGTGGCCAAACCTACGTGGTCTTCCTAGATTTTAGCAAGGCTTTTGACAACGTGCCTCACCATCGCCTGTCAGCCAAGCTTCAATTCTATGGTGTCAGAGGTGACACGGTAAATTGGATTAGTGCATTCCTGAGTGATCGCGAACAGGCTGTGACAGTCAATGGTTCCTTTTCGTCTTGGGGTAAGGTAACATCAGGTGTACCTCAAGGTTCAGTGTTGGGAACGACATCCAGGACCAAGTGCAATCCACATTGAGGCTTTTTGCTGATGACAGTGTTATCTATCGCAAAATCCATTGCCAGGAAGATCATTCCAAGCTCCTGCAAGACATATCATTGCTCACTGACTGGTCCGCAAAATGGTTGATGCACTTCAATATCAACAAATGTGCCTTACTATCGAACACCAAAAAACACAAGCCCAGTCTCTTTCAATATAATATCCTTGGAACAACTCTTGCCTCAGTAGACCAGTACGATTACCTGGGAGTCACAGTGACTCATGATCTCCGCTGGAACATCCACCACCAGAAAATGATAAATACATCTAGCCGCACCCTTGGTCTTCTCCGCAGAACCCTCGCTCATTGCACCCAAACTGTTAAAATAACTGCCTACAAAACCCTAGTTCGCCCGCAAATGGACTACGCCTCAGGAGTCTGGAGTCCACACACATTGGATGGCCAAAAACGACTTGAGCAAATTCATAAATCCATTGCCTCAGTAGACCAGTACGGTCACATTACTCATTAACTACCTGGGATGGGAGACACTGCATGTAAGACGCCTTCTTGCACAGTCCACAATGTTCTTCAAAATACACCGTGGTCTAGTCAACATCCAATTGCCACCATCCATCAAACCAGCTACATACATTGCCAGACAGGATCACTCCCTCAAGAATACCATACCGGATGCCTCAAACGACCAATACAAATTTTCATTCTACCCAAGAACAGTTAAGATCTGGAACCAACTACCATCTACAGCAGTCTTCGCACCATCCATCTCAGCATTCCAACAGGTTGCCCTGCCAGCTATCAGAGTCCTACAGCCTCTGGCTGGCTCTAGGATGCTGTAAACCCATTTCGGCTCTTGTACAGTGTAAATAGCGTGCCTTTTCTTTCATTTCTCACTGCACTTCTGCACTGTCGACCAATGACGGTCACCAACGCACCATCCCAGTTTAGCTTCCTACGTGAGCTTTATAGGGATTATTTTACTCAAGACTTTTACTCAAATGTCATCATGCTTGGGCAAAGCTTTAGGAACAGTACCGGTAAAACATTGGCTTGAAAGTAATCATTGGATCGCTAAAATTTTAAGGGGTAAAATGTCATTAGATTGGTAAATGTGTGACAGACCAAACAACATGAGCTTCAAAGAAAACCAAAGACAGCAAAATTATCAAGGTGTTACGTTTAGAGGGACTGGAGAGCCCGACATTCGGAAAATTTTAAGACACAGCACATTATTTTAAGAGTAGAACAATCATTTAGGTGGTCTGTTTCAAGGGACTACACAACAGGATGTTTTGAGACGGCACAACATTTGAGAGTTGAAATATCCTTAGACTAAACAACAACATAAGCCTCAACGAAAACCACAAACAAAGCAACATAGGATCATGAACAGTTTTAAGAGTTGTACAATCATTTACATGTAGGTGGCACATTTCAAGGTACTTGACAACATGAGGTTCAGAGAAATATAACAGACGGCGCAACTTCGTCTCATGAACAGTTTAAGAGTTGAAAAACACTGCCCAGGGTTTCAAAACTTAAAGAAGAGTTGACATTAATCACGTACCTCACATGACATTCCATGTCCACTTCTTATTCATGATGGATACTGCTCTTCAATCTGTGAATAACCAGCAAGCAGAGTAGAACACATCGTCAAAAATGTGTCATCAAACGTCATCATGCTAGGGCAAAGTTTAAGAAACAGAACAACATCAGCTCAGGAACAACTAGTAGAAAGCTAAATTTTCGAACGACTAGACACATGAGCCACAAACAAAAACCAAAGGCACCACAACATTTGCTCCTGAATACTTTAAGACTTATGAGGAACTGAACAAAATGAGGTTTGAAGAAATTTGAGAGACAGCACATCAATGGCTGGTAAAAATGTATAAATGTATAAATGTAAAATTAAAGTATCATCGGCCTTTGAATAGTTTGAGTGATGAACCAACCATTAAGATGGCAAGTTTTAAAAGACATTATGAGCCTCAAAGAAAACCGAAGAGAGAACTTCGAGTGATAAACAATTATTAAGGTGACATGTTCTGATAAATAATAATATCGGCTCTTATATAGTGTAATTCTAAAGAATGATCATTGCACTTCACACATTATTACCCCTGATCACTTGGCCATTTATTTCATTCCTGAAACCATCTCAGCTCCCTGGGGAGTATACGGCCTGTGCTTCCAAAGCGCACTAAGCTAAATCATTCACAAGAACCATCTCTGCCCTCACAGGGACCCATTTTACCCCTGGGTGAAGAGAAGCAATTATAGTTAAGTGTCTTGCTCAAGGACACAAGTTTCATGACCAGAATTCGAACCCACACCCTGACGACTCAGCCACCAGAACTAAAGTCTGACTGATGCACTTAACTGCTCTGCCTGACATGCATTTGAAAATCATAGTGAAGGGTTTCAAAAACTTAAGAAGAACTTACATTTTTCAACATACCTCACATGACATTCCAAGTTGACCTTCTCTTATTCATGATGGATACTGCTGCTCTTCAATCTGTAAATAATCTGCAAGCAAAGTGAGACACACTGTCATTAACCTTAAACATTTGATCAAATGTCAACATGCTTGGGCAGAGTTTAAGTAACAGTACAACATTTGCTCAAGAACAATTTGAGAGTTGATATATCATTAGATCGGTAAATTTCCGTATAAAATTTGACTTAAATTTTCTTTAACTTTGACACATATTTTCTTTAAAGTTTGTTACAGATTTTTTCCTTAAATTTTGTTACAGATTTTTCCTTAAACTTTGTTACAAATGTTACTCTCTGAAACTTTGCCAAAAAATGTACCTTTTGAAACTTTATTAAACTTCTAACTTCTTACCCGTCCCACAGCGTTTTATTCACGAGTCTAACTTTTATCCGAAGTAGTTCCTCCAAATCGGCAAGTAACTTGTAAAAGTTACTTGTCGATTTGGAGGAACTACTTCGGATAAATAAAAATAAAATTTTAATATAATAATAATATATATATACATACATAAAATAAAATAAAATAAAATAAAATAAAAATGAAAATTAAAGAAAAATAAAAAAGCGAAAAAAACCTAAAATAAGACCCTCAAAATTTTTTTGCTAGGATAGTCCTGCGGGGCAATGCCCCGCCAAGCCCCAGGGGGGCTCCGCCCCCCTATCCCCCCTTATGAGGTCTAGGACACCGGACCCTACGCAGCTAGACACCGACGCTGCTGGAGGGGGTAGGGGGATGGGTGGGAGGGACTATATGCTATATGCTATATATTACACCTGTATTTTATGACAGTTTGCTATTCCTGTACCAGACACATTCTAACCGTATATTTTAAGACAGTTTGCTATTCCAGTACCCGACACATTCTAACCGTATATTTTAAGACAGTTGGCTATTCTCATACCCGACACATTCAACCATACATTTTAAGACAGTTTGCTATTCTCATACCCGATACATTCTAACCGTATATTTTAAGACAGTTTGCTATTCTCGTACCCGATATATTTTAAGACAGTTTGCTATTCTCGTACCCGATATATTTTAAGACAGTTTGCTATTCTCGTACCCGATACATTCTAACCGTATATTTTAAGACAGTTTGCTATTCTCGTACCCGATACACTCTAACCGTATATTTTAAGAAAGTTTGCTGTTCCCGTACCCGAAATATTATATCCGTATGACACTTTTCTAGTCCCTAACCCTGACCCTTGCCCTAGCCCTAACCCTAACCCTAATGACAAACTTAACCCTAACCTTTCAAATAATTTCAATACACTGCACGTTCTTCAAATTCAATTTTGTATATTTATTCATTATTAGTAAACACACTATTGTTTTTACAGATTCGTTACATTTTACTTTTAATCTTATACTACTTTACATTAACTTCTGTCAACTTGGTTCTCCTAGGAATTCCTCCTTTCCTTTTTAGTCTTACTCTGCATTCATGAAGCTACACTTCCTACTCCACTTTACAACGGCAAATATTTCTTGTTGCCATTTATTAACGCCTGGACCAACTTCTCAAAGTGTTCTTTTGGATGCAGTCATGTGACCACCATCAATTGGTTATTTACTCTATTGCTACATTCACACCTGTTATCGTCATCTCCAAAACTGTGATTCTTCTTCAAAGTTTACTCTGTTCTGCCAACACCGTCCTATCGTCGTCGTCTCTGTTAAGGTCACTATCGTCCATGTTAGCAGCAAAACCTTTCCACGTCACACCCATCCGCCAGCACCCCCTAACCAAAAGCAAATAAAGAAATCGTACAACATCAGTTCCTGAACAATTTGACAGTTGAAATATCATTAAAATCGTAAAGTTTTGAAGGACACAACATCGACTCTGAAATAAGTTGAGAGTTGAACAATCATTAAGGTGGCAGTTTTAAGAGACTGGACACCATGAGGTTTGGAGAAAATTTAAGAAACAGTTGAAGCGTTAAACATCATTGCGCAATACAACTGGATAACATGAAGTTCGGAGAAATGTAAGAGACGGCTTGTTAGCAGTTTAACAGTTGAAAATAAATTGCAGGGTTTAAAGACTTAAGAAGAGTTGACATTTATCAACATACCTCACATGACATTCCATGTTGAACTTATTCATGATGGATACTGCTCTTCAATCTGTGAATAATCTGAAAGCAAAAAACGACACACAGTCATAAACATTATTTTAAGACAGTTAGCTATTCCTGTACCCGACATATTTTAAGACAGTTAGATATTCTGCAAACCCGACATATTCTATACGTATGACACTTTTCTAATCTCCAACATCAGTTCCAGAACAATTTGACAGTTGAAATATTCATAAACTTAATACAAAACATTTTACACCCAGTACACCCAGTACGACCTCTCAGACCTTTGGGTTGTTATCATTTGTCCATCATGAAGTGGTTACTAACTTTATTGCTATTTCATACCTTTTTCATGTTCACCAAAACTGTGATTCCTCTCCAAACTTCACTATGATGTGCCCTCATGTTCCGTTGTCGTCGGCTCTGTTGATGTCACCATCGTCTATGGTAGTAGCAGCAAAACCTTTCCTCGTCAAAACCATCAAGACAACCTAAAACAAAATCAAGTCAATCAGGGCATTTTGAATTGAAAGAATTCTGACAATAGGATTGGGTAAAATGTTTGATTTGTAATATTTGAAGCAATGGTAAACTTCAAGGAGAGTATGACTTGTTTCTTTAATCTTTGTAGGTGTAGCTTTCATGGTCACTGTCTCTTAGCCGGGCATGAGAATAAGCGATGCTAAAAATTGCATGTCCGGAATTTGGGCAAGTTTACCCAGGCGTCATAAACAATATTAAAGTTCAACAATCACTAGGTTGGCTTGGTAGTGGCATGCTTATGAATAACTGAGAGACGTCACAACCTTAGCTCATGAATCAGTTGGTAGTTTAGCAATCACAAGGTATACAAGTTGACACAGACTTCATATCATTCTTCAAACTAATTAAGAGACAGCATAACTTTGGCTCATGAACAATTTGGGAGTTAGGCAATCACTATGTTTCCAAGTTTTAAGGGACAACACACTACGTTTCAATATAATTAGGAGACGCCACATCCTTGGATCATGAACAATCTTAAAGTTCAACAATCACTAGGTTGGCTTGGTAGACGTCACAACCTCGGCTCATGAACAATTTGGAGTGTAGCCATTTTTTAGGGACTACAAATCATGCTTCGTAACTAACATCTTGTAGTTTCAACATTCACTAGGTTTGCAAGTTTTTAGGGACTGGAAATCATGCTTAAGAAAAATTAAAAGACGGCGCAACCTTGGATTCTGAAAAGTTTTTGAGTTCAATAATAACTAGGTTGTCTTGTTATTAACTTGTCAGTTCAACATTCACCAGGCTTGCTAGTTTGAGGGACTATACATAATGCTTCCAAATAATAAAGATATGGCACAATCTTAGATCATGATCAACTTGATCATCAATCACTAGATATGCAAGCTTTTGGAGACTACACCTTTTGTTTCACTTGATCATGAAACAAATAACAAACAATCTGTAGGGTGGCAGGTTTTGATGGATCCTTAAAAACATTGGCTCAGGAACAATATCTCCAATGTTTAATAAACTTAATACAAAACATTTTACACCCAGTACACCCAGTACGACCTCTCAGACCTTTGGGTTGTTATCATTTGTCCATCATGAAGTGGTTACTAACTTTATTGCTATTTCATACCTTTTTCATGTTCACCAAAACTGTGATTCCTCTCCAAACTTCACTATGATGTGCCCTCATGTTCCGTTGTCGTCGGCTCTGTTGATGTCACCATCGTCTATGGTAGTAGCAGCAAAACCTTTCCTCGTCAAAACCATCAAGACAACCTAAAACAAAATCAAGTCAATCAGGGCATTTTGAATTGAAAGAATTCTGACAATAGGATTGGGTAAAATGTTTGATTTGTAATATTTGAAGCAATGGTAAACTTCAAGGAGAGTATGACTTGTTTCTTTAATCTTTGTAGGTGTAGCTTTCATGGTCACTGTCTCTTAGCCGGGCATGAGAATAAGCGATGCTAAAAATTGCATGTCCGGAATTTGGGCAAGTTTACCCAGGCGTCATAAACAATATTAAAGTTCAACAATCACTAGGTTGGCTTGGTAGTGGCATGCTTATGAATAACTGAGAGACGTCACAACCTTAGCTCATGAATCAGTTGGTAGTTTAGCAATCACAAGGTATACAAGTTGACACAGACTTCATATCATTCTTCAAACTAATTAAGAGACAGCATAACTTTGGCTCATGAACAATTTGGGAGTTAGGCAATCACTATGTTTCCAAGTTTTAAGGGACAACACACTACGTTTCAATATAATTAGGAGACGCCACATCCTTGGATCATGAACAATCTTAAAGTTCAACAATCACTAGGTTGGCTTGGTAGACGTCACAACCTCGGCTCATGAACAATTTGGAGTGTAGCCATCACTAGAATTGCAAGTTTTTAGGGACTGGAAATCATGCTTAAGAAAAATTAAAAGACGGCGCAACCTTGGATTCTGATAAGTTTTTGAGTTCAACAATAACTAGGTTGTCTTGTTATTAACTTGTGAGTTCAACATTCACCAGCCTTGCTAGTTTGAGGGACTATACATAATGCTTCCAAATAATAAAGATATGGCACAATCTTAGATCATGATCAACTTGATCATCAATCACTAGATATGCAAGCTTTTGGAGACTACACCTTTTGTTTCACTTGATCATGAAACAAATAACAAACAATCTGTAGGGTGGCAGGTTTTGATGGATCCTTAAAAACATTGGCTCAGGAACAATATCTCCAATGTTTAATAAACTTAATACAAAACATTTTACACCCAGTACACCCAGTACGACCTCTCAGACCTTTGGGTTGTTATCATTTGTCCATCATGAAGTGGTTACTAACTTTATTGCTATTTCATACCTTTTTCATGTTCACCAAAACTGTGATTCCTCTCCAAACTTCACTATGATGTGCCCTCATGTTCCGTTGTCGTCGGCTCTGTTGATGTCACCATCGTCTATGGTAGTAGCAGCAAAACCTTTCCTCGTCAAAACCATCAAGACAACCTAAAACAAAATCAAGTCAATCAGGGCATTTTGAATTGAAAGAATTCTGACAATAGGATTGGGTAAAATGTTTGATTTGTAATATTTGAAGCAATGGTAAACTTCAAGGAGAGTATGACTTGTTTCTTTAATCTTTGTAGGTGTAGCTTTCATGGTCACTGTCTCTTAGCCGGGCATGAGAATAAGCGATGCTAAAAATTGCATGTCCGGAATTTGGGCAAGTTTACCCAGGCGTCATAAACAATATTAAAGTTCAACAATCACTAGG
This sequence comes from Leptasterias polaris, assembly GCA_037783415.1. Taxonomy (NCBI): domain Eukaryota; kingdom Metazoa; phylum Echinodermata; class Asteroidea; order Forcipulatida; family Asteriidae; genus Leptasterias; species Leptasterias polaris. The sequence goes on along the minus strand of JAZGTN010000004.1, from coordinate 5,119,826 downwards.
TTGGCTTGGTAGTGGCATGCTTATGAATAACTGAGAGACGTCACAACCTTAGCTCATGAATCAGTTGGTAGTTTAGCAATCACAAGGTATACAAGTTGACACAGACTTCATATCATTCTTCAAACTAATTAAGAGACAGCATAACTTTGGCTCATGAACAATTTGGGAGTTAGGCAATCACTATGTTTCCAAGTTTTAAGGGACAACACACTACGTTTCAATATAATTAGGAGACGCCACATCCTTGGATCATGAACAATCTTAAAGTTCAACAATCACTAGGTTGGCTTGGTAGACGTCACAACCTCGGCTCATGAACAATTTGGAGTGTAGCCATTTTTTAGGGACTACAAATCATGCTTCGTAACTAACATCTTGTAGTTTCAACATTCACTAGGTTTGCAAGTTTTTAGGGACTGGAAATCATGCTTAAGAAAAATTAAAAGACGGCGCAACCTTGGATTCTGAAAAGTTTTTGAGTTCAACAATAACTAGGTTGTCTTGTTATTAACTTGTCAGTTCAACATTCACCAGGCTTGCTAGTTTGAGGGACTATACATAATGCTTCCAAATAATAAAGATATGGCACAATCTTAGATCATGATCAACTTGATCATCAATCACTAGATATGCAAGCTTTTGGAGACTACACCTTTTGTTTCACTTGATCATGAAACAAATAACAAACAATCTGTAGGGTGGCAGGTTTTGATGGATCCTTAAAAACATTGGCTCAGGAACAATATCTCCAATGTTTAATAAACTTAATACAAAACATTTTACACCCAGTACACCCAGTACGACCTCTCAGACCTTTGGGTTGTTATCATTTGTCCATCATGAAGTGGTTACTAACTTTATTGCTATTTCATACCTTTTTCATGTTCACCAAAACTGTGATTCCTCTCCAAACTTCACTATGATGTGCCCTCATGTTCCGTTGTCGTCGGCTCTGTTGATGTCACCATCGTCTATGGTAGTAGCAGCAAAACCTTTCCTCGTCAAAACCATCAAGACAACCTAAAACAAAATCAAGTCAATCAGGGCATTTTGAATTGAAAGAATTCTGACAATAGGATTGGGTAAAATGTTTGATTTGTAATATTTGAAGCAATGGTAAACTTCAAGGAGAGTATGACTTGTTTCTTTAATCTTTGTAGGTGTAGCTTTCATGGTCACTGTCTCTTAGCCGGGCATGAGAATAAGCGATGCTAAAAATTGCATGTCCGGAATTTGGGCAAGTTTACCCAGGCGTCATAAACAATATTAAAGTTCAACAATCACTAGGTTGGCTTGGTAGTGGCATGCTTATGAATAACTGAGAGACGTCACAACCTTAGCTCATGAATCAGTTGGTAGTTTAGCAATCACAAGGTATACAAGTTGACACAGACTTCATATCATTCTTCAAACTAATTAAGAGACAGCATAACTTTGGCTCATGAACAATTTGGGAGTTAGGCAATCACTATGTTTCCAAGTTTTAAGGGACAACACACTACGTTTCAATATAATTAGGAGACGCCACATCCTTGGATCATGAACAATCTTAAAGTTCAACAATCACTAGGTTGGCTTGGTAGACGTCACAACCTCGGCTCATGAACAATTTGGAGTGTAGCCATCACTAGAATTGCAAGTTTTTAGGGACTGGAAATCATGCTTAAGAAAAATTAAAAGACGGCGCAACCTTGGATTCTGATAAGTTTTTGAGTTCAACAATAACTAGGTTGTCTTGTTATTAACTTGTGAGTTCAACATTCACCAGGCTTGCTAGTTTGAGGGACTATACATAATGCTTCCAAATAATAAAGATATGGCACAATCTTAGATCATGATCAACTTGATCATCAATCACTAGATATGCAAGCTTTTGGAGACTACACCTTTTGTTTCACTTGATCATGAAACAAATAACAAACAATCTGTAGGGTGGCAGGTTTTGATGGATCCTTAAAAACATTGGCTCAGGAACAATATCTCCAATGTTTAATAAACTTAATACAAAACATTTTACACCCAGTACACCCAGTACGACCTCTCAGACCTTTGGGTTGTTATCATTTGTCCATCATGAAGTGGTTACTAACTTTATTGCTATTTCATACCTTTTTCATGTTCACCAAAACTGTGATTCCTCTCCAAACTTCACTATGATGTGCCCTCATGTTCCGTTGTCGTCGGCTCTGTTGATGTCACCATCGTCTATGGTAGTAGCAGCAAAACCTTTCCTCGTCAAAACCATCAAGACAACCTAAAACAAAATCAAGTCAATCAGGGCATTTTGAATTGAAAGAATTCTGACAATAGGATTGGGTAAAATGTTTGATTTGTAATATTTGAAGCAATGGTAAACTTCAAGGAGAGTATGACTTGTTTCTTTAATCTTTGTAGGTGTAGCTTTCATGGTCACTGTCTCTTAGCCGGGCATGAGAATAAGCGATGCTAAAAATTGCATGTCCGGAATTTGGGCAAGTTTACCCAGGCGTCATAAACAATATTAAAGTTCAACAATCACTAGGTTGGCTTGGTAGTGGCATGCTTATGAATAACTGAGAGACGTCACAACCTTAGCTCATGAATCAGTTGGTAGTTTAGCAATCACAAGGTATACAAGTTGACACAGACTTCATATCATTCTTCAAACTAATTAAGAGACAGCATAACTTTGGCTCATGAACAATTTGGGAGTTAGGCAATCACTATGTTTCCAAGTTTTAAGGGACAACACACTACGTTTCAATATAATTAGGAGACGCCACATCCTTGGATCATGAACAATCTTAAAGTTCAACAATCACTAGGTTGGCTTGGTAGACGTCACAACCTCGGCTCATGAACAATTTGGAGTGTAGCCATTTTTTAGGGACTACAAATCATGCTTCGTAACTAACATCTTGTAGTTTCAACATTCACTAGGTTTTCAAGTTTTTAGGGACTGGAAATCATGCTTAAGAAAAATTAAAAGACGGCGCAACCTTGGATTCTGAAAAGTTTTTGAGTTCAACAATAACTAGGTTGTCTTGTTATTAACTTGTCAGTTCAACATTCACCAGGCTTGCTAGTTTGAGGGACTATACATAATGCTTCCAAATAATAAAGATATGGCACAATCTTAGATCATGATCAACTTGATCATCAATCACTAGATATGCAAGCTTTTGGAGACTACACCTTTTGTTTCACTTGATCATGAAACAAATAACAAACAATCTGTAGGGTGGCAGGTTTTGATGGATCCTTAAAAACATTGGCTCAGGAACAATATCTCCAATGTTTAATAAACTTAATACAAAACATTTTACACCCAGTACACCCAGTACGACCTCTCAGACCTTTGGGTTGTTATCATTTGTCCATCATGAAGTGGTTACTAACTTTATTGCTATTTCATACCTTTTTCATGTTCACCAAAACTGTGATTCCTCTCCAAACTTCACTATGATGTGCCCTCATGTTCCGTTGTCGTCGGCTCTGTTGATGTCACCATCGTCTATGGTAGTAGCAGCAAAACCTTTCCTCGTCAAAACCATCAAGACAACCTAAAACAAAATCAAGTCAATCAGGGCATTTTGAATTGAAAGAATTCTGACAATAGGATTGGGTAAAATGTTTGATTTGTAATATTTGAAGCAATGGTAAACTTCAAGGAGAGTATGACTTGTTTCTTTAATCTTTGTAGGTGTAGCTTTCATGGTCACTGTCTCTTAGCCGGGCATGAGAATAAGCGATGCTAAAAATTGCATGTCCGGAATTTGGGCAAGTTTACCCAGGCGTCATAAACAATATTAAAGTTCAACAATCACTAGGTTGGCTTGGTAGTGGCATGCTTATGAATAACTGAGAGACGTCACAACCTTAGCTCATGAATCAGTTGGTAGTTTAGCAATCACAAGGTATACAAGTTGACACAGACTTCATATCATTCTTCAAACTAATTAAGAGACAGCATAACTTTGGCTCATGAACAATTTGGGAGTTAGGCAATCACTATGTTTCCAAGTTTTAAGGGACAACACACTACGTTTCAATATAATTAGGAGACGCCACATCCTTGGATCATGAACAATCTTAAAGTTCAACAATCACTAGGTTGGCTTGGTAGACGTCACAACCTCGGCTCATGAACAATTTGGAGTGTAGCCATTTTTTAGGGACTACAAATCATGCTTCGTAACTAACATCTTGTAGTTTCAACATTCACTAGGTTTGCAAGTTTTTAGGGACTGGAAATCATGCTTAAGAAAAATTAAAAGACGGCGCAACCTTGGATTCTGAAAAGTTTTTGAGTTCAACAATAACTAGGTTGTCTTGTTATTAACTTGTCAGTTCAACATTCACCAGGCTTGCTAGTTTGAGGGACTATACATAATGCTTCCAAATAATAAAGATATGGCACAATCTTAGATCATGATCAACTTGATCATCAATCACTAGATATGCAAGCTTTTGGAGACTACACCTTTTGTTTCACTTGATCATGAAACAAATAACAAACAATCTGTAGGGTGGCAGGTTTTGATGGATCCTTAAAAACATTGGCTCAGGAACAATATCTCCAATGTTTAATAAACTTAATACAAAACATTTTACACCCAGTACACCCAGTACGACCTCTCAGACCTTTGGGTTGTTATCATTTGTCCATCATGAAGTGGTTACTAACTTTATTGCTATTTCATACCTTTTTCATGTTCACCAAAACTGTGATTCCTCTCCAAACTTCACTATGATGTGCCCTCATGTTCCGTTGTCGTCGGCTCTGTTGATGTCACCATCGTCTATGGTAGTAGCAGCAAAACCTTTCCTCGTCAAAACCATCAAGACAACCTAAAACAAAATCAAGTCAATCAGGGCATTTTGAATTGAAAGAATTCTGACAATAGGATTGGGTAAAATGTTTGATTTGTAATATTTGAAGCAATGGTAAACTTCAAGGAGAGTATGACTTGTTTCTTTAATCTTTGTAGGTGTAGCTTTCATGGTCACTGTCTCTTAGCCGGGCATGAGAATAAGCGATGCTAAAAATTGCATGTCCGGAATTTGGGCAAGTTTACCCAGGCGTCATAAACAATATTAAAGTTCAACAATCACTAGGTTGGCTTGGTAGTGGCATGCTTATGAATAACTGAGAGACGTCACAACCTTAGCTCATGAATCAGTTGGTAGTTTAGCAATCACAAGGTATACAAGTTGACACAGACTTCATATCATTCTTCAAACTAATTAAGAGACAGCATAACTTTGGCTCATGAACAATTTGGGAGTTAGGCAATCACTATGTTTCCAAGTTTTAAGGGACAACACACTACGTTTCAATATAATTAGGAGACGCCACATCCTTGGATCATGAACAATCTTAAAGTTCAACAATCACTAGGTTGGCTTGGTAGACGTCACAACCTTGGCTCATGAACAATTTGGAGTGTAGCCATCACTAGAATTGCAAGTTTTTAGGGACTGGAAATCATGCTTAAGAAAAATTAAAAGACGGCGCAACCTTGGATTCTGATAAGTTTTTGAGTTCAACAATAACTAGGTTGTCTTGTTATTAACTTGTGAGTTCAACATTCACCAGGCTTGCTAGTTTGAGGGACTATACATAATGCTTCCAAATAATAAAGATATGGCACAATCTTAGATCATGATCAACTTGATCATCAATCACTAGATATGCAAGCTTTTGGAGACTACACCTTTTGTTTCACTTGATCATGAAACAAATAACAAACAATCTGTAGGGTGGCAGGTTTTGATGGATCCTTAAAAACATTGGCTCAGGAACAATATCTCCAATGTTTAATAAACTTAATACAAAACATTTTACACCCAGTACACCCAGTACGACCTCTCAGACCTTTGGGTTGTTATCATTTGTCCATCATGAAGTGGTTACTAACTTTATTGCTATTTCATACCTTTTTCATGTTCACCAAAACTGTGATTCCTCTCCAAACTTCACTATGATGTGCCCTCATGTTCCGTTGTCGTCGGCTCTGTTGATGTCACCATCGTCTATGGTAGTAGCAGCAAAACCTTTCCTCGTCAAAACCATCAAGACAACCTAAAACAAAATCAAGTCAATCAGGGCATTTTGAATTGAAAGAATTCTGACAATAGGATTGGGTAAAATGTTTGATTTGTAATATTTGAAGCAATGGTAAACTTCAAGGAGAGTATGACTTGTTTCTTTAATCTTTGTAGGTGTAGCTTTCATGGTCACTGTCTCTTAGCCGGGCATGAGAATAAGCGATGCTAAAAATTGCATGTCCGGAATTTGGGCAAGTTTACCCAGGCGTCATAAACAATATTAAAGTTCAACAATCACTAGGTTGGCTTGGTAGTGGCATGCTTATGAATAACTGAGAGACGTCACAACCTTAGCTCATGAATCAGTTGGTAGTTTAGCAATCACAAGGTATACAAGTTGACACAGACTTCATATCATTCTTCAAACTAATTAAGAGACAGCATAACTTTGGCTCATGAACAATTTGGGAGTTAGGCAATCACTATGTTTCCAAGTTTTAAGGGACAACACACTACGTTTCAATATAATTAGGAGACGCCACATCCTTGGATCATGAACAATCTTAAAGTTCAACAATCACTAGGTTGGCTTGGTAGACGTCACAACCTCGGCTCATGAACAATTTGGAGTGTAGCCATTTTTTAGGGACTACAAATCATGCTTCGTAACTAACATCTTGTAGTTTCAACATTCACTAGGTTTGCAAGTTTTTAGGGACTGGAAATCATGCTTAAGAAAAATTAAAAGACGGCGCAACCTTGGATTCTGAAAAGTTTTTGAGTTCAACAATAACTAGGTTGTCTTGTTATTAACTTGTCAGTTCAACATTCACCAGGCTTGCTAGTTTGAGGGACTATACATAATGCTTCCAAATAATAAAGATATGGCACAATCTTAGATCATGATCAACTTGATCATCAATCACTAGATATGCAAGCTTTTGGAGACTACACCTTTTGTTTCACTTGATCATGAAACAAATAACAAACAATCTGTAGGGTGGCAGGTTTTGATGGATCCTTAAAAACATTGGCTCAGGAACAATATCTCCAATGTTTAATAAACTTAATACAAAACATTTTACACCCAGTACACCCAGTACGACCTCTCAGACCTTTGGGTTGTTATCATTTGTCCATCATGAAGTGGTTACTAACTTTATTGCTATTTCATACCTTTTTCATGTTCACCAAAACTGTGATTCTTCTCCAAACTTCACTATGATGTGCCCTCATGTTCCGTTGTCGTCGGCTCTGTTGATGTCACCATCGTCTATGGTAGTAGCAGCAAAACCTTTCCTCGTCAAAACCATCAAGACAACCTAAAACAAAATCAAGTCAATCAGGGCATTTTGAATTGAAAGAATTCTGACAATAGGATTGGGTAAAATGTTTGATTTGTAATATTTGAAGCAATGGTAAACTTCAAGGAGAGTATGACTTGTTTCTTTAATCTTTGTAGGTGTAGCTTTCATGGTCACTGTCTCTTAGCCGGGCATGAGAATAAGCGATGCTAAAAATTGCATGTCCGGAATTTGGGCAAGTTTACCCAGGCGTCATAAACAATATTAAAGTTCAACAATCACTAGGTTGGCTTGGTAGTGGCATGCTTATGAATAACTGAGAGACGTCACAACCTTAGCTCATGAATCAGTTGGTAGTTTAGCAATCACAAGGTATACAAGTTGACACAGACTTCATATCATTCTTCAAACTAATTAAGAGACAGCATAACTTTGGCTCATGAACAATTTGGGAGTTAGGCAATCACTATGTTTCCAAGTTTTAAGGGACAACACACTACGTTTCAATATAATTAGGAGACGCCACATCCTTGGATCATGAACAATCTTAAAGTTCAACAATCACTAGGTTGGCTTGGTAGACGTCACAACCTCGGCTCATGAACAATTTGGAGTGTAGCCATCACTAGAATTGCAAGTTTTTAGGGACTGGAAATCATGCTTAAGAAAAATTAAAAGACGGCGCAACCTTGGATTCTGATAAGTTTTTGAGTTCAACAATAACTAGGTTGTCTTGTTATTAACTTGTGAGTTCAACATTCACCAGGCTTGCTAGTTTGAGGGACTATACATAATGCTTCCAAATAATAAAGATATGGCACAATCTTAGATCATGATCAACTTGATCATCAATCACTAGATATGCAAGCTTTTGGAGACTACACCTTTTGTTTCACTTGATCATGAAACAAATAACAAACAATCTGTAGGGTGGCAGGTTTTGATGGATCCTTAAAAACATTGGCTCAGGAACAATATCTCCAATGTTTAATAAACTTAATACAAAACATTTTACACCCAGTACACCCAGTACGACCTCTCAGACCTTTGGGTTGTTATCATTTGTCCATCATGAAGTGGTTACTAACTTTATTGCTATTTCATACCTTTTTCATGTTCACCAAAACTGTGATTCCTCTCCAAACTTCACTATGATGTGCCCTCATGTTCCGTTGTCGTCGGCTCTGTTGATGTCACCATCGTCTATGGTAGTAGCAGCAAAACCTTTCCTCGTCAAAACCATCAAGACAACCTAAAACAAAATCAAGTCAATCAGGGCATTTTGAATTGAAAGAATTCTGACAATAGGATTGGGTAAAATGTTTGATTTGTAATATTTGAAGCAATGGTAAACTTCAAGGAGAGTATGACTTGTTTCTTTAATCTTTGTAGGTGTAGCTTTCATGGTCACTGTCTCTTAGCCGGGCATGAGAATAAGCGATGCTAAAAATTGCATGTCCGGAATTTGGGCAAGTTTACCCAGGCGTCATAAACAATATTAAAGTTCAACAATCACTAGGTTGGCTTGGTAGTGGCATGCTTATGAATAACTGAGAGACGTCACAACCTTAGCTCATGAATCAGTTGGTAGTTTAGCAATCACAAGGTATACAAGTTGACACAGACTTCATATCATTCTTCAAACTAATTAAGAGACAGCATAACTTTGGCTCATGAACAATTTGGGAGTTAGGCAATCACTATGTTTCCAAGTTTTAAGGGACAACACACTACGTTTCAATATAATTAGGAGACGCCACATCCTTGGATCATGAACAATCTTAAAGTTCAACAATCACTAGGTTGGCTTGGTAGACGTCACAACCTCGGCTCATGAACAATTTGGAGTGTAGCCATTTTTTAGGGACTACAAATCATGCTTCGTAACTAACATCTTGTAGTTTCAACATTCACTAGGTTTGCAAGTTTTTAGGGACTGGAAATCATGCTTAAGAAAAATTAAAAGACGGCGCAACCTTGGATTCTGAAAAGTTTTTGAGTTCAACAATAACTAGGTTGTCTTGTTATTAACTTGTCAGTTCAACATTCACCAGGCTTGCTAGTTTGAGGGACTATACATAATGCTTCCAAATAATAAAGATATGGCACAATCTTAGATCATGATCAACTTGATCATCAATCACTAGATATGCAAGCTTTTGGAGACTACACCTTTTGTTTCACTTGATCATGAAACAAATAACAAACAATCTGTAGGGTGGCAGGTTTTGATGGATCCTTAAAAACATTGGCTCAGGAACAATATCTCCAATGTTTAATAAACTTAATACAAAACATTTTACACCCAGTACACCCAGTACGACCTCTCAGACCTTTGGGTTGTTATCATTTGTCCATCATGAAGTGGTTACTAACTTTATTGCTATTTCATACCTTTTTCATGTTCACCAAAACTGTGATTCCTCTCCAAACTTCACTATGATGTGCCCTCATGTTCCGTTGTCGTCGGCTCTGTTGATGTCACCATCGTCTATGGTAGTAGCAGCAAAACCTTTCCTCGTCAAAACCATCAAGACAACCTAAAACAAAATCAAGTCAATCAGGGCATTTTGAATTGAAAGAATTCTGACAATAGGATTGGGTAAAATGTTTGATTTGTAATATTTGAAGCAATGGTAAACTTCAAGGAGAGTATGACTTGTTTCTTTAATCTTTGTAGGTGTAGCTTTCATGGTCACTGTCTCTTAGCCGGGCATGAGAATAAGCGATGCTAAAAATTGCATGTCCGGAATTTGGGCAAGTTTACCCAGGCGTCATAAACAATATTAAAGTTCAACAATCACTAGGTTGGCTTGGTAGTGGCATGCTTATGAATAACTGAGAGACGTCACAACCTTAGCTCATGAATCAGTTGGTAGTTTAGCAATCACAAGGTATACAAGTTGACACAGACTTCATATCATTCTTCAAACTAATTAAGAGACAGCATAACTTTGGCTCATGAACAATTTGGGAGTTAGGCAATCACTATGTTTCCAAGTTTTAAGGGACAACACACTACGTTTCAATATAATTAGGAGACGCCACATCCTTGGATCATGAACAATCTTAAAGTTCAACAATCACTAGGTTGGCTTGGTAGACGTCACAACCTCGGCTCATGAACAATTTGGAGTGTAGCCATCACTAGAATTGCAAGTTTTTAGGGACTGGAAATCATGCTTAAGAAAAATTAAAAGACGGCGCAACCTTGGATTCTGATAAGTTTTTGAGTTCAACAATAACTAGGTTGTCTTGTTATTAACTTGTGAGTTCAACATTCACCAGGCTTGCTAGTTTGAGGGACTATACATAATGCTTCCAAATAATAAAGATATGGCACAATCTTAGATCATGATCAACTTGATCATCAATCACTAGATATGCAAGCTTTTGGAGACTACACCTTTTGTTTCACTTGATCATGAAACAAATAACAAACAATCTGTAGGGTGGCAGGTTTTGATGGATCCTTAAAAACATTGGCTCAGGAACAATATCTCCAATGTTTAATAAACTTAATACAAAACATTTTACACCCAGTACACCCAGTACGACCTCTCAGACCTTTGGGTTGTTATCATTTGTCCATCATGAGTGGTTACTAACTTTATTGCTATTTCATACCTTTTTCATGTTCACCAAAACTGTGATTCCTCTCCAAACTTCACTATGATGTGCCCTCATGTTCTGTTGTCGTCGGCTCTGTTGATGTCACCATCGTCTATGGTAGTAGCAGCAAAACCTTTCCTCGTCAAAACCATCAAGACAATCTAAAACAAAATCAAGTCAATCAGGGCATTTTGAATTGAAAGAATTCTGACAATAGGATTGGGTAAAATGTTTGATTTGTAATATTTGAAGCAATGGTAAACTTCAAGGAGAGTATGACTTGTTTCTTTAATCTTTGTAGGTGTAGCTTTCATGGTCACTGTCTCTTAGCCGGGCATGAGAATAAGCGATGCTAAAAATTGCATGTCCGGAATTTGGGCAAGTTTACCCAGGCGTCATAAACAATATTAAAGTTCAACAATCACTAGGTTGGCTTGGTAGTGGCATGCTTATGAATAACTGAGAGACGTCACAACCTTAGCTCATGAATCAGTTGGTAGTTTAGCAATCACAAGGTATACAAGTTGACACAGACTTCATATCATTCTTCAAACTAATTAAGAGACAGCATAACTTTGGCTCATGAACAATTTGGGAGTTAGGCAATCACTATGTTTCCAAGTTTTAAGGGACAACACACTACGTTTCAATATAATTAGGAGACGCCACATCCTTGGATCATGAACAATCTTAAAGTTCAACAATCACTAGGTTGGCTTGGTAGACGTCACAACCTCGGCTCATGAACAATTTGGAGTGTAGCCATCACTAGAATTGCAAGTTTTTAGGGACTGGAAATCATGCTTAAGAAAAATTAAAAGACGGCGCAACCTTGGATTCTGATAAGTTTTTGAGTTCAACAATAACTAGGTTGTCTTGTTATTAACTTGTGAGTTCAACATTCACCAGGCTTGCTAGTTTGAGGGACTATACATAATGCTTCCAAATAATAAAGATATGGCACAATCTTAGATCATGATCAACTTGATCATCAATCACTAGATATGCAAGCTTTTGGAGACTACACCTTTTGTTTCACTTGATCATGAAACAAATAACAAACAATCTGTAGGGTGGCAGGTTTTGATGGATCCTTAAAAACATTGGCTCAGGAACAATATCTCCAATGTTTAATAAACTTAATACAAAACATTTTACACCCAGTACACCCAGTACGACCTCTCAGACCTTTGGGTTGTTATCATTTGTCCATCATGAGTGGTTACTAACTTTATTGCTATTTCATACCTTTTTCATGTTCACCAAAACTGTGATTCCTCTCCAAACTTCACTATGATGTGCCCTCATGTTCCGTTGTCGTCGGCTCTGTTGATGTCACCATCGTCTATGGTAGTAGCAGCAAAACCTTTCCTCGTCAAAACCATCAAGACAATCTAAAACAAAATCAAGTCAATCAGGGCATTTTGAATTGAAAGAATTCTGACAATAGGATTGGGTAAAATGTTTGATTTGTAATATTTGAAGCAATGGTAAACTTCAAGGAGAGTATGACTTGTTTCTTTAATCTTTGTAGGTGTAGCTTTCATGGTCACTGTCTCTTAGCCAGGCATGAGAATAAGTGATGCTAAAAATTGCATGTCCGGAATTTGGGCAAGTTTACCCAGGCGTCATAAACAATATTAAAGTTCAACAATCACTAGGTTGGCTTGGTAGTGGCATGCTTATGAATAACTGAGAGACGTCACAACCTTAGCTCATGAATCAGTTGGTAGTTTAGCAATCACAAGGTATACAAGTTGACACAGACTTCATATCATTCTTCAAACTAATTAAGAGACAGCATAACTTTGGCTCATGAACAATTTGGGAGTTAGGCAATCACTATGTTTCCAAGTTTTAAGGGACAACACACTACGTTTCAATATAATTAGGAGACGCCACATCCTTGGATCATGAACAATCTTAAAGTTCAACAATCACTAGGTTGGCTTGGTAGACGTCACAACCTCGGCTCATGAACAATTTGGAGTGTAGCCATCACTAGAATTGCAAGTTTTTAGGGACTGGAAATCATGCTTAAGAAAAATTAAAAGACGGCGCAACCTTGGATTCTGATAAGTTTTTGAGTTCAACAATAACTAGGTTGTCTTGTTATTAACTTGTGAGTTCAACATTCACCAGGCTTGCTAGTTTGAGGGACTATACATAATGCTTCCAAATAATAAAGATATGGCACAATCTTAGATCATGATCAACTTGATCATCAATCACTAGATATGCAAGCTTTTGGAGACTACACCTTTTGTTTCACTTGATCATGAAACAAATAACAAACAATCTGTAGGGTGGCAGGTTTTGATGGATCCTTAAAAACATTGGCTCAGGAACAATATCTCCAATGTTTAATAAACTTAATACAAAACATTTTACACCCAGTACACCCAGTACGACCTCTCAGACCTTTGGGTTGTTATCATTTGTCCATCATGAAGTGGTTACTAACTTTATTGCTATTTCATACCTTTTTCATGTTCACCAAAACTGTGATTCCTCTCCAAACTTCACTATGATGTGCCCTCATGTTCCGTTGTCGTCGGCTCTGTTGATGTCACCATCGTCTATGGTAGTAGCAGCAAAACCTTTCCTCGTCAAAACCATCAAGACAATCTAAAACAAAATCAAGTCAATCAGGGCATTTTGAATTGAAAGAATTCTGACAATAGGATTGGGTAAAATGTTTGATTTGTAATATTTGAAGCAATGGTAAACTTCAAGGAGAGTATGACTTGTTTCTTTAATCTTTGTAGGTGTAGCTTTCATGGTCACTGTCTCTTAGCCGGGCATGAGAATAAGTGATGCTAAAAATTGCATGTCTGGAATTTGGGCAAGTTTACCCAGGCGTCATAAACAATATTAAAGTTCAACAATCACTAGGTTGGCTTGGTAGTGGCATGCTTATGAATAACTGAGAGACGTCACAACCTTAGCTCATGAATCAGTTGGTAGTTTAGCAATCACAAGGTATACAAGTTGACACAGACTTCATATCATTCTTCAAACTAATTAAGAGACAGCATAACTTTGGCTCATGAACAATTTGGGAGTTAGGCAATCACTATGTTTCCAAGTTTTAAGGGACAACACACTACGTTTCAATATAATTAGGAGACGCCACATCCTTGGATCATGAACAATCTTAAAGTTCAACAATCACTAGGTTGGCTTGGTAGACGTCACAACCTCGGCTCATGAACAATTTGGAGTGTAGCCATCACTAGAATTGCAAGTTTTTAGGGACTGGAAATCATGCTTAAGAAAAATTAAAAGACGGCGCAACCTTGGATTCTGATAAGTTTTTGAGTTCAACAATAACTAGGTTGTCTTGTTATTAACTTGTGAGTTCAACATTCACCAGGCTTGCTAGTTTGAGGGACTATACATAATGCTTCCAAATAATAAAGATATGGCACAATCTTAGATCATGATCAACTTGATCATCAATCACTAGATATGCAAGCTTTTGGAGACTACACCTTTTGTTTCACTTGATCATGAAACAAATAACAAACAATCTGTAGGGTGGCAGGTTTTGATGGATCCTTAAAAACATTGGCTCAGGAACAATATCTCCAATGTTTAATAAACTTAATACAAAACATTTTACACCCAGTACACCCAGTACGACCTCTCAGACCTTTGGGTTGTTATTATTTGTCCATCATGAAGTGGTTACTAACTTTATTGCTATTTCATACCTTTTTCATGTTCACCAAAACTGTGATTCCTCTCCAAACTTCACTATGATGTGCCCTCATGTTCCGTTGTCGTCGGCTCTGTTGATGTCACCATCGTCTATGGTAGTAGCAGCAAAACCTTTCCTCGTCAAAACCATCAAGACAATCTAAAACAAAATCAAGTCAATCAGGGCATTTTGAATTGAAAGAATTCTGACAATAGGATTGGGTAAAATGTTTGATTTGTAATATTTGAAGCAATGGTAAACTTCAAGGAGAGTATGACTTGTTTCTTTAATCTTTGTAGGTGTAGCTTTCATGGTCACTGTCTCTTAGCCGGGCATGAGAATAAGTGATGCTAAAAATTGCATGTCCGGAATTTGGGCAAGTTTACCCAGGCGTCATAAACAATATTAAAGTTCAACAATCACTAGGTTGGCTTGGTAGTGGCATGCTTATGAATAACTGAGAGACGTCACAACCTTAGCTCATGAATCAGTTGGTAGTTTAGCAATCACAAGGTATACAAGTTGACACAGACTTCATATCATTCTTCAAACTAATTAAGAGACAGCATAACTTTGGCTCATGAACAATTTGGGAGTTAGGCAATCACTATGTTTCCAAGTTTTAAGGGACAACACACTACGTTTCAATATAATTAGGAGACGCCACATCCTTGGATCATGAACAATCTTAAAGTTCAACAATCACTAGGTTGGCTTGGTAGACGTCACAACCTCGGCTCATGAACAATTTGGAGTGTTGCCATCACTAGAATTGCAAGTTTTTAGGGACTGGAAATCATGCTTAAGAAAAATTAAAAGACGGCGCAACCTTGGATTCTGATAAGTTTTTGAGTTCAACAATAACTAGGTTGTCTTGTTATTAACTTGTGAGTTCAACATTCACCAGGCTTGCTAGTTTGAGGGACTATACATAATGCTTCCAAATAATAAAGATATGGCACAATCTTAGATCATGATCAACTTGATCATCAATCACTAGATATGCAAGCTTTTGGAGACTACACCTTTTGTTTCACTTGATCATGAAACAAATAACAAACAATCTGTAGGGTGGCAGGTTTTGATGGATCCTTAAAAACATTGGCTCAGGAACAATATCTCCAATGTTTAATAAACTTAATACAAAACATTTTACACCCAGTACACCCAGTACGACCTCTCAGACCTTTGGGTTGTTATCATTTGTCCATCATGAAGTGGTTACTAACTTTATTGCTATTTCATACCTTTTTCATGTTCACCAAAACTGTGATTCCTCTCCAAACTTCACTATGATGTGCCCTCATGTTCCGTTGTCGTCGGCTCTGTTGATGTCACCATCGTCTATGGTAGTAGCAGCAAAACCTTTCCTCGTCAAAACCATCAAGACAATCTAAAACAAAATCAAGTCAATCAGGGCATTTTGAATTGAAAGAATTCTGACAATAGGATTGGGTAAAATGTTTGATTTGTAATATTTGAAGCAATGGTAAACTTCAAGGAGAGTATGACTTGTTTCTTTAATCTTTGTAGGTGTAGCTTTCATGGTCACTGTCTCTTAGCCGGGCATGAGAATAAGTGATGCTAAAAATTGCATGTCTGGAATTTGGGCAAGTTTACCCAGGCGTCATAAACAATATTAAAGTTCAACAATCACTAGGTTGGCTTGGTAGTGGCATGCTTATGAATAACTGAGAGACGTCACAACCTTAGCTCATGAATCAGTTGGTAGTTTAGCAATCACAAGGTATACAAGTTGACACAGACTTCATATCATTCTTCAAACTAATTAAGAGACAGCATAACTTTGGCTCATGAACAATTTGGGAGTTAGGCAATCACTATGTTTCCAAGTTTTAAGGGACAACACACTACGTTTCAATATAATTAGGAGACGCCACATCCTTGGATCATGAACAATCTTAAAGTTCAACAATCACTAGGTTGGCTTGGTAGACGTCACAACCTCGGCTCATGAACAATTTGGAGTGTAGCCATCACTAGAATTGCAAGTTTTTAGGGACTGGAAATCATGCTTAAGAAAAATTAAAAGACGGCGCAACCTTGGATTCTGATAAGTTTTTGAGTTCAACAATAACTAGGTTGTCTTGTTATTAACTTGTGAGTTCAACATTCACCAGGCTTGCTAGTTTGAGGGACTATACATAATGCTTCCAAATAATAAAGATATGGCACAATCTTAGATCATGATCAACTTGATCATCAATCACTAGATATGCAAGCTTTTGGAGACTACACCTTTTGTTTCACTTGATCATGAAACAAATAACAAACAATCTGTAGGGTGGCAGGTTTTGATGGATCCTTAAAAACATTGGCTCAGGAACAATATCTCCAATGTTTAATAAACTTAATACAAAACATTTTACACCCAGTACACCCAGTACGACCTCTCAGACCTTTGGGTTGTTATTATTTGTCCATCATGAAGTGGTTACTAACTTTATTGCTATTTCATACCTTTTTCATGTTCACCAAAACTGTGATTCCTCTCCAAACTTCACTATGATGTGCCCTCATGTTCCGTTGTCGTCGGCTCTGTTGATGTCACCATCGTCTATGGTAGTAGCAGCAAAACCTTTCCTCGTCAAAACCATCAAGACAATCTAAAACAAAATCAAGTCAATCAGGGCATTTTGAATTGAAAGAATTCTGACAATAGGATTGGGTAAAATGTTTGATTTGTAATATTTGAAGCAATGGTAAACTTCAAGGAGAGTATGACTTGTTTCTTTAATCTTTGTAGGTGTAGCTTTCATGGTCACTGTCTCTTAGCCGGGCATGAGAATAAGTGATGCTAAAAATTGCATGTCCGGAATTTGGGCAAGTTTACCCAGGCGTCATAAACAATATTAAAGTTCAACAATCACTAGGTTGGCTTGGTAGTGGCATGCTTATGAATAACTGAGAGACGTCACAACCTTAGCTCATGAATCAGTTGGTAGTTTAGCAATCACAAGGTATACAAGTTGACACAGACTTCATATCATTCTTCAAACTAATTAAGAGACAGCATAACTTTGGCTCATGAACAATTTGGGAGTTAGGCAATCACTATGTTTCCAAGTTTTAAGGGACAACACACTACGTTTCAATATAATTAGGAGACGCCACATCCTTGGATCATGAACAATCTTAAAGTTCAACAATCACTAGGTTGGCTTGGTAGACGTCACAACCTCGGCTCATGAACAATTTGGAGTGTAGCCATCACTAGAATTGCAAGTTTTTAGGGACTGGAAATCATGCTTAAGAAAAATTAAAAGACGGCGCAACCTTGGATTCTGATAAGTTTTTGAGTTCAACAATAACTAGGTTGTCTTGTTATTAACTTGTGAGTTCAACATTCACCAGGCTTGCTAGTTTGAGGGACTATACATAATGCTTCCAAATAATAAAGATATGGCACAATCTTAGATCATGATCAACTTGATCATCAATCACTAGATATGCAAGCTTTTGGAGACTACACCTTTTGTTTCACTTGATCATGAAACAAATAACAAACAATCTGTAGGGTGGCAGGTTTTGATGGATCCTTACAAACATTGGCTCAGGAACAATATCTCCAATGTTTAATAAACTTAATACAAAACATTTTACACCCAGTACACCCAGTACGACCTCTCAGACCTTTGGGTTGTTATCATTTGTCCATCATGAAGTGGTTACTAACTTTATTGCTATTTCATACCTTTTTCATGTTCACCAAAACTGTGATTCCTCTCCAAACTTCACTATGATGTGCCCTCATGTTCCGTTGTCGTCGGCTCTGTTGATGTCACCATCGTCTATGGTAGTAGCAGCAAAACCTTTCCTCGTCAAAACCATCAAGACAATCTAAAACAAAATCAAGTCAATCAGGGCATTTTGAATTGAAAGAATTCTGACAATAGGATTGGGTAAAATGTTTGATTTGTAATATTTGAAGCAATGGTAAACTTCAAGGAGAGTATGACTTGTTTCTTTAATCTTTGTAGGTGTAGCTTTCATGGTCACTGTCTCTTAGCCGGGCATGAGAATAAGTGATGCTAAAAATTGCATGTCCGGAATTTGGGCAAGTTTACCCAGGCGTCATAAACAATATTAAAGTTCAACAATCACTAGGTTGGCTTGGTAGTGGCATGCTTATGAATAACTGAGAGACGTCACAACCTTAGCTCATGAATCAGTTGGTAGTTTAGCAATCACAAGGTATACAAGTTGACACAGACTTCATATCATTCTTCAAACTAATTAAGAGACAGCATAACTTTGGCTCATGAACAATTTGGGAGTTAGGCAATCACTATGTTTCCAAGTTTTAAGGGACAACACACTACGTTTCAATATAATTAGGAGACGCCACATCCTTGGATCATGAACAATCTTAAAGTTCAACAATCACTAGGTTGGCTTGGTAGACGTCACAACCTCGGCTCATGAACAATTTGGAGTGTAGCCATCACTAGAATTGCAAGTTTTTAGGGACTGGAAATCATGCTTAAGAAAAATTAAAAGACGGCGCAACCTTGGATTCTGATAAGTTTTTGAGTTCAACAATAACTAGGTTGTCTTGTTATTAACTTGTGAGTTCAACATTCACCAGGCTTGCTAGTTTGAGGGACTATACATAATGCTTCCAAATAATAAAGATATGGCACAATCTTAGATCATGATCAACTTGATCATCAATCACTAGATATGCAAGCTTTTGGAGACTACACCTTTTGTTTCACTTGATCATGAAACAAATAACAAACAATCTGTAGGGTGGCAGGTTTTGATGGATCCTTACAAACATTGGCTCAGGAACAATATCTCCAATGTTTAATAAACTTAATACAAAACATTTTACACCCAGTACACCCAGTACGACCTCTCAGACCTTTGGGTTGTTATCATTTGTCCATCATGAAGTGGTTACTAACTTTATTGCTATTTCATACCTTTTTCATGTTCACCAAAACTGTGATTCCTCTCCAAACTTCACTATGATGTGCCCTCATGTTCCGTTGTCGTCGGCTCTGTTGATGTCACCATCGTCTATGGTAGTAGCAGCAAAACCTTTCCTCGTCAAAACCATCAAGACAATCTAAAACAAAATCAAGTCAATCAGGGCATTTTGAATTGAAAGAATTCTGACAATAGGATTGGGTAAAATGTTTGATTTGTAATATTTGAAGCAATGGTAAACTTCAAGGAGAGTATGACTTGTTTCTTTAATCTTTGTAGGTGTAGCTTTCATGGTCACTGTCTCTTAGCCGGGCATGAGAATAAGTGATGCTAAAAATTGCATGTCCGGAATTTGGGCAAGTTTACCCAGGCGTCATAAACAATATTAAAGTTCAACAATCACTAGGTTGGCTTGGTAGTGGCATGCTTATGAATAACTGAGAGACGTCACAACCTTAGCTCATGAATCAGTTGGTAGTTTAGCAATCACAAGGTATACAAGTTGACACAGACTTCATATCATTCTTCAAACTAATTAAGAGACAGCATAACTTTGGCTCATGAACAATTTGGGAGTTAGGCAATCACTATGTTTCCAAGTTTTAAGGGACAACACACTACGTTTCAATATAATTAGGAGACGCCACATCCTTGGATCATGAACAATCTTAAAGTTCAACAATCACTAGGTTGGCTTGGTAGACGTCACAACCTCGGCTCATGAACAATTTGGAGTGTAGCCATCACTAGAATTGCAAGTTTTTAGGGACTGGAAATCATGCTTAAGAAAAATTAAAAGACGGCGCAACCTTGGATTCTGATAAGTTTTTGAGTTCAACAATAACTAGGTTGTCTTGTTATTAACTTGTGAGTTCAACATTCACCAGGCTTGCTAGTTTGAGGGACTATACATAATGCTTCCAAATAATAAAGATATGGCACAATCTTAGATCATGATCAACTTGATCATCAATCACTAGATATGCAAGCTTTTGGAGACTACACCTTTTGTTTCACTTGATCATGAAACAAATAACAAACAATCTGTAGGGTGGCAGGTTTTGATGGATCCTTACAAACATTGGCTCAGGAACAATATCTCCAATGTTTAATAAACTTAATACAAAACATTTTACACCCAGTACACCCAGTACGACCTCTCAGACCTTTGGGTTGTTATCATTTGTCCATCATGAAGTGGTTACTAACTTTATTGCTATTTCATACCTTTTTCATGTTCACCAAAACTGTGATTCCTCTCCAAACTTCACTATGATGTGCCCTCATGTTCCGTTGTCGTCGGCTCTGTTGATGTCACCATCGTCTATGGTAGTAGCAGCAAAACCTTTCCTCGTCAAAACCATCAAGACAATCTAAAACAAAATCAAGTCAATCAGGGCATTTTGAATTGAAAGAATTCTGACAATAGGATTGGGTAAAATGTTTGATTTGTAATATTTGAAGCAATGGTAAACTTCAAGGAGAGTATGACTTGTTTCTTTAATCTTTGTAGGTGTAGCTTTCATGGTCACTGTCTCTTAGCCGGGCATGAGAATAAGTGATGCTAAAAATTGCATGTCCGGAATTTGGGCAAGTTTACCCAGGCGTCATAAACAATATTAAAGTTCAACAATCACTAGGTTGGCTTGGTAGTGGCATGCTTATGAATAACTGAGAGACGTCACAACCTTAGCTCATGAATCAGTTGGTAGTTTAGCAATCACAAGGTATACAAGTTGACACAGACTTCATATCATTCTTCAAACTAATTAAGAGACAGCATAACTTTGGCTCATGAACAATTTGGGAGTTAGGCAATCACTATGTTTCCAAGTTTTAAGGGACAACACACTACGTTTCAATATAATTAGGAGACGCCACATCCTTGGATCATGAACAATCTTAAAGTTCAACAATCACTAGGTTGGCTTGGTAGACGTCACAACCTCGGCTCATGAACAATTTGGAGTGTAGCCATTTTTTAGGGACTACAAATCATGCTTCGTAACTAACATCTTGTAGTTTCAACATTCACTAGGTTTGCAAGTTTTTAGGGACTGGAAATCATGCTTAAGAAAAATTAAAAGACGGCGCAACCTTGGATTCTGAAAAGTTTTTGAGTTCAACAATAACTAGGTTGTCTTGTTATTAACTTGTCAGTTCAACATTCACCAGGCTTGCTAGTTTGAGGGACTATACATAATGCTTCCAAATAATAAAGATATGGCACAATCTTAGATCATGATCAACTTGATCATCAATCACTAGATATGCAAGCTTTTGGAGACTACACCTTTTGTTTCACTTGATCATGAAACAAATAACAAACAATCTGTAGGGTGGCAGGTTTTGATGGATCCTTAAAAACATTGGCTCAGGAACAATATCTCCAATGTTTAATAAACTTAATACAAAACATTTTACACCCAGTACACCCAGTACGACCTCTCAGACCTTTGGGTTGTTATCATTTGTCCATCATGAAGTGGTTACTAACTTTATTGCTATTTCATACCTTTTCCATGTTCACCAAAACTGTGATTCCTCTCCAAACTTCACTATGATGTGCCCTCATGTTCCGTTGTCGTCGGCTCTGTTGATGTCACCATCGTCTATGGTAGTAGCAGCAAAACCTTTCCTCGTCAAAACCATCAAGACAATCTAAAACAAAATCAAGTCAATCAGGGCATTTTGAATTGAAAGAATTCTGACAATAGGATTGGGTAAAATGTTTGATTTGTAATATTTGAAGCAATGGTAAACTTCAAGGAGAGTATGACTTGTTTCTTTAATCTTTGTAGGTGTAGCTTTCATGGTCACTGTCTCTTAGCCGGGCATGAGAATAAGTGATGCTAAAAATTGCATGTCCGGAATTTGGGCAAGTTTACCCAGGCGTCATAAACAATATTAAAGTTCAACAATCACTAGGTTGGCTTGGTAGTGGCATGCTTATGAATAACTGAGAGACGTCACAACCTTAGCTCATGAATCAGTTGGTAGTTTAGCAATCACAAGGTATACAAGTTGACACAGACTTCATATCATTCTTCAAACTAATTAAGAGACAGCATAACTTTGGCTCATGAACAATTTGGGAGTTAGGCAATCACTATGTTTCCAAGTTTTAAGGGACAACACACTACGTTTCAATATAATTAGGAGACGCCACATCCTTGGATCATGAACAATCTTAAAGTTCAACAATCACTAGGTTGGCTTGGTAGACGTCACAACCTCGGCTCATGAACAATTTGGAGTGTAGCCATTTTTTAGGGACTACAAATCATGCTTCGTAACTAACATCTTGTAGTTTCAACATTCACTAGGTTTGCAAGTTTTTAGGGACTGGAAATCATGCTTAAGAAAAATTAAAAGACGGCGCAACCTTGGATTCTGAAAAGTTTTTGAGTTCAACAATAACTAGGTTGTCTTGTTATTAACTTGTCAGTTCAACATTCACCAGGCTTGCTAGTTTGAGGGACTATACATAATGCTTCCAAATAATAAAGATATGGCACAATCTTAGATCATGATCAACTTGATCATCAATCACTAGATATGCAAGCTTTTGGAGACTACACCTTTTGTTTCACTTGATCATGAAACAAATAACAAACAATCTGTAGGGTGGCAGGTTTTGATGGATCCTTAAAAACATTGGCTCAGGAACAATATCTCCAATGTTTAATAAACTTAATACAAAACATTTTACACCCAGTACACCCAGTACGACCTCTCAGACCTTTGGGTTGTTATCATTTGTCCATCATGAAGTGGTTACTAACTTTATTGCTATTTCATACCTTTTTCATGTTCACCAAAACTGTGATTCCTCTCCAAACTTCACTATGATGTGCCCTCATGTTCCGTTGTCGTCGGCTCTGTTGATGTCACCATCGTCTATGGTAGTAGCAGCAAAACCTTTCCTCGTCAAAACCATCAAGACAACCTAAAACAAAATCAAGTCAATCAGGGCATTTTGAATTGAAAGAATTCTGACAATAGGATTGGGTAAAATGTTTGATTTGTAATATTTGAAGCAATGGTAAACTTCAAGGAGAGTATGACTTGTTTCTTTAATCTTTGTAGGTGTAGCTTTCATGGTCACTGTCTCTTAGCCGGGCATGAGAATAAGCGATGCTAAAAATTGCATGTCCGGAATTTGGGCAAGTTTACCCAGGCGTCATAAACAATATTAAAGTTCAACAATCACTAGGTTGGCTTGGTAGTGGCATGCTTATGAATAACTGAGAGACGTCACAACCTTAGCTCATGAATCAGTTGGTAGTTTAGCAATCACAAGGTATACAAGTTGACACAGACTTCATATCATTCTTCAAACTAATTAAGAGACAGCATAACTTTGGCTCATGAACAATTTGGGAGTTAGGCAATCACTATGTTTCCAAGTTTTAAGGGACAACACACTACGTTTCAATATAATTAGGAGACGCCACATCCTTGGATCATGAACAATCTTAAAGTTCAACAATCACTAGGTTGGCTTGGTAGACGTCACAACCTCGGCTCATGAACAATTTGGAGTGTAGCCATCACTAGAATTGCAAGTTTTTAGGGACTGGAAATCATGCTTAAGAAAAATTAAAAGACGGCGCAACCTTGGATTCTGATAAGTTTTTGAGTTCAACAATAACTAGGTTGTCTTGTTATTAACTTGTGAGTTCAACATTCACCAGGCTTGCTAGTTTGAGGGACTATACATAATGCTTCCAAATAATAAAGATATGGCACAATCTTAGATCATGATCAACTTGATCATCAATCACTAGATATGCAAGCTTTTGGAGACTACACCTTTTGTTTCACTTGATCATGAAACAAATAAACAATCTGTAGGGTGGCAGGTTTTGATGGATCCTTAAAAACATTGGCTCAGGAACAATATCTCCAATGTTTAATAAACTTAATACAAAACATTTTACACCCAGTACACCCAGTACGACCTCTCAGACCTTTGGGTTGTTATCATTTGTCCATCATGAAGTGGTTACTAACTTTATTGCTATTTCATACCTTTTTCATGTTCACCAAAACTGTGATTCCTCTCCAAACTTCACTATGATGTGCCCTCATGTTCCGTTGTCGTCGGCTCTGTTGATGTCACCATCGTCTATGGTAGTAGCAGCAAAACCTTTCCTCGTCAAAACCATCAAGACAACCTAAAACAAAATCAAGTCAATCAGGGCATTTTGAATTGAAAGAATTCTGACAATAGGATTGGGTAAAATGTTTGATTTGTAATATTTGAAGCAATGGTAAACTTCAAGGAGAGTATGACTTGTTTCTTTAATCTTTGTAGGTGTAGCTTTCATGGTCACTGTCTCTTAGCCGGGCATGAGAATAAGCGATGCTAAAAATTGCATGTCCGGAATTTGGGCAAGTTTACCCAGGCGTCATAAACAATATTAAAGTTCAACAATCACTAGGTTGGCTTGGTAGTGGCATGCTTATGAATAACTGAGAGACGTCACAACCTTAGCTCATGAATCAGTTGGTAGTTTAGCAATCACAAGGTATACAAGTTGACACAGACTTCATATCATTCTTCAAACTAATTAAGAGACAGCATAACTTTGGCTCATGAACAATTTGGGAGTTAGGCAATCACTATGTTTCCAAGTTTTAAGGGACAACACACTACGTTTCAATATAATTAGGAGACGCCACATCCTTGGATCATGAACAATCTTAAAGTTCAACAATCACTAGGTTGGCTTGGTAGACGTCACAACCTCGGCTCATGAACAATTTGGAGTGTAGCCATCACTAGAATTGCAAGTTTTTAGGGACTGGAAATCATGCTTAAGAAAAATTAAAAGACGGCGCAACCTTGGATTCTGATAAGTTTTTGAGTTCAACAATAACTAGGTTGTCTTGTTATTAACTTGTGAGTTCAACATTCACCAGGCTTGCTAGTTTGAGGGACTATACATAATGCTTCCAAATAATAAAGATATGGCACAATCTTAGATCATGATCAACTTGATCATCAATCACTAGATATGCAAGCTTTTGGAGACTACACCTTTTGTTTCACTTGATCATGAAACAAATAAACAATCTGTAGGGTGGCAGGTTTTGATGGATCCTTAAAAACATTGGCTCAGGAACAATATCTCCAATGTTTAATAAACTTAATACAAAACATTTTACACCCAGTACACCCAGTACGACCTCTCAGACCTTTGGGTTGTTATCATTTGTCCATCATGAAGTGGTTACTAACTTTATTGCTATTTCATACCTTTTTCATGTTCACCAAAACTGTGATTCCTCTCCAAACTTCACTATGATGTGCCCTCATGTTCCGTTGTCGTCGGCTCTGTTGATGTCACCATCGTCTATGGTAGTAGCAGCAAAACCTTTCCTCGTCAAAACCATCAAGACAACCTAAAACAAAATCAAGTCAATCAGGGCATTTTGAATTGAAAGAATTCTGACAATAGGATTGGGTAAAATGTTTGATTTGTAATATTTGAAGCAATGGTAAACTTCAAGGAGAGTATGACTTGTTTCTTTAATCTTTGTAGGTGTAGCTTTCATGGTCACTGTCTCTTAGCCGGGCATGAGAATAAGCGATGCTAAAAATTGCATGTCCGGAATTTGGGCAAGTTTACCCAGGCGTCATAAACAATATTAAAGTTCAACAATCACTAGGTTGGCTTGGTAGTGGCATGCTTATGAATAACTGAGAGATGTCACAACCTTAGCTCATGAATCAGTTGGTAGTTTAGCAATCACAAGGTATACAAGTTGACACAGACTTCATATCATTCTTCAAACTAATTAAGAGACAGCATAACTTTGGCTCATGAACAATTTGGGAGTTAGGCAATCACTATGTTTCCAAGTTTTAAGGGACAACACACTACGTTTCAATATAATTAGGAGACGCCACATCCTTGGATCATGAACAATCTTAAAGTTCAACAATCACTAGGTTGGCTTGGTAGACGTCACAACCTCGGCTCATGAACAATTTGGAGTGTAGCCATCACTAGAATTGCAAGTTTTTAGGGACTGGAAATCATGCTTAAGAATAATTAAAAGACGGCGCAACCTTGGATTCTGAAAAGTTTTTGAGTTCAACAATAACTAGGTTGTCTTGTTATTAACTTGTGAGTTCAACATTCACCAGGCTTGCTAGTTTGAGGGACTATACATAATGCTTCCAAATAATAAAGATATGGCACAATCTTAGATCATGATCAACTTGATCATCAATCACTAGATATGCAAGCTTTTGGAGACTACACCTTTTGTTTCACTTGATCATGAAACAAATAAACAATCTGTAGGGTGGCAGGTTTTGATGGATCCTTAAAAACATTGGCTCAGGAACAATATCTCCAATGTTTAATAAACTTAATACAAAACATTTTACACCCAGTACACCCAGTACGACCTCTCAGACCTTTGGGTTGTTATCATTTGTCCATCATGAAGTGGTTACTAACTTTATTGCTATTTCATACCTTTTCCATGTTCACCAAAACTGTGATTCCTCTCCAAACTTCACTATGATGTGCCCTCATGTTCCGTTGTCGTCGGCTCTGTTGATGTCACCATCGTCTATGGTAGTAGCAGCAAAACCTTTCCTCGTCAAAACCATCAAGACAATCTAAAACAAAATCAAGTCAATCAGGGCATTTTGAATTGAAAGAATTCTGACAATAGGATTGGGTAAAATGTTTGATTTGTAATATTTGAAGCAATGGTAAACTTCAAGGAGAGTATGACTTGTTTCTTTAATCTTTGTAGGTGTAGCTTTCATGGTCACTGTCTCTTAGCCGGGCATGAGAATAAGTGATGCTAAAAATTGCATGTCTGGAATTTGGGCAAGTTTACCCAGGCGTCATAAACAATATTAAAGTTCAACAATCACTAGGTTGGCTTGGTAGTGGCATGCTTATGAATAACTGAGAGACGTCACAACCTTAGCTCATGAATCAGTTGGTAGTTTAGCAATCACAAGGTATACAAGTTGACACAGACTTCATATCATTCTTCAAACTAATTAAGAGACAGCATAACTTTGGCTCATGAACAATTTGGGAGTTAGGCAATCACTATGTTTCCAAGTTTTAAGGGACAACACACTACGTTTCAATATAATTAGGAGACGCCACATCCTTGGATCATGAACAATCTTAAAGTTCAACAATCACTAGGTTGGCTTGGTAGACGTCACAACCTCGGCTCATGAACAATTTGGAGTGTAGCCATCACTAGAATTGCAAGTTTTTAGGGACTGGAAATCATGCTTAAGAAAAATTAAAAGACGGCGCAACCTTGGATTCTGATAAGTTTTTGAGTTCAACAATAACTAGGTTGTCTTGTTATTAACTTGTGAGTTCAACATTCACCAGGCTTGCTAGTTTGAGGGACTATACATAATGCTTCCAAATAATAAAGATATGGCACAATCTTAGATCATGATCAACTTGATCATCAATCACTAGATATGCAAGCTTTTGGAGACTACACCTTTTGTTTCACTTGATCATGAAACAAATAACAAACAATCTGTAGGGTGGCAGGTTTTGATGGATCCTTAAAAACATTGGCTCAGGAACAATATCTCCAATGTTTAATAAACTTAATACAAAACATTTTACACCCAGTACACCCAGTACGACCTCTCAGACCTTTGGGTTGTTATTATTTGTCCATCATGAAGTGGTTACTAACTTTATTGCTATTTCATACCTTTTTCATGTTCACCAAAACTGTGATTCCTCTCCAAACTTCACTATGATGTGCCCTCATGTTCCGTTGTCGTCGGCTCTGTTGATGTCACCATCGTCTATGGTAGTAGCAGCAAAACCTTTCCTCGTCAAAACCATCAAGACAATCTAAAACAAAATCAAGTCAATCAGGGCATTTTGAATTGAAAGAATTCTGACAATAGGATTGGGTAAAATGTTTGATTTGTAATATTTGAAGCAATGGTAAACTTCAAGGAGAGTATGACTTGTTTCTTTAATCTTTGTAGGTGTAGCTTTCATGGTCACTGTCTCTTAGCCGGGCATGAGAATAAGTGATGCTAAAAATTGCATGTCCGGAATTTGGGCAAGTTTACCCAGGCGTCATAAACAATATTAAAGTTCAACAATCACTAGGTTGGCTTGGTAGTGGCATGCTTATGAATAACTGAGAGACGTCACAACCTTAGCTCATGAATCAGTTGGTAGTTTAGCAATCACAAGGTATACAAGTTGACACAGACTTCATATCATTCTTCAAACTAATTAAGAGACAGCATAACTTTGGCTCATGAACAATTTGGGAGTTAGGCAATCACTATGTTTCCAAGTTTTAAGGGACAACACACTACGTTTCAATATAATTAGGAGACGCCACATCCTTGGATCATGAACAATCTTAAAGTTCAACAATCACTAGGTTGGCTTGGTAGACGTCACAACCTCGGCTCATGAACAATTTGGAGTGTAGCCATCACTAGAATTGCAAGTTTTTAGGGACTGGAAATCATGCTTAAGAAAAATTAAAAGACGGCGCAACCTTGGATTCTGATAAGTTTTTGAGTTCAACAATAACTAGGTTGTCTTGTTATTAACTTGTGAGTTCAACATTCACCAGGCTTGCTAGTTTGAGGGACTATACATAATGCTTCCAAATAATAAAGATATGGCACAATCTTAGATCATGATCAACTTGATCATCAATCACTAGATATGCAAGCTTTTGGAGACTACACCTTTTGTTTCACTTGATCATGAAACAAATAACAAACAATCTGTAGGGTGGCAGGTTTTGATGGATCCTTACAAACATTGGCTCAGGAACAATATCTCCAATGTTTAATAAACTTAATACAAAACATTTTACACCCAGTACACCCAGTACGACCTCTCAGACCTTTGGGTTGTTATCATTTGTCCATCATGAAGTGGTTACTAACTTTATTGCTATTTCATACCTTTTTCATGTTCACCAAAACTGTGATTCCTCTCCAAACTTCACTATGATGTGCCCTCATGTTCCGTTGTCGTCGGCTCTGTTGATGTCACCATCGTCTATGGTAGTAGCAGCAAAACCTTTCCTCGTCAAAACCATCAAGACAATCTAAAACAAAATCAAGTCAATCAGGGCATTTTGAATTGAAAGAATTCTGACAATAGGATTGGGTAAAATGTTTGATTTGTAATATTTGAAGCAATGGTAAACTTCAAGGAGAGTATGACTTGTTTCTTTAATCTTTGTAGGTGTAGCTTTCATGGTCACTGTCTCTTAGCCGGGCATGAGAATAAGTGATGCTAAAAATTGCATGTCCGGAATTTGGGCAAGTTTACCCAGGCGTCATAAACAATATTAAAGTTCAACAATCACTAGGTTGGCTTGGTAGTGGCATGCTTATGAATAACTGAGAGACGTCACAACCTTAGCTCATGAATCAGTTGGTAGTTTAGCAATCACAAGGTATACAAGTTGACACAGACTTCATATCATTCTTCAAACTAATTAAGAGACAGCATAACTTTGGCTCATGAACAATTTGGGAGTTAGGCAATCACTATGTTTCCAAGTTTTAAGGGACAACACACTACGTTTCAATATAATTAGGAGACGCCACATCCTTGGATCATGAACAATCTTAAAGTTCAACAATCACTAGGTTGGCTTGGTAGACGTCACAACCTCGGCTCATGAACAATTTGGAGTGTAGCCATCACTAGAATTGCAAGTTTTTAGGGACTGGAAATCATGCTTAAGAAAAATTAAAAGACGGCGCAACCTTGGATTCTGATAAGTTTTTGAGTTCAACAATAACTAGGTTGTCTTGTTATTAACTTGTGAGTTCAACATTCACCAGGCTTGCTAGTTTGAGGGACTATACATAATGCTTCCAAATAATAAAGATATGGCACAATCTTAGATCATGATCAACTTGATCATCAATCACTAGATATGCAAGCTTTTGGAGACTACACCTTTTGTTTCACTTGATCATGAAACAAATAACAAACAATCTGTAGGGTGGCAGGTTTTGATGGATCCTTAAAAACATTGGCTCAGGAACAATATCTCCAATGTTTAATAAATTTAATACAAAACATTTTACACCCAGTACACCCAGTACGACCTCTCAGACCTTTGGGTTGTTATCATTTGTCCATCATGAAGTGGTTACTAACTTTATTGCTATTTCATACCTTTTTCATGTTCACCAAAACTGTGATTCCTCTCCAAACTTCACTATGATGTGCCCTCATGTTCCGTTGTCGTCGGCTCTGTTGATGTCACCATCGTCTATGGTAGTAGCAGCAAAACCTTTCCTCGTCAAAACCATCAAGACAATCTAAAACAAAATCAAGTCAATCAGGGCATTTTGAATTGAAAGAATTCTGACAATAGGATTGGGTAAAATGTTTGATTTGTAATATTTGAAGCAATGGTAAACTTCAAGGAGAGTATGACTTGTTTCTTTAATCTTTGTAGGTGTAGCTTTCATGGTCACTGTCTCTTAGCCGGGC
Organism: Leptasterias polaris; assembly: GCA_037783415.1. Lineage (NCBI taxonomy): Eukaryota > Metazoa > Echinodermata > Asteroidea > Forcipulatida > Asteriidae > Leptasterias > Leptasterias polaris. The sequence goes on along the minus strand of JAZGTN010000004.1, from coordinate 5,088,702 downwards.
ATGAGAATAAGTGATGCTAAAAATTGCATGTCCGGAATTTGGGCAAGTTTACCCAGGCGTCATAAACAATATTAAAGTTCAACAATCACTAGGTTGGCTTGGTAGTGGCATGCTTATGAATAACTGAGAGACGTCACAACCTTAGCTCATGAATCAGTTGGTAGTTTAGCAATCACAAGGTATACAAGTTGACACAGACTTCATATCATTCTTCAAACTAATTAAGAGACAGCATAACTTTGGCTCATGAACAATTTGGGAGTTAGGCAATCACTATGTTTCCAAGTTTTAAGGGACAACACACTACGTTTCAATATAATTAGGAGACGCCACATCCTTGGATCATGAACAATCTTAAAGTTCAACAATCACTAGGTTGGCTTGGTAGACGTCACAACCTCGGCTCATGAACAATTTGGAGTGTAGCCATTTTTTAGGGACTACAAATCATGCTTCGTAACTAACATCTTGTAGTTTCAACATTCACTAGGTTTGCAAGATTTTAGGGACTGGAAATCATGCTTAAGAAAAATTAAAAGACGGCGCAACCTTGGATTCTGAAAAGTTTTTGAGTTCAACAATAACTAGGTTGTCTTGTTATTAACTTGTCAGTTCAACATTCACCAGGCTTGCTAGTTTGAGGGACTATACATAATGCTTCCAAATAATAAAGATATGGCACAATCTTAGATCATGATCAACTTGATCATCAATCACTAGATATGCAAGCTTTTGGAGACTACACCTTTTGTTTCACTTGATCATGAAACAAATAACAAACAATCTGTAGGGTGGCAGGTTTTGATGGATCCTTAAAAACATTGGCTCAGGAACAATATCTCCAATGTTTAATAAACTTAATACAAAACATTTTACACCCAGTACACCCAGTACGACCTCTCAGACCTTTGGGTTGTTATCATTTGTCCATCATGAAGTGGTTACTAACTTTATTGCTATTTCATACCTTTTTCATGTTCACCAAAACTGTGATTCCTCTCCAAACTTCACTATGATGTGCCCTCATGTTCCGTTGTCGTCGGCTCTGTTGATGTCACCATCGTCTATGGTAGTAGCAGCAAAACCTTTCCTCGTCAAAACCATCAAGACAATCTAAAACAAAATCAAGTCAATCAGGGCATTTTGAATTGAAAGAATTCTGACAATAGGATTGGGTAAAATGTTTGATTTGTAATATTTTAAGCAATGGTAAACTTCAAGGAGAGTATGACTTGTTTCTTTAATCTTTGTAGGTGTAGCTTTCATGGTCACTGTCTCTTAGCCGGGCATGAGAATAAGTGATGCTAAAAATTGCATGTCCGGAATTTGGGCAAGTTTACCCAGGCGTCATAAACAATATTAAAGTTCAACAATCACTAGGTTGGCTTGGTAGTGGCATGCTTATGAATAACTGAGAGACGTCACAACCTTAGCTCATGAATCAGTTGGTAGTTTAGCAATCACAAGGTATACAAGTTGACACAGACTTCATATCATTCTTCAAACTAATTAAGAGACAGCATAACTTTGGCTCATGAACAATTTGGGAGTTAGGCAATCACTATGTTTCCAAGTTTCAAGGGACAACACACTACGTTTCAATATAATTAGGAGACGCCACATCCTTGGATCATGAACAATCTTAAAGTTCAACAATCACTAGGTTGGCTTGGTAGACGTCACAACCTCGGCTCATGAACAATTTGGAGTGTAGCCATCACTAGAATTGCAAGTTTTTAGGGACTGGAAATCATGCTTAAGAAAAATTAAAAGACGGCGCAACCTTGGATTCTGATAAGTTTTTGAGTTCAACAATAACTAGGTTGTCTTGTTATTAACTTGTGAGTTCAACATTCACCAGGCTTGCTAGTTTGAGGGACTATACATAATGCTTCCAAATAATAAAGATATGGCACAATCTTAGATCATGATCAACTTGATCATCAATCACTAGATATGCAAGCTTTTGGAGACTACACCTTTTGTTTCACTTGATCATGAAACAAATAACAAACAATCTGTAGGGTGGCAGGTTTTGATGGATCCTTAAAAACATTGGCTCAGGAACAATATCTCCAATGTTTAATAAACTTAATACAAAACATTTTACACCCAGTACACCCAGTACGACCTCTCAGACCTTTGGGTTGTTATCATTTGTCCATCATGAAGTGGTTACTAACTTTATTGCTATTTCATACCTTTTTCATGTTCACCAAAACTGTGATTCCTCTCCAAACTTCACTATGATGTGCCCTCATGTTCCGTTGTCGTCGGCTCTGTTGATGTCACCATCGTCTATGGTAGTAGCAGCAAAACCTTTCCTCGTCAAAACCATCAAGACAACCTAAAACAAAATCAAGTCAATCAGGGCATTTTGAATTGAAAGAATTCTGACAATAGGATTGGGTAAAATGTTTGATTTGTAATATTTGAAGCAATGGTAAACTTCAAGGAGAGTATGACTTGTTTCTTTAATCTTTGTAGGTGTAGCTTTCATGGTCACTGTCTCTTAGCCGGGCATGAGAATAAGCGATGCTAAAAATTGCATGTCCGGAATTTGGGCAAGTTTACCCAGGCGTCATAAACAATATTAAAGTTCAACAATCACTAGGTTGGCTTGGTAGTGGCATGCTTATGAATAACTGAGAGACGTCACAACCTTAGCTCATGAATCAGTTGGTAGTTTAGCAATCACAAGGTATACAAGTTGACACAGACTTCATATCATTCTTCAAACTAATTAAGAGACAGCATAACTTTGGCTCATGAACAATTTGGGAGTTAGGCAATCACTATGTTTCCAAGTTTTAAGGGACAACACACTACGTTTCAATATAATTAGGAGACGCCACATCCTTGGATCATGAACAATCTTAAAGTTCAACAATCACTAGGTTGGCTTGGTAGACGTCACAACCTCGGCTCATGAACAATTTGGAGTGTAGCCATCACTAGAATTGCAAGTTTTTAGGGACTGGAAATCATGCTTAAGAAAAATTAAAAGACGGCGCAACCTTGGATTCTGAAAAGTTTTTGAGTTCAACAATAACTAGGTTGTCTTGTTATTAACTTGTCAGTTCAACATTCACCAGGCTTGCTAGTTTGAGGGACTATACATAATGCTTCCAAATAATAAAGATATGGCACAATCTTAGATCATGATCAACTTGATCATCAATCACTAGATATGCAAGCTTTTGGAGACTACACCTTTTGTTTCACTTGATCATGAAACAAATAACAAACAATCTGTAGGGTGGCAGGTTTTGATGGATCCTTAAAAACATTGGCTCAGGAACAATATCTCCAATGTTTAATAAACTTAATACAAAACATTTTACACCCAGTACACCCAGTACGACCTCTCAGACCTTTGGGTTGTTATCATTTGTCCATCATGAAGTGGTTACTAACTTTATTGCTATTTCATACCTTTTTCATGTTCACCAAAACTGTGATTCCTCTCCAAACTTCACTATGATGTGCCCTCATGTTCCGTTGTCGTTGGCTCTGTTGATGTCACCATCGTCTATGGTAGTAGCAGCAAAACCTTTCCTCGTCAAAACCATCAAGACAACCTAAAACAAAATCAAGTCAATCAGGGCATTTTGAATTGAAAGAATTCTGACAATAGGATTGGGTAAAATGTTTGATTTGTAATATTTGAAGCAATGGTAAACTTCAAGGAGAGTATGACTTGTTTCTTTAATCTTTGTAGGTGTAGCTTTCATGGTCACTGTCTCTTAGCCGGGCATGAGAATAAGCGATGCTAAAAATTGCATGTCCGGAATTTGGGCAAGTTTACCCAGGCGTCATAAACAATATTAAAGTTCAACAATCACTAGGTTGGCTTGGTAGTGGCATGCTTATGAATAACTGAGAGACGTCACAACCTTAGCTCATGAATCAGTTGGTAGTTTAGCAATCACAAGGTATACAAGTTGACACAGACTTCATATCATTCTTCAAACTAATTAAGAGACAGCATAACTTTGGCTCATGAACAATTTGGGAGTTAGGCAATCACTATGTTTCCAAGTTTTAAGGGACAACACACTACGTTTCAATATAATTAGGAGACGCCACATCCTTGGATCATGAACAATCTTAAAGTTCAACAATCACTAGGTTGGCTTGGTAGACGTCACAACCTCGGCTCATGAACAATTTGGAGTGTAGCCATCACTAGAATTGCAAGTTTTTAGGGACTGGAAATCATGCTTAAGAAAAATTAAAAGACGGCGCAACCTTGGATTCTGAAAAGTTTTTGAGTTCAACAATAACTAGGTTGTCTTGTTATTAACTTGTCAGTTCAACATTCACCAGGCTTGCTAGTTTGAGGGACTATACATAATGCTTCCAAATAATAAAGATATGGCACAATCTTAGATCATGATCAACTTGATCATCAATCACTAGATATGCAAGCTTTTGGAGACTACACCTTTTGTTTCACTTGATCATGAAACAAATAACAAACAATCTGTAGGGTGGCAGGTTTTGATGGATCCTTAAAAACATTGGCTCAGGAACAATATCTCCAATGTTTAATAAACTTAATACAAAACATTTTACACCCAGTACACCCAGTACGACCTCTCAGACCTTTGGGTTGTTATCATTTGTCCATCATGAAGTGGTTACTAACTTTATTGCTATTTCATACCTTTTTCATGTTCACCAAAACTGTGATTCCTCTCCAAACTTCACTATGATGTGCCCTCATGTTCCGTTGTCGTCGGCTCTGTTGATGTCACCATCGTCTATGGTAGTAGCAGCAAAACCTTTCCTCGTCAAAACCATCAAGACAACCTAAAACAAAATCAAGTCAATCAGGGCATTTTGAATTGAAAGAATTCTGACAATAGGATTGGGTAAAATGTTTGATTTGTAATATTTGAAGCAATGGTAAACTTCAAGGAGAGTATGACTTGTTTCTTTAATCTTTGTAGGTGTAGCTTTCATGGTCACTGTCTCTTAGCCGGGCATGAGAATAAGCGATGCTAAAAATTGCATGTCCGGAATTTGGGCAAGTTTACCCAGGCGTCATAAACAATATTAAAGTTCAACAATCACTAGGTTGGCTTGGTAGTGGCATGCTTATGAATAACTGAGAGACGTCACAACCTTAGCTCATGAATCAGTTGGTAGTTTAGCAATCACAAGGTATACAAGTTGACACAGACTTCATATCATTCTTCAAACTAATTAAGAGACAGCATAACTTTGGCTCATGAACAATTTGGGAGTTAGGCAATCACTATGTTTCCAAGTTTTAAGGGACAACACACTACGTTTCAATATAATTAGGAGACGCCACATCCTTGGATCATGAACAATCTTAAAGTTCAACAATCACTAGGTTGGCTTGGTAGACGTCACAACCTCGGCTCATGAACAATTTGGAGTGTAGCCATTTTTTAGGGACTACAAATCATGCTTCGTAACTAACATCTTGTAGTTTCAACATTCACTAGGTTTGCAAGTTTTTAGGGACTGGAAATCATGCTTAAGAAAAATTAAAAGACGGCGCAACCTTGGATTCTGAAAAGTTTTTGAGTTCAACAATAACTAGGTTGTCTTGTTATTAACTTGTCAGTTCAACATTCACCAGGCTTGCTAGTTTGAGGGACTATACATAATGCTTCCAAATAATAAAGATATGGCACAATCTTAGATCATGATCAACTTGATCATCAATCACTAGATATGCAAGCTTTTGGAGACTACACCTTTTGTTTCACTTGATCATGAAACAAATAACAAACAATCTGTAGGGTGGCAGGTTTTGATGGATCCTTAAAAACATTGGCTCAGGAACAATATCTCCAATGTTTAATAAACTTAATACAAAACATTTTACACCCAGTACACCCAGTACGACCTCTCAGACCTTTGGGTTGTTATCATTTGTCCATCATGAAGTGGTTACTAACTTTATTGCTATTTCATACCTTTTTCATGTTCACCAAAACTGTGATTCCTCTCCAAACTTCACTATGATGTGCCCTCATGTTCCGTTGTCGTCGGCTCTGTTGATGTCACCATCGTCTATGGTAGTAGCAGCAAAACCTTTCCTCGTCAAAACCATCAAGACAACCTAAAACAAAATCAAGTCAATCAGGGCATTTTGAATTGAAAGAATTCTGACAATAGGATTGGGTAAAATGTTTGATTTGTAATATTTGAAGCAATGGTAAACTTCAAGGAGAGTATGACTTGTTTCTTTAATCTTTGTAGGTGTAGCTTTCATGGTCACTGTCTCTTAGCCGGGCATGAGAATAAGCGATGCTAAAAATTGCATGTCCGGAATTTGGGCAAGTTTACCCAGGCGTCATAAACAATATTAAAGTTCAACAATCACTAGGTTGGCTTGGTAGTGGCATGCTTATGAATAACTGAGAGACGTCACAACCTTAGCTCATGAATCAGTTGGTAGTTTAGCAATCACAAGGTATACAAGTTGACACAGACTTCATATCATTCTTCAAACTAATTAAGAGACAGCATAACTTTGGCTCATGAACAATTTGGGAGTTAGGCAATCACTATGTTTCCAAGTTTTAAGGGACAACACACTACGTTTCAATATAATTAGGAGACGCCACATCCTTGGATCATGAACAATCTTAAAGTTCAACAATCACTAGGTTGGCTTGGTAGACGTCACAACCTCGGCTCATGAACAATTTGGAGTGTAGCCATTTTTTAGGGACTACAAATCATGCTTCGTAACTAACATCTTGTAGTTTCAACATTCACTAGGTTTGCAAGTTTTTAGGGACTGGAAATCATGCTTAAGAAAAATTAAAAGACGGCGCAACCTTGGATTCTGAAAAGTTTTTGAGTTCAACAATAACTAGGTTGTCTTGTTATTAACTTGTCAGTTCAACATTCACCAGGCTTGCTAGTTTGAGGGACTATACATAATGCTTCCAAATAATAAAGATATGGCACAATCTTAGATCATGATCAACTTGATCATCAATCACTAGATATGCAAGCTTTTGGAGACTACACCTTTTGTTTCACTTGATCATGAAACAAATAACAAACAATCTGTAGGGTGGCAGGTTTTGATGGATCCTTAAAAACATTGGCTCAGGAACAATATCTCCAATGTTTAATAAACTTAATACAAAACATTTTACACCCAGTACACCCAGTACGACCTCTCAGACCTTTGGGTTGTTATCATTTGTCCATCATGAAGTGGTTACTAACTTTATTGCTATTTCATACCTTTTTCATGTTCACCAAAACTGTGATTCCTCTCCAAACTTCACTATGATGTGCCCTCATGTTCCGTTGTCGTCGGCTCTGTTGATGTCACCATCGTCTATGGTAGTAGCAGCAAAACCTTTCCTCGTCAAAACCATCAAGACAACCTAAAACAAAATCAAGTCAATCAGGGCATTTTGAATTGAAAGAATTCTGACAATAGGATTGGGTAAAATGTTTGATTTGTAATATTTGAAGCAATGGTAAACTTCAAGGAGAGTATGACTTGTTTCTTTAATCTTTGTAGGTGTAGCTTTCATGGTCACTGTCTCTTAGCCGGGCATGAGAATAAGCGATGCTAAAAATTGCATGTCCGGAATTTGGGCAAGTTTACCCAGGCGTCATAAACAATATTAAAGTTCAACAATCACTAGGTTGGCTTGGTAGTGGCATGCTTATGAATAACTGAGAGACGTCACAACCTTAGCTCATGAATCAGTTGGTAGTTTAGCAATCACAAGGTATACAAGTTGACACAGACTTCATATCATTCTTCAAACTAATTAAGAGACAGCATAACTTTGGCTCATGAACAATTTGGGAGTTAGGCAATCACTATGTTTCCAAGTTTTAAGGGACAACACACTACGTTTCAATATAATTAGGAGACGCCACATCCTTGGATCATGAACAATCTTAAAGTTCAACAATCACTAGGTTGGCTTGGTAGACGTCACAACCTCGGCTCATGAACAATTTGGAGTGTAGCCATTTTTTAGGGACTACAAATCATGCTTCGTAACTAACATCTTGTAGTTTCAACATTCACTAGGTTTGCAAGTTTTTAGGGACTGGAAATCATGCTTAAGAAAAATTAAAAGACGGCGCAACCTTGGATTCTGAAAAGTTTTTGAGTTCAACAATAACTAGGTTGTCTTGTTATTAACTTGTCAGTTCAACATTCACCAGGCTTGCTAGTTTGAGGGACTATACATAATGCTTCCAAATAATAAAGATATGGCACAATCTTAGATCATGATCAACTTGATCATCAATCACTAGATATGCAAGCTTTTGGAGACTACACCTTTTGTTTCACTTGATCATGAAACAAATAACAAACAATCTGTAGGGTGGCAGGTTTTGATGGATCCTTAAAAACATTGGCTCAGGAACAATATCTCCAATGTTTAATAAACTTAATACAAAACATTTTACACCCAGTACACCCAGTACGACCTCTCAGACCTTTGGGTTGTTATCATTTGTCCATCATGAAGTGGTTACTAACTTTATTGCTATTTCATACCTTTTTCATGTTCACCAAAACTGTGATTCCTCTCCAAACTTCACTATGATGTGCCCTCATGTTCCGTTGTCGTCGGCTCTGTTGATGTCACCATCGTCTATGGTAGTAGCAGCAAAACCTTTCCTCGTCAAAACCATCAAGACAACCTAAAACAAAATCAAGTCAATCAGGGCATTTTGAATTGAAAGAATTCTGACAATAGGATTGGGTAAAATGTTTGATTTGTAATATTTGAAGCAATGGTAAACTTCAAGGAGAGTATGACTTGTTTCTTTAATCTTTGTAGGTGTAGCTTTCATGGTCACTGTCTCTTAGCCGGGCATGAGAATAAGCGATGCTAAAAATTGCATGTCCGGAATTTGGGCAAGTTTACCCAGGCGTCATAAACAATATTAAAGTTCAACAATCACTAGGTTGGCTTGGTAGTGGCATGCTTATGAATAACTGAGAGACGTCACAACCTTAGCTCATGAATCAGTTGGTAGTTTAGCAATCACAAGGTATACAAGTTGACACAGACTTCATATCATTCTTCAAACTAATTAAGAGACAGCATAACTTTGGCTCATGAACAATTTGGGAGTTAGGCAATCACTATGTTTCCAAGTTTTAAGGGACAACACACTACGTTTCAATATAATTAGGAGACGCCACATCCTTGGATCATGAACAATCTTAAAGTTCAACAATCACTAGGTTGGCTTGGTAGACGTCACAACCTCGGCTCATGAACAATTTGGAGTGTAGCCATCACTAGAATTGCAAGTTTTTAGGGACTGGAAATCATGCTTAAGAAAAATTAAAAGACGGCACAACCTTGGATTCTGAAAAGTTTTTGAGTTCAACAATAACTAGGTTGTCTTGTTATTAACTTGTGAGTTCAACATTCACCAGGCTTGCTAGTTTGAGGGACTATACATAATGCTTCCAAATAATAAAGATATGGCACAATCTTAGATCATGATCAACTTGATCATATATATAATAATAGTGGCTTCTTATATAGCGCTCATATCCGTCACTCAGTGACGCTCAAGGCGCTTCAGCAGTCAGTATTTTCCTGCAAGGTATATATGTGGAGCTACTTTTTGAATTTTGAGACCTATTTCTTTACATAGCACCATGTAATGGTTTACAAGGTGCTGTGGCGCAATATGCAGCCAATCAAACCAGGAACACCGGGGCGAACCCCTTCTCTTTTCGATAAGTGCACTGGGTTCTTTACGTGCATTACACAACACACGGGACCAACGGCTTTACGTCCCATCCGAAGGACGAAGCAATAATGGTTAAGTGTCTTGCTTAATAAGGACACAAGTGTCACGACCGGGACTCGAACCCACACTCTGCTGAGCAGAAACACCAGAGCTTGAGTCCGGTGCTCTTATCCGCTCGGCCACGATCCGTACAGAGAGTGAATGCACACACACAAGTACCGGTACTTATCCAGAAAGCTGATATGTATTGGAATGAATAATGCATTCTTACTCATTCATAACGAATAGTTGACGTAGGAGACGGTTCTGTACTCCTTCGTGATTGGATGACCGTGTGATGGGCGGGCTGTAATGTACTCCATGGATTCTGATTGGATAGGATGCTTTGTACCGTATACTACGTGTGATAAACCGTCTGAAACGAAAGAACGCTACTAGCTCGATATAAAGTGGGGGGAAAAATTACTACCTTTTCAAAAGTGGGGGGGGGGGGGCAACTTAGAAAGGTAATGATTTGTTACATTACATCATAAACTTCAACTTGTTTCGAGAGATGTGGCAAAATTGGTTGGGTAATGATTTGTACAGTACAATATCAACTTGGAATGGTTTTGAAAGACGACACAACATTAATTTGGGAATGGTTTGTACAGCACATCATGAACTTGAAATGGTTCAGAGAGATGTTTCATTAAACAAAATGAAAAAAGGATTTAACAGTACAACATCAACTTGGGTTGGTTTCAACAGATGGCCCAAAAATGATTTTTGAATTATTTGTACAGTACTACCGTACTCAACTTGGAATGGTTGTGACAGATGACACATAATGTACATTGTAGATTTAGGAAAGATCTGTGAAGTACAACATAACTTTGAAATGGTTTCAAGAGATGGCACAACATTGGTTGGGATATGATATTTAAGAGTACAGAACGATACAACTAATGTAGGTTTTTAGAGATGACGCATATAAAGTATGGAAAGTTTTCTACAGTCAAACAAAAAATGGATTGGTTTAGAAATACGTCACATCATTGGTTTGAAAATTATTTGTACCTGGTACAACATCAACTTCAAATGGTTTCAACAGATGACACAAAATTTTTTTGGGAATGATTTGCATGGTTCTCCCTTTACAGTGGTCAGCTGGCCAAGTGCTGGTTCAAAGACCTCAGGACCAGTTAGAATTCTCTTCCAGTGATCCAGCTGGCTAGTTCAGTGTTGAAAAACACCTCTTTTAAAATATGAACTAAGGAAAGTAAAAAGGCTGATGGACTAGTGAAAGGACCAGGTTACTGCAGTCCTTCTGATTAAAAAATCAAAGGCGTGTGGGAAAAAAGCACACCTGGATTTTTCGAGGGGTGTGATTTTGCAGAGCGCCAAAGAGATTGTACAGAAACACATTTTGTATACAATTTGTAGACCACAGCGTTTTGTGTGACGTAAGCTCATTGAGCAGTGGCAATGATGTGATGCGGCTTCGACCAATGGTGTTAAAGTTAACATGTATGCAATACGGTAACCCTTGGGCTTTAAACAAGACGCTAACTATCGCAAAGTTTCGTAAAGAACACGTTTTGTATACAATACGGCGGGTATAAGGTATATCCATGAAGACCACAGTTTGTTTTGTGTGACGCAAGCTGATTGGCCAGTGACAATGACGTGACGTGACGTGGCTTCGGCCAAGGGTGTTTAAGTTTACATGTACACAACACTGTTACCCTTAGGCTTGAAAGATAACGTTTCGTTTCCGGTAGTACATTGTAGTAGCATGCAGTTGTTGTGCACTTGACTGCACAATGCAGTTTCATACGTCTTTCTCTTCGCACGTGTCTTTGATACTAAATCACGTTGAAACAAGGATAGCTGTGCTGTCAAAGCGTATCGATCGAACCATGATTGCACTGGCTGTGCCAGTATTGGTGCCGCGCTGACTTTGCTGTTTCGTTGGGAAAATTGCAAATGTTATGGTAATGCTTGATTCAAATTTTACGTCGTTGTTTTATTGTACAAATTATGAAGTATGATTACGCAGTTGTTGTGCACTTGACTGCACAATGCAGTTTCATACGTCTTTCTCTTCGCACGTGTCTTTGATACTAAATCACGTTGAAACAAGGATAGCTGTGCTGTCAAAGCGTATCGATCGAACCATGATTGCACTGGCTGTGCCAGTATTGGTGCCGCGCTGACTTTGCTGTTTCGTTGGGAAAATTGCAAATGTTATGGTAATGCTTGATTCAAATTTTACGTCGTTGTTTTATTGTACAAACTATGAAGTATGATTACGCCAAAAATGTGCCTCGGTGTGAATTTTAAAGGGATCAGGCATGTAATTATTCGCATGTAATTATTCGCACAGCTTTTAGGTGGTGATGCGTGCAGGTGCGATCGCACCAAGAAGGAGGACTGTTACTGGTCCTGCTGGCATGTGACTTGACCAATTAAGGGACACCCCTGATTTGTACAGTTCAACATGAATTTGAAATGTTTTTAAAGAGATTGGTTTGGAAATGATGAGAGGGCATAACACTGGCTTGAATTTTAGAAATCAAGCTCTAAACAATGACAGATGTCACACTGTGTCCAGGGAGGTAAATGAGTTAATGGTATTTGAAGAAAAAACATTTGACATACCCATTCCAGTAATGAAGTGAGCCAGAGTTTGTTGAGTTTTGCAACCCTGTATGATGCTCTGCGACTAGTCCTCAGACAGGGGGCACTGAGAACCATACATGTACATCAGGAGGGCTTGGTGATCAGTGATCCACAGCGCCTTCCAATAAGGTGTTGAATTGTCCAGCATTTTGGAGGGTTCAGTCCACCTTCTCAACAACCTCCTACACGTCCTAGAACCAGACCTGGTGCATTTCCTGTATTTGTTTTTCAAACTGCGTTTCCATGAAGCTGAAAGCAAACAAAGGTTAAATTTAGATTTCAGATAACAAAACAGCAAATTTTGATATTGACATAAAATATTTTGAAAATGAAGAGACACAGGAAGGAGGCCGGTCCGCTACAGAATCTAAAAAGGACTAGCATCAAGTCGTACCACTTTGATTGCAGATTTCTCCCACTTATAAACATCCCATACAACTCAAACCTACTTTTACTTACTCCTTACATCTGGCGAATTATTATGATACATGCAGAAACAACAATTCAGTACTTGATTAAGAATTTGTTCACATATGCAGGCCACAGGCTTTTTCTTACTTTGCAAGCGTGAGGCTTGCTCGTAATCGCTCGTAGAAATTTTGATTCGGTAACAAGTATTCCTGAGTAACACGCAGGTACCTGTTTCTCGTTTGGATAACTACCTTTAATCATCACTGTATAAGCAATAAAATGACTTGACAAAATGATCAATTGTATGGTTTTTTGCACCAAAAATCATTTGTTTTACAACACTTTCTGTAATGATCTAAACTAAAAAGATTTTTATTTTAATAAAAACTTTGTTAAAATGACTTGGAAAGGTGCATTGATGTGTATTTCATGCGGTATTAGGGTTTTCTGTGAATTACTTTGACATTAAATTGATTTGTGTCTGTCCTCAACTTGGCAATGCGGATGTAACGTTGACAAAAATGGACACCGTGTCCACATTACATCCAACATACGAGTGAGAATACTCTAGTGGGAAACACATTCATGTTCATATTGAGCAACCAAATTATCAGTTCTTGGGATATTATATCAACCCATTGGCCATTTTATCAGACATACTGCGTCACTTCTCTGCTTGCCTAATTGCATCAACTCCAAGAAGCCTTTTATACTTCAATGGATGGTTTTTCTTTAGAGTTTGTCTGTATGACAGTTTTGGTGGTGACAATTTCATTTTCACCCTGAAACTCATCTGCAATTTAATAATTAAAAAATTAGAGACCTTGTAATAATATTCTTCCTTTAAACTTTTCAATGATCTCATCAACAAAATTTGTGAAGCTGAGTGGGAAACATTTTCAATAAGTGTCATGGTAGGGTACAGACCTTTTAAAGTAAGTTTTGTAGGCCTATTCTTAAGTTCTGTTTCTGCTTTTACAGTTTGGCTACCAGATTGACAAATTAATTTTTAAAAAAGAAGGAAAACAAGTATTCAATAATCAATCTGTTTTGGGGAGGGTCAACCCAGTTGTAATCAAGCACGGTTTGCCTTTCAACCGATAATAAACGATGTCATAAAAGACCGCACATGTAAACAATTCTATAACCAGCTTGATTATACACTACAGAAGAACACCAAGTACATGTACAGTGATGATTTCGAGGAAGTACCCCAAAAACTTTCGAGTGAGTCGAGCGAGAACGAGGTTTTATCAGGTTTTATCGAGAGGAAATTCAACCCCTCGAAAATCCCCACACCTCGCACGCAACCTGCTCGTAGAAATTACAGGGAAGCGAGTTTCGAGGGCTCCTTTGAGGATCACGGATCAACCCAATTGAAGACGGTGCCATACAGCTTATTCTAGCGGCTACATAGAAAGGGTTTAAAACGCGGAGATTTCTCTGTCAGAATTGGTTGTCTTATCACGATCCGATCTCTCGACTCCCGGTCCACAAAATTTACCATCTACATGTCGTCCCATGCTACTTCAGTGTCACTTTATGTCCAATTGATTTTGATTAAAAACTTTGCTGTACACGATCGCGGTGATGGCCGACGAACTGCGGGACCAACAGAGACTGTTTTAGCCCTCATTATGTCGGGCGCACGCGTCTATTTCTACCCTAGAAACCTGTGCTAAAACCGAACAAAATAAAATACCACTAACAATGCACTATCATATGGGAATGAGCTGACAGTGTGCATGGCAGACTTTCGTTTCTTTACAGGTACAACTTCATGGCTTGGTCGCAGGAATGGGATTTAGTCTCAAATACGGCAATGTACAGAAAGCGTGAACATTATCGGAATCGCGCTACTTGCTACATGGACATTAATGTAACTTGCACTCACTGTGCCCCTGATCAATGCCTGCACTGCGCTTTATGAGACATGCTGCGATAGTCTCATGTCTCCTGGAAAAAAAAATTACGCCTGCGGCGATGGCCCTTTACAAATCCACGGATTTGGCTTTTGATATGAATGTGTCAGTCCTGCAGTTGGAAGGTTTCTCCTCCAACTTGGGCCTCAGGTAGTTTCAATGGCGGCGTACAAAGTGAAATGTATTACTTTCTGCATTCCTATCAAACAATAGGAATGCCAATCATTCGGCACAGCTGGCTTTTTTATATTTTCTCCCGCTTGTTTGGACTGGCTCAGACTGTTCATCCTCCATGGACTGTTACAGCATTTCATTTTATTGAAGGAGACTGCAAGTAAAAAGACTGCAGATGATTTTGCGAGGCTGACTTTAATTTTCTCCCCTGAGGTGACAGGAGTGTGGGGTATGGAATTCTTACAAAGGCCAATCTCATACATCGAGTGTATGAATTCAAAGTAGGTAATATGAATTTCTTAATTGTTAAGTTTAATCATTTAAAGTGGGCCATTTTCATGGTTAGAGAGGTCTTTAAATAGTGCTTATATAAATGGTAAAATTTGGATTGCCCTATTGAGGTACATGTACATGTATTGGCTAAATGTAAAATCCCTCTAGAATAGACTTCATGTTTCTGATGATTATTTAATTTGTTTAAACAAAGTATCATATAAACATGTACTTTTTGTACATATAATTTTTTAATCTAATGCTGCGTGGCCACTGACTTAATAAAAGCATATGTTTTTTTAACATTATAAAACGTCGTTTTGGGGTAAAAACAGTTGAGCCTAAATGTTTAAAATGCAACATAGATGGTTTCAATTCAACAACAGAGTACCGTTTTTATTCAAAACATACATGTTCACATTCTCTTGTATATTATTAGTAGGCCCTACTAAAAAAAAAATATATAAAAAAAAGCCAGAGGCATATGCCCGGAATTAAAAAAGTTTACTTAAAACGGTAGCCCGAAGGCCTTCAACACCAAAACCTCTGGCTACACAAGAACGAAAATACTTAAGAATATAGGCTATACATGTCAAACAATAGACATTACAGAAACAAAATGGCAGACATAAAAAAACCAGCAAACAAAATGAAAATATCCCTCGCCGCCCCCCAAATAAAAAAAATATATAAATAAAATATTCGGCATTAAAAACACATACAAACAACATACATTCAGAATATTGGTAGTAAAAAAACCTTTAAAAAAACAGAGGCAAATGCCGGGAATTAAAAAAGTTTACCTAAAAACGGTAGCCCGAAGACCTTCAATACTAAAACATCTGGCTACAGAAACATCTAGCAACATAAGAACGAAAATATATAAGACTAGACATAATTTTTTGTTGGAAACAAAAAAGAGGTGTTCGGTGTGACCTCGTGTTTCAAAGAAATGTTATAAACATGTCTGTGTATTAAATATTGTGTACTTCTATAGAGTCTTTAGAATGGTGGTTCTAAAGATTTGACCAAACTTTTTGGATGTAACACATCCCAGCTTGAGAGTACATGCAAAGTTTCCATTTGATCACCAAAGTTGTTCTGTACATATAGATCTTGTAAAACACTACCTTGGTGGTGACATAACATGAAAATCGATGACGTCGTGAAAACGTCACTCCGCGTTATATCCTTGTAGGACCTTCCAAGTCTCATGCAAAATGAAATTTGACTATAGCTTGCTTTGTACTGAAGATATGTACCAATTGGTCAAAATTTCTAAAATTTGTAAAAAAAAATTTGATGACATCATCAAGTCGTCACTCTAGCTTTAAGTAGTCAATATAACTGTCTATCAACATGCCAAGTTTCAACTCAGTCAAACTTGTGGTTTTGTAGATACACAGCTTCAAAAAGTAAACCTTTAATGCGATACCACGTGACACATGATGACGTCATCAATCTAAAAATTCACACATATGTTGTCTGCAAGAAGGTCATTATGTATACCAATTTTGAAACGATTATCATAAACTTCGCCACAGACATCTAGTAAAAGTGTATTTTTAATTGTTTTCAACCTGCCGCTAGAGGGCGCTCTTGACTTTTATGACGTCAGTTGTCTTATTTTTTTAAACCAGACTTTTGCTCGACTATAACACCGTTAAAAAAAACTTCAAAAAGTGTGCCACTTTTAAATTACAAGGCACTTCCTGTTCCTTCCTGTTTCGACCAGAAGTAGAGGTCAAGTCATGTCACCCACACAATAAAAAATGAAGACCCATATTACCTCTATATAATCCCGCAAAAAGTAACCGACGGTCTCTTCATCTTGATTTGATATGGATTTTCAAAGATTAAAATTTGTAATTTAAAAAACCTTGTAACTTGACACCTGATGACGTCATCATGACGTAAATGAAACGGTTTTGTCTCCTAATGGTTATCTAACTATGGTAAAAATTTCAAGTTTATATGAGCTTGGGAAGTGTGCTTTTGTTAGCGGACAAGGGACGGAGAGAAGAAGAATCTGAAGAAGTAAAAAAAAAAAAAAACGAACAATAAGAGGAGGTGTTCGGAGCTACGCTCCGCTCCGAACACCTAAATATATGTAGGCCTACATGTTAAAAAAAAATTATAAAAGTTATTTACATATCATGCGAGTAAAAAAAAGGAAAAAAGGTTCAAAAAGCAAAAATCAAGTCCCCTCAGAAAAAAACAAACATCCAAAAACCAGCAAACAAATTAAATACTCCTCGCCCCCCCCCCCCTAAAAAAAAAAAAAGATAATAAACTCTTAAGACAAATTGTCCGTGCTCGTTTCAGTCTTCTACACCCCTCGTCAATTGCGACCGTGCACTCCTTCTGCCAGAATGTAGCAAATTGTGCGAGAGACATAGTTGATGACCTGGCCGTCAATTGTTTAACCTTAGTATGCGGTCGGGATCCAGCTGTTTTTTCCCACGTTTACCCCGACAATTTGATTCTGCCATCTCCTTTTCTGTGAACAGCATCCTTACAAGAGATAAGGCAAAGTTTTGTTCGGAGCACGAACCCGCCTTTAACTCTATCACCCTTTGCGGAGTAAGAATAGGCGGGGTCGTGTCCGAAGATGATCGTGGTGGTGGTGTCCGGGTTATGGGTGGTGTCCGGGTTATGGGTGGTGTCCGGGTTATGGGTGGTGTCCGGGTTATGGGTGGTGTCCGGGTTATGGATGGGGGCCCTGGTCGGCGATGGTGTGGGTGATCTTGGTGATCTGGGAAGGGGCGAAGTCGTGATTGGTGAACTGGTAATGACCGGTGACAGGCCTTTGGATCCAGATCCAAATTTGGCCTGCCACAGGTCGCTCACAGGTCACCATCGATACACCTGCATTCTGCCGGTCCTGCTGTCGGTCTCGGCAGGGTCTCCTCCGCAGCGTATGGAATCTGTTGACAAGATAAAATTCATCTTTACCATCATCGGTACATTCATTGTATTCTCAAACATTTGTTGAACATGGAGCTAGGCCTCTCAAGCTTACTTCTCGTGAAAATTGTTTGCAAAAGAAGGCTATTTGTTTTTTATTTAAAAGGAGAAAGCGTAAACATGTCCAAAAACAAAATAATCTGTTTGCATTATAAAATAGGTCTCCATGCCATTTCAAAATAGGCCCGTAGGGTTTTTTATTGTTTCTTAATATTTATTCTTTTGAATATTGCATGTTTAGGAGCCTACATCTCGAAAGAAATACAACCAGTGATACAATCATATTCAAATTAAACTCAATTATAACACGAAGTCTCCTAGTAAGCTTAAGTTCATCGAACCATTGGTAAACAAATTCGACTTCGGAGAAATCTACAGGGTGGGTACCGTTGTTGAGTTTATTTGAAGTCCTGTTGCCAGTAAAAATTTTATCAGCAACACTTTCAAAGTTTATAAAACATTGCTGATCAAGTTTGATTATCTTCGGGAAAAAAAGAAGATAATAACAAATTTAATGCTGTAATTTTCAAAATTTCATCTGTTGGTCGGCCCATTGAATTAAGCCGAAACGATTGTTGGGTAAAATCTGTCTTTTATGTGGAAATTGTTACAGAAGTGTTCCTGAGAGGAGAGTTGAGAAAATAATAGTCTGGATGTTTCGAACACTGTTCAAGTAATGTCACAATGTCTTCAATTGATGCATAACTTAATTCGAACTTTCGTTTGTTTTTTACTTGATTGAACTTGGAATCGGGATTATTATTTTTTTTTTTTTAAGTATTGACGATCATTAGGCCTACATGTTTGAGCCTCGATTATTTAGCAATCATTCTTTTTTTATTCCCTGGAAAATTATTCCCTTGGAAATTATTCCATGGGAAATTATTCTCTGTGAAATTATTCCCGAAGTTACCTTTTCTGTTTTCTCTCGAATTGATCCCCTCAAGTGTTTAGTCTTAAAAAATGGCCATGTCTATTTAATTTATCCCCACTAGATTGTCAGTGATTGTTACCTCGGTTGCCGCGCTCAACGGACTGTTAAACATGGTTCTTGGAATTTCTTTATTGTAACAAGCCTTTCAAATAAATCAGCCGATGCCGTCCGAGTAAAGACGGGCTTAACTAGATTTTTATTTATTTTTTAATTCCTTTCTTTTATCAGGGTAACCCGATAAAAGAGAAAACACAAAGAAAAGAAACAAGTGAAATAAAAACGTAAATTAAAAAGGAGAAGTGGATCGCACTTCCGTCATTGGTTGAAGGCCAATTAAAAGAGTAAAGAATTTCTCATCCGGACTTTTAAAAAAAAAGAGAGGAGGCAGCGCTTTACTACATGTATTTAATTACTATTTTTCAATGTTTCGCTACTTATTCCAAGATGGTAGCCATTCTAAAATATGGCTGGCCAAGGTATATTTATTCACAGATGTTGTGCTATTTGAGTATACTGATGCAATTTAGGATAAAACTAAATATTTGTAGGACCCTTTAATTTATGAAGACATAACAGTAACACATGTATCGGCCGTAACTTAATAAATAGTTTCGTTCTCTTACTTTTAATAAATTCAACGACTTTAAAGCCGCTACTCCAATCTTATTGATCACCTTATACCAAAAATATTTTTCACAAGTTGATGACATTCCATGCTTTCCGTGCGCGGCTTCAGAGACTGCAAACTGATTTTGCGTGAAGGGTTTCAATGGTTATTCAAAATACATATATTGCAGGCACAACAAAATAAAATATTAAATAAAATTATGGATTATGCCGGTCCTGTAAAAAGCACTTGTATTCAAGAAGCATAAAACTAGTGTAACCCCTTGATAAATGTAGTCATTGACAAAAGGAACAACTTGAAATTGAAGTTTGTACGTAAAAAGAAACTTCTTAAAACTTTTCCATTGACTTATTGTTTACATTCCACAAGTTCTTTCAAAACAAATTAGAATATTTACTTGCAATAACAAATTACATCTATTTGTCGACACGCAACAAGACGCAACAAGACGCAACGCTACACAAGACATGCTAAAAAACATTCCACTAAAGTGTTCTATACAAGTGCAAAGTCTGGTTGCGGCCCAGCTTTATTGCTGAACAGTGAGGATCGTCTGTGTAGGCGAGAATCAGACACGGACATCCATTTAGCTTCCACGTGGCCGGATTAGCGACTCCAGTGTATGTGTTTAGTCAGTACATGCAGCCTTGCTGTAAAACCGCATCGCAATCGATGATTGATCGATGTATGATCTCGGCAAACAAAATCATGGAAATTATTGCAGCCCAAGTTTGTATTTCTTTTCGGGTTAATCTAAGATCTGAATTGTCATTCTGAAACTTGGCAACGAAAAAGGAGGAACTGATGGTTTGAATGGAAAGTGAAAAACCTTGGACATTATTATTGGGCCTAGCCTATCCTACCGAGAGTCTAACCATAGATGAAGTCTCCGCTTGGAAAATAGGACTGCCGTTTTCAGCGTAACGGTACAGATCTAAATTCGTTTTCTCAAACAAGAATAAAAGAAGAAAACAGGTATTTTTGAGTTCTAGATAAATGTTGGACAAATTTCTTCACATGAAATAATAGTTGGCTACTTCTTTTTTGGTGCAATGTATTGGGTATAAAAACGCCAACACAATATTGTTATCAGCATGATCTCTACACACTTCTTGTCCTACCACCACCATGTGTGAATGGAGCGCTTTGAGGCATTATTGTGTTGGTTTTCACACAGTTAATATGTATTACATGTATCTGCATACGTCACTCTCCTTGCGTGGAGCGCGCGGACGGAGGCAATTCTGCACACACTTACGTATGTGATGCAGTGTTTGGTTTTGCACAATGATTATCTCCACACCCCCCTTGCGTGGAGCGCGCGGAGGCAATTCTGCATACTGCGTTCAGCGCTTGGTTTTGCACAATCTCCACACTCTCCTTGCGGGGAGTGCGTGGAGACCACTGACAGGCAGTGATTGGTTGGGCAATCTCACCATGCATGGAATATGGGGCGGCAGTTTGTACACAGATTACACTACACAATGGGTATGCATTCCACATTCTCCACGCGCGGACAGGACTCCCCATACTGTTGAAAAAAAATAATCTCCACACTCTCCACGCAGGGAGTCTAGTTTCTTTCGTTCGAATCTGTATGAACACCGGAGTTGTGCACACACACAAAAAGTTATTTAAATCTACAACTTGGTTGCCAATCATACCAATAATTGTGAGATCATTTAAGCTGTTGACGGCACCTGGATCACCAGGAACATATATGTAGTCCAAGAAACACAGGGGCTGCACAAAATACAGCAAATACGATACAAAAACATTTATACAGTGTTACTGTTACTGTAGGTACACTTTTGTCTATCATGGCAAGATTAGTTCTTGAAATTTAATCCAACACAGCCGGGGAAATAGGGCTCTTTTTATTTTAAAACACAGAACAAATTCATTCGACGAGCATTTCCTTTGGAGGTCAACATGATTTTGATATGCATTTTCTTCAGTGGGTTCATTCACTAAACTCAACGGCATATTAGTTTCCGACTATGTACAAACCCACCTCCCACGGCAGAATAAACTATGGAAAATTCTCTTTGAGTCTATATACATGATATAAAACTAAATCTAATGGGTCGAGAGGAAAATTACAAAGAGTTTTTATACTTTGTTTGGTGACCTGCAGAGTTGGCTGTAGCCATATGAAGACAAAAGGAAAGACAATAGTAGTTTAGTCACAGAGGAACAATCTTTATCATTGGAATTAGAAGCAAAAATGTGTTTACAAGATGCATAGAAAGAGTAAAACCGGAAGCGCACTCAAAAATTTAAGAAGCTGTTTGGAGACCGTTTGAAGATCGGACCAAAACATTATTATCAATAGGGGAGATTTCAACATACACTTATTCCTGTTACAGTATTTAATTTTATTGTATTAATGAGACAGCTGTTCGTTAAGTGCCAAGGCTTGTCTTCTATTTTTGTTACGCCATGATGTTCCATTTTAGCAATTCTTACATGTATTTGTGTGGACAGACAATAAATAAAGTGCATGTTATATGATCTCCATTATGTCCATTGACCTGCGTGGTGAAATTAAATGAGAGATAAACTATGCAGTGCACTGAGGTCGGTATTGTTTTTTGCGTGGACAGGGGCCAAAGTTTTTCCTACCCCATGTGTCTCTACTACAGACTTGTCTTGACCATCAATTTGTCTCAACGAACGCCTTGGCTTATAACGTATACGACTTGTCTCGAGTTGACTCGGTCAACCGCTTGTCCGATATTCCAAAACAGCTATACGAACATTTTTGTCTGTATTTATATTGATTAAAAGGAACACTGCTGTGAATTGGAACCCATGGCCCCAAACAATCTCCACGTGTCCAAAGACAAACTCCAATACAATATCGACACCCATTTCAACTTTATAACATCTCCTGCCCTGTATTACTTTAATTAAAGTTGATTGTAGAATTCCCGACCGTAATTTTTTTAATGAAGAATAATTGTAGAATTCCCGCCCTGTAAATTTTAAATGGAAGTACATTGTAGAATTTCCGCCAGCATTTTTAAGTAAAGCGGTACATGTACATGTACTGTAGAATTCCCGTCCCGCCTTTTCCCATTTTTTTTTTATGAATTAAAATTTTGTAGAATTCCCATTCCGTGATTTTGTAAAATATTGAATTCCCGCCCCAAGTTCTTCTTCTTTTTGAAAATAATTGTAGAATTCCGGCCCGCAATTGTTTTAATGGAGAATAATTGTAGAATTTCCGCACTGTAAATTTTTAATGGAAGTAGGCCTACATTGTAGAATTTCCGCCAGCATTTTTAAGTACAGTGGTACATGTAGGCCTACTGGGCAATTCCATGCAAGTGCGACACGAGGGTCAAAATTTCAAAATGCTTTTTCCTCAATTATCTTTTGCAATATTAATAGGGTATATTCTGAAGTTTCTAGAATTGAAAAACAAAATAATCTAGACCAGTTATTTTGTCAGTTACAGCTAAGGGTGGACGATATGACGATATTATCGTCGCTATTCGATATTGAAATAATATCGACAATGTCGATGATGGTTTTTAAAAATATCGAAATATCGCGATATTATATAAAATAGACGATATGGTTTTAAAGAAAATTTAATCACGCTTTTTCCGTTCAAAGGGTTCCAATTTTTATAATTTGGACGGCGACCAGGCCTGAATATTTGTAAACGCCAGGTTTTGTTATGTAAATGCTGCAAAATCAGACTCAGTTGAATGAAATGGGGCTTTTAAATATATATCGAAGGAAACTGGTCCCATTGTGTACGTCTTCCCATCTAGCCATGGTTGTTGTTTTTTATTCGTGGTATCGCCGAACGTGATGCACAGGCTGATTGGCCGATTTCTGACTGGCCGCTTTCCGATTGGCCGAAATTCACTAGATTGGCGTGAGTAATTATGACGTCATGCTTTTCACAGCGCTGCCTTCAATAGTATTTGTCACCTCGGTCCCGCAGATGTGCTTGCTCCTAACTTAGTAAACTTTATAGTAAGGGGATGAAGGAAGAGCGTGTAGCCATAAGAGCGAAATAGCGAGGGAAATTCCCTTGATGAGAAATCACTGCGTGGTCGGGAAACGTCGGTAGAATGTTTCTACATAACACGCACATGTACGTGATCGGAATAAACGTCGAGGCACCAGCTTTTAGAGAGCGCAACGTTCAATCGTTGAGGTAAAACCATGAATTAATTGTGTCGGAGCCAGTTATAAAAAGCACATAAAAATGTAAGACGTTTTGTTTTCATGGAATATGGATATTAAATTCAGTGATTTTTTTCCCAGCGGTTTATCCATACAGTCATGTCTTGTTTGTTATTCTATTGCTCATGTCGTCCCTGCGCGCGGTAAAACCGTTTTTCCGTGTTCAAAATTTTTTTCACGATATATCGACATATCGGCAATATTAACCCGACGATATATCGCCAGTCAAAATTTACGATATTGTCCAGGGCTAGTTACAGCAGTCTGAACTAGTTGACACTACGTTTATGCCACCAATCAAAGGTAAGAACACAAAACTTGTTTCCTTTGGTATTTTTCATTAACACAATGGTTTTTATTTTAATTTTGTGTTAAAATAACAGCTCTCAGGGTCTATTTTTAAGAAATAACTTTTATAAATATGAAATTAATGTCAGATACCCTGGATAGGCCATCAAAATAACGATTCAGGCTAAGGAACATGTAATGTCAGTCACAAAAAACAAAGATTTTTTCCATAAAAGCATACATGATAGCAATACAAATCTGCCCTAAATATTTTTCTTGGTTTGGGGTCTGGGTAGTGCAATTATGTTATCAAGTGGGTAAATTAATTGTTAATTAAAGATTGGATTAATTGAACAAAAGTGTAATGTCGGTCACATGTAATGTCAGTCACATTACTACATGAGTCAATGGAAGCAATTTTGAACAGAGGATGGACTAATAACTTGGCTATTACCCTCAATGGAGCTTAATTAAGCTCATGTAATCCTGAAACAATGTTCTTGGATCCATCATAATTTATATTTTAAATATTTCATTACCTAATTTTTACAGGTAAGTGAATTGTTAAATGTACCCCATTTACGACACATTATTCATCATGAATATTTTCATTTGATTGAAGTAAAAGTAATTTGAGACAATTTGTTGTTTTTCAATAGGGGCATAATTATTACAAGAGTCTCATGCTACACAAGTTTTATGAGAGAGTAAGGAGGCCAAAAACAGCAGCAGAGAGACAGGCTGAATGCAACATTGAAAGAAAGGGATTGAGGCATACAAGGAAAACAAAGGAAAAGTATGTGTAGGTAAACAAAAAGACAAAGAGAGAAGCTATCTAAAACTGATCAGAAGAAACTCTGGACATTGTGCTGTCATCCAAAAATCAAGGTGTTTCAAACTGAAGAAGCAGAGAGCAACACAGTCATCTGATCAATCTCCTTCAAAGTCACCATTAATAGAGTAATAAGCTTTCAGATTAGGCAGTAGGCGGACAATTTGAGCTCTGAACAGAGCATTGCCATCTACACCAAGAAGGCAAAAGGATGTGTGCCATGCTGTGATTCATAGTATGTTTATGGAAGCATGGTCATCTCCATCTATGAAACCAATGGTGAGAAACAAGACTTCCATCGGGATAAAACATCTAACTTGGTGAGATCTTTCTACCAATTAAGCTCCAGGATGACAACATTTTTTGATTATTCGCTAAAATGACGGTTCTAAAGCCAGACAACAAGTTTGACACTTGACCTCCATCCCATTAAGGAGGTGTATGCCATATTCATTGAGCTCAAACCAAAGCGTACACATGTACACGTAGTACTACTTTGCAGTAAGCTTCCCCACGTGTGCTTTTGGAAATATCGCAAGACTTTTATTTTAGTGGTACATACTAAATGTCCTGGTTTTCCAAGCTATATGGTATGTAAACAAATGAAGGCATGCAAGCTTTTAGCCAGGATTTGACAGGATTGAAAAACAGGGCGTCCAAAATGTTGGGGTAAATTTTCAGCAAGCATGTGTACCACAGAACTATTATTGCATTTACTCTGTACTCCACGTATGCTTTGGTTCTGGGCCGGTTAAAGGGTTTTAACAAATGAAATCAGCACCGTACAGCCCTAAGAATCGCAGTGTTATTATTATTTTTAAAGTTTGGGCGGGGTCACGACTTTTTCATATTGATTTCCCCCGTACAAAAGTCGAGTTGCGATATTCTACAAATAGCCCGCGAATTATATACGGAACATTCGCTAACATTTCAATGTACATGTACATCATGTACATTTACAGTGTACCACACTACGCGTACGAGGGATAGTTTGATAGTGAGGGAGGAAACATTTAAGAAGTACTGTCCTTCAATTACGGTGTGCAGTGAGCATTCTTTATTAAACCTGCATTACCCATACTCATGGTGGGAGGTTCACACATACAAACAGACACGCACGTTTTGACTCATTCACTGCGCATGTGCGATGTTCTGCCTACATATCATTAATATGCACTGAAAGGTTGTGGCAGCCAGAAAAGAGCGGGAATGACGTGACTAGACTTGGTTCCAAGTCTGTGCTCGTGGTTTTTAGTCATCTGCAAATTGCCTGCATGAAATAGCGCCCTCTTGTGTATTAACCGTCTTTAACCTACGAGTTAGAGCGCGTGATAGCCATAGAGCTATAGCTCTATGGTGATAGCCAATCTGCGGGGGGATTTTGTGTGGCTGATGCAGAAAAATAACCCTTTTCTCAGACTTGAAATCAAGTCTACAACACGTGTGTCTCGAGTGCTGCCGATCTATCACACACAACCCTGGTAGGTACACGACATGTACCTGTACATACATACACAACGCTTTTTACGTCGACATACATGTATTTTGTAAACTTGTCTACTGCGTGGCGTTTCACCGCTATAGTTTCTAAAGCCTTTGCGGTTGTTCAAGCCTTCCCACTAGTCGGGGGCACTGTCTGATGTTAAATTTGATCCCTTTGTCGGTAAACAATGAATGGGCGATCAGTATATTGGTTGTATCTTGCATAAAATTACCTTCACTGCAGCTGGCAGGTAGTAATAGTTTTGGATTTGCGTTCGTTTCTGCTTACAATTTAAGGTATTCGGATGTAATTTTTTTTATTATGTACAAAAAACAGGGCGTCTTCAAGGGCGTCCGACAGTTTTTCGGGGCGTCCAAAAATAAAATAGGGCATCCAAAAGACGCCCCGACGTATCGCTGGCTAATAGCCTGAAGGCATGTGTGTTCAGCAGTCATGTTAAATGTCTCGATACTAGTTACAACATTGCTTGAGAATTATGAAATAATTTTTTTATTTATACATGTCTTTTCTTCCCTTAATTCTTTCATGCACCTAAAAAGCAACACAATGATCGTTTTACTGACTGACATTATTTTACTAAAAAGGGGAGCACCACTTCCTATTTATTTTCTTCAATAGAAACTTCCTCCTGAATTCAAAATAACAACAAAAAGTCAACTTATGTTTTAAGTGTTTTTATATGTTTTATGTGTTTGATACATTTTATAACATAATGCATGTTTCAACCTTTATAGTGGGGTATCCACAAATGTCCCACCACCCTCCATGTTTTAGTGTTGTGCCCCTCCCCTCCATCCAGTAATGGGTGGGTCCTGTGATCCTTAAACATCTTCAAATTAAATTATTCTGTTAAATACAAAATAAACAGTTAATTGATACTTCTCTTGTTGACAGAAAATTTATTTGTTTAGTGTTAAACTGATATTATTGTTATTATAGCAGGTGTTATGAATGTTTTTGGTTGCGTCGCTTTTTGTAATGTCAGTCACGACAGTAAACAACCCGCCTAGTCAAAAAAGCTGAACTTGAAAGTTCAAAGTTTCAATGCTGTATTGTGTATTCAGGTCCTAGTATCCCCTATGCGAAACATGGTTCAGATGGCTGTATTGTTTTAGACATCAGAGCTGACTTAATATTCAAAATTAGTAAAAAAACGTAATGTCAGTCACGCTGGAATTGCCCTACTGTAGAATTCCCGTCCCGCTTTTTCCCATTTAAAAAAAATGAATTAAAAAACATTGAATTCCAGCCCATGCAGTATTTTTTTCCCCGTACGGTACTGTAGAATTCCTGTTAATGATTTGTTTTGACGGAGGCTAATTTAAGAACTCCAGCACTGGCAGTTTTTAGATGGTTTGTATACTATACATGTACATCGTACTCATGTGATCAATTGTATGCTGCTGTTAAAAAGTTTGGTTGCCAACCAGTTATCATTTGCTATGCAGCAAGTCTGCATCTAGCAATAACACGCAGTGAATGGGCAATCTATCTGTTCGGAGGTGAAAACCAGACACGGACAGCCTCCTCCCCAAAGAATTGGGAACGTTAGGCATTTAAACTTTTATAACAGGCTGCGTGCTTGGGATCAAGAACATTTCTTTTTGTTTATATAACATAGTGCATGGGATCAAGAAAATTTCTTTTGATATTAATTTATAACACATGATTTACTCAAAATGGAGCAAACCAGTGCGTATGATTGTGTCTTCTTAATTCAGAATTTAGTTTCACTTTTGGGTACAATTTATTTCATCAAATTATCATTAATTATATTAAAAATAGTTAAAAAATCACTTTGCAAGAGCCTGTCTTGCAATAAAAAGTGGAAACTGTTACTCTAGAAATATGCCAAGATTTCTTTCATTTGGCCATGCCAATCACTACTTCATGGCCAGCTGCCTGAAAGCGTGCATGTAAGTGGTCCATGGTGTGTCCCCCCTGCCTACTGTCTCTCATAGTCCATCCCTTCAAGTTCCCACAGATGTGCAGCAAAGTTATGTTGCTTCTGATAAACACAAAATGTTTACATTTGGTTGTAATTATACAAAGTATAACAATAACTTCAAAATGGTTGAACCAGAAATGCTCCTTGCCAAATTTCAATGAGCTGTTTACATGTACAGTACAGCCCGAAATTTAGTAGACTCCACGCGATAACCTCCACGCAATAAAAATGGGCTTTACGCGCTAACAATTGCGCCGCCTAGCGCGTGGAGTTTATCGCGCAAGAGCTTAAAAACGCGTAAACACTAAACAGCCGTCGGTAAGTTGTCGCGCGTAGGCTGTACTCTTTCGCGATAATCTCCACGCGGTAGTCTCCACGCGTAACGATTCTTCTTGCAAGGTTGCACAAGTGCTTGAGACTTGAATTAAATTCATTGATAAAATAGGCCTACCGCCTGGCCGTCCAGTGATGATATCAAAGCAACCACAGGAGGCGACCAATTACGTCTTTATTTGGAAGGAATCAGCTGGTTTGATTGGAAGAGCTAGTTACTGAAAAGAAGTCTGAAACCTAGCGGCATCACAAAGGCAATGTTGCATACCGGCAAACCCCGTGAAATCAGCCTGTTCAAAGGGGTTTAAACAACTCAGCTGTCAATCACTTTCAGAAGAGTTCTTTAAGAAATTAATATAAGTAAGTTAATAAACCGTAAGCCTGGACAATTTTATTAGACACAGACATTAAAAAAACAAACCATAATGTACTGGAGGTAAAATTCGGGGCAACCGGACGGCAAATTAACAGAATAATTTGCTTGCGGAGTTAAAACATAATTTTTAAGAATATCGCCAGCCCACACATTTGTTTTATACCGGCAATAATACCAAGGCACATGGTCTGTCCCCACCCAGATTAATTTCAATTGATGGAAAGTGCGACACATAAAAGGCACTCTTTTTAAGCAAAGCTTCTTCCATATTATTCCAGCGGCACAACAAAGAAAACGTTGTAACAATAGAGCTGTCAATCACCCTGTGGCCAGGGCGAGTCCTTATTTTAATCGGGATAAATTTATTTAAAAAACAGTCCCTATACAGGTAGTCCTTGGCCTTTCGTGCTTTCCCCCATTTAACAAAAAAATGTTTATGTTAAGTGCTCCAAAATAACAAGCAAAATTTGCTTCAAGATAATTCTTCATATATTAACTACATTATCGGGCTCTGGAAGTGTCACAACTTCTTGAGGTGCTGAGATAGTTATGATACTTAAAACGTTAAATGACATCCCGAGATAATTTATCCGGAATGTCGTTTTTCTAAGATAATTTGTTTCCTTACATGACGACATCCCGAAAGTAGGGTTGTCTTCCAGATTTATTTTATACTGGGATGACAGCCTAACAGTAGGATGTTGTCTTCTTGATATATTGTATCTAAGGATGATGGCATCCTTGCGGAGCTCTGGAAATGCCGCAAACCTGTTGAGAGCCTGAGATAATTTACTGCAGGATGATGACATCATAAATGTTTAGATGATGACATCCCGAGATAATTTATCTCAGTATGACGAAATCTTAAAAGTGGAATGTCGTTTCAGATACGTTTCTACGGAGTTCAGCAACTTCCATTCAACTTGTTGAGATCCTATGAGATAATTGACTGCAGTATGATGACATCAAAGAGAGTATGCTGCATGATTTAATCTCGGAATGACGACATCCTTGCTGAAGTAAGACATCTTCCAGATGTATTTTACCTACAGATGTCAACATCACGAAAGTTGTCAAATATTCTTTGTATGTCAAAATCCTGAACATAGGATGTCAACTTCCCGAGATCCATCTTGGGATGATAACATCCTGAAAATGTCGAGAACCAAGTATGAATTATCTTGGGAAGACAACAACCTACTTTCAGAACGTCGTCAACAAAATACCGAGACAAAACATATCTGGAAGAATACATTCTACTTTTCAAGGAGTCTTCATCCCGAGATAAATCAATTCCTGGTGTCGTAATCTTACGTTTACGATGTATTCATTCTGCAAGAAATTGTAATACATGTAGGACCTCACTCAACAATTGGATGCACTTTTAAAGCTTCATAAATGGCAGTTCCTGAGCTTTGTTGAGTCTCTCATTTGTCAAGAAAATAACATTAAACAAATAAATTGTATATTTGTTGTTATTTGCTTTTTTTTAAGCAAATCGAGGGGATATGAACCAGAAAAACCTTTAATTTTTTTATAAAATCAAAATCATTTGCTTTAAAATATTTCTCTTGTTATCACAAGTAGATATATTCCCATTTTTGTTGTTGAACAAACACTCATTCAAAAACCCTTTTAGAGGGTTTGAAACAATTTGTTTTAATGGCATGTTATAAGTAACAAACATTTAAGTAACAGAATCCTAAAAGAGGCCCATACGATTTTTTTAAGGAGCAGACAGTTTAATTTTTTACCCCCACGCATCCACGCATTTATCTGGCATTTTTAAGTTTGTTCTCAAGCCGCAGTAAACTGAACAACATTTAGTTGATTAAATAGCATAGGCTTTGAAACGAAAGCAAGTTACAAAAGGCTCCAGTGGCCGCGCATATCTTGGCAACACTGTTGCTAGGCAGCGCAAGAAATGGGTCAACGTTGCGCTGACGCGCCTTTGCCCTTCGGCATTTATTTCAGTATTAAGCGGTGTAACCAATGACAGGAGTGCGATCCTCTGAAATCGACCAATGGCGTCTTTACTTGGACGACAGCGGCTGGTTTGTTTGAAAGGCTCGTTACTAACTCCAGCGGCACCACAAAGGAATAACGTTTCTTCGAAGCTGTACCATGTTGGACGGTCCGTTTGAACGTGGTACAACTGAAGTGTCAATCACTTTTGGAAACTCTAGCGGGGATGAATTTAATAGAATGGCCAGACATGGGGTTTTTTTAAGACGCAAAAACTTGGGAGATCAACTTCGAGGAAAACAGAAAAGTTAACAGGGAATAAATTCCAAGGAAATAAACATAAATAATTATGGCTGACTAATTGAGGCTCAAACAGGTAATGAACGTCAATGTATGTAAAAAACTAATTAATCTCCTTTCCAAGCTCAAGCAAGTAAAAAACAAAGGACAATTCGAATAAAGTTATATGCATCAATTGAAGACATTATGATATGTCTTGAACACAGTGTTCGAAGCGTCAAGCTATTATTTTCTCAACTTCGTTTCCTCTCAGGACCACTTCTGTAACCATTTCCACGGGAGGGGGGGGGGGGGGGGGGCAAACAATGTGCATTTGCATTTGAATGATTCTAGAGCTTCCTAGCGTTGCCATGGAGCATTGCCGCTAACCTTTGATATATGTTGCATGTGGTTGTGACTATATTTATAACAAAAAACATTTAAATGATCAACATCAATTGATACACCACTTGTCACTAACCTATCGTGGAAATGAAGTGCTGAAAGTCACCATCCAGCCAGGGGTTACGATCGAGCAAGGTGAACTACAAATATCGTGCGGCGTTCTAAGTTTGCTCCCAAGCTATCCTGCGCAATTTTCATTTTAAACCATGCAATGAAACATGTGTGGGCCGTAAACACATATATAAATGAACAATTATTTTTTCAAAGACTGCGTCCAACCATTGCGTGTATGGTAAGTTGTAAATTATTTGCGGCAAGTGTGGTTGGCTCATGGATTACTTGTCTTCCGGTACAAGACAAACAAAATATCGTGTAGTAGGCATATGGAGACCCAAGGCTCGGGAGAGGGCACAACAGGAAAGTTTTTTTAAATCAGATCCCATTAGCCGTTGGATTTGGGAGGACCCGAATTTGTGTTTGTAAATTATAAAAAATGAGATTATTTATTTATTCAAAGCTATTATATATATTTTCCTTACATGGGTCCCAATTATAGTTTATACTTGGATTCTTTTTATGTATTTTGTTATTTTACTTTTCTCTTGTGTATTTGGGTTTTGCTTTTTCGATCGTGTTATTTCTTAGCATTTCAATAACTTAACTCAATGTTATTATTTTTTACTTCACAGACGGATATTTTGCCCATTACCAACAATTTGGACTGCTGATAATGAAGCTGAAGTTAAATCCAAACTTCCTACTATTTTGTTTAAATGAAGTCTCATATTCAAGCCATTTTGAAAAAATTTGTGCAAACTTGTCTCTCTCCCTTTTCCTCTTTTATTTATTTTGGGCAGACTTTTTTTTCTCTTAATTTTTATCTTACGGATTTTTATTTTTATCTTACGGATTTTTATTTTTAATTAATTTTTATTTTTTATTTTTTTTGGGGGGGGGGTCGCCCCCTTCTTTGGTTACAGGTCTGGAAAATAACGTGTGTCCACCAATCAAACTACATGGATCTCTGTGGGGTAGAATTTAATTTTGTTTCGTTTTTATTCGTAGATCCAACATGTGTTGCAACCATGACTATAGTTGCCTTTATATTCAGGAGTTGCCATGACAAAACTGTTACTTATAGAAACATAATTAAACAATACCAAGGGGCGACATACTACCCTCTCCAGACGGCTGGTAGCTTTGGCGTTCCCGGTCATCAAACCAAACTTACGAACATATTGCTTTTAAGCTCACCCATCAGTAGCTCTGGGTAGTAACTCACGCATGTTAAAATGGTGTAAAATTTCATTTTATTTACTCCGAAATTTTGTACATGACGTCTTGGGTATGAACAACTGCGTCTGTACTTTCCTGAGAGGAATTTCTGTGTCAATAAAAGGGGCATATTCAATGACTGATTAATATAAAATTTAGGAATGAACGCAAATGCGTCAATATTTTATGACTGGGCCAAAAGTCCCGAGTTTTATCGTAACGTTGTCGTCAAAATGCAATACTTGAGTTTTGTTATGAATGGCCAAAGGTATACGTCGATTTGTGCCCTACAGAAGTCTTGAGTATTGACGCTAACTATTTCCAATAGATTCGCAATGTGCGGCCCAAACTTGTTGTAATTATCGACACCAATGTTTATGACAAATTTACAACTTTAATATAAAAATGACGTAACAAATTGTTGATACATTTTTTGTCGGCAAGCCGTAAGGTCCAGATTTTCCGAGAGATATAATTTTTGTTTGAAGGGCCTAATTTTGGTGTTTCGTTTTTCGAGAGGGACAATTTATTTGTTAGGCGACAGCGTAACTAATGCCACTGGAGAAAAAGAATGCAATCCGAAGGCTTGGCCTTTCATTTTACTTCTAACCACTACTTATTGTTTGCGGTTAAAACTGGCCGACCTATGAAGGCGATGCAGCAAAGGCCTTTGTAGGCTGCCGCCAGAAGCAGCTTCGGTGGGAAAATGTTACAAGTTATTCTGTTCTCAAAGTGTCAATCTTTTAGGGCGGCATTGATGTCTGTGTTTGGGTGTGAGTACAGTCAAGTGGATGGTATGGATCAAAGGAAATAATATTTACTTTAACAGAGGGGCCGCGAACCTCTCAAACCATAAGGCACAAAGGTTCAACAAAACTCCCTACGATCTTTTCCCGAGAACATAACATCGACCAAGCCTTATCAATGACGACTCAAGCAGATGCCGAAATGATAATGCGGGAAAGTAAGAACATTTTATTATTTTCTGTCACAGACACAAATTGCCGCGGCCGACTCGCTTTTTATTTCACAACAAATATTACAGGATAAAAAAAAAACACCTGGGGTAAGGCATGGACCGGTGAGAAAAGGAATGTTGATTGCATCGGTTAAACCGCGCGCCATCAAAGCACTCTACATTCTCGGGCAATCCCGCAAAATGTCGCGCGGGTATAACAAGTTTAGCGCGTGGAGGTTCACGCGTGAGTTGACCGGTTACAACAAAGGAATGTTGATTCCATCCGTAAAGGGCAGCGCGCTATCAAAGCACCGTACATTCTCGGGCAATCCCGCGAAATGTCGCGCGGGTATTACAAGTTTAGCGCGTGGAGGTTCACGCGTGAGGTAGCGCGAAAACATACCGACGGCTGTTTAGTCTTTTTTAAAACATGTTTGGCGCGTTAACCTCCACGCCATTTGGCGCGTGGGTGTTATCGCGTGGAATCTTCTAAATTTCGGGCTGTACTGTAGGTGTTGAGCCAATGCTTAAAAATAATTGTAGTTTTACTTTACAATTCTTCTGTTGTCCACTGCAAAACACTAAAACTTAAATTTTTGTTTTCAGGGATAATAACAAAGAAGACAGCTTCAGAGATTGAAACTATGTTTTAAAGATACAACACCCCCTGAAGCTCCTAGATTTTAGTGTATATTCAGACAAAGAGTTCAATTGACCCTTAATCCAAGCACGTCCAAAATATAAATATGACTTAATCCAAAATGGGCTTGTGCATGTAGATTCAATAAAACTAACCCCTGAGAAATTCATTTTAACCTTGCATGATGCCATGTCTCACTTATTGAGTAACAGTTATTAATTAAAAGGTTGGTACTCGGCAAATTGTTGTTGTTTTTTTATTTAAAAAATTCCACAACTACACCTAGCCAAAATAGCATGTCAATTGTCTTACCATCCAGGTTTTGTTTTTTTTCACTAAAAAAATCCATTAGGACAGCTCTCCTGGAATTCCCATAGGAATTGTACAGCAATTACTCAGCTTTGGTACTTACTCAGCCTTGGTAATAATAATTATGGCCACTACTGGGTGAAGCGAACCATATTGTTTTTAGATTGCTTCTTCTCTAACACCCGGTCCAGACAGGCCCGAACCAAAAGTACATGAAAAGTTTGACATCTCAAACAGTTAAGAGCGACTGGACGAGCTAGAAGTCGAAAGATCGACTGTTGCAGTCGTTTGGAACGACTCTGGGGCGCCTTGGTTTCAGACGTCAATCTTGTCGTGAGCCGAAACTAATGTAAATGTTTTGTCAAGTTCGCCTGTCTGAAACCAAAATTTAATTGGGTCGACATAGAGTCGCTCCTAATCTATTTGGTTAGGCGCAACTCTAGAGCGTCTGTCTGAACCGGGTGTAAGATGTACATTAGGGTACTGGGCTTTGCCATGGTTGTTTATTTGGATAATTGAGTAGGATGATGTTGCAAGGAAGCTAGATGTTAGACCCTATGGGAAGATGAGTTCTTGCTGAGTTGTGTAAACAAAGGGTGTTATTCCAAGAAATGGTTGATTGGACAGATAGATGACAAAATAGACAATTATGTGGGCTCATCTCAAAAGAAATTTTGCTTGACTTGATTTATTTAGTCAAAAGGGTCTATATTTACATTGGTAATGCTTTGGGTGATTTAAAAGTGATTGTGTTCTCCACAAAAATGTATTGCATGCTAATAACAAACTGACACTTAAGAAGTCTGCGATAGTGTCAAGGTGTGATTTGTTGTGATGGTGTCAGGCAAGGTGGTAGAGTTTTTTGAGACCATACTGAAAGTCTGGAGTGGATTTTTTCCATGCAGGAACAATAATCCGTAATCAGACTACACAATAATTATGAGAGACGTTTCATGTAGAAATATTTCTCAGATTCAAATGTTTGAATCCCTCTCTTTAAAAACAAACTCCTTTGAAGGGAATCATTTTTAGCAAAATTTTACATTATGAACAGCGGCAGCGCTTCTTACCAAGTAAGTTTGTATGACCATTAAAGTTCAAAGTACAATGTAATTACCAAAACGGTAACCTCCCTTTAAGATTTTATCACCTACAGTTAGTTTATTGGGAGATGATTAGGCCTAAAAAAAAATTGTTATGTTGGCGTAACCCAACCTACCCTAAAACCGGGGGGGGGGGGGGATACCTTGGATATTTTAATTTTTTCAAGGAAAAAAGTTTACTAACTAAAGTCTATAGAAATCGGTTATAATCGTTTGAAACCGTTTCTGACTGTTTCTCTTCAATTGTATGGCGATAGCGTTCGTGGGATTTTAGAGTGACGAATGTTTTGCACAACATGCAGAAGATCGTCGCTGGCTGATAATTTAGTACATTAATAGTCAAGTCAACCAGTCTGCGACAAGTGTTTGATGATGGAAAAAATTTCCCAAAATCTAGGCCATTTAAACACTGAAGGTTTATATTGCTGGAATGTCCTATCCTATCATATACCTAGACTATAAAATAAAAAAATATTAAAAAGTAAAATAAAAACCCTACCTACATGTACCCTATTTTTTCTGGCCCGTTACGCCAACATAATTTTTTTTTTAGGCCTTACCCAAAACCACCACACTAGGGAACAACAAGTATTTCCCAGTTGGGTATCTACATGCAGTACTTGTTTTAAAAAAAACATGTTTAGCATCCCAGTTTCTGAGAGAAAAAAAAAACATGTCGAATTTTTGTCGAATTTAGGGCAAAAACAAAATTATACAAAATTGTAAAAGACGGGTGAAAAAACTATGGTTGAAAAACTATGGTTGAAAAACACAACCACGGATGATCAAAAAAATGCGTCTTCACAGTCACCCACAGCATTTTGACTTTGCACAAACACCCCGCAAAAAATTTCCTCAAAACAACAAACAAACACATTTAAGAAAAACAAAATCTTACGTTTTACAGTTTAATAATCATTCTGTTGATCCAAAATGTCCTAAATGGTGTAATTTTTTTAAAATAAAGCCTACACGTTGTGCCGTTTTTCGTAAACAAGCTAACAAGGATACTGAGTTGATTGGCCCTATTCATGTGGTTAATCATGACACAGCTGTTGCAAGTGATGATTAAAACCATTCAAAACCCCGCGAAAACCTTGTTTGTTTACACCACGAATGTGCACAATTGCCTTGAATTCGCACACGTGCGCACAAACTAAACTTTGCAACAGAACGTATTCATGGTAGTGTAGCCGTAAAACGGCATGAACTAATCTGAAATAGGCCTACGAGGGAGCGTTTTCTTATTTCATATTTCAAGTTGAGTACAAAAGTAATTTGACAAAATAAAACTGTAAATGATTCCTTAACTAACCTTTAATCCCTGAAGAAGAGACCTGGACGTCACTTCGCCTGCTATAGCCGGTAAATTCCAAAACCAAAGGCAAACGTCAAACGTCAAACGTCATTTTGTCCATTTGCAAAAAATCACAACAAGCTGTACCGAACGTCACAATAGAGACTAACTGTTGACAAAAAGTTACAAAAGAAATTCAACACCAACAACAGCGAACGTTCTTTATAAATCCACGTCCATGACAGCCCATAACAAAAGACTGAGCTTTGAGGATATCGGACAGTTCTTGTTTGTTGAATGCTTCACCGGCGGAGCAGTCGTCGTTCGCTCTTTCTAAATTCTGCAATTCTAGTAAATGGTTAGAATTGCCGACAAGGCTCTATTCACTGCTTAAAAGTAAAGACCTTACGGACGTCTGGGGACAAGACCACGAATTGCTTGTGCGCGTGCGTACTCCACGTTACTAGGCATTTTTCGCTTACACGCCGGCTAGCATAAATTCGGTGCTTTCATGTACAGTAAGCGGGGAATGGCGAGGCGCAATAACTCAGCAGTAAGCAGGGCCATGAAATTTGTGTCAGTTGTTGATGAATGAAATAATTAGGTTAAAACTATGATTCATTGTTGTTTAATCTTGACGAATTGATGAGTTAAAAAGTAAAAGTAAAAATGTAGCCCAAGTTCTTATTCCTCCATGGTAAAATGTAGCCTAGAAGTAAACATTTATTAAGCAAGGGTATTAAAGCAAATCAGTGGTAGGTCAAAAATATAAATGTTACACAAAATATAGTAGAAAACTTCCCTCGAAATACTTCTACTTAGGGGGAAATAACTAGCAACTACATGTACCCTAATGTCAATTGAAGATAATCAAACAATGAGGAAAGGAAAAACAGGAATAATGGAAGACAAATTGAAAGGGAGAGGGATTAAAAACAGGGAGAAGGGGGTAATAATTGAGGGAGTCATTTTAACTATTTAGCTTAAAATACTAAACAATTTGGTATAGGGATATCAAATCATTATAGTCAGTGATCTTGGTTGCAAAAGGAAGGGTGAAAACAAAATGGAGACAGTATGCACAGACACTATTCTGCGCAATTAGTCTTTAGTCTGGCAAGTTACGTGCTTGTGGCCCCTCTCAACCCTCAAGGGCCCATTACCCTCCGCAGCAAGTGCTAAGACTCTAAAGTTTTTTGTCAACCCCCTTTTTACAAATACAATGGCGCCGCCCCTACTTAAGCAGCTGTATATGAAATTGGACAGATGGCCTATTTACCTTAGCTCTCAAGCTGATTGTTTTAACATCTTCTGCTGAGCAAAAATAAGTGGGATACCAGTCAGCAGATGAAACATGATACCTAACTTGATACCTAACTTGATACTGCAGCTCCTATAGGCATAATTGTGTTAGAGGAGCTCTATAAAATTGGGCCTTTGGACAAAAGCCTGTAAGCACAAAAACTTGCTAGCACATAAAACTGTTGCTTAGCAATGAAAGATTACCAGCCAAAATACCATAAACTTACTCTACTCATTTCTTGCTTAGGAATCAAGCATAATTTTGGTTCTGCTCAAAAGCTTTGTAAAATTGGGGTAATGTGTGGATTTTCACAAATAAAGCATATCATTGAAAGTATTGCTAGTTACCAGCCAAAATGTCATACAGTTTACCTTTTAACAGTTACATGTAGGACCCCTCTTATTTCTTGCTCAGCAAACAAATAGGTAAGCAGAATTCTGCTTAACAATTTTGAGAAATCACCCCCTGGTCTACTGTCCTTTTTCATCCGCTGGGATAAAGAAAGGCACTATTATAGTCATACAAACCTAATAGTGTGAGATTCTCAAGTTCATGAGTAACGTAAAGTGCTAATATAGGAGACCCAACTTTTTACACTGACACAAATATTTTTAAAGATGTAAAGTCCACTTTTTGGCACATCTGACCCCCAAAACTTTGATTTAAATTTTAAATAGCCTTTTTAATAAACTTGAGAAAGTAAACTTTCATTTACGGTATTGTAGGAGAAAAATCTGCCAAGGATAAGTATTAAAGTTAAAATGCCCCCATCATTATCTCACTTCTATCAGCAATGTACAACCAGTTGTTTGACACAAATACATGTACATTTTTAATTTTTTTTTTAAAAGCAAAGAAAGTAATACAAACAATAACTGCATACAGATTTTCAAAGCAGACTTCTTGAACTTTATTTTGGTCAGAACTTCATTTTACAGGCTGTTCTTACATTATTTTTTTTTGTTAAGTTGATTCTCATAGTTACATTAATTTGCATTCCTCAAGTTTCTTATTTTTACTACCATCTATTACTTGGATGAATAACTTTTAGAGTAATAGAAAACCCTTTATGAATTTAAGAATGATTTCAGCTGTTACAAAATTGATCAACGACAACAAACAAAGAATTTCAAAATACTCATTTAAAAATTTAGACACTCAGTGTAAAAAAGAAAAACTTCGAACTATTATTAACTCGTTTTAAGTTAGCCTTATCACATATGTGGATTCTAGATCAAATAATGTGGTGTTCGTGAATTTACAAATTTATCACAATAAACTGCCTTTGGCCGTATCCGAATTGGCGGCTACAGCTACGGCTACGGCTGTTGCTAAGGGTGTTGCTAAGGACGTCCTATACTTCAATGCACGACGACGCGGAAATCTAGCCGTAGCCGTAGCTGTAGCCGCCAATTCGGACACGGCCTTTGATAGGGGTCATGCTAACCAGGGCTTAACTCCATAGGGTGCTTAAGCACAAAAAGTAGCTAAGTACAACAAAACGATGCTTACCAGAATAAGATTACTGCCTTACTGGCCAAACTACATTACCATGTCACATACAATTTGTGACTGGTATCCTGCTCATTTCTCCTTAGCAGAAAATTGTTAAGCGATATTTTTTGCTTAAGCAGCTCTATGAAATTGGGTCCTGGTCAACAGCAGTACATGTTAATCCCATTAGAGCTTAGCTAATTGGTGCACAAATTGTAAACATTGCTTCTCAACTCTTCTCATTTGCTAATTAACAGGGATAGTAACAGCATTCTTGTATATAAAATTACTGGACTAGATTCTTCCCTGACCAGGCTAGCTTGTTTGTCAGGTGGTTAACCATTTGGAGACCAAATCAGGATTTGACTAACTTCAGTTCAAACAAGAGGGTCAAAGAAAAGGTATTGGAGCCAATTAAAAATGTCTAATGTATGCCATGTTAACATAGAAGGCACAATTTTAAAACAAAACCATGTACATTATTTCCCGTTTCTAAATTATTTTTCCTGAAATGTTTTCCTCACAAAAAAGGAATGTTGAGGTGTATAGTGATTATACAGAAGGGAGCAGGGCCCAATTTCATGGCTCTGCTTAAGCACAAAATTTGCTTAAGCACCTAAAAACCTTGCTTAGTAAAACCAGATTACCGGCCAATACTCCACTCGATTGTTATGCTAACTAAACAACAGCTAAATACAAGTCACAAGCAATGTACATCGCATGGAGTTTTGGCCAGTAACACGAGTATAATAAGCAAGCTTTTTTCGTGCTTAAGCAAATTTTGTGCTTAAGCAGCTCCATGATATTGGCCCCAGGCTGTAAGGGGTTAAGACTGTAACAAGTCTGGGATTCAATTAAATTTAATTTTTTTTTTTTGATTCTACATACAGGATGACTAGACTAGCTTTATTGTCAGGTCAGGTGGTAAGACTGCTGCAAGTCTAGGGTTTAATTGGACACCCTATATCTCCCATGGATTCTACACACAGTATGACCATACTAGCTTTATTGTCAGGTGGTTAAGACTGCTGCAAGTCTAGGATTCATACCCCATAAAATATCTCTTTTGGATTCTACACACAGGATGACCAGACTATCTTTATTGTCAGGTGGTTAAGACTGCTGCAAGTCTAGGGTTTAATTGGATACCCTATAACATAGCTATAATATAGTAATATCAGCAATCACATAGCATGTCAATATACCCACAATGATTGTTCATAGTACACTATCAGTACCAGGAGGTTCACCCAATACACTTACACATACCATAAACTGTTTTCACTTTTGTGACTTTTCCTAAATAGTATCTTATCATAATCAAAATAAACACAACCTGAAAGAGTTCTACTACCAAGGCAACTGTTAATTTTTTACCTTTGCAGTTTTTGTGTGTGGATCTTTTGCTTCTCAAAGAAGTAAACTTAGCTTCAAAAGTTTTGGCGCTGAAGGAAAATAAAAATTTAAAAAAATTCTTCTTTTTGTCCACACCCTTAAACATTTTTTATCTTTAAGGCCAATGAAATTAGATCACTAGTTTTCACCAAGGAAAAAAAACAATACACAAACTGCCATTTTAAAATTGACCGTGCAGCTCGAGTAAGCCCCAGGGGTCCATACCAACCTCGACCACAGTTCTATGGACAAAGACCTGGAAACAAGGTGGATGTACAGATAGCATGGCCGGTTGTTGTAAACATGGACCGCGAAATAGAAACAGAATCTTTTCACTTGGGAGTAGTTTGTGCAGATTTTCAAATGTATTCTTTTTAATAATGAAATTTATGTAAAAAATGTATTTGTTTTGGTGCGGGGCTAAAATCACATGCTAGTGATCTAATTTCATTGGCCTAATAGACAACGGCAAAAAATTTTTTGCCAATTTACTATCACTACCATTTAGGTGTCGACAATAAATACAACACATGAGGGGGTCCCATATGTGTGACAGTTCATACCCTCTCTCATCTCTGTTAAGAGTTGATCGTCGTCTCTGTCACAAGTGCCTTGAGGATTTTATGATAACCCGAGTTAATTATCTCAGAGTATTTAAAATTACTTTTTAGTTGCCGTATTTTATATGTGCAAGTTTGCCTCTTTAATTTAGCTCCTTTAAGTTTGCAAGAAGTTTTGTGGCAGACTAAAGTGTCCCAAGAGGGCGCCAAATATATTTAAATTAAGTCTCCAGAGAAGGCAGTATTTAGGGTGGGGCTGTAAGGAATGTTGGTATTTACTTGTATTGTCATTTGGAATGGGTTCTTTATGTGTTCCATATCGTTCTGATTGGGTGTATAGAGGTTTGGATATGTACCAGTCAGTCTTGGCTTGGGGTTTGAGGAGAGCAGTCGTTCTTAATATGATTCTGAGTCAAGGCTCGCAATAAATCTAAGTCCTGTGTGGGCTTAAATTTTATCAAAGTATAATATCCTGAGTGGATTGGAAAACTTCCCAGAGCTTGTCCTGTGTGGACTTTGTCCTTTATGGACATAATATCCTGAGTGGATTGGAAAACTTCCCAGAGCTTGTCCTGTGTGGACTTTGTCCTTTATGGACACGTCAGACATGTCCTGTGTGGACCAGCATCTATCACCAAATCCTGAGTGGATTTAGGTTAAAGTAAGACATCAGACGGCTAACCATAAAATAAAAAAACTCAAACCAGTGGGGTACGCTGCAACTACATTTCAGGAACATAAAGGGCACCCAACTCATGAGGCTTGCATGAAACTGCTGCATACATGTAAAAGCTTAAAGAGCTCCAGCAGAATGGAGCAACAGTAGAATCGTCACCCAAAAGCTTCGCAAAAGGAGATGGGCAAATAACTGAACACCATCACATCCCCCCGTCACAATCGGAGAGAAAGAGAGAGCTGAAAAACATTGAACATTTGCCAGCA
Source organism: Leptasterias polaris (assembly GCA_037783415.1). Lineage (NCBI taxonomy): Eukaryota > Metazoa > Echinodermata > Asteroidea > Forcipulatida > Asteriidae > Leptasterias > Leptasterias polaris. The sequence continues at coordinate 5,045,567 of JAZGTN010000004.1, read as the reverse complement.
ATGAACAATCATGAACATTGGAAAGTCATTCGAGTGGTGGGCTTAATCAAGTAGAATTTGAGATTCTCATTGTAGTTGATTAATTGTGCTTGATTAATGAATGTTGTAGTATTGTGAGAAGAAAAGGTGTGCGTCAATCCAGACTTATCGGTCCAGAGAAAACCTTGTGGAGAACAGTCAATCTAGTCCCTTGCTTACACTTGCTTTAATTTGTACATAGTTTAGTAGTATGGTTTCCAATGAATTTATAGGGCATTACTGTTCCTTTGTAATTAAATTAGATCAATTTTTGAATATATAGAACCTGTTTCTCTGAACCTGTTTCTCGCATTTGTCACACCATGGGACTGGATTTCCCCTGGCTGACTTTACAGTTATGCAGTAAGGCCTATACGCAACACATGACAAAGTCCACACAGGACAAGCTCTGGGAAGTTTTCCAATCCACTCAGGATATTATACTTTGATAAAATTTAAGCCCACACAGGACTTAGATTTATTGCGAGCCTTGACTCAGAATCATATTAAGAACGACTGCTCTCCTCAAACCCCAAGCCAAGACTGACTGGTACATATCCAAACCTCTATACACCCAATCAGAACGATATGGAACACATAAAGAACCCATTCCAAATGACAATACAAGTAAATACCAACATTCCTTACAGCCCCACCCTAAATACTGCCTTCTCTGGAGACTTAATTTAAATATATTTGGCGCCCTCTTGGGACACTTTAGTCTGCCACAAAACTTCTTGCAAACTTAAAGGAGCTAAATTAAAGAGGCAAACTTGCACATATAAAATACGGCAACTAAAAAGTAATTTTAAATACTCTGAGATAATTAACTCGGGTTATCATAAAATCCTCAAGGCACTTGTGACAGTCTCCTTATCCATACTTTCCCGTATCCAGCGTCTATATTAAGAACATAAGATTGAAGTAAAAAAACTAACATCCGGAACCATGGCGAGAAAAACATTAACAGTAGGGAAAGAGACAAAATCGGCCATAACAGAACACGCTAGAGACAACAATCATGTGATGAATTGGGAAGATAGTGAAATCTTGCACAGGGAGGGCGACAATTAAAGACGCTGGATACGGGAAAGTCTATGGATAAGGAGACGACGATCAACTCTTAACAGAGATGAGGGAGGGTATGAACTGTCACACATATGGGACCCCCTCATACCCCAAGTACCACCCCGGGGGAGGACACAACCGGCCAGACCACCATCTAGTGGCCGCAGCAGGAAACAGCGCCACCAACCGACTGGTGGTGCTTCGTTCTGAGGATGACTTGTGAAACTAGTCGAAACGTAAACGAAACTACGTAAGTAATTGGCTGTGTTTAAAATCAAGAAACCATTCTTAAAACAGAAATCTGTATCATTAATTTTTCAATCAAGACTAACCCTTTCGCAACACGATTGTATGTTCAATGAAGCTTTGCATGCAGTCAGTGGCAATAAGACAATACAGAAGTGATGTACAAAGTCGAACGAAAGAAACTAGACTCCCTGCGTGGAGAGTGTGGAGATTATTTTTTTTCAACAGTATGGGGAGTCCTGTCCGCGCGTGGAGAATGTGGAATGCATACCCATTGTGTAGTGTAATCTGTGTACAAACTGCCGCCCCATATTCCATGCATGGTGGATTGCCCAACCAATCACTGCCTGTCAGTGGTCTCCACGCACTCCCCGCAAGGAGAGTGTGGAGATCATTAATATTCATTGTGCAAACCAAGCGTTGAACGCAGTATGCAGAATTGTTTCCACGCGCTCCACGCAAAACATTGTGCAAAACCAAACACTGCATCACATACGTAAGTGTGTGCAGAATTGCCTCCGTCCGCGCGCTCCACGCAAGGAGAGTGACGTATGCAGATAATTAATATTAACTGTGTGAAAACCAACACAATAATGCCTCAAAGCGCTCCATTCGCACATGGTGGTAGGACAAGGAGTGTGTGGAGATCATGCTGATAACAATATTGTGTTGGCGTTTTTATACCCAATACATTGCACCAAAAAAGAAGTAGCCAACTATTATTTCATGTGAAGAAATTTGTCCAACATTTATCTAGAACTCAAAAATACCTGTTTTCTTCTTTTATTCTTGTTTATCTCCACACCCCCCTTGCGTGGTGCTTACTGCATGAAACTGAATGACGTAACAATGCAAATCCATGGTGATTGGCAAGATGGCCGCCTTATTTTCTTGCTAACCTGTGAAATATGCTTATGCTTAAGAACATTTTTCTGCTACAGTTGGCACAAAAATTTGCTTACCGTTCAGTAGCTGAAAAAAAGTTTGCCCTTAAGATAAGAATGTTAACTGGTTAAAGGCACTGAACCTGTTTTGTAATAGTCATAAGACCAGTATTCTCACTTGGTGTATCCAAACATATGCATAAAATAACAAGCCTGTGAAAATTTGGGCTCAATTGGTCATTGAAGTTGCAAGAAAATGATGAAAAAAGAAACACCCTTATTGTACAAATTAGTGTGCTTTTAGAAAGATAGTGAGAAATTACCTCTTTCTCAAAAACTACGTTACTTCAGAGGGAGTGGTTTCTCACAATGTTTTATACTATCAACAGCTCTCCGTTGCTCGTTAACAAGTAAGTTTTTATGCTAATAGTAATATATATTTTGAGTAATTACCAAACGTGTACAGTGCCTTTAAGTATCCTCCCCTGTCCGGTTTTCGATGTAGTACTAGTATGCCTTTTTCTTTGAATTGAAAAAAAAATAAAATATTCCATAATCAACTGATGCCCTAATTACCTTCTTTTGTTGAGGATTTCAAAAGTTAGTGCAAAAATGTGTAAGTTTTAACTTGTACACTAATTTTTGAAAATGGATGTGCTAGTGATGCAAAGGTTTTTCTTACAGCATCAAGGTATGGCATAATCAAACACTGTCAAGAAACTCTTGCACTTTTCTCGTTCTCAAATGATTTTTAATACCAACTTTTTGAGTGATGACATGAATATTTAAATTGGACTGAAGTCATGATAATCAACATGACTTTCCTTCTGTGGCTCTACTTTGAATTGTGAACTCTACCCCAGCTACAGCATGCTTGCATCACATCACAAAGGGTGCTGTCATTACTATAATGAGATGCACTTGCCAGCGAACATGCAGTAACTGGGTTAGAGTTCATGAATCCATTTGCAGTCACAAGCCTGCTATGACCATGATGACCTTTGACGACCTTTTAAACAGTGCCTTTAGTGAGATCAAATCACAAACAATTAGCATAAAACAAAAACATGGGTTAGAATTGAAAGTCTTCATTTTTAATAAATTGATAAACCTACTTCTGCATCCAATGAGTTCAATGCGCATAGCTGGATATCCCTCGTAAGTGATTGGTCTGATACGGATGAAGCGTGCTCTGATTGGCTGCTCAAATTTGTTAGTAACGGGTGTTGATTGGTCAGTGTTACCACAGAATTTCTGTAAAAATAAAAAATAATTATAAATGCATGTTTACACAAAAACTTATCAAACAAAAAACCTTATTGTCAAAGACTGTTTGATCAAAGTTATAAAACAAATTTTATATTTACACTTTTATGTAGACTTTTTAAATTTTAACAGTGATGTCTGGCTCAAGAAATATTCTACTTCAAACAAGGTTTTGTGATGCAATGTTTGCATTGAAGATCAGAGAATAAACAGTGTTATCTGTTTGCAATGAGTTTGTGGAATATTTTATGTTCAAGAGTCAGAACTTCAAATTGAAAACTGCTATTGTGTGTTATTGTAATAAAGACACCACCTACCTGAGGTTGTCCTGTAGAAACTCCATGGCCAGTTACATAGTACCAGGTGTTGTTGTTCAGACTATGTACTCTACTTGGAATGACTTTACATGCCATTTTGAAGTATCGGTATCTAACCCTTGAATTGTGACCCCTTCAATAGAGGTCACCATAAGTAGGTCGATCTCAAGCCATGAAGAGTCTTTATCAGTATTTGCTGGACACCATCCACCATTGACAAGATTCAAGCGCCCATTACTGGACTGACAAACACTGGGAGTATCCGGTTGGTCCTGCTTGGTACTTGAGGCAGTGATTTGAGAATCAGGAATGCTACGGTCCTCCATGCCAAGTTGTTGCCCACAAACCCAATGGACTGAAAACAAATATGTATAGCCATGAATTTGATAAAATTTTGTTAAGTTGTGTAATGAAAATTGCAGTACGTTTGGCCTTTCTTCATAGTAACACAACTCATCTGTTGATGACAGCTCAAATTGTTTAAAGTTTTCTGAGGAAACCTTGTTTTTTTATCTTAACAACTGCTAATGCTTTGAATTCTGTACAATTGTATACAATCTTGAAAATTGATAGCAATCTCTTGATGTGTTTGGTTTTCCAATGAAAATGAATTGTGTACGGTCTTAAAATTATTAATCTAAATAAATTGCAAAAACTTTTAAGAGTAAAAAGCACTAAACAAAATAAAAATGCACCCCTGTCCTGAATTCTGTTTTTCCTATGTGTAGATGGGGTTCTTTGAAAGCATTTCTTGACAAGCTCATAACTTGTATTCTGAACGATAATTTGAGTTAATCATTTCTTGAGAAAATATAATTAGCTGTTGCAAACTGCTTACCAACCGAAAGGACCTGTGGTACAAATGCAAAAAGAATAGTTAATGGTCTGACGATTCGACCCTAGAGACTCTGCTAGGGTCAAAGCTTTGGGCCAATAACTTTTGTTTTGTGTTTAAAGGCACCTGGAAATAGATTATTTTTTTTTTTTTAATATAAGAGTATATGTATATTAACAATAAAACAATTTTTTGAGTAATTGTTTGTCAGTATTTATATGTTAAAAAAATAGATAAAGTTGTTTGGGGGCGACTCCGCCCATCCCTTTTTGTGACGTCAATCGAGGAAGACTTCGCCTCGATTGAACATCGACCCCACTCGAACGTGCCTGCATTTACGTTGTATATACACGTGCAAGTAGTGAGATTGTACGTTTCGTTTGGTTATCCAAAAGGGTTTTTTTTCTTGCATTTTTCCAGCGAAAATTGCTGCTGGATGCAGCAAAACGACTAAAGATGGGGTCAGCCAGCATTTTTTTCCTGCAGATCCCAAATATAGGCAGTTACGGGCATCGAAAGTTAGGCTAACGAGGGCAAAGTGGTCCGGTCCGACGTCGTTTTCAGCGCTATGCAGCGAACACTTGGATAGCCCGGGGATTTTTTCGTTGGTAGTAGTGTGCAAGGGAAGTTGCAGTGAAGCTTAGGTTACCAGCGAAATGTTTCTGGTGGAAAAACAATACCTCGTATTATCCGTGTTCTCGTTATGACCATGCTCGTATCTTCCGTTTTTAAGACATAGAAACGCGCATGGGACAGTTCGGGACCAGTGAAAAACCTCGTATAAACTGGCGTCTCGTATTAGTCGACTGTACACTGTCCTAGGTTTGCATTGGGTGGTGACGTCCGAATACGAAAACGCATCATACTGATCAGGTACCCAGACGTAATGTACGGGGCAAGACTACACATTTTCTCCTGCCTCGATTGACGTCACGAACAGTGCCATGTAAAGGGGGGCCTATTTTTTTATTTGTAATTAAAAGAAAAATACAATTTTTTAACCTTAGTAAATTGTTTATTCACATTCCACTCATAAAAATGTATATATTAATGACAAAAGCTTTATTTTGAAAAAATACCACTGCCAGGTGCCTTTAATTATTTCTTGTTGAAACTGACCTTTACATCCCAGGAGTTCCAGACGTATCCATAGAGAGCCATTAGTCTGGTTTAGTATGATGCGGATATAACGAGCTGTGATTGGTGGATGGAACATGCTGGTAGCTTCAGAGCTTGATGTGGTCATCCTTCTGATTATCTGTTGTGATACAAATGCAATACTTTATTTAATATGTACACCTTATACTAACTGTGTGTGAGACACTCATCAATCTAGCTCCACCATTTAACTATTATTGACAAATCAACACAGAATGGATTTCAAGAAAAAAGTCTGACATTCTCAATTCAAAATGTATAGACTTAACTGCAATGTAGCTGTAGCCATTGGGCAGCTGCATTGTGTTTGGCACAGTGACCTAAGTGCAATGTAGCTGTAGCCATTGGGCAGCTGTATTGTGTTTGGCACAGTGATCTAACTGCAATGTAGCTGTAGCCATTGGGCAGCTACATTGTTTGGCACAGTGACCTAACTGCAATGTAGCTGTAGCCATTGGGTAGCTGTATTGTGTTTGGCACAGTGACCTAGCAGCAATGTAGCTGTAGCCATTGGGCAGCTGTATTGTGTTTGACACAGTGACCTAACTGCAATGTAGCTGTAGCCATTGGGCAGCTACATTGTTTGGCACAGTGACCTAACTGCAATGTAGCTGTAGCCATTGGGTAGCTGTATTGTGTTTGGCACAGTGACCTAACTGCAATGTAGCTGTAGCCATTGGGCAGCTGTATTGTGTTTGGCACAGTGACCTAGCAGCAATGTAGCTGTAGCCATTGGGCAGCTGTATTGTGTTTGACACAGTGACCTAACTGCAATGTAGCTGTAGCCATTGGGCAGCTGCATTGTGTTTGGCACAGTGACTTAACTGCAATGTAGCTGTAGCCATTGGGTAGCTGTATTGTGTTTGGCACAGTGACCTAACTGCAATGTAGGTGTAGCCATTTGGAAGCTGCATTGTGTTTGATACAGTGACCTAACTGCAATGTAGCTGTAGCCATTGGGCAGCTGCATTGTGTTTGGCACAGTGACCTGGTAGATACATGTATTCAAAGAGTGCAGATGATTATTCAGTTTTGTTGCTTGTCAGTTTTTATTGAGGAACTACATGGATTCATAAAACTAGTTCTTTATTACTGGTATTAAAAGCAGTATTTGAACTGTTTTAGTTCAAACTCAAAAAATTGCACTTAATGTACAGATAAGTCTAGGTTTTGACATTAAAGTTCTTACCCGTGTTGAGTTCATATTATGCCAAGTGCTCTGGTCATCACTGTACTCCAGCTTGTACTCATAACTCATATCTGCACTGGTTCCCTGATCAGATCCCTGCAGCATCATAATTCCCTCTACTGTGGTTCTAATTTCTAGATCAATCTGTAACCATGGTTTCTTGTCATTACGTTCAGGGCACCAGCCAATAGTATTACTGTTAGCTGATTGAGTGAGTCGTGCATTGCTTGGTTGACAGTTACCATCTACCTTCCCATTTGTACTTGATGCTGTGATGCTGTAGTCAGGAATGCTACCATCTCCCATTCCAAGACGTTGCAAACAAAACCAGCGTTCTATTAGAGATTAATAGAAACTCAGTATTAGCATTACTGAATTATTTCTTATAAATGCAGCATTATAATGATGATCATAAGGCTCTTCACTGCTCTGGGAACATGATTTGTTTTAGTACACAGTATGAAAATTGGATTATGTAATCCTTTAGATCACCCAGTAGTCTAAAATGATTTGTCAGATTTTAACGCCGTCATCTGGTAAAACGTTTTCTACCTGGCTATTCAAGTTATAAACAATTTTAAAACCAAAAACATTGTTTGTTTCTTTTTACTTGTAGAGTAAATATTTGGGCATTTATTTGATTAAATATGCATTTTCAATTATATCAAATAAACTTATACATGTGTGTTTATATTATATGTTTTATTTGTTGGGTAAAAACAAGGATTGTTTACAAGATGACCTTACCATTACATCCAAGGAGTTCAACAGCCATTAATGGATGACCGCCTTGATACTCAGTTGGTATGATGCGGATAAAGCGGGCTCTGATTTCCTCATGGAACATGTTGGTTACAGTTGTGTATTGTTCTGTATTTCCAGTGAATCTCTGTGAGAGAAAAATTAATTCCATGCTCAGTGAAAACTAATCATCTTTGAGCTAGAATGGTTAGAATCCACAATGATCGTGAGATGTTCCGCTGTCAGATGCTGCTCTACATATTTTGGAGTAATCATGTTATGTGAAACAACCAACAACTAAAACTAACCATCTCAAACTAAAATAGTTGAAAAAGAAGACACAAAGGTTGTAAGAATTATAGGATGCTATTTTCTTGTGGAGAAGTCAAGTTATATGTAAGTTAAGTTTAATAGAAAAACTGTCATAGCTGTTATTTTTCAGTTTCATAGTTTCACTATTTAATGTTGACTTCCTTGGTGCAATAAAAGCAAAATGGAAACAAAAAGAAAAAAAGTATTGATTATGCATAATTGATTTGGAGACAATGGTTCCCATGTCATGTCAGTGACTCATTGAAGAAACAATATTAACTCCTTAGTCGTTGCTTCTCATGTTGTAGATATTTCAATTCATTTTCTCTGTGCGATAATTTTCTGCCATTTATGATAATGTATGTCATACCTGTGCACTGTTGAAAGATGTCACTGTATGACACCAAGAACTTGGTCACCCAGTAATGTTTGTAATGGTTGCCATGTGTTAGAACACCTTGAATAAGTGCTGGATGTTGTAAGTCCACCTGGTACCATGCGGTGTCTCTGTCACTGTATGCGGGACACCAGCCACCCAAACACACCAAGCCGTCCTTTGGAATTCACTGAGCACGTACCTCCATCACTGGAGGATGTTGTGATCCGGTCATCTGGGATGCTACCATCTTCAATTCCAAGACTGTGGCCACAGACTCCATCAACTGAAGAGATATTAAATAGTAACAGACAATTCTTTTATATATGTTGCCCAAATTAACACATTAAGGTATGAATATTTGTGTATGTTATGATTTTTTCCCATTAGTGCAGGGTATGTACTGTACATGAAGAGAAGTGTCTTGACACAAAGAATCATGTTATGGTATTTCCCCAAGTGACTGAAGGAAATTCATAGATAACTAGAGATAGTGATTGTAACTAACAATCACAGAGCTGTTCCGGTAATTTGTTTAATTTCTAGCTTTCCAAGCTACAAGAAACCACAAACATTACGACCTTATGACATGTGGTTCAGGAGATATGAATAGGGGCCTATTTCAAGTTTTGTGCTCTTTTGTTGACCGGAAGTTTTAAACCGGAAATAAAGGTCGACATGGGGTCATGGTAAACCTTGTGTAACATTTAATGGTCAAAGGGTTTATGAATGAAAATAATTTGAAATTCGGGTGTGTAGATCTTGAAATATGGTCCCACTTCCGGTTGACCTTGAAGTAAAGGTCAACAATAGGTCACGGTAACCCAAGGCTAATCTCCAATATCCAAGGAGTCTATAACTGAAAAAAGTTTGAAAATCGGATGTAAACTTCTTGAGATATGACAGAAACAAGTTTGGTTAATTAAATGTTCATGCCGCTGTCATGTGAATAATTAATTAAAATGGTTTGTCAATAATATCTAAGGATTACTTCTCGGCGAACTGTGATAAGTCCTATTCTTAACAGGCACTCACAAGTAGCGAACCATATTCCAGGCTAACTGAACAATTGTAGGTGACTGAACCTAATCAAATAGTACAGCTTCGTAGCCATGGTTTGTGTTTGAACCACCAAAACGTTACTAAAACGTTTTTTACTTCTTGAGATATGGTGTAAATCAGTTGGCTAATTAAATATTCATACAGCTGTGACGTGAATAATTAATTAAGATTTTTAATCTAATTACATCTAAAATTCAAGTCAGGGCATAAGCTTTAATATGATATAGGATTTGTCTGCTTTTGATAATTCTAAGAATAACATATGGTCTTCGAAAGAGACACAGGTTAAGTCAATAGGATTTGAGGGAAAGAAATTTAAAAAAATAAATAAAAAATAAAAATCTGGACGATTTCAAAAGCTGTTCCGACTGAAAGTTCGGAACAGCTAATTATTTTCTTTGTTATGTGTTTCAGAACTGTTTTATATTAAAGCCTGGTTTATAAATTATGTGAACAGAGTTATCACGACACAAGGAATCATGTTACAGTATTTCCTGTTTAGAGGAAATTCATATGAAATATGAAGAAGCACTATTAGTGCAATAACACACTGTATTTATTGCATTTAAATTCATTTTAGTCCTTGGACTTCTTACTAAATTAAGCGTGATTTAGAGTGTTTTAATAACCAACAATCAAAAAGAACTCAGCTAAAGAAAACAGAAGAAGTGGATTTTAAAATGACGTATCCAAACAAAAATATTGACACGAATGTTTAAATTCTTACAAAAAAGAAAGGATTAAACAAATACAACAAGGCAACTCATGTACCAACAGCATTAATGTTATATATTCTGTAAAGATGCATACAAAGTTAGTGGCCGCATGTTTGGACCCTAGTCTTTCCTGAGGGCTTAACTCGCTGACTGCCGCCTACGAGTATATTCGTACAGGTGTAACGGATTCTGCCACTACGAGTATACTCGTAGAAAATGAAAGGCTTTTGTATAGTGAATTGAATACACTGGCATCGCTGAGAACGCAACCAATACGCTTCTGGCAGTGGTGAGGACACATCATCAGAATTTGTATGCTACAACATGTAGACACAAAAACAAAAAACTATTTGGTATGCGCGCATGCGCACCACACTTAGATGCTTGGCAAATGGGATGCCCCTACGAATTTATGACCGGCAGTCAACGTGTTAAATGGCAACGTTCTGCCCGGAAGATGAGATCCCTGAGACTAGTTGATGGGCATCTGTACACAACTATAGGTTACTACTGTACAGCATGTTGAAGGCGATCTGATATGTATTAAATATATTTGTTAGAACTGGTCATTTTATGAATGGGAGGAAGTTATATTGTTACTTTGTGGTTTATGAGCAGAATTAATCTAGAGTGTTAATCTCCGAAGGTCTAGATTTCAACACAAACACCACAGTGGAGTTTGTCTGAGCATAAAAAACATGAACTAGGTCAAAAATATTAAGTATTGTTCACAGAGGGTAAAGAATGCCATACAAATCAGGCATATAAAGCAGGGTTGGTAGTCAGCTTGCAGCTGGGAAAAGTGTGAAGAAGAACAGAAATACATTTGAATTTAAATGAAATGTATGGAACTCATTACCATCACATGTTCGCCATGCAACTACACTTGGACAATTCAAGAAACTACTGAAGACTCATTTATACCGAAATACTTGACTGTTTTATTTGACTACATGTACATTGTAACATTTTGAGTTTGAACTTTTTGTCGCATCTTCGTTTTGAAACCTTAGAAAAAAAAGGCGCGTGATATAAATGCTGATATGTATGTATGTATGTATGTATTTAGTGAGTCATGTCTCAATTAAATGAAAGAAACTTTGTACCATGAACATGTTATTTGAAATATACTGAGTGCATAGCAACATTGATATAAATAAGACATATCACAAGTACCTCTACAGCCAAGGAACTCAATACGTAGCGCAGGGGCGTATACCCAGACTGTTGGTCTGATGCGGATGTACCGTGCTTGAACAGGCTGCTTGAATATATTGGTAACAGGGGTTTTATTATCAGTGTTGCCATGAAATGTCTGTCAATGGAAACAGATGTAGACATGATAAGAAATACATCAATTAGTTATAATTAATACTTAAACAATGAATAATTACTGTCATACAGCTTCATTAAGGCACTTTTTCACACAAGTGAGTCAAAAACTTACATCCATCGTTTTGGGCACCAGTAGTCTTCCCCAAAGGTTGTATGCGAGATCATGACAAACATTCACATGATCACACACATTGCGTTCTTATAAACGTCCCTCATGTTTGTGAGATCGCTGCATATTGGGCCAAAGGTAATCATTGTTTATTAATCAGTTCCCTGGTGCTCTGTCTGTGTCCCTTTTAACGTAATTGCGTTTAGGGTACAATCAATCACTTTCTTGCGAACCGTTTGTTTTTCGTGAGATATTCTCAGCATCCCGACTAGTCACTCCAAAGATGGATGTAGCGGAAAGTATTTTGTCAGAGATGGCAAGTAGAAACGCCAAATAGTTCCTTGTTTAAACGCAAACAATTCTGTTTTCATAGTCACCACCTTTCTGCCTATAAACATTACGTAATTGTCACTAAATGCACACCTAGGTACCTTTAGCTATGTTTGGTTTCAAATATATGTAAATAGTTCCTTGTTTAAACACCAACCATTCTGGTTTTATATTCACGACCTTTCCGCTTATGAACATTGGGAAATTGTAAACTTTACGTAATCATCACTTTGGCACACTTGGATGTATATCCTACTAATTATTATTTGGTTTCAATAAGTTGTGAATCTGTCATTCTTGAAAAACCACCAATTCTGGTTTCAAAATCACCACCAATCGACTGGTGAACTTTACCCAAATTACACTCAATGCAAACCTATCACACAGGCAAGTTAGTAGAATGGGCTTAGAAGTAGTAAAATAAACATACACAAAATCAATAAATTTGCCAAATTTATGAGCCAGTTGTACTTATTTCTACATTTACATTTCTTTGTGTAAACTATCAGAGAATTTATTAAGAAAATAAATGTAGTCACTAAACATGTAATTTTAATTTCAAAAACAGCATTAAAATGCCAAACTTTAAAAAGAACAGAAACCCATGACTGCCAAAGTCGAGAAATCTGTCTGTATGTAGCATGTGTACAGTATATAATATTATGCACATTAAAGTCAGGCAACGCGTAGCAGGGGCCTACTGGTAAGTTTGTATTGTTAGGTTTAACATACACAAATTTGTCTAGGATTGAAACCAACAACCGCCAGATTTAAAGGCTGAGTTGAGCTATCTACATGTATCTAGCCCTTTGTTGGGGGTATTCCTCTGTGTCATTGTCTTTGTTCGGGGCGCCAGTTCGGGGCGCCAGTTACAGGCTATGCAACCATTAACTACTGTGTAACCATTGATCATAATCAAGTTTACAATACAAACTGGGAAGCTGCAACCAGGGGATAACCTTCAGGGTACATGTTTTTTTGTATTCAAATGTCAAGTCATAAATCACAAGGGAAACTGACTGGGATTCTTTTAAATACTAATTTGGTGTCAAACAAACATAAATTTGTAAAGCATATTCTACACTGATCATGAACCTTATAAGTAGTGATTGATTTGTATGAAGCAATGAGGTGAATCATGGTCAGATTACAAACAACTTCTTTTGGAGTTTGGGATTTTTTAATCAGGCAGGTTTTGAATCTGAAGTTGATTCTGTGGTTCTAGGAACAAGGTCAACCTTAATAAAGAGTAAACTGACAAGACCATCAATAAATGGCTGTGACCCACTCGTTAACAACGCATGATAGCATATTAACACTCGCTGAACCTGTACGCATACATTGCATACATGTACGTGGTTTAGATTACATCCTTTAATGTACATGTATATAGTAGAGAGCAGACTGACGAGACCATCAATAACTGGCTCTGATGTGTAAGTCACGCTCACTCACACAGTCTCATAAAAATGCAAAGGGTTTCCAACAACAAATGTATTTTTAAAGAAAAACTTCAATGCTAAAGACAAAACTATTTTCCCAAATACTACTACTATATGGCAGTTTAAATTAGTTAGTTCCCTAATATTAAATTATCCTTTCTTTGACACTAGTTCATTTTCATGAACATTTACTTTTGTAATGACACAGGAATTCAATGTACACAAATTGTACTTTATGAGCTCACTGTTGAGCCTGATAGTTTAGCCTCAAAGTGTCAATATTTGTACTTCTAACCTAGTTTCACAAACAGTAAACCCAAATCCAATGTGGTTATCAAATTTAATTCCCAATATGCATTTAAGAAACAAGTGATATTTCAGGACTGTTTGTTTTTTAGTGAGGGGTGAGGGGTTGGGGCATGGCAGTAAGGGGGTGTAGAGTAGTTCATAATGTGGCTCTTTGGAAGGCAAATAAAATTACAGCGTAACTAGGTCTGTTTAAGGGGCAATGGGGGTTGATTGTTTGAGTGGGCGGGGAAGTGGGAAGTGGTTAGGTGAGCGGGTGTGGCAGGGGATTGGGGGGAGGACTGGAGCGGTGTAGTGGGGTTGAAGGAGGGAGGATTTGGGTTTGCTGGCAAGGCAACAGGCTGCGCTTAATTGCAAACTAATTGTGCTATTATTAAAATAGTAAAGGTTCTCAACCTTTGTCTAAATTTCTGCAGTGGCAATCTTTGGCACTGATGAATCACACATCATCATCATCATCATCATCCGTCGTCCTTAGACGGAATAGCAGAAGCAGCTTTGATGAAGTGGTGCCAGGTTGCTTTGTCCCTCATGAGTTGTTGAGTCTCGTTTGGATTGAGATTTGTGTCTCGGGTGATTTTGTCAGTGTAGCTCATTTTCCTCCTGCCGCGATTTGGATGTCCGCCAGGGGGATTCCAGAAGACCAGATGCGATATAGGTTGATCCGCTGTTCGCAAACAGTGGCCAGCAAACTGGAGACGTCTCTGCATTATGGTCTCGGAAAGTGGTGGTAGATTGCCATAAACCTCCCTGTTTGTAGTATGGTCACGCCAGTGTATGTTGAGAACTCTACGCAGCAGTTGAGTGTAGCAACCGTTGATGCGATCATTCATTTTTTTGTGTTGTTGTCCATGTTTCGGCTCCATATAGCAAGATGCTTTCAACACAGGCCCTGAAAAACTTGATTTTGATAGCCCTGTCAAGATCAGACTTCCAGATCTTATCTAATTGGTTACATGCTGACCATGCTTGCGCTTTCCTGCATTTGAAATCTTGGAATGAGTCAGGTAGTGACGAACCGAGGTATTTGAAATCTGAAACAGTTTTAAGTTTCGTACCATCAAGAGTCTGTATACTGGATGTTGGAGGAATATTCATGAGGAGAGTCTTCGTTTTTCCTGTGTTTAGATGAAGCCCGACACAATTGGAAGCCTCCTCAATACTGTGAAGTAATGATTCTGCAGTGTCAATTGATGTTGACAAGAGTGCTACATCATCAGCAAAGTCCAGATCATGGAGACGGATCTCTGGATAACGACTGCTCTTTCTTTCTTTAAGCACAATTCCTGTTTCCTGCTGAATACCTCGTAAAGCATACCTCATTATATAATCCAGCACAACCACGAAGAGGAAAGGTGCTAAAGTGTCGCCCTGTAGTACGCCAGCATGGGTCTGGAAGGATTCCGTTTCACCATCTGGTGTGATTACTGATGCAGAGGAGTCGTCATATATTAGCTTAATGGCTTCAATTATACTTGTTGGAATACCATATGCTTGTAAGATGTTGAACATTCGTTCTCTGTGGATGGAGTCGAAGGCCTTTGAATAGTCTACGAACACAAGAGCCAATGGCAGGTTCTTTGACTTCATGCCCTCGATGATTCGTCTGAGTGCCAGAATTTAGGAGACAGTTGACCTCTTTTGTCTAAAGCCATTTTGATTCCATCGCAGTAGAGGGTCCACATGAGGTCTGATTCTGTTCAACAGCATCCGGGGTACAATGTTGAAAGTGTTTACGAAGTCCAGTAGGTATGTGCCGTTCCGGTTTGTTGAATCACACATACAATTACAAATACAGCAAAGTGTGGCATGGATTCCATGTACATGTACATGCACCTCACTATTGTGTGCATAGTATATGTGAGATTTCAAGTTATCCTGGGGCAGTAATTAAAATACACATACACTACTTCAATGTACAAGTAATGGTGCAAAGGTAAACATTACAGTGATCTTGAATACAATAGCCATCCTCTTTAGTTTTCCTGGCATATTATTACGACTCTGAAAAGTCACAAATTATTGAACAAATATTACCTCATCCCCAGCTCCTGTTTCAGCATTGACTTTTTGATATAAGAGATGTACTGAGCCAGATTTGGAAGAGCACTCTCCAATAGCAACATGAACTTACATCAATAACAAAAAGGTTAAGAAAGCTGTTATTTATTAATGCTGTAAAGCAGCCAATCACTCCTAAATGTTGTCAACGCCCCTGCTGCAGTGACGCACAGCAGTTTGACCTGATTGACAACACGCAAGTTTTTATCTGCAGATTGAATTGTGGGATGCACAAGTTCTACGAGTATTACACAGCAAAAAGAATAAGTATAAATTTCATCAGAGAAATAACAGCTGCCTACTAGTTATAATTGATACAAACATTTTCTACACAGCTTCGTACAAGAAGAACTCAAACGCATACTATAGGATTTATGTAAACAACAACTTAATGGCCCGACAACGACAATTCCACCCAAGCAGAGTCTTTCTAGGGTTGAAACGTCAGGCCTTTATTTTTTGCATTTATACCACAGTTGGTCCTTTTGGTTGGTAAGCAGTTTGCAAGAGCTCATTCTGTTTTCTCACTATAGGTTTTAGTAGAGATTTGTTGTATACTGTCAATACTAGTGGTATCAGATGAAAAACAATGCATCTTTCAAATCATAGATAAAAAACACGCGTCATTCAAATCATTGATGAAAAACAAGGCGTCTTTCAAATCACAGATAAAAAACGAAGCTTCTTTCAAATCACACATAAAAAACAAGACTTCTTTCATATCACATTGTTTACTCTATTTTTGCATGGCAGAGTGTAAGAATGTTTTTGTAATTTAGCAAAAGGCGATAGGCCTACGTGGACTTTTTAGGAGGGATAAATGTTTCTGTACCTCGACCCCTCTGGCAGATATGTTTTTGAAAGTCATAGATCATGTCACCTGGTAAATGCCGAACAGGTTTTTATCTGTTATGCATTCACAAACAAAGGGCTTTTTACCACGAAGGATAGATACAACCAAAAAAATTAAATTGTAAAGAGTCAACATCTCCTGCTTAAAAGTTTTTGAAAGTTTTATTTCCTGATTTTTTCAGAAGATACATAAAGAAAATCTTGTCAGATTTTTAAAGTTATAAATATATGAAAAACTTTTACATTAGTATCTGGAGCGTTATTTCAGATTTTAACTTATTCCAAAACCCAAACAGTAAAATGTAGGTAAATGTAGCCTGTTAAAAAATATATGATTGGCATTGGTAATCTGAAGAGAACTTCCATTTTAATCTTATCAGGAAATAATGACCGACAGAAATATTATGGGAATGTTTATTAAGAAAGAAGCAAATCCCTTTTACTTAATAATTGTAATGTATTTGTATCCCCTCAAAAAACTTTCAGAATACAATACAATGTATATGATCATTATTTAAGTCTGCTGAAAGTACCAGCTTCTGGGATGATTTCAACTACACTTCAGACGATGGTACAAGGCAAGAATGGATCTGGATTGGCAAGAATGAATGAAAGAAAATAAAAACTGGACTTACCACCAAGAACCAGGAATAGTAAGGAACTCATCATGTCCTCTCCACTGAAGAAAGCACACTGTATCAGCAGAGACAGTCAGAGTTCTGGAATCTCCTAAGGAATAAAGTAAGAACTTTATCAACAGAGGCAGACAAGGATCTAAAACTGAGGTGAGTTTAGTATGTGTGTTGACTCAACAGCTCCTTTCCTTCGCTGAGTATGTAAACCTACCTCCAGCGTGTATTATATGCATAGATTTCAGTATTACACTCCCACATTGCTTGTGTGTGCCTGAGTACCCGCCAATCAGACACTGGCATGTCGTTGCACACCTACAGTGACATTATACTGCACTGTCACCAGTCTATTATCCACTTTCTGCTTATCTTTGCATTATATTTGTAAATATTGCAATATAATTGTAAATATTATACTAATCTAACTAGTATTCTTAAACTTTAACCAGATCAGTATTTCCTTGATGTTATGTAATTATGATTGCTTTTTACTTTGCTTTTTTAAAATAACATTGTAAAACGTTTGTGCTCTTTGTAAATGTTAGATTTTTATTGTATCTCTGTACATGCTAGGACCCATGGGAGACAAGTGATTTCCACTGATTGGGCCACCCAGTTGAAATACAAAATAAGTAAATAAACAAGTATTAAAAACAAAAATCATTAAAAGGACAGGAAACAAAATGAAGCTCAATTTTGTATCTACTGCATTCTTGGCCAATCACAACAGAAAAAATTAGATATTGGCAGGAGCCAGGAAAGCTGAACTGATTGGTATAATATATCAATCTAACATGTCAACTGTTAGAATTGATTTGTACAAGATGCAAGCTTCCCAGTACAATTAAATAATCACAAATCTAAGCTTGACTCTTTAAAGTTGAACGTGTATATTAGTTGTCATAAGGTCACTGGAAACGTGTCTTAAGCGTGCAAACAACGTGGTTATAACGTTGCATCATTATGTCCTTGCAACAAATATGGGAGTTCATAAAATTGTCTTAATAACGTTGCTAGAACAAAAGTCCAACTTTAAGAGTAAGAAACGTTTAGCTGGGAAGATCTTTACAGCATCAGTAATTTTACTAACTATATAAATGGTGTATTTTTTTATTGAACACAGACATCAGAACAACCAACATTTTCCCCAGATTTTAATTAAAGTTGGAAATAGAAAAATAAAACATTTTGTCCAAAATATTTCCTTTACTTTGCTATTAACTAGAATGATTGCACTCTACTAATGCCTAATGATTGATGATTGACTGATAATAATAATATCAAGCTTTTATAAAGCGCCATCTATCTAGCTAGGCTATTCCGAGGCGCATATTATTACCCCTGGTCACTGGGTCATTTTTATTCCAATCCTGAAACCATCTCAGCTCCCTGGGGAGTATATACAGCCTGTGCTGCAATATATGCGCTACTAGGCTAAATCTATCACAAGAACCATCTCTGCCCTCACAGGTACCCATTTTACCCCTGGGTGGAGAGAAGCAATTATAGTTAAAGGGCCTATGCAATACTTATTTTTCACAATTTAGAAAAAAAAAATGTGTAGTTTATTTTTACTTTCTGTGCACAAATTTGTGTGAGTAGTGTAAAATGTTTAAAGTTTGCAATAATTATTTTTATTAATTAAATTCCTTATTTTTTTACGCCGCGCGGGGGCGCTGTTCGTGACGTACACTGCGGAGAGTTCATAAGCAAGTCAGAATGGTCTGGTACCAAGAATATGTTGCGGGTACCATGCTAATGTGGCAGCTGATGCGCTACGTGTACATGCACACACGGATCGCGGAAATTCCTACAGTACACACAACGCATTGTACATTAACAATCACTACGACGGACGTGATATAAAAAGACGAACATGGCCGAATCTTCATCATTTTCAGCAGTAGATGAAGATTTTTCGGGGACTAATTCTTCGGATTTAAGTAGTGAGGCTGACAGTGATTATGAAAGAAATGAGGAGCTAGGGGTTCAGCCATACATGTACGAGCCAGAGAGAGGCGACGACGATGTCTCAAAATGCACGGAACAGATGACCGAGTGCTCGGTTGGCCCTGACCACTTTGCCCGAGTCAGCTTGACTTTCGCCGTCCAAATTCTTCGAAATTTTGGGTCAGAGGGAAAACGATGGAGACTGAAACCATCCTTAGTGGTGTTGCTGCAACCAGCAACAATACAGGTCGGTGGCATTCTGAATAAATGCCCTATTTTTTTGATGAAGCAGCGACAAACTGAAGAAACTTTTAGAAACTTCACACAGTACAGTATGCGTGTGACGCACAACACGTAGAACCAGAAGTCAGCCGATCTCCCTAGTCTACGTCACACATTCTTATGATAATGAGGGAATGGGCGGGGCGTGCTGGGCACCCCTAAAATATATATTTTTTTTTTTAATGGCATAAACGCGGTGAAACCAAAGGTTTAATGGGTAAATATTTGTTCAGGTAGGATCACTTTATGACTTTAACTAATAAAAAAATGCATTGCATAGGCCCTTTAAGTGTCTTGCTCAGGGACACAAGTGTCACGACCGGGACTCGAACCCACACTCTGCTGAACAGAAACACCAGAGCTTGAGTTCGGTGTTCTTATCCACTCGGCCACGACACCCCACCCCGACTGATCAATCTAGCATGGAGTCAATTGGTTAATTCTCAAGGGGTTTGTCTTCCTGCACAGTGAAGGTGGCCAACAATATTTTATGCACATCGATCGGTCTGGCATTTAAAACTGTAAGTTTACTGTATAGCACCTTTTCAAGCAAAAGTCCATAACAACTGCACAAACTGTTTTTCCTACATATTGAAAGCATTCCAACATGGAGCATGATTTTGTTAAAAGAACTCATTAGTTGCCACACCTTCACAATCATTTCTTTAGTCTTACTGCCATAAACAAAGCTATTTTATCCAAATCAATTTCAATAATGATTATGAAAAGAAACGTCCAGGCTTTCCGCCTGTAATTAACACTTAAGCCATCAGGCACAGCAAAGTAAAAAAAATTATTTGAGCATCATTTGAGCATTTATTTGAACAGAGATAACTATTGAAAATATATAGTGCTATATAGACGCCATTACTCCCTTGGCCTTTTTACTCACAGGTGACCTCAATCCTGCAATATCCCCCTGTCCTATATTATCATTCCACAGCTTCTTGTTTGGAATTGGATAAGATTTGAATACCTGACCCTGTTATAAGCTTTTGTTATTTTAGCCCTCAGTCCTTTCCTATCCAGTACATTTTGGTAAAGATGTATGGAATGTTTTAGGTGGTTATGGGATAAATGCCCAAAATGGTTTGCAAAACCTAGGTTTAATGCAGCATATTTTTTGGTGATAACAAAATTGTCTTCATCACAAATGTTAAACTTCATCACTTATAGTGGTACATGTATAGAATCAAGAAGTCAATCATTTAAGTCCTAAAACTGCTTCTTTTAATATAATAATAATAATAATGGCTTCTTATATAGCGCTCATATCCGTCACTCAGTGACGCTCAAGGCGCTTCAACAGTCAATATTTTCCTGCAAGGTATATATGTGGAGCTACTTTTTGAATTTTGAGGCCTATTTCTTTACATAGCACCATGTAATGGTTTACAAGGTGCTGTGGCGCAATATGCAGCCGATCAAACCAGGAACACCGGGGCAAACCCCTTCTCTTTTCGATAAGTGCACTGGGTTCTTTACGTGCATTACACAACACACGGGACCAACAGCTTTACGTCCCATCCGAAGGACGAAGCAATAATGGTTAAGTGTCTTCCTTAATAAGGACAAGTGTCACGACCGGGACTCGAACCCACACTCTGCTGAACAGAAACACCAGAGCTTAAGTCCGGTGCTCTTATCCGCTCGGCCACGACACTCACAAATCATAAACCCTAGGTTGTGACCCTTGGGTCGGCAAAAATATAGTGTAAAACTTTTGGCAATTCTGTCAGCAACAACGATTGCCTAATAGGCCCTAATCAATCTTCCATGAAAAGTGTAATATTTTCCCTTAGTTTTTTAGGAGCGATTACTCATAACAATAAGCAAGACAAACTGCTGGAATAATTAATATATTCTTGTGAAGACTAGCATTTTTTATGACATGACCTCTGCAGCAGGGGGGTTCTATCTGCTAGCAGTTTGGTCTTGGTAAAGTGCCCAAAATAATCAATGGCTGGCTGACCTAAAAAGCAGTGTACATTTGGGTTGACAAACCTTCTGTGTATGGCATCCATGATGCATGATGGGAGACAACATAAGCAAGGGGGCAGTCACAGTAGGCAGATTGTTTTGTTTCTATCAATAACATAAGAAATGTACGATCAAATCTGGTAATACTACATGTAAACCTATATTCGACATGTCCACACACAAAAGTGTACCTAAATTTAAGGGTAATGTGTTCTGAATAGTTTTACTTCATATCATATTGTGTGTACTGTGAGAATTTTAAATATCAGAATCAATACATGCTTGATATAAAGAAAGGGATCTAGACTCCCCCCCCCCCCCCCCCCATCAACAGAAGGCTAGTGCATTGAAACAGAGTACCGTAATGCATGAACTTATAATTGCTATATTCTACATCACTAACTCACAAAAACTTACTACATACAAATCCATTATTCCTCTGTATGCAGTATGTCAAAAAGTAACAGAGCGCCCATACATGTCATACATGTACCAAAGAACACCATCGTAAACCATGAAGTGATTCCATTTGCTTATAAACTTAATATCTGATAGAACTAAAACTGCTTACCAAGCTGTATTACAAATAGCGAGTCCATCCGGGTTTCGCTCTCGTTGTCATCAGCTTCATTGTCGGGTGCTACCGCTTCAAAACACAAGTGGCTCAAACCAATGGTTCTGCGAGACGAACTTCCCATCGTCATCACCACTCTCCATCCCTTCACTCCTCAGAAAATGCTCACCTCTTTGCAATCAATATTACCAGCAGTGCTTTAATATTTAAATTGTTCTTGTACAAATCCTGTTTTTCTTGGATTCAGCCTACTGGCTGTGAGAATGATTTTTATTTAATAAACCATTTCAATTCAATTCAAGAGTATACCTCTTCTTGGTAAATAATCAATCCCTCTCCAGACCCGCTGCTATCAAGCATTTTAGAGGCTTTTCTTTTCGACTTTGCCAAAGAATAGTGCTCTTTCCACTGCAATGTCTATGTACTGCATGGTGGAATAAAACACCACTCCCACACATGACGTCACACAAATTTATGCAAGTAGGATGATATCACAGGGCTTTTCGAGAAACTCAACAAAGCATTGTTGATTATGATCAAAAAGATGTTTTTTATTTGTATATATTAAACATTTTTATTGGATGTGAACTTTTTGTTTGTATTTATTAAGCACTTGTAAATGAATTTCAGCAAATATTACTTCTTCTTTGTTTTCGTTTAAGTCCTTCTTGAACTATTTATCTGTTTTTAGGAAAATGGAGGCTTGATTTTTCATCCTCCATCCTCCACGGCTTCACCCCTGGACCCCACCAGGGGACGTCAGGCCGGCCCCTAGACCTCACCCGTTACATTTTTTGGGGAAAAATTATGGCATGGCGAATAAGAGATTGGCCCAAGAATTCAAGCAGCAGGAAGAAATTGAATCGTCAGGTTACTCAGCGACTTCAAGGAGTCCTTTAAGAGTAGGAATGAGGCCTATAGGAATAAGGCCTACCAACATGGCTTGTCTTGTCAGCCCTTGTCTTTGGGTCTTAACACACTAGAAGAATTCAGAGGAGAATTTTGGAGATCGCCAAATTATTTGACCTGAATCAGAAGCTCACAGAACTGTACTGGGTTGTGAAGTTGCTACCGTCGGGAGATACCCGCTGACACAACGCTGACACAACGCTGACACCAATTTCAAAGAGTCTGTCTGTCTGTTGGAACGTGGGGACTACGAGAACTGTCTTTGTCGTCTCTATGACATCCATTAATAACGAGAAAAGGCACTGTCGATTCTTGCAAAGAGAAACACTGGCCTTACTCTCGAGGCAGAAGATCTGATAGATGACCATTAGGTTCTTAATCAGGATACCCTGTATCATCTGTCCACTGCTGAGTTGTGCAGGCCTGGAAGTGTAGCAAGAACATTTTTAACAGAGATGCTTGAGAATGAGGACGTGAACATGGAAGTTGTGTGGGACACCGTCGGCTAAAGTACAAACAGGCCTCCCTGAAAGTGATTTAGAACTCAGTTGTAAATTCGAATTTGGTTTTGAAGTACAACGTACTTTCTTTGTCATACACCACTCTGCAAGTCTGAGACGGTTGCACATATATTTTGGGACTCTTAAAAATGTAGGTTCCCACATACATTGATTTATCATTGAATAGAAACAAAACATGCATCCCCTTTGTCTAGAGTTTGACCCACCCTCCCCCCCCCCTCCACCCCAAACCAAAACTTTCTGTGTATTTCATTTTGTAGGATAATAAACTCTTCATTACACTAATAAATTTAGAGCGTTTGAACTACAGGGTTGTGTCTTTACTTTCCTTAACGCCAAATTCAGATCTTTTCTAATTCGAAATGCAAATAAAGCTCAATGAAAAAATAACCTTGCCTTTTTAAAACTTGAGTTGGCAGAGTTGGAATTGAAACAGGAGGCATCGGCATTGAGGTTTTTTGGGGCCTTGTGAAAGACAAGATTCCGTTTTCCACATTGAAAAACAAAGACCAGTGAAAAACAAGATTCTGTTTTCCCCATTGAAAAACAAAGACTAGTGAAAGACAAGATTCTGTTTTACAAAATGAAAAACAAAGGCTAGTGAAAGACAAGATTCTGTTTTCCACATTTAAAAATAAATACTTGTGAAAGACAAGATTCTGTTTTCCACATTGTAAAACAAAGACTAGTGAAAGACAAGATTCTGTTTTCCACATTGTAAAACAAAGACTAGTGAAAAACAAGATTCTGTTTTTCCACATTGAAAAACAAAGACTAGTGAAAGACAAGATTCTGTTTTCCACATTGAAAAACAAAGACTAGTGAAAGACAAGATTCTGTTTTCCACATTGAAAAACAAAGACTAGTGAAAGACAAGATTCTGTTTTCCACATTGAAAAACAAAGACTAGTGAAAAACAATATTCGGTTTTCCACATTGAAAAACAAAGACTAGTGAAAGACAAGATTCTGTTTTCCACATTGTAAAACAAAGACTAGTGAAAGACAAGATTCTGTTTTCCACATTGTAAAACAAAGACTAGTGAAAAACAAGATTCTGTTTTTCCACATTGAAAAACAAAGACTAGTGAAAGACAAGATTCTGTTTTCCACATTGAAAAACAAAGACTAGTGAAAGACAAGATTCTGTTTTCCACATTGAAAAACAAAGACTAGTGAAAGACAAGATTCTGTTTTCCACATTGAAAAACAAAGACTAGTGAAAAACAATATTCGGTTTTCCACATTGAAAAACAAAGACTAGTGAAAGACAAGATTCTGTTTTCCACATTGTAAAACAAAGACTAGTGAAAGACAAGATTCTGTTTTCCACATTGAAAAACAAAGACTAGTGAAAGACAAGATTCTGTTTTCCACATTGAAAAACAAAGACTAGTGAAAGACAAGATTCTGTTTTCCACATTGTAAAACAAAGACTAGTGAAAAACAAGATTCTGTTTTCCACATTGAAAAACAAAGACTAGTGAAAGACAAGATTCTGTTTTCCACATTGTAAAACAAAGACTAGTGAAAAACAAAATTCTGTTTTCCACATTGAAAAACAAAGACTAGTGAAAGACAAGATTCTGTTTTCCACATTGAAAAACAAAGACTAGTGAAAGACAAGATTCTGTTTTCCACATTGTAAAACAAAGACTAGTGAAAAACAAGATTCTGTTTTCCACATTGAAAAACAAAGACTAGTGAAAGACAAGATTCTGTTTTCCACATTGAAAAACAAAGACTAGTGAAAGACAAGATTCTGTTTTCCACATTGTAAAACAAAGACTAGTGAAAGACAAGATTCTGTTTTCCACATTGAAAAACAAAGACTAGTGAAAGACAAGATTCTGTTTTCCACATTGTAAAACAAAGACTAGTGAAAAACAAGATTCTGTTTTTCCACATTGAAAAACAAAGACTAGTGAAAGACAAGATTCTGTTTTCCACATTGAAAAACAAAGACTAGTGAAAGACAAGATTCTGTTTTCCACATTGAAAAACAAAGACTAGTGAAAGACAAGATTCTGTTTTCCACATTGAAAAACAAAGACTAGTGAAAGACAAGATTCTGTTTTCCACATTGAAAAACAAAGACTAGTGAAAGACAAGATTCTGTTTTCCACATTGTAAAACAAAGACTAGTGAAAAACAAGATTCTGTTTTCCACATTGAAAAACAAAGACTAGTGAAAGACAAGATTCTGTTTTCCACATTGAAAAACAAAGACTAGTGAAAGACAAGATTCTGTTTTCCACATTGTAAAACAAAGACTAGTGAAAAACAAGATTCTGTTTTCCACATTGAAAAACAAAGACTAGTGAAAGACAAGATTCTGTTTTCCACATTGTAAAACAAAGACTAGTGAAAAACAAGATTCTGTTTTCCACATTGAAAAACAAAGACTAGTGAAAGACAAGATTCTGTTTTCCACATTGAAAAACAAAGACTAGTGAAAGACAAGATTCTGTTTTCCACATTGTAAAACAAAGACTAGTGAAAAACAAGATTCTGTTTTCCACATTGAAAAACAAAGACTAGTGAAAGACAAGATTCTGTTTTCCACATTGAAAAACAAAGACTAGTGAAAGACAAGATTCTGTTTTCCACATTGTAAAACAAAGACTAGTGAAAGACAAGATTCTGTTTTCCACATTGAAAAACAAAGACTAGTGAAAGACAAGATTCTGTTTTCCACATTGTAAAACAAAGACTAGTGAAAGACAAGATTCTGTTTTCCACATTGAAAAACAAAGACTAGTGAAAGACAAGATTCTGTTTTCCACATTGTAAAACAAAGACTAGTGAAAGACAAGATTCTGTTTTCCACATTGTAAAACAAAGACTAGTGAAAAACAAGATTCTGTTTTCCACATTGTAAAACAAAGACTAGTGAAAGACAAGATTCTGTTTTCCACATTGAAAAACAAAGACTAGTGAAAGACAAGATTCTGTTTTCCACATTGAAAAACAAAGACTAGTGAAAGACAAGATTCTGTTTTCCACATTGTAAAACAAAGACTAGTGAAAAACAAGATTCTGTTTTCCACATTGAAAAACAAAGACTAGTGAAAGACAAGATTATGTTTTCCACATTGTAAAACAAAGACTAGTGAAAAACAAGATTCTGTTTTCCACATTGAAAAACAAAGACTAGTGAAAGACAAGATTCTGTTTTCCACATTGAAAAACAAAGACTAGTGAAAGACAAGATTCTGTTTTCCACATTGTAAAACAAAGACTAGTGAAAAACAAGATTCTGTTTTCCACATTGTAAAACAAAGACTAGTGAAAGACAAGATTCTGTTTTCCACATTGAAAAACAAAGACTAGTGAAAGACAAGATTCTGTTTTCCACATTGAAAAACAAAGACTAGTGAAAGACAAGATTCTGTTTTCCACATTGTAAAACAAAGACTAGTGAAAGACAAGATTCTGTTTTCCACATTGAAAAACAAAGACTAGTGAAAGACAAGATTCTGTTTTCCACATTGTAAAACAAAGACTAGTGAAAGACAAGATTCTGTTTTCCACATTGTAAAACAAAGACTAGTGAAAGACAAGATTCTGTTTTCCACATTGTAAAACAAAGACTAGTGAAAGACAAGATTCTGTTTTCCACATTGTAAAACAAAGACTAGTGAAAAACAAGATTCTGTTTTCCACATTGTAAAACAAAGACTAGTGAAAGACAAGATTCTGTTTTCCACATTGAAAAACAAAGACTAGTGAAAGACAAGATTCTGTTTTCCACATTGAAAAACAAAGACTAGTGAAAGACAAGATTCTGTTTTCCACATTGTAAAACAAAGACTAGTGAAAGACAAGATTCTGTTTTCCACATTGAAAAACAAAGACTAGTGAAAGACAAGATTCTGTTTTCCACATTGTAAAACAAAGACTAGTGAAAGACAAGATTCTGTTTTCCACATTGTAAAACAAAGACTAGTGAAAAACAAGATTCTGTTTTCCACCTTGAAAAACAAAGACTAGTGAAAGACAAGATTCTGTTTTCCACATTGAAAAACAAAGACTAGTGAAAGACAAGATTCTGTTTTCCACATTGAAAAACAAAGACTAGTGAAAGACAAGATTCTGTTTTCCACATTGAAAAACAAAGACTAGTGAAAGACAAGATTCTGTTTTCCACATTGAAAAACAAAGACTAGTGAAAGACAAGATTCTGTTTTCCACATTGTAAAACAAAGACTAGTGAAAGACAAGATTCTGTTTTCCACATTGAAAAACAAAGACTAGTGAAAGACAAGATTCTGTTTTCCACATTGTAAAACAAAGACTAGTGAAAGACAAGATTCTGTTTTCCACATTGAAAAACAAAGACTAGTGAAAGACAAGATTCTGTTTTCCACATTGTAAAACAAAGACTAGTGAAAGACAAGATTCTGTTTTCCACATTGTAAAACAAAGACTAGTGAAAAACAAGATTCTGTTTTCCACATTGTAAAACAAAGACTAGTGAAAGACAAGATTCTGTTTTCCACATTGAAAAACAAAGACTAGTGAAAGACAAGATTCTGTTTTCCACATTGAAAAACAAAGACTAGTGAAAGACAAGATTCTGTTTTCCACATTGTAAAACAAAGACTAGTGAAAAACAAGATTCTGTTTTCCACATTGAAAAACAAAGACTAGTGAAAGACAAGATTATGTTTTCCACATTGTAAAACAAAGACTAGTGAAAAACAAGATTCTGTTTTCCACATTGAAAAACAAAGACTAGTGAAAGACAAGATTCTGTTTTCCACATTGAAAAACAAAGACTAGTGAAAGACAAGATTCTGTTTTCCACATTGTAAAACAAAGACTAGTGAAAAACAAGATTCTGTTTTCCACATTGTAAAACAAAGACTAGTGAAAGACAAGATTCTGTTTTCCACATTGAAAAACAAAGACTAGTGAAAGACAAGATTCTGTTTTCCACATTGAAAAACAAAGACTAGTGAAAGACAAGATTCTGTTTTCCACATTGTAAAACAAAGACTAGTGAAAGACAAGATTCTGTTTTCCACATTGAAAAACAAAGACTAGTGAAAGACAAGATTCTGTTTTCCACATTGTAAAACAAAGACTAGTGAAAGACAAGATTCTGTTTTCCACATTGTAAAACAAAGACTAGTGAAAGACAAGATTCTGTTTTCCACATTGTAAAACAAAGACTAGTGAAAGACAAGATTCTGTTTTCCACATTGTAAAACAAAGACTAGTGAAAAACAAGATTCTGTTTTCCACATTGTAAAACAAAGACTAGTGAAAGACAAGATTCTGTTTTCCACATTGAAAAACAAAGACTAGTGAAAGACAAGATTCTGTTTTCCACATTGAAAAACAAAGACTAGTGAAAGACAAGATTCTGTTTTCCACATTGTAAAACAAAGACTAGTGAAAGACAAGATTCTGTTTTCCACATTGAAAAACAAAGACTAGTGAAAGACAAGATTCTGTTTTCCACATTGTAAAACAAAGACTAGTGAAAGACAAGATTCTGTTTTCCACATTGTAAAACAAAGACTAGTGAAAAACAAGATTCTGTTTTCCACCTTGAAAAACAAAGACTAGTGAAAGACAAGATTCTGTTTTCCACATTGAAAAACAAAGACTAGTGAAAGACAAGATTCTGTTTTCCACATTGAAAAACAAAGACTAGTGAAAGACAAGATTCTGTTTTCCACATTGAAAAACAAAGACTAGTGAAAGACAAGATTCTGTTTTCCACATTGAAAAACAAAGACTAGTGAAAGACAAGATTCTGTTTTCCACATTGTAAAACAAAGACTAGTGAAAGACAAGATTCTGTTTTCCACATTGAAAAACAAAGACTAGTGAAAGACAAGATTCTGTTTTCCACATTGTAAAACAAAGACTAGTGAAAGACAAGATTCTTTTTTCCACATTGTAAAACAAAGGCCAGTGAAAAACAAGATTCTGTTTTCCACCTTGAAAAACAAAGGCTAGTGAAAGACAAGATTCTGTTTTCCACAATGAAAAACAAAGGCTAGTGAAAGAAGATATTATGTTTTCCACAATGAAAAACAAAGACTAGTGAAAGACAAAGACTAGTGAAAGACAAGATTCTGTTTTCCACATTGTAAAACAAAGGCCAGTGAAAAACAAGATTCTGTTTTCCCCATTGAAAAACAGAGACTAATGAAAGACAAGATTCTGTTTTCCACATTGAAACACAAAGGCTAATGAAAGGCTAGTGAAAGACAAGATTCGGTTTTCCACATTGAAATACAAAGACTAGTAAAAGACAAGATTCTGTTTTCCACATTGAATCAGCTGGAGAAAGAGCTTTCTGCAGGGTGGCGCCACAGCTATGGAACAGGCTTCCTGCAGACTTAAGAAACTTGAACTCCCTAGCTGTTTTTAAATTACGTCTTAAAACTTATCTTTTTAATGCTGAATATAACTAGATTTTGTGATTGCTTTGTGAACATTTGATTCATGCCTTTTTGTCGTGAATTGTACCTTCTGTACTTTTTATCATTTGTTTCGCTTTCTTATTGTATACTGTTTAACTTTTTATGTACAGCGCCTTTGAGCAATTTATTGGATATATGGCGCTTTATAAATGTTGTTATTATTATTATTATTATTATTGAAAAACAAAGACTAGTGAAAGACAAGATTCTGTTTTCCACATTGAAAAACAAAGGCCAGTGAAAAACAAGATTCTGTTTTCCAAAATGAAAAAGAAAGGCTAGTGAAAGACAATATTCTGTTTTCCACATTGAAAACAAAGGCTAGTAAAAGACAAGATTCTGTTTTTCACATTGAAAAACAAAGGCTACTGAAAGACAAGATTCTATTTTCCACATTGAAAACCAAATGCTATTTTGAGCATTGGTAAGAGCTGGTTTACGTCATTAGACCTGTGACCTTTCTGACAGAGACATGTGTTGCTTGGTACAGTCAGATTCAGGATATAGAACGCCAGAGGGATGAACTAGAACAAAATTGACACAGGCAGAAGGTGTTTATTCTTCCAGCTAAGATCTCAGCTCTCATAACTTTGCTGATGAATCTGAACATCTCAAGAAAATTAGCAGGGAGTCAACACACGGGATGCGCACAAAGCTCAACAAGGATCCTTCTAAAAGCCTGCACTGATTTTCATCCCCATAAGTTTGCTGGGACCAAAGAATAGGATGAAACAAAACAGAGAAACACCAAAAGGGAAAGCAATGGCACGGCACAACTTAGGAGGGGGGGGGGGGCTCCCCCCCAAGAGGGTCTCCCCCTAAATACAAAATATAGGAAAAGTAAAAGGAGGAGGAACAAGAGAGGGGAAGGAGAAGAGTCGCAAGCGTGTCACTCATACAGTGTGTATCCCTTTTCACAATAAATAAGGGGTACAGTGGTACAAGCCTAAAGGGAACATTCTAACTCAGTGTACATTCCCGACCAAGAAAAAAGTAGCTTAATGAACTTTGCACTGCATTTTACGCAAGGCTCATTGCCCTGCATCTATCAGCTAAATTTGGCGATGTTTGATTAGCTTTACTCCCAGGCTGTGTATAGTACAGAACTTGTGGGCCTAAAGATTGACGAACGCTGAATCGAGAATATAACAGTGCAAAAGAAGTTCTGTAAAATCGATCCTCAAATCATGAATCCATGAAAATAGTTGTTAATTAACATACCGTTATTAATAAGGGCAAAAATCAGGCAATAAGATCTAAACACACAACTTTACAAACTCAGAGATGCCAACATTTCAAATTCAAAAAGAGTAATTTGCCCTCAGGCAATATATATAGCATTTAACAGAGATCAGTGTCATACATGTTCTGTGCTTTTTGACGATGTCGTATGCTCCGGCGCGCTGTGCAATGTTGATGTCGAGTCACAGCGACCGCGAGCAGATTTCACTACGAAGTTGTAATCCTCTATAAAATCATGTTGTAATGAATCCATCGTTGTACTCCAACAAGCGAAAAACTAATCAAACTATTGTATTATTATATTGGTTTTACTTGGCACGCGTAAACAACGAGCACCGTAATAAACATGATTTTATCAACAATAGTACGACGAGCAAGACTACACACGGTTTTCTCAAACGCCCCATTATCAACATCAGTATACCTGGGGCGATTTGGTTAGCAACTGACCATGGCTGGTTGCCAGTCTTCTAACACACACTGTCTACGTGTAAATCGAGGACACCAGCCTAATATACTTATTACGCCCAATTAGGCTCTTCTACCGTGGGTGCGTTGTTTTTACCGGTCGTTTCGAAAAGGGCCTACGTATGCGCTGTTTCATGCGCTACAATTCGCACAAAAAGTCAGATACCGAATACATTTTAGTGATACGCGCTATGAAAATAAATAGGATTCAAGACACAACACGTACATTAAATGTTTTATTACTAGATATTTATAAAATCGTAAAGAATGAGGCGATGATTGTATTGTCGTAATTTGATAAATAAATCGTACAAATTACGCCTAAATCGTAAATGTTGGCATCTCTGCAAACTTCACTTCAACTCACATCCATGTTTTGGTTTTTGCTTATATTATTTTTGGCTCGGCTTAGTTGATTTGTGGGAGTAACCTACGACACCGTGAACCACAGAATCCTCACCAAGAAGATCTTTGAGTTGACAAGGGATGTAAGACTGACTGGACTCATCCAGACTTTGCTGTCCAACCGGCGATTTTTTGTGGTCCTCATCGGCAATCGCAGCAGATGGTGCAGACAGAAAAATGGCCTCCTACAAGGAAGTTTGCTTGCACCACTGCTCTCCAACATGTACACAAACAACCAACCGATCCATCCAAACACCAGGAGGTTCCTCTACGCTGATGATCTCTGCAACGCCACCAAGAACCAGTCTTTCGTGAAGTTAGATGAGTCCATCAGCCATGCCCTGGCCGAACTCACCCCATACTACGCGACCAACCACTTGAGAGCTAACCCTGAAAAACTCAGATAAGTGCATTCCACCTCAAGAACAGGGATGCTAACCTCCAACTAAGGATCAGCTGGTATGGGAAAAGGCTGAAGCACACTCACAACCCAGTCTACCTAGGGGTCACACTGGATCGCTCCCTTACCTACAAGAACCACATTGCCAACACAAAGGCAAAAGTTGGAGCCCGCAATAGCATCCTCAAAAAGCTAGCCAACACCAACTCGAGAACTGATGCCAGAACAATCAGGCCAACAGCCCTTGCGCTTTGCTTCTCTGCTGCGGAGATGCATCACCAGTATGGTGTAGGTCGGCCCCTGCGCCCCGATTGACCCAGCTCTTAATTCATCCTGCAGAGCAATCACTGGTTGCCTTAGGCCAACTAAAGTTGAAGACCTCTACCTGCTTTGCGGTATTGCCCCACCACACATCAGATGGTTGGTCTTGTCACAGAAAGAAAAAGACAAACATAAAAAACAATCCACTACACCCACTCTTCCAACAACAGCCAGTGGGCAAGCGGCTCAAATACAGACACAGCTTCCTGAATGCTGTAGAGCCACTTAATACCAGCCCCCACAACCAAAGGATGACTCCACATAAACTCTCCCTCAGACCCAAGGAATCCCTCGCATCCTGCTCCAGTGAGACTTGTCCCTTTTGGCTAAGCCTCAACCGCCTAAGAACTGGTTACGGACGATGCCGAGTCCTAATGCAGAGGTGGGGGTTCATAGACCAACAAACAGTATGTGAATGCGGCCAGGAACAGACAATGGAACACCTGCTAGTCTGCCCACTCCTGCCAGAGCCATGCACCCAAGATGACCTGGAAGCCGTGAACTGCCAAGCCAGAGCTTGTTTGGAGCACTGGCAAGACTTGTGTAGTGACTCGATAAGAAGAAGATGTAAAAAATATTCTCAGAGCCCGTTGTTGTTACATAAATAATTCTGGTAAATTGGAAAGATTGATATGGATCAGACATGCTTAAACAGTTACTTGAGCGAATTTCTTTTTAATGGGAATGCTAGTTAAACTTGTTTGCGATGTGTTTGTTTGTCGTATAAATTAATTGTTGATGTGTTTACACTTCTTTTTTTTTCTCTTGTAACTATTGATAACAAATTAGGCCCAATCCTCAAGGTTTTGAAAAACTTAAAACATTTCTGCCGTTGGCAACCCGACAAAAAATCAACACAAAGCGCATAATGTGATGTCATGTGTGGGAGTTGGTAAACATAGGACGGGCATTCAATAGTTTTCGAAAGAACTTCTTTAGTTAAATCTTTTTACAAAGTTTTTTGACTGCTGGAATAATATACCAGCATTCTTGACCCTACCCGTTTCATTTCATTGACCACCCCCCCCCCCCCCCCACACCACACCACCCCAGACATAAACCAGGATGCGCTGTTGGGCAAGTTAATTGTTGTAAGGGCAGAATTCTGGGGAAAAAAAAAAAAAAAAAAAGATAATTAGGAGTACAGAGACATAGTTTCAATACAAAACATAACTCTGCAGAAGAAGGTAAAATATAAAAAAATTAAATCTAAGTTACGTATGATTTTTTAACCTCTGAGGTGCCATAAAAATTATTATTGACTGAAAACACATTTTAGATAATTACTCGTTCAGTTTTGAGCAAAAACTGGTGAAACCCTTTAAATTCTACCCTCAGACGGGCCCGAATGACATGGTCTAGGACCCTTTACGCAATAAGACTCATGGACTCGCAAACTCCAGTAAGAAAACACTTTCTACATAGGCTTGTGCACAAACACATGCCTACTGCAGTTTCACAGTGTAAAAACGTAATTAACAAAAACAATTACAATTAATACTTATGATTAAGCTGAACCGAAGTGAGGTACCCGCTCAAATGCAGCGTGCCTATGCTTTTGTTTTACGTAACTGCACCTGATTGGTTGAAAAAGGGTGCCATACCAATTTGCAAAAAGGAACCCCAGAAAAGAGCTGGGAAATGTGCAAGGTCACAAAAAGACCAACTGGACAGAATTTTAAAAGCCCACCCAACATGACAAAACTAGCCACTGTGGCGCCACAAGGCTGGAGTGTCCATTGAAGAATGTATTTTATCCGCAAGTGATTAAATGAATTACTATTATTTTGTGTTTTGCCAAACTATCACTACAGTGTCTGGAAAAGTTATTGGCTTTGAAAAAAGTATGAAATCAACATTGAAATCATCATGTTTTCCCAAGGGTCTACATGCTGCAGTAAACCTAAGACAGCCGTGTAGTAATTAGCTGGGGTGGGGCAGCACAGGATGTGTAGGCTACATGTTTAGTCAAATTTGGTCACAGTTGAAGAATCAGTAATCAACCTTGCTTACTCTTTACAACAAAAATGTACTTTGTGTAATCTGCTTTATAGGTAAATGAGCACTTATTGCTTCCACGACTTGATCAATTGATTTTATTATTCAATGTTTATGTTCATCAAAACAAGTAAAGCAATGTAAGTGGAAATTAAACGTAAACAAACAAAAGGGGTATGGTACCAGCAATGTAATTTGGTTGTTACCCTTACACTTTTGTGTGTTAAGCACTGTATCCTCAGTACCTTCCTGAGTTCTGTGAAAACAAATCAACAGACAAATCATTCGGGTGGGATTCGAACCAACAACCTTTGCATTACTAGAGCAAATGTTTTACCACTAGACAATCGAGCTAGCCCCATGGCTAGAGGCAGTTTGAATTCTAGCAGCGGGTACCACATCTGTTTAATAGATGTTGATTTTTGCATCCGACATAAAGAATACAGTTAAGTTTTTACCCTTTGTACCAGCAACTTTGAAAAATACCCCCCTAAAATTTGATTTGAGGCATCGTTACAATTTTC
Source organism: Leptasterias polaris (assembly GCA_037783415.1). Classification (NCBI taxonomy): domain Eukaryota; kingdom Metazoa; phylum Echinodermata; class Asteroidea; order Forcipulatida; family Asteriidae; genus Leptasterias; species Leptasterias polaris. Next base: position 5,010,296 of record JAZGTN010000004.1, on the reverse strand, counting down.
TTGGAAAGAATCATGGAGTTGAGCTTATGGTCTACTATATTTGTGCCTGCGAGACATTATTCGATGAATGTTTTATAATGTGTACACACACCATTCAACAGCATGGGTCTTTAATAATAAGTCAATAATTACCCTGAATTTCCTGCTCCTCTTTTAAGCGGCCTCAGTGTATTGTTGGTATGTACCATTTCTTTGCGACGCATTTTGTCTCAAAGAGAGTTGAAGTAAGTCTTGCAGGCCTCTGACATATTACATTTAAGAACTTGAGCGTTAGTTATTAATATTATCATCACTATCATTTTATGTAAAAGGGGATTGAGGAAGGCATCTAGTGGAGTGGATTGATGTTTTCATATTCTCAAGCTTGGATGGGCCATTTTTGCTTACATGAGGTTGCTTCATCTCGCACTATCGTAGTTTCTTCTCTTTGCCCTCTTTCAAAGAAAAATAGTGAACTGCTTGGGAAATCAGGTAAAGGTGGGTGTGGGGGTGGTGTGTGTTCATTGGGTGCCCAAATACTCCCTTGATCTACAACCAATTTACAACAGAATTAGGCCCCAATATAGGATAATAATGATATTGGATTATTACCAAGAAATCATTGCATTAGTGATTCCTATTCAATGTGTATTTACTTTGCGGTAATACCATGTGTATAGTTATCTACGATGCTGTGAAGATTATGGTCTTTAGATAACTTGTCCTGTTATTTGTCAGTTTTTCCAATCATAATTTCAAAGTATTTGCTGATTGAAACACTGTGTTGAAATCAATGTCCAGTTAATAAGTACAAAGGGGCCTTCAGGTCATAGCCAAGATTTTCCTTCCTGAGATCTTTATCATTACAAATAGGTGGTAAGGCATGTTTGCTTGTGGCATTTAGTATAGGTAATGAGGCAACATTGTTTCCTCTATTTACAAAAATAATTGTATTAACACACCACAATTCTCAAGCATATGGCACAACAGTGAACAACCTATCCTTTGTTGAAACATACTTGTATGGTTTTTGTTTCAGGCAGAGAACTCAAAATAGCCCCTATTTCTGACATTGACTCGTAAATCTCCTCCAACCAATGTCTTTATGTTAATCTTTAAACCACAACAGTAATTGTTTTTTGTTTTTTTAAACTGCAAGTTCATTTACCCAGAGGCGGCCCAATGCAATGGTACAAATGCATGATGTATTTATACATTCTACATGTTTGCAGCATCCTGCTAGTGGTAGTGACAAGGTGACCTAATAGTGTTACATGCAATGTGGGAACTCAAAAAGACCTCTATTTCCGACATTGACTCTTCCAGTAAATCTCCTCCCTCAAATGTCTTTATTTATATATTTTTCTAAAACCACAACAGTAATTATATATTTTTTCTTCTGAAAACTGCAAGTTCATTTTCCCAGAGGCGGCCTAATGCAATGGTATAAATGCATGATGTATTATTTATACATTCTTTATGTATGTATATTTGTGGTAAATTTTGTGATATCAATGCTGCACATTTTGCTACTATAACTCCCTTATTTAATGCAAAAACACCAGACCTAGCAGGTGCAGGCTGGAGGGCAGCATCCTGCTAGTGGTAGTGATAAAGTGACCTAATAGTGTTACATGCAATATGGGAACTCAAAATGGCCCGTATTTCCGACATTGACTCATCCAGTAAATCTCATCCATCCAATGTCTTTATTTATATATATTTTTAAACCACGTATTTTTTTGAAAACTGCAAGTTCATTTACCCAAATGTAATGGTATTAATGCATGGTGTATTTATACATTCTACATGTTTGATAGACAGTTCAATGCCCCACATTTTGCTACATTAACTCCCTCATTTCATGCAAAAACACCAGACTAGCAGGTGCAGGATGAAGCGCGGCATCGTGCTATTGGTAGTGATAAGGTGACGTAATAGTGTAACATGCAATGTGGAAACTCAAAATGGCCGCTGTATCAGGGGGTTGTTTGGTACTTTGTGTATTCAGCCTGTATTGAGGGGTTCAAACTATATCAAGTTTGTTATCAATGGACTATTTTTACCATGCTTATCTACAATTTGTTTCATGTCTAGATATACTTCAGAATGGTCAACCAGGTCTCAGCATTGTAACCTGGGACCCACAAATTCCTAGTTCTTAAAACAATATTGTTCCAAGCAAAGGACATTGAAACATGTAAACTATTTTATTGAAATGCATCATGTGGAAATGTATAAATTACATGTACTTCACCTCATGCAGTACCACACAGCTACAAAGTGTACATTACATGTATGTGTAGTCCAACTTACTGGACTCAACAACACTTTTGTAACTTTTGGAAATTATCTGGCATATGCATGTAGGGTCCGAGTGAACACTCAAATGTTTCTTGCTTCCACTGTACAAAACGCTATATAAAACTAGACATTAGGTGTTTGTGTACAAACACGAAGCTGTTCCGGTTTTCTGATTCATAAAAAAAAATTAACTTGCCAGAAATAAAGGTCAACATGGGGTCATGGTAACCCTTGTCTAACATTTACTGCTTAAAGGGTTTATAACTAAAAAGAAATTGAAAATCGGTTGTGTAGTTCTTGAGATATGGTCCCACTTCCGGTTGACCCAGAAGTAAAGGTCAACATGGGGTCAGGTTACCCAAGGCTAATCTCCAATGCCCAAGGAGTCTATAACTGAAAAAGTTTCTTAAATCGGCTGTGTAATTCTTGAGATATGGTCCCACTTCCGGTTGACCTGGAAGTAAAGGACAACATGGGGTCACGGTTACCCAAGGCTAATCTCCCATTATACATGCCCAAGGAGTCTATAACTGAAAAAGTTTATAAAATCGGCTGTGTAATTCTAGAGATATGGTCCCACTTCCGGTTGACCTGGAAGTAAAGGTCAACATGGGGTCACGGTTACTCAAGGCTAAGCTCCAATGCCCAAGAAGTCTATAACTGAAAAAAGTTTGACGATCGGGTTGTATAGACCTTTCTTTTGTTGATAAACAAAGTGCACCGATTGGCATGGACGGCCGAATGTTAGCAAAACATTCAATCGTGTTAAAAAATGTTGTGACCAAATTCAACATTTTCTGTAAAGATTCATGAACGGAAATACCTTCCATGATTGGTTGATTTGTTTCCAACAAATTAAACACTTTTTGAATATTTGTGTCACACTGCTATAAACTGTGGCAATCTGTTTTTGATTTGCAGTTATGGCTTTCCATACTTTTCCAACCTGGGTTGGCAAAAACTCGGGCTGTGACGTTGCAAAAGAAAGGTCTATACTTTTCGAGATACAGTGGTCTCAAGATTGGCTAATTAATTAAGAATAAATAAAAAAATTACATTGAGGGTTAAGTTCATGTACTAAGCTTCAATTTGATATATGATCTAACTCTTTCATAATTTTACGCTTTAGGATATTAGGTCACATGCACGGTTGTGTAAACAGTTTTTTTTTCTTGAAATTTTGTTTATGAAACTGCTGTTACACGGTTTAACCAACTGTTTCAGAAACGGTTACACGTTTAAAAAAATAACCGTGAATGCACAGGCTTATATGTAAGCCTGTGACGGTTACACGGTTAAGTGACAGATCTTACGGTTAAACATTCACATTTGTACAGTTCGGATAAACATTGAAAAGTGTTTTGTTAGTGTATTATAGTCCCTTTAGGGGAAAAAAAACGCTTTGAATATTAACAACTCTATGGCACATCATTTCAGGGCCCGAATTCATGGCCAGCTTAATGCTGAATTCTGCGCTTGGGGTCACCATTCCCAGTCCGCTTAACGAGCAAGCACAGAATTTCTGCGCTACCTGTGTAAGCGTAGAATGCCTAGTAACGTGGACTACGCAAGCACACAAAATTCCATGCTAACCTGTGTAATACGCTTCACATAAGCAAGGAATAACCTGCTTCCGTAAGCGCCGATCCTTTACTTACGGTAAGCAGAGCAAATAAATTGGGTCCTGATGTATTTAGATTGATGTAAAATAAATTCAATTCAATTCAATTCAATTCAATAAACATTTATTTCGGTATTACCTTCACACGATATAATACATCATTGGTTTTTCATAAATATTAACAGTGGCAGTTGAAATTGAAATGTAATTGTTGGTTGTTTCAGAAAGTGTTTACCTTGTATGCAGTTTTATATATTTAAAAAACTACACCTTATTTGCTGTGTCTTTGTAACAATTAGTACATTTATGTTCTTGTAGTAAATATGGGGTGAGGGTTTATTGTTAATATTTGTTCTTCACCCACCCCCAAATCCAGCACTGACCTTTTAGCCATAGAAAGGGTAATTTCTCTTTTGTACACCTTTCCTCAATCAGCTCTTTTTTTGTTTATTGCAGCCCCCATAAAGTTTTGTAATTGATACATGGCGGATGCCTTTGCACAAGAAACCTTAAACATATTGTTTTCCGGCGAACGGGACCCAAGCGCAGACAAGTCACGGGGCAACATCGCCAAGAACGCGGCGCTCTATTCTTTACGTCCACGCTGAAATCTGAATAACGATCTGATTACACGACGCTGCGCTGATAGCAAGACAAATTCTTTTTGATTCTTGTGAATGAACGTAGACTTTTGTCAGTCGGCGACGGGAATGATGACTCTATGTATATTCTACAAAAGCGGCAACAACACGGGTCATAAATGGGTCCAGGACTTTATCGAGTCTAAAAAAATCTAGAAAAAGCACCGTTAAACTCGTATAGCGCCCTCATTCTTTTAAACAGTTTAAAATTTGACTGCCTTTCGTATATAAACACATAACATTCTAGGCAGAGTACCCATGGCGTTCAATTTGCCTGAGAATTTGGGTTTATTTTCTACTGACAATGTTTTAATACGTTTTGATGCTTTTAAACTGATCGTCAATAAAAATCTTTCTTGTTTTAAGAAAATGTGTGTAATCTAGGACGTTAAATTTGAGCTTAATTGAAAAACTATGTTTCTAGAAGTCGGATTTGTTTTCACTATCTCCATTTGTTTTGTGCATGGGCAAAAACGCGCAATAAATGACGTCATTGTGACGTCGTCCGTAATTTTAGGCCGTAAAGCACATCTACAGTATCACAGATTTCTAAAACTGAAAAAAGTTTGACGATCGGGAGTACACTTTTTGAGATATGGTGCTAACAAGGTTGGCTAATTAAATATTACACCTCGCTGTTAAGTGGCTAATTAATTAAGAATTTTAACATTTATTACATTTAGAGTTAAGTTCATGTACTAAGCTTCAATTTGATATAATGATCTCACTCTTTCGTATTACGCTATGGGATTTAGGCGGAAACAAAGAATAATAATAAAAACTAGAAATTAGGTGTTTGTGTACAAACACGAAGCTGTTCCGGTTTTCTGATTCATAAAAAAAAATTCCTTGCCAGAAATAAAGGTCAACATGGGGTCATGGTAACCCTTGTCTAACATTTACTGCTTAAAGGGTTTATAACTAAAAAGAAATTGAAAATCGGTTGTGTAGTTCTTGAGATATGGTCCCACTTCCGGTTGACCCAGAAGTAAAGGTCAACATGGGGTCAGGTTACCCAAGGCTAATCTCCAATGCCCAAGGAATCCATAACTGAAAAAAGTTTGAACTTCGGTTGTGTAGTTCTTGAGATATGGTCTCACTTCCGGTTGACCCGGAAGTAAAGGTCAACATGGGGTCACGGTTACCCAAGGCTAATCTCCCATGCCCAAGGAGTCTATAACTGAAAAAGTTTGACGATCGGTTGTATAGACCTTTCTTTTGTTGATAAACAAAGTGCGCCGATTGGCATGGACGGCCGAATGTTAGCAAAACATTCAATCGTGTTAAAAAATGTTGTGACCAAATTCAACATTTTCTGTAAAGATTCTTGAACGGAAATACCTTCCATGATTGGTTGATTTGTTTCCAACAAATTCAAAACTTTTTTTGAATATTTCTGTAACACTGCTACAAACTGTGGCAATCTGTTTTTGATTTGTAGTTATGGCTTTCCATACTTTTCCAACCTGGGTTGTGACGTTGCAAAAGAAAGGTCTATACTTTTCGAGATAAGTGGTTTCAAGATTGGCTAATTAAATATTCACCTCGCTGTAAATAGGCTAATTAATTAAGAATTTTAAAAAAAATTTACATTGAGGGTTAAGTTCATGTACTAAGCTTCAATTTGATATATGATCTAACTCTTTTATATTTTGTTTATGAAACTGCTGTTACATGGGTCACCAACCGTTTCAGAAACGGTATGTTGACAAAAAATTACCGTGAATGCTCAGGCTTATACGTAAGCCTGTGACGGTTACACAGTTAAGTGACAGATGTTACGGTTAAAGTTCACATTTGTACGGTTCGGATAAACGTTGAAAAATTCACTTAAAAAGTGCCGTGTTATGCTGACCATAATAACTGCGATCACGATTTTCACAGCACAATATCCCATAAAACACACACACATATCATTCCCAATTTACACACTCGTAGTCTTTGTTATTTCAATACAACTGTGCGTGCAGCAATTTGTGAGAAACATTAAACGCTAGGGGGCGTTCCACAACAATTCGATTGCGCAACATGCTCGCTTTTGCAGGTGCGCAAAGTCAAAATTCTGCAATAAAGAAGGAAGACACAATGTTTTTGATCACATGCTGGTTGTGTAAACAGTTTTTTTTACATGAAATGTTGTTTATGAAACTGCTGTTACACGGGTCATCAACTGTTTCAGAATTACGGTTACACGTTTACAAAAAATAACCGTGAATGCGCAGGCTTATACGTAAGCCTGTGACGGTTAAGTGACAGATCTTACGGTTAAACGTTCACATTTGTACGGTTCGAATAAACGTTGAAAATTTCACTTGAAAAGTGCTGCGAAATGCTGACCATAATAATTGCCACACACACCTATATCGTTTCCAATACTTTGTGTGCGGCATTAATTAGTTGCAAGAAACATTGAACGCTAGAGGGCGTTCCACAACAAATCGATTGAACGGTTACCCGGTTAACCAAACGATAATCCTGTTAAACGTTTAAATGTTTATGTTTACGTTTAAATGCTGAGGCTTTGTAAGCCTGCCTGTGACGGTCACACGGTTAACCATCCGATCAACCGGTTAAACATCTACATTATTACGGTTCGGATAAATGTTTAAAAATCAGCCTCAAAAAGTGTCGCGAAATTTTGACCATAATAAATGTGAACGGTTACACATGTAACTGACCGTTTCAGAAATGATTACGAGTTTACTAAAAAATAACTGTAAATGCAGGTAAACAAAATGATGTTGTATTTAAATCGTAATCGTAACAATTTTTCTACCCTGAAATGCCAATCGAGTATATGTTATATTTGTTTAGGCTAAAACAGTAAATTCATATGGGATACGATTGTATTGTAATTTTGTCTCTTCACACCCCCAAATCCAACACTGACCGTTTAGCCATGGAAAAACTAATTTCTCTTTACCACACCTTTCCTCAATCAGCTCTTTTTATTGCTTTATTGCAAGCGCCATCAAGTTTTGTAACTGATACATCGCGGTTTCCTGAAGTAATGCCTTTGCACAAGACATTTGAAACATATCGTTTTCCGGCGAACGGGACCCAAGCGCAGACAAGTTTGCCACCCCGAAACAGCGGCAAGAACACGGCGCTCATATTCTTTACGTCCACGCTGAAATCTGAATAACTATCTGATTACACGACGCTGCGCTGATAGCAAGACAAATTCTTTTCGATTCTTGTGAATGAACGTAGACTTGTGTCAGTCGGCGACAGGAATGATGACTCTGTGTATATTCTACAAAAATGTCAACAACACGGGTCATAAATGGGTTTAGGACTTCAACGAGTCTAGGAAACCCAAGAAAGAGCACCGTTAAACTCATATAGCGCCCTCAATCTGTGAGGGCGCTATACGAGTTTAACGGTGCATTTTTTACTTTCAAAAAAAAGTGAAAAATTTAATCCTTGTCGTTAATAAACACATATCAAATTCTAGTCAGAGTACCCATGGTGTTCAATTTGCCTGAGAATGTGGGTGTTTTTTTCTACTGACAATGTTTTAATAAGTTTTGATGCTTTTAAACTGATCGTCAATAAATCTTTCTTGTTTTAAGAAACATTTGTGTTATCTAGGACGTTAAATTTGAGCTTAATTGAAAAAACTGTGTTTCTAGAAGTCAGATTTGTTTTCACTATCTCCATGTGTTTTATACACGGGCGAAAATGCGAAATAAATGACGTCATTGTGACGTCGTTCGTAATTTTAGGCCAAAAGGCACATCTACAGTGTCCCAGAAGTCTAAAACTGAAAAAAGTTTGACGATCGGGGGTATACTTTTAGAGATATGGTGCTAACAAGGTTGGCTAATTAAATATTCACCTCGCTGTAAGTAGGTAATTAATTAAGAATTTTAACATTTATTACATTTAGAGTTAAGTTTATGTACTAAGCTTCAACTTGATATAATGATCTCACTCTTTCGTATTACGCTCTAGGATATTAGCTGTATACAAAAAACGTGTGCAAATGCTATGGGATTTAGGCAGAAACAAAAAATAAGAAAAAAAATAAAAATCTCGGCGAAAACAATAGCTGTTCCGACAGCTAGGTCGGAACAGCTAACAAATAAAAATCTCGACGAAAACAAAACCTGTTCCGACAGGTAGGTCGGAACAGCTAAAAATAGGGTGTGACAAAAAACTGCACCACAAAACAACAAAGACCTCTATAAAATATTTTAAACTCACCCGAGGTATGCAGGAGATGTTGCTGGTTAATATGGTTGTATGATTGTGTGAGTCACAGGCTGGATTCTCAGCAAGTTTCCACGTATGCACATGTTGGTATTGAAGCGCCCATGCCAATGCCAGTCCACAGTCTGTTGAGTCTCACCCATTCCTGACACAGAAAACTTGCATCAAATATCAAGATCACAAAAGTCACCTATGGAAACAACAATGTTTACAAAAGAGTCATCAATTGAAAGGTGACGCTAACTGTCGTGCAAGGCTACACAAACTGTTGAGGAGTTATTTAAATTAACAAGAAAAGTGGTGTTTGGTAAAAACACAAATGCTCTTAAACCAGTCGTTTTTTTTACTTTTCGCCTAGTGGTATAAATAATAGGCCAAGTCCCTTTGGAGGTAATGCTCGGACAAAATATTTTTTTTTTTTGCCTAGTCTTGGTTCCTAGACGCTCCAGTTGTGTATTCAGGAATAATCACAAAAAACCTTGTCACCGCTAGAGGGCACTAAATGCTATTGCAGGAGGGACCCAAAATGCTTGTTCAACATGAAGGTCAAGAAACTCATTACGCCTGCTCACAATGGGAAAATCTTGTCCCATCAGGAGTAGGTTAGGCCGGTAACTTGCCATGCTATCTCAGTTATTTGATTTCCTAGATGGAAGAAATTGTAACCTATTTTGGTGCCCTATGAGATTTTAAAATCAAGAAGATCTAAATCATGAAAGTTCTGAAAGTTCACTCTCGAAAATCATTTGTTTTTCATCAAAAACATGTGATCTTTTTAAACAAAGTATAAAGTAGACTGGTAAGTTTCATGATCTAATGTAGATCTTAACAGAATAAAAATCTCATAGGGCACAAAAATAGGTTCGCAATGGTGCTAGGGCCAATGACAAGAAGTGGATTGGTCCTATTCACGGGGCTAGGTGCACCCTAGCCCTGATAGGATGTCAGTTTCTGTTGAATGCAACAGAGTAGTCCAACCTGGGCTAGGGTTAGACCAAGTCATAGTAGCACGGAATTAACTGCAATGTCTATATAAAACAAGTATTACAGCAAACACAGCAACTTGTTCTACATGTATAGTGGCATAACCAGGAGACAGGATAAGGAGGTCTAACGTTGTCATTCGATTTCCTGAGGACTTGAAGATGGTCTCGGTCCCCCACTCGAAATCCCGACTTTTGATATATTAAAAACTAGATGAATGAAATGAATCCCTTTGAAAACGTTTTAGGCAATATTTTTGATACGAGGAGCATGCACCGCAATGTCCATAAAAAGCAGATTCCATTTACAAACATGGAGTAATTACCGCGGAGGTATGCGCCTACATGTATACTCTCCTTAAAATACTTAATTCTATGCACTGTGAGCGCAGACTTCCACGGTAGGTAGGCACATAATGTTATTTCTTTTTTAATTATTTGACACAGCTGTTGCAAATGATTAAAACCCCTCAAAACCCTGCGAAAACCTTGTTTGTTTACACCACAAATGTACACAATTGCCTTTAATCCGCACATGCGCACACATACTAAACTTTGCCACAGAACGTAGTCATTGAGTGAAACCGTTAAATGTCATGTACACAAGTCATGAACTAATCTGAAATTAATAAGGCCTACGGGGGACCGTTTTCTTGTTTCTTTTTTCAAGTTGAGTACGGATGTAATTTGACATAATACAACTCAAAATGATTCCTCAACTAACCTTTAATCCCTGAAGCAGAAAACTGGACGTCACTTCGCCTGCTACTATAGCCGGTAAATTCCAAACTCAAAGGCAAACGTCGATGGTGGTCATATTGTCCATTTGCAAATAATCACAACAAGCGCGTACCAAACATCACAACAGAGACCAGTGACTAACTGTTGACAAAAAGTGACAAAGGAAATTAAACACCAACAGTGAACGTTCTTTATAAATCAACCTCCATGACAACCCAGAATAAAAGACCCAGCTTTGAAGATATCGGACAGTATTTGTTTGTTGAATGCTTCATCGGAGCAGTCGTCGTTCGCTCTTTCTAAATTTTACAATTCTAGTAAACCTATGTAAATACTTAGAATTGCTGACAAGGCTCTATTCCCTGCTTAAAAGTAAAGGCCTTACAGACGTCTGTGGACAAGACTGTGAATTGCTTACGTGCGCGTGTTACAAAATTGACCAACGACAACAAACAAAGAATTTGCAAAATTCTCATTTTAAAAATTAAGGCACTCAGTGTACAAATGTAAAACTCTGAATTATATTAAATTACATTTTAAGTAAGGCTTACACATTTGACGATTCTAGATCAAAGAATGTGGTGTTTGTGAATTTACAAATTTATCACAATACTGCCTTTGATCTGGGTCATGCTAACCTGGGCCTAATTTCATAGAGCTGCTTAAAGTCACAAAAAGTGGCTAAACACAAGAAAATTATGCTTACCAGAATAAGGTTACCAGCCAAACTACCATGATACATGTACAATTTGTGACTGGTATCCTGCTAATTTCTGCTTAGCAGAAAATTGTAAAGCAGTATTTTTTGCTTAAGCAGCTCTATGAAATTGGGCCCTGGTCAACAGCAGTACATGTAATCCCATTAGAGCTTAGCTAATTGGTACACAAAATGTAAACATTGCTTCAGTTGTCAACTGAATTAATTACATTGTAATTAATCAATAGGGGTATGGGCAACCCTTTGGAGACCATAGCACCCGCAAGCGGCTTGTACCAAAATGCCCTTGACAGCTTCAGCTCAAACAAGAGGGTCAAAGAAAACTTCAGACCCAATTGAAATTGTATAATTGTTTCCTGAATGTTTTTCCCAGAAAAACAAAGTGGGAGTCAAAAATTCAACAAGATTAACAACATTGAGCTGTATGCATACTCTGAAGGGAGCAGGCTGTAAAGGGTTTAGATTGTACCAGGTCTTGGGTTTAATTGGGTACCCTGCGGATATCTCTTTTGGACTCTACACACAGGATGACCCGGCTAGCTTTATTGTTAGGTGGTTAAGACTGCTGCAAGTCTAGGGTTCAATTGTACACCCTAATATATATCTCTTATGGATTCTACACACAGGATAGCCTTGACCAAGACGTTGGAGTTTTATTTTCATTTATTAATTTGTTTTTTGTTTAGTTTGTTTTCCCTTTGCGTTATTGCGCCATTGCCCTACCCGCCCGAGCTACATGCACGTGTACATGCATGTGCAGTCTCTGTGTGCACTGCATGTGTAACGCAGTGCTTGCATGGCGCAGAGGCATTGAAAGACATAGTAAAGTAAACCCACCAAGTATTAAGATCATTGATATTGAATATGATATATTGGAAGATAAACTCTAATTGAAGTTATTTATGAATGGTGATTTACTATTATCAATTGGCCAAAATTATGGCAGAGATTGTTTCGTAAGTTTTTTCAGATGGCCTTTACTGGAGGGTAAAGGGCAAGCAAAAAGGCGCACATCCAAGTATTTTATGGTGAGAATCACCAAAGAACCACACCTGGCTGTAGTGAAAGTGTGACTGTGTGGTGAGATTTTACGGCGAGGGGAATATAAGCCCGACGTCATGGACGTCCGATCAGCTTGATGGGCAAGTTCAGGAGATACTCAGCACAAGAATAAACTGTGAATAGTATTATAATTTCCCTCGGCCAAGTATTTTGTATGCTCCAACATTATTTGTTTTCCACCTACTGAGATGTAGTCGTTGGTGGAGTAGGGTGCGTCACAGTGTGTGACAGTCGATCAATGGTACAGACAAACGACGTACATGTACATCATACATGTACATGTATATTGTAAATAAATACCAATGGCGGGTGATAGCCATTCTCGGATTTACCAATAATTAGTGGTCAAACGCATTTATTGAATTCAATTATACTGCCATTTTAATTATTTGCTATTCTGCCTTTATTTCTAAAGTCTTTAGAAGTAAGGTTACGAATAACGATTGGTTTTGCTCGAGCTTGAGGAAGATGTTGGGATTATAATTTAAATCCACACGTGTACATATAGATCAATTTGTATATTTTTAGAGAATAAATTACCACTGAACTATTGTGAATCACTTTCATTCTGTGCAATCTTGCCACTCGCACAGTGACCGCCCAGAGCCTTCAATTTGCTCTCAGGGCAGTTTTATCATTGATTTGCTTTATCACGTCATTCATTTTCAGGCAGTAAGCACCAGAAGGTTAATTAGCATGCCTTTTCGTGTGCTTACGCGGTTAGCAGCACTATAAGCTAGAAACTCGTACGTAAGTACAGAATCGGACGTTAATGAGCGTGTTTTAAATTTTTCTAATTTTAGGATTTTTACAAAAAATATCTTTTTTTTTTAATCGGTCCCCTATGAAAACTATTTATTTTACATTTTGGGGTACTAACCCTATCGATAGAATACATCCTCAGGTGTATATTGGTAAAAAAACTAAAAAAACAAACGTCTAGAAGGTGGTGGCGCACTGGCGTGCTCTGGAAACTTTTCAGAATTACATTGCATGGATCATGCCTTTTGGCCAAATTTGTTTTCAAGTCTGAAGCTGAATCTATATGTTTATCTGTTTTGTTTATATTTTGGCAAAGCATCCTCATGACTCACTGCAAGAGAATGGAAACATCACCAACTGTTTTTTCGGACGGACAATTAGACATTTCAGTTGTATACTTTGGAGAAAAACTCCAAACAGGGAATGGAATACCTACGCAGTAGGTAGGGACTGAAAACTGAATCCAGACTTCAGTCCGTGAATGAATAATCGAACAGCAGTCAGAGTTGAAAGGCATGAGCTATGCAGGGAAGACACTGAGCCAACCCGACTCAATTCTTGTGCACGATTAATAATGCCTAACTTAATTTTAGATTGTGATGATAGGATTCGGCATTATTTCAAGGATTTCCACAATCCCTCAAAATAACCAGGCAATAAGTAATCAATTCTTCAATAGTCAGTAGTGGAGTACACAGTGAGTGACTGCACAGCAAACTTTTAATGCATTGCCATTTTTTTATTTTGGGTTCAAAACATTCCCGAACGAAATTGTGATTTATCGCTCGCGTTACTTCCGTGGAAAATATTTCATTCTTCTTGGACAATGCAAACTCATCAAAGAACGATTAACACTCTTCAAGTACCGAAATAAATAGACTTATCTACTCACCTCTTTCTATAAAACGAACTTTTAGGGTATAATCTCCTGCAACACAACATAACCAGACGACAATCACTTTTGGAAAATTTGACACTATCGACAATTGTAGGACAATTACCAATTGAGGGCGCCCTCCGAATTTGCACTGGTCGAATTTTAAACAAGCTACATGTAGCTGGGCCCAATACTTAAAGCTGCTTCTAAGCACAAAAGCTAAGCTTGACAAAGTTATGCTAACCAGAATACGTTTACCAGCCAAAGTACTATTTCTTGAGTACACAATGACTGGCATGCTGCCTAATGTTGCTTTAGCAGAAGGTTGTGGAGCATAATTATTTGCTTGAGCAGCTTAAGCAGGACAAATTGCTGAACAATTATCTGCTTAGCATAAATGAACAAAATACCAGTCAAAGTTTGTACAAGAGAGATGTTATTTGGGCTGGTAACTTTTTTCTGTTAAGCACACATTTCTACTGTTTGTGCTTCAGCAGCTCTACATATATATTAGAGTTTAAAAAAAATATTGCTAACAAATTTTTGAAAATTGTGATAGCTTTGATACTTTTCTGATATTAAGGCATCCATTGTGTTTAAGCAGCTCCATCATAAAAGTTATAAGCAAAAAAACTTGCTATTGCAGAAACCTAATGCTTACCCAAAAAAGTCTCCATCTAAAATAACATATAGTTAGGATTGCTGCGACTGGTGCCCATTTCATATAATCTTGGGAAGAAAATTATGCTTAACAACTTTATAGACCAATTTCATAAAGCCAGTAAGCACAAAACTAGCTAGGCACAGAAAAATCAGGCTAGCAAAAATAGTTTACCAGCCAAAATACCATACAGTTAGTATTGCTGTGACTGGTGCCCAATTCATATATCTCAGGAATTAAGTTCTGCTTGACAGTTTTCTTGACCAATTTCATAAGCCAGTAAGCACAAAACTTGCTAGGAACAGAAAAATCAGCAAAGCAAAGTAGTTTACCAGCCAAAATTCCATACAGTTACCACTGCTATTACTGGTTACCCTGTTCCCATCTTTTAAAAGAAGAGTTCAGCTTTCCGGACCAATTTTATGAAGCCAGTCAGCAGAAAAAACTTGCTTAGCACAAAAAATATTGACTAACGCTGTAACAGAAACAGGTTTACCTGCCAAAGTGCAATAAAGTTTACGTTGTTGCCACTTATGTATGCCAAGCGGAATAAATGCTTGGCAGTATTTTCTGAAATAGGCCCCTGGGGTAGATTTTACAAAGCAAGATTCATTACTTTTTGCTTAGTGATTGGAATGGTGACATCACACTTTGCTAAGCAGCTAAGATTGACCAAACTTAAGATCAAACTCAGCTATTTGGGAAGTCTAGCCCTGCACTCCTTTCACCTGTAGGGATAAAGAGAAGAGGCACTGGTTCTACAAACTCCATAGTTTCAATGGATTTGCATGCCCTAACATTAGCTTCAAATCTGTGTTATATGTGCTGTGTGTGATGTGAAAAAGTCAATGGCAGTGGTAGTTCATTTATTAAAGATGCTAGGTGAAATTGTGTGGCCTGTTTGACCCTATGGTTTAGATTTGAATTTTAATTACTGGTAGCTAGTTTTCTACACTCTAGAATATTTGCTTCCATTGCACAAAAGAGTGGTAGTTAATTTTAAAATAAAAATGAATTGATGGGATGCGACATTAACCTCCTCCTTCAGTCATGTACAAACAATTCTGCAAGTTACATAATACATGTGTTATGTGGGTTTGTTCGGAGAAAACAGATACATACAAAAAGAAACCATTTTGGAGAAAATCAGGCAATGCAATTTTAGCTGTAGAATCATTTTATAAATATCATTAACAAATTTTATAAACAATAACTGCAGTCAAAGCACACATAATTTCAAAGCTGACTTCATATACTTTATTTTGGATAATGATCTCAACTGCAACTGTTATTCATAAAATGCCACTTTAAGGTCAAGTGGTGTGTTGTAAACATTGAATGCAAATTGTACATAGAGCATGTTGAACTCCTTTATATATAGGACTCAGGAGAAGGGAACAAATTAGTGCTATTTATAGTAAGCAGTTGGGTAAATAAGTTTATACTGATGAGTTTTTCTGAATTTTGAGTGGACACTCTCCTTGAAATTTAAGTTCCCCTTTTATCAGATAATTTATAACAGGAAAGGAACTAAATTTAAGTCAAGTAATTTCTTCTAATTTGTTTTTCATATTAACAAACTTCAGAGATATCATTTGTATTTTTGTGCATTACTCAAAGAGACAAGTACATTGTTTATTGTTTGCTTCAATTAACTATCTTTTTGCCTAAATCATATTACTGTTTTTAGAAAATCTAATGGGTTATGGCACGCCAAAGCGGAATTTATTCAACCCTGCACAGAACCTGCGGCAACATAAAAAAATATATCACAACATAACAACAACCTCAACTACTTTGCAATGTACGTCAACAGTAGTATTACAAAATTGGTGGCAACAAATTTAAATTGTGTCAACGTGATGAAAAACATGGGTCAACATTTTACAAAATATGCTTCAACCCGCATAAAATATATCTCAACATTTTGTAAAAATAGCTGTCAACATTCACGTAAAAATACATGTCAACATTTCAAAAAAATATTTGTCAACATTGTTGTAACAAAATGTGTCAACCATGTGAACAATAATATGCCAACATTTTGGAAAATATATATCAAAATTCCCTTGAAAATACATTTCAACATTTATGTGAAAACACATGGCAATAATTTAAAAAAAGATATATCAAGATTCACGGACCAACGAGTTCGATTACCTCGGCGGAATGAGGTTGCAGCAGCTTTAGTCTGGTTCCAAAAATTCCCTTACGACGTCGACCATTGATCTCCACTATAATGGAGATCAATGAAGTCGACTCAAAATCTTCGTTTCGTCGACCGTATTCAGATACGTCAGGTCTGGTATCCAGACTACAGCTGCTGTACGATTGCGCTTGCGCAGAGATAACCGGAATTGAGATACCGCCATGGAAACGTTGACTGCCGGGTGCAGCGCAGCAATACTTCGCGCATGTACTCCGTCGCGGCGATCACGTGAATGTTGGTATATATTTTTCATCGGGTAGGGTTGACACATATTTTTGGACGAAATGTTAACACGTATTTTTAGGTGAATTTTGTAGCAGGATGGGTTGGCACATATATTTGTCAACAAGTAGTAGGTAGTTTTGGCAATGTTGACATGTACTTTCTAGTTAATTAATCAGAAAAAATATTTTTTTTAAATGTTGACAAATATTTTTTCCCCCGGGGTTGCGCATATTTTGTTTTCAATGTTGACACATGTTTTTTCCCGCGTTGGCATATGTTTTTGAAAGAACTAATTGCCTCATTTTTATTTGTTATGTTGAACGGTTAATGTTACTATTGAAACAGCTTATAAAGTTGTTGAATGTTTGTTTTAAATGTTGTGGTGTTTTATTTGAAATGTTGTTGCAGCTGCCGTCCAGGGTTGAATGAAATCCGCATGTTGATGCATGTTTTTAAAAATGTTGACAAGTTTTTGTAAATGTTGGACAATAAATATTGCTGTTGACAAAAACTTGTAAAATTGTTGAATATAATTTTTTAATGTTGAGTTGTTTTTTTAATGTTGCGGTATTTTTTATGTTGCCGCAGTTTCCGTGCAGGGTTGAATAAATTCCGCTTTGGCGTGCCATAATGGGTACACTTGATCTCATGCTCAAAGACTTAACACTGCAGAGTTTTAACTTTCAAATTTTGCAACAACGAGGATCTCAAACTGTTGCTTTAAAACATTTTAGTATGCCAGTCTAGCTTCAATTACAATGTTTGTTAAAGTCGCAATGAAAGTCGAGCTTCAGTTGAAGGTTTAAGAAGCATTATTGCACAATTAGACACCACATGTTTACACGTCAACGTTTTTTACATACACACTTTGCTTTATGCATTACCTAAGAAATCATTTTAAAGGGTGTGCAAAAGATTGGAAATTCTGTCAAAGACCAGTATTCACAATTGATGTGACCCCAACATATACATGAAATAGCAATCCAGTGAAAGTTTCAGCTAAATCGGTCTTCGGAGTCGAGAGATATTATGAAAAACCCCAATATATTACAATTAGTGATAAAGACTAATCGTTTTACTCATTTCCTGAAAACTATAGCACTTCAAGCAAAACTAATTCAAGGGAAGTTTACCACCTCGACCATCTTTATACCATGTAAGTTACGAGCAATTCTGTGAACCATTATATTTTTAATCTTACTAATTTTGTACACACGTACCCTTTAAAACAAATTTTCTTTAACTCTTTTTCAATGAAAACCTTTGCTTTACAAAACCTTGACATTTTTTCAAACTGTGTCTTTTAAACAGAATATAAGACCAACAAATTTACATTCCTAAATTTTCATATTTATAACTCTACCTTAACATGGATGAAGTACACCAACTTTACTTTAGTTACATATTCTTGAATTTCATCTTAATTTCTATAAGAAACCATTCTTAAAACATAATTTGTTAACAATAAGCTTTCAATCAGGACTAACCCTTTTGCACACAGTTGTTTATGTTCAATAAAGCTTTGCATGCAGTCAGTGGCAATAAGACAACACTGGTAATAACGGAGTGATGTTTCTTTCATCAAGCAGTATGGTTGTATTTTCTCTGCTGTGTTTATTGCATGGATGATATGTTTTTGTGAGGCTGGTGAATGCATCTCAGCCACTTTTAATTAGGTTCCAAACTACCTGTACATGGCGCTGATTTGAGCGTTTCAATTTACAATTTAAAAAACAAATTGCCTGTTTTTTTATTACAGGTAAACTTTTATGGGCCCGTGTGCTGTGGTTTGTCATATTGCCAGATGTACATCTAAAAAAAAAAATTATATAGTATACCTACATTTAGATGATTCTCTTTCAATAAAGTTGGTTTAAAGTACCTTCTCTCGCTTGAACAAAACCCTAGAATTTAAATACAAGAGAGCCTTTTTTAGTATTAAAAATGATTTCAGCTATGACAACATTAACCAATAAAATAACATGAGAGTATTACACCAACATTTACAATTCTTATCTTAAAAAACAATTAAAATGCACAAATCTGAATTCTTTTAAAGATGAAAAAAATTAAATCAACTGGTGCTCTCTAGAATGTACCTCACTGAAGTTTTCAGTATGTTGTGATTACTTATCATTATACATACATGTATGTGCTGTGAATATAAGTTACATTTGTATCAACCTTGAGATCCATCAGGGATGACTAAAAGTCCAAGTGATGACAACATAAATGCTGAGGATCCACCCCCATCAAAGCAAGATATTATTGGTCTAAAAAACACAGACATAGCTTTGTATTATGACTACAAGCTGCCTTAGATTGGAATGATTATTGAAGATTGTTATCAAACCAGGCTAGCAAGTCCATGACCCTTGACCCATCAGTGTACAGTATTGAACCATAATCATCCTTTGACTTCCCTTCTTCTTTCCTTTCCCATGATACAAGTGAGACATTGCACTGTGATATCTAAATCCAGAATTTATCTGAAACTAAATGCTTACCAATAAAACCATTTACAACAGTTCCAGTGTGAACATGAAATATTGTCAAAATTTGGACTACAAAAACCAACTTGATAGTTCTGTATCTCATGACTGAAGTAGTTCAAATAGGATGTTGTCTTTTTCAGCCAAACTTTTCTAAACTGAGAAACGATGCATGTATATGAAAGCCTAGAACAGCTTTGGAGCGTTCTCTCTTCATTGTGGTCAGATGACCTGCTGATGTATAATGTTGCCTCTGGACAATCCATTGTTTTGTACTACACTTTGTTTCCCTTGTACTAAGAAGACAAAGCGTAATTAAATTAATGCTTGCAATCTCCCTCTTACGGGGGGGGGGGGGGGGGGGGTTCTTGTGAAAACCCTGATTCCAGACCTTTGTCATTTTGCTGTACAAATGATAATGACAATTGTTTATCATTGTGTTTGGCACATGAGAAAAAAGTCTGAGATTCCAGCAAAGCATGGCTGATTTTCAGCTGTGACTAACTGTCAAGGTTTGGGCACAAACAAGGTAAAACATTCTAAAATGTCTAAAAAGAAAACAAAAAAACCTCTGCACATTTTGTGAGAATGTTTGTTGTCTTTACTTTGTTTAGTCACAGTTGCATTGTAGAAATGATATTCCCCAACAAATTTACTTTGGAAGGAATAAGATCAGTTAGCCCAATATCTGACATCTCACTTTTAAGGAGCACGAACAACCCCAGATACAGACCTTTAGAACCTACTGGTAAGTGATGTAACATAAACAGAATAACCGTTGACCTGCTTAATTTTCTCATCCAATGGTCGTGTGTATGTTTGCGCACAAAAACACTAAAATATTGTGTTTTGTGTTATCTAAACTGTGTTTCATTGCTTGTATATTTTTATCAAATGAAACCATTGAGTTTGTGAGACTAGTCTGGTGCCCGTCTTTATCATTATGGATACAGACAGGAGACCAGTCTAATGATAAGTATGCAACTACTGTCTGTGATATTTATTGAATACACTGTGTAATGGCCTACTACATTGTCTAATCAAAACATTCAGTAAAACATTTAAAAGTACATTATGATTATTATAAGCCAAAGGCAAAATATACTGATAATACACATTACATTTATATGAATAAGGGAAACATGAGTGAATATGAATGTGTGGTAATGAAAGTGAGATAACTGTGAATGAAAGTAACTGAAAAAAAAGAATAACATCCTCTGAGTGATTGGGAATATTTATAACCAAAAACCAATTTCATAGAGCTCCTAAAATCTTTCAGTGGCAAGGTCATACATGTACAATCTATTTTATGTATTCTGAAAGTGCCATTATTTAAATGTCTGATATATTTTTATGTCATCAATCGTATCGTGCATGTATGACCCATAATATACACGTTATTACAAAAGGGCAGTATCAGTCAAGAAATAAGAGTAACTTTGGGATGCACCAGGGCAAAAGAAATTAGCAGTATTGGTTTTGTTTGGTGAGAAAGACTTATACAGAATTTCAAAAAACCTCAAAAAGCTGGGCAAAAAATAGCGGGCACTGAAAGAGTTAGCACAAATTAGCACGATACAAGTCACAGATTGTTTATGTGGAATGGCATTTTGGCTGGTAACCTTTACTCCAACAGGCAAATATTTTTTGCGTAGCTACCTTTTTTTCTAACAGCTCTATGAAATTGGGCCCAGCTTCCAGTAATTCTTTATTATAATTTGTATTATCATCAAAAGTTATATCATTTAGCCCATCATGAAAGTATTGAACCATTTATCTTGCATGTAAACGTCAAACCCCGTACAAATTACCCATCATTGACTAAGATAAACATTATTACTTGATTCACTGTTTGGTTGAGTCTTGGTTTAACGGTCCCTAAGAAATATAATGCAAAGAGTGCTTTACTTTTACCATTGGGTAAAACACAGAGAAAACATAATGTGATTGATACAGTGCCAGTTAGTTGTGTAAGATTAGTTTATTAATTGAATACACCTGACGTCACACCACAGGCCTATCTTGGTCAGGCCAAATGGGAGTCAGTTTCCTTTTGTGTTGTACTGTGAAAAGTTCATTTTAGGCGTGTACACACTCACCATATCTCTACATACAATTTGACTCCCAAACTGGCAGACCATGGTCATCCAGTAATAGTGTGTGAGGTCTGTGCAAAGGTTGAATAGATTTATTGGAGTTAAATGTGTGAACATATCCAGCCCATGAGTTAACTTAGTATAAGGATACTCAATTTGAGGAGTAATTTTACAAAACTCAATGTTCTGAAGAATGTCATTTCAGTGCCAGGACAAGGGTCAATGTAGCCTTTTGTCAAGGCCTTCGTGGCTTGAACAGCTTTGTAGAGCCGCGATCCAAAGCAACTGAAATGGGAGACCACGCACGCGAGTGGCGAAGCCACGAGGGCCTTTTCCAACTTGTTTGCAGTTTCTTATGTGTTTCTTTATAATCTTGACTTTTGCTATCCAAACAGTAGCAGAAGCCCAAACCAATCAGAAGCGCATAATACACGTTTCATACTTCATGAATAATTCATCAAAAGACGCAAACAAGTTTGAAAAGGCCCTCTTGGCTCGCGCGCGTGGTGTCCCTTTCCAGTCGCTCCGCTGTTTTCAAAGCTGTCCAAGCCACGATAGGCTTGACTAAAGGCTAGGGTCAATGTATTTTTCATTCAGAAACTTGTTTAGCCACGAGGCGGAGATTGGCGGCGTATTTTGATTTCAGTCTTTACAATACGAGAACCATTCCATTCAGTAGCTCTAATGACTCGTTTGTATGGACCCATAATATCACCAGGTTGGATATATTCAGCATTAAGGTTATTGTCTACACCTTGGTTCCCAGAGCACCTATTAAACCACCAACCTCCTTCACTATTCAGACTAGGACAGTTTCTTTCATCATGGTTCAAATCTGTGTGATGGTGAACGCTGAAGACTTGATTGTTGGCAGTCTCAAGAATTCCACCTGAAAAATAGTACAAAAAACAAACCAAGAATTAATTTTGACAACAAAACTATATCATCTTTAACCAGACTGAGCTACTTCAAACAAATTGCAGATTGGGGTACTTTGCTCAGAAGCTGTATTCTTCCTGAATGCAGTCGAACTGTGATGTTATGGGAATATCCTTTTTTCTCTCAATAATTCAAGCCACTTTCAGAAGTTGAAAAACTAATTTAACTCATCCCTGTGATTCGTTAGTTACTGAGGAAAGTGACAGAATCCAAGAAGAGCAACACATCCGTGACTCTCTCTCCATATGTGGATATCCCCCTTGGACAGTAAATAAAGTCAAAGTCAAAATCAAGGAAAAAAGAGCACAAACAACGAAAAAGAGTACCAAAGATGACACCGCTCACACGAAAGGGATGTTTGTCATCCCCTACATACAGGGACTCTCGGAACGGGTTTCCAGAGTGTTTAGAAAACACGGCTTTACATCCGCCTTCAGGCCACACCGCACTTTACGTCAACCCAAGGACAAGTTACAACCTCAACAAAAAGCAGAGGCCATCTATGAAATTCCATGCTCTGCTTGCTCAAAAACCTACATTGGTGAAACAGGTCGCGCTTTTGGCACCCGCCTACTTGAACACAAAAAAGAAGTGGAAAAATTTGAAAATCTACCCTACACACGGGCTACTCACACCTCCTCTATCACTGAGCAACATAAGTCTGCCATCACTGACCACGTCGCAGCCACCAACCACACAATTAATTGGGACAATGCTTCGGTAATCGACCGAGAACCTGACAAAACCACTAGATGGCTTAGGGAGGCCATCTGAATCAAACGAAGGGGGGAGAACACCCTAAACAAAGACGACAGGGCATACAAGCTCCAGAACATTTATGACCAACTAGTTCAAACCACGCCTACAACGCCCTCTATGTCCACCAAGAAAGGGTATAAAAGGCAGTTGAGCATTGGACATGGTTGCCAGTCTGACGAAGCTCCTAGCTTAGGAGTGAAACGTAACTAATAATTTGTAAGTAACATCTACATTAATTTGGATTTGAAAAAATGAATCTCTTATTCCATAATTTAACTCAAACAGGAACTGCATTTTCAAATTAGAAATTCATCCGTTGTTTCAGGCTTTCAAAAGTTAGTGTAGATATGTGTCTGTTTGAAATAGCATACTAATTTTGCCACTGGATGTGTTTATAGTATTAGTACTGTCAAGGAACTCTTGTACTTTTCTCATTCTGAAAGGATTTGTAGTACCAACTTTTTGAGTGATGACATGAATATTTAAATGGGACTGAAGTCATGATACTCAAAATGACTCTCATTCTGTGATTCTACTTAGAATTGTGAACTTTACCCCAGCTGCATCACATCACAAAGGGTGCTGTCATTACAGCGCCCATGCAGTAACTGGGTTAGAGTTCATAATTCCATGTGCAGTCACAAGCCTGCTTTGAGCATGATGACCTTTGACGACCTTTTAAACAGTGCCTTTAGTGAGATCAAATCACAAACAATTATCATAAAACAAAAACATGGGTTAGAATTGAAAGTCTTCAATTTTAATAAATTGATAAACCTACTTCTGCATCCAATGAGTTCAATGCGCATAGCTGGATATCCCTCGTAATAGAGTGGTCTGATACGGATGAAGCGTGCTCTGATTGGCTGCTCAAATTTGTGGGTAACGGGTGTGGATTGGTCAGTGTTACCACGGAATGTCTGTAAAAAAAATTAATAATAAATGCATGTTTACAGAAAGACTTATCAAACAAACAAAAATTATTGTCAAAGACTGGTTCAAAGTTATAAAACAAATTTTATATTTACACTTTCATGTAGACTTTTTAAATTTTAACAGTGATGTCTGGCTCAAGAGATATTCTACTTCAAACAAGGTTTTGTGATGCAATGTTTGCATTGAAGATCAGAGAATAAACAGTGTTATCTGTTTGCAATGAGTTTGTGGCATATTACATGTTCAAGAGTCAGAACTGCAAATTGTAAACTGCTAGTTTGTATTATTGTAATAAAGAAATCACTTACCTGAGGGTGTTCTTTATTTTGACTTGGTAAAAATCCAAGGCCAGTTACATAGTACCAGGTGTTGTCGTTGAGACTGTACTCTACTTGGAATGACGTTACATGCCAGTTTAAAGTATCGTTATCTAACCCTTGAATTATGACCCCTTCAATAGAGGTCACCATCAATAGGTCGATCTCAAGCCATGAAGAGTCTTTATCAGTATTTGCTGGACACCATCCACCATTGACAAGATTCAAGCGCCCATTACTGGACTGACAAATACTGAGAGTATCCAGTTGGTCCTGCTTGGTACTTGAGGCAGTGATTTGAGAATCAGGAATGCTACGGTCCTCCATGCCGAGTTGTTGCCCACAAACCCAATGGACTGTAAACCAACATATGTATAGCCATGAATTTAATAAAGTGTTGTTAAGTTGTGCATAAAAAATTGCAGTACATTTGGCTTTTCTTCAAAGTAACACAACTCAACGGCTGATGACATTTCAATTTGTTTCCCGTTTTCTGAGGAAACCTTGTTTTTTTATTTGATCAACTGCTAATGTTTCCAACTCTGTACAACTTTATACAAGCTTGGAAAATGATAGCAATCTCTTGATGTTTTTGAATTTCCATTGAAAATTAATTGTGTATGGTCTTAACAGTAGTAATTTACCTGAGCTGCACTGGGGTACGTACTTTGTAGAGTAAAAAGCAATATATCGAAAAATACACCCCTGTCCTGAATTATATTTTTCTTTTGTGTAATTGGGGTTCTTTGAATGCATTTCTTGACAAGTTCATAACTTGTGAAGTGAATGATAATTTGAGTCTATCATTCTTGAGAAAAATAGAATTAGCTGTTGGAAACTGCTTACCAACCAAAAGGACCTGTGGCACAGATGCTAAAAATAGTTAATGGCCCGACATTTTGATCCTAGAGACTCGACTGCTATGGTCACAACGTTGGGCTGCTAACTATACTTTTTTGCATTGAATAATTTATGTTGAAACTGACCTTTACATCCCAGGAGTTCAATACGTATCCATAGAGAGCCATTAGTCTGGTTTAGTATGATGCGGATATAACGAGCTGTGATTGGTGGATGGAACATGCTGGTAGCTTCAGAGCTTGATGTGGTGTTCTTTCTGATTATCTGCTGTGATACAAATGCAATATTAATTCAATATGTACACCCTACTAACTTTGAGTGTGATCACATCGAAAATGATGATTAGTAGACAACATTTAACTTTGGACAGTGTACACTCATCAGTCTAGCTCCACCTTCTATTATAACTAATATTGACAAATCACATCAAAATGGATTTCAAGCACAAAAGTGTGACATTCTCAGTACAAGATGTAAAGACCTAGCAGCAATGTAGCTGTAGCCATTAAGCAGCTGAATTGTGTTTGGCACAGTGACATAACTGCAATGTACCTGTAGCCACTGGGCAGCTGTATTGTGTTTGGCACAGTGATCTAACTGCAATGTAGCTGTAGCCATTGGGCAGCGGCATTGTGCTTGGTACAGTGACCTAACTGCAATGTAGCTGTAGCTATTGGGCAGCTGTATTGTGTTTGACACAGTGATCTAACTGCAATGTAGCTGTAGCCATTGGGCAGCTGTATTGTGTTTGGCACAGTGATCTAACTGCAATGTAGCTGTAGTCATTTGGCAGCTGCATTTTGTTTGGCACAGTAACCCTACTGCAATGAAGCTGTAGCCATTGGGCAGCTGCATTGTGTTTGGCAGAGTGACCTAACTGCAATGTAGGTGTAGCCATTTGGAAGCTGCATTATGTTTGGCACAGTGACCTGACTGCAATGTAGCTGTAGCCATTGGGCAGCTGCATTGTGTTTGGCACAGTATTCTGGTAAGATACTCAAAGAGATTATGCATTTACTTTTAAATGTTGTTGCTGAACGTTTTTATTGAGGAACTAAATGGATTTATAAAACTAGGTCTTTACATTTATTAAAGACAATATATGAACAGTTTTAGCACAAACTCAAAAACTTTTAATTTAAAGAAATACACTTAATGTGCAGCAGTTAATACAGATGAGTCTAGGTTAGAGACATTAAAGTTCTTACCTGTATTGAGTTCATATTGTGCCAAGTGCTCTGGTCATCACTGTACTCCAGCTGGTACTCATAACTCATATCTACACTGGTTCCCTGATCAGATCCCTGCAGCATCATAATTCCCTCTACTGTGGTTCTAATTTCGAGATCAATCTGTAACCATGGTTTGGTGTCATTAGGTTCAGGGCACCAGCCAATAGTATTACTGTTAGCTGATTGAGTGAGTCGTGCATTGCTTGGTTGACAGTTACCATCTACCTTCCCATTTGTACTTGATGCTGTGATGCTGTAGTCAGGAATGCTACCATCTCCCATTCCAAGACGATGCAAACAAAACCAGCGTTCTATTAGAGATTAATAGAAACTCAATATTAGCATTACTGAATTATGTCTTATTATTGCAGCATTATAATGATGATCATAAGGCTCTTCACTGCTTTGGGAACATGATTTGTTTTAGTACACAGTATAAAAATTGGATTATGTAATCCTTTACATCACACAGTAGTCCGAAATGATTTATGTCAAATTTTAACGCTGTCATCTGGTAAAACGTTTTCTGCTAGATCAAAATAAATCTTCTGCTTAAAAAATTAAATGATCGCTCTCGTTTAAAATCCAGATGCAGAATAAATCAAGGCTTACATGGTTTTTCAAGTTAGATACATTTTTAAAACCTAAAAAATTGTTTGTTTCTTTTTTACTTGTAGAGTAAAGATATTGGTATTTATTATAAAAAAATATATGCATTTTCAATTAAATCAAATAAACTTATACATGTGTGTTTATATGTTATGTTTTATTAGTGACATAAACACAAGGATTGTTTGTAAGATGACCTTACCATTACATCCAAGGAGTTCAACACGCATTCCTGGACGATCGTTTTGATACCCAGTTGGTATGATGCGGATGTAGCGTGTTATGATTCCCTCATTGAACATGTTGTATACAGGGGTGGCTCGATCTGTATTTCCAGTGAATCTCTGTGAAAGAAAATTTAATTTAATGCTCATTAAGCTAGAATGGTTGGAATCCATAATGGTTGCATGAAGTTCTGCTGTCAGATGCTTTTCTACGTATTTTGGAGGAATCATGTTGTGTGAAATAAAACTTTTGACTCCCAATGACAACTTGAACTAACCATCTCTAAGCTAAAAAGGTTGAAAAACACGAGCTTTGGGAATTATATGATGCTCTATTCTTGTGAAGAAATCAAGTTATGTAAGATATAATAGTATACAAAAGCTGTCACAACTATTATTGTTCAGTTTCTTTGTTTTAACTGTATAATCTCGACTTCCTAGGTGTAATAAAAGCAATATGGAAACAACACAGTATTGATTATGCATAATTGATTTGGATGGAATGCTTCCCTTGTCATGTCAGTGACTCATTGAAGAAACAATATTAACTCCTTAGTCGTTGCTTCTCGTGTTGTAGATATTTCAATTCATTTTATCTTCGTGATAATTTTCTGCCATTTATGATAATGTATGATGTCATACCTGTGCATTGACCTTTAATGTCCCTCCTATGTATCTCCAGTCTTGTGCATTGTCACTGTATGATACCAGGAACTCGGTCGTCCAGTAATCGTTTCTAAACCTGTGGCCCTGTGTTACAACACCTTGAATCAGCGCTGGATGTTGTAAGTCCACCTGGTACCATGCAGTTTCTTTGTCACTCTCTAAGGGACACCAGCCACCATCCACACCTAGCCGTCCTTTGATGTTACTTTTTATGCACAAAACTTCATCATTGGAGGATGTTGTGATCCAGTCATCAGGGATGCTACCATCTTCCATTCCAAGACTGTGGCCACAAACTCCATCAGCTGAACAGATATTAAATAATAACACATTTCTGTTAATGTTGCCCATAAATAGTCAATAATGGTATGATTATTTTCATATATATGTTTTTTCCCGCATGATTTATCCATTAATGCAGGGTATTTACTTTTTGTGTCATTCCTCTTTTATAGAGAAGTATTGTGGTTGTTGATGCATTTTCGTACTGAAATGGTAAATTTTTACATATTGTAATATTTGTAAATTTAACTGATAGATATAAGGCCGAAATGAATTTCCAGTTTTTGTGGATAATAAAGTAATTTAAATTGAATTGAAGTGTCTTGACACAAAGAATCATGTTATGTTATTTCCCCCAAGTGACTGGAGGAAATTCATAGATAATTATTTTCTTTGTTATGTATTTCAGAACTGTTTTATAATAAAGCCTGGCTTATAAAGTATGTGAATAGAGTTATCACGACAAGGGGAATCATGTTACAGTATTTCCTGTGTTTAGAGGAAGCTCATATGAAATATGAACAAGAAGCACTGTTAGTGCAAAAACACACTTTTTCATTTCAATTCATTTTAGTCCTGGGACTTGTTACTAAATTAAGCGTGATTTAGAATGTTTTAATAACAAGAAAATAATCACCAAAAAGAAATCAGCAAAACGAACCAGAAGAAGTGTTTTTTTTTAAATGAAGTATCAAAAAAAATAATGACACAAAACTTTTAAAATCTTACACAAGGAAAGGATTAAACAAATACAAGGAGGTAACTCATACGTTATGTATTCTGTAAAGATGCATACAAAGTTAATGGCCTGATGTTTGGACCCTACTCTTTGCTGATGGCTTAATGACAACACAACACATAAACAGGTACACAGGTCAAACAAAGTAGTCAAGTGGATAGAAGTGAAAAGGGAGACAGAAAGCACAAATAGAAAGGAGTGAACAATGAGGAGGGTGACAAGGGGGAGGGAGGGAAGGGGCTGGTTTGACCACAAGAGATTAGAAACACAACATACACAATATTAGGTGGGAAGCAGTCAAAAAGTAATTTAATGCTGGATAGAACAGACTAAAAAGGGGGATATTTGTGGGAGAAGGAGAAGGCAAAGACAATATAATATTAGTCAATTCCTTCTTTGGTGTTCAGAACAGGGTTGAAAGGTCTGGATGTGCTTTATCCAAAGTTTCTCCCTACTCAGACAAACAGTCTCTTTGCAGTTATCTAGGGTCTCTAGGGTCTCAATGCCCTGTAAAATCATGTAAGAAATGGAGTGATTAGGAAGAGTGAAGTGATGTTCTGGTGGTGTTTCTAGCTTTTGGGTGTTGCTTGTGGATCTATGGCCAAAGAAACACCTCTTGAACACCACAGGCTCTGTAAATAATTAGACAGATGAGATCAGTGGTGGTATAGGTGATATGACCGCTTGCATTATTGGTGGTACCACCAGTATGGCTGGTAAAGGAGTCGCATTCTTTGATGTGTTGTCTACAAACAATGCATTTGGAAGTGTTGGAACATCTGACAGTTCCCAGGGGCAAAGAAGAATTAGCATTATAAATCGTGCGGGTGGGGGATCTCTGGCCGGACAATGAGATCCCTGAGACTAGGTGATGGGCATCTGTACACAACTATGGGTTATTACTGTACAGCATGTTGAAGACGTTCTGATATGTACTAAATATGGTTGTTAGAACTGGTAATTTTACGAATGGGAGGAAGTGATAATGTTACTTTGATGAGGTGGTTTTAGGAGAATTATTCTCATGTGTTAATCTCAGCTCTAGATTTCAACACAAAGACCACAGTGGAGTTTGCTTGAGCATATAAAACATGATGTAGGGCAAAAATATCAAGTATTGTTCACAGAGGGTAAATAGCAGGCATGTTTGTAGCTGGAAAAAGTTTAAAGAAGAACAGAAATACATTTGCATTTAGTGAGTCACGTCTCAATGACAGAAACTCTGTATCATAAACCTAATATTTGAAATCATACTGAGTGTTTAGCAACATGGACATCTCTAAGACATATCACAAGTACCTCTGCAGCCAAGGAGCTCAATACGTAGTGGAGGGTATGTATTCCAACTTGTTGGTCTGATGCGGATGTATCGTGCTTGAACAGACTGCTTGAATATGTTGGTAACTGGGAACCATCCATCAATGTTGCCATGAAATGTCTGTCAATGAAATCAGACATGGACATGATAAGAAATACATGAATAATTATAACAATACATAAATTTGTGTTACATAACAAAAACAATTGGTGCTCGGCATGACGTTCAAATATGGGTTGTTACTCTAATCAGCTTGAATACATCAGCTTGGTTTTAGGCTTGACCAAGCATGTAATGCTGTGTAACAAAATCTGGTAAAACTGCAACTTTAAGATGATGTCATGTTACAATTGATGATGTCATTTCACCAGGGAAAACAAACATTAAATTTATGGTCACACGAAGCGTACCGTTTTATTCACCGTGTCTCAACGATAAACACTGCCGTGAGTGTCGGTGAAACGCCCTTCACGGGCCTAAGTCGCATCCCTGCTTCTCGGTGTGTGATCAAAACATAACCAATGTTTGTCTATTTCTGCTTGCATTTTCTTACATATTTAAAAGTCACACGAATCACTGAAGCAGGTGGCAATCTCAGTGAAACTTTGTCTTCAATATCATATTCACCATTAAGCCATCTGAAGGGCTGGGAAAAATTTGACGCCTAACATGGCACAGGTTTGGCGGATTTCAATTCATCAGTGTTGCGCCATTGAAATGGTTGTTTAAAAAAAACCTCAAATTTGATTGAAATATATTACTTTTAATTTATACCCAATAAATCACTGGGTGACGTTAATATGTTCTCCATACTTCTGTTTCATCTATTTATCAGGTGTAATTTTGTTGCCAACTTTCATGACTAGTCTACAAGAGTGTTTGATGGACTTTGAACCTTGTGGTCAACGGAGCGCAACAGCCAGCCACGTGGATTAGTTACTGGTTTTCAGTGCAGTTCTTTTTTTATGTGGTTTATATGCGGGCCAGATAGTTCTTGAGATATTATTTTTGAATTTTTCAATGCCCATTTTGGACCAGAAGTTAAGGTCATAACAATATTATTTTTGTGTAGCGATTTTTGAGTCTTAAAAGGCCTTTCTGATGATATATAGATCACAAAAATCCAGTGTGTTGTTCATGAGTTATGATTTTTTCAAATATTAAACTTTGATTTAGCGTAATTCGACACATAGTGATGTCATCATAACGTCATTGCAATGGTTTTATCTACTAATAAATATTTAACTATATCTAAAGTTTGAAGGTTGTGTGAGCTTGGGAAGTGTGCTTTTGTTAGCGGACAACCACGGGGGATAAGAAGAAGAAGAAGTATTAACTAGAAATTTAGAGTTTGTAAAACAAACTCTAGGTGTTCGGGTATCGCTCCTGGGTTCACTGCTGTTTTAATGCGTTAGCTATATCAATGAGTCGCTGAAAACAATGTTAATAGCTTGTAAATTTTAAAGAAGGTAAAGTGTAAATCTTCTTACACAAGAAATAAAAACCTACTCACGATATGAAATTTTATAAATAACAAACTTTTGTTTAGCCAGATTTGAAAACTGATGACATCATTATGAAGTTACAAATGTTTTTATCGAGACATAGATATTTAAATATGTGCCAAGTGAAAAACAAAGATTAACTTACAAAACAAAAATCAGCGAAAGAGTACATTATTTAAATTATTTGAAAGAGCAAAAGGTCCATTGTCATTTCATAGTCATACAGCAGAGGAACATTTTCCCCTTCTCTTGGCAGCAGATGTTGAAACAATCATTTGAATGACCCACACGTTCAACTATTATATATGCCATTCACTGAAGTTTATTTATTTGTCAATGGATATCGATTCTTTTTTGATTAAAAAACCACATTAGATGATATTTATGTTGACATTATTAAGTTACAATTCTGAAACTTTTTACAGTGAGTTGGATACTCATTAAGTATCGGTGCATGAATCATTAATTGTTCAAAACATATATGCACTGATGAAGATGTCATTAAAATTAGTCAAGTATTATGAGCTATCGGTTGCATGTTTTAAATTAGCTTGTTTGATTTTTAGACATTGATTTTCCTACAGAACGGTTTGTTAAATTTAGAATATTAAAATGAAAGACACTTGTTTAGGATAATTATGCAAGACAAAGGCAAAGCATGAGGACGGCAAGTCTAAGCATCTCGTGAATTTATACTAATAACATAATGAGTTAAGTACTATTTTTAGGAAAACCTCCATCGAAGGGTCTTTAAATATGCATGTCATAATAAAAAAGTTGACGAAAAACATTTATTAGTCGAACCATTCTCTGACTATAGTGACACAGCCAACAACCATACCAATCCCCCATTGCCTAATTCTACCTCTGCGACGATCATACTAAATGCTTCTTAGTTTTAAAAACATCTCACCAACGTCACAACTTGATGATACAGGATAAACTTTATAACATAATTGTGCATTAAATAAAAGACTCATTTTGAAAAGCAATGATGTTCATACGAAACGTACCGTTTCTAGTCACCGTGCAGGGACGATAAAGACTACCGTGTGTGAGGGTCTGAAACACCCTACACAAACCGATGACGCGTCCCTTCTTCTCGGTGTGTGATCAAAACATAACCATTGTTCGTCTTTTCCTGCTTGCATTTTCCCACATAATTAAATATCATATGAATCACTGAAGCAGGTGGTCATCTCAGTGAAACTTCGTCTTCAATTCCATATTGATAATAAAGCCATGAGAAGGGCAAGTAGGGGAACAATTAGACGTCGAATCTTAGCAGAAATCAATTTAATGCTAGTACGTAGTAGTAGTAAGTACGCCATTGATAAGATTGCACTACGTTGTAAGTAAAACATGAATGGAAACTCTCGTTACGCCCACATGGCACTGATAGTAAACAACTACCGTTGTGCCACGTTGGTCTGTAACAAGTGCCTTGACTGGCTAGCTATCCACCGTTGCCAGTCGCGAGGGGTATGTCATTCTGCGTTAGGCAATGGATTAAGATTAAAGGCCAATTCCTCTAATAGATCTATGAAAAACTTGATTTGTTCCAGTGTATAAAACAATAAGTATTCAGTACCCTTTGTTTTCAAGAAAAAACAACGAATTTATCTTTCTTAGTTTGCGAGTTCTGGTTGTTAAACCAAAGACTCAAAATTTGATTAAATTATTTACATTTAATTACCCAATAATTCATTGGGTGACGTCATTATGTTGTCGAAATTTCTGTTTTATCTAATCATCAGGTGTAATATTGTTGCCAAGTTTCATGACCGTGCGAGTTTGGGAAAGATGTCAAAGTCTGTGGACAACGATGCGTGTATTTTTGAGGTGGGCGAACAAACTCAAAAATCCACTAGAGATTTAGTGTTTGTGAGAACAAACACTAGGTGTTCGGGTTTCGATGGGGCACTGTTATGTTACTAAAATGCGTAAGCAGATTTATATTGAAAGTTTTTAATTTTCAAAAAAAAGTCGTTTGCAAACCTATTACTTGTATACTTTTAGTGTACACGGGGGAAAGTGATATCGTTGCTGTATGAGTCTCCATAAAGTAGTTTAGATACACATGTATAACAATTTTCATGTAAATAGTCACAAACTAAGTAAAGGTCGGGTGATTTTGGCGTTAACTTTTCAAATGTTGCCCGTGTTTTGATCTATCATATGCCCAAATATAAATACCATAACTGTAATATTCAGAGACATATTACATCATTATGAAGTTAGAATGTTTTTAGCGAGACATAGGCATTTAAATATGTGCCTAGTGGAAAACAAAGATTAACTTAGAAAGTAAGTTTATTTATTTTTCTATGGTTATCGATTCTTTATTGATAAAAAACCACACTATACTGTACATGTTGACATTATTAGGTTACAATTCAGAAAAGTTTTTAACAGGGTTTCAAATCCAGTGAGGTGGATACTCGGTTCAGGAAACATTGATTGTTCAATACAAAAACACTGATGATGATGTCGCTAAAATAAGTCAAGCAAGTTCTGAGCTGGCAGTTGTATTATTTAAAAAGCTTAATTTGCTTGATTTTTGGATATTGATTTTCCTACAGAACAGTTTGTTAATTTTTAGACTATTGAAAAAGGCACTTGTTTTAAATCATAATGCAAAACGAAGGCAAATCATGAAGACGGCAAATCTAAGCCTCTCTTGAATTTTGACTTAATGATTTATAAGTTCTATTTCTACCTGTATTGTGCATGATACTGGAAATAAGGTATGCAACACAACAACACGTGTAAAATCTGTCACTGGATCCAAGACCATGCCGGTGGATGTGCTGTATTCTGAAGTTAGAAGAAAACAAAATATTACAAAATAAACAAAGTATGACTCTAGGAAAATTAAGTCAAGCTGAAACTGTTAAAATAAACAAAAATCAAGACTTAAAACGTTTCATAATTATATAATATTACGACTAATTTATTGAATTTATATTGCGCTCTCTCAATGACCAGCCTGTTCAAAGGGAGGGGGGGGGTGAAAACAGTAACAAAATTCAAACTTGGGAAATTGCACAAGAAAAAGTTTGTGGAAGGTGCACATATTGTTTTGGAACTGAACAACTTATAAACAAAACCTACTTTACTTAACACAAACGTCATCACAGGTTTCTTTATATGTCATAATACAAAGTTGCCGAAAAACATTCACCAGTCGGACCATTTTCTGACTTTAGTGACACAGCCAACAATCATACCAATCCCCCATTGCCCAAGTCTACCTCCTCGACGATCACACTTAACGTTCCTTAGTTTTAAAAACATCACCAACGCCACCACTTGATGATAAAGGATAAACTTTAAAACATAACTGTGCATTAAATAAATACTCATTTTGAAAAGCAATGATTTTCACACCAAGCTTACCGTTTTATCACCGTGTGGCACCGATATAGCATCGATAAACACTGCCGTGGACGCCGTCCGAAACACCCTTCATGAGCTGATGTAAAGTCTCTGCTTCTCGGTGTTTGATAAACACATAACCAATGTTCGTCTTTTTCTGCTTGCATTTTCTCAAACAATTACAAGTCATACGAATCACTGAAGCAGGTGGTCATCTCAGTGAAACTTCGTCTTCAATTCCATATTGATCATTAAGCCATGAGAAGGGCGAATAGGGGAACAATTAGACGCTGAATATAAGCGGTATTTAGATCTATAATCTTAATAGTACGCCATTGATAATCTTGAACTACGTTGTACATACGGTAGCAGAAAAACGAGCCGCTCGCGCTGGTCTTTTTTCGTGCGTGATATCCGGGCCGGGGGTGCCGTGGTGCGCCTTGACTAAAGGCTAGCTTCCCGCCACATGAAACAACAATGACGACACTGAACTGCAGCTTGCATCAGTTTCAACGTTATGTGTACATAATGTTTTGTCAATCAAAGTGTGGGGGGGGGGGGGTACGGGTGGGTAGTTGCTCTTTATTGTCCGGTTTTGACCATATATTAAGGTCAAAATGTTGTCATGTCTGTGTTCAGAAGTTTGAGCACGACTAACGTTCTACACCCTGATACAAAAATTATGCTGAAATGATCAGTAGTTTTAAAGATATATATAAGATAGGATAATAAGAAATTTTCAACTTCCGATTTTAACCGGAAGTAAGTTCAAATGTTGGACGGGTTCTGTGTAGCGTTTGTCGAACTTTAAATGAGCTATCCAATGATGTGTAGATTATAAAAAACAAACAAATGGTTCATGAGTTATGCTTTTTACAAATATTAAACTTTGATTTATTATAATTCGATGCCCGATGACGTCATCATGACGTAAATAGGTTTGTGTCGTCTTGATAGTGAGGTTCAACTATCTGTTGAGTTTCATTGTTCAATTCAATCTCAATCTTGAGTTATTCCGTAGATAAGCTCGAAAGTGTTTTTTGAAGAAAAAAAACGAAGGCGAACTTCGACCTAGGGTAACGACCCGGAAGTTAAGGTCATGTGAATTTGGCGTTAACTTTTCAAATGTTGCCCGTGTCTTGATCTATCATATGCCCAAATATGAATACTGTAGTTGTAATATTCAGAAACATACAGGCATTGGCATGAGGGCACTTTTTGACCTTAAATGGCTTGTAATTTGACACCCGATGACGTCATCATGACGTCATTGTTCACACACCTTCTGCTCTTTATGTTCTAATGTCACATTAAGTTTCAAGTTGATCAAAGGTTTGCAAGTATGTTTTTTTTTGCGGACAAACTACAATCAGAAGAATAAGCAAAAAAATATATAAAAAAATAAAAACGAACAAAAACAAGGAGTTGTTCGGCTGTTAGCCGAACACCTAACTAGAGATTTAGTGTTTGTGAGAACAAACACTAGGTGTTCGGGTAAGGGGCACTGTTATGTTACTAAAATGCGTAAGCAGATTTATATTGACAGTTTTTTAATTTTCAAAAAAAAGTCGTTTACAAACCTATTACTTTTATACTTTTAGTGTACACGGGGGAAAGTGATATCGTTGCTGTATGAGTCTCCATAAAGTAGTTTAGATACACATGTATAACAATTTTCATGTAAATAGTCACAAACTTAACATGCTTAACTGATAAATTAAAAGACTATCACTAACAATTCAAAAATAAATGTTATCAAACTACGCATGCTTGCTACCTTATGTGTGAAGCAACATCATTTGTCATGATTATGAAAAGGGCATAAGAACCTACTGTTTACACGATGTGCAATTTATGTTGAATTTATTTTGCTAGTCACATTGTATTTCTTTGAAGTATTCAACAGGATCTAAAAGTTAGATTCGCGTAAAAACCGTTGTTGATCAGAGTCAAATTTATGTTGACCTTTTTCCGATTGCATTTTCTCAGTTATCAAAAGTTATTCAAATCACCAAAAAAAGTTCAGCAAAATACACTCGTTCAGTTTATATTTACCACCAAGCCAACAAAAGGCTAACACGAAGGTTATGCAATGAGCTATTCATTGGACCACCGTCGAACAACGTAGATTTCCGAAGGATGGTTGCATTTATCGACGAGTGCAGTAACAAAGGACCATTAACTTGGTATAGCGCCACCATGGATAACGTATCACGACACAGCAATGCAGTCTTCGTGGACTTTGCACCTAAGATCAACAATGGCGCAGTGTGTGTACCGTTTACATGTACATGCAAGATTACGCGTGGTCAATGGAGCAGAATTACCAGACCTGCGGGCTAATACTAACGTAATGTTCAACTTACATTTTCAGCGGGAAGTCAAGAACAACCGGGATAACTCTTTGTGTAGCATTTGTTGAGTTTTAAAAGACCTGTCCGATGATGTATTGATTGAAGCAATCCATTCAGTAATGATTAAGTTATGATTTTTTGAAATATTAAATTTTGATTTACTGTATTTCAACACCTGAAGACGTGATCATGACGTCACAACAACTTGATGGAGGTTTCATCAAGGTTCTAACATGGTGTAAATTTGAGGTTGATCGGATAAACAGAAGTGAAGAATTTGGGCAGGAAATGTTTTTTGGTTAAGAATTGCAGAAAGGCAAACTTTGACCTTCCGTTACGACCGGAAGTAAAGGTCATGTGAATTTGGCGTTAACTTTTCAAATGTTGCCCGTGTCTTGATCTATCATAATGTTTAAATATGAATATTACAGCTTTCCTATTCAGAAACATACAGGCATTGGCATGAGGGCACTTTTTGACCTTAAATGGCTTGTAATTTGACACCCGATGACGTCATCATGACGTCATTGCTCACACATCTTCTGCTCTTTATGTTCTAATGTCACATTAAGTTTCATGTTGATCAAAGGTTTGCAAGTATGTTTTTTTCTGCGGACAAACTACAATCAGAAGAATAAGCAAAACAAAGAAAAAAAACAAAAAAAAAACGAACAAAAACAAGGAGTTGTTCGGTCTGTGGACCGAACACCTAAAAAGTAAAAGGTGTTCAGGGCGGATTGCCCGAACACCTAATTAATACTTAAACAATGAATAGTAATACTGTACAGTTTCAATGAGGCATCTTTAGCCCCTTTCACACGAGAACCCAAACCTTGCGTCCCATGTTTCGGGCGCCAATTGTCTGTCCCAAAGGTTGTAAGTGATATCATGACAATTATTCCCATGATCACCAGATTGCGTTCCCAACGTCCCTTATTTTCTTGAGATCGCTGCGTATTGGGTCAAAGGTCATCATTAATAGATGTTAATTTTTTGCATAATTTTGTTTTTACCCTACATGATTAGTGTTAAACACTGTATTCTCACACTGTAAAAAAATCCACAGGCAAATCACTCGAGCAGATGTCTTACCACTAGACCACCGAGCTAGCCCGGTTTATCAGTTCGCTGGTGCTCTGTCAGTGTCCCAATTAATGTAACATAATTGCTTTTAGGGTACTTGAGGGTCACTTTCTCGAAGTGCCATTTCTGTCGTTCGTGCAAATTCTCAGCGTCCTGACTAGTCACTCCAAAATGGATAGCGGAAAGTATTTTAAAACAAATGTAACTTAACAGAATTCATTTCACACGACGCGAACTTTTGATTTTGGTATACCGATGTGAGTTCATAGCAAGCAACTATTGTTTTTAGCACTCGTATGAAAGGGGCTTTTGTTTATAAGGAATACAAGTTGGGATGGATGGTGTCTTTGCTGAATACTCTTACCTGTGGAGTAGAGGTCTCATTCACATACAGCCATGCAATACCATCAAGGCTGTATTGTACCTGGTATTGTGTCACATATTGATTATAGTTCACAATGCCCTGTGTGATGACACCCTCAATCTGCACAGGCTCTGTACCCATATCTACTTGAAGCCATGAATCCTGGTATTGTCCACTAGCTGGAATCCAACTACTGTGCAGGTTCAGTCGTGCCTTATTTGGTTGATACAGTGAATGGTCATGACTAGATGCTGTGACTCTATCATCAGGAATACTCCTGTCTTCCATTCCAAGTGCATGTCCACAATATCTACCCACTGAAACCAAACACAATGCAATGCAATAGCCTTTAATTATTATGAGAAATATGGTGATTTAAAATGTTAAAAATCCCCCCAAAATAACCCTACAAAACAGCATGTCAAGTCAGATGATGGGGGTTTAAACTGCTGTATTTTATATTAATTAAAACCCTATGTGACACCATTAAACAAATCATATGGTTACACACACAGGCACTTTTCAAGTGTCCCTTTGATATTTGCATGTAGTACATTTTTTGAGAACACAATCACTTTTAAATTGTCCAAACCAATAGATATAGACCCTTGTGCAAAGATTTCAGCAAAAATTCATATGAATCAGCCCATATTTGTCTCTAATTATGGTTTATACAAAATGGTTTATTTCACCTATTAGTGGTAATTAGTTCAAAGGCTAAGTATTTGCTTTACAATTCCAAGGGGAAAACCGGGAA
Source organism: Leptasterias polaris (assembly GCA_037783415.1). Classification (NCBI taxonomy): domain Eukaryota; kingdom Metazoa; phylum Echinodermata; class Asteroidea; order Forcipulatida; family Asteriidae; genus Leptasterias; species Leptasterias polaris. Next base: position 4,970,384 of record JAZGTN010000004.1, on the reverse strand, counting down.
ATCTGGTAGTCATAGACTGTGCAAGTCTCGCGCGCATTCGAACTTCCGGGACCATAGTGGTCCCAACCATATGGAGTTTTACGTGGGCGAGATTTTGTTTCGTCAATTATTTAAGTTTAACGTAGGTTATGACCTAGAAAAGTATACATGTTGTTGGGAATGTAATACTATACATGTTGTTGGGAATGTAATACTAAGTGATAACAACATATGAAAGTAAACCCAATTCAAAAATATAACGAAGAAAATCTGAGAATTAAACTTGACCTCAGCTTCCGGTTATTGCAAAAAATTAAGAATTGTGTGCTCGCCTCCGATCATAAAACTTAAGTAAACGCTTGTTTTGGATGCGCAATTATAATCGCCAGATGCTGTAATTGCAAAGCAAACCCTTTTCATTGCAGTCTATGGTTGTTGAGGCGTCAGCATCCTCTTTAAACTGCGATACGGGTCCATTTAAGACCCGTTTGACCTTCACGAATCCGCGGGAGGGGTTTCTAAAAAGTTAACATCAAATAGGCATCCTTGTCCCAGAGTTTTAATTGTTTTTCAATAATAATATACACACTATTGTGATTTTTTTTTCAAAAGCTAAAATTGTTCATAAAATTGTAATGATTTGTTTTTTTTGTTCAGATTTTGTCATGAGGAATAATTTAAAACAAAGATTTAATTTCAGAAATAAATATGTTCTTCGTTTGACGTGTTTTCTCGTTCGGATACGCGCAAGACTTGCACAGTCTATTGATGGATTTTTAAAAATGAAAACCAACCCTGATGGTAACAAGACAATTGGCATGCTATTTGGCTAGGTGTAGTTGGGGAACTTGGAATATTTTAGAATTTAATAAAGAAAACATTGCAGAGTTCTGACTTTTTAAAATAAAAACGCACACTTGATTAGTGTCCGATGGCATCATGCAAGGACTGTGTAATTTTTTGTCATGTGTCAAATACAGAATCAAAGCAGTCCATTAATATGGAAGCATCGGTAGTATCTCATTTTAAACTTATTCAGCAATACTTATTAGATGGCAATTGTAAACATACCAGTTGGTTGCCTACTGAAAAGCTTCGTAGAGAGAGTGTAGTCATCAGGTCCGATGTGAAAGGGTGTCTCTATCAAATAACCAGTGCCGTTATTTTCATTGGTGAGGTCCAGACGGATTGTCCAGTTCCCTTCAGTATCAGTCAGCTTATGTAGAATCTCATTGCCAAGCCAGAACTCGCCATCCATTGACCCAAAGCCATCCTTGTAATCTGCCCAACTGCGGTTGAAATTGACTGAGCCATCAGAGCGCCGCTGGACCATCTAGAAAAAAATACAAGTTAGATCGTACAATCTAAAAGTGTGTTGTGAAAATCCATTTTGGACAATAGGTTCAGATTTACCTTGAACTTTTGATTAATTTGGTTTTCCTTCAAACAAACAAAACTCTAAAAAGAAAAAAAAATGTTGTTATAGACTTCATTATTGATGTCTTGTAAAATAATGAACAAAACATTTTCTCCAAATAAAAAACCCTCATTATTACTACATGTACATATGTACTTTTCACATCACTTAATAAAGCCCTTAATGATTTTGGTGGTAAATAATTTGAAAGTCATGAAATGTTGATCATTAGAACATGTATATCTTACACATTTTGCTAGGAAATGTAGACTATTATTCTACCATACTTTTATTTACTACAGAGAAGTTTTCATCATACATGTTCAGTGTACAAACCGTAAGCTATAGGAGGGGGTTTGTGGCTCTGTATGCCTCAAAAAATAAAATAAAACATTTATTTTGTTCATGCCACTGCTGATTAGAATCGAATGCTGACCATCCAAACTCAGTCATCATATCACAAATCATACAGCTAGCTTCCCACCCATGAATCAATAGCAAAACTGCAGTCAGTGCTTAGAAAGATAATTATCCACATCTGAGAATAGCTCAAAATATGTAGTCCAGTGTTTAATTCTTGGTTATAATGCAAATGTAGGAGCAAAAATTCCCACCTTAACAGTACAAAAAAAGCTTACTTGAGTGTGGAATTTCCTGCTTACGTAAGCTCCCATGTTTTGCTTATATGCAGTGGGTGATGAATTGGGCCCAGATCTAGCTAATATGCAGCAAATCACCTTGCCAATTGGAACATTAAGATAAGTGTTTATATCCAGCCAACAATGCCATGAAAATGGACCATGTTGTATGGGCGCTGACTGGTTGCGGCTTCGCTTCTCCCCATCGTCTTAACATAAGGTGCTGGGAGGGGCTGATGTATCAATTTGATCTTTGGTCCATTATTCATGACCTCAGCAAACACCTCTTGCTGTTTAAGAAAGACTTAACCTATATTTTGATGTATGTAGATCAATGGTGAAAATCCAGTGGAAATTTTGCCCTTAATTTCCCTAAATGATTTTGTTCCCATCATTTATAAATGCTGTAAGCACTTCATGAACAGTGTTTGGTTTCACGTTTGTGGAATTGTGGAAGATAAATGACAGCATATCGATAATTCTGACTGAATGATAGAATCCTATTTGAGTGAAGTATAATTTGATTTACTTACAATCCAGCCTGTTTCCATAATCATATCACACAACACCTCTATTCCTTCCTCATTCTGGAAGGGATATATAGTGTAAGTTCCATCCTCTCCGTAACCAGCATCCAGCAGGGAATGACAGTCCGACCATTTATCTGTTGGATCAAACAGTGCAAGTGCCAATTAGAGGATTGATAAAAGAATAAATAACATTTTCAAAATTATTAATTACCAGAATCATTCACTTGGTAGATCTACATGTACTATTGTGTGACTTTGTACAAGTAGTATTTGTTTGTGTATAGCAAAATAGGTATAGTGAGTCTGGAGTCACTTGCAGTAGAGAAGAGCGACAGGACACATGTCAAACTCAGTTCAGTGCTCGGTTTAGTGCAGGGTTCAGACTGCCGGCCTCATCATGGACAGACTGGTCAAACTGACCACACATGCCATCGCCCCTGACTGCCTTTATCACCTCACATAGGCACATTGTATTATTACCAAATATGCATATTCTTCATTAATTGAGACTTAAAATTAATGGCATAAAACATCAGAAACACAAGATGAATAGGGAACAAGAATAAAAGATCAGAAACACAAGATGAACAGGGACAAGAATAAAAGATCAGAAACCACAAGATGAATAGGGGACAAGAATACAAGATCAGAAGCCCAAGATGTATAGGGAAGACGAATAACAGAACAGAAACACAAGATGTATAGGGGACAAGAATAAAAGATCAGAAACACAAGATGAACAGGGACAAGAATAAAAGATCAGAAACCACAAGATGAATAGGGGACAAAAATACAAGATCAGAAACACAAGATGTATAGGGAAGAAGAATAAAAGATCAGAAACACAAGATGTATAGGGGACAAGAATAAAAGATCAGAAACACAAGATGTATAGGGGACAAGAATAAAAGATCAGAAACACAAGATGAATAGGGAAGAAGAATAACAGATCAGAAACACAAGATGTAAAGGGGACAAGAATAAAAGATCAGAAACACAAGATGAATAGGGGGTAAGAATAAAAGATCAGAAACACAAGATGAATAGGGAAGAAGATGAATAGGGAAGAAGAATAACAGATCAGAAACACAAGATGTAAAGGGGACAAGAATAAAAGATCAGAAACCACAAGATGAATAGGGGACAAGAATACAAGATCAGAAGCCCAAGATGTATAGGGAAGACGAATAACAGAACAGAAACACAAGATGTATAGGGGACAAGAATAAAAGATCAGAAACACAAGATGAACAGGGACAAGAATAAAAGATCAGAAACCACAAGATGAATAGGGGACAAGAATACAAGATCAGAAACACAAGATGTATAGGGGACAAGAATACAAGATCAGAAGCCCAAGATGTATAGGGAAGACGAATAACAGTACAGAAACACAAGATGTATAGGGGACAAGAATATAAGATCAGAAACACAATATGAATAGGGGACAAGAATAAAAGATCAGAAACCACAAGATGTATAGGGAAGAAGAATAAAAGATCAGAAACACAAGATGTATAGGGGACAAGAATAAAAGAACAGAAACACAAGATGAATAGGGGACAAGAATAAAAGATCAGAAACACAAGATGAATAGGGAAGAAGAATAACAGATCAGAAACACAAGATGTAAAGGGGACAAGAATAAAAGATCAGAAACACAAGATGAATAGGGGGTAAGAATAAAAGATCAGAAACACAAGATGAATAGGGAAGAAGAATAACAGATCAGAAACACAAGATGTAAAGGGGACAAGAATAAAAGATGAGAAACCACAAGATGAATAGGGGGAAACAATAAAAGATCAGAAACCACAAGATGAATAGGGGACAAGAATAAAAAATCAGAAACACAAGATGAATAGGGGACAAGAATATAAGATCAGAAACACAATATGAATAGGGGACAAGAATATAAGATCAGAAACACAATATGAATAGGGGACAAGAATAAAAGATCAGAAACCACAAGATGAATAGGGGACAATAATAAAAGATCAGAAACCACAAGATGAATAGGGGACAAGAATAAAAGATCGGAAACACAAGATGTATAGAGGACAATAATAAAAGCTCAGAAACACAAGATGAATAGGGGACAATAATAAAAGATCAGAAACACAAGATGTATAGGAGACAAGAATAAAAGATCAGAAACACAAGATGAATAGGGAAGAAGAATAACAGATCAGAAACGCAAGATGTGATGGGGACAAGAATGAACGATCAGAAACACAATATGTATAGGGGAAAAGAATAAAAGATAAGAGACACAAGATGTATAGGGGACAAGAATAAACAATCAGAAACACAAGACAGTCCATTGTTTCAGGATGACTGTCTAAATGCTACCAGTACTTTGTGTCTTTAGAAGTAGCGCTTTTCTCACCTTGTGTAGACTGACATCGATTCCGTTTTGGTACCTGTTTCATGACTTGTGTGACCCAGTGTTGATCAGGTGTATAACTATCAGGAGGTGGTCCAAAGTGATGAACTATCAGCTTACTTTCAGTCAATTCAAGGATAACTGAAACAGAACAATGCCAAGCAATTGCACTGGTGTATTTAGTTCGAGCTACATTTTGCTGAAGAGTATAAACATTATTTACATCACTGCACCTTATCTTCTGGTGTGCTTTATCTATTGATGATCACACTGGTAGCCAAGTAAGATAAACCTTTCAGGAATTTTTGGGGGATATTTCAACTTCCCATTTTGACCAGAAAAGGGCCACAAGGGGTCAAATATTGTGTAAATTATTTAAAGAGCAGTAAGATCTCACATGTGGTGCAAAGATCATAAAAATAGCACCAAGGGTTCTCCAGATAGGTAGTTATGAAATATTAAAAGCTACTTTTATATTCTGATGTTATGATGTCATCCATGATGTCATCATCCCCAAAATGTTGTGGTTTATCTTCACATAAGGTCTAAGTATGTACGTTTTAAGTCTGTATGACCTTTAATTTTTGCCAAAATAAAAAAAAGGTTCAGGGATAAGAAGATGATGAAGGAAAAAACCTGTACAAAAACAACAGATAAAGCCAATGCTTTTGCAGTTTTTAAGTTGCCTTAACCAGTGCAGTGCATGTTAAAATAATTTATAATTTCCATAGTATTATTGTGTACATAAAATAACTGTCTACTGTTGATGTTTTCTCTGGCAAACCGTTGCAAAAATTTAATTAATTAGTCTATAGGTGTATAGTTTAGAACCTGTAAGGTTTGTAGTTTGTTATTACAGACCACTATTGTGCTGCTGAATTTGTAAAGGCAAGACTGCAAAGCCTGTGGAATTTAAGTTTATTCAATATTATACTATAAATCAAATTTGTGTTTCATCTAAAGGGATAATATAGCATTGGAAAACAGGACAATTCAGAAAACTGAATGTTTCATCATGTCTTAGTGAATGCTTTATGTTTCGACAGAAATTTTGTTCAGGTTCTTTTTGGGCTTACTTCATTGATGGTCTTTAATTTAGTGTTGTTTTCTCAACTTTAAGACTTTTCAAAAACCAATTTAATATTTTTCTGTAGAATTGAACTTAGTATGAAATTAACAACCAAGAGGCAACCAGATTGACTCAATCATAGTTTTTTCTTTAATTTATTCATGTATTTAGTTAAACGGTGAGCAGCTGCTCGCTCCATTGAATCAATGGCAACGAGGTTCAAAGTCCATCAAACATGCTTGTGGTCTAGTTTTTGTTCAAGGTTCGCACAACCCGATTTTGACATTACGCTTTGATAGTCTTTAAATCATCCTTCCATGCAAACCTTGTTAAAAATCAAATACTAGGCTTTTGAATGATCCTGTTTTTTTTTTTGACTTTTGCTAATTAAAATTGTGTAGTTTGTTACGCACCTCAAAACAGTAATACCAAAGTTCAGCTTAATGAAATAGCTCACGCATTGACACAGCACTGACCCCAGCGATACCCGAACACCTAGTGTTTGTTGTCACAAACACTTTAAGTAAATTTTTTTTGGAAAGTTTTGCTTATTCTTCTGCCTGAGCTTTGTCCACTTGCAAACGCAAACTTTCGAACCTTTGTTCAACTTAAAACTTCATGTGAAGTTAGAACATAACTAGCAAAAGATCAGAAAGTTGTGATGTCACGATTACGTCAAAGGGTGTCAAATTACAAGCCATGTAAGTAAAAAGTAAGCCAAAAGTGAACATATGCCAATGCCTGTATGTCTCTGAATATTAAAGCTACAGTATTCATATTTGGGCATATGATATATCAAGACACGGGCAACATTTGCAAAGGTAACGCCAAATTCACTTAATCTTTACTTCCGGTCGTACCGGAAGATCAAAGTTTGCCTTTGTGTAATTCTTTAAAAAAACAGTTCCCGGCAAAAATCTTAACTTCTGTATATCTGATCAACTTCAAATTTACACCATGTTAGGACCTTGATAAAACCTCCATTATGTAGTTGTGATGTCATGATGACGTCATCAGGTGTCAAATTACAAGGTTTTTAAATATTAACAATTTTAATCTTTGAAAATCAATGTCAAATTAAGACGAAGAGACCGTCGGTTGCTTTTTGCGGGTTTATATAGAGATAATACAGGTCTTCATTTTTCATTGTGTGTGTGACATGTCATGACCTCTACTTCCAGTCGAAACCAGAAGTGTCTTGTAATTTGTAAAGTGGCGAATTTGTTCAAGTAGTTTTCAACAAAGTTGTAGTTTTCAACAAAGTTACAGTCCAGCAAGGGTCTGGTTTACAAAAATCGGACCGGTGACGCCATAACATCTAAAAGCGCACTCTAGCGGCAGGTTTAAAACATATTAAAACACTTTTACTACATGTCTGTGGCGAAGTTTATGACAATCGTTCCAAAATTGGTAAACATTATGACCTTCATGCAGACAACATATGTGCAGAGTTTCAGATTGATGACGTCATCATGTGTCACGTGGTAATGCCTTTAAGGTTTACTTTTTGAAGCCTTGCATCCCAAAAACCACAAGTTTTATTGAGTTGAAACTTTGCATAAAGGTTCAAAGTCCATCAAATGTGCTTGTAGTCTTTTCTTTGTTCAAGGTTCGCGCAACCTGATTTCGGCGTTACGCTTTGTAGTCTCTAAAACAGTCGTCCATGCAAACCTAGCTAACAATCAAATGTCAGGCTTTTGATCGTGTGCATTTTAAGACTTTTGCTAAAGTGTGAAGATTGTTAGCACACCACAGAACAGTAATAGCACCAAAGTTCAACTTAATGAAATAGCTGACACATTGGCACAGCATTGACCCCAGCGATACTAACACCTAGTTTTTCCTTGTTGTTCCACCATATTTTGGGTTTCTTTCTCTGTGTCTTTGGATGTCAAAGAAATGTTGATTGGACTGACGCGTGTACATGTATTAGTGAAACTTGCCATAGTAAAACATTGACCTAGACAGAGCACCAGTCTACTTGCAACATTGTGCAGCGATATCCCGTAAATTGGACATTTGCAACGGCTGGTAAAGCATATATACTGACCTTTGACCGCATTATTTTTTTCCAATCATTTCTCGTTAATTACAGGGGCGGATCCAGGATTTTCCAAACGGGGGGGGCGTGAACATTTACCAAGCAGCAAATGGTGAATGCAATTTGTGGCGCCTACGAGCGCATAATGCGAACCCCTAACGGCATGGGCCGGTTCCGGGGCCCGCAATGCTACGAAACAGGATTTTAGATGCTCTGTGGTACGATCTCATGCAATATCCGACCACTTAAACCAATTTTGTTTTTGCAAGATCATTATTAAAACATTATTTTCGAGTTGGGAGTCATCGATTTGAATCGGCCATCCTGAGTTATAAAATCAAAATGCAGGCTACAACTTATACTTATTCAGGGGGGAAAACTGTTGGCGAGTTAAACGATAGTGCAATTTTTAATATAACCAAATAGGGTCTCTTTGTCATTTAGTTTTCACATACTCGAGGATTAGAATGTGACACAAAATAACAAGCTGTGCTTGTCTTCAGTGACAGCGCGATCGAGCAACAATAACATTAATGTACGACAAGGTGAGGGTAGGCCTACTAGAGGCCTAGTCCCCTCCCCCAGCCCTACATCGTTGTGCTATCTGCACAATTGATAATGACTAGTTTGAAAGAAACACAACGGATATTTACCCTCTTTCTTGAATACGAAAAAAATCTGTGATTTTCTAAACAGAGTGAGACACCATGATTATACGATGCTATGTCTAGGGCCAATCCACTTCGTTCGTATCCTTGCCAATTGGGCCTAAGCACCATTGCAATCCTATTTTGTGCCCGATGTAGTTTTTAATCCGGGTTATGAAACTTACCGATCGAATGCTACTGTAGGCCTACTTGTAGAAAGCCCAAATGCTAAACTTTTTTTTTAAACATCACAGATTTTTGGGGAAAATTGATTGCCTTTCTTGTCGCGAGAGTTAATTTTTTGATAACGCGTATTAACAACTTGCGCGAGAACCTAGTTGGGTTCCCTTAACAATTTCACAACATTTAAACTATCTATGGGGACCAGACTGATTTACATAACGCGCTGAGCATAGTATAGACCTTTCTTTTGCAACGTCACAGCTCGAGTTTTTGCCAACCCAGGTTGAAAAACTATGGAAAGCCATAACTGCAAATCAAAAACAGATTGTCACATCACAGTTTGTTGCAGTGTTACACAAAATATTCAAAAATAGTGTTGAATTTGTTGGAAACAAATCAACCAATCATGGAAGGTATTTCCGTTCATGAATCTTTACAGAAAATGTTGAATTTGGTCACAACATTTTTTAACACGATTGAATGTTTTGCCAACATTCGGCCGTCCATGCCAACCGGCGCACTTTGTTTATCAACAAAAGAAAGGCATTACACGTATTTCACAAAACCTTGATTGCGCTCGGCGCGCTGACTAAATCAGTCTGGTCCCCATTAAATATCAGCAGTTGATCGTCTAACTGTTGTGGATTGTTGAGGGAACCTGACAATGGTTTTCCCGCAAGTTAATAAGTGGGGAAAAAATCACACTTGCGACTCGAAAAGCAAACAATTTTCCCAAAAGATCTGTGATGTTTAAATATAAAAAAATCAGCATTAGGGCCTTCTACAAGTACAGTAGCATTCGATCGGTACGTTTCATGACCCGGATTAAAAATTAAATCGGCCACAGAAAAAAAGGATGCACTGGGCCAAGGATACTAAGTAGATTATCCCTATTCATGGGGCTATGTCTTCACTAGTTTCCGGAAGTTCGTATTGTAAAAGTCACATTGTATTTAGCGCGCGCGAGTGCTGACTTTCCATCCAGAAACTTCTTTGCACAATGTACACACACACAGGTAGCATGCATGGTCGACTCACGATGTGGGTGAATGATCTTCACGCCCCCGGATCCCCGCGCCAGGCATGTTCAGTGTGTGAGAAAAACACGCTTTCCACACAGTACACAAGATTCATGTGAGACAATGTCTGACAGTGAAATAATAGTGGTCCACAAATGAAACAAAGTGTACGAGGTACGGATTTTTAGTAGCTTTTTTGAAATAAAATACTAGGTAGGGCCTTAGTCATTAATTTTGTCTCTCCCTCACTTTTCTCCTTGATGGTTTTTTTTTTTTTTTTTTTCTCAATTAAAAGGGGGGGGGGCGTGCGCCCCCCACGCCCCCCCCCCTGTATCCGCCGCTGAATTACGCGATATTTTTGTATTAAAAAATTATAAAAACCATCTAGAAATAATTCTCTATGGTCCTACATCGCTAAATCATGTAAACATTTAACCGGTGTGTCCCTTTCCCAAGAGACATATCACTTCAATATTTATTCATTGACGATGTTAACAAAAAGGATGGAAATTGTAAGTAAATAATAAGCCTTGGGCATCTTTTGAAATTTGAACCACGATTCTAGTAATTTACTGTGAGAGCTTGAACACTAATAATCTTTTCTGCAAACTCAGGCGGTGCAGGGACTATAGAGTGTTTAGGGCAGGGTATACTTTTGGTAATTACTCAACAAGTTGATGACCATTAAAACTTTTCTGGGGAGCTGCTGATATTATAAATAATATTTTTAGTAACAACACCCTTTAAGGAAATTTAGTTTTATAAGCCATTTGGTAATGAGATAAAAGTAATTGTTCCAACTCCATAAGGGTTGTCATTAAAACTAAACTGATAAATTATTGGTACTAACAAGACTTTTAACACACAATTCACTAGTTTTGAGTGTTGTTAAATATTCTATATTATGTGTTGAAAAAACCAACCTGTTGAAAGTCATTTCTTATTAATCATGTGCTGTTTTGGTCAAAACCTGAAGTGTCTTGTAATTTAAAAGTGGAAACTTTTTTGACGTTTTCTGCGATGTCCTGCAAGGGTCTGGTTTACAAAAATAGGATCAGTGATGTAATAACATTTAAGCAAATTCAAACGAAAAGTACAATATTTTGCAAATTATAAAATATTGTTATCCTTTCCTCTTGTATTTCTACTTCCCAACAGTCTTCCTAAGCGTATCACTGCGACCATAGTAAACTCTGCCACGTGTCCTCCCACATGAACAACATGTGAGAAAACACCTTCAACAAGGGCATTCATTGCTTGTGCTGATTGCTGATGGCGGCCCAGATTTCAATGTGAACCATCCGGTGAACGAAATCTATTACGGCCGCCTCTTCAAGCAATGCAAGCTAGACGCCCTTATCATGACCAGCTTTTGCCCAGGCCTATCTGCATTTAACCCAGTGGAGCCGTTGTGGGCACCCTGCACGCGAGTGTTAACTTCTGTATCCATCCCCGCAGGCCTGCCTAATGAACTGCCCCTTTGTCACCAGAGGGGTCTGAGTAACCGTGAACGGCTTCAGAAGGAGAACCAGGTGTTTGATAACGCTATGGAAGATATTAAAAGATATTGGTCGACAACCAAGTATGCCGATGAGCACATCATAGTTAAATCTCTACCCAGAAGAAACTCCGTTTAATGATTTTGATCAGGTTCATGCTGCAGTAACATCATCAGCCACTAGGTTGCGAGCAGATGACACAATGTATGACAAATTTAGGTTCGTTATGCGACACAGTGATCTTCTCCAATGATGGCTGAAGAGATGCTGCAGTGTGTACCGAACTTCCCCATGCCGAAACCTTCCACCAGTCATCCTGGTCATTTCCTGACATTCATCGAGGCATTGCGCCAGCCTAGGGACCTGCCTTGTGAGCATAAAAGGATCTAGGAAGGTGCATTGCAGGGTGCAAATATGTGACGCAGCGTGAGTAAATGAGACGGATTGCGGCATCGGCGATTTTTCGTTACGTACAAAATAATGCACAAAAACGTTGCAGAAAAACATACCTTCATTATGTCTATTATCATTTACCACAAGAAAAGGGGGAAATTTAACGAAAAATTTCCTATAAAATTACATATTCTGAAGCATGTCAACTTCAAAAACACCCAGTAATAGTCAATTTCAGACCATAATCTTAGTCGTTTTCTAACGATTCACAGCGAGTCGTGAGCACCGTCGAATGATGCCATCTTTGTGTCATTGAATCGGGGATTTCCTCGATCTAAAAATAACACTCAGTGAAAGGTCAAAAGGCATTCCTTATCCAATGAAAAAATTCATTATAGCTCCTATCCAAATTATTTTCTGCAAGCGGCAGTTGACTCCTTCCGTGTTTCAGTAAACCGTGCATGATTGGTTGCTTTCGATCATCTGATAGGAGCTACGTCATTCTGCGATTGCGCAGTCGTAAAATATTGGACTACGCGTGCGTAATCTCATGCACAGTGGGCTTTAAACGACCATTTCCCGGGAATTACATGTCATTGTTATTGCAACTGTCAGATCATGGATCCCCAGGAGAAGTTGATTTCGGAGCTTTTAAACAACATTAGGGGTTGGAATTTAATAAATCACGATGAAACCAGTGAAGATGGCCGGGGCAGTGGGCAAATTTAGTCAACGATTATTTTGCAAACGACGACATTAGCGACGACGAAAGCAGTGGTGATGATGCCAGCAGTGGTGATGATGCCGACAGCGACAGTGAATTCGAGCTCGAGGAAGCGGACGTCCATGATCAACATCACGGTGAAGCTTCCGCACTTGTTCCGTTCGACGACGAAAATGATACCTTGCACATCAGAGAAACAATCGTAGACGAACAGGCCAAGGACTTAGTGTCCGAGCACTACGATATCGAGAAAGGCAAAGTGGATAATTTAAATTGTTCCTGCAGGAATGAGGACTGTCACAAGGCCTTCAATAAACAGGAAATGTTGGATTCAAGGCTGGAACTCCGGGCATTCAATGAAGGTGAGCTTAATGTAATGTTGGTCTTATTCAATATTTAAAGGTTTATGTTTTGTTTTGCAAATTCAACTTTTAAAACAGATCGTGACTTGTTTTTATGTACAGCATAAAACCATCTAACCAGAATACCGTGCTGACTGTATGATTGACTTTAAACATTTTTTTTAATTTAATGTTTGTAGGCCCTACTCAAATATTTTTTTTAAAGATTACTTCTTTTTCTTTGGGAAAAAAAACCATTCGGTTGATTGATAGTTTGGTTTGGAAACAGGTCAACTCGTACCAAAAATGTTGTACCCAAGTCAACTCGTACCCAAAATATTGTACCCAAGTCAACTCGTACCCAGATGAAATCGTACCCAAGTTAACTTGTACCCAAGTCATCTCGTACCCAAGTCATCTCGTACCCAAGTCATCTCGTACCCAAGTCAACTCGTACCCAAGTCAACTCGTACCCAAGTCAACTTGTACCGTCTAACGTACATTGTATGCCGAAACGGAGAAGTTCTGTGCGGCAGGTCCAAATTGTTGATATTATTGAGATTTACATGATCAGAAAAGGCAATATTTATTTTCTCATGTTTTGTTTTTAGCTGAAAAGGATCTTCTTGTGCTTGGGGCAGTCCAGTGCCACACGAACATGTCCCAGATGACAACAGCAAAGAAACACAAAGCCACGGAGCGGAAGCATGCCCACACTGATTTTTTCGTCAGGGGGAAGAAGGTTTGCAGAGATCGCTTCAGGTTCTTGTTTGCGCAAGTGTTTTAAGAACATGAAACTCATTAATTGTGATATCAACAGTGGCTTTTTAAAATTTTGACAACGTGTGACTACAACATTAAAAATTGTTTAATAGCGGACAAATAGCCAGTTGTTCACCCTAGTATTTCTTTTATTTTTCCAGTATCAGTCGGAATAAACTGTCGGCAGTGCAAACACACCATCAGGCCAACGGGATCACACCAAGAGAAAAGAAGACGACTAAAGGAAAGAGGAGGAAGACATCATTGTCTTTTGAAGACATCCAACGAATCGTGGTTTTCCTCCATAACTATGCAACCACTCACGCTGTCATGCTTCCTGGCCAGGTAGCTGGGCACAAGCGAGATGATATTTTGCTGCTTCCCAGCAACACTACTAAGAGTGTACAAGATAATTGTCAAGACTGGTGGTAAGTACATGTATACTTTCTACAAGAAGATCCTTTTCAGAAGAGCAAATATTACATTTTCCTATGATGTAAATACAAAACAAATCCAAGATTTTAAATATTTTTTTGACTGTTGGTATCAGACTGAATAGTTAAAATATAAAAGCCGCTGCTGGATCTGCTAGAATATTTTTCTATCCATCCTGCTCCATATCATGCACCTCCAGCTGCTGCAGCTGCTTCCCCTGCTTTTACTGCTTCTACTGCTTCTACCCTAGATTTCCATCCTCAAGAACCAATGCCTATCACAAGTCATACGTACCCAACACTGGAAAAGACTGGAATTCACTCTCCTACTCAACAAACACTAAACAACATCACTAGTCCAACCATAAACTAAGTTTTGGCGCACACTCATAGGTGTGCATAACAACCAGGAGCTCTTCCCTCCTGACCTGACCTCATATTGAGTACTGTTCCTAAAAAGGAGCTGATCAATTATTTTATCAAGATCAAGTTCAAAAACCACATAATAAAATATTATTTATCTACAGGTTACAGGGTTGTAGGTCTGACTTCTTTCCGAGACATCTGGAGGCAGCTCTGTTCCCACATTGTCATCAGCAGGCCCATGACTGACCTGTGCTTCAAGTGCCAACAAAACAACAGTGCCATCATCAAGTCTGCCAACCTGGGTGAGGATGAAAAGGGGGAAAATTTGAAGGAGCAGGAACACCATCTGTTGACGGCCAAAAAACAGCTATCCCACTACACAGTGCAGGTCAAAAATGCCAAAGATGTTTTGCATAATCAACGCCTGGATGAACCACTCAAGTCTGCACCTCCTGCTGTTGCACACTATTCCTTCGATTTTGCACAGCAGGTGCACTTTCCCAACAAAGTGTTTCAGCCCGGCCCTATCTATTTCATGACTCCTCGCAAGTGTCTTGTGTTTGGAGTGTGTGCTGAAGCTATTCCACAGCAAGTAAGTTACTAACTACATAGATAACTGAGGGCTACATCCAACATTGTCTAGCCCTCATGCCAAAAGCTATTGAACAAATGTCTCGTTTTTACACATTGAAAATAAATCTAATATATTCTTAAGTTCCATTTTTAGATTTATTTCTATATGAGTTCATTATAGACAAGTGGATGACTGGGAAATTAACTTGTTTTTTCAATCATACTTTTCAGATGAACTACTTGGTGGATGAGCACTTCGTCATTGACAAGGGTTCAAATCTGGTGATCAACCTCCTTCACCACTTTTTTGGTCAGTACAGTTTGAAGGAACGATCAGTAAATTTACATTGCGATAACTGTACTGGCCAAAACAAGAATAACTACATGTTGTGGTACATGTTGTGGCGAGTGTGCAACGGTCTTCATTACTCCATTTCATTGAATTTCCTCTTGACTGGACACACCAAGTTTGCCCCAGATTGGTGCTTCGGTCTGCTGAAGAAACGGTACCGTGTCACTGATGTGTCCAGTCTAGATGACTTGTGTGATGTAGTGCGGGCTAGTTCCATTACTCATCTCAATGTACCACAATTAGTGGGGAATGAGGATGGGACCCAGATTGTACCCCAGTATGACTGGCAAAGCCATCTGAAGCCATTCTTCAAGACACTTCCACAGATCAAGAAGTACCATCATTTCAGGTAAGACATTGAAAATTTACGGTGACTCTGTTTTTATTGTTGGTTTGTTATCAACGAAACCTGTTAAAAACAACCTTAGCATCCTGCAAACATGATCTAAAAGCAAAGATGGCAGGCTTCAAGAAAAAACAATTTTCTAAATCTGCCCCCCCCCCCCATACAGACACACACACATTCCCTGTCTTTCTCTCTCAAAACATTTTTTTTTAATGAACCTACTTTTATTTTTGTAATTATTATTACAGATTCAATGCTGATAAGCCCGGGTTGGTTTGTGCACGAGAGTTTTGTGATTCAGATGAAGTTGAGTTCAACCTTCTTAAAGGCAAGCACCTGCCCCCACCAGAGCTGCCAATGGAGAGAGCTTTAACTGGGCTGTCCGCAGCACGTCAATGGTATTTACATGACAGTATTCGCCAGTTCTGTGCCGATGAAGCCAAGGATGTCACATGCCCAAGACCAACTGTACCCAAACCGGCAAAAACAGCAGAATAGTCACATTGAACAAGAACATTTTTTTTATTACCAAAAATGTGGTATTTAGATTGTTTTTAAAGGATATGCAAATGAGATAAAGTTCAATGAATTTTTAATCAGTAGTGTGAGTTTAAATCAAGTTTGATTGCAGGCCATTTTTGGCGGTGCCTTTGGTAATGTGTGTGACTGGTTGCTATGCAAATGAAAAAATTTGGGGAAACAAAATAATGCAATTTTTATCACTTTCCACCCCAAAAATGTGATATTTGTTTGAAAACTTCCTTATTGATTTTATATATCACCGTCCATCGATATAAGTAAACATTTTTTATTTTTAACGTAACAAAATCTGCGTACACGTCTAAAATTTCGGAGGGGAACTGTTGAGACGAAATATTTATTTATGCTGAGTTTTGCCTAAAAATGTGCTTTTTAAAGTTTTTTTCTGGAGACAAGTATATAAGACCAAAGATTATGGTTTTCCTTCCAGTATTGTAAATAAAGATCAGTTTTATGTTTTAACAAAGTTTTGTGTTAGTATCTTTTTTTTTTAGCCTGGTTGCTATGGTATTTTGAAATTACTTGCAAAATTAGCATTAAAGAAAATGAACCAATACTTTAACAAGTGTTTGTGGTAAACTTGAACTTGACATTTGTCAGTGACCCGCGACCTTTGACCGACCATATCTTCAAAACCGTAAACACTGTAGAGGTCAGTAAGGTGTAATTTTAATCCTTGGACTATGCTTTACATGATGAAATCTAAATCTCAATTTTCATTATTACCTCAAAGTGTGTCATTTACTCATGCTGGGTCACATGTCTTTACGAGTCGGAAAGACCAGGATGACCATTGGAAGAGGTTACACACCAGGAGATAATTTATTTAAACAAAAAAGTCAGTAATTGACTATTGACTACATACAAATGTTTCTTTGTATTACCACTGATGTAGCTAAAGGGGTTTATGGTGTTTACAAAATACAAGTTTGGTTTTAAAAGAATTCCCTGTTAATTTTTTCAGCAACCAAGAAAATAATTTAAAGTAAATTATTTATAATTAAGGTAATTACCTTGATATTTGCAATGATGTTACTTTAGCATATACATTGTTAAATGAGCGTAAAGAATATTACCCCAAATGAGTTTTGACTCTTCCTGTCTGTCAGAGAGAAGCAATTGGAACACAGCCAGAATGATTGACGGTTCTTTTGTTGCCGACTTTTCTTGTTGATAAGTACATGTATAGTCTGCTTTGTGCGCCGCGTTTCGCAACTTTGTCATGCTCTGAAGACAACTGCGCCAACTTCAAGCATTTGACGCCAACTGACACATAATCCAAGATAAAATTCAATCTTTTTAACCTCTTTCCGGGTCATCCTGACCCAGTAATGGGTCAGTCTCCCCAGGACCCGGAATCCGGGTCAATTCTGACCAAGGGGTATTTGTTAGAGTATACCTGCAGGTCATTTGAGGCTGAAGTTATTTTTGTCTTCACTCTCTAACGCACTCTCCTCATGGTATGATGCTCATCTCAATATCATACTACAGTGCGAGTCAAAAAAAACTATACACTTTTAAAATTGCACATATTTTTATTGTGTACCAGTATAGATAAGATATTTTCATATGTACTTTTAAAGTGACTTTTCCTGCTTTTTTTGGTGCCACTTTCACTGGATTAGCTCTCATGCTTGACTGCACTTGAGACATTTAAGGGAGACAGGTGAAATTTGGTATGCGCCAACAGAATGGACAGTTCAGGCATCTGTGGTGGGCCTGAGACAGTTATTTGGAAACCGAGTCATTGCCATGAATCAACCGGTGGAGGGGCTCCCAAGATATCCTGATCTGACCCCTTTGGACTTCTTCTTATGGGGCTATTTGAAACCTCGGGTGTACTCGACTCCTCCAGCAAATCTGGATCACCTCCAGGAAAGGATAATTCATGAAGTGGACATTCTCAGACAAGACAGGGGTATGATTCGCCGTGCTGTTTCAGGAATCATCAAGTGCCAAGCCCAGCTGTGCATTGAACGAGATGGTCGCCATGAGAAGGACTAAGACACTGTGAAATTTAATTGCATAAATGGTTTAAATAAACGTGCAATTTGAAACCCCCAAAAAACTTTCTTGTCTCTTTCTTATCCACCCTGACCAGTTGGAGCATACCAAATTTCACCTGTCTCCTTTAATTGTCTCAAGTGCAGTCAAGCATGAAATCCAATCCAGCACATATAAAAATATCTTATATATATTGCTACACAATTAAACAATGGGCAATTTTAATAGTGTATATATTTTTTTTTACTCACACTGTATACGCAGGGGTGCTTAAAGTAATTGGCTACACTTTACAACCAATTTAACCTTTAGGTCACTCAACATAATAATTGCAATTAGGAATTAAAAAGCTAATTTCAAATATCTCAATAATTTACGCCGTGACTTTACGAGATAACTCTAATTAAACTACAAGGGTTTACCGTTTGTTTGTTTTTAAGTAATTACATTCAGGTACACTTTGTTGTTTTGAATCCTCGTAAATATTTTTTTACAAAGTATTCTCAAAACAATCCGTTGAACCTTCACCTTTTCGGTGAAAATGGCACAAAAATCATTGGGTATTGTTACAACTAATGTGAACACAAGTTTCAAATAATGCTTGATTTAAAAAAATTACGTTTTTAAAAACTGCTGAAAGGGTGACCTTATTAAATCATGACAATGTATCGAATGGATCAATGAAAACGATCCGAACATTATGTCAGTATTGTTCTTAAATGGTTTTAAGGAACAATTGATTTTAGTCTGTCTCTTGTACTGCACTTAAGGAACACTTGATTTTAGTCTGTCTCTTGTATTGCACTTATTTGAACAAAATCAATCCTCTACTCTTCAATCAAAACTGTCCAGACTTGGCTGTCTTTCATCGAATTTCATGGTCTTGTTTAAATCTTATTTATTTATTTTATTTCATTAAACATCCAACAACACAACGTGATGAATAGGAAACAAGAAGATGTTCAGTTTAAGATGTGGGAGGAAAACCCCAAAATTGGGAAAACCCACGCAATCAGGTAGGTACTGAAAACCCAATCTACATGGAAGGCTCTGGTTTAAGGTGGGATTCGAACCGGGGTTCACAGAGGTGAAAGGAAGGGAGAGCAACCACTGAGCCAACCTATTAACCCTCGATGAAAAAACATCCGGAAATTGCTGGGTCTTCACAATGTTATAATTACTCTCGATCTTGATAGTAAGACATTCCAGTGCTCAAAGTCCATGCACGCAATGAGATTCGAGGTCAATTCAGCAACGATGTAGGAAGAATTCGTTGCCTTAAAACAAAGATACTTTCTTAAAATTCTTACTATACTCTGTTAAAATCTTCCGGGTCCGAATTGACCTTAATCCGCGTCCAGTGGGACCCGACTATTTTCAGGGCCCAGTTTGTGTTATAAAAATGACCCACAAATTTGTCAAACTGACACAGAATCCAAGATAAAATTCAATCTTTTTAACCTCTTTCCGGGACATCCTGACCCAGTAATGGGTCAGTCTCCCCAGGACCCGGAATCCGGGTCAATTCTGACCCAGGGGTATAGAGTATATCTGCAGGTCATTTGAGGCTGAAGTTATTTTCGTCTTCACTCTCTAACGCACTCTCCTCATGGTATGATGCTCATCTCAGTATTATACTATATGCATGGGTGCTTAAAGTAATTGGCTACACTATACAACCAATTAATCTTTAGATCACTCAACATAATGATTGCAATTAGGAATTAAAAAACTTGCTAACAGAAACACAGCTACTTTCAAATATCTCCATAATATATGCCGAGACTTTACGAGATAACTATATTTAAACTACAGGGGTTTATTGTGTGGGTTTTTTTGAGAAATACATTCAGGTTCACTTTGTTGTTTTGAATCCTCGTAAATAATTTTACTAGGTATTTTTCTCACAACAATCCGTTGAACCTTAACTTTTTCGGTGAAAATGGCACAAAACTTATTGGGAACACACGTTTCAAATGTTGCTTGATTTAAAACATTACGTTTTTTTTGAAACTGCTGAACGGGTGACCTCAATAAATCATGACAATGTATCGAATGAATCAATGAAAATGGTCCGAACATTATGTCAGTAATGTTCTTTAGTGTTTTAATTCAAATACGAAAACGCGTTGGTGTGTCTTCAGCCATGCACAAAGTTGTCTGCTTTTCAAGCTGTGTTTTAATTCCTAATAATGTGACTGTATCAATCCATCCATTGATTTTAGTCTGTTTCTTGTATTGCACTTATTGGAGAAAAATCAAACCTCTACTCTTCAATCAACACCGTCCAGACTTGGCCGTCTTTCATCGAATTTCATGGTCTCGTTTAAATCTTATTTATTTCATTTCATTAAACATCCAACAAAACAACACAAAAAACATTTTGATGGTATTAGATATGTGCGTCATATTGAGAGTTTTAGAGACAGGCATGCAAAGAAAATATTAGGACCGGAATGGACTCAAAGTGTTAAAAAAGCTTTAGGTTGAATATTTAAAACATTCTCCCCTGTCGATGGAGAATCAAGTATGGAGACTAACTTTAAAAAACGCACAAGCGTCAAGTGTATAGTTCTTAAAGTGATATGGGGGGGGGGGGGGTTAGAGAGGGCCACAGGGAAAACAGGTGTTGGCTAAATGGGGGGAGATAGGATGGAGGGCGTGAGAAACAGCCCATGTAGCGCTGTGTGTATGATGGTGCTGGAAATTCGAAGCTAGATCCGGTGGTAGCCAGCAAACGAAAATGGGCAGAGAACGGGAGGTTGAAAAGGAAAACACATGTTTTCGGTGTGGTCTCTGTTAATAAATCATCCCATGACTGTTTGGATGTTGTTTTTGGAGCTCCGTTTTTTTCAAACAGTCAAGGCGATGGTTAAAACTGACCAAATCGTTGATGTTTTTATGCATCTTCACGGAAAAATGGGCGGGTGGGTTTGTTAGAGAAGGGGTAGGGTTGTTTGGGGGGATGAGGAAAGAGATGTTAGAACTCACTAAAAAGAACTTTTTCCTCTTTCAAGGCCATTATTGTATAACAATCTGATACTATTATTGTTAAACTGAACAGAGGACAGCTGTAAAAACGCACGTGTCTAACATCAATATAGAGAATTAAAACACATTACTTTTATATACATGTGTGCGTGGAACGCGCGCGTTTGTTATATAAAGTAGGGTCAACGCGTAACATAATATTTTTAAAAACATTAATAAATTAACTGATATAAGTTGGGTACTTAGATGTTTTTGTGAATAGCTACTTAAGCGCCCGACTTAAGTTAGCGGGGTGCTTAAGACTTAAGTGAAAACATAAGTACTCCACTAAGTTAAGTTTCGTGAATCCAGCCCAGGGTTACACCAAAGGTTTTTAGCTGATTTTGATGTCTTCACCACAGCATTATCTATAACGAAGCTAGTCAAGGTAGATGATTTGCGGAACTGACATGTGATGTGCAATATTTCTGTTTTATCTCCATTCAGCTTTAGGTAATTATTCAGAACCCAATCTTTGCCGTCAACAATGCATTCTTTGAGTTCCTCCAACCAACAGACTGATTTACAGGGTTTAACAATTACATAGAGTTGCGTATCATCATCATCATCATTCGGCAAAGACTTGCGTCCGTGGCCGCCTCATCCTCAAATTGTAATTGGTGCACACTCCTGGAGTCGCCACCATCACCTGTTCTCTTTCAATCGCTGCTATTCTCAGCTTTCCTACACTTCTACCACTCCACTTTGTCACATTGTCTATCCAGCGCAGCTTAGGGCGACCTCTGCCTCAAATTGTACCCTTAGGCACACCGTCTATAACTGCGTCAGGTAGGCCTCCCTGTCTCATCACATGAGCGCACCACTCTTCCGCTCTAACACCTCGTCACCTGTGAGACACCAACGTCCACCAATCAGCTCAACCAGCCTTTCATTCGTGATGAAATCTGACCACTTTATGCCCAGCAGGGTTCGCCAAATCGTTCTGCCAAAAGCATTGTAGCGCTTCAGGTCAGTTGCCTTGAAGGTCAGAGTAGTGGAGTTATATAGTACTTTGGCAATCACCAAAGACTGTACAAGCTGTATCATCAGCATAAGTAACATAATAATAATATATTACATGTACATATATTACTATGAGCATTTATATAACCATTCAGAGAACGAGTACCGTATTTTCCTGCGGATAAGACGCGTCTTATCTGACTTTTTAGACCCCCAAAACATCGGTGCGTCTTATCTTTCGATGCGCCTTGTCTGCTGACGATTGATTTTTTTTGATGATCACTGCATAAAATAATACCTTTATTTTGTCCAGTTCAAATCAACGGTCTTTGTGTGAAGAATCCTTACTCAATAATGCGGTCAAACAAGGCTCAACTATCCAGACACTGAGACCGTATTTTCGTTCCAACAATGCCGCAATGCGTTGGTGCTTTCGGTCCAACAGACGTCGGCGTCGTACAAACGTTTTTCTGTGTGGCCGCGTAATCGTTCCGAAAATGCTGCAATCAGATTTACTGTCAATGCTGTTGTACAAACGGCATTCACCCAACCTCTATTGTGTGGTGAACTTTGAGGGTTTTTATTGTACAGAATATCTCCGAAGTGTGCTTTAGGCTTGACGTACTATTTAAGGATGGGATAATTAAGTACCAATGTTTGTTGGCCTACCTATATGAATTGCACTTTCGTTTGTTTGATTAAACGTTCAAATATTCATTTGAGAGATGGTTCATGTGTCTGTTTCGTTTATTTCATTTATCAAATAAAAAATGATCCTTGAAAACAAGGTAATGATCCTTGAAAACAAAACTAACATTATTAAAGAAGAGGAGAGATGTTTTAAACAAATATCTTATGAACGAAATTATAAGTTTGAAATAAATAAAAAGAACTTTAAAACAAAATCTTATGAACGAGATTAACAAATTAAAGGTTTGAAATAATGGAAAAGAATTTTATATAAAAAAAACAAAATTTACAAAAACTTAAACAAATATATATAATAATGAAACATTTTGTTACGTTTTCCCGGGTGTGACGGGATTATTTGCTTAAGGTAGGCCTATATATAAAGGCGACGCTAGATTTAGTATTAGTCACCAGTAGAGGGCGCAACATCTACTGGCTCGGAGGGACTTAGACTGGTAACCTGTCTTTATCAGCAAGGATCCTCGTTGTGGGATGTCGGATGTTCAGGCTAGGAGGGCCTGGGTTCGTGTTGCAATATCTTCAGACAGTGCGTGGACCATCGTTTCTGGCCGCTGATTGGGCCGGACTTCATATTATTAACAATGCACAGCGTTGGCTGAATGGATGGACGAAGGTCGGTATCAATTTACGTTGGTCTTTTCTGCATGGCTCTACATCACGCCCATGTGGTTACGGTTTTATTCATGCTTCGAATAGTGTGAACGCTCCAAAAGGCAACAAAATGACATCTTTGTGTCAATGTACCGACACCGGGTGGCGCCTGGTGTTCTTTTGTGTGCTGTTAAACATGCGTCTTATGCGGCGGTGCGCCTTTTCTGTTGACGTTTGAATTTTTTGGGGGTCATTTTAGGGTCCTGCGTCTTGTCCGCCGAGCGTCTTATCCGCAGGAAAATACTGTATATAAAATGAACTCAAGAGGCCCTATAACATTACCTTGAGGCACACCAAACGATAATAATAATAATAATAATAATAAAACACATTTATATAGCGCAAATCCACGATAGAGGTAAAGGGTTTGATATAGTGTCATTAATGACAATTCTCTGTTCTCGATGTTCAAGGTAAGACATAAACCATTTCAATGCAGTACCGCCAATTCCAAACCTGTGGCAAAAGCGTTCAACTAGAGTGATATGATTAATAGTATCAAAAGCTGCTGAATAGTCTAGCATTACTAAGATGGCCCCCTGACCCTTATCAACAGCCAATAGGAGATTATTAAAGCCTGAAGCTTTTCTCCGATTCTCAAAGGGTGTCTTTTTTGCTTTCATTATTTTCTTAAAACGAAACTTTGATGACCAATTGAACCAAAATGTTCATTATTTGATAGCTTGTTATTTTAGGCAATATAATAATTGGGATACACCAGGTCAGCAATTATGGTATTTGACAATTACCAAAGTATATAGACCTTTCTATTGCAACGTTCACCGCCCGAGTTTTTGCCAACTGATGTTGGAAAACTATGGAAAGCCATAAATGCAAAGCAAAAACAGATAGCCACAGCTTGTAACAGTGTTACACAAATATTCAAAAATAGTGTTGAATTTGTTGAAAACATAGCAACTAATCATTGCAGGTCTTTATTTAATTTAAAGTTTGCAGAAAATGTTGAACTTGGTCACAAAATCTGTTAAAACTATTGAATGTTTTGCTAACAATCGACTGTCCATGCCAATCATGCTAACCTAGCCTTTAAATGGAACCAAAGTGTGCGATTTGTAATGTATAGGCTCTGAGTTTACGTCTATGTTTGGGAGACAATGAACAAATAAAAGACAAAATGTAAAATGGAGAAAGACATTTCAGTGCTCAAAGTGGGTTGTACTTTTAGTTCCAGTCCACGCACGCAATGAGATTCAAGGTCAATTTAGCAACGATACCAAGTATCTCGGTAGGAAGAATTCGCTGCCTTAAAACAAATATACTTTCTTCAAATTCTGACTACACTCTGTTAAAATCTACCGAGTCCGAATTGACCTAAATCCGTGTCCCGTGGTGCCTGACTGTTTTCAGGGCCAGTTTAACCCAGAGTTTGTGTTAAAATTACCCAGAAATTTGTCAAACTGACGCAGAATCCAAGATCAAATTCAATCTTTTTAACCTCTTTCCGGGTCATCTTGACCCAGTAATGGGTCAGTCTCCCCAGGACCTGGAATCCGGGTCAATTCTGACCAAGGGGTATTTGTTAGAGTATACCTGCAGGTCATTTGAGGCTGAAGTTATTTTTGTCTTCAGTCTCTAACGCACTCTCCTCATGGTATGATGCTCATCTCATGAGTATCATACTACAGTGTGAGTCAAAAAAAAATACACTTTTAAAATTGCCCATATTTTTATTGTGTACCAGTATAGATAAGATATTTTCATATGTACTTTTAAAGTGACTCTTCCTGCTTCTTTAGGTGCCACTTTCACTGGATTAGCTCTCATGCTTGACTGCACTTGAGACATTTAAGGGAGACAGGTGAAATTTGGTATGCGCCAACAGATGGACAGTTCAGGCATCTGTGGTGGGCACAGAACGGTGCTCCTCCACACAGAAGAAGGATTGTCACAGATAGCCTGAGACAGTTATTTGGAAACCGAGTCATTGCCATGAATCAACCGGTGGAGGGGCTCCCAAGATATCCTGATCTGACCCCTTTGGACTTCTTCTTATGGGGCTATTTAAAACCTCAGGTGTACTCAACTCCTCCAGCAAATCTGGATGACCTCCAGGAAAGGATAATTCATGAAGTGGACATTCTTAGACAAGACGGGTATGATTCGCCGTGCTGTTTCAGGAATCATCAAGTGCCAAGCCCAGCTGTGCATTGAACGAGATGGTCGCCATGAGGACTAAGACACTGTGAAATTTAATTGCATAAATGGTTTAAATAAACGTGCAATTTGAAACCCCCCAAAGAACTTTCTTGTCTCTTTCTTATCCACCCTGACCAGTTGGCGCATACCAAATTTCACCTGTCTCATTTAATTGTCTCAAGTGCAGTCAAGCATGAAATCCAATCCAGTGAAACTTGCACCAAAAGAAGCAGGAAGAGTCACTCTACAAGTACATATAAAAATATCTTATATATATTGCAACAATAAAACAATGGGCAATTTTAAAAGTGTTTTTTTTTTTTACTCACACTGTATACGCATGGGTGCTTAAAGTAATTGGCTACACTTTACAACCAATTTAACCTTTAGATCACTCAACATAATAATTGCAATTAGGAATTAAAAAGCTTTCTAACAGAGACACAGCTAATTTCAAATATCTCAATAATTTACGCCGTGACTTTACGAGATAACTCTAATTAAACTACAAGGGATTATTTTTTATTTTTTTTTGTAATTACATTCAGGTACACTTTGTTGTTTTGAATCCTCGAAAATATTTTTTTACAAAGTATTCTCAAAACAATCCGTTGAACCTTCACCTTTTCGGTGAAAATGGCACAAAACTCATTGGGTATTGTTACAACTAATGTGAACACAAGTTTCAAATAATGCTTGATTTAAAAAAATTACGTTTAAAAAAAATGCTGACAATGTATCGACAATGTATCGAATGGATCAATGAAAACGATCCGAACATTATGTCAGTAATTTTCTTTAGTTTAAATACGAAAACGCGTTGGTGTGTCATCAGCCATGCAAAAAGTTGTCTGCTTTTCAAGCTGTGTATTAATTCCTAATCATGTGACTGTATCAATCCATCCATTGATTTTAGTCTGTCTCTTGTATTGCACTTATTGGAACAATTGATTTTAGTCAGTCTCTTGTATTGCACTTATTGGAGCAAAATCAATCCTCTACTCTTCAATCAACACCGTCCAGACATGGCGGTCTTTCATCGAATTTCATGGTCTCGTTTAAATCTTGTTTTCTTTATTTCATTAAACATCCAACAACACAACATGATGAATGGGAAACAAGAAGATGTTCAGTTTTAGATGTGGGAGGAAAACCCCCAAATGGGGAAAACCCACGCAATGAGGTAGGGACTGAAAACCCAAACCACATGCAAGGCTCTGGTTTACAGTTGGATTCGAACCGGGGTTCACAGAGGTGAAAGGATGGGAGAGCAACCACTGAGCCAATCTATTAACCCTCGATGAAAACATCCAGAAATTGCTGGGTCTTCACTATGTTTTTATTACTCTCTATCTTGATAGTAATATTATTTCATACACATGTATATCTGGAAAGTACAACTGTAGAGAAATGAACTTCAATGTCCTTGCACTTTCAGACCGAAGCAATCATTCATCTGATAATTAGCCAATAATTGTCTTTAATAAGGGAAACTCAAACGAAGAAATAACATTTGTTTTTGAAAAGTTTACATTTTACAATTAGAAAACAGCGATATATTGCTCTTTATTTTGCCTTTCAGTTTATTACTGACATTTTCTCAATTGTTTATCCTGAATTCGTCAAGGAGTTTTGCAGTGTTTCTAGCTCATAATTTAAACAAGAAAGCATGTTATTGACAAAATACCTCTTATTTAGTTTTAAACTGCAGCACATCGTACAATGGTACCACGTTATCGAACTACTGGGTGCAATCCACCATTATTTTACAACCAATACACATTACTTTAATTCTAACCACCTTTTTTATTTGTATCGTCATTATCAAATTAGCAAATTTTAATTTTTAATATAAATTGACTTAACAGTACATTTAAGGCCTGTCAATCAATTTACCATTCCATGACAAAGGCCAGTTGGTAATGAGATAAAAGTAATTGTTCCAACTCCATGAAGGTTGTCATCAAAAATAAACTGATAAATTATTGGTACTAACACACACACAATCCACTAATTTGGAGTGCTGTTAAATATTCTATATTATGTGTTGAAAGAACCAACCTGTTGAAAGTCATTTCTTAATAATCATGTGCTGTTATGGTCAAAACCGGAAGTGTCTTGTAATTTAAAAGTGGCAACTTTTTTGAAGTTTTCAGCGATGTTATAGTCCTGCAAGGGTCTGGTTTACAAAAATAGGACCGGTGACGTCATAACATCTAAAAGCTCCCTCTAGCGGCAGGTTAAAACAGCTCAAAATACACTTTTACTAGATGTCTGTGGCGAAGTTTATGATAATCGTTACAAAATTGGTATACATAATGACCTTCATGCAGACAACATAATGTGTGGAGTTTTAGATTGATGATGTCATCATGTGTCATGTGGTATTGCCTTTAAAGGTTTACTTTTTGAAGCCGTGTATCTACCAAACCACAAGTTTGACTGAATTGAAACAAGACGTATTGATAGACAATGATATTGACTACTTAGAACTAGAGTGACGACATGATGACCTCTTTACTATAATTTTTACTAATTTTTGAAATGTTGACATATCATTACATATCTTGAGTACAAAACAAGCTTCAGTCAAATTAAATTTTGCATCAGACTTGCAAGGTCTTATAAGTATAAAATGTGAAGTGACGTCAAAAAATCAATTGTCACCTTATGTCACCACCAAGGTAGTTTTTTACAAGATTTATACGTGTTACATCCAGACATTTAGATCACGTCGGGGTGACGTCATCAAGTGTTACATGAAGTCACCAGCAGTAAGTTAAACAAAGTCTAAAGTCAAGCACATGCTTAAATCTCAATGCCCAGAGAAGAAGTTTGTAATGACGTCATTGTTTTTTAAATTTTTGCTTAATCACAGTTTCTTATTTCAACAACTCATGTATTGAGAACCACAGCTATTATGTTTTGAATCTTCTGTGAAAAATAACGTATGAATGTTCCATATAAATTTGAGTGACCTGAAATGACGTGTCCTCCTGTCTAAACCGCAAGTTCACAATATTTTAAGGCTCTGTTCAATATTTTTTTTTTTAGACTTTTGCTAAAGTGTGTAGATTGTTAGGGAAGCCACCAAGAACATAATACTCTAAAAGAAAGTACATCATGTTCGTTGTTTTAAAAGTCTTCATGTATCCTCGATAGCGTGAAGCTGTTGTTTTGAAGTGCATTTCTGATTGCAAAGTTATCCCATTATACAACATGGCTCTCCATTCCCATGAAAATTTTGTGAATAAGCATTAGCAATCATGTTGGATAGGCAAGAAAGGTAAAAACTTGCCAGCTAAAACATAAATAAATAATACCCTTGAAATGTATTACTTACACTCCTTTGTGCACCGCCTTCTAATGTATTACTTATACTCTATTGTACGCCCTTCAAATACCCTTGAAATGTATTACTTATACTCCTTTGTGGGCCTTCTAATACCCTTGAAATGTATTACTTATACTCCTTTGTGCGCCTTCTAATACCCTTGAAATGTATTACTTACACTCCTTTGTACGCCACCTTCTAATACCCTTGAAATGTATTACTTATACTCCTTTGTACGCCACCTTCTAATACCCTGGAAATGTATTCACACAATACAGAGATACAAATAATACTGGCTGCATCCAAGACTCGGGCTTCACAGCTTAACACTTTGGATTTTGAGTAAATTTTTAGGACGCTAAAGGAGAAGTAAAGTGTTTAATAGTTTATGAATACAAAAAAGGGTAAGTGAACAAAATTCAACACAAATCAAAAGCAAACTTGCCAGATTACAACATCGTTAAAAACAACTCAGAAAACATTGCCACTTTCAATTTACTGGGCACTTCCAGTTTCGACCGGAAGTAGAGGTCATGTGAGGTCATGTTGAAAAAAACAAAAAATCAAGACCTATAAGACCTTAGTAAGATCCCGCATAAAGCAACCGCCGGACTCTTTACTGTGATTTGTTACAGATTTTCAATGATTTAAAAAGAAATGTTTAAAACCTTCTAATTCGACACCTGATTTCAAGTGCCGTCATCGTGTTATTTATTGTTAAGGTTCAAATAAGCCAAGTTTCAAGTTTGTACAACTTTTACTCATTGCGTTAAGCTGCAGAGAAGCAATAAACAACACCAAGCTGACCATGAGAACACAAAACATCTGTAAACTCTCTCCTCAACCCAGGCAAACATGACAGACAAGTCATTTCCCCAGTAAGGGGCCGTTCACAATTATCAACATTTTCACGAGCGTACAAACCGTACGCTGGGGGGGAGGGGGTTAATGCCCGCCGTACGTATTTTTTATTTTTTTTAAATGTCGATCTGTTTTCTCGCCCGTCGCCACAGCCGACATTGCTCACATCCCATCCACGCCGCAACCGATGCCGAGCGAGCACTCGCTGGCCGAGACGGTCGCGCCCCGAATTGCATCCCATGAACGTATTGTGTACAGCATGCGCGCATTGTAGTCCTACACACGTACACATATGTACATGAACCAAACATGTCAAACCGCGAGTGCAAATTATTGCGCAATTCCCCTTCCGTTCTCTAGCTCACAGGCATGTGAGCGGGTCACAGAAAAAACGTGGAAAACTTTAGCAAGTGAAATCCGTGTCCGGATTTTGGGCCAGCGCTACAGTCAGAATCAGCGTAAACAAAACATTAACGGAAATATATAGGCCACAAATTCTTACTTGGTAACAATGTGTTGTTCGTCCTCATTTTCAATATGTTTTTGTGACATTCCTTAGAAATGTGTTCCACAATTAAAACAAGCGCGATGCGTTCATCACAGACGTGAAAGACCGCGTGCGCCTAGTCTTGGCTCAGGGTGTTGGCTTTTTAATACAGTTTTTAGTACAGCGCCCTCTCTTGGTGGAACGGGATGACGACATGGGTAAGTTTAATGGGACATCGCGCTTAATGAAAACAACGGCTTTAATCAAAGACTAACGCGGAGCATTTTACCGGGTCTAGCCCCCGACTCACGTGTTGAAATCAAATCGCAATTAAAGTGATTCCCGATGCTGCCACGGCGGAGTGATTTCCACGGTGGAGACGAGAAAAACGCGGAGCCCGCAAGAAAAACGCGGAATGGGAAAATAAAAAACGCGGAGGTCTCACATGCCTGCTAGCTACAATTGTAGCATACACACGCAATTGCATATCAGCGCGCATTTTCAACCGGTGTTGTTCAACTATGTAGACTTGTGTGAAAAAAAATCAACATTTTTTTCGTACACTTTTAGGGGGGAGGGGGAGGGGGGGGGGGGGGGCTTGAAAAAGTGTACGGTTTGTACGCTCGTGAAAATGTTGATAATTGTGAACGGCCCCTAAGCTGACACAGGTTTTTTTTGGGGGGGGGATTATGTTGGCAAGATATCATAAGCAGACATACGACAAACTGAAGGCTCCACTTTGAAAGGGTTTTATCTTGGTAGAACTGTCTTTGCTCTATGGTATTTGACTTGCAATGTTTAAATGGTAAGTACATCGGCGCAAATAGTTGTCTGCCCCCCCCCCCAAAACAACCCCAACAAACAAACTCTGGGACCTGAACGCCCCCCTTCCTCTTAGATATGTGGAATGGTTCAGATGAGGCTGTCACTGAATTTAACTCCCCAAGGTCCTTGCGCTTAATTAATCATTGTGTGGTATGGTCAATTACCCCTTTCCCTCATTCAATAATTTCTCGGTTTCAGAGGATTTGAAAAATAGTTTACATGAGATGATGCATCTCTTAGAGTGATATTGATTCACTTGGCAGCATCTTGTATCAAAAATTCATCAGTGGCAAATATAAAATGATCTAGGATGGTTATGGCAGCCTTTTGGTATTCACAGAAAGTTCAAACTCATATCCCAGAAATTTTCTACAACACTTTTTTGGAAAACAAATTTCTCCATAAATGCTACTTCGGGCAGTTTCGATGATTTAGCTCCCTACTTTGGTAATTAAAAAACATTGTTTCTCCCTGTTTAGACCAATTGTTTTTTTAGCAGTTATGCTTGTCACGACACAGGAAAAAAATTAAACAATTGGTACTTTATAAGCTCACGGTTGAGCCTGCTATAACTGAGCCTGAAATTGTCAATATTTGTACTCGTAACCTAAATTCACAAACATCAAACCCAAAGACAACATGGCGGCCATGTTAAATTCCCACAATGCATTTTGCAACAGGTGATATTTCAGGACTAATATTGTTTTCTTCTTATTAATTAGAAAAGAAGTACTACTTCCAACCCATACCCAATTATGCAAAACATGTTGATGTGTCCAAAGTGCTTTAAAGACAAAGTATACGATTGGTTTTTGGAAGCCTTTGATTGTTTTAATCCTTTATAAATGTTTATAAATACAATAAAACTAACCTTTGAAAGTTTCATTTCAAAAGGTGGTTGCTTTTGTGAGATATCGCCAAAAACCCGCCAAAAATATGTCCATGTAGGAAGAATAATCCCTAATAGGAATAAACACTCTGAGAAACATTTCTGACAGAGACGTTTCTTAGATTCAAATTTGGGAGCATTAAAACTGATACATGTTAACATAACAAAAAAATGTATACTATACTAGGCTTCTAACCAATAGTTGTTTTTTTTTCCATTAATTTTAAGAGTGATTACCAAACATATACAGTCCTTTTAATGAGAGTGCTTAACTTGAGAAGCCTCATGTTGCGCTCAATTGCAAACTAATTGTGCCATTAACCCTAACCACCCCAGACCTGCCAAAATCAAACAGATGGTTTTGTTGGAATTTGGATGGTTTAGTACTGTGAAAGCTGGCTTTGCTGTTGGACTATGGATGGTTGAGTACTAATGGGTCAAGGTACTAGTGTTGGACTTTGGCTGAGTGTGGAAGGTGGTAGTGTACAGTTTGCAACAGTGTTGGACTTAGGGCATGTGGGGGAAAAGTGTATGTTCACAGTGCATGTAATAGGGTTAGCTATTGCATGTAGGGCATGGAATTGCTTGGTCACTGGGTACACTTTGACCTCTTATTGGGAGGGACAATGGGACATGTGTTTCAGTTGAACATGGACAACCTGCTGATGAAATAAACAAATGATAAAGGCAGTTATTGTACTTGGGTATCCCATGGAGCAATAAACTAGTCCTTGTCATTGCACCAACACAATAAAAGTAGAACATACCATTTATGCCATGGGGTGTTTTAGTTTTTGCAGAACTTTATTGTATTTATTGAATAGTATTTATAATATGAAAAGACTGTATTGTATTTGATATCAATAGTACATGAAGTCATTATGATGTAATGTTACATAATGATTAAAATAACAATAACAAAAGGCAATGATGGCAGTTTTCTTGTGAACCACCAGGTGTGGTACACGCCCCCGTACGCAAGGGCAGAGCAATGTGATTTGCAACTGTGCTGAGCCCACAAAAAAAAATACATATAGTTTGGCAGAAAACAATTGTTGGGTATTGATGGGTTTGGTACTGGAGCCCTAAAATAGAAACAACTACACATTCCCCTGGTGTACCCACTCAGCCAAAATCCAACATCCAACAAAATCCAACAAAATCCAACAAAATCCAGGACTGTTGGAGTATGATGGGTTGTGTACTGTTCCAATAAGTGCACTGTTGGAGTATGGTGGGTTTGGTACTGTCCCAATCAGGGAACTGTTTGAATTTGATGGGTTGAGGAAGCTTCCTAGTGAGAATCACTAGGGGGTTAGGGTTAATAAAAGAGTAAAGGTTCTCAACCTTGGTTTCAATTTCTGCAGTGGCAATCTTTGGCACTGATGAACCACACATACAATTATAAATACAGGAAAGTGTGCCATGGGTTCCATGTACATGTACCTCACTATTGTGCGCCGTAGTATATGGGAGATTTTGAGGTACATGTACCTTGGAGCAATATTCATAATACACATGCAGATCTTACACTGTACAAGTAATGGTACACATTATGGTGATCATGAATACAATAGCCCTCCTCTTTAGTTTTTCTATCATATTATTTTGACTCTAAAAATGTCACAAATTTATTTAGTGGTGATCAGGCTCATTATTGAACAAATATTACTCCATCCTCAGCTACTGTTTCAGTATTGACTCTTTGATTTAAATATCAAAATCAATCAATCAATCAATCAATCAGAAGATATTTATATAGCGCCAAAATCAACAAATATTGTTCAAAGGCGCTCGAGACAGCAACATGAAAATAATTACAATACATTTGTTGAAAAAGATAACATTTGAGCAGTCTTGAAAAGCCAGTTTGCAAGTTAGAGGACTCTCCAATAATAATAAGAACTTACATCAATAACAAAAAGGTTTATTAAGCTGTTATTTATTAAGGCTGTAAAGTAGCCACTCACTCCTAAACATTGTCAACGCCCCTGATGCGAGTGATGCACAGCAGTTTGACCTGATTAACAACACGCAAGTTTTTAAACTGCAGATTTAATTTTGAAGTTCACAAGTTCTAAGAGTATTAAGCAGCACATAAAATTAGCGTAAAATTCCATAAAGAATTAGCAGCTGCCAACTAATTATAAGTGATACAAAGATTTTACACACAGCTCTGTACAAGAAGAACTCAATTTATGCATACTAAAGGATTTATGTAAACAACAAATTATTGGCCTGGCTGATGTTTCCACTCTAGCAGAGTCTTTCTAGGGTTGAAACGTCAGGCGTTTATTTTGTGCATTTATACCGCAGTTGGTCCTTTTGGGTGGTAAGCAGTTTGCAGGAGCTAATTCTGTTTTCTCACTAGAGGTTTAAGTAAAGATTTTTTGTATACTTTCAATACTAGTGGTATCAGATGAAAAACAAGGCATCTTTCAAATCATAGATAAAAAACAAGGCATCTTTCAAATCAAAGATGAAAAGCAAGGCGTCTTTCAAATCAGATAAAAATAAGGCGTCTTTCAAATCAAAGATGAAAAGCAAGGAGTCTTTCAAATCAGATAAAAACAAGGCATCTTTCAAATCAAAGATGAAAAGCAAGGCGTCTTTCAAATCAGATAAAAATAAGGCGTCTTTCAAAAACACAGATAAAAAACAGAGTTTTAAAAAAAATATAAGGCATCTTTCAAAATCACAGATGAAAAACAAGGGGTCTTTCAAACCACAGATAAAAAACAAGGCGTCTTGCGACTCACAAATGAAACAAAAAGCGTATTTCAAATCACAGATAAAAAACAAGGCTTCTTTCAAATCACAAATAAAAAATAAGGCGTCTTTCAAAATCACAGATGAAAAAGATGGCGTCTTTCGACTCACAGATGAAAAACAAAGCTTCTTTCAAATCACAGATAAAAAAATAAGGCATCTTTCAGAATCACAGATAAAAAACAAGGCTTCTTTCATACAGGCATGTGAGCGGGTCATAGAAAAAACAAGGAAAACTTGTTTTTAGTCAGCAAGCGAAGTCCGTGTCCGGATTTTGTGCCAGCGTTACAGTCTGAATAACAGGCTTTGTACTGCAGCGTAGACAAAACATTAACAGAAACATAGGCCACAATTCTTACTTGGTAACAATGTGTTGTTCGTCCTAATTTTCAAGATGTTTTATGGCATTCCTTAGACAGGTGTTCCACAAGTGCGATGTGTCCTCAACTGCCATTATTTAGTTTCCTTGTCCACGTGAAAGACCGTGTGCGCCTAGTCTTGGCTCAAGGTGTTGGCTTTTTAATAGAGTTTTTAGTAAAGGGCCCTCTCTTGGTGGAACGTGACGACGATATGGGTAATGGGACATCGCGTTTAACGAAAAATGAACAACAACGGCTTTAATCAAAGACTAACGCGGAGTATTTTACCGGGACTAGCCCCCGACTCACGTGTCAAAATCAAATCGCAAATTGCTTCCAGATGCCAGGTTCCCTTTCTCTGTGTGTGAGTGTTGTGCAGTAAAATGACTTGCTGCTTGATGAAAAAAAAAAGATGCAGACCGGCCATTCACGGCGGAGACGGGAAAAACGCGGAGCGCGCAAGAAAAACGCGGTATGGGAAAATAAAAAACGTGAATTTCCGCGTAAACGCGATAGTCTCACATGCCTGTTCTCATCACAGATAAAAAACAAGGTTTCTTTCAAATCACAGATAAAAAACAAGGCGTCTTTCAAATCACAGATGAAAAACATAACACATTGTTTATCTTTTTTTTGCATGGCAGAATGTAAGAATGTTTATTGTAATTTAGCAAAAAGCGATACATGGGCTTAGGCGGGATAAATAATTCTGTACCTCGACCCCTTAGGCAGATATGTTATTAAAAGTCATAGATCATGTCACTTGGTGAATGCTGAACAGGTTTTTATCTGTTATGCAGTCACAAACAAAGAGCTTTTTACCACTAATGCTCACGATATATATATAAAAAAAAATCCTGATTCTTTCAGAAGATACATGAAAAACTTTTACATTAGTATCTGCAGCTTTATTTCATATTTTTACTTATTCCAAAACCCAAACAGTAAAATGTAGGTACATGTATAGCCTGTTTAAAAATATTTGATTGGCATTGGTAATCTGAAGAGAACTTCCATTTTAATCTTCTTAGTTATCAGGAAATAATAACCTACACAAATGATATGGGTTTTTTATAAACAAAGAAACAAAGTATCCCCTCAAAAAACTTTCAGAATTCAATGGCAAATGTATGATCATTATTTAAGTATGCTGAAAATCCAAGCACCTGGGATGATTTCATTTAAACTTCAGATGATGGTATTACAAGAATGGACCTGGATTGGCAAGAATGAATGAAATAAAATAAAAACTAGGCTTACCACCAAGAACCAGGAATAGTAAGGAACTCATCATGTCCTCTCCACTGAAGAAAGCACACTGTATCAGCAGAGGCAGTCAGAGTTCTGGAATCTCCTAAGGAATAAAGTAAGTACTTTATCAACAGAGGCAGACAAGGATCTAAAACTGGGGTGAGTTTAGTATGTGTGTTGACTAAACAGCTCCTTTCTCTACACTGAGTATTTAAACGAACCTCCAGCATGTATATATGCATCTACTTCAGTATTACACTCTCACATTGCTTGTGTGTGCCCAAGTGCCAGCCAATCAGACACTGGCATGTTGTGGCACACCTACAGTGATATCATACTGAACTATCACCAGTTTCTTACCCACTTTCTGCTTAATATTTTTGCATTAAATTTGTAGTTGCATTAAAATTGTAAATGTTATACTAAATTAAATAGTATTCTTAAACTTTTAAATAACAAGATAAGCATTTCCTAGATGTTTGTCTTTTTGTGTTTTTCACTTTGCTGTTTGGAAATAAACTTCATTGTGTTTTGATTTTTATTGTATCTCTGTACATGCTGGGACCCAAGGGAGGCCAGCGGTTGCCACTGAATGGGCCATCCAGTTGAAATACAAAATAAATAAATAAATAAATATTTAAAAAAGATATCGTTTAAAAAACAAGAAACAAAATGAAGATCTTTTTTATATCTACTTCAATTGTAGCCAATCACAACAGAAACTATTGAATACTGGCACTGGCAGTAGCCGAGAAGATGTACTGATTGGTAAAAATCAATATCACATGTCAAACTGATACCCTACCCCTAAATGTAAAAATTGAGATGCAAGCTTTTCAGTACAAGTCACAAATTACAAATCCAAGCATAACTCTTCAGAGTTGAATGTAAGTCAATGTTTAATCTAACTTGATTTTGAATTGAATCCAATAAGATTAAATCCATCATATCAGTTCTGTAATCCTAAGTTTTGTATTCTTTTAGGTATCTGTTTAACGTTTAAATTTAACACAGAGTAAATTTACATTAAATGGGGTACTATACATTGTATCTTTTAAATTGATCAAAACTGTGTCTTGGGGATTCCATGTTAATTTCTTGCTCAAAGATTGAACAGAGTACATGTAGATGCAATACATCTTTACCATCATGCAAAAAACAAAGGATGGAATGAGATACATTAGGAGATACATTAGATACATTAGGAGATACATTAGGCGGCTGTTTCATGTTTGTTTTGTTTATCTTTTTAAGAACAAAACACTGCATTTTTATGAAAATATATGAATCTTAAAAGAGAAGCTTAAACACAATTTCTTAATGGTAGGCCTAACAATTTCTTGAGTTGGCTTGTTCAACTTTTAGGTTTTTGGCAATTTTTTTTGTACAGCCTGTGCTGTGAAAGTGCACTAAGCTACATGTAAATCATTCACAAGATCCATCTCTGCCCTCACAGGTACCCATTTTTCCCCCTGGTAAAGCTAAGTGTTTGACCACGCTACCAAAGTACAGGAAGCTGATACAATAGTATTTAAATGCACCATGTGAAAATATATGAATTACTTCACCTACACTGTAATGTACACTGTACACTGTACATGTACTGTGGTACTGTTCATACATCTACATAGTGTACATTACATAATAATAATAATAATTAGATTTATTGAGCGCCTCACAACATATAGTCCAACTGAAAATGTAGTCAAACTTACTGGACTCAAATGTTGTAAACACTTAATCTTTACACTAGAGAGCATTTGTAAATGATTATTTTTCTGTTGCTAACTGCTTTAGTAATTTAAATATAAAACCTACAGGCCCTACTGTTTCGATGTTAGTGCTGATAGAGAAAGACTTTCAATGGTATGATTTTCTTTGTCTTTGTTAACGGTAAGCATCTCTTTTAAAAATAGACTGTACTGAAACCGCGATTGCAAATGATTGCGCAATGCCCCCCCCTTCCCTCCATCCTGTTAGTAAACATGACTTCCACCTCTGACCAATGGGGTCTTTTCTTCCGCACGCATTATGATAGTGACCCTAGCTAGCACAAAACAGAACCATCAAGGCATTGATTCAGAGAGTCTACGTGTACATCTCACACCACGCAAGCACAGTCTGCGTTACACATGGGCACACATCTAGAGACTGCACAATACATGTAGCTCGGGTGGGTAGCACATTAGCGCAATAGCGCAAAGGGAAAAACAATTAATCAAAAAAAGATGCGACCTCAAAATGTAGATGTACATGTAACACATCCCGACATGATTATATACATGAAGTTGATGCAATGTTAGGAAGTTTGCATTTAGGCGTGGAGAAATAATTGGCGAAAAGAAAAAAATAATAAATAGAAGAAAACAAATTTATGAAAACAATAGCCGTTACAGCTAAGCTGCGCTTGCTGGAACAGCTAAAAAGTCACTCAGATAATAAACATCCTGCAGCGAGTGACATGGGAAGTCGCGAGTGACATGGGAAGTCGCGACCGTCACAAGTCAAGAAAAACATAACAGTACCCACGTGGTAAATCCCAGCCATGCCATACTCCATGATATCCTCACCAGTACCATTAGACATAGTCTGAAAAGGGTGTCAATCAACAGGGGTCGGTGACTTGGGTCAGAGGGGGTGAGAAAAGAAAAACATCCATTGCGCATGTACACAAATTTCCCCATTGGTTTGTACACAAGCGATGGCCGCCTGGTTAATGTCAATGACACTACAACTCGGGCGCTAAGTCGCCATGAGGGCCCAGAAAGATGATTGAAAACATCTGTTCACAAACTGGCTGGGAGTCCTTTGATGTCTTGCCGACAGTTTCTGCAGTAAGAACATGGGAGATAAGACCTCGCAAGCCCTATTAAGTGATTTTTATGTGTGGAAGTCATGACTGACAAGGTGCTGAAAATACGTTCAACTGAAGCAGGTGCCTCGTTTGAGGGTTTTAAGAAGCAGAGTAAAAGCAAAGCTCCCAAACAATTTAGAGAGAAATGTCCAGACAATACAAAAGCTGTTCTTTCTTTGCTGAAAGCTAAGCGGAAAAGAGAGAGGTCCTACGGTTGTGGTTACAAATGTAAAAGTTTTTACATTTTGGAATATGAGCTATTGTGTCAAGATCGTAATTGTAACTTTTAAGTCTGTGTTCTTCATTAAGTATTGACTCTTTGATAAGTCGCTATGCATAGAACAATAAGTACATTACCTAAATTGGCGGTACATACTAAAATGATGGAAATGGAATTAACTGTTAAATTGACCAATGTTTGAAAAAAACAAAAAAACATATTAAACAAATTGTAGCTGATCGTCATACGCAAACGAAACGCATGCACTGTCACTTAGAATAATTAAGTTGATGGATTAATACACTTTCCATTAGGCTGGTTCTTTTTGAAGATCATTAGCATTGTCAGTAAAAAAAAGGGACCCTCAGCGCAGCCGCAATAATCAAATAGAGTATATGTTGATATTGCTAATCAGTGGTTGATGTAACAATGCCT
Organism: Leptasterias polaris; assembly: GCA_037783415.1. Lineage (NCBI taxonomy): Eukaryota > Metazoa > Echinodermata > Asteroidea > Forcipulatida > Asteriidae > Leptasterias > Leptasterias polaris. The sequence continues at coordinate 4,930,345 of JAZGTN010000004.1, read as the reverse complement.
GGTAACAGTGACTGACATTATCATTCAAAAAAAACCAAATAAGTTTGCAATGAATCGCTGTAGAGCAAACGCAATTTAAGACGAAAGTAAATTGTCAGAGCCAGTATTTGTTGATATTGCGTATAAATCTGTGGCTGATATTAAACTGCCTGGTAACACTGATTGGCAGCGTGTGCTATTGACAGTAACCCAAATAAGTTTGCAATGTATCTCTTTGTGGCAAAAGCTATTGAAGACAAAAGCTGATAGGCTTTAAATTTAGCGTAAGCCTATGCCCTGCCGAGTCAAAACTCAGATAGTACAATAAAGGGAAAAGATAGTAGTACACATTATAGCACGGCACAGTCACAGTTAGTTATAATACAACTACAGTGTTAAGGTTAAGGGTCAAAATACGGTTGGGTACTAAATGCCATCATATATGCCGAAAATACGTTTTTTCTTTGACGCCATTTTTATGTTAATTTTGTTTATTTTATTTGAATCAGTTTAATAGGAAACATTCCATCGCGGCCATGGGCAAATTGAGATATTTTTAACCAAAATGAAAATCAGATTATTAACAAAATTTCATTAAGTATTCTCTTTTAATGGAAAAGTAAACGAGTGCGCAATGATAACATGACTGAAACTCAAACAAAATCTGTTCATGATAAAAAGAAATTATAAAAAAAACATTTTGATCAGTGCCAAAGCAAGTTTTCTTGTAAGAGTCCATATAGTTTTTAGTTTACATCAACAACTATTTTGTCAGAGATGGAATACAAGTAAAAGCTCTTGCGTGTGTTTCTGTGTAACCTTATGAAAACACAACCACTCCATGATACCTTCCAAACAATCGCACAGTTAAACCAACGGGCACTTGCACTTTTTAAGTGTCCGTTTGATATTTGTGTGTAATACATTTTTATGGAGAACACAATCACATTTAAATTGCCCATTCCTATAGTATAGTATAGGCTAAGTACTTGCTGTACATTTCTGAGGGGAAAACCTGGAGAGCTGGTCCTTGATGGATATTTTTATAGTATAAAACCAACCCCGATGGTAGCAAGACAGTTGGCATGCTATTTGGCTAGGTGTAGTGGGGTAATTGGAATTTTATAGATTACAAAAAAAAATATATGGCGGAATACTAACTGTTTATAAATTAAAAACGAACACTTGATTTGTGACCGATGGCATCATGCAAGGTTTTATTGCTTATTTGTTGTCTTCAGTTGAGTTTGAGTTTGAGCCCAGATGTGACAATTTGAAGTTGGAAAACCTTAAACTGTCTATTAGAGTATACTCAATGCCAGAACTATTCCAGCGATGTGAGTCCAGTTTCAACAATCTAACTAGAGCTGAGTGTTCGTTGGCGAACGAAACACAGAGCTGTTCCTTTTGAAAAAAAAATACACTCTTAAGGGGACTTCATCAGATTTGGTAAAGACAAAATCTTGTAAAACTGCACCATTAAGGTATGTCACGTGACGCTTGATGATGCAATCGTGATGCGACCTCAAATTGTAGATGTAACACATCCCTACATGATTATATACAAGGTTTCAGCTTAATCGCTCATATTTTAGTGTAAATATTAATCTTTGAAAATTACACCTTTAAGATGACGTCATTTGACGCTTAATGATGCAATCGTGATTCGACCTCAAATTGTAGATGTAAAACATTCCAACATGAATCCATACGAGGTTTCAGCTCGATCGCAAATATTTTTCTATATATATAAATCTTGAAAAACTGCACCTTTAAGGTAACGTAACGTGCTGTCTGATGATGCAATCGTGATGCGACCTCAAATTGTAGATGTAACACATCCCTACTTGAATACATACAAGGTTTTAGCTTGATCGCGCATTTTTCCTGTTTATATAGATCTTGTATTACTGCACCTTTAAGGAGTCATCACATGACACTGGATGACGTCAATAGAACAGGACCTTCAAATTTTGATTGTACACATCCCCCTGCATACATGCAAAGTTTCAGCTTGATTGCACTTATTTTCGTGTAAATATAAATCCTTGAAAATTGCCCCTTTAAGATGACGTCATGTGATGCTTGATGTGGTCATGATGACGTTATTGTAATATGAACAAGGCCTCATCAGGGTCTTAACATGGTGCAGATTTGAAGTTGATCCAATATACAGAAGTTGGGATTTTGCCCCAGAAATAGAATTTTTGAAGAGGAAGGAAAAAGGGCAAACTTTGACCTTCCGGTACTACCGGACGTAAAGGTCATACGATGTTGGTGTTAACTTTTCAAATGTAATCGGAGTGTGTTCGCCTAACAGGCAGACCCAAAATTTTTGCTCCAACAATCTGTTATCATTTAACAGCAGTTGACAAGGACCTTCTTATATTTTATTACCAGTTGGTTGTAAATAATTCATGGATCTTACTGGACACTTTGTAGAAGTTCATCACTTGCACCTTTGAATTATAAACCTGATTTGCAAAGTTCTTTCCTCAACACAAGAACTGGATTCACTAGTATAGTGTGTGTCAGCCATTGACTTATACTAACACACTGTGTTACCTGAGGTGTACAATGGAGTTGGTCAAGCGTGCTACTCTTATCACCATTGTGGCTCTATTCAATTGCACAGGCCAAAACCTATGCAGTGTCCACTGTACCTTGAAATACAATGAACCAAATCTACATGCAGTACCATGGAAGTCAACTCGATATCTTGGAGCACGTGTTGCCTTCTATGACAACTCAACAGCTACATTTCAACTAAAGCTACTTGTGGCCGGAGATGTAAATCCTAATCCTGGACCTATGACGCAGGATCGCTCTGAAATTAATCAAACTACTAAGCTCGATAATGGAAATCAGCGAATACTTTACGACAAGAATTTCCTTGTTCAACTCAACCACTCGGGTACCAATCCACACTTACACAACAGATTACCAGCTGATGTCTGGAATAACATTATAGATCTAGGAATATCCATAAAACATCGATCCCACCGTGGTAAGAGAGCTGGAAAGAGAAAACAGCGGCCAATCCAGGTCCTCATTTCCTCGCGAGTTTCACATTCCTACATGTATAAACATAGCTCTCCTGGAATCAACCACTGCAATTTAAAGCCAATTCGTAGGTACAACCCCAATATTCAATCTGGCAAAACTATGTGTCTATGGAATGCCCACTCTGTAAGAAACAAGGCACTGATCACATGTGACTACATGATTGAACATGACATTGATGTTTTAATTATCACCGAATCTTGGCTGAAAGCTGATGATGAAGTCATCATGGCAGAATGTACTCCACCTGGATATGCGTTACTGAATTCCCCCCGTATGACTGGAAATGGGGGTGGTATCGCATCCATTTTCAAATCCACGCTTAAACTATTGACAAAGAAGGTTACTCAAGACTACACAACATTTGAGCACAGTCATATTGTTAATGCTTCGTCAACACTGCATATTTTCACTGTCTATCGACCACCACCCTCACAAGCCAATGGGTTCACATTCCCTGCCTTCTTGGAAGAATTTGACAACTTTTTGACCGAAATATCCCTACTACCTGGGAAACTGCTCCTATTAGGAGACTTCAACATCCATGTTGACACACCTTCAAAGACAGATGTAGCCGCTTTTCTACAATTGGTGTCTGCAGCTAATCTGCAGCAGCATGTTACTGGACCAACTCATGAATTAGGGCACACTCTAGACTTAGTGTTTACAAGATTCGCTGAGACACTAATTGACAGCTGCACTGTTCATAACGCTCTTATGTCAGATCACTCCGTCATCACTCTAGTGCTGAACATGCCTAAACCAACTGTGACGTTGTCGTCAAGGAACTATCGAGCAATCGACAGAGAGAGCTTCGTAATTTCACTTACAGAGGTAGCTCAATCTTTCTGCTACCACGGTGACTCAAATGCTGCATTTGAATGGTACAATACGAAGATGGAAGAACTTCTTGATTTAGTTGCCCCCGTGTCTCAGAGATCCTGTTCAGTTCGTAGAAAGATGCCATGGTACAGCAAAGAGATACACATAGCCCGCCGTATGAAACGTAGGGTGGAAAGCAAATGGAGAAAATCTCACTCCTTTGATGACAGACAGGTATTTCTATCAGAAAAGCGGAAATGTTCCAATCTGATATGCCGCAGCAAGATCAGCTACTTTAAGAATAAGCTGTCTTCGTGTGACAGTAAGGAATTGTACCGGACATTAGATCTTTTGTTAAATCGTAATCGTCCGTCATTTCCAGTTCATGATTGTGCTAAAACCCTCTCAAATCAATTTTCCACGTACTTCGCTGACAAGATCACTACAATCCGACATAAATTAGAATTCATGCATTCTAATAACAAGTTTCCTGATTCAACGTCGATTAACTTTTCACCACTGTCATGCTTCGCTCCAGCTACTGAAGAGGAAGTGCTGAACGTTATCAAACGATCGCCTAACAAATCAAGTATCTTGGACCCGATTCCAACGTGGCTCCTTAAGGAGAAGGAGAATATTATATGTCTGCTTCCTGTTTTTACTGAAATAATAAACTCATCCTTGTCAACAGGCACCTTCCCATCCGCTGCAAGATGTGCAATCATTAGACCAATCCTCAAGAAAGCATCTTTAGACAAAAATCATCTCAATAACTACAGGCCAGTGTCAAATCTTACGTTCCTTGGTAAGATCCTGGAAAAAATCATCTGTTCCAGATTGACCGGCCACATGAACACAAATAACCTGACAGATCCTTACCAGTCGGCATATAAGTCAAATCACAGTACAGAAACTGCGCTGATCCATAGAGCAAGGACCAGTGGCTGATCATAGTGAAGAACGAAATAATGGCTGCCCTTGACTCGAACCAAGTAGTTTTGCTTGTCTTTGGATCTGTCAGCAGCATTCGACACCATCGATCGCCAGATTCTGTTATCACGCCTGTCACAACGAGTCGGTGTTCGCGATTTAGCTCTTCAGTGGTTTGAATCCTACCTCGCTGATTGGTCCACCAGAGTTGATGTAGAGGGGGTGTTGTCAATCCCTTCACTGGTCACAACTGGACTACCACAAGGATCAGTGTTCGGACCACTTGGGTACACCATCTACACTTCGGTGACATAGCACGCCATCATCATGTGTCATACCACACCTATGCAGATGACACGCAGCTGTATGTCACATTTGATCCCAAAACTCCTGGAAACCAAGAGGCGGCAATGAAAACATTATCATCATGTATATCTGATATCCAATCTTGGATGACATTTAACAAACTCAAACTTAATGAAGAAAAAACAGAATTTCTCATTATAGGCTCACAATGGAACCTGAAGCGCATTCGTAGTGAAAGCTTGACTGTTGGTAGTGCATCAATAACACCCTCTGAGTCAGCAAGAAACCTTGGGGCTTACTTCGACTCCAATATGTCTATGTCTCCACATGTGAATCATGTTTGTAACAGTTTACGGTTTCATCTCAAAAGCATATCTCGAATCAGAAAATTCATCGATCAAAACACTTGTCACCACGCTGTACGTAGCTTAGTACTTTCACGGTTAGACTACTGCAACGGACTCCTAACATCAGTTCCAGCAGCACAATTGAAACGGCTACAGAGCCTACAAAATTGGGCTGCTCGCATTATTTTTCAAGCAGATCGGCATCATGACCCTATTCCCCTCATGAAATCCCTTCACTGGTTACCTGTTCAAAGAAGAATTCGTTTCAAGATTATTCTACTTGTGTTTAAAACATTCATTAATCAGTCACCAGATTACATTAATAACTGTCTTCAGCGTCATCAACCATCTCGTCATAATCTCCGCTCCAATTCGGATCCTTTCAGGCTAACAATCCCAAGAACTCACAACCGTGCCGGAGACAGAACATTCACAGTCTTCGCTGCTAAAGAATGGAACAATATTCCCACCTACATTAAATCTGCCAGCTCAATTGTACATTTCAAGAAATTACTCAAGACTTACCTGTTCCATTAATAATTATTGTATTATTAATTTTATTCTTTCTCATTAACATTGTAAGCGCTGTGATTTTGTTTTACAAAGTAGAGCGTATTTAAATGCCCGGTATTATTATTATTATTATTATTATTATTAAATGTTGCCTCATCAGTCTCGATCTATATCAGATGCCTAATTATGAACATCATAGCCATAAAATTCAATGAGATACAGCGTTTAGCAAATGCTAATTTTTTCAACTTAAATGGCATGTAATTTGACACCCGATGACGTCACGATGATGTTATTGTTATATGCACTAACTCTAATCAAGGTCTTAACATGATTGACAATATGAAGTCGATGCATTGTTAGGAAGTTTGCCTTAAAGAATTGGCGAGAAGAAAAAAAAATATAATAATAATAATAAATAGGGAAAAAAACTTAACAAAAACAATAGCTGTTTCAGCTAAGCTGCGCTTGCTGGAACAGCTAATTAGATTTATTAAGCGCCTCACAACATGTAGTCCAACTGTACATGTAGTACATGTAACTGTCTAATTTTTACATCAAACAAAAACAACTTTTTTGAGAATTTTTATGTGGCACAATCAGACCACGATATTAAGTAAGTGGCAACATCTCTTGTGTACCTCAGGCTGTCAGATAAATTTAAGCTATTTCTAAAAAGAGGTCTTTGAGTAGGATGGTGTTTTTTGTTGCAGTTCTTTGTAATTTCCTGTTTGGGGATTGTGAATATTGTATGGCATTTGTACAGTGGTACCAACAAATACATGAGTATTTACTCAGACCCTACATACGCCAGATAATGTCCAAATGTTAAAATGGCGTTGTTTGGGTCCAGTACCTCGGACTGAGGTGATAAGGACAGTCAAGCACTTGAAAGGATACAAAGGCAAGCAGCTCGTATTACTACAAGAAATTACAACAAAACACCAGGTACAGTCACCAACTTACTCCATGACCTCAACTTGGATCCACTAGAAACCAGAATGAAAGTGAGAAGGCTCAGCATGTTCTACAAATTAACTAATAATCTAGTTGACATCCCTCTCTGTGACTTTGCACAATGATCAACTAGACCAATTAAAAAATACCAAATTCGTCATTTCGTCAAGGCTCGCGGCAACAGTTTTTTTTCCCATCCACCATTAAAGGCTGGAATACTCTGCCAAACAATGTCATCTCCAGCAAATCAAATTTAAGGAAAGCTTCAACAAGTATCTAAAATTTTCAGCCGTCCCATCCACACACTGTGCACAAGCTGGTGTGATGTGTCTTCGGACATTTTTTTGCCGGCGGAATTATACAGATACAGATACATGTACAGATACCACTGCCAACAGCAACACTGTCATCATCAATGTCCATGTGTGAGTGCGCTGTACTGTAGACCTACTGACAGACTGAGCTGAGTGAGTGACAAAACTGTTCACAGTTTTGACGGACAGAAAAAAATATTTTAATCACAACAAACTAACCCTTATAATATATTAGCAACAAAACCAGCCTCCAACGGTACCTTTCCATCCCATAAACTTTATTTTTAACGGGTTAATGTTCGCTTACCTGACAATTTACTCTCAGAATGTTCAGCAAACGTATTGTAAATTCTGACATGTGCCATTTATTTTTATTTCTCATAATCAATAGAGGGCGCTATGTAAAACTTGATGATTGTGATGAATCTTGATGAATTGCTTTAATCACCACAGGTTCAAATTCTTCCACCAGGTGGGCAGGGGGTGGCAGCAGGGGTATTGTGCAATCACTTGCAATCAGGGTTTGAGTAGACGCCATTTTTAAAATAAGTGATCACCGTAATTAAAAAACTTTAAAAAAAATATACCTTTGGATTGCTCTCTCTATCAGCAGTAAAAATGTAATAGTGTAGGCTTTATGAGCATTTCCAATTCTTTTGGTTAGTTAGTTTTATATAAAATGCGTAAAAACGTTACTAAACAATTTTTGTTGGTTTCTTGCAGTGCCTAATGATGTGAATCAGGTGGGAATTCATTACAAAGCTTGTCCCTTAAAAGTTGTTTTGTTCATTCTGTTTTTTCCACTAAATGTGATGTTTAAAGGCACCTGGCACTGGTATTTTGTCAAAATAAAACTTTTGTCATTAATATATACATTTTTATTAGTGGAATGTGAATAAACAAATAACTAAGGTAAACAAAATTGTGTGTTTTTTTTATTTACAAATTTAAGAATAGGCCCCCCTTTACACGGCGTTGTTCGTGACGTCAATCGAGGCGGGATATTTGCAGAGAAAATGTGTAGTCTGGCCCCGTATTTTACGTTTGGGTACCTGATCGGTATGATGCGTATTTGTATACGGATGTCATCCAATGCAATCTACAGTGTACTGTACACTCATTAATACGAGCTCGGGAGATAGGAGACGCCGGTTTATACAAGGTTTTTCACCGGTCCTGAACTGCCCCATGCACGTTTCTATGTCTTAAAAACGGAAGATACGAGCACGTTCATAACGAGAACACGAATAATACGAGGTATTTTAGCGGCTCTGTCCTCAACCTATTATCGGATCGGTTTGGCCATCCCCATACAGCTCAAGTCGATCCGAACACCAGAGACATTTCGCTGGTAACCATGGTAACCTACGCTTGAAATGCTACTTTCCCTTGCACACTTGGACAACTATCAACTACAATGATTTTTATCTTGAGTTATACAAAATATTATATTTATATGATTAATTACCCAATAAAAATGCAGTTATCAGTGATGTTTTTGTGTACAGGATGCTCCGAAACCGAGGAATTCATTACATGGCACATCACAAAATTTGTTGTCATGTAGCCACGATCTTATTTCAAGAAATTGCATAGCGCTAAGAACGACGTCAGACCGGACCACTTTGCCCTCGTTAGCCTGACTTTCGATGCCCATAACTGCCTATATTTGGGATCTGCAGGAAACAAATGCTGGCTGACCCCATCGTTTTGCTGCATCCAGCAGCAATACACCTGGTCGGCATTGCCGGAAAAATGCAAGAAAACTCCCTTTTTTGGATAACCAAACGAAACGTACAAGCTCACTACTTCCGAAGTGAAAACAATCCATGTGCAAGGCTAATGTAGGAAATAGGAAAACAACACAGGCCTAGATTTTTTTTAAAGCAGAAAAGAAACCCCTCAGCCAGCCTAAATGCCCACAAAAATAAGCTTCACAGAAAAAAGGATATAATTGCCCTTGCAGGACATAATCTGTTGGAAACTTCATAACCATTGGGTAAGGTGTGTAGAATAACCTACATGTACATCAAATGCACAATGGATGAAAATTAAACTGTCATGTCTATAACCCCACAAATATAAAACAACGAACACACACTACAGCTGGATTTCAAAACCTTCTTCCTAGTGTTGTTGATGCTTTCTGTGTATTGCCATCTCTTTTTAAAATATTTAACTTTTTACTTTCAAATCAATTTATTGATCTCCATTGTAAAATGAATCATTTTACATGCACAAAAATAGATAATGGCCTGATTTTTTGACCCTAGCAGTGTCTTTCTCGAGAGTCAAAACACTATTGGGAAGGTTAATGAAGAAGAGGGCGCTATATCAGGTGAAAAATTGAGCAAGACTATCAACCTGATATAATGTGATTGAAACAAACGGGGTCCGTGGTTGAAATGCAAAGACCACAGGCAACACATCGACTGAAACAATATTTGTTCATCATTGATTATTAACATGGGTACAATGAAGGTACCAGAAGTTACTTGTTTTTCCTCTTTTTTTCCCGGTCTCAACGAGTCACGCCGAATCCCAGGGTTTGAGTCTAAGTGGAAGTCAGAGTCACAGTGCTACGAGACCGAGTCCAACCCACCAACAATGGACTTGAGACTGTTGTCGAGTCTGACACCAGTCTTGAGTCCTACAGCACTGGTACAAAACAAACCAAATTAAAAAAGTTTGGGGGGAACTCTACATGTATGTTTACTCAGTCTGTAGTGTTATTATAATGGCACAACTTGGAGAGGCCTGTTTCCACAAATTGATTTCAGAGCCCCCCCCCCCCCCCATTCAAATTATAAAATAATTTGCGGCATTTACATAAAAAAAAACTAGCTGAGGCGTAGTCGCCGTCCAAATTTTTGAATGGCCTACCAAAAAATGGAACCTTTTGAACGGAAAAAGCATGATAAAGCTTCCTTTAAAACCATATCGTTTATTTTATATAATATCGCGAATATCGCGATATTTTTAAAAACCATCATCGACATTGTCGATATTGTTTCAATATCGCATCGCGACGATAATATCGTCATATCGTCCACCCTTACATGACTGGTACTGAATGGGTTAGTTTAAGCTTAATTAATAATAGTTTGATAGCTTTGTTTTATCTACCAATGACAGTGACCTACTGATTTTGTATACAAAGGATGCAGGCTGAATTTGATCCTGCACCCTTAAGAAGCATCAAAAGGCAGTTTTTTTGTTCATTTGTGCTTTTGATAAAAAATGGTTTAAAATTTGAAAGTGGCCTTTCAAATTCATTCAAGAAAACTTCTCATTCAGAGAAAATTGTCACAAATCAAGAACAAAGTAAAATACAACTCAGGAATATCCAATCCACCTCAGTCTTGAGTGTGTCTTCATAGTGTTCTTAGATGCTCAACTTGGGGGGGGGGGGGGGGTGGGGAGATTGTTCCAAAGACTGAACTTACCTTTACTTGATCCATAGACTGAAGGGACTGAATATGCTCCCAGCCATGGGACTCAAGACTTCATTATTGAAACTTGGTCTAGCTGCTGTTTGCTCTGTAAAGAAAAGAGAAACAGAGACTGAGATTCATATCAAATCTATGTTCAATACTGAAATCATCAAAAGCACAAACTTTGGGGGGAAAGACAGTCACAGAATATAACTGCATGTAAGTTGGCACTTTAAAGCCATTGTTCATGTACATCATGGTATCATTAGAAAGAAAATACTCCTAAAAGTTTCAGTACTGTGATTTTATCAAAGAGCAACATTGCAGAAACTGTCAATTAAATTTGGGATGCAGATTTAATGCAATCCCTAACAGGATCTAGCTGGAAACCAAGTTTCTGCTAAAAATGATTTCCCTGCACCAATCAAAGACCCCTCAATGATGTTTATGAAATATGGACATCTGGACATTCTGACAGATGGAGCCTTCTGAGAAGATGCTTGTAAAAAGTTGGAATATATATGTTTGCCCATTAAAAATAAGAACAGGTGTTTTTGGCCGGGGGGGGGGGGGGGGGGGGGGGTTAAGCACTATAAATACGCATGTAAGTTCTTGAGTAATTTTTATGAAACTTGCTATGCAAAATTGATTGCCCACATATGAATAAGAAACGAAAACACTGTTGTACATCCCACCCAGATGTTTGCTAATTGGAATGTTATAAACATTAAGAGGAGGAAAAAACTTAGTGTACATGTAAGAATGAACAATATAAGTTTTGAATGGCCCAAAAATGAAATTGAATGCCAAAAAATATGAAATGGAAATCTCAAATTGCTCCACTGTATAAAATTCTTGCAAAGTTGAATGAATATTATTAAAAATGATCTGAAAATCAGAAATAGGCAAAGAAAATCAATAAAACTGAAAAACACAGAAAACAAATAAATTAGTATTCTAAAGAGTATTGTAATCTAATGTACACAATATTAACTGGATGTATTAACAGGTACAGATGCTGATAACAGACCTAGGGGTACTTCAAACTGTTTATGTGTTTAAAGATTAAGTTCATTATCAACAGCCATATTCCAATAAACTGATAATCTACACATGGATTATTGTTAATGGTTGTTTGTCGGTTCTTTGCCAGCAAGCAGCTATTACCCTAGCTGTTATTTTATTGGGGTAAAATGAGTCAATTTTTCAACAACTTATCTGGAATTATGAGCGGTAGGGGTAAAATGGGACATTTTAATTGTTTAAAACAGAACTGTAAACATACTTTCTTTCTTTTTTACTCAAATGTGTAAATAATTGTTGAATAATATTATTTTAAACATTTTTTTAAAAACATATTTATCAAACTTAACACTGAAAGTTTTCGGAAGGTCATGCCACTTTTGTCCCATCTTGCCCCAATTTGACCTGATTGGACCCACATTAGTATTCAATATTCAACTTTAACATTTCTTTCATACGTCATTGATATAGTGCATGTGTCCCATCTTGCTCCAAATAATGGGGGGAAACGGGACACTAAAATACAATTTATAAAGTGAAGTTTCAGTGTCTAAAAACTGTCAAAAATTTCGTTATAAGGTGAAAATATATAAAACCTTTATTATAAGTTAGCCCACGTGACAGTTTAGGGTAAAATTTTATATTTATTATCTAAAAACTGATTATCTGTCCCAGTGTACCCTACAATTTAATGTAAGTGCCGTCGACATGACTGCCATCAGAATGCCTCGAAATTACCGACGGCACCATCGGTGCCCTATGCCATTGCCGCGATGCCCTCGAAATCACCGACAATTCACGGCAATTAATTGCCGTGCCCTTTTTATCCAACTGCCGTCAGTGCCCTTAGTAACATTGTAAGATGCTACAATTGTAAGATAATCCGGTTATTAGTTTACATGTTTTTGGTTCCGATAAGCGTCAACAAATTCACTCAAAAGTTCTTCAAAACACGGACCGCATTGCAATCACAATTTTTACACAACGCACGCAGTCACGTCGTTTCCTATTTTCAGGTTTGTAGTCTTTGACATTGTTCCTTTGTGGGTGTAATACATACATACATACAAGGCATTTATAAAGCGCCACTACATCAAGAACGCAGCGCATTAGATAGGGTATAAATAATTTTTGATACACTTCTTGAATTTGCATAAAGAGTCTGATTCTCTGATGGAGATAGTAAGTGCATTCCAGGTATGGTAATGAGAAAAGGTGCGACCTGATGCAGACTTGAGAAGCTTGACAGAGTTTGGTTCCATGAGGCGAGTAGTGAAGTTCTTTTAAATAAGGAAGACAATAAAGGTAGGAAGACAATAAAGGTAGGAAACATTGCACGCTGGAGGGCGTTTCAAAACAATGCGATACTATTGAAGGAAAGGCCCTCTATTGGTGAAATGTCCAAAATGTACATGTAGTTCATGATGCAGTTTGTATATTTCATGACGTGTGTAGAGTATTGGATTAGATGTTGTCTTCCTGTTCTACATTCTACATTTAAAGGGCTGTGTCAAACACAGCCTGTGGCTGTACATGGAATTATGAACTCTCACCCACTTACTGCCCGCCCTCTCCATAATTATGATACAGAGGGAGGGTGTGTACAGTAAGTGAATGAGAGTTCATCATTCCATTTACAGCCACAGGCCTGCTTTGATCTTGACTACACAGCCCCTTTAACTGGATCCTCCAAATAAAGAAAACATTGCTTAGTTTAAAGATAAGGAGGATTTGAAGCTTTGCATGGTGGGAGTATAACTGAGAGAGGTTTGCGGTAACACCATGTTAAAATCTCTTTTGAGTACTGTTGGTTCTGAAAAGAACCGGTGGTTAACGACTGAGATATAAACATCTGGTTTGAAGCTAGTTACGTTTGTACTGTCCTCCACGGTTAATCACTTCGTCAGCTCAGAAACTATGCATTCTGTACGGAAATTAGCAGACAGGATGCAGGCACGTTGTGTTTACATTGGCAAGAGGAACGCGTGGTCTAGTTCCCTACGCATGTGTGACGAGCAATACTGTAAATGTGCTATATAGAGGGGCCAGGATACTGACGTGTGTACAAGAGTAATACATTATTTCGAGCACGTTTACTGTTACTATAGAAACCAATTTCCCTAGTTTCTAAGTTTCACAATTTAGGAGAGATTGATAGCGTGCTAGTAACAGAAACATTATTTCTTATGTAGCAGAATTGATTCAAAATGAGCAGCATGTACCAACACTTTCATTAACACCAGTGTTGTGTCCTTCGTTGTCTCACATGAAACTTATCAGTAAACATAATATTGTCGGATCAAGAACCTTTCCCAAACCACAGCCTTGACTATAATCCTTCATAGATCTTCATAACAGATCAATCTTCTTAAAGATTTGGAACCAGCCAGAGCTCTCAAGTTGGAAACCACACATGATCGGAAATTGTCATATTTATAACAAGAGTTATCATAAACAATTGCTACTCTAGTTATGTGTTTACGACAACTATTTAATACTTTTAAAAGAGCACTCAAAAATTCAACTAAATCATCAATTAATTACTTTACATCAAGTGTCGATAAATAATAGTTCGTTAATAATATAGTATTGCCTTTCTAAATACATAGTACATCATTATTGAGACTTATAATCTACAATTTAGTATTTCATGTAGAGGAATGCTTCCATATCCCCTTTACCTAGCTTTGTACATGATAATATAATAGTATGGCATAATTGTTTTTGAAAGAGTCAAATCATTTGGTTTTCAAAAAACATTATCATATAGTGATGGTAAAGCAGTGGTTTCAGGAAGCGTGCATTCATTCAAAGCTTTAGTGTTACAGAAACATATCATAAAGTGATCGCATATTATTGGTTTTTGGGGAGAATATTGGTTCGAACCCTAATGTTAATAAACCTTAACATCAAATGATGGTGTCTCTTTGGATTGTCAAAGTTTGGGCTTATTCAAAATATCATCAGAGGTAATCAATTAATAGAAATAGAAGTTATTTGTTATTGGACTTGTCTGTACTCTTATTTCTTGACTCTAAGACACACCACATGGTTTCTCTCATCTCATACCTGATTTCTTTGGTCTAGTTCATGCTCCAACAGTGACATCATCTGCTTCAGCTTTAGACTTGAGTTCTCCTGAAAAAACAAAGATGAGAAAGAGGAAGATGATTTGAAAGTGAAATCCAGTAGAATTGAAACCATTGAAGATCCATGTCAACTGTCACCAGAGGCACCTACTCCGAGGGCTGAAACAGGGTTACCCCTTGACAGTCTGTAAGGATGTAGGCATGGGTATCATCCATTAGGAGCCTGGATGGTAGAGGAGAATGCACTACCTTCAAATTTGTTATGAAGCAATTATGATTAAGTGCCTTGCTCAAGGGAACAAGTGTCATGACCAAAATTCGAACCCAAACTCTAGTGCTGCTGACAACTCCAGACTTTGAGGGCGAAAACCTTTACAATCCATCCACATCATAAAGTAAAAATTACCATTGTTGCTATTAATCTTAACTTAAGTAAGTGGATTTTTCCCTTGATTTTGTCTTGTTTGGTGATGTTTCTCCATGTACAATATATTGAAAGGCATTATTTCCAATGGTTTTTGTACTTAAGTACTAGACAACATGTAACCCTTCAAAATTGTTTTACTTCCTGATCCCTCAAGTAACTTCAATAACCTCTATACATTTGTACATTAAGGAAATACCTCTTAGGGACCATGGATAAATTAAGAACGCGGCCGCCCGCGTGCAGACTCGTTCCAGAACGCGGTCGTTCCAAAATTGTCACGCGGCCGTCCCAAGATGGATTAAGCGCTCCAGTGATTTGTAGGTTCCCTCATTAGCAGTAACGGTTGGCCAATTCAAAAGTCGCCTCAAAACACATCTATTCACCGTCTATCAGTAATTTCCGTTGGTATTTTATTTGTATCTTGTTGTTTTTTCATTCCTTTAAAGCGCTTAGGGACTTAACAGTGATATGCGCTATACAAAAACGGTTTATTATTATTATTATTATTATTATTATTATTATTATTATTATTATTATTATTATTATCGAACTCTATTGTTGGTGCCTTTTGTTGTTCAGATTACGTGGACAGGCAGCTCTTAAGTAGCCTACAAAGGGGTGAAGGATTAGTGTTTGCGGTCTAGCTCAGACAATGGGTTCGACAGATGTACATGTACATGTACATGTACATGTACTGCCAACTCTCGAGTTTTCCCAAAGCTATGCTACTGCCATAAAAAAAGTTGAACTGGTGACAATTCTGCAACGGATAACCAGAGATTTTGGCCTTTTTTAACTGCCCTTTTTACCACAAAATTAGTGGGGTTTGAATCAGGTAGAATAGGAAAATGGGATCAAACGCCACTATAACGTTGTGTTTGTACATAACCAACAGTATGGTGATTGTTATTAGTTGTTACAAAAGCGCGACAGTTATCATTTGTAATGTAAAACACCACAATATGGCAACAGTTATTATTTGTCATGTAAGTCACTGAAACCTAGTTTATGGCATATAGTACTTAACTCCACATATTTCAAAAGGTTTACATTTCTTAAAACAAAAGAATTCTTGAAATGATAATTTGTTTTCTTCTGAGTTATCCCATAAAACAATGTGTCACCTTATTGCAGCATTTTTTATCACATGCAATAATTACAGGGCGGCATTTGCATTCCCACCGCTGTCTATCTGACGTATCAAAATCCCAATAATCCCAAATAATATTAATAATAGTGGCCTCTTATAGAGTGCTCAGGTCCGTCAGCAAAGGGCCAATAACGAAAGATAAATCGGTAGCGGATATGAATAATTTCAATACATGTACACGAGAAGTTTAATTGTAACACCGCATCTTTTATTTTTATATTTATCTTCTTTTGTCACGGGAGTTATTATAATTTGATGTACATTATTACAATGTCAGCTAATATAAAGGCTAGGATTTATTTATTTTTTCTTCTTAAAAACCCTTGAAAATATACTAGGCCGGAGATACAATTACTATCAGTTACTTGGATTCTTTTTTTAAAAATTGAAACGACAGTAGACTTTAATTGCAGTGGAAAAAAACCCTAGGGTTTATCTAACTAGTAAGCCGATTATAACTACACAATGGCATTTGGCCAACACCATTGTTCCTTTGTTATACAGTGAGTCTCAAGGTTGCGAGAGAACACACATTCCACTGGGTTGGTTTTCTTTTGTTGGAGTTGTCACGGTTGACATAATTTATCCATGCTCCCTTAACTCAGAGCAGTTTTTGCATGACAAGTAAAGTGAATGAGAGAAAAAGTTAGTGGAATAAATCTTCACTTGACAGAAATAATAATAGCGTATGGATCATCTCCAGATTTATTGACAAAATCAAAGTTGAGAATATTCTTTGCTTATTTGAATATTCTTTGTCAATCAGTTGCACCAAACCTAATAGATTAGAGGCTACTCTAGGTCAACCCAAATATATTTTGGTTTCGGACAGGTGGACTTAACATAAGAGTTACATGACATGAGTTACATGACATGATTCGGCTCATGACAAGATCAACATCTGAAACCAAGATGCTTCAGCTCCAAACGACTGCAACAGTTGACCTTTTGCTTTTATGTGTTTCCAGTTGCTCCTAATTGTTTCAGGTGTCAAACTTTTCACATATGTATTTCATTAATTTTTTGTTACCCGCTACTCTAGAGTGCCTCTCTGAACAAGGTGTAAGCTTACTTCCAATTTAACTTTTTATATGTGCTTAACTTCTAACTACAGAATCACATTCTTGGTTGTACAGTAAAATGGACTTTCAATATAGGTCAAACAGCAAACTCATACACAGTATTTGACTTTAAATCACTTGATCATAATGTACACCTGTCGCTTAACATAAAAGCACATCCAGATAGTTGGAAGAATCAGTAATAAAACTACGTCATACTAACTACAGAAATCTTCATTATACAATGAAATATAAACAAGAGATTCAGTTTTTGTCATGTGACAAAAACAAGGTGTTCGTGCTGAGTGATTGAATGAATTGGTGACAACATTTAACTCATCAATCCAATGACTGGTTCAGGTGTTATGAGTTTTGTAAAAATTAAACATCATGTTCCGGTATGAACAGGAAGTCAAGGGCAAATGGGGGTTACATTTTTTTTAGCGCTTGTTGAGATTTTGAAGACCTTTCCAATGATAAATAAATTCTAAAAATCAAATGTGTTGCTCGGAAGTTATGATTTTTTTAAATATAAAGTTTAAACTTCAGGTTTTGAAAGCCTTATCTGCCGACGTACAGAAAATAAACAACCAATGTCTGCTTAAAATTTTTTCTGATACTAAATTATCAAGGTCAAATGGGGTCAATTTTTGTGTAACGTTTGTCCAACTTTTAATTACCTATCCGATGATGTGTAGATTGTAAAAATCAAATAAATGGTTCATGAGTTATGTTACAAAAATTAAACTTTCAGTTATTGTAATTTAATACCCGATTATCATGACGTTATTAAGTTTGTGTCATCTTGATACTGAGGTTCAACAATCTTATGAGTTTCAATGTTCAATTCAATTTCAATCTTGAGTTATTCTGTAGATAAGCCCGAAAACAATGTTATTAATTTATCAGCGCTGTTTTCTAAATTTCAAACGAAAGAGGGCGCTGTTGCAATTTTTGGTTTCTGCAAGATAAAACAATCAAACACGACGACAGTGCACGGCACAGCGCGTGAGCTTGCTTGCATCAGTTTCAACGTTATGTGTACATAATGCGTTGTCAATGAAAGTGTGGGGGGGTTACGAGAGGGTAGGTGCGCTTCATTGTTCTGTTTTAACAAATATTACGCTGAAGTGATCAAGAGTTTTAAAGATGTGAATAAGATAAGATATTATGAACTTTTCAACTTCTGTTATGAACCAAAACTTTCGAAAGTAAGTTAAAATATTGTACGTGTTCTGTGAAGCGTTTGTCAAACTTTTAACGATCTATCCGATGATGTGTAGATTGTCAAAATCCGAATCATGGTTTTTGAGTTATGATTTTTACAAATATAAACTTTGATTTAATGTAATTCAGTGCCCGATGACGTCATCATGACGTAATTAAGTATGTATTGTTTTGATACTAAGGTTCAACTATCTGGTGAGTTTCAACATTCAATTGAATCTCAATCTTGAGTTATTCCGTAGATAAGCTCGAAAGTTGTTTTTTGAAGGAAAAAAACGAAGGTGAACTTCGACCTAGGGTAACGACCCGGAAGTTAAGGTCGTATAATTTTGGTGTTAACTTTTCAAATGTTGTCCCAGTCTTGGTCTATCAGATGCCAAAACTTTGAACATCATAGCTTTCATATTCGTTGAGATACAGCAAAAAGCAAATGGTCATTTTTCAACTTTAAAAACCTTGTAATTCGACACCTGATGACGTCATCATGACGTACTGACAACTGTGCCGTCTTCATATTGAGGTTCAATTATCTGATGAGGTTCAATTCAGTTTCAATCTTGAGTTGTGCTGTAGAGAAGAGTTGCGAATAAGAAGAAGGAGAAGAAAAAAAACAGAAAAAAAAACAAGAGGTATTCGTGCTCATATTGCACGAACACCTAAAAAACAGAACAATAACAAGAGGTGTTCGTGCACATATTGCACGAACACCTAAAAAAACAGAACAATAACAAGAGGTGTTCGTGCACATATTGCACGAACACCTAAAAACAGAACAATAACAAGAGGTGTTCGTGCACATATTGCACGAACACCTAAAAACAGAACAATAACAAGAGGTGTTCGTGCTCATATTGCACGAACACCTAAAAACAGAACAATAACAAGAGGTGTTCGTGCTCATATTGCACAAACACCTAATTAACTCTCTTCATAGGTCAAGACCAATCTCATAAACATGTATGATGTAAGAAAGTGTTTGTATTTATACGACTTAATCATAATGTAAACCTGTTCCTTAACATCAAAGCAATTGGAGATAATTGGGAGAATCATAAAAATAAGTATAAATATCAAATGAAGATATAGGAATACAACAGTGTATATAGACTATTATGAAGTTATGTCATCACATATGTTATCAATTATTTGAACAATGGTGTTTATTGAACCAGAATCAAAAATGTATTGCCATACTTTTCCCACCCCATGATCGGACTATTAATTTTGTCTACAAGAGCAAACCTACTACACAGTTGCCCCGACTCTAAGAACTCCTCACTCAGAACTGACCCTGAATCTAGATCCAATTAGACCTGACCCATGTTTGGATCAATCTGACCCAGATTCAGGCTCACCCAGGAGTATTTAGAGTGCTTAGTATAAAGCCATCCAGCTTACCAGGGAAGTTTGGGGAACGCCATGTTTACTCATTCTCAGATTAAAATGACAGTTTGTTGGTAAACAACTACAGTTCCAAGTAGGATTTGAAACTTTGTTGGTGTAGCTCCAATCTGGTGAGGTTTGGAGTACACAAAATAACTAGTGTACTTTTATTATTCTATAAAAAAACAAGTGCCCGATAGCGACAGGTTAAAAGCAATTCAGGATGTATTTACAGTTGATGTCTGACACAAAGTTTACAATAATCAACTCAAAATTGGCATCAAAAATTACATTTTCATGCTCCCCTTTTTGCTTATCAGCAATTGTTTTTTACTATAGAAAAACAGACATATATTAGCTATTCATAAATACCAAGGACTGTTATCCATTCTGATTGGTTGAGAGGAGATCACGTGGCCATGTTTAAGCGTGTAATGTACAATGTGAACACATTGAGACGTGCGCAGGTGCTAACTCATGTAACACAATCAGAACATATTGGAAGTGAATCTAAAATCTATTCATACATGTACATTAGAAAAACCATTGAGCATCGCTTGGAATTTGACCCTCTGTAAAACAAAGCCCAATGACAGGACAGAAATTGAAAATTTACAGACACATTATTTTTACTTCTTTAAACAAAAAGTGCTACCATGAATGGGAATAAAAGAACAGTGACTGGATCTAACCAGCCATTGAAAACCTTGCACTATCCATGTGATGGAGGCTCCTTTGGGTTTTAAACACCTGGTTAAAGACCTTGTCATCCTTTTTTTTTTACTCCATGACTAAAGGGTCTGTACACATTTGGTAGTGACTCTGAAAATTAATGGCAATAAAAACTTGGTTAGAAGTACAGCAGCTTTGGGTAGTACTAGTATAATGAATTTTGAGAAACTTTTAACTTCGAAGTACTACAGTTATGGAAAAATATATCACTTTTTTATTCCCCAAAATTTGAATCTGAGAAGCGTTATGACCATAATGCTTCTCATGTCGTGTCTTCCTATGGGGAATATTCTTCCTCCGTGGAAATATTCGCTCCGGTTTTTCGTTGATATCTCAAAAACGCGACCACCTTTTGACGTTAAATTTTCACAGGTTAGTTTCATTGTATATTCCTACATTTATATACACATGTAGGATTAACACAATAAGTAGGATCCAATTACCAAACGTAGACAGCACCTTTAACAAAGTTGTCCATTTCAACCAGTGTTTATAAAACAATAAGTGCTCAACTAGCAGAGCATGTTATTAATGTTACAAATCATTAAAACATCATTGGTCAGACAGGGAAAACAATCAAGGAACACTTTTGTAGTCACATTAACAGTTTTTTCAGAGATTGTAGATTGTTCAAGAACCTCAAACCACCAATAAATGTTTCAACTCGTGAAAAGAATTGAATTGAATTACTCTCAAATTTCATAAATAATACAGGGACAAGGTCGGTAACAATTTTCAATAAAACTTGTGGGTGATCGATCTAAGAAAAATTTACCATAAATCATCAAATGAAACAACTCACCATATTTTCAGTGAAAGCCTTCATGTCCATTCAAAAACCCCAAACGATTTTGGGTGGTTTCAAGTAAATTTAATTAAATACTAAATTTAATGAAGAAATCACAACATTTAGGTTGGAAATAAAAAACTGTTATGTACATGTAGGGTGTTTTACTGATATAATTGATCAATTTAGTTAAATGTGAATTTTAAATTAAAACTGATTACATTAATGTTTAAATGAAAGAAGGAATAACAAACATCTTTTTCAATGTTGGATCAAAAAATTTTGAGCTGTATTGACAGGTCGAGTACATTTCATGTTTAAGTACATGTTGTACTTGTAGCATTTGTTTCTCTTACCAGTATCATCATATTTAGATAACATTACACCTTGTTATAAATCTTCACTGATTTGAAGTCTGCCACTGCAAGCTGCTGACCATCTGATGTCAATGAGATTCCACGTGGGTCGTACAGACCCTTAGCAATACAGCTAATCAATCTACCCTGCATGTCATACTGGTGAATATGACCAGTGTTGATCCCATTGCACACTGCAATGTAGATAGCTGAGCTGTCATAGCATACACCTCTGCATGTTCTAACTTGCTGACCATCAATGAGAGGTTTGATGGTGATTAGTGCAGCACCATTGTCATCAACAATGTCTACTTGTTGTTGGAACCCACCACTGATGATAACTCTGTCCTTGCTGTCAATGGCCAAATAACAAGGTTTTGTCTGAACTGAAATAGTGTCAATGAGTGAACCATCACTGGATCTGTGTTTAGTTATAACTGACCTCTTCACATCCCCCACAATGATTGTATCCTTCATGACTGCTACACTGAAGAGAGTAACTGATGCCTTGTCCACTTCACTATGAGGCACTGTGTAGAATTCAAATATCTTGTTGCTATTCCTATTGTACATCTCAACAGTGTTGGTTTTATTTACAACCACTAACTGATTCTGGAATGCAGCAACAGCCTGAGGGTCTGGAAAACAAATGAACAAATGGATAGGACTCAATATAATGATCCTTCATTTGCAAATTACTTACAACCTATTCGATTTGCTTTTTGTGAAAAATAGAGAGATGAAAGTTTAATAACATGTATTCCTATGCTATAAAAGCCCTTTTTACTTTGCTAATAATTCACATTGCACCTACATGTAACTATGACATACAGTACAACACTACAACATGTAGCAACAATCCGTTAATATTAGCAAGGTGACTACTATCAAGAGAGCTAGGTTTTGAATTTATTCTTTATAACACTTATTTTTACACTTTTTTAAAGTTTTTACCTAAATGACAGTAATTGTTATTCTTTATTCATTTAGTAAAACAAACTCGTTGATGGTCTTCAATAGAAGAATGTACATCAGACTGACAGTGTAGAGTGGATTCAGTGATCAAGTAAAAATAATGTATAAAAACATCCCTAGCCTGCAAGGTCACATAAGCAATCTCTATCGTGACATACACTTTGACCATCCATAAACCCTTTTTTCCCCCCACAAATATGATCTAATTTGTGAACATCATTATAACTCTGCAGTGGGCCGTTGTGAAGACATGGTTGCACACTTTATTATTTCAATTTCTTTAACCACAAAGTACACACTGGTCAGCTAGTTTGCCCTGATATCATAAGCTGGCATGTCATGTCCTAGAGGAAGTGTCATTCAACTGGCATCAGCGATTTGCTTAGATGGGAGCAAGACAAAACTCTGCCAGCATCTTTCGTGTAAAAGAGCGGTATATCAATTGTCAATGGCAGATGAAACCAATTTTAAAGGGTAGGTTAACAAATAAGCAAATAAATAAGCCTTAAATTAACCCTGGACATGTAAACCACACACTTGGATATAAATATTTGGAAGCCTTTGAAAACAAACTGTTGGCATGTTCTAGCAATGACCATAGGGACATTGAAACCAATCAGGTCCCTCACTGCAGGGTTTTAATGATTGACTCGAGTTGACCACTTTTAGCAAATATTTGTAAAATGTTCTCAGATTTGATTGTAGTATTTGATAGGAATAGGCCAACTTCTTATTTTCATGGAATACTCTTTAGACTGTCATCCTGATTACCAATCAAATGCTAATATTTTTCACTGTTTCAACTGAGATTTCCACAAAATTACTTTTCTAACTAAAAAACTTTGTAAAAAAACTCACGATATGATACTTTAATAGTTTTCTTCAGGCGTCCCCGAGTGTTGTAAATTACCGCTCTGCTATTCGTGTAGTTTACCACTGCCATCTCATCCCCAGGTACAGAGGCATCAATATCATAAGCCCCACTGATTCCTTCATCATACTCCAAACCAAGCTTCCACCTTGGTTCCTTTATCAGAGTACCCAGGGAGATATCACAAACCCCTGGATTGAATCTCAAATGGGAAAGGGTAAAATCTATCTTGGGTTGATTTTGATCTCTGAGTAATTTCAAGTCCTTACTGATAGTAGAATAGAGTGCAAGGAAGTCAGGAGCTGATGAATTGTGGCTGACATATTTGGCAGTCTGCAGTGAATTCTGTATTTCCTTTGAGTGTACACACCATGTTTGCTCATATCCCTCCAATTTCTTGTTACGATCTTTATGGATGGATTTTATTTCATCCATGATGCGACTCTCTTGAGCTGTTACCTCAGCCCTGATCTCATAAGCTCTTTTTTTCACATCTGCCATGGTTCTCTCAACTGCAGTGTCTAGGTTGTCTTTCATTGTTGAGACAGTTGCTTGAGATTGTTCAAGGCTTTTTAGGATTTCTTCCAGGGGAGTAATGAGTTGAGCCAATGACTGTTTATATGTGGATGAGGCTTGGTTGCAGTCACTATACTCATGTTGTGGTTTACAGTGATCTATGACAGTGCAATCTCTACAAATCATTACATCACATGTTGTACAATAGAACCTCATCACTTCACCTTCATGAGTTTGGCATTCTGGATGACGTTCTTGTCTTCTCTCTTTTCTTGCAATCTTCCCATCACTAATGTCTTTTAAAGTAGCTACTGTGTGGCTTGACGATGCTGGAATTTTCTGGTGCACTTTGTAGCAGTTTGCACAAATGATCGTGGGGCAGTCAAAACAGAAATGTGATGCCTCGTTTTCTTCCTCACAAAATTTACAAATCAACTTGCTGTTTTCGGATAAGCTGACCTGCTCCAGTTGATGTGCAAGACCAGTTAGATTGAAGTTAGTCTTAAGATCTCGAACACCCTTGCGAGGAAGTTGTGTCTCCTTTCGACACAGAGGACAAATAAGCATCTTAGCATCTTTGTAGTTGGTAGTGTGGTATTGAAGTAAACAGTGTTCACAGAAGCTGTGAAAACAGTCTAGTAGTTTGGGATCTGTGTATTGGTCATAGCAAATACTGCACTCCAGATGATCCTGGATGATTTTCTCCAACGCTGGAATCTTTGGTGGGTTTGAAAAAGCCATTTTTATCTGGAAATAAGTTCAAAAGAGCAAAACAATACTGAAACATTTAGTTTACAAACAACAATTTCAGTATGTCTTTAAACTAACTTATTAATGGCACCGAAACAACCAAGCACTTGTACTCGGCAGTTTGAATTTCTAATGGGATTTTAAAGTACTTAACCATTCATCAATGTGTGATATATGCACTGTATACTCAGTGCTTGCCCCCTAGTTATGCAGAAACAAATCCATGGGCAAGCTACTCGGGTTGGATTAAAACTGACATCTGAACTACCAGATCACCAAGCATCCCAGCACAGAGTGATGAGAATCATTGCTTACCACACAGCAGTGTACAGTCATACCCATGAAACTACTTATATGAATTCACTATCTGACTCTAAACATAATGCAGACTGAAGATGAGGTTGAGCTTCTTATTTCAAACCAGGGCGTCTACAAGAAACCCAGACACCATCAGACAAACATCATGACATAAAGCACTTGTAAAATGAAGATGAGGCCAAGTTTCTAAATTTAAACCAGGGAGTCTATAAGACACCCAGACACCCCTCTGACTAACATCATGACATGAGGCACATGTAAACTGAAGATGATGTTGGGTTTCAATTAAGACCAGGGAGTCCATAAGACACCCTGACACCACTGACTAATATGACACGAGGCTCATGTAAAATCAAGTTGAGATTGAGTTTCTTAATTCAAACCCAAACACCCTGACAAACACTAAATTGTTTCCGGTGGATTAATAATGTTTCAACACAGCTTTAGTACATTTGTATAATCACTGAAATCGACTTATAATTTCAAGTAGGCCTATCCAAGTCCCGAATGTTGAGTAAAGTTGAACTATTTTGCTATAATAATGTACTCACCTTGTTCCTGTGCACTGTAAACACTGTCAAATGTCCCAGCTATGCTAACAGTACTGAAGTATTTTTTCCTGCTGACTTCACAAACAAAAATCCACCCCAAAATGGCGCTGGCGACAAGATGTTTAACAGGTTTTAGGCTCATAGAGTCACGTACCAGATAAGTAGGATAAGTAGAAACAATGGGTTGCTATACTTGTAGCTGGCTGACTGGTACAGCCAGGTAGACCAAATAAACAAACAAACAATCAAGTGGTGGACTTTCAGCTTAGTACATCCATGAAGCTCAAAATACTCGAAGCTAAACCATTGTTGTTTGTTTGTTTGAACTTAAGTTAAACTTGATATGAATTTTCAAACAGTTAGTTACCATTGCTGTCTGCCTGTGTTGCACTCAAAGATTTGTTATCTGTATCTCAATAGGTGTAGTGCAAACAGTAAGTTAGAAAGCTACTGTACATGTAGTCTGGCTTTTTTTGGTAGTGTTTTGGACATTTTAAAATGTTTCAAAGTTTGTGATGCGATCAAGCTATACCTTTGGAGGTGGACATCGTCAATTTTGCTTACGGGCACCATGTGCTATTTTTAGACTGTTGTCATGTCGAGATAGCGTTCTTTCTACAGCCGTTTACTGCAGGTTAATCACATGTTTAGTACTAAAAATAGTCAAACTTCGAAGGCGTTTGGGCGCGGTACATGCACAGTGAACACCAGTTCTTCTTGAAACAACCCACAGTGGGCCAGCTCGAGGTCAAACTGCGCCAAAATTGTTGTATGCAACTAATTGAATTGCCAGTGAGCACTAAGGGGTTTTATGGCCCGAGAAAGACAATGGAACATATTTCAAAATGCTGTGACGTCACCAAAATGCTGAATTTTGATTGGCTTGATGTTCGGAGTCAGTGATTTGAAATAATACGCATCTTTTAAACAGTGTTAGTGGCTAGAAGAATGTATAAACAGCTTCAATTATCTGTTTTATTGTGATGAAACTTATTCAATGACTCAATGTCTCTTTGGTAGTAATGGCTTTATTTTATTTGTTGCGGCTGCAAGCTTTCCATTTTCTCTTAGGTTTGTAAAGAAATTCGCCTTTGGAATTTCTTATCGTTTTATATCGTGATGTGTTGAGAAAAATTCATTGCAAATTTCAAGTGAAACTTCAGCATTTGAAAGATCTTCCGAAGACCTGACAGCTTCGATCAACAGCTTTCTAGGTAAAGATGCCATTGTACTGAACTAATAATGATGAAAGTAAAACTGGTCTCGATATTACGTATACTCAACTGATGACCACTGAGAACTAACCAAGCTTTTTCGAGGTTCAGATTATATAAGGTTAATAAAAAACAAACGTATTTATCTCATCCCTGGACCACTCCACATCAAAATGATGACGGATTGTGCTTAATAGCTTTTCTGCTGAGGTACAAATCTCATGGGAATACAATCTGTCAGACTCTCAAGTCGTTAGGGGCTGTTTGATTTTGAACAAATATTAAACAAAGTCCAACAAGACCAGTCCTTTAAGTTGTAGGCCTACTGTTGACATGTAAATTGTTTTCTCTCCACTGTAAAACAACTCAAAGTCAATGATGGCCAAGTCTTTACAGAGAGAGTCTTATCTTTCTTTGATGCTGATCGTCTATACAACCTGACACATGCGCGAGTCGTATGGGTGGTCATGGTGGTTGAGGGGCCTACCACTTCAAAATGAATTATCTTCCAAAGTCGCAAAAAGTCGCAGCCAATTTTGATTTTAAACTGTTGCTGAAGGTTCAGGCTTCTAGAAAAAGTGAAAATTAAAGGGGCAATCGGCGGAACTATATTTTTTCTTTGCCTCTTAAGAAAAAAAATCACTTTAAAAAGGCATTTTATGTGGTGTTTCAGGCTTTTTCAAACAGTAAATAGAAATCAAAATGATTATAAATTAATTTTCATAAAATATAGACTCAGCAGACCTGCCAACCTTGTAAATTTTTTTTGAGTACCACATTAGCGCTGGGCATTAAAACCAGAAGCCCGTGCACGGCGGCAAACCCAGAAGCCTAATCAGAAAAACTAAATAACCAGATCGACTGTTGACACTGTATGTTCCAATTGCCTAGATCATAGATGCTAAACTCAAGTGGCAAAAAGTTGTTTATAAAAAATAAACAAATAAAAATAAAAACAAATTATTTTTATATTTTTTTTAAAATGGCCAGGGGTTTCCCTACGGGCGGTGAGCCCATTTTGACTGATTTCTATTCCAATAACATATATTAATATCTCCCCCTAATGGAAGTAAAACTAACAGAAACGATGTATAAATCTGACACTTCGATCGGCGTCCATGTTATTCAAACGGCGATGCAGAACACGTGCATTGTGTGCATGTACAGCCATGCATACAGCCATACAATGTACTGTAAAAGATTGACCGAAACTGGATTGCGCCATTCCCACCCCCTTTGTTACGCATTGGTTTATTAGTTTTCCAGCGGGAGTAAGAATTTAAAATATAGTTCTAGGCACAACCTCTTTTTTATCGAAGTGCATAATAATCACTCAGATGCAGGGTGTCTTTGTTCGGTTGTTTTTGCACGAATGACAGTTGAATAAATTGAGAACAAAATTGTCCGTTCGTGCTGCAGTTTTTAACACAGCGATTTAGATTTTGCGTCTTTTGCGTACTTTCTGCATATATTTCGTACCACTGTACTCAGATGTGAAAATGCGTGCATGGTACGCAAAATGCGTACAGGTTGGCAGGTCTGAGACTGTAAACAACTATCGACACGGTTTTCATGGCGTTATCTTCTATGAAATGCTCAGAGCATCAAGTTAAAATACTCGTTAGTCTTAACGATTTACGCCACATGTTTTACAATTTTGTGACTATACAAGGGTTTAACCCGTATTTTAAAGTGATTTTGTCATTAATTCTTTAATATAATATGCCTCTGGACCACTGGGAACATTAAAAAAATAGGAGTATTGATTTTTGAAACAATCATTATTTGCCTATTTTGGCGCAGTTTGACCTTGAACTGGCCCACTGTGCAACCTAGGGATGAACAAATACAAAATTAACTAGAGCGAGATTTGAACTGATGACTTCCTCTTCAAACTGAACTATCTACATGTACATGTAGGTGGTGGTTATGTCAAGATCTTTCTTCTAAGTGTCAGTCACAAGCCATACAACCTGTAACTGCCATGTAGCCAGGGATCACACCCAAGTTTACAATACAACCTGGGAAGCGGAAACAATGGGATCACCTTAAGGGGATGCAAATTTTGAATTCAAATATTAATTAAAACCTCAAGGGAAACTGACTGGGTAAATTTTCAATAATTTGGAGTTGTAAGACAGGCATGTTAAGTTGTTGAACTATGAGACCCTTTTATAAAGCACGTTTTATAATCTGTGGTAAACCATGCCAAAAACACTAGAGACGTTGTTCATTATCACTCAACTATTGCGATTCTCCCCTCTGCACTCAGCGCTCGATGTTACTAAAAACAACAGCACCCTCTTTCGTTGGACGAAAGAGAAGGCTGTTGGGAATTCCCCCCTAAAAAGTTCGCGCCACATCACACACGCACAGTCAGCGCTTGCACTGCATGTAGCGTACATATTGTGCATTGTTGATCAAAATGGGTTTAACGCGTGGGTCAGCAAGTGCTTTGACGTCCCTTTTCGACCAGATAAAAAGGTCAAAATGTTGTTATTTCTGTGCAAAAGATTGAGCGGGATTGCTGTTTTACAATCTGAAACAAACTATGAATTAATGATAAGTAGTTTTAAAGACATCAATACGATAACATTTTATGAAATCTTCAACATCCGTTTTGAACCGGAAGTTTAAATATTGTACGGGTTCTGTGTAGCATTTGTCAAACTTTTAACGACCTATCCGATGAAGTGTAGATTGTCAAAATCCGAATTATGGTTTTTGAGTTATGATTTTTATAAATATTAAACTTTGATTTATTGTAATTCGATGCCCGATGACGTCATCATGACGTAATTGAGTATGTGTTGTCTTGATACTAAGGTTCAACTATCTGTTGAGTTTCAACTTTCAATTCAAACTCAATCTTGAGTTATTCCGTAGATAAGTTCGAAAGTTGTTTTTTTAAGGAAAAAAACTAAGGCAAACTTTGACCTAAGGTAACGACCCGGAAGAAAAGGTCATACAAATTTGGTGTTAACTTTTCAAATGTTGCCCCACTCTTGAACTACATATGCCCAACTATGAAAATCATAGCTTTCATGTTCACTGAGATACAGCAAAAGACAAATGGTAATTTTTCAACTTTAAAAACCTTGTAATTTGACACCTGATGACGTCATTGTTTGCATGTCGTTGTCATATCAAGGTTCAAGTATATGCCAAGTTTCAAGTATATGCCAAGTTTCAAGTTTACTTTCTTTTACTTTTTGCTAAATCTGCAAGAGAAGGTTCAGAAGGAAGAATAAGAGGCAGAAAAAAAAAATCCAAAAACAAACTTAACAATAACAATAGGTTTTCGGCTAAAGAGCCGAACACCTAAAAAAAAAAAAAAAAATAAAAACAATAGGTTTTCGTGCACATTTTGCACGAACACCTAAAAATAAAAAAATTACAATAACAATAGGTTTTCGGCTGCTAGCCGAACACCTAATTATTACAAAGCGTGTCCCTTAAAAAGGATACAAGTATTGACAAAATTACATTTTGTTTTGTTCCATCCTGTTTTTTCCACATCGAGAAAGTTAAATAAGATTATCTTTAATGTACATGTGGGTGGCATGCTGGTGGCATGCTGGTGGTGTGTTGGAAGCGTAAACCTTCTCTACCCCCCCCCCCCCTTGCACTATACTGTTTTATGTAAGTTCCTAAGTCATCAGATTATGGGGTTTGAATCCCACATATGACACTAGTGTCGAACCTTAAAGGCACTGAACACGTTTTGTAATTGTCAAAGACCAGTATTCTCACTTGGTGTATCCCAACATATGCATAAAATAACAAGCCTGTGAAAATTTGGGCTCAATTGATTATTGAAGTTGCAAGAAAATGATGAAAGAAAAAACACCCTTGTTGTACAAATTAGTGTGCTGGCCAGAAGTCTTTTATTATTTTAGTGAGAAATTACCTCTTTCTCAGCATGACCCTTCTCAGCATGTTCAATGTTATATTCTAGAGTTGCTTTGAGCTAACGCATTCAGAAAGTTCTTTGGATATTACTGTAACCTTCCTAGTACCTAACACCAAGGATCCCTTCAGTGGTGATATCCTTATTCACCTATATGTAATGCTAGACGTACAATGTAGCTAAGGATGGTGCAGAAGTGATATTGCATGCAAAGTGCATGAAAACTAAAAGTGAAGTGCCTTGCCTTGCCTTGCAGTGTAACCTCATAAGCCTAGAGATGTAGAGAAGATGTTGAAGTAATCTCAGTTTTAGATGAGGAAGGGCAAACACCAACTAGAGAAAACCCATTCATTCAGGGCCAAATATCATAGAGCTGCCTTTAAAAGCACAAAAATAGCCATGCACAACAAAATTATGCTGAACAGAAAAATGTTACCAGCCCCCAAAAAACCAATGACAGATGTATCGTCTATGATTGGTATTACCGTAATCTTCGGAATATAGGCCGCCCGCGGTATAAGCCGCTATGCCAAGAATTTGTCAAAACAAGATTTATGCGTCAGTGTATAAGCCGCCCGGTGTATAAGCCGCAGTAATGACCACACACAGGGGGGGCGTGCGTGTTTGGCGGTCCTTTGTGGTGATGTACAGTGACTAGCGGACGGCATTTTGTAGCCTTAAATTGTACATCGCCACAAAGTGCGTCTTGCGTTGCATTAAAGTAAAAATGTACTGAAGTAACATGTATCGATCGTTATTGAAATAATTTATGAGAATGGTCTGCAGTTAAGTGGGTCTATTTTCTTTTCGTAAATTTTGAATGGTGATATATTTTGGGGTAAATATTGCCGAGATCTCGATATTCGTGAAGTTTTTTCGAGCGCGGAAAAACGGTTTTACCCCGCAGGGAGGAAGTGAGCAATTAAAACAAACAAGACTTGACTGTTTGATAAACTGCTGAGGTAAAATCACTGAATTTAATATTCATATTCCATGACAACAGAACGTCTTTACATTTTTATGTGCCTTTTTTTCACTAGTTCCGACTCAATTAATTAATGGTTTCTACCTCCACGATTGAAGGAACGTTGCGCGCGATCTCTGAAAGCTAGTGCCTCGCTTTTTATTCTTATACACGTGCACGTGACGTTTCATAGTCTTGGTTCGTGACTACACAAATGGAGCATTTTGGTCGTGGTGTGGTAGCGTTACAGGAGAGCGGTTAGGTTTTCGTGACTACACGACTGGAGCGTGTTGGAACCGAGACTAGACGTTTCCCGAACACATGGGGATTTCTCACTAAGGGGATTTCTCACTAAGGGAATTTCCCTTGCACCCTCGCTCCCACGGCTATATGCCGTTTCTTCATCCCCCGATAATAAAGTATAGCAAAGAGTAAGCACATTCGCGGGGTCAAGGTGATGAATAATATGGGATGGCAGTGGGATGGTAAGCGGCCTGTGGGAAGTACGTTCGTGCTCTGAAAATTATGAAGAAAGACAACCATGGCTAGAACAACTACTGAATGGTTAACGCTAGTTAGAACGGAGATTTGTAACCATTTATGGAAAACGTTACAACAACGTTAATAAACAACACTGCATGGCGATACCACACTGGTCACCTGCTTCTTCACGGCATTAAGTACGGTGCACGCAAGCGATCACCAGCGAAAGTCGAAGCAAGCATGGTGGACGCAAGTTTGACGACTCCTCGCAGCTCAAAAGATAAGCTGGGATTTTCAACATTTCGTAAAAACTATCACTATATCACACAGGCCATGTTTTACAAATATTTTACAAACGATCTTTTTAAAAACAAGTTTTATTGCTCGGTGTATAAGCCGCCTGGGATATAAGCCGCCGAAACGTTTAAAAGGGCCAAAATCAATGTATAAGCCGCGGCCTATATTCCGAAGATTACGGTACACTTGTTTTGCTTTCCAGGAATTTTTTAATCTTGAGTGAAAACACAATCCATGTGCAAAGCTCTTGTATGAAATAGAGTTAAAACCACACAGGCCTAGATTATAAACATAAACAATCAGAAAAGAAACCCCTCAGCCAACCTCAATGCCCACAAAAATAAGCTTCACAGGAAAATAATAATAATAATATTAATAATAATAATAATAACCAGTTCTTATATAGCGCATTTCACAATAACGTCTCAATGCGCTTTACATTAGTGCCCTGGTCATTGGGCCAATAACATTCCTTTTTAATCTTTCTCAGCTCCCTGGGGAGTATACAGCCTGTGCTGCAATTATATGCGCTACTAGGCTAAATCAATCACAAGAACCATCTCTGCCCTCACAGGTACCCATTTTACCCCTGGGTGGAGAGAAGCAATTATAGTTAAGTGTCTTGCTCAGGGACACAAGTGTCACGACCGGGACTCGAACCCACACTCTGCTGAACAGAAACACCAGAGCTTGAGTTCGGAGTTCGGTGCTCTTAACCACTCGGCCACGACACGCCACAAGGGAAAAGAGGAATTATTAGGACTTAATCTGCTAGAGACTACAATCACCAGTGGGTAAGGTGTGTAAATAGCATACAAAGATCAAATGATGACAAATGATGACAAATAAAGATGACGAATGTCAAAGATGACAAATGTCAAAAAATGACAAATGTCAAATGACAAAGATGAAAAATAAAATGTCATGTCTACATGTATAACCCCACCCCGATACAACAAAACACTGCTGCTGGATTTCAAATCCATCTTCCTAGTGTTATAATGATGCTTTTCCTGTTTTTTGCTGTGTCTCTTTAGAAATGTTAACTTTTCACTTTCAAATCAACGATCTCCAATGTAAAAGGAACCAATTTAGATGCAAACAAATAGTTAACAGTCTGATCTTTTTACCCTACATGTAGCTGAGACTTTCTCGAGAAAGACTCTGCTAGGGTTAAAACGTCAAACATTTACTTATTTTTTGCATTTATACCATAGGTCCTTTTGGTTAGTACATGTAAGCAGTTTGCTGTGGAGAATCAATTTATACTTGAAACATCTTGAGGGGAAAAAAAGTACAAACTTACAAAAAAATGACCGACTTGTATTAAATCTGAGTGTGTCAGAGTTTCACTACGAGTATGGGTCTGTCAAAAGGTAGGAAATCTCCATGGACCAATTAATTAAAACCAAACCAGCTATAGTGTACCTAGCCTGCCGTTCCAAGCCTGAGATTTCGTATTTTTCAGTCGTGCAATTTGCTAATGGGAAGGTTAATCAAGAAGAGGGCACTATTTCAGGTGGACAAAAAACACAATCAAAGACTTGAATAAGACTATAAACGTGACATGTGCCGAACAGGAAACGAACAGGGTCCATGGTTGAAATGCAATGACCACAGGCAATGCATTGACAGAGACAATATTTGTTCCTTTGATGATTTACATAGGAACAAAAAAAGGTACATGTAGCTAGAGTCCGAGACCAGTCTGGAGTCTCCAGCACTGGTTCAAAGCAAACCAAATTAAAAAGGAAGTTGGGAGAACTATTTGCTTAGTCACTCTCTATGGGAGGCCTATTTCCACAAATTGATGTCAGTGCCACCCCCCCATTCGAATTTTGAAATATTGAGATTAAAATACTGTAACAAATATTTTCTAAGCTTGACTGTCTTATCAATGTTTTAACCCTGAAGTAAAGGACCTGTATGGTTGCAAAGCCCCTGTGGTACGTATTTATGGTGGCCCTGAAGGGACATCGCATATCGCAAACGTGTGCGCATACGTATGCAATGTCGTGAAACAAATCGCGAATATGTGCGCACACGTATGCAATGTCGTGAAACAATTCGCGAATATGTGCGCACACGTACGCAATGTCGTGAAACAAATCGCGAATGTGTGCGCACACGTATGCAATGTCGTGAAACAAATCGCGAATGTGTGCGCACACGGTATGCAATGTCGTGAAACAATTCGCGAATGTGTGCGCACACGGTATGCAATGTCGTGAAACAATTCGCGAATATGTGCGCACACGTCTGCGAATATATTTGCAATGTCGTGAACGTTTATTGCATACCAAGTTGCATACCTTTGAATAAAATGTCTAATGATCTGGGGGGTTTCTTGCCCACAGTGAGATTAGCGGTAGTCATTGCAGCGGTAGTAATTGTTGTGAGGTAAGCGAGGCGGGTGGCGTATTTCTTTTTTTCCCAGGAGGGGGGGGTTAAGCACCATTGCCCACATATGAATAAGAAACAAAAACACTGTTGTACGTCCCACCCAGATGTTTGCTAATTTGAATGTTTTGAACATTAAGAGAAAAAAACTTGGTGTACATGTAAGAATGAACAATTTAAGTTTTGAATGCCCCAAAAATGAAATTGAATGCCACAAAAATAGGAAATGGAAATCTCAAATTGCTCCACTGTATAAAATTCTTGCAAAGTTGAATGAATATTATTAACAATGATCTGAAAAATGAGAAATAGGCAAAGAAAATCAATAAAACTGAAAAACACAGAAAACAAATAAATCAGTATTCTAAAGAGTATTGTAATCTAATGTACACAATATTAACTGGATGTATTAACAGGTACAGATGCTGATAACAGACCTAGGGGTACTTCAAACTGTTTATGTGTTTAAAGGTTAAGTTCATTATCAACAGCCATATTCTAATTGGCTTTGACCAAGAATGACTGATCTGCTAATGCTAGGGGTATGTTTTCTAGGCTGTGACCATTAACTGTTTCTGTCATTAGATACTGATGAACCAATGGCCAATTCAACTGAAACAGTTATTGGTAAAAACAGCAAAACTGCACCCTTGGGGTTAAGATCTTTCAAGGCATTTTAGGGCAAACATGGTGCAGCAAGTTCATACACCACTGGGAGCGAGGTTGTTCAATACCCCTTATTAGTCATGATTCTCAGACCCAGGTTTATCAGAGCAACCAGACTTTGTTCTCTGTCTGCTGTTGCTAGAAGTTCTTGATTCTCTCTTCATGGCTTTTTTAAATGAAATATCGCCTAACATCACAAGGCCTCGTAGAAACTTGAAGGTGAGGGCTACACTTAATTGATTTGGGCTAATGACCAAAATAAACTATCACCAGGGGCATGATGCCACCTACCCCTGGGGCTGAAACAGGGTTACCCCCATCACAGTGAGTAAGGATGTGGGCATGGGTATTATCCACTAGGAGCCTGGAGGGTAGAGCAGAATGCACTACCTTCCAAATTTGTTATGAAGCAATTATGGTTAAGTGCCATGCTCAAGGGAACAAGTGTCATGACCAGGATTCGAACCCACACTCTGATGCTGACAACACCAGACCTTATCCCTAAAATCCATCGATATCATAGAGTAAAATTTACCATTATTGCTAGTAATCTTCACTTCAATCAGTAGATTTTCCTTTATTTTGTTTTGTTTGGTGATGTTTCTCCATGTAAAATATATTGAAAGGCAATATTTCCAATGGTGTGGCAATCGTTCAAAATTTTGAATTAGATTTGTTTTCACTTCAGGAAATATTTGAACTTCTTCCTGATCCTTCAAGTAACTTCATTAAATCCTATACAATTGTACATTAAGGAAATATCTCTAAACTCGGAGCATCTTTTACAAGACAAGCAAAGTGAATGAGGGAGAGAGATAAATCTTCACTCGACAGAAATAATAATAGAGTATGAAGCATCTGCAGATTTATTGACAATATCAAAAGTTTGTAATATTTTTGCTTTAAAGGCACAGTAGCAATATACAAAATAAGTCTACATGAGCAATAATCCACTGTACATGCTGTAATGTCAATCTTAATATACAGATTAACAACCCAGTTCAGACAGTGCTCAAGAGTCGCACCAAACCAAATAGATTAGAAGCTACTCTAGGTCAACCCAAATAAATATTGGTTTCAGAACTTAACATGACATTTACATTAGGTTCGGCTCACAACAAGATTGACGTCTAAAACCAGCCACATTCAGAGCGACTGCAAAAGTTTACCTTTCAATTTTCAGCGAGTCCAGTCGCTCCAAACTGTTTCAGACATCAAACTTTTAATTTACTTAATTCGATAATTTGGTCTGGTGCAACTCTAGAGCGGTTCTCTGAACCAGGTGTAAGCATAGTTCAAAAAACAAATTAAGCTACTTTTAAATGTACTAAGCTTCTAAATACAGAATAACAATCTATAAATCCAGTAAAATTCCCTTTTAACATACATATGTATAAGTCGAACAGCAAACTCATTCACAGTAAATGTATTTAAAACACTTGATCATAAGGTAAACCTGTCCCTCAACATGAAAGCAAATCCAGATAGTTGAAAGAATCAGTAATTAAACACCTTTTTTTAACTACATAAAACAATCTTCATTATACATTGAAATTTAAATTAACTCCCTTTATAGGTCAATACCAAACTCATACACATGTATGATGTATGAAGTGTTTGTTTTTATATGACTTGATCGAAATGTACACCTGTTCATTAACATCAATACAATAACAGATAATTGGGAGAATCATTAGTAATAACAAGTATAAATATCAATAGAAGATATAAGAATACAGCAATGTACATAGACCATTATGAATATATGTCATCAGATACTTAATCAATTCCTAGAACAAATGTTTTATTGAATCAGAATCTAATGTTTCTGGTTCTACTTTTTCCACCACATGATCAGACTATTAATTGTATCTACAAGAGGAAACCTACTACACAGTTGCCCTGACTCTAAGAACTCCTGACTCAGAACTGACCCTGAATCTAGATCCAATTAGACCTGACCCATGTTTGGATCAGTCTGACCCAGATTCAGGCTCACACAGGAGTATTTAGAGTGCTTAGTATAAAGCCATCCAGCTTACCAGGGAAGTTGGGGGAACTCCATGTTTACTTATTCTCAGATTGCAATGTCAGTATGTTGGTAAACAACTACAGTTCCAAGTAGGATTTGAAACTGTGTTTGGTGGAGCTACAATCTGGTGAGGTTTGGAGTACGCAGAACAACTGTCTACTTTTATTATTCATAAAAAACCCAAGCGCCCGATAGCGACAGGTTAAAAACAAATCAGGATGTATTTACAGTTGATGTCTGACATAAAGTTTACAATAATCAACTCAAAATTGGTATCAGAAATTACCTTTTCATGCTCCCCTCTTTGCTAACCCGCAAATTGTTTTTACTATAGAAAAACAGACATACATGTACATAACTATTCATAAATACCTGGGACTGTTTATCCATTCTGATTGGTTAAAAGGAGATCACATGGCCATCTTAAAACGCATGATATAAACACAGTGAGAAGTACGCAGGTGCAAATTCACGCAACGCAATCAAAACATATTGGTACTGAATCTAAATCTATTTGTTCGTGTGCATAATCAAAACCATTGAGCATCGCTTGGAATTTTACCCTCTGTAAAACGAAGCCCGACAACAGGACAGAAATTGAAAATTTACAGACAATTTTTGGGGTGCAAATTTTGCAAATTTCTTTTATGCTTTTTAACAAAAAGTTTGTTTATTGAATGCAGATAAAAGAACAGTGACTGGGGCTTAACCAGCCATTTAAAACCTTGCAGGGTAGTGGCCATGTGATAAAGGACCTTTCCTTCTGCTTGGTCTTTTATTACATGGCCAGGCTCCTGTGGGTTTTAAACACCTGGTTAAGACCTTGTCGTCTCTCGTTTATTCCCTGATTAACAAAGTAAAACAGTTGTCTTTTTACAATTCAACCATGATGTTTACAAAGCAATTACTGCTCAACTAGTAGAGCATGTTATTAATTTTACAAATCATTAAAGTCTACATTGTCAATCTTGAATCACAGACAGGAAAAACAATGAAGGGACCACTTTTCTAGTCACATACATATGTAAGCAGTTTTTTCAGAGGCTGTACATTTTTAAGAACCTCACACCATCGAAATATCTTTCAACTTGGGAATGCACATGCAGGCTTATACTGAAAATAATTTAATTAATTTGAAGGTAATGCATTGCAACATGCAGCCAATGGAGGTATTCAAGAACAGGTGTTGTGTGACTATACTTTTAAGTGAAAGTTAAATGTCTGGCAGGAGAATTTTGGAGACAGTGCAGTTAATTTAGTTGTTGGTGCGGAAGGCCTACAAAAAGTGAGTTGAAGATATCAAGGCATGAATAGATGAGGGTATGGACTATCTCTTCAGCCTTTTGACTTAAGTATTTGCAAAGATAACCAAGGTTGCGCAGTTGAAATCTAAGTGATCTAGACACATGGCAGATATGATGATGAAATCCTAATTTAGGGATACCAGAAGGACACATCAATGTCAGAGATGACGTCAAGGTCAAAAGATTTGGCTGATGACTGGATGCTAATGTTGCCCACACAACTTTATTAAGTGTTTGCTTTGAACCCAGGAGAATGAGTTCAGACTTGAGTGATTGAGCAACTAGTAGAGCATGTTATTAATTTTACAAATCATTTTCAGAGGCTGTACAGTTTTAAGAACCTCACACCACCAATAAATGTTTCAACTTGTGAATGGACATGCAGGCTTATACTGAAAATAATTGAACTACAAATTTCATAAATAATGGAGGGTGATTTAAGAAAATTTAACAACTCAAATTTTTTTCAGTGAAAGCTTGCATACCATTCACATGCCTGAACAACTTTTGGTGGTATCAAGTAAAATTAGTTATCAGAAAATTTTGAGGAAGAGTTCAATACATTTAGGTATGAAATAAAATAACGTTGTGTTGGGTGTTCAACTGATATTATTGATCAATTGAACTCAATGCAAGTTTCAAATTAAAACTGATTGGATTATTGCTTGAATGAAAGAATGAATAACAAACAACTTTTTCAATTTTGGATTGAAATAATATTGAGCTGTATTGACACGTCGAGGTCATTTCATGTCAAAGTACATGTTGTACTTGTTGCATTTGTTTCTCTCACCATAATCATCATAATTAGATAACATTACACCTTGTTATAAATCTTCACTGAATTGAAGTCTGCCACTGCAAGCTGCTGACCATCTGATGTCAATGAGATTCCACATGGGTCGTACAGACCCTCAGCAATACAGCCTTGAAATCTACCCTGAGTGTCATACTTAAGAACATGACCAGTGTAGGCAACCCCATTGTACACTGCAATGTAGATAGCTGAGCTGTCACAGCATACACCTCTGCAGTGTCCAACTTGCTGACCATCAATGAGTGGTTTGATGGTGATTAGTGCAGCACCATTGTCATCAACAATGTCTACTTGTTGTTGGTCTCCACCACTGATGATAACTCTGTCCTTGCTGTCAATGGCCAAGTACCAAGGTTTTGTCTGAACTGAAACAGTGTCAATTAGTGAACCATCACTGGAGCAGTGTTTAGTTATAACTGACCTCTCCAAATCCCCCACAATGATTGTATCCTTCATGACTGCTACACTGTAGAGGTTTACTGCTGCCTTGCCCATTTCACTATGAGGCACTGTGTAGAATTCAAATATCTTGTTGCCATTCCTATTGTACATCTTGACAGAGTTGGTTTTATCTACAACCACTAACTGATTCTGGAATGCAGCAACAGCCCGAGGGCCTGGAAAACAAATGAACAAATGGATAGGACGCAATATATTGATCCTTCATTTGCAAAATACTCACAACCTATTTAATTTGTTTCTTGCAAACAAATACAATAGACACTATTCAATCTAAATTTGTTCCTATGTTGTAAAAGCCCTTTTTCATATGCCAATAATTCATGCACCACCTATTTGTAAGACATACAGTAGAATACTAACAACAATCTGTTACTACGTGACTACTATCAAGAGAACTAGGTACCTAAATTAACTGCTATTATTTATTTATTTATTCATTGAGTAATACAAACTTCTTTCTTTGCAGTGTTGAAAAGAATAAGGTTAATATTTAGAACAGTAGGAAGAGTGGATTCAGTGAACATATAGAAAGTATCTATAAAAACAGCCCTAGCCTGCAAGTCACATAATAAATCTATTTCTATGATATACACTTTGACTACCTATATAACCATTTCCCCCCACAAATATGCTCTGATTTTTGAACATCATTTTAACCCTGCAATAAGGGCTGTTGTCAGCAAATGCTTGCACACTTTATTATTTAAATTTCTTTAACCACATTGTACACACTGGTCAGCTCATATGCCATGATATCCTAAGCTGGCATGCCACATGTCCTAGAGGGGGTGTCAATCAACAGGGGTCAGTTATTTTGTTAGATCATAGAGAAAGGACGTGGTCCTTTCTCTATGGTTAGATGTGGGCAAGACAAAACTCTGCCAGCATCCTTTGTGTACAGGATTGGTAATTCAATTGTCAATGGCAGATGAAACCAATTTATAAGACTTGATTAACAAATAAGAAAACAAATATGCTGGAGTTGGAGATTGGACATTCGCATAGGTTTATAAAGCCAATATCGATGTTGCATTTTCATGGAATACTCTTTGACTGTCATCCTGATAACCAATCAAGTGCACATTTTCTCACTGTTAGAACTAAGATTTACAAATATTACACCTCTAACTAAAAGACTTTGAAAGGAACTTACTTGTCGATGTTTTGATAGTTTTCTTCGGGCGTCCCTGAGTGTTGTAGGTTGACACTCTGCTATTACTGTAGTCTGCAACTGCCATCTCATCCACAGGTACAGAGGCATCAATATCCCAAGCCCAACTGATTCCTTCTTTATACTCCAAACCAAGCTCCCACCTTGGTTCCTTCATATTCAGAGTACCCAGGG
Organism: Leptasterias polaris; assembly: GCA_037783415.1. Classification (NCBI taxonomy): domain Eukaryota; kingdom Metazoa; phylum Echinodermata; class Asteroidea; order Forcipulatida; family Asteriidae; genus Leptasterias; species Leptasterias polaris. The sequence goes on along the minus strand of JAZGTN010000004.1, from coordinate 4,888,570 downwards.
AGATATCACAAACCCCTGGATTGAATCTCAGATGGGAAAGGGTAGAATCTATCTTGGGTTGATTTTGATCTCCGAGTAATTTCAAGTCCTTACTGATAGTAGGATAGAGTGCAAGGAAGTCAGGAGCTGATGAGTTGTTGCTGGCATCTTTGGCAGTCTGCAGTGATTGCTGTATTTGCTGTGAGTTTAAACCCACTGTTTGCTCATATTCCTCCAATTTCTTGTTACGATCTTTGTGGATGGTGTTTATTTCATCCATGATGCGACTCTCTTGAGCTGTTATCTCAGCCCTGATATTATCGGCTGTAACTGTCACCTCTGCCATGGTTCTCTCAACTGCAGTGTCTAGGTTGTCTTTCATTGTTGAGACAGTTACTTGAGATTGTTCAAGGTTCTTCAGGATTTCTTCCAGGGGAGTAATGAGTTGAGCCAATGACTGTTTATATGTGGATGAGGCTTGGTTGCAGTCAATATACTCATGTTGTGGTTTACAGTGATCTATGACAGTGCAATCTCTACAAATCATCACATCACATGTTGTACAATAGAACCTCATCACTTCACCTTCATGAGTTTGGCATTCTGGATGACGTTTTTGTCTTCGACATTTCTTGACAATCTTACCTTCAAAAACATCTTTGAAAGTAGCTACTGTGTGGCTAAATAATGAAGGGATTTTCTGGTGCAGCTCTGTGCAGTTTGCACAGATAATCATGGGGCAGTCACAACAGAAATGTGTTGCCTCATTTTCCTCCTTGCATAGTTTGCAAACCAACTTGCTGTTTTCAAGAGAACTGACCTGCTCCAGTTGAAGTGCAAGACCAGTTAAAATGAAGTTAGTCTTGAAATCTTGAACACCCATCTCAGGCAGTTGTGTCTCCTTTCGACACAGAGGACAAATAAGCATCTTAGCATCTTTGTAGTTGGTAGACTGGTATTCAAGTAAACAGTGTTTACAGAAGCTGTGAAGACAGTCCAGTAGTTTGGGTTCTGTGTACTCCTCTTGGCAAATACTGCACTCCAGATAATCCTTTCTGATTTTCTCTAGAGCTGAAACCTGTGCTGGTTTAGAAGATGCCATATTGATCTGGAAAAAATTATCAATTAGAAACAATATTAAATGACCAAAAGAAAAAGCATTCAGTTTTTATAAACCACTATCAGTATACATGAACATCAGTTGCTAAACAATTATCTCAAATTGATTCCTGCACTGTACATATATGTGGGATTGCAATGAAACATATCATAAATTCAAAGTTAAAATTAAGTTTTCTTAGATGTACCAATCGTTGATAGATGTTAGAATACCAATTAATATCCATTGAGCCAATAATTTTTTTTTTTTAAGTTGTTAGTTTTAAGGCTATCAAGGTGAGATTTGTTTGTAATCTGAAGACAACTACAGCAAGCTAGTCTAAACTTCAAAAACAATCTAACAGCTCAAGAACTATCTACCAGTGCCAAAGAGTTTTTATTTTCTCTTGTACCAGCAAGAGTTAAAACGGTTTAGTGTTTCATTTTATTTTATTTGTTTTACATCAAACTTACACCTATTACTACTTGAAGACAAAAACCACATATACTCAAGTACTGGTTCTCAAGTGCCAGTAAGCACCAGTGCTCAAGTACTGGTGCTCAAATACGGGTGCATAAATCCAGGTAAGTATCGATACTCAAGAACCATTGCTCAAATATAGATGCTTATGTACCGGTGCTCATGCTTATCAAAAAGAAGGAAATGTCCCTATCTGCAGAACAGTAAAGAATAAGTTTGCCTATGATTTCTGAGGCTTAAATGAAATGACTAAATTTTTTTACAAGAAATGCCCGTAGACTTTTGGGACTTATTTAAGTAAACTAACGTAAGCCTTGGTTACCTGGAACCCTCTGTTGTAAAAGGCAAAAAACACCACGTAGCCTCGGTGTATACGATATTAATTAGGAAGACTAAGATTAAACAAGTACTGTAGACAGTGAACCTCGCTTGTTGAAAGTTTTTGGTTACCGCGTTCCGCACCAAGAATTACGATGAATAGGAAGGTCTTCTAAATGGTTTATGGGGATCTTTGTTGATGTACACCTGGCCACATCTTTGGGCCTTTCATCAAAAGAAAAGGAAGAATTCACTACACAGGTACAGTACTCAAGTACTTGAGTACGGATGTTCATGGTTCATGGTTCATGGTAATCAAATACCTGTGCTCAAATACAGGTGCTCAAGTTCTGGTTCTCAAATGTTCACATCTACACCTACTAACAACTAACATCTACACCTACTTGAACACCAAAAGCACAGGAACTAAAGTATTGGTTCTCAAGTGCAGTTGGCACCAGTGCTCAGGTACCGGTGCTCAAGTACTGGTTCTCAAGTGCAGTAGGCACCAGTGCTCAGGTACCGGTGCTCAAGTACTGGTTCTCAAGAGCAGTAGGCACCAGTGCTCAGGTACCAGTGCTCAAGTACTGGTTCTCAAGTGCAGTAGGCACCAGTGCTCATATACCGGTGCTCAAGTACTGGTTCTCAAGTGCAGTTGGCACCAGTGCTCAGGTACCGGTGCTCAAGTACTGGTTCTCAAGTGCAGTTGGCACCAGTGCTCAGGTACCGGTGCTCAAGTGCAGTTGGCACCAGTGCTCAGGTACCGGTGCTCAAGTACTGGTTCTCAAGTGCAGTAGGCACCAGTGCTCAGGTACCGGTGCTCAAGTACTGGTTCTCAAGTGCAGTAGGCACCAGTGCTCAGGTACCGGTGCTCAAGTACTGGTTCTCAAGTGCAGTTGGCACCAGTGCTCAGGTACCGGTGCTCATGTACTGGTTCTCAAGTGCAGTAGGCACCAGTGCTCAGGTACCAGTGCTCAAGTACTGGTTCTCAAGTGCAGTTGGCACCAGTGCTCAGGTACCGGTGCTCAAGTACTGGTTCTCAAGTGCAGTTGGCACCAGTGCTCAGGTACCAGTGCTCAAGTACTGGTTCTCAAGTGCAGTTGGCACCAGTGCTCAGGTACCAGTGCTCAAGTACTGGTTCTCAAGTGCAGTAGGCACCAGTGCTCAGGTACCGGTGCTCAAGTACTGGTTCTCAAGTGCAGTTGGCACCAGTGCTCAGGTACCGGTGCTCAAGTACTGGTTCTCAAGTGCAGTTGGCACCAGTGCTCAGGTACCGGTGCTCAAGTACTGGTTCTCAAGTGCAGTAGGTACCAGTGCTCAAGTACTGGTTCTCAAGTGCAGTAGGCACCAGTGCTCAAGTACTGGTTCTCAAGTGCAGTAGGCACCAGTGCTCAGGTACCGGTGCTCAAGTACTGGTTCTCAAGTGCAGTTGGCACCAGTGCTCAGGTACCGGTGCTCAAGTACTGGTTCTCAAGTGCAGTTGGCACCAGTGCTCAGGTACCAGTGCTCAAGTACTGGTTCTCAAGTGCAGTTGGCACCAGTGCTCAGGTACCGGTGCTCAAGTACTGGTTCTCAAGTGCAGTTGGCACCAGTGCTCAGGTACTGGTGCTCAAGTACTGGTTCTCAAGTGCAGTTGGCACCAGTGCTCAGGTACCAGTGCTCAAGTACTGGTTCTCAAGTGCAGTTGGCACCGGTGCTCAAGTACTGGTTCTCAAGTGCAGTTGGCACCAGTGCTCAAGTACCGGTGCTCGAGTACTGGTTCTCAAGTGCAGTTGGCACCAGTGCTCAAGTACCAGTGCTCAAGTACTGGTTCTCAAGTGCAGTTGGCACCAGTGCTCAGGTACCGGTGCTCAAGTACTGGTTCTCAAGTGCAGTTGGCACCAGTGCTCAGGTACCGGTGCTCAAGTACTGGTTCTCAAGTGCAGTAGGCACCAGTGCTCAGGTACCGGTGCTCAAGTACTGGTTCTCAAGTGCAGTTGGCACCAGTGCTCAGGTACCGGTGCTCAAGTACTGGTTCTCAAGTGCAGTAGGCACCAGTGCTCAAGTACTGGTTCTCAAGTGCAGTAGGCACCAGTGCTCAAGTACTGGTTCTCAAGTGCAGTTGGCACCAGTGCTCAGGTACCGGTGCTCAAGTACTGGTTCTCAAGTGCAGTAGGCACCAGTGCTCAAGTACTGGTTCTCAAGTGCAGTAGGCACCAGTGCTCAAGTACTGGTTCTCAAGTGCAGTAGGCACCAGTGCTCAGGTACCGGTTCTCAAGTGCAGTTGGCACCAGTGCTCAGGTACCGGTGCTCAAGTACTGGTTCTCAAGTGCAGTTGGCACCAGTGCTCAGGTACCAGTGCTCAAGTACTGGTTCTCAATAACAATATTAATAATAACAGTAGCCTCTTATTTCACCACAATTCTGTCACGCAGTGGCGCTTAACAATAAGAAAAAACAAAAAGCAAAGGAAAAAGATAAAAATATAAATATAATTTGGATTTTGAATTAGAGTGTTAACAAATAGGTTTTGAGGGCGAGCATGGGAAAAAACTGCAGTTACCCGAAGAGCCTAGGAGTCTAATGACCTTAGTCTGAGTAGAGGACTGTATGCCTGTATTGAATTCTGCATATAGACTGGTGAGGAGCCATGAATTGCGTGATAGACCAGCAACAGAACTTTGAAGGTGATACGTTTTGCAAGAGGCACCCAATGGAGGGATTCAAGAACATGTGACTATAATTATTTTTAAGTGAGAGTTAAAAGTCTGGCAGTATAAATTTTGAGATGTTGCAGTTTATTTGTTGTTGTGGCGGAAGGACTACAAAAAGTGAGTTGCAGAAATCAAGGCGTGAAGAGATGAGGGCGTGGACTATCTGTTCAGCCTTCTGCCTTAAGTATTTGCGAACATAACCAAGGTTGCACAGTTGATATTTACTTGGTCTAGACACATGGCAGATATGATGATGGAAGGGCATATTATTGTCAAAGAAGACACCAAAGTTTTGAGATTTGGCAGAGGACAGATGGATACTAATGTGGCCCACACGAATTCATTAATTGTATCAACCTTTATTAAGTGGTTGCTTTGAACCCATGTGAGTCTATCCATGTGTTGATGTCTCTGATGCAGGCCTCCAGTTGCATTGCTGGGGAAGAGATTGCAGCACAGGGTGGTGAGTGCCAGTCAGCACCAGCATAACCAGTGCTCAAGTACCGGTGCTCAAGTAATGGTTCTCAAGTGCCAGTCAGCACCAGTGCTCAAGTACCGATGCTCATCAAGTACTGGTTCTCAAGTGCCAGTCAGCACCAGTGCTCAAGTACCCGTGCTCAAGTACTGGTTCTCAAGTGCCAGTCAGCACCAGTGCTCAAGTACCCGTGCTCAAGTACTGGTTCTCAAGTGCCAGTCAGCACCAGTGCTCAAGTACTGGTTCTCAAGTGCCAGTAAGCACCAGTGCTCAAGTACCCGTGCTCAATTAAGTACTGGTTCTCAAGTGCCAGTCAGCACCAGTGTGCAAGTACCAGTGTTCATGGCATATTAACAGAAGTGTGAGAACAGTCGAACAAAGGAACACAAAAGGGACAATGCTGTCCTCATTTTGGAATCCTTTGTATACAAAAAAAAAAAAAAGGATTCCAAAATGAGGACAGCATTGTCCCATGTGTGTTCTTTCCCAGGCACAATGGGAAAAACATGGGCAAAATACGCAGTGTCCCATATGGGTATCATGTGGGGAAAATGTGGGCAATCCCATATGGGCAAAATATGCTTTGGCCCATATGGGTATCATATTAAAAAAAACATGAGTTGTAATTTGACTTCATTAAAACAAATCATTGTTAATAATACAAACAAAATACTAATTTGAAAGTCTTTAAAATGAACATGTCGTGGAGACATAATTTCTGTAAAGACATAAAGCAGATAAATACGGCAATTCCCCCACTCTCAGACATTGTTACATATTTGTAAATGTTATTTGAAGATCTTTCATGAAGATAACTTGTTAAACCTTTTGAGACAACATAACAAAAATTAGTTTGGGCCAAGTTAAAGTAACCCCCCCGAGTACAGAGATGACAGGGTAGTACTTGATTATCAGTAAATGAGCACCAGTGTTCAAGCACCAGTATACACACCGATACTTAAGCACTGGTGCTTGTGTACCAGTACTTGGGAACTGGTGCTTGGGAACTGGTGCTTGAGTACCAGTACATGAGCACAGGTACTTGAGCATTGGTGGTACTTGAGCATTGGTGGTACTTGACCATTGGTGCTACTCGTGTCATGTGTGTACAATGTATGAGACAGTATCCCAATACAGTATCGATTGTTGGACGGTTGCCAGCCTATAGCAAAGTTAGATAACAAAGACGGAGATGGAGTGGATTAGTCTTTGTTCCTGAAGTTCAAACGTGATTGAAAAACTAAAGTCGGTGTTTAATTTACCCTAAATATTGGGAAGGAGCCTAAACTTAGTTTGAGTCAATATCCGGTTAAGAAGTTACATCCAGTTAAAAAAAATCTCTTTTCATAATCTTTGATAATTAATCCCCTAGAAATTGATTATCTAATTATTGAAAAAAAAACCACTGTAATTAAAGATCAGCTGAAGTTTTAAAGATTTTGTAATGTAGCTGAGCCACTTAGATTTGTGTAATGAGTAATTAAACCAAACAAAGCAGTGTCTATCCCAATCATGCTGTACTCTTTCCCGCCCATTTAGGTGTTTGTGTTTGTTTACTATTGTTGGGGTGTTGCACTGCAGGACTTGCAGTAGACTACCACCACACAGAACAACAACTCCAGTCTTCCAAGCTAGACAGCTTGCCAAGAGTGGCAGAGACTGACCATTTACAATGTAGGTGTTTGTGTTTGTTTAGTGTTGTGGGGTGGTGCACTGCAGGACTTGGACTACCACCACATGGAACAACAACTCCAGTCTTCCAAGCTACACAGCTTGCCGAGAGTGGCAGAGACTGACTATTTAGGTGTTTGTGTTTGTTTACTATTGTTGGGGTGGTGCACTGCAGGACTGACAGTAGACTACCACCACATGGAACAACAACTCCAGTCTTCCAAGCTACACAGCTTGCCGAGAGTGGCAGACTGGCAGAAACTGACCGGGTCGCAGATATTGGATGAAACCGTCACAATACATAAAACAATTTATTTACCTGACATTAACAATCATGCACATGTAAACTTACATACGCATATACCAACAGAATGTACATAAATGTTTTATTCCAAATATCTGGCAGCAAAATGTTGGTTCTTATTTATTCTCAACAATTTTGCGCCTCAGGGCTTAAAACAACTTTTTAGGCTCAACACAGTGGGATTTATTTCTGGATTAATTTGTTGTTATCATTGTTGTTAGAATATCATTGTCACAATGAAACCCCGACCAGACTAGCTGGTAATAACAACAAACAATCTTTCAAGAAAGTCTTTTGATAGCCGTGGTCAGTTCATCAATGGTTCACATACAAAGAAGTCGAGGTACTAAGTTTAGTTTATTTAGCCATGGTTCTTGAGGGTCAGTTCGAAGGTCAGTCTCATTTTGAATAATGTCATGGGTCATGAAGTTTCTTTTGAAAGCGCGCAAAGGCTGCTGGGCTTCAGCGCGGAATGTGAAATTGGGGCGAGGCAGATTGATATGTTTTTTGACTACAAGGAAGTAGGGTGACTGTTTGCCGGTGCTGATGCATTGAATTTTCAGGCGAGTTTACACCGAAGTCAAGTTTCAGCTATTTTAGTTTTGGTTTTGTTTTGCCTTTGAGCAAATAATAAAATGTAAGAGCTGAGAAGAGAAGGGAAAGCCACCCTTATACTTCGACGAGACAAGTCTCGATTTACTTTAAAGAGGGAACACCCATAATTAACTGCGAGTATTAACGTTTAATATAAAGAAGTGTGGAAATTGTAGTTGACAATTAATATACCAGTATCTGTGAGATACTTTACGGCATGGTTTAAGGTCACTTTAATTGGAAAGAAGTAGAGAGGAAGTAGATATTTGTGACGTATTTGGTCACGCCATGATAAGTATGCTTAGGCCCCGTTTAGTGCCTTGTAATTATCTGCATTTTATCGTGTGTCAAGAAGACAGGAATTTGCTTATCAAGTGTGGTTAGACTTACTAACGGAAGTTTTGTGTTTTAGAAATTGTTGGCATTTTTGTTAACCGGAGTTTGATTCGCCGTGAAATGCAACATAAGAGTATCGAGTATTTAAGTACATTATTGGAAGAGGTGTAGATACAGTTCATTTTGTTGGAATTTGATAGTGATCGATTCATGGAAGAAACGTTTCCTTTATTATGGGCAGATTTTGTGAATGTGATTGTATTTGATGATTGGTAACTATTGTTTGTAGTTTGACGTATGGGACACCGGACACCCGGATTGGACCCAACGGGACCTGATTTCCTTATTCGTGAGGTCCGATGATGGGGACGGCGAATTAGCGAGGAAATGGAGAAGTCGACGCATATACGACTGCCAGTAGAGCCGTCGTAAGACGTGCATGCTGTATCAGGTGGGAGAAATTTAAAGGGGCTAAGTTTAGCCCGCACACCAGACGTCTGCGGACAAATGCCCACATAGGAAGAACATAAAGGAGACCAGCTATTAAATGGACATATCTTCAAGATGACTTTTTGGGCAAGATAGCCCATGAAGAATTAGAGCGTTAACTTTTGGGAGAAAGTATAGTGAGATAGATTTGAACACCGATGCGATGCAAGTTTAATTGATATAAATCTCACTAGTGAGATTTTCATTGATTATTACCAGCGTATAGATTTGTAATTGTGTATTTTGATGTAGATAATTAATTGAATACTTGTGAGTGTTTCTGTGAAACACTTATAACATTCTCAGTTCAGTAGAAAATGATTGTTCGTTTGTTTTATTCAGCGACTGCATTTGTGACCCCGCCCCACTCCTTTCACATCACAAATTCTCGGGATATCGTAACAGTTTACTGCAAATATGGTAAACATTGGTGCCAAAATCATCCCTTGACAGATTTTACATCAATGAAACTGAAAATTAATCTTAGTTGTATACTAAGGTTCTCACCTACATGTATACACAAATGAAATATTTTAGATTCTAGAAACCATACAATTACAAGCACAGTGGCAAAATGTTTACATGTAAAACATATCATTGTTGAAATATGTTGTTGCTTTCAGTATATTTAGAAAAACATTTGAAAAAGTGCCTGTAGAGTTATTCTGTTTCATCGTTATAAAACCAAAATTTATAAAACTGTAAAATTGATATTTGTATGTATCTACGTACATGTAGGCCTCTCAAGCTAGAGTATTGAGCAAAGTTGACTCCAGTTCTGTACTCACCTCACTGTGCACTGTTAACCACTGTCAGTTGTCACACATACCTCTGCCAAGTCTGTAGTACTGTCAGGATTGTCCCTTGCTTTATTGCAAACAAACTGAAGTCTTATTTTTATTTAGAATGCAGAACGCTTTGCACAAGCAAAACTATCCTGGTAACACGTATAAACATGTACATGTAGCATGTCACGTACAGCCAGTGTGTTCCCAGACATTTGTATGTACTACACACGTACTACAGTACTGTGTACGAGTTGACAATGAACTTGAGTGTCAAAGGTCAAGTAGCTACACTGTTGCATGTCTGGATTGTTATCAATGAATGTATTTGTATACAACTCTATGAGTACAGTGTATAGGCTATTGAATAAGTGATTTGGTGAACTTGATTGAACTTGAACCTTTACTGGACCATGTACAGTGTATACATTGTGGATTTTCACTTTGGTTATTAAAATGCCCTCCGATAATAAAAGATGTTTAGTGAGCTGAGTATTTAAAGGCTGAGAATTGTACTTCTACAAAGTGGGTCAAATTAATCAGTCAGTTTATTTGACTGGTGCATGGCTCACTCATGGTTTTTATTTATATAAACTGGATCCCAATGAAATGGTGAAGAAGACTTTTATATCAGCACAAACAAAAAATCCAAAAAGCTGATATACTTTCATCTTTTCCTATCAGCAACAAATTGAAGATTGGGCTCATAGTGACATATGATGTGATGTTAAAAGATACAGAAAGTGGATTTACCTTGATGGTGTAAAGTCAGTCTGCAGATTGCTGGAGTTTCAAACTTGATCTTGTTTTTGTCTGCAAAATATAAGAATTCATTCTAGTTTTAGTGACCATCAAAGTGTGTACAGAGATTAGACGAGTGACAGATATGAGACTTGTACTTAATTTCATATCACCTGCAACATCTTGACATTCTACAACTTTATAATTTACTGAAGACGTACTGAGGGTCCTAACAAAACAGGATTACAGAAACATCAAACTAAAAGTGGTGAACATTTCATGGCACCAGCATTTGTGTTACAATGACCATGTTTTATATCAACATATTAGGACAAAACAATTGCGCAACTACTTCGTTTTGGGATGATCTCAACGCCGTGGTCTCAAGAATGGATCACTTTCTTCCCACTGATTTGACTGTATTATTCTCATGGGAGATTTCAACATTGACTGTAATCCTGCAGTAGCCGACTCTCCGAACCGCTCTCGTTTGTATGAATTTGCCGACTCGTTAAACCTATTTCAGCTTGTCACAGACATCACCCGTCCCCCATGTAGTGATGATACCATTTCTTCTGGGTCCACCATCGATGACATGATGTAATGTTAAAAGATACACAAAGTGTATTTACCTTGATGGTGTAATGTCTGTCTGCAGATTGCTGGAGCTTCAAACTTGATCTTGTTTCTGTCTGTAAAATATAAGAATTCATTCCAGATAAAATTACCAAGTTTTATATCAACATATTAGGACAATTGCTTCACATGAATCTGAATCAAACATATCTCTCTACAAGATGAACGTTTTTTCTGACCCAGTAAAATCAAGAGATAATTTCTACACCTGTAACTATGTCTTCAAAACTCTTCTAATGTAGGTTTTATTTTAATTAACAAATATGACTTTTGACAAGTATGAATAAATAATCATATTCAAAAAATATGTTTTTGACAAATGATGGAGAAAAAAAAACTACATTCATCTAATTCGTTGGTCACATTCTTGAGGAAGAAAGAGAAAGGGTATGCTATATTGAAGGGGGTTCATGCACACTCAAATTTATTTGCTTATTGTGATTTGGCAAATTCTCTCCTAAAATTAAAACTTCCTTCCTTGTCTTCTCCTTGTTGGGGTCTATGCTAGTACCAGTGTTGTATGACTCGAGTCCAGGACTCGGACTCGAGTCCGTCTCGAGTCACAATTTCGGTGACTCGGACTTGACTCGAGTCACGTCTGCAAAAGACTCGGACTCGGACTCGACTATCATGACTCAGACTTGTACCCGAGGACTCGTGACTCGAGTCACGTATTTTCACAAACAATACCTTTTTTAATATTAAAAACAATTCCGGTGATCCGATCGTCATTCCCGGAGTGCACATGGAGTTAACGTCTAGCACAATAAATAAGTTCACTGTCGTATGGTGTTACAAGTAATAGTGTTCGTGATTATTGTGTAAATGGCCATCTACGTACAGCGCGTGTATGTTCGATTCGTATGTTCAATACGCATATAACACTGGGATGCACGACACGTATTCTGTACGTATTCTGCAACGTTAACACCATAGCCACTGCTTGTGCTTGACGCATAATACCAGGGAATGGCATGTCTGGTACCTGTAAAACACAGCCTGCATATTGCACTGTGATGGCTGTGTGTTGTTTGCACCAGTTTCTACACATGGTCGACACACACACGACGTCAAGCTTGGTCACGTCACTTGTAAAAAGTAGTACAACATTTTTTTAATCATGGCATCTGCCGTTCCGCCCCGTATTGTTTCTTTTGGTTATACCAACTTTAACAAAAACTTTAACAGAGCTTTGTTTAAAATATGTGTTTTATTTTGTCATTTCCAATTCTTATTTTACGACATTTGGTTTGCAATCATAGGGTGCGTTCGATTAGCTTCCCCGGGTCGACCCCGGTCTGCTCATCCGGGTGAGCCCCTAACCATGATCATGAGCTAATCGAACGCCAACTTCCCCCAGCAATCACACCGATGCATCTTGGGACAGCCGACCGGAACTACTTCCATTTTGTGCCGTAGGTCAGATACTTTCCATGGATTCACGAAAACATCGTAAATTATTCTCAAGGTAAAGCTGCAACATTAAACAATTTGTACAACTCCACAGTGATACAAAGGTACCCGGCTTCGAATAAAAAAATACTTATTGCTCACAAAAACGCTGTTGTAATGGCGAAAATGTGTGTCAAACTTCCTAAAATGTCCCGCTGAATTACAAACAAAATGGTGGCCATTGAGAAAGTTTTTCGCCGTGACGTCATGAACCAGGGGCAGCCCCAAGTGACCCGCTCCACAAGCAGGGCACTTGGGGCCGGGGCTGACCCGCGTGAGCCCTGCGAATGATTCAAAGCTATTCGAACGCACTGGGGGAAGACCTGGGTCGACTCGGGGAAGCTAATCGAACGCACCCAATATTTAAACAAGTGACTCGTGACTCGGACTCGGACTCGGACTCGGACCAAGTGACTCGTGACTCTTGACTCGGACCAAGTGACTCGGGACTCGGACTCGGACTCGACCCAAGTGACTTAAGACTCGGACTCGGACTCGACACAGGTGACTCGACTACAACACTGGCTAGTACAGTGATTAAGTTGGCTTTTCTGAGAGTCCTTGGCTTCACAACCATAACTAAAACAGCGAAGCTGCCATGGCGAGCTGCCAATCGCCCAATAAAACAAATGACCTATAGAAAAAACACAATCATTTGAAAAACTGGAGTTTGGGGTTGGGACAGAATCAATTATGCACTCGACCTTACCTGTTGGTTTAAAATCGGAGTAACAGAGGGGCTCAGGATGGGTGAGGATCGACCGGGCGTATGGAGGGCAGAAGGGTGATTTACCTGAGATTTGACAAAGATAAAAACCAAGTTAAGATACTTATAAATTTATAAGATTTGCACATTTGGAATGGTCCATCTTTTAGCTCAGTCAACTGGAAACAGTTTCATAATCAAGAGTTATATTCTTTGATAAGAATCTGCATGTCAGTGGCAAAATTTGATACAACATTCATGTCATTACATCATTTCAATAAGAAGTTAAGGACATTAAATTTTTCTAATGCTTTAGCCTATTCATATGGAACCAATAATTGTCATATTTTTGATTATAAGTTTTCTTTAGTTTGAATCTGCAATTGCCAATGACAAAATTTGAAATAAGTTTCAAGTCAATACAACACTGCAGTAAGGAGTTATAGCCACTCTAGGTTGTCTTTGTCTTAGCTCACTCAACTGTAACTGGTGTTATTCTTATGAATTTTAACCTTTCATATGAATCTGCTTGCAAATTTGATACAATTGCAATAAGGAGTTATGGACATTCAAGGATCTCATAGTTTTAAATCACTCATCTGGAACCGGTGAAACAATCTCGAGTTTTATTCTTTGTGTGACTGTACAATATCTGCTTGTTGCCTGGTTTTAAGTCAAAGTTATGAGTCAGTTTTAAAACAACATCATTTTTTTACTCTGACTTTAGCTCTTTAAAATCCAGGTGGCAATGTTAAGCCTTGCATTGTTTTATTCACAAAAACTTCAACATTTCCTTAAAAACATGGTGAGAACCACAAAACATGACTGTCACTGTAGACTGACCTCACTTTGGGATTTTAGATTTCATAAAAAAAATCAACACTTAAAGGTTAAAGCTTCATCCTAAAACTTGACATTCACACGGAATGCAGACAGCCGGACAGACGGATATTGTCATTACATAGGCGCACTCTGCTGACAAAATATGGTTAAGTCCTCCCAGCCTCTTTGTACCATATCAAATATATTTTGCTGGCAACTAAACTACAATAGCTCTTTTTCACTTTTTCTTCTTGCACAGGTTAGCTGTTGTTTTTTTGATTGAGCTGTATCGATCATGCAGAATAAAGGAGGAACAAAACCTGAATGAGTAAACTGACTCCATCTTGGGAAAAAAGATCATTGTGAGCAAAACAGCTTTCGCGACTTGTACCCGAAATGCGAACCATTGAAAGTCAACAACATTGAGACAAACTATTGGACCATTTACAAACCTTAAAAACTGAGCCATAAACCTTTTAAGTTATAATATTTGAGTTATAGACAAAGTAGTGGGCTAGATTTTACTTGATCTTACCATAGAGCTAGGAACCGATCTCACTTGGCACCCTTAAGCAATTGATCTCACTTGGCACCCTTAAGCAATTGATCTTACTTGGCACCCTTTTTAAGCAGTTGATCTCACTTATGTCACCCTTATGCAATTGGTCTCACTTATGGCACCATTATGCAACTGATCTCACTTATGGCACCCTTGGGCAATTGATGTCACTTGACACCCTTCAGCAATTGATCTCACTTGGCACCCTTAAGCAGTTGATCTCACTTATGTCACCCTTATACAATTGATCTCACTAAATGGCACCCTTGGGCAATTGATGTCACTTGGCACCCTTATGCAATTGATCTCACTTGGCACCCTTTTTAAGCAATTGATCTCACTTGGCACCCTTATGCAGTTGATCTCACTTATGTCACCCTTATGCAATTGATCTCACTTATGTCACCCTTATGCAACTGATCTCACTTGGCACCCTTGGGCAATTGATCTCACTTGGCATCCTTAAGCAATTGATCTCACTTGGCACCCTTAAGCAATTGATCTCACTTGGCACCCTTAAGCAATTGATCTCACTTGGCACCCTTAAGCAGTTGATCTCACTTATGTCACCCTTATACAATTGATCTCACTAAATGGCACCCTTGGGCAATTGATGTGACTTGGCACCCTTATGCAATTGATCTCACTTGGCACCCTTTTTAAGCAATTGATGTCACTTGGCACCCTTTTTAAGCAATTGATCTCACTTGGCACCCTTTTTAAGCAATTGATCTCACTTGGCACCCTTATGCAGTTGATCTCACTTATGTCACCCTTATGCAATTGATCTCACTTATGTCACCCTTATGCAACTGATCTCACTTGGCACCCTTGGGCAATTGATCTCACTTGGCATCCTTAAGCAATTGATCTCACTTGGCACCCTTAAGCAATTGATCTCACTTGGCACCCTTAAGCAGTTGATCTCACTTATGTCACCCTTATACAATTGATCTCACTAAATGGCACCCTTGGGCAATTGATGTCACTTGGCACCCTTATGCAATTGATCTCACTTGGCACCCTTTTTAAGCAATTGATCTCACTTGGCACCCTTATGCAGTTGATCTCACTTATGTCACCCTTATGCAATTGATCTCACTTATGTCACCCTTATGCAACTGATCTCACTTGGCACCCTTGGGCAATTGATCTCACTTGGCATCCTTAAGCAATTGATCTCACTTGGCACCCTTAAGCAATTGATCTCACTTGGCACCCTTAAGCAATTGATCTCACTTGGCACCCTTATGCAATTGATCTCACTTGGCACCCGTATGCAATTGATCTCACTTGGCACCCGTATGCAATTGATCTCACTTGGTACCCTTCAGACCCAACAGAGACCCAACAGACATGAATTTCACTCTCCGTCTTCTGCAAGAGAAGGCCACTGAGCAAAGACGACCACTGCAGACCTGCCAACCTTGTAAATTATTTTTGAGTACCACATTAGCGCGGCGGCATTAAAACCAGAAGCCCGTGCACGGCGATAACCCAGAAGCCCAATCAGAAAAAAAAATAACCAGTTCGACTGTATGTTCCAATTGCCTAGATCATAGATGGTAAACTCAAGTGGCAAAAAGTTGTAAAAAAAAAAAAAATTTTTTAAAAAAAAAAATTATGACATTTTTAAAAAAATGGCCAGAGGTTTCCCTACGGGCGGTGAGCCCATTTTGACTGATTTCTATTCCAATAACATTTATTAATTTCTATGAAAAGCACTGTTGAACAATGTTCCTAAATTCTTAGTAACTTACTCGGCATGCAAATAACTTGACAATAAAAATGCGAAAGGTTCTATCTTTTCTTTGGTTGCCCAGTAAACGGACAAACGAAAGCCTACCGTAGAATTTTCTAGTTCCACCTAAATTCATCATTTGTTTCTCTTATAAACAGAACACAGGCCATTAAATTCCCATTATTCTCCGCTAATAAAAGTAAAACTACATGTACCAGAAACGATGTATAAATCTGACACTTCGATCGGCGTCCATGTTATTCACACGGCGATGCCGAACACGTGCGTTGTGTGCATGTACATCCATGCATACGGGTACAGCCATACAATGTACTGTAAAAGATTAACCGAAACTGGATTGCGCCATTCCCACCCCCTTTGTTACGCATTGGTTTATTAGTTTTCCAGCGGGAGTAAGAATTTAAAATATATTTCTAGGCACAACCTCTTTTTTATCGAAGTGCATAATAATCACTCAGATGCAGGGTGTCTTTGTTCGATTGTTTTTGCACTTGGGGTCGAACGAATGACAGTTGAATAAATTGAGAACAAAATTGTCCGTTTGTGCTGCAGTTTTTAACACACGCGATTTAGATTTTGCGTCTTTTGCGTACTTTCTGCATATATTTCGTACCACCGTACTCAGATGTGAAAATGCGTGCATGGTACGCAAAATGCGTACAGGTTGGCAGGTCTGCCACTGTATTGTTTATGTTAGCGTTCTCCCTTAACAGTGGTTGATCTGGTGGCCAAATACCAGTTATAATTTCAGAGGACCAGTCAAAATTCTGTCCGAGTGGTTCGGCTGGCTAGTTGCTTGCTTCCAACGTAGATGTGAACCACCGACTGGTTTCAAACAAAGGTACCACACAACATGACAGTGTAGTAAGAAAATCGTAAAAGATGTGGGCCAGTTAAGATGTTGGAATGACAACCTGACTGGACCCCCTGGCCATAAACAGTCACTGGAAAAAGTAAAAGGTGAACCCTGCATGTGTTTTTTTAAAACTTTGCACAAGCCTATGACAGTGTTGATCACCTGGCATTGTGGAAACTGATGCAGAAATACAGACGTCAAGCAAAACTCACCAACATCACCTCCAGCTTGGACGGGATGAACAACCAGGTTTCCATACTCATCAGAATTCTACAGGATTGGCCAAGGTGTCAAACAGGGCCGTTTTTGATCCAACCATTTACGGTCTCTTTCAGTACGTGGATAAAGCTGTTGGAATGGATCTTTGTTGTACAGCTCAGCAAAGCAAGGTGTATGGGTGAGAACAAGCACACAGCCTGGTTCCACGCTCAATATCCTGAGAGGGGGAACAAGGTCGGAACACCATGAAAATATCTATACAGAGACAGAGGCTGGCTACAGATCAACAGTGGGAAAGAGGTTGGCTACAGACCAATGATGGGAAAGAGGTTGTAACGTTTATCCCAACCCTTCACCAACAAGATTAACATGATGCTTCTGCACTGTATGTTATAAATAAATGCCCTGGAGAAGCTCCAGCCCAAATGTGACAACAGTAATCCATTAGTGTACGTATAGGAGTTTCAGACAGGCGCTCTAGAATCGCACCCCAAACAAATAGATCAAGAGCAATTCTAGGTCGACCCAATTAAATTTTGGTTTCATACAGGCGAACTAAACAAAACATTTACATTAAGTTCGGCTCATGACAAGATCAACAATTCATACTGTACTGTATTGTTTTCTAAAAATGTTGACATAATTGTATTGATCGTTGATCAATATTTATCTGTATGTATGAAAGTATGAATGGAAAGAAAACACAAACAAAACAACCAAACAAACGTCTGAAACAAAGGCGCTCCAGAGTCCTTCCAAACGACTGCAACAGTCGATCGTTTGACTTCTAGCGCGTCCAGTCGCTCCTATCTGTTTCAGATGTCGAAATTTCATGTACTTAATTCAATAATTTGGTTTGCCGCAACTCTAGAGCACCTGTCTGAACCGAGTGTTATACCGGTAGAAAGTACATGTAGCATCAAGAGGTAAGAACTCCCGAGCTCAATGAAGACAATCAACTCACATGGAAGCACTATTTGCAATGCCTGATGAGATACATTGTAAACCTTTACCAACTGGCATTAGTGGAGAAGTCAAGTTCAAGAAGGAAAAAATCTAATACCTCAGGCAAAGTTGATGCACCCATATGAATGGATGGAAATGTAACATCTCTAGAGCGAGATAGAGACAGTAGTTTAGTCTTCTTTGGGTTAAAGGTTAGCCATTTCTGCACATTCTCCAAGTCATCACTCAATGAGACACCCACCTCACAGCGAGAAGTGTTGGAAGAGTTAGGGGAAACACAGAAGAGAGTTGAATCATCAGCATACATAGCGAGCCGAGACAAAACTTCATCGGGGAAATTGTTAATGTAAACCAACTGAGATGCATTACAGACGTAGCTTATCTTACAACCCACTCTTCACAGAGGCAATTTCCCCCAGGCATTGCATTGGTGCCCCTTGAAATGTTCCAATAGAAATTCACAATGTTCTCATAGAGGTGCCTTTGTTTGTTGTTGTTTATTTCGGGTGTTGCCCTCGAACTGTGATGGCTCTCCATAGAGTTCTGTCCAGCATTGCTGTCCATAGCTCTGCTGTCTCCAGTCAGGAGTCTTTCTCCAAAACATCTAAGTAGGTCAACTTTGGTCTACCACATTTCCTGCATCCATGTTTTGGTTCCCAATGAATGAGTTTTGATGGGCTGCCGTGGGGCACTCCGAAGACTTTTTCAAACACAATTTCAACCTCTACCCTTGCAGGTACCCATTTATACCCCTGGGTGAAGAGAAGCAATTATAGAAAAGTGTCTTGCTCAAGGACACATGCGTCACGACCGGGACTCGAACCCACACCCCGATGACTAAACCACCAGAACTTGAATCCGATGCTCTTAACCACTCGGCCATGACACGCTAATAGCATCAAATTCAAGTTCTGGTGGTTTAGTCATCGGGGTGTGGGTTCGAGTCCCAGTCGTGACGCTTGTGTCCTTGAGCAAGACCCAGGGGTATAAATGGGTACCTGCAAGGGTAGGGGTTGATATTGTGTTTGAAAAAGCCTTCGGAGCGCCGCGGCAGACCAGGGCTGTATACTCCCCAGGGAGCTGAGAAAGATTAAAGGAATGTTATTGGCCCAATGACCAGGGCACTAATGTAAAGCGCATTGAGACGTTATTGTGAAATGCGCTATATAAGAACTAGTTATTATTATTATTATTATTATTATTATTTTATTAGTCAGGTGCATTTGTTATGTAATAAATAATAATACAAAACAATTCATTCCAGTTACCCCAAATTTTTTATATTTTTTATTAAATATGCAGGTTTAATAAGCCATTTGCAAATTAGATTTGTTTGGGTAAAATGACTTGGTTAGTCACAACTGACCGCTTAAATTTGAATTCGTCAGACTATAGAGCCAGCTGCTGCATGTTTCAAATGGTTCAGGGCAAGCTTTTGTATAGCAACTTGCAGATGAGCAAACCCTGGTACTATTGTGCCATACACACTCATTCAAAATTGTGATGGGACTGGGTGTTCGCCGTCTCTTACGTAGCTACGCAAAAGCTTGCCCCGAATCATGTGACGTAGCAACTGTCTAGATAGTCCGAGGAATTCAAATTTAAGCGGTCAGCTGTGACTAACCAAGTCATTTTACCAAACAATTCAAATCCAACTCCTAAAATGACTCATTTCACATACAAAAATATCAAGCCTTATAGCTTAGAGTACACCACAAAAATGAGTTTTGAAAATTCATGCATTAAAGCACATGTATCATTGGTAATTGTCAAAGACCAGTATCCACACTTGATGTGATTCAACATATACATGAAAAAACAAACCTGTAAAAGCTTAAGCTCAATCAGTCATTGGAATCACCAACAAAAAGTTGGAAAAACCTCATGTTTTTACACATTGAGTTTTTGACTCGTTAAGAGCAAAACTAATTGTTTTACTTATTTCTCAAAAACTATAGCATTTCAAGCAAACAAATTTGAAAGGGAGTTTCTCATGGCCATCTTTATACCAATAACCTTATGCGAGAAAATGTGAACATTTATATTTTTACAAACACCCTTTTTTAAACATGTAAAAATGGTTTAAAATGCAGTTGTATTTGATACCTTTCCAGTGTAAATTATGTCAACATTCAATTACATCAAATTTCAAACATACGGGTCTTTAAATTTGTGTACAAGAAACTTTTAGTACATTCTTGAATTTTGACGATAATCAAAATTGGCATTGAATTTTACCTCTTGACAGACGCAAACATTCTTCTTTGGAATGTACAGAACCACTTCTTGTTGATTTCCAATGGCGTAATGTTTCAAGTCTCACTCTGAAAGAGTATTGAATAAAATGACAATTTAAACCATTAAGGCCACATTAAAAAAAACACTTGTTGATCGTCCCCGCCCGACCGTTCAAAACCCCCCGACCCCATTTTTTTTTTTTTTTTTTTTTTTTTTATCATAAAAAACGGCATTTTCAATGATATTTTCAGTCAAATTTGGCTCTGACATTGTGTTGATCTATTTTTCCCATGTCTGGATATCTCTTTATACTTTTACTGCCCAGATTTTTCAGCTGATATTTTTTCAAAATCTATAGGTTTGAAAAGATGTTTGAAGAAGGTTTTTATTCATGTTGGCAAAGCAAGAACAATTCTTCAAATATTTACTGCGTTTTAGTTTTTTGGAGTTAAATGGGTTTAACAAAACAATCAAAAACACACAAACCCTCTGTTCTCTGTTTTATAGTGATTGTGATGATTTCTTTATTCTTTATTTCATATTTGGCCATGTCAACAAAAATAAATAAAAAATAAAAAATAAAAATAAAAACCACCCCCCGAAAAAAAAAGAAGATCAACAATTTTTTTTTTTTATGTGGCCTAACGTCACAAAAATGAATTTGTACCTGAAAAGTTGAGTTACACAAAAAAACAGTCGGTTTCCATTTACAACAATTATGTACTGGAATTGGTACGTAATTTATTTGTTCATTCACTTTCATCTGTCCTTGTCGAGCTTAGTGTTTGAGAGAGATTTTTTTATATACAGTGTATGAGAGATTGCCTAACATCACAAGGCCACGAACAGCCACTTCAATGTGAGGGCTATCGACTAAGATCAACTGCCACCAAAGGCACATTGCCACCTACTGCTGGGGATGAAACAGGGTTACCCACTTCACAGTCAATAGGGATGTAGGCATGGGTATCATCCACTAGGAGCCTAGCTGGTACAGTTTTATAGTGTGTGTACATGTACTACAAGTTGACTGGTGGGTACACCCAAGTTAATTTTTTGAAAACAAAATAAATTCAAACAATTAAAATAAAACAAATTAAAACAAAGTTTGAAAAAATTAACTAAACAATCTACAGAGCTTTGAAGGCCACTTATCCAGAGTTATAATGATTTGTATGAAATAAAACAGTTGTGTGAAACCCAACCCATTAAAAAAAGTTACCCTTAAAATATACTGTGTGTTTTATTTTATTAAAGCACGGTAAACTGCTGGATTTGTTCGAAGTGAAGTTTACTGATCTCATGCTAAAATCAGACCACTCTGACTTGGGGTCCAGTGTACTAATCAAGCAAGGCTTGAATTTTACACTGGGCCACAAGCCGGAGGCCAGTGATTTTAGTAAGCTCATGACATGATATGATAAGTCTGATGACTAGTGTTTTTCAAATGAATAACAACTGTGGCATGTCAGAGCGAATAAGAACACTGGACTCAAGCCCTGGTGGTTCTGATTAGCAGAGTGTGGGTTCGAGTCCGGCAAGACACTTAACCATTATTGCTTTGTCTTTCAGATGGGATGTAAAGCTGTAGGTCCTGTGTGTTGTGTAATGCACGTAAAAGAACCCAGTGCACTTATTGTAAAGAGAAGGGGTTCGCCCTGGTGTTCTCAGCATATTGCGCCACAGCACCTTGTAAACCATTAGGTAAAATGGTGTGTCGTGGCAGAGTGGATAAGAACACTGGACTCGGGCTCTGGTGTTTCTGATTAGCAGAGTGTGGGTTTGAGTCCGGGTTGTGATACTTGTGTCCTTAAATAAGACATTTATTCCATTATAGCTTCGCCGTACAGATGGGGCATAAAGCCGCACATGTAGGTCTTGTGCGTTGTGTAAATGCACGTAAAAGAACCCAATGCGCTTAAATAGCGTAAAGAGAAGGGGTTCGCCCCGATGTTCTTGGTTTGTTTGGCTGCCTATTGCGCAACAGCACCTGGACTCAAGCCCTGGTATTTCTGTGGGTTCATTAGTCCCGGTTGTGATACTTTGTGTCCTTAAGCAAGACACTTACAGATGGGACATAAAGCCATTGGTCCTGTGCGCTATGTACTGCAGGTGAAAAAAACAGTGCGCTTATCATAAAGAGAAGGGGTTTGCCCCGGTGTTCCTGGTTTGATTGGCTGCATATTGGGCCGCAGCACCTTGTAAACCCATTACATGGTGCTGTGTAAAGGAATAGGTCTCAAAACCTAGCTCCACATACCTTGCAGGATAAACTCTGTAGTAGCGTTTAGAAACACGCATTAAGGGCAGTATAAATGTTACTAAAAAATGATCATTGCGCTTCACACATTATTACCCCTGGTCACTGGGCCATTTATTTCATTTCTGAAACCATGTTGGTGAGCATACAGCCTGTGCTGCCAAAGCGCACTATTAGCGAAATCATTCACAAGAACCATCTCTGCCCTCACATGTACCCATTTTAACCCTGGGTGAAGTGTTCTTGGTCAAGGACACAAGTGTCATGACCAGGATTCGAACCCACACCCTGATGACTCAGCCACCAGAACTCGAGTCTGATGCACTTTACCGCTTGGCCACGACACGCCATATCTTGGGACTGAACCATTTCTAAAAGTTGAGGCCTGATGTTGCATCAGCTTTGAACGCAGAGACACTACACAGACTTTTAGGCTGACATCGGGAGTATCAAATATCACATGAGGCTGCACGTACATTATGTACAATGTACAGTTCACCAGTCCCTCAATCCCCTACACATCCAGAATGCAGCATGGGATACAGAGTCTAAAGTTCACAAACTAACAACAGTCAGCCATTGTGATTGGCTGCCGACGTATCCATATTCATAAAGAGCTTTCCCTGTCCACAACAGACGGTACTATTATGCAGTACACATAACAGTCAGCATGCTGAGATTGCCTGTTGATGAATATTCATATTTATGCAGAGATTGTGTTTACTACCAAAACCACAGACTGGTTTGCATGCAACAATGGAGAAGGAGAATCAGCACTCAGTGCATGATGTAAACTCGACTTGCTGGGGCATTTCCGGTTAAAATTGATCAGCTCATGTGTGTAGGCATGGAACCGGGGCGGATTATGTTTATTTTTGAATTTACTAGAACCGGGTCCGACCCAGATGACCGAGTCTTTTTTTTTAGAACCGGATTAGAGTTTAACATTTCTGGAACCGCCTAAGCTTACTTTGATGTTACAACACACCTATGAAATTCATCCCACGATGATGACAGTGCAGTCCTTTCTTTTCACAATTCTCTTGAGCCTTCTCCAACACCAGGTTAAGGCTGGTACGCCATACCACCAGTCAATTCCTTCTTTTATGTCACAACTTCATCTGAGACATCTATAACACAAAAACAAAACAAGACAAGTGTTAATAGATATTAATTTTTGCACCGAGAATAAAGAATATAATTGTTCTTACTCTACACCGATGTGTATTCAGAGCTGTTTACTCAGAACTCAGTATTAACATTGTTGCGGTACCCGCTGCTAACACATGTGGCAAGACATCTGCTCTAACAATGCAAAGGTCGTGGATTCATATCCCACCCAAGTGATTTAACTGTGGATTTTTTTCACAGACCTCTGGAAAGTACTGAGTATACAGTGCTTAATACACATTGGTGTAAGGGTCCCAGAACTCTGGAAAGTACTGAGTATACAGTGCTTAATACACATCGTGTAAGGGTCCCAGAACTCTGGAAAGTACTGAGTATACAGTGCTTAATACACATTGGTGTAAGGGTCCCAGAACTCTGGAAAGTACTGAGTATACAGTGCTTAATACACATCGGTGTAAGGGTCCCAGAACTCTGGAAAGTACTGAGTGTACAGTGCTTAATACACATCGGTGTAAGGGTCCCAGAACTCTGGAAAGTACTGAGTGTACAGTGCTTAATACACATCAGTGTAAGGGTCCCAGAACTCTGGTAAGTACTGAGTGTACAGTGCTTAATACACATCGGTGTAAGGGTCCCAGAACTCTGGAAAGTACTGAGTGTACAGTGCTTAATACACATCAGTGTAAGGGTCCCAGAACTCTGGTAAGTACAGAGTGTACAGTGCTTAATACACATCGGTGTAAGGGTCCCAGAACTCTGGAAAGTACTGAGTGTACAGTGCTTAATACACATCAGTGTAAGGGTCCCAGAACTCTGGAAAGTACTGAGTATACAGTGCTTAATACACATCGTTGTAAGGGTCCCAGAACTCTGGAAAGTACTGAGTATACAGTGCTTAATACACATCGGTGTAAGGGTCCCAGAACTCTGGAAAGTACTGAGTATACAGTGCTTAATACACATCGGTGTAAGGGTCCCAGAACTCTGGAAAGTACTGAGTGTACAGTGCTTAATACACATCAGTGTAAGGGTCCCAGAACTCTGGAAAGTACTGAGTATACAGTGCTTAATACACATCAGTGTAAGGGTAAAAACAAATTATAATAAGACAAGTATTAAGACAAGTGTTAAAGGTATTAATTTTGAATCATGGAAAACAATATAATTTGGTTTTACCCATGCACTGTCATGTGTGCAATGGATACTCAGTATTTTCCAGAGTCTGTGAAAAAAAAAAGTCATTCACAGGCATGTTACTCGGGTTGGATTTGAACCCACAACCTTTGCCATTCTAGAGCAGACCACTAGACCACCGAAATTGCCTAATAGCTAAAGTCAGTTCGAATCCTGTATTTTTGCAACGGGTATACCTGCAGGAATCTGGAAAGTACCGAGTATACAGTGCTGTACACACATCGGTATTATATTCTTTATCCCCAGTGCAAGTTTAACATCTATTAGAGATCCAAGTACTTGGTACTCGGATATCAAAATACTTGGTACTAGTACACTTGATTGCCCAAGCACTCGTACTGTCCTTGCACTGTCCTTGATTGCCCAAGCACTCGTACTGGAGTACTACTCAGCCAGCCCAGTACTCGGTAGTATACAAATATTGACTGCTTAGAGTGCTATGGTTAAAACTACGACTCCCGCGGTAGTCCCCAGAGCGTTCTATTTTCCCGAGACGAAACTGATCAGAAACACCAGAGCTTGAATCCGGTGTTCTTATCCGCTCAGCCACAACAGGCCATAATGCGCTATATACGAACAAGTTATTCTCATTTCATAATTCATTTTACTGAAGGTCAGAGTCTATCTACCCAACTGGCAGCATTTGCAACTTCTCTACTCATTGAACTTTTCACATTGCACTTGTCATTAAAGGCACTGGACACGTTTGGTAATTACTCAAAATAATTGTTAGCATAAAAACTTACTTGGTAACGAGCAATGGAGAGCTGTTGATAGTATAAAACATTGTGAGAAACGACTCCCTCTGAAGTTAGACATAGTTTTTGAGAAAAAGGTAATTTCTCACTCAAATAATAAAAGACTTCAGCGAAGCCTTTTATTATTGGCATCTGAAAGCACACAAATTTGTGCAACAAGGGTGTTTTTTCTTTCATTATTTTCTTGCAAATTCGATGACCAATTGAGCCCAAATTTTCACAGGTTTGTTATTTTATGCATATGTTGGGATACACCAAGTGAGAATACTGGTCTTTGACAATTACCAAACGTGTCCAGTGCCTTTAAACATCATTTATATGTTATAGTACATGTAGGTCAATATGTTTCGTTGGTGTTGTTGTTGCTGTTGCTGTTGTTGATTTTAATATTTGTTTTCCTTTTTGAGGGGAACCCAATTTGATTGCTTATGTTAGTTTTCTTTATAATGGAAAAAAGGGGAAATTTGTTTTCCCTCAAATGGGGAAAATGTGTTATTTATTAATATATATTTTTTACAACTAATTTACTTTTAAAACCTCTCAGAGCCAATAAATTGAAAACCAATAAATAATATGAAGAACAAGACAATCCTCCTTCAAATAACAACATCCACCATATGACATTTTGTTATCTCAAAATACTGTTAAATATCAAAATGGTGGCCACTTTGAATGCCATCTTGGAGTCAACGGTCACAGCAAACAAATTAGCAATGGCACACGCCCCAAAAACTTGTACCTGTGTCATTGTGTGCCTAAAATAAGGACACAATGACAGTTTCACTAGAAAAAAGACGTTAAGGGTGGGTACAACATTGGTACAATTGAAAACATAAATTCGCACAAAACTGACATGGTGGAAAACTTTCCTTGAAATAGTTTTGTTTGAAATGCCATAGTTTTTAGGAAATGAGTAAAACAAAAGTCTTTTTCCTTGAACAAAATAAAAAATACAATAGGGTTTTTCACTGTTTTCTCATGACTCTGAAGACCGTTCTAGCTGAAACTTTCACAGGTTTGTTATTTCATGTATATGTTGGGTCACATCAATTGTGGATACAGGTCTTTGGCAATTATCAATGCTGTACACACCCTTAGCCATTTATGTAAACAATTGTCTTTAAAGAAAACTGAAGATGACTGGATCGGTTTTCTACCATTCATAAGTCATTATGGAAGGGTCAAATTCAACAACGGAATATTAACAATAACAAAGACATTTTTTTAAATGCAATTGCCGCAAAACACCCTCCAACCCTTGGTGCAAACATACAAAAAGACAAAAGTCATCAGCAAATTTTTTTTTTTAAGTTACAAAATTACATACTACAAGAGACAAGATAATAAGCATTGCTCACTGGTTCTGCCAGCCTTTGGCAATATAAGAATTAAAAATATTCAAGAGCCAAATCATTTTTTTTTAAATGGAAAACATGTCTTTTGAGGGTTATTCTAGCAAAAAAAAAAAACCAGGTATGCCATATTTTGGGGGCCAGGCGCCATTTTATTGCTTATGACCTTTTACTATAATAATAATAATAAAGACATTTGTAAAGCGCCTAATGCAAAAGCCTCTAAGCGCATAAAGAGAACAATAAAATATACAAAGAGTGAAAGATACATTACAAGTAAGCAGATTACAAATAAGCAGCTTAAAACAAATGAGTTTTTAACAGAGACTTTAAACAGTGTAAAGAACTAGCCTGGCGAATATGCACAGGAAGACTATTCCAAAGAAATTGAGCAGCGTAAGAAAATGATCTTTGACCATAAAAAATGGAAGAAGCTCTTGCAGTTGTGGTAAGCAATGACTGTTGAGATGAACGTAAAGTCCGAGTAGGGGAATAATGGTGAACAAGTTCAGATAAATAAGCAGGAGATTGACATGTTTGAGCTTTGAAAGTTAACAAAAGAATTTTATAAATTTCATTAGTACAAAAAGTACTTTGTGTGGAGGAAGAGGAAGGACCTACATGTATAAATCTCATTCTGAACACTCGATGGTGTCAGAGAATTGTTAGTGCAAGTACTGCTGATATGAGTTCCCTTTCACCCAAAATACTTGCAAAGCATTGTTCACAAAATTGGAAGTATCAAGACAGGGCATACTTTTGGTAATTTTCAAAGACCAGTTTCCTTACTTGATGTCATAAAATAACAAACCTGTGAAAATTTGGCCTCAATTGGTCATGGATGTTGCAATAAAATGATGAAAGAAAAAACACCCTTGTTGCATAGAATGGTGTGCTGTCAGATGCCTGAGAATGCCTGAAGCCTTTCTCAGGTTCAAATTTTCGTTTTGTTTGCCCCTTTGTCTAAAGCTAGTACATTTCACCAAAGAGGGTTGCTTCTACCAATGTTTTACATTTAATATCAACAGCTCTCCAGTGCTCTTTACCAAGTAAATTTTTATGGTCGTTAACTTGTGGAGTAATTATCAAAATTACACCCTGCCTTTGAGTGTCCCTTCTGTGGCCATTCAGAGGAGGTCAATGATGAATGACCAAGAGGAGTGGTCATCAGGCACCCACATGGACAATACACCGATCCATTAAGCCACGCCCATTTCTCATTGACCAATCACAACCGCGAAATCTGATCACCATTTGAGTCGTTTGGTGATCTTTGCACTAATGGTGATCGGGTTTCGCGGCTGTGATTGGTCAACTCGTAAGGAGGCAGGGCTTAATGGATCGATCTATTACTTAAAGGGTGTGTACAACATTGGTGAGATTGAAAATAAAAATGTTTACAGGTTTGCACATAACTAATACATGGTATAAAGATGGTCATGGTGGAAACTTTCCCTTGAAATAGCTTTGCTTGAAATGCTATGGTTTTTAGGAAATGAGTAAAACAATGAGTCTTTATCACTGGTGCTAAAATCAGATGTTTGAAAACAGTGAAAACATATAACAGGGTTTCTCACTGTTTTCTCATTATTCTGAAGACCGATTTAGCTGAAACTTTCACAGGTTTGTTATTTCATGTAAATGTTGGGTCACATCAAGTGTGGATACTGGTCTTTGACAGTTACCAATGTTGTACATTGTCTTTAAAAGGAGTCATTCAAATCACTTTAGAATTTTCCCATAAACATAGTTTGTATGGATGGCATAGGGATTCGCAGTGATTCGCAATGATTAAGCATTCAGACCTAACCATCCGATTATTTACTTGAAAATAATCATCCCACTTTGATCTACATGTCTTGTTGGTCTTGCTATAGTTTGACGATGTTGTACCTGCATTGAATAAAATGCATTCAAGTGGTACAAGGCCTACAATGGAACTGGCAATGACTAAGCATTCAGACTGGCCCTCTGATTGTTTACTTGAAGACATTGCAACTTTGACCTACATTTCTACATTGCAAGCACTTGTGTACTGGTCGACTTGCTAGTTTGTTTATGATTAAAAACCAAATTATGAGAGGTCGCCTAATGTCACAAGGCCACGGACACTAGGCATCCACTTTGGGCTATACAACCAAAGCAATTACTGCCATCAAAGGCACGTTGCCACCTACTCCTAGGGCTGAAACAGGGTTACCGCCTTCACAGTCCGTAAGGATGTAGGCATGGTTATCATCCACTAGGAGTCTGGCTGGTAGAGCAGAGTGCACTACCTTCCCAACTTTTTACGAAGCAATTACGATTAAGAGCCATGCTCAAGGGCACACGGGACATGACCAGGATTCGAACCCACACTCTGCTGCTGACAACATGATTTCGTACAATGAATGAACAAAATGCTTGCCAGTAGCAGACCTACATAGTGTGTGTATAGTTCGGTAAAAAGTGAGGTCAGCATAAAAGTAAAAATCTACCACATAAACATAGTTTGTATGGATAGCAATGGGACTTGCAATGACTAAGCATTTCAGACTTGGCCTCTGATTGTTCACTTGAAGATAATGCAACTTTGACCTACATTGCATGCACTGAATATCACTTTCATCACACTTGATTTGGCCTTGGCTTTGGTCATGCCCTTGCTGGTCTTGCTAATTTAAGGACACAACGGCAGTTTCACTAGAAAAAAGACCTTAAGGGTGTGTACAACATTGGTACAATTGAAAACATAAATTCGCACAAAACTGACATGGTGGAAAACTTTCCTTGAAATAGTTTTGTTTGAAATGCCATAGTTTTTAGGAAATGAGTAAAACAAAAGTCTTTTTCCTTGAACAAAATAAAAAAATACAATAGGGTTTTTCACTGTTTTCTCATGACTCTGAAGACCGTTCTAGCTGAAACTTTCACAGTTTTGTTACACACCCTTTGCCATTTATGTAAACAATTGTGTTTAAAGAAAACTGAAGATGACTGGATCAGTTTGCTACCATTCATAAGTCATTATGGAAGGGTCAAACACCGGAGCTTGAGTCCGGTGAAATACACCACTTGGCTACGACACGCCATGATTTCGTAAAATGAATAAACAAAATGCTTTTCAAGTAGCAGACCTACATAGTGTGTGATAGTTCGGTAAAAAGTGAGGTCAGCATAAAAGTAAAAATCTACCACATAAACATAGTTTGTATGGATAGCAATGGGACTTGCAATGACGAAGCATTTCAGACTTGGCCTCTGATTGTTCACTTGAAGATAATGCAACTTTGACCTACATTGCATGCACTGAATATCACTTTCATCACACTTGATTTGGCCTTGGCTTTTGTCATGCCCTTGCTGGTCTTGCTAATTTAATTACTTTTTGTAATTAATGTTTTTTTTCTTCCCCAGTTCATTTAATTTCATTTATTCTGTTTGTGAAGCCAATAACCCTCAGAAAAATGAACTTAATCACTATACTATAATAGGCAAGAAGTACAAGAACCCAATGGAAAGAATTAGAAGACAAAAGGAAGGAAGTTTCAGTTTTAGATGCAGGAGGGAAAACCCCAGATAGTTATTCCAGGGAATACCCACGCCATCAGGTAGGGACTGAAAACCCAATCCACATAGTGGCCCCCCCCCCCCCCCCCAACAGGTGGAAGGAACAGGTGGAAGGTGAAGCAAGATACCACTACCCAAACCTGAACATTGTTGTACTCATAATGAAGAAAATGCATGCTAGTAGTAAGCAGCCTACAGAGTGTGTGTAGTTCTATCAAAAGTGAGGTCAGCATAAAATATATTTCATAAAAACCTACTAAATAAACATAGTCTGTCCTTGCTCTATGTTTGTACCATGGCAACGGGACATGTCATGACTAAGCATATAGACTTGGCCCTCTGACTGCGTTCTTTAAAAATAATGCAGCTCTCAGCGGCATTGTATGCACTGTTTCGATCACTTCCCACCGATATTGACCTTGGCTTTTGTTATGCCATTGCAAGCCTGGCTAGTTTGATTACATCGTACCCACAATGTATAAAAAGCATGCCAGTAGTAAACAGCCTACAGAGGGTGTGTAGTTCTGTCATAAGAGAAGTCAGTGTAAAGCAACAATCCTGAACTTCACATCTACTACAAACAAAAATTACAACAGATCTAGCTGACTAAGTTCAAAATGGTTAGCGCTTGGTATTTCGACGGATCTGATGCAGGTCAACGGGAGCCACACAAGCCTGATAACCCGCAGATGGTGGAATTGGACTTCCTGAAGTCACTCGGTTTACTCTACTGGAAGGTAAATTATAGGTAGCCCTCTTCTTCTGTTAGATTGAGGAGTTACAGGCCTGGAATTTCATCTTTGAGAGGGCAAGGCCACGTTCATTTTGCAAAGGGCACTTCCATTGGAAAACCTTTAAAATTCATGGTAAATTTTGGAGGGGCACCAAGGTCAAGACCAGGGGCAACAGAGGCCATGGCTATCGTGTACTTCCAGGGCTGGAGTTAACAAGATGTAAAACATGCAGTGGACAGGGCAAACAGTAAATACATTGGATTGTATGACTCTTTTTACACACAATTAGATGCAATCAAAGGCACACAAGAAAGTTTCAGCTGAATACAGTGTCTACCAACTGCATGTACGGCTGCAGCATTCACAAAATGGACACCAATCCTAAGCAGGCCTGATCCTAAGTAATCTGAGAAATGATTCATACATGAATCGTTTCTCAGATTCAAATTTTTTAGGATGAAAAATAAAAATATTACTTTGAAGGGAATTCCTTTTTCATGCATGAATGAGTTTCTCAGATTCAAAAGTTTTTTGGATGAAAATACGATTCAAAACATTACTTCAAAAGGAATCCTTTTTCAAACCAGTTTATACTATCAACGGCTGAAGTGCTCCTTGCCAAGTACAAGTTAGTTATGGTCATCAAGTTTGTATGGCGTGTCGTGGCCGAGCGGATAAGAACACCGAACTCAAGCTCTGGTGTTTCTGTTCAGCAGAGTGTGGGTTCGAGTCCCGGTCGTGACACTTGTGTCCCTGAGCAAGACACTTTACTTATAATTGCTTCTCTCCACCCAGGGGTAAAATGGGTACCTGTGAGGGCAGAGATGGTTCTTGTGATTGATTTAGCTCAGTAGAGCATATTTTGCAGCACAGGCTGTATACTCCCCAGGGAGCCGAGATGGTTTAAGGATTGAAATAAAAATGGCCCAGTGACCAGGGGTAATAATGTTGGAAGCGCTTTGAGAAGCCCTTCGGGTGTGAAAAGCGCTATATAAAACCTAGATATTATTATTATTATTATTATTATTATTTTTTACCAATGAACATAACTTCCTTTAATGATTATTTTGTCCACAGCTTGATGTGAACAACTTGGAGGGAGAGGGCCTTCTGGCTAAGATAAGAAAAGATCGCAACTACAGTTATGACGAAGTTAAAATAGTGACCAAGGAGCAAATGCCAAACTATGAAGAAAAGGTGAGTACATAGCTTGGGGTTAATTTTTACAGGACTGGTTAGGGAACAAAAAACATCATTGTTGTTTGTTTTTAGCAGAGCTGCCAACTCTCCCTGATTCTGCTGAAAAGATACAAATGTAAGTCTGAAAGCTTACTGAATATGAAATTCATACTAGAAAAATAACTGCTAAAAAAACACGTGGCGTGTCGTGGCCGAGCGGATAGAGCACCGAACTCAAGCTCTGGTGTTTCTGATCAGCAGAGTGTGGGTTCGAATCCCAGTCGTGACACTTGTGTCCTTAAGCAAGACACTTAACCACATGCTTCGTCCTTCGGATGGGACGTTAAGCCATAGGGCCCGTGTGATGTGTAATGCACGTAAAAGAACCCAGCGCACTTATCGTAAAGAGTAGGGGTTCGCCCCGGTGTTCCTGGTGCGATTGGCTGCATATTGCGCCACAGCACTTTGTAAACCATTACATATGCAAAGGAATAGGTCTCATACTTCAATACGTAACTCCACATACCTTGTAGGAAAAATACTGAGCGCTTTGAGACGCCCATCGGGAGTAGATAAAGCGCTACCTAAGAACTGTGTATTATTATTAGTATTATTTCCCTCTGTAATAAAGTCATATTTGAGAAAACTAACAGAAAACCTAAAAAATGCAACTCCTGATTTTGGTTGTTACAATCAAAAATAAAAGAAAAGCTTAAAAATAGTGCATGGTTTTTCACAAATTTCTCACAGAACGAATTAAGCCCAAATTTTCAAAAGTTTATTATTTCATGTATATGGTTGATCACACAAAACATGCACATTGTCTGCAACTTTTTTGTCAGCTCTTCCAATCCTGTATATAAGCAACTTTAACATCACAAATGAACGCAAAGAACTACATGCATAGGGTACTCTTATTCATGACCTTTATCTCAGCACCCCCCCCTCCCACTCCACTACAAGAGTACACAAAAAATATTGACTCTTTTTCTCCAAACAAAAATGTGTATAGACTATGGCTATCGGCTTGAAATATTGTAGATTTTGAATGTGCAAGTGGCTATTTAACTTTAAAATTAAAACAAGGGATTGATAAAGTCTTCAGTAAATTTGTGCATCTGGTTACATAATGCTGTTCGGCGTAGAAACTACATGTCCAGTCAAGTAAAATTTTAGTGGGGCACAAGGGGTGCACCGGTTTTTTTTTAACGGGCACTTCTGTCCGCTTAAAACTGTAGTGCCCTTTTCAGCACTCTTGTTGTGCCATTTACTATTTTTCATATGATCTGATGCGAGGGCAAAAAAACATGCATTGTCTGCGTGGCGTGTTATCACAATAAAGCTTATAGGCCTACACTGTGAAATATAACATATGGGACGTACATCATTTGGGGGGAGGGGACGGGCACTGTTTTATTGAGCATTCTTCTCGTAAAAGTAAGTAAAAGTATTGTAAAGTTAAAAGGGGCTGCAGTCCCGATCAAAGCAGGCCTGTGGCTGTAAATGGAATCATGAACTATTTAACTCTCAACCATCAGTTACTGCAAGTGCAAGCGGGATCTCCATAGATAACTGTTGGGGTGGGGGTGTACAGGGGATGGGGGGGGGGGGGGGGGGGGGGGGTGGGGGTGTACAGGGGGGGGGGTGTACAGGGGATGGGGGGGGGGGGGGGGGGGTGGGGGTGTACAGGGGGGGGGGGTGTACAGGGGATGGGGGGGGTACAGTTACTGGGTGAGAGTTCATAATTTCATGTACAGCCACAGGCCTGCTTTGATCGTGACGACAGTCCTTTTGAACATTCATACTCCATATACAATTTGAGATGCCCTTTAGGCAGATAACATAAACCCAACTTTCTTTCAAAAGTGATGGTCTCCTGGTTATCTTAAATTGTGTTTTGTTTATGAATACATTATTTACAGAGTCCATCAAAGTCAAGTGAATCATGCAGGGACCCTTAACCCTTTCAATACCATTGCCGACTTTCGCCGACAGCGCACCTACCTATGCTTCGTTACCATCGTCGACTTTCGTCGACGGCGCACCTACATTGTACCTATGCTTCGTTACCATCGTCGACTTTCGTCGACGAGCGCAGGGCCTGTTTTCACACACACGCAAAACAATTCAGTTCTGGACTGTACACTCCACACAAACAATGTGCTCCTCAGTGGGCTGCGTGGTCAAAACAATTTGGTATTTAAAGGATTAACACTAGCCCAGCAGACAATGTCTAGTAAAAACTGCTACATCTCAACTTGCCCTATTTCTGTCGACTACTAAAAACTGTGCAACCCACATACATGAAGTACTTGTTTGAAATGATTTCTTTCTATTCCGATTTGAATAACACATTTTTTTAATGTGTAACTTCATTTGACCATTAATTTGGTTTTGATAGCTACCATGAATACATCAGAAAGATCCATTTATGACAGTTTACTGGCCTGGAGGGCTACTTTACGAAAAATGGCAAGGGCAAAAGTAATAGTTTCTGTTTCCCACCAAAAAGACATTGTCACAAACTTCCAAGTGCTATAAGCAGGCTGTCGGAACATAGGAATGTCGTAATATAGGGTGTCGGAACAAAGGTATAGGGGCGTCGGAACAAAGGTATAGGGGCGTCGGAACAAAGGTTTAGTTGTCGGAACAGAGGTGTTGTACCATAGGGGTGTCAGAATAAAGGGCTGTTCCTGTTAAAGAACATTCCCCTGCCCCCATTTTAACATGGGCTTCTTGGGGCGGGAGGTACAGCATATAGAAATGAAAAACCTCTCTTCCTTCCAACAAATTTCAAAAGAAAAGATGCTTAACAGTTACATTACTTATTTTCTTATACAAGGCTCAATTTTACACCTAACTTGTTTATTACTGTCAATATTTCTTCCTTTCCAGATCTGAATATTAAATTTTTGAAATGTGTTGTTCAAAATATATTTTCAAGTGTGTGAATGTAACTTCATTTGACCTTTGAACTGGTTGCGATTGCTAATATTCAGAAAGATCCATTATTATGACAATATACACGCCTGGAATTTCATCTTTGAGATGGCAAGGCCATGTTTTTCATTTTGCAAAGGGCACTTCCATTAGAAAATCTTAAAGTCTATGGGACACTTTTAAATGGGCACCAAGGCCAAGACCAGGGCAATGGAAGCCATGGGCTCTGTACAATTCCAGGACTGGTTCATGGAGATGTTCAAAATCTTGGCTACTAGAACTTCCAGGGGGCATTATTTTTGTTTACACCTTAGAGAGGGGTTTTGTACTGTAATACTGCCAATTCCTGTCTTGAGATGAGACTACAAACATTTATGCCTATAGGGGATTGGGGTAAGGGTTAGGGTAAGGGTTAGGGTCAGGGTCAGGGTCAGGGTCAGGGTCAGAGAGATCAGGGTCAGGGTCAGAGAGATCAGGGTCAGGGTCAGGGTCAGAGAGATCAGGGTCAAGGTCAGAGAGGTCAGGGTCAGAGAGATCAGGGTCAGGGTCAGGGTCAGAGAGATCAGGGTCAGGGTCAGGGTCAGGGTTAGGGTAAACAGTACAAAACCCCTCGCTTCGGTGTAAAAAAAAAAAACGCTTCCAGGGGGAAAGTAAAACACACAGTTTATGAGCACGGTGGGCTAATTCACACAAATATTTGGCACAAGCCTCTCATGCTGTTGCAAACCGTACAAACACTCTGTTTATAAACTGCAAACTCATTCATGTGGTTTTGTTCTTTTATCCGATGGTCCGAAACAGCTCAAGGGTATCTTTAAGGAGCACATGCATGGCAATGAGGAGGTTCGATTCATCATGGACGGCAGTGGGTACTTCGATATTCGGGACAAGACGGATCAGTGGATTCGTGTTCAGGTGGAGACAGGAGATATGGTTATCCTGCCTGCTGGGATCTACCACCGCTTCACTCTGGACACCAAGGTAGGGTACCAAAAGCCATTTGGAGATACGGTGGACACAATACTACATGTACAACACTATCAGGTTGGAATAAATTTGTCTGCATACATGTACTTGTACACCCAAGCCAAACAGTGCACTCCTATACATACATGTACTTGTACACCCAAGCCAAACAGTGCACTCCTATACATACATGTACTTGTACACCCAAGCCAAACAGTGCACTCCTATACATACATGTACTTGTACACCCAAGCCAAACAGTGCACTCCTATACAAGTATATTAATTCCAATCCTCTAGTTCTCAAGAAACATACATGACAGATGGAAAAAAGGGCGTTCTCATATTATTCCTCCTAGCTAATAATTATATTGTAGTGAAATGTGGGCATTCAACAATAAACCAGTCAGGCGTGACTGGGCGCACATCGGCGCGATGCATGGCCACGGTCACGCCAGTCGTATCCCGAATCTAAACCTGTGTGCACGTGTGTCTCTGTCCAATCCCCCCCCCCCCCAGCAACCGTGGTGCGAATCCACCAATGGTTGCTAGCAGTGCATTGGAAATTATAGCAAATACTACTACACTGGTATATGGTTATTTTAGGCATTGCATGATGAGGTATCAATGTATAGTCAGTCTGCAGTAACACCATGTGTACGTATCTAATTAGAAACTTGTTTTTCTCATCGTGTCATGTGTCACCAAAAACCATTAAATATCAATAAATCTGAGAGCGACACTGCATGCTTAAACTCTTACATTGTACAAGTAGCGCTGGTGTTTGTTTAAACTGACATACAAGCTGGTTGTGCACAACAGAAACATGAATATAATTTTGTTTTTACCCTACACCGATGTGTGTTAAGCATTGTATACTCGGTACTTTCCCGAGTTCTGTGAAAAAAATTCACAGGTAAATCACTCGGGTGGGATTCGAACCCATGACCTTTGCATTGCTATTACAGCAGATGTCTTACCACTAGCCCGATGGCTAGAGGCAGTTCTAGATGTAGAAATAACATGGCAGTAACAAACATTTTCTCTCGTACCGATGATAGTTTTTGAAAAAATCCTATACAAAGAAAAAAAATTGTCAATTTGCATTTAAACAACAAAATGGAAATAGAATGATGACTTAAAGGGTGTTTGTAACATTGGTTAGAGTAAAAATATAAATGTTCACAGATTCACACATAACTTACATGGTATAAAGATGGTCATGATGGGAAACTCCCTTTGAAATATTTTTGCTTTAAATGTCTCGTCAAACAATTAGTTTTGATCTCACAAGGTTTTCCCCCACTTTTTTTCTGGTGATTGCAATGACCGATTGAGCTTAAACTTTCACAGGTTTGTTGTTTCATGTACATGTTGGGATACACCAAGTGAGGATACTGGTCTTTGACAATTACCAAAAGTATAAACTCCCTTTAAGTAAACTGTTAATGATGACAAATAGTAATTGAAAAATGATCTATGTTCCAATATGTTCCGATAACTAGCGGTAAAGTAAGGGTTAAGTTTAGGTTTAGGATTAGGATTAGGAACATACAATTGTAGGAGTGCATAGGGATGTCGGAACATAATTAGGGTGTCGGAACATTGGGGTGTCGGAACATAGGGTGTCGGAGCATAGGGGTCTCAGAACATACATGTAGGGGGTGTCGAAACATAGGGGTGTCGAAACAAACATTGGGGTGTCGGAACATAGGGTGTCGGAGCATAGGGGTCTCGGAACATACATGTAGGGGTGTCGGAACATACATGTAGGGGTGTCGGAACATAGGGGTGTCGGAACATAGGGGTGTCGGAACATACATGTAGGGGTGTCGGAACATAGGGGTGTCGGAACATAGGGGTGTCGGAACATTGGGGTGTCGGAACATACGGGGTGTCGGAGCATAGGGGTGTCGGAGCATAGGGGTGTCGGAGCATAGGGGTCTCGGAACATACATGTAGGGGTGTCGGAACATACATGTAGGGGTGTCGGAACATACATGTAGGGGTGTCGGAACATAGGGGTGTCGGAACATTGGGGTGTCGGAACATAGGGGTGTGGAAAGGGGTGTGGAAACATGGGGTGTGGAAACATAGGGTGTCGAAGCAGGGGTGTCGGAACATAGGGGTGTCCGAACATAATTAGTGTGTCGGAACATTGGGGTGTCGGAGTATAGGGTGTCGGAGCATAGGGGTCTCAGAACAGACATGTAGGGGTGTCGGAACATAGGGGTGTCGGAACATAGGGGTGTCGGAACATTGGGGTCTCGGAACATTGGGGTCTCGGAACAGACATGTAGGGGTGTCGGAACATAGGGGTGTTGGGACATAGTGGTGTCGGAACATAGGGGTGTCGGAACATAGGGGTCTCGGAACATACATGTATGGGTGTCGGAGCATAGGGGTCTCGGAACATACATGTACGGGTGTCGGAGCATAGGGGTCTCGGAACATACATGTAGGGGTGTCGGAACATAGGGGTAACGAAACATAGGGGTGTCGGAACATGTGTGTCGCTGTTCTAATGATTATTTTAAAGTCATGAATAATTTTTCTAAGGGTTGGTGTTGGCAATTGCTGTGGCCAGAAATGCGATTGTTACAAAAATGTATATACCCCCTGTCACCTCGCTAAGCGTGGATGGATTTGATGATCTTGTAAAAATACCTTGACAGGTTTTTTTCTTCTCTCAGAAAGTACACGTGGACACTGTAATCAGCTGAAATGTTCACTTACCTCCAAGTCCAGAGACAATTTTCACTTTGACCCACATTGAACTACACTAAAAAAATATGAACATTGTATACACCCTCAAAGAGTATACACCAGGCCTGTGAGTGAACCCTAAAAAAAAGAGCTGAAACACTACATGATGTAAGAATGATCGTGAAACGTCAAGTGAGCGCGCGTAATGCATTTACGCTGGTCTAATTGGGGCACCCCATTGATCCAGTAACTAGGCTTATTTCACATTATTGTAGTTGTACATTATTGTTACGAAAAAATAAAAGCGGAAAAAGCGGAAATAAAAAATCGGCAAACAAAACCAAACGGATATCCGCTTTAAAGCGGATATCTCACAGGTCTGGTATACACCCTCTGAAGAATGTATTGTTTTTTGGTGTCTTGCCCACAGAACTATCTTAAGATGATGCTTATGTTTGTTGGTGAACCAGTGTGGACTCCCTTCTACCGGCCTGCAGATGATCATCCTCAGCGCAAGGAATACTTGCAGAGCTTAGAGAAAGGAACATGGTAGACCGATTCATGAACAACGAAGCCACCATGGTACAGGACTGGTGACTATAGACTGTGTAAGTCTCGCGCGTATCCGAACGAGAAAACACGTCAAACGAAGAATATTTTTATTTCTGAAATCAAATCTTTGTTTTGAATTATATCTCATGACAAAATCTAAACACAAATAAATCATTACAATTTTATGACATAAGTTTTAGCTTTTGAAAAAAACACGCAAAAGTGTGTTAATTATTATTGG
Source organism: Leptasterias polaris (assembly GCA_037783415.1). Classification (NCBI taxonomy): domain Eukaryota; kingdom Metazoa; phylum Echinodermata; class Asteroidea; order Forcipulatida; family Asteriidae; genus Leptasterias; species Leptasterias polaris. The sequence continues at coordinate 4,848,829 of JAZGTN010000004.1, read as the reverse complement.
AAAAAAATTAAAACTCTGGGACAAGGATGCTTTTTTTTATGTTAACTTTTTAGAAACCATTTACACAGATTCGTGATGGTCAAACGGGTTAAAAATTGACCCGTATCGCAGTTTAGAGGATGCCGACGCCTCAACAACCATAGACTGCAATGAAAAGGGTTTGCTTTGCCATTACAGCATCTGGCGATTATAATCACGCATTCAAAACAAGCTTTTACATAAGTTTTATGATCGGAGGCGAACACAGAATTCTAAATCTTTTGCAATAACCGGAAGCTGAGGTCAAATTTAATTCTTGGGTTTTCTTTGTTATATTGTTGAATTGGTTTTACTTTCATATTTTGTTATCACTTAGTATTACATTCCCAACAACATGTATAATTTTCTAGGTCATAAACTACGTTAAACTAAAATAATTGACGAAACAAAATCTCGCCCACGTAAAACTCCATTATGGTTGGGACCACTATGGTCCCGGAAGTTTGAATGCACGCGAGACTTGCACAGTCTAATAGGGGGGGGGGGGGGGGGGGGTGGGTAACAGTGACTAGATTTAGTCAGAAAGTGCACTGACCACAGGAATGGGAAATTACAGTCTTTAACTGATATATCAGAGCTCTTTATATCATTTGCTGATGGGTTAAAAGGTAGTTTCTTTAGATACAATAAAGGAATCATGCTGTTTAGCGCACACCTCTAGAAATGTTAGCATAGTATTGTAAACAATCCAATGGCAAAACTAAGACTTTTATTCTAATCATTTACAGTTATTATACAGGATTGGTAGATGTTTCGTTGAGTTTTGTTTATTATGAACTGTCGCTTGAGGGCGCTATACTTGGCGACCGTTTTCCGATAAATGCTTAAGAAACTGTACTTTTCGATAGCATTACTGGTGTAAAAGGTTATCTAAAATACTGCTTAGAGTTACTTATCGGCGTTTAGGGCGAGTGTTATACATGTAGAAGTGTATTATTGGATTAGACTTACAGTAGTTTTCATAGTATTAAAGATAATTCCAACGTTTTTCTGCTCACTTGAGAAGTTGTTCTAGTGTTAGTGATACATGCACTTGATGCACGTCAAGGTTCAAAGGTTAAATGTTGGATGTTGTAAATTCGTTTTATAAGGTTTCAAGTTACAATTTCTGCTAGAGCAAGTATCTTCGAGTCCATGATTTGTTTACTGTAATTCAGTTGTGCATGATCTTATTGATTTTAAGGTGATTATTGTAGTTTCAGGGTAAATTTAGTACATGTAGTATGACAGGTTCCTGTATTTAGAATGTTTTCCTTATTTGTTTAGGGGATTACCGTTTTTGATTACTGAACTGTATGCTGTTTAACTGGACTGAACTATTGTTGCTGTACTGTTACTGATCTGCTAGTTGTATCCGGTCACAGTAGTACATGTAAGTTAATGTTTCCGTTTAAAAATCATTGTTTCTAAAATTACTTTCACTTGCTTCAGATGTTTGGACTGTAATCATCTTTCTGTTTTCACGTGTTAAGACTGTTTAGCAGTACTCTGAGATATGGAATGTTCACTCATTCATGTACTTGGATTTTGTTTGTTTTTTGCAGAATTGAATGCTGATTTATTATTAAAATCTTCATACATTAAAACCACTCCATTCTTAAATCCTCTGGCCTTCCAGTAGAGCTGACTGACAGAATAGTCGCAGACAGTGTTCATGTTTTATGTGATCAACCTCATACCTAAAGTAAAAACCTGTGAAAATTAAGGCTCAATGGCCGTTGGGTGTGAGCCAGGAGAAATAGTGAATACCATGCACAATTTCCAGCTTGAACACACATTGTCCTTAAATTTGTTTCTGAACAACCTAATTCAGATGTTGCGTTTTGTTTTGGGTTTTTTTTTGTTTTTTTTTGAGGGGGGGGGTGGTGTTTCAGACACAGTTTTCTCAAATATGACTTCATTTCAGAGGGAAATATTTCGTAGAAAAAAAATTTTCTTGTATGAACTTCTGTAGTAGCGTTTAGAAACACAGCATTAAAGGCACTGTACACGTTTGGTAATTACTCAAAATATATATTAGCATAAAAACTTACTTGGTAACGAGCAACGGAGAGCTGTTGATAGTATAAAACATTGTGAGAAACGGCTCCCTCTGAAGTAACGTAGTTTTTGAGAAATAGGTAATTTCTCACTAAAATAATAAAAGACTTCTGGCCAGAAGCCTTTTATTCCTATCTGAAAGCACACTAATTTGTACAACAAGGGTGTTTTTTCTTTCATCATTTTCTTGCAATTTCAATGACCAATTGAGCCCAAATTTTCACAGGCTTGTTATTTTATGAATATGTTGGGATACACCAAGTGAGAATACTGGTCTTTGACAATTACAAAACGTGTTCAGTGCCTTTAAGGGCAGTATAAATGTTGTAGTATAAAATGATTATAGCTGTGGTTGTTGAAGCTCTGATTGTAATTATGAATTTCAAAACTAAAATGCCTAACGCTTCATTAGTGTGCTTTGTTTTTGCTATTTCTAAAATGCTAGCCAAAATTTACCACACATATTACTTTTAATCATAAAAAACGATAAAGTATAACCTGAGATCGTAGCTACCTGCTTACGTCATGTATTTGCTTGTTTGCTTTGCTAGGCGTTGGCAATGCCAAGTTCCCATTAGGTGTGTACATGTATTTGAACGTTCGAGACCAAGACGATCTCAGTTTCGGTTGATTGTGAACAACTAAGAATGTTTCCCAACTGATGTGTGTTATCATGGAATATACAGGCATGCAACTCTTCAGCCGAAAAAAAAGCGGAAAATTACCGATCAACGATGTCTTTCCTAGTGGACGCCATCGTTATTTTTCGAGCAAACACCTATCGATCGCGTGGTTCACTTGCACTCTTACAGCGTCTGGTTTCCGCCGCATCCCCTTACACAAATAGCAATAAAAACACTACGGAGCCAGACTGTGCAAAAAATAGTGTAGAAGGTATGCTGTACGAGGAGAACTTGTGTCTGTGTCTGGACTGTGTAATGCTTTTGTATGTGTAAACTTCCGCGGAGCCAGACTTTAAGAATCCTGAACCTTTATTTCTTTTCAATAAGCAATGTTTCCATCAGCGGGATTTTTTTTTTTCATGCAGCGTGATTTTTTTTTACGCGGATTTTTTTCGTAACGGCGGTATTCTATTTTATAAATAGCGGAAATCCGCCGATCCGCGGAAGAGTTGCATGCCTGAATATATGAATAGGTTGTACGAATTTGGGTGTGATTTGCAAATGGGGTTTCAATCAGCACATCCTCGTCTAAAGGTTTAATGTAGAATCATTGTTAAATCACACTATTGGAATTGTAAAGCAAATAAAATTGCATTTATTAAAAGACTGCAATAAAAATTATTTATGTGCTAGATTTTTTCTTTAAATATATAACTGGAAAAGATTATTTCATTTTATTAACAGAATATTTATAAATACCCTTCCCGTAATTACGTTTTAGTGGACATCGTTAAAGATGAAGTCCCCTCTATTTTTAGGGTTATGATCGGACAACCTTGTTTTAATATTCAAATCACGTCAAATACACTGAAGGGTAAACACAATTCAATTCTATTCTTCCCAAATGAAATTCTTCTAAAATGTGTTAAAAACGTGTAACCCTAAACCATTTCTAAAATAGTTACCAAAGAAATGCCACTACAACAGACAATTATAAACCCCTTTATTTAGTAAATAATGATTTTCTGTTCCAATAGGGCAAAACCAAGATTCAATGTATATTATTGTTTTACCAATAATTCAAATAATGACGTGGCATTGATATCGAATCCAGAACTTTGAATTGCACAGCAAGATGTTCAAAGCCGTTTTGGCCAAAAAACTCATTCATGCATGAATGGGAAGGAAAGGCTTAAAACCTGGGCGTACATGCACCTAGCCAAAACACAACCATTGTTACCAGCATTCACAGTGTCAGTGATAGCCTGGCATAAGACTGGCATGTTAAGCGTAAACCCCAGACAAGCAGCACTCCTTTTGTCTGTCACCAGAAGTTAAGCTTCAAAAGACTGTCTTTAATCCCAGAGAAACGATTGCTTGCCGAAACTAAAACGGTTGACGCTCTGTAAATGAACCATTTTGGGCAACCGTTTGACGGTTGCCAAACCGGCCCTAAATGGACCGCGCGCCTAAAAAAATGTCTAGTCCAGTAAATATTTTTATCTACAAACACTGCGATCTTGCGGATTTTCTCCCAGAATTCGAGCCAAGGTCAAGCGTTGGAATCCGTTTTAACATCACAAATGGGTGTGTCAAATGTAAACATAAATCAAATAGTCTGTGATGTACAAACGGCTTCCTGGAGCTGGTCTTAATAATAATATCATCAGCTCTTATAAAATCAGCTTTGAACGCAGAGACACTACACAGACTTTTAAGCTGACATTGGGAGTATCAATATCACATGAGGCTGCACAGACATTACAGTACACTATGTACAATGTACAGTCCACCAGTTCCCTCAATCCCCTACACATCCAGTATGGGGATACAGAGTCCAAAGTTCACAAACTAACAAACAGTCAGCCATTGTGATTGGCTGCCGATGTATCCATATTCATAAAGAGCTTGCCCTGTCCACAACAGACGGTACCATTATGCAGTACACATAACAGTCAGCATGCTGAGATTGCCTGTTGATGAATATTCATATTTATGCAGAGATTGTGTTTACTACCAAAACCACAGACTGGTTTGCATGCAACAATGGAGAAGGAGAATCAGCACTCAGTGCATGATGTAAACTCGACTTGCTGGGGCATTTCTGGTTAAAATTGATCGGCTCATGTGTAGGCATGGAACCGGGGCGGATTATGTTTATTTTTGAATTTAGTAGAACCGGGTCCGACCCAGAACCGAGTCTTTTTTTTTAGAACCGGATGAGAGTTTAACATTTCTGGAACCGCCAAAGCTTACTTTGATGTTACAACACACCTATAAAATTCATCCCACGATGATGACAGTGCAGTCCTTTCTTTTCACAATTCTCTTGAGCCTTCTCCAACACCAGGTTAAGGCTGGTACGCCATACCACCAGTCAATTCCTTCTTTTATGTCACAACTTCATCTGAGACATCTATAACACAAAAACAAAACAAGACAAGTGTGCATAGATGTTATTTTTTGCACCGAGAATAAAGAATATAATTTGTTCTTACTCTTCAGCACTGTTTACTTAGTACTCAGTATTAAAATTGTCGCAGTATCCGCTGCTAACACATTTGAACTGCCTCTAGCCACCGGGCTAGCTCGGTGGTCTTGTGGCAAGACATCTGCTCTAACAATGCAAAGGTTGTGGGTTCATATCCCACCCAAGTGATTTGCCTGTGGATTTTTTTCACAGTACTCTGGAAAGTAATGAGTATACAGTGCTTTAGTACACATCGGTGTAAGGGTCCCAGAACTCTGGAAAGTACTGAGTATACAGTGCTTAATACACATCGGTGTAAGGGTCCCAGAACTCTGGTAAGTACTGAGTATACAGTGCTTAATACACATCGGTGTAAGGGTCCCAGAACTCTGGAAAGTACTGAGTATACAGTGCTTAATACACATCGGTGTAAGGGTCCCAGAACTCTGGAAAGTACTGAGTATACAGTGCTTAATACACATCGGTGTAAGGGTCCCAGAACTCTGGAAAGTACTGAGTATACAGTGCTTAATACACATCGGTGTAAGGGTCCCAGAACTCTGGAAAGTACTGAGTATACAGTGCTTAATACACATCGGTGTAAGGGTCCCAGAACTCTGGAAAGTACTGAGTATACAGTGCTTAATACACATCGGTGTAAGGGTCCCAGAACTCTGGAAAGTACTGAGTATACAGTGCTTAATACACATCGGTGTAAGGGTCCCAGAACTCTGGAAAGTACTGAGTATACAGTGCTTAATACACATCGGTGTAAGGGTCCCAGAACTCTGGAAAGTACTGAGTATACAGTGCTTAATACACATCGGTGTAAGGGTCCCAGAACTCTGGAAAGTACTGAGTATACAGTGCTTAATACACATCGGTGTAAGGGTCCCAGAACTCTGGAAAGTACTGAGTATACAGTGCTTAATACACATCGGTGTAAGGGTCCCAGAACTCTGGAAAGTACTGAGTATACAGTGCTTAATACACATCGGTGTAAGGGTCCCAGAACTCTGGAAAGTACTGAGTATACAGTGCTTAATACACATCGGTGTAAGGGTCCCATAACTCTGGAAAGTACTGAGTATACAGTGCTTAATACACATCGGTGTAAGGGTCCCAGAACTCTGGAAAGTACTGAGTATACAGTGCTTAACACACATCGGTGTAAGGGTCCCAGAACTCTGGAAAGTACTGAGTATACAGTGCTTAATACACATCGGTGTAAGGGTCCCAGAACTCTGGAAAGTACTGAGTATACAGTGCTTAATACACATCGGTGTAAGGGTCCCAGACCTCTGGAAAGTACTGAGTATACAGTGCTTAATACACATCGGTGTAAGGGTCCCAGAACTCTGGAAAGTACTGAGTATACAGTGCTTAATACACATCGGTGTAAGGGTCCCAGAACTCTGGAAAGTACTGAGTATACAGTGCTTAATACACATCGGTGTAAGGGTCCCAGAACTCTGGAAAGTACTGCGAACATGACTAAAACATGACAAACATCCATTTCACCAAGTAAGTAAAGTTGCCTGGACATATAAACTTTACGTTGTGATCACAACTCACAAATCTGATGAAGGCTGAACTGGTCCCCGTCTGTTCAGTGATGGATTTGATCGAAAACAAAACCTTTGAACCAAATGCTTTACACTCTCCTGTTGTATGTATTGTCCACAAAATCTATGCTCCTTAAAAAGCAAATCTAATGATCATTGAAGGAGTTGCGTGACATTACACATGTCTAATAGTGTCAACAAGACTGCAATGTGTAATCAAAGTTATAATTCAACTGCAAACTTGTTTTCTTTTAAATTGTATAATTTATAAACTCTTTTCAAGGTTTTGAGCGATCCGGTTCAATGTACATCCTGTAGTTGGCTCTGTCAAACCATGGTCAAACATCGTTGCCGCTCAGTGGATGCACACACATTGCATGACATGCGGTTTGTTAATGAATAAGGACACACAGTTTATGCTGCTGGTCATGAACTGCCTAGAGTGATACAGGCAATAAACCATAAACCAAAAACGGTTAATCGAATAACCAACTTCAAACATTCTGGAGTTTTTAATGGGTCTCGGCAAGGCCTCGGACCAAGACTATCCGAGACCTGTGACCGAGACCGAGACCGAGACCTCCAACACTGCTAGATACTCCACTGAAAAGTGTTCGACTACACTACAAACACTGGTTATAATGTACATGTAGCCATTCACTTTGGAACCGTACTTTTCCAGAAATGTATGCATGAGACTTGCATGGTTAACCCATATCTACATGTACCTAACTGCAAGATATCCCGTAAAACACACAAAAGCTGGGAAAACCCATAGATGAGCAAAAACTTTGTGTCTTTCTTTATACTCTAATTACTCGTGATATGTCTGGTGGAACACAGCGAAATATATATCACATTTAAAAGAGAATTGTGTATTCTTTCAAACAATATACAGTTTGTTGGAGTGTACACAGTAGGGTGTCATGGCCGAGCGGTTTAGAGTATAAGATTCAAGTTCTGGTGGTTTAGACATCGGGGTGGGGGTTCGAGTCCCGGTTATGACGCTTGTGTCCTTGAGCAAGTCACTTCACTATAAATTTGCTTCTCTTCACCCAGGGGTATAAATGGGTACCTGCAAGGGTAGAGGTTGATATTGTGTTTGAAAAAGCCATTGAAGCGCCAGAGCAGCTCAGGGCTGTGGACTACTCCCTAGGAGCCGAGAAAGATTACAGGAATGTTATTGGCCCAATGACCAGGGCACTTCTGTAAACCCTTCTCTTTATGATCAGTGCACTGGGTTCTTTTACGTGCATTACACAACACAAGGGACCTACTGATTTACGTCCCATTCAAAGTACGCAGCAATAATGGTTAAGTGTCTTGCTTAAGGACACAAGTGTCACGACCGGGACTCGAACCCACACCCTGCTGATCAGAAACACCAGAGCTTAAGTCCAGTGTTCTTATCGGCTTGGCCATGAAACGCCATAATGCACTATATAAGAACAAGTTATTATTATTACTATTACTATTATTATTATTACTGCAAGGCAGTACATCATGAGTATGTATCATGTCTATTGTAATGCAGAAATTAGCACTGCATTGGGTTAGGCAGTTACGGTGTTGTGCTTTGGCCAGTCAAGCCGATATGGGTTAATACTCACTGCTTTCTGGAGACAGGTCTTGTACAACAGAAACTCTTTAGCACAATCATTCTTAGCAACTGCTTCCTTGGTGATGACACAATGAGAATAGCTGGATGCCTGAAAAAAAACCAATCAAGATTTTAACCTTAATAGTTACATGTATTTTATGCAAAACAACAATATCAAATTTGTCAATTTTGGTGTGTCGTGGCCGAGCGGTTTAATTCACTGGACCTAAGCTCTGGTGTTGTCAGCAGCAGAGTGTGGGTTCAAATCCCAGTCATGACACTTGTGCCCTTGAGCAAGGCACTAAACCATAATTGCTTTGTAAAAAATTGGGGAGGTAGTGCATTCTGCTCTACCAGCCAGTATCCTTGTGGATGACAACCATGCCTACATCCTTACAGACTGTGAAGAGGGGTAACCCTGTTTCAGCCCCAGGAGTAGGTGGCAAAGTGCCCCTGGTGACAGTTGATTTGGATCAGGCCTGTTTGTTTTGTAAGAGTTTGCAGCCGACTTTCCCGACTTTCGGCGGGAATTTAAGGTTAGTTAAAGAGGGCCTCCCTTATGAAACAACAGCTTGGACTTGGTCTTAGGCTCTGTCAGTTATTTAGAAGACGTGCACTTTCCTTTACAGGGCTTCATTCAGATGGATAATTCCAAGCCAAAAGCCCATGCCCAATTTACTAGCCCAATTTCTAATACTACTGGACTCTGGCCAAAGGTTCAGTGGGTATCAATCCTTGGTCTTGGTCTACACAGTGTATACCTACACAGGCCTCGAGCTTCACTCATGAAGGGGCTCATCAATTTTCCTCTAGTAAGGGGCACCTCTATGAGGAAAATGTAAATTTGTATTGGAAGTTTGCAAAGGGCACCACAGCAAAAGCACAGGGCACCACGGCAATACACCGATCCATTAAGCCACGCCCATTTCTCATTGACCAATCACAACCGCGAAATCTGATCACCATTTGAGCCGTTTGGTGATCTTTGCACTAATGGTGATCGGGTTTCGCGGCTGTGATTGGTCAACTCGTAAGGAGGCGGGGCTTAATGGATCGATCTATTGCTGTGGGTGCCAGGGGTTAATTCGAGGCCTGCCTACATGTACATAGTAGGGTTCGAAGTGGGATCTACAGAGTATACATGTACACAGTATAATTTATGAGAAAACAGAAGTAGCTGTTGCAAACTGCTTACGTGTACATGTACCAACCAAAAGGACCTGAGGTACATGTATAAATGCAAAAAATAAGTTAGTGGCCTGACGTTTCGACTCTAGCAGAGTCTTCGCTCTGCTAGGGTCGAAACGTCAGGCCACTAACTTATTTTTTGCAGTATAATTAATCAGTGAAAATTTCAATTCAAGAGAAAAGGAGCACTGCTATGATATTCCTTTCCCTTTTTCTCTTAAAGATATTATACAGGATTGGCAGAGCCGAGAAAGAAGTCGCAGATAGCGTTCATGTTTTGTCTGATCAACCATGTACATTATAAAACAACAAACCAGTGAAAATTTGGGTTTGATAATACGTTGAGTGAGTCAGGAGAAAATAGTGAAAAACCATGCACAATATTCAGCATGTAAACACAGTGTCCTTAACCAGTTCGGTGCGCAGGACGAGTTAACTCGCGAGATAAAACCGTTACCGACACTAGGACGACGAGTTAACTCGCCAAATTTACATATGAGTCGCCGTTACCCTCAGCGTGCGTATTGTGTATGGGATTCAGTTGTATTTGCATACCGGGGTACCAGGCTATCTCTAGTGTAATTTACTAGCGGTTGGTGGCGCTATTGAACTTTTGTGGACACAAACCAGCCGAGATAAACACAACGATTTGATGACATGTTGACAAAATCAAGATGGCGGCCTCCAGGAAAAAACGCGTATTCAATGACACGGAGATTATCGGCTTTTGTGTGTCGTCAGGCTCTTCAAATTCATCAGATTCATCCAGTTCCAAGGCAAGTTCAAGTAACACTTTGGATTCCAACTATAAAAATAATAGTGAAAACAGCGAGGACTCGGAAGTAGCACGGTATAGCGCAGTTAGTTCTGACTTTCATACGAAGAAGAATTACTAATTTTGACCCTAACTGGTAACAGTCTTTTGATGAATATTTCTGTGGGATGCATCTCTGGAGATGGTGAGATGCGAGTATAACAAAAAGAGAGTTGTAAAAGGTGTTTTCCCCTACTGTGACATTTTTGTCAAATCACAAGAGCTTTTTATTTCAGAAAATTGTCAAAAAGAATTAATACCGCGTGGGGGGTTAATTCGGTGAAAATTAATCCCGCACCGAACTGGTTAACCCTCCTACTGTTCGCAACATTTTCAAGTGAGTTGACCAACCATTTGAAACCATTCAACTGCCAAAGTTGTGTATGGTGGCACACCTGTGCACAGAACTAACTGTGTACTGTGTACATGCATTCCCTCATGGTATCATATTGCAAGGCTGGCATAGCTTATCTATCATTCAAAACCACAGTGAATGGTATTGAATGGTCAGACAGCAAGAGGGTTAATTTTGGTTAAAGTAACAACTGAAATCAGTTGTTGTATTTTTAAAAGTTTTTCAAATACATGTACAGTTTTCTCGAGTATGACTTAATTTCAGAGGGAATACTTCACAGAAAAATTGTATCTAGTATGAAATGCATAATCAATGAGCTTTTAGACTAAAATTAAAGTAACACATTGCCTTCGGATTGTGCGCTTTGGGCCATAAAACGTATTTTGTTATGACATGAATATATGGTTTAATAGAGAGATGTTTTAAATAGAATATAGGCCTAATACTCCACACAAATGTACCTTAAAATTTCCTTTTAGTTTGTGAACCAACACTGTTCGCCATTTTGTAGACCCAAATTTTTTACTCCACCAAATGGCCGACCGTGTTAGTTCACAAAATAAAAGGAAAACCACAACATTTTGAGGGAATTTGTGTGAATCATTGTATTCTACTTCTAAAACATCTTTCCAACCATTCATTTCATAAATGCTTTCATACATGTATTGTACATGTAGCACAAAGAGCCCAATCCAAAGGCTACATGTTCCTTTAAAGGTATTATACAGGATTGGCAGAGCTGACAAAATAATCACAGACAGTGTTCATGTTTTGTGTAATCAACCACATACATGAAATAACAAACCTGTGAAAATTTGAGCTCAATTGGTCATCGAAGTCACGAGAAAATAGTGAAAAGAGACCTTATGTGTTTTCTGTTTTTCGAACATCGAGTTTATTATCACGCGTGATAAAAACTATTGTTTTACTCATTTCTCAGAAACGATAGCATTTTAGGCAGAAATATTTTAAGGAACCCTTTCTACCATTACTTACTTCAAATCATGTAAGTTATGTGTGAATCTGTGAACATTTGTGTTTTTCGATCTTACCAATAGTGTACAGGGCCTTTAAACAGTGATGTTTTTATCCTTTAACCCGAACTCCCAAAGCGTTTTTACTAGAATCCATCCCTAACCCAACACATTCCAACAGCTTATACTACCATGAGATGGGAACTGTACCCAATCTTAGGGGGACGATACACAACCTAACAAACTCCAACAGGCCTTTTTTGTTTGATTTTGTTGGATTTTGTTGGAGTGTGTATACTTGGCATGTGCAAAATTTGATCAGTGAAATCACACAGTCCCCAACGTAACATAATCCAACAACTATCTCATTAGACCATGGAGGAAAGAGCAATGCCAGACATGTACATTTCACACATCCACCATACCCACTCAATCAAATTCCAACACCATTACTTGTCAGCAAGGATACACAATCCCACAGAATCAAACACCCAATCCTAACTTCACTGTACTTAACCTAACAAAATTAAACACTTTGCCCTGTTTGAATTTGTAGGGTTAGGGATTGTTAGGGTTAATCCTGTACAATAACCTTTAAATGTCTCTCACACACTTTTAGATACACCTGTATACATATTTTGGACGGATTATAGGATTTCGGTGGCAGACAAACCTCTTTGGAGCACATTGCTATTGCCTTAGGAATCCCTGCCAATTTCGCACGCACTCTCTCCGTTACGACTTTCGACATCTTTACTTGAGTGTACAACATGCAGTTACTTGACTGACTTATCTGAAATGAGAAAATTTAAGAATTTAATTACTTCAACTTACAAACAACTGTATGATACTCGAAGTCATGACTATTGATTGCTATGTCTAGAGCGTGTTTTGGCGATAATGACCGGAAACAAGTTTCTGATGTAAAATTCACTGACCGAAACAATTCCTGAGAGCTACGCAAAAACGGGTCGGTAACCAGAAACAGTTTGTGACGTACTGTAGGTTCATCTCTTGAAAAGTTGTGTTCTTAAAGCATACAGCCTTCATTTTATTTTCAAGTAATGGAAGTTTGTTTTCGTAATTTTATCAATTCTATTGATTACTATGCTTCAATCTATTTTATTTTCAAAAGAATTTCATTGACTTTTTCCGATCGTTTTTAGAGTTCGCCATCTTGAAACCAAGCCTAACCGAGCCAACACGTCGGTTACAGTTTGGTCGGAACAGCCCCCCACCGCGGTTCAACCGAACACGCGAAAACGCCCCACCAGTGATCAAAGCTCAAACAATTTCTGGTTGGGGTCACCAAAACGCAGTCCAACTCGCGACTGCCGCTTTTCACCTACTCAGTTAACCGTGCCGCTACGACTACTGACAAAATATTCATGCAACTAGTGTCAAAGTCTGACTGAATTGAAGCACGAAGACATACATGTAGGGTGTCATTGCCAAACTATACAAGATGGTGTATCCAGATATATATAGCAGTGTGTGTGGGTGTGTGTGTGTTGGGGGTTGATTTAAAGGCACTGAACACATTTTGTAATTGTCAAAGACCAGTATTCTCACTTGGTGTATCCCAACATATGCATAAAATAACAAGCATGTGAAAATTTGGGCTCAATTGGTCATTGAAGTTGCAAAAAAATGATTCAAGAAAAAACACCCTTGTTTTACAAATTAGTGTGCTTTCAGATAGATAGTGAGAAATTACCTCTTTCCCAAAAACTACGTTACTTCAGAGGGAGTCGTTTCTCACAATGTTTTATACTATCAACAGCTCTCCTTTACTCGTTACCAAGTAAGTTTTTATGCTAATATATACTTTGAGTAATTACCAAACATGTACAGTGCCTTTAATTTAAGAGCATCGGATTCAAGACCTGTTGGTTTAGTCATCAGGGTGTGGGTTCGAGTCCCGGTCATGACGCTTGTGTCCTTGAGCAAGACACTTTGCTATAATTGCTTCTCTTCACCCAGGGGTATAAATGGGTACCTGCAAGGGTAGAGGTTGATATTGTGTTTGAAAAAGCCTTCTGAGCGTCACGGCAGCCCAAGGTTGTATACTCCCCAGGGAGCTGAGAAAGATTAAAGGAATGTTATTGGCCCAATGACCAGGGCACTAATGTAAAGCGCATTGATATGTTATTGTAAAATGCGCTATATAAGAACTAGTTATTATTATTATTATTATTACGACTAATTGAAGCGCGAGTAGTTGGGTTGTCAATTTTACTAGTTGCCCAGATTCCATATTCATTTAGCTGCTTTTAAAAGCAGAAAATAGTGCTTAAATATTTTCTGCTATTAAGCAAAACTAAGAAGATTGTACACAGTGACATGGTATTTTTGCTGGTAACCTTATTCTGGTAAGTATTTTGTTGTGCTTAGCTGTTTTCGTGCTTTTGAAGCTCAGTAAACATCCAGGGATATAAATGGGAGGAAATTGAAAAAACTTTAAATATCTTTGTAAAAGGTTATTGACTTAACCATCAAAAACACCCAGGGCAAGCTAAAGAGGTACATGTAAGTGAATACATTTAGCTGGTTTAAACCGCCGACTCGCCCATATATAGGGAATGCACTTTAATTTTGTATCACTATCAGTATCACTAAGCCTAAGAAAACATGGGTCCCGATCGTGGCCATGGATTCAGAGAGACCTTGGCCACAAAAGTGGGACTACATGTAGGTTAGACCCAGTTACTGGGGCGCTGTACTTGTTTTTTCGAAATTTTGACATCTGCAGTCGGACTAGCGCCCCAGGGAGCCATTGTACAATCCATGACCATCCAACTCTCGCTTGTATCTCGCTTGTTTTAGACGGGTGCCCTGCCTGAACCGCGTAGTCGTAACGGTTGAGGCAGGGCACCCGTCTAAAATTTGACGGGTGACCTGCCTCAGCTGTGACGACTACGCGGTTGAGAAAGGGCACCCGTCTAAAATTTGACGGGTGCCCTGCCTCAACTGTGTATTCGTCAAATTTTAGACGGGTGCCATGCCTCAACCGTTACGACTACACGGTTGAGGCATGGCACCCGTCGATACAAGCGAGAGTTGGATGGTCATGGATTGTTGTACAATGGCTCCCTGGGGCGCTAGTACTACCGCAGATGTCAACATTTCGGGAAAAAACAAGTACAGCACCGGCTGAGCGCCCCATTTACTGGGTCTAGGGCTAGGTCAGAGATGGTCCGAGCATGTAGCTATACATGTAGCTCCCATGGTCAGATTAGCTGAAAACCAGAAAATGTTGAAAATGAACTATCAATTAATGCACTATAATTATTACTAGTTGGGATAATCGTAACCCTCTATCCTTTCACGGAGGCTATCCTGTAGAGTTCTATGGGCAATCCCAACTACATTCTTGACGCCCCAACTTTAACACTCAAGTTGGGACCGGTCCCCACTATAGTTGGGACGATTGTCAAGTTGGGACGGAACAATGCAACTTATATAATATAAAAGACCCATTACTAAATACTACTACTACTTGGCGCTACAAATACAAGGCTTCCGGCGCACACCGCGCTGTCTTTATTTGTGCGCTATGCGTGAACGGAGCCTGTGTGCCCGATGAAGAGGCAAGGTATTTTGTAACACCCCGGTTGGTCCGGGTCCAACCATTCTTGTTCGTTTATGCTGCTGCATTAAAAGCAAAACAACCGCGAGTATTGCGTGGTAAATTTAATTTTTTAAAGATGTTTTTGCATGTAACTCGGCAAAAAGGCCTCACGGGCATTGTGAATGTATATTAAGTGTGTTGGGAAAGTTTCAGTTGTGTAGTACAAAGGAAACTGAAGTTATTGCTGGCTAAAGACCAGAAAATGTTGATCTATCAATGACCATTTTTAAAACATTATAGCGTTTTTACGGAGCTAGGCCCGAAATGCTAGGTAAGGTCATGTGAAGGTATACTTCTAGAAACTATAAGGGGGGAAGGCTCCCCCGTGAGCCTTATAGGGGTCTAACATTTTGGTCCTCCGTATTAACGCTATACGTTTTCAAAATGGTCGTTGATAGGTGAACATTTTACGGTGGTTTGCCATCAATATCTACAGTTTCCTTTGCACTACACAACACAAACTTTCCCCATACACTTAAATACATTCATAATGCGCAAAAAAATAAGACTGCGCGGTGTGCGCGGAGCCTTCCAATTGGCTTCCGGCGCACACCGCGCTGTCTTTTGGCTCCGCGCATACTGCGCAGTCTTATTTTTTTGCGCAAATCGCGAACGCCGCGCGAGTGCCGCGCAAGTGCCGCGATGAGGGAAAAACAATCGTGAGTATTGCGTGGTAAATTTCATTTTTTAAAGATGTTTTTGAACATAACTCAAAAGGAAATGCATTCATTATGAATGTATATTAAGTGTATGGGGAAAGTTTGTGTTGTGTAGTGCAAAGGAAACTGTAGATATTGATGGCAAACCACCGTAAAATGTTCACCTATCAACGACCATTTTGAAAACGTATAGCGTTTAATACGGAGGTCCAAAATGTTAGACCCCTGTGTATAGTGTAAGGCTCACACGGGGGAGCCTTATAAAGTTTCTAGAAGTAGGTAAGGAAGTTAGTAAGGTGTAGACCCATATTCCCGGGGCTCACGGGGGAGCCTTAATATTCATTCTAGAAGTAGTGTAAACCCAGCCCCATAAATAAATATTGTCTTACCGGATCATAAAGCCAATGCTATCTTGCCAAATAGTAGTATTATATCAACATTTTCAGAAACTTTACTATAATCGTCATTAATTATTACCTAGGAAGAAAAACTCAGTGTAGAAAGTTCACTACACACGGCCGACAACATGTGCACGACAATGCGAAAAGCAGTCTGTTCCCCCGCCGTCAAAAGCTGATCACTTTGTAGTATAGATAGAGGGAACCAGACAAAGTCAAGTTAGTCTTGATTGGTGACGTTTATTTTGGTAACGTAGTTGCCGAATTACTGGAGAAGAGATATATGTAAGACATGCCTATTCCACACCGCGGGTCAGTTTCCAAATCAGTCGATGTGGCGCCCCCACCGGTGACTAAAACCCCAAAAAGCGTCGCCAATCAAGACTAAGTCAGTGTCATCTCGTCGTGTGTGTGTGTGTGTGTGTACGAACCGGACGTGTGCTAGTCAGTCAAGCTTGACGACTGACAGTGACACTGACAAAAGTTGACCCACCACTATTTTTTACAGAACTAACTGCATACACACCACCACTGGATTCACTGTATATATTATTATAATCTGACTTCCCCTGAAAAAACTGATTAAATAACACCAGTGCCAGAAGCAGATTTTCTCGCTGCTCAGAATGGTTTGCGCTTGGTATATGGACAGATCTGATGCAGATCAACGGGAGCCACATAAGCCCGATAACCCGCAGATGGTGGAGTTGGACTTCCTGAAGTCACTCGGTGTACTGTACTGGAAGGTAATTGTGTAGCCCTACTCTGCTGAAGGGTCAAGGACAACTATATTTACTAGTATACATGTAGAGTGGACAAAAGGCACAAGCCACAAGGACTATAACTTAAAAGGATGAACTCTGCATGATCATGAACAGATGAAATGCTAACTACGTACTATGTACATGGAGACACCATGCACTATGCAGACACCCCCAACGCAATGCTAATTGCTATATTAATCATCGATCGTCAATGGACAATGGTGTTTAGGCCCCCTATTATAGAAATACTTACCTCACACATTTAAGTAGATCGAGTCATTTGATATTTGTCATATAATTTATTAATAATTATCTCAATTTTCAACACTACAAAGTTTTGAACACACGTGACCTCATACTGAACAGAATACAGGTGTGGGTTTAAAAACCAAGTGCACACTGTGCCCAACCCTAAATCCAATGGAGAGAGAATTGGCATCTTACTTTTTCTTATTTGTTACCAAAAAATATATAGCCCTTCTGCGTCTCAAATCATTATCCATAGAGGCTGAAAGCCAAGGACACAGATGCAGTACATTTTCCATGTTTCATGAGCGTGCGTGTGATTACAAATTTATATTCAAGGAAACTTGACGCGCAGCTTAACGCAATACACGATGTTGGAACAGCTGTACATTTTGCATATAGGTTAAATATTGGCCATACAGCTTAACAATTCACGATGTTGGAACAGCTGTACATTTTGCGTATATAATATAGGTTAAATAGCACAATATGCAGAGATAGAACACAATACAAGGGTGTAATATTGGCCGTACAATATAGGTTTTTATCACACCTGTTGTTGCTATGGGTCGACCTTTCAGAATCAAGGATTCAAGTTTGCTTGAAGATAATGAATCTTTTCACAACCTGACAACAACTTATCCTATAAATGAATAATTCGCCTGCAGCTTGACGTGGACAGCTTGGAGGGAGAGGGCATCTTGGCTAAGATAAGAACAGATCGGGGCTACTCGTATGACGACACCATCGCAGTGTCCAAGGAGAAACTGCCAAACTATGAAGAAAAAGTGAGTATACCAACATGATTGTAGGGTTGGTTTAATATTTTGAACATGTTCACAAGCGAATGTGCGACTTGTGCATATAGAGCTAGGGTTCCCTTTTTCATGACCCTCCTGTCATCAGCCCCCCCCCCCCTTCGAGAGTACACAAAAATGTGCACTGTTCAAGCCTAATGGTGTTGTGTATAGACTAAGATTAAGTGCAGAATTTCAAATTTCATAGAGCTGCTTTAAAAGCAGAAAATAAGACTTAAAACTTTTCTGCCAAGCAAAAATGAGCAGAATACCAGTCATAAATTGAACGTGACATAGTATTTTAGCTGGTAATGTTATTCTGGTAAGCTTAATAATTGTTGTTGTGCTTAGCTACTTTCTGTGCAGTAAGGATTAAAAGCCATTCACAACACCAACTCTCGGTAATGACGGACATTTTCAAAAGCTGAAAAAGCCTAAACTTAAATACAGGCTTAATAACAAGTTCATAAAAAAAAAACTGCCGATGTGCTTTTTCTTTCCTCCGTGATTAAACAAAAAACAGATCAAGTCTTTCTTTACGGAACACATGCACTCCGATGAGGAGATTCGATTCGTCTTGGACGGCAGTGGGTACTTTGATGTCCGGGACAAGACGGATCAGTGGATTCGTATCGAGATGGACAAGGGCGACATGATTACCCTGCCTGCTGGGATCTACCACCGCTTCACTCTGGACACCAAGGTAGGGTACCAGACCTCCGAGTCCATAAGCCATTTGGAGAATGGTGGACACAATACTATGACACCCAAGCCAAACAGTGCACTCCTATAGTGTATTTATTCCTTTATTCATGGATCAAGCGCTCCTTAGCGGCAGCGGGATTTTCATTGTTACTTGTTTTTTATGACAAAGTATAAACAAATACTAAACTAGATTTCAGTTTTTGTCAATAGCAGATAAATGTTAAAATGTATTTTTAAAATGTATTTTTGGGGGCGCTCTCAAAAATATTTCTATCACTTCCGGGGGTAAAGCGATTATCGTCTGCTCAGCAGCTGTGTACAGTTTTAACATCAGCATTCTGTCATCACTTCTGTGCTCGGTATATTTTTTAGTTGCTTCTAAGGTGAGTTATAACGGCTCCTTTAAACAGGCCTGTGAGATCTCCGCTTTTTTTTTCGTAAAATTTTTTTTAATTATTTTTTTTACTTTTTGGCCTTATGCTTGGCAACAATAATGTACAACTAAAATAATGTGAAATAAGCCTAGTTACTGGATCAATAGGGTGCCCCAATTAGACCAGCGTAAATGCGTTACGCGCGATCATTCTTACATCTTGTAGTGTTTCAGCTCTACTCACAGGCCTGGAATGTCTTATTGTTCGTGATGGATATAATGTCTGGTGGTAATGTCTTTAACTGTCTGGGGAAGTATTTGAACCAGTATTTTTTGTTTGCTGTGAATGTGATTGTGTCTGGATTGGCGTTTGACCAGTTGTAAATTAAAAACTTTCCTGCCGGGGACGGGAGCCTGGGAGTCTTGCATATTTATTAGAGAGATTTCTGTATCAATTTGTAGTTTTTACAAGACAAGGACAAATGGCAGTACCCCCCAGAAGTGACAGATTTTTTTTTTTGAGCGCCCTCACGCGGTCAAAAATACGGCGCATTATAGTTAAGTGTCTTGCTTAAGGACACAAGTGTCATAATCGGGATGACCCAGCAACCACAACTTGAGTCCGATGCACTAAAGTGCTTGGCCATGAATCCGTCTGAAAAGAAGTGAGAGGACTACTGTGATAACCAGGAGAGTTATTATCTTTGCATTGTTAAATGATATAGCGCCCTCTATAGTAAATTAACCCATGGCACCCAAAGCAAATGCTGTACAGTGTATTTTCACACTGACCAACAATGAATTACACTCCAGAAGAAAAAAAGGAACATGATGTTTATTGTACATGTATACACCTTATAAAGAAACTATTGTTTTGTTGTCTTGCCCACAGAACTACATTAAAGCGATGCGTTTGTTTGTTGGTGAACCAGTGTGGACTCCAATCAATCGGCCTGCAGATGATCATCCTCAGCGCAAGGGCTACTTGCAGAGCTTGGAGAAAGGAACGTGGTAGACTGAGTCAGAATCAAGGAAGCTACCATGGTGTACACATTTTTTAATCATAGAATTGACTCCCAAAATCAAGGTATCTTTTGGACGCCCTTGTTTTATTTTTGGATGGCCTGAAAAACTGGTGGATGCCCTTGAAAACGCCCTGTTTATTTGGCCAAGTAATTTTTCGTATACATTTTATATTACACAAATATTACATCTGAATACCTGAAAAATTGTAAGCAAAACAAACACACCCAAAATCTTATTTACATAATGTAATTGTTACTACACACCCAAAATCCCATTTACATAATGTAATTGTTACTACACACCCAAAATATCATTTACATAATGTAATTGTTACTACACACCCAAAATCCCATTTACATAATGTAATTGTTACTACACACCCAAAATCTGATTTACATAATGTAATTGTTACTACACACCCAAAATATCATTTACATAATGTAATTGTTACTACACACCCAAAATATCATTTACATAATGTAATTGTTACTACACACCCAAAATCCCATTTACATAATGTAATTGTTACTATCTGCCGCTGAAAGGTACTTTTCAGCAAGATACAATTTATCAACTTACATGTATCTTATTCTGATCGCCCATTCATTGTTTACCAACATTTATAGATGGATTGCAGTAGACGTCATTGACCACCATCTTTGATGAAAAACAATGGAAAAGATGGCGGCCAATGACGTCAACTGCAATCCATCTATTGTTAGAACCGACAGCTGAGACGAGTTGCCCCAAAAATGTTTTAAACATTCAGTCAAACCCTTTTTTCATCCTGGCTTTTAAGCCTACTCATGTGCGGAGGATTGGTGACCATCTGGGGTAAAAGCGACAAGATTTAGTCAGGATCACAGGGATGAGAAATTCCAGTCTTTTAACTGAATTGAGATGTTTTTATGTATGCATCAGGGGAAGATAGTTTAAAGAAATCATGTACGCCTACATGTACATGTTAGTACTGTATTCCATCTGATGGCAACAAATTATTACCAAAATAAATACGTATTACATACATTGTACTGCTTACCAACCGAAAGGACCTCTACATGTACAGTATATGGTATAAATGCAAACAATAATTGATGGCCTGACCTTTCGACCCTAGCAGAGTCTTTCACAAAGGCATTGTTTAGCCATTGAGAAAGACTCTGCTACACGTAGGGCCGATCAAAACGTCCGGCCACTAATTACTTTTTGGCAACACTTTCTGAAATAAAATTTATATACTGCAACTTCTATAGGGGTTAACATGTAGCTAGTTTGGTGTAAGTTTTTTTGAACATTTATCCTGCATATTTACATATTGATATAATCTTTCAAATGTTTTCTTAAAGTTTTCCGCTTATGAGTGTTGAGATAATAATCCAGGAACAGACTTGTTTAAATGGTTTACATAAGGGAGTCTTAAAAGTCCCAGCACGTGCACTGTTCCGTTTGACCTCCGGAACATTCCATTGGATTGTTTAAAATAATCGTGCATAAATTCACATCGTGTAGGATTACCGGCGTACTTCGGTACAATGTTGCGGAATGGTTTTCGTGCCAGACTTTTTAGACACTCCACTAACAATATATTTTTTTAACAAACAATATTTTATAAAATGTAGGGGTTATTGGACCAGACCAGACAAGGGTTAAGAAGTTTTAACTCAAAATTTATACATGTTCTACTTTCCTTGTGCTAAAAACACTGTGGAGTCATATGTTATTCCCAGGGGTTACCGGAAGGTGAGAATGACATCATTTCAACATACAATCGTATCTTTTATATTCTTGTTCCAATTTTCATACCTTTTTGTCAGCAGTAACTCTTATCCCTCACCAGTCAGTGCATAGGGGTGTCAGAACATAGAGCAGTCACCATTATTAAGAGTAGTGAAAATTAGACGGTGGGTATTAATTTGATCTGCCTAATCCCAACGAATTATGTTTTCAATCTTTAAGGTCACGTACAGTTTGATTGTCAGTGTATTCATAAGTTGTAATTTTTTGCCGTATTCAAGATAACGAATGCCTACAGCCTTGACCAGGGCTTAGTTCATAGAGCTGCTTGGGCTCAAAAAGTAACTATAAAGCACATCAAAATAATGCAAATGTATTGCGATCAAGCTGAAACCTTGTATATATTTAAGTCAGGATTTGTGACGTTACCTTAAAGGTGCAGTTTTACAAGATCTATATAAACGGAAAACATTTTGCGATCGAGCTGAAACCTTGTATGTAATCAAGTCAGGATCTGCATCACGATTGCATCATCAAGCGTCACGTCTATGCAGTTTTACAAGATCTATAATATACACACACAAAATTGCGATCGAGCTGAAACATTGCATGTATTCAAGTCAGGACGTGTGACATCTATAATTTGAGGTCATTTATCAGGATTATGTCATCCAGCATCATGTGACGTCAACTTAAAGGAACACTTTTCAAAGATTTATATTTACCAGAAAAAAAGCGTGATCAAGCTGAAACTTTGCATGTTTTTAAATGTGTAACATCCATAATTTATGGTTTTGTTTTCATGACGTCAACTTAAAGGTGCAGTAAAATCAATACATACAGAAAAAAATTACCGATCAAGCTCATGAAACCTTGCGTAATCAAGCCGGAAGTGTAATATCTACAAGTTGAGGTCACATCACGATGATGTCATCAACCATAGAAGTCACGTTAAGGGTGAAGTTTAACAAGATCTATATGCACAGAAATACATCCACAACCAAACTGAAACCTTGCATGCATTCATGTTATAATGATGACATCACCTTCAAATGTGTATTTTTAAAAGGAACAGCTCTGTGTTTCGTTTGCATTCTAACACTCAGCTCTAGTTTACATGTAGGTTGGGTTTTTTTCTTCTTCTTTAGGGACTTCCATACTTTGTTTCCATTGGGAATGGTCGGTTGGTCAAGAGAAAAAAAAGGAATATATAAAATAATAAATCATGCTTTTGTATAACAATATTATAATAAAATGGTACAGAAACGTACTATGTGTTGTATAAAGAGGCTCATCAACTTGTTTTCAGATGTGTACTTAATTGGTTTCAGTGTGTTTAGTCGAGCTATATCTCACCAAAATGATGAACAGTAGTTATTTTGAAACTGAATCATTGCTGATGCCAAAGGTTTTCTGATTGAGCAGTTAAGGAATTTGGCCTTGCGAGATTGACGGCCTTTATTTCACCACTAAGTGCCTGCATGACTGCCTGGTCAAGTTCAACAGCTAGATATTTGACCGTAGACTTGGAATTAGAATACTACTACATGTACAAGAAATTTTCTAGTAATTTTTTGAACAAACAATGCTTTCACATTTTCCAAGAATTTTGGGTTGAACAAAAACAAAATTGACTAGAGCGAAACTTGAACCTGCGACCTCCAACTTAACAAGCTTAATAACTGCTTATGATTATTGTTTGAAACGTTTTATCCTAAGATCAATTTAATTACATTTTTACTCTTCACTAATTATTTTAACCTCTTTTTACTTAAAAGGCTTAATGTATAAGTGAATTTTTACTCCTGCTTGTTACAATTCATTTTCTTAATTTATTCAATTTGTCCAAACAAATGTTCCTGTTTAGCTTTTGACTACATGTATGTGCCATTTTTTCGTTTTACTGTGTTCAGCGCCTTAGAGCATAATTTGATTAGGGCACTTTATAAGTGTTGGTATTACTATTATTATTATTGATTTTGGGTTGAACAAGGAAAAATTGACTAGAGCGGGATTTGAACCAACGACCTCCGGATTGACATGCCGGCGCTCTACCAACTGAGCTATCTAGCCCTATGTTGGCAGTCTCCCTATTTTGTCAATATCCTTGTTCGGTGGGTGCCAGTCAGAAGCCATATTATTATTAGGCCAAGTAAAAAAACTTACAAGTTTCTCGTCCCCGCCCGCCTCCTTTTGGCCGCCGCCTCCTTTTATTAACTTTTTACTATTCAGAAATTAAAAAATTAAATAAATTTAATCTGATCTTAAATCAGATTTTTTTGAAGATTTAAAGCTGAAATCAGATTTTTTTTGAAGCCCAGAATGCAGTGCTTTTTTTAATTTTAAGTAATTTTTGGGCTTTCTTGCCCAAATTTATGCACTTTTCAGATTTTGGGGATAAAACTAAGTGGCATCTCTGATATTTTGAATCTCAATCCAATAGGACAAAAATAGCAGTTTGCCTCAAAAATTCCCAACTTTCTCATTTCAATATTCTCAGGTGTGCAGTCCCTAGCTAGTTGAGGGCTTAAAGTGTGATTCTTCTGACTTTTAAGCGGGCAGCAACTGTTGTTGAAGGTGATGGTGCTGCGATTCTGCAGTGAAGGGTCTTACAAATCGTTTGTTTTGTCATAAATTGCATCAGTATACTCAAATAGCACAATATCTGTGAATAAATACATGTACATGTATACCTTGGTCAGCCATATTTAGCATGGCAGCCATCTTGGAAAAAATAGCTAAAAATTGAAAAATATTAAATAAAAAAGCGCTGCCTCCTTTTTTGAAAAGGTCCGAACGAGAAACTCGTCTCTTTTTTTACTTGGCCTTATTAACATGCCAACACTTTTCCAACTGAGCTATCTATAGCCCTAGTATGCTGGCAGTCTCCCTACTTTGTCAATATCTTTGTTCGGGGGTGCCTGTCAGAAGCCATTCAACCTGTAACTGCTGTATAGCCAGGGATCACACCTGGAAAACAGCATCATTAAAGGTATGCAACTTTTTATTTCAACTAGGCCTGACAAGTAATAACCGACAAGGTACACTGCTGGGTAAATTTACCCAGTCAGTTTCCCTTGTACATGCTTTGAACAGGAACCACTCAATTAAGGACACTTTCCAGGTTATTTGGGAATTAACATGTAGATGCAAGGATAATTGCAAGGATAAATTGTGTGATAATTTTGGCCAGTAGCTGAGGAGTATTTGAAATTGAGTTCGAGTGCATGATTGATCATACACAAAACCACTATTGATCACTGATGTCTTGGGCCGAGACTAAGTACAATGTAGGCCTGCATAAGGAACCTCATGTTTTGTACACTTGACAGGAAACTAAAGGATACCATCTTAATACATGTAGCAGTTTTTCCCAATGGTTTGTAAAATTTTTGCCACAAGCTGAGGAGTATTTGAAATCAAGTTCGAGTATTTGAATTTGAGTTCAAGTAAATGATTGATCATACACAAAACCACTATTGATCACTGTCTTGGCGCCAAGACTAAGTAGGCCTGCATAAGGAACCTCATGGAACCTTTGCACACACAAGTTTTTGCACTGATCTATTGGGACACTGAACACTAATAGGATTAGGTTTTCCCTTTACAGTATTGTAATTTTTTTTTTACTTCCCCCATATGCAGAAAACCAAGTTGATTTATTTGTTGTATTTCAGTATTTACTGTCATTGATGAAAGTCAAAGTAAACAACAAGTTGACTCTTTAAAGCAGCCACCTCCAGGGTACCTCACAGTTGGAACAGTTAAAGGATCAAACCGTGCATCCACAAATAACTCATCTCAAGATAAACCAGATTGAACTGGATCAAACCAACCAGTCCATAGTATGAACTGGTTCTGACTGGTTTACAACCCCAACAACCAGGGCACAGTTCAAGTACATGTATCTACTGATAATGCTGTTCAGAATAAACCAGAGCCAACTGGCTTCTGATGGGAGTTTAAGATAGCAAGGTAAAGCAGCTGAAAACCAGTCCACTTTGTACACTTGACAAGAAACTAAAGGACACCTCTTTGCATCTGTCAACTTAGCAGTTTTTCTCTAGGTTTGTAAAATACAGTATTGAGCACGTGATTTTGAGTAAATTAAAGTCCTTATTAGGTTAAGTATCGCTGGTCAAGTAAGAATGACAATCAAATACGAGTTGTAGTTACTTTCAAACAGTCAGACAGTACTCGAGTACGAGTACAACAACACATTCCGAGTAGCTTCCAGGGGTTAGAGTTTGTGACATCACATTCATGTACAATTATGGTGGTGTACACAGTAAATTAATATTTTTCATTTGATATGATGTATCTAACAGCTTTGCAAAATAATATTGTACCTACCTAAGTTTAAGAACAATGTCCTTTAAGCAAGACACTTGACCATGGCACGTACTGTGCCCTTCGGATAGGACGTAAAGTCGTTGGTCCTGTGTGTTGTGTAATGCACGTATCGAAACGATTACGGGTTCAACCAGGTGTTCCTTGTTTGATTGGCTGCATATCGCGCCACAGCACCTTGTAAACCATTATATGGCGCTATGTATTAAAGAAGTCCCGGTCTCATACTTCAAAAACTTAGCTCCACATACCTTGCAGATAAAATACTGAATGTTGAAGCGCCTTGAGCATCACTCGAGTGACGGATATGAGCACTATCAGGCGTGGATCCAGGGGGGGCCCAGGGGGCACGTGCCCCCCCGGGTAAAAAAAGACAACATTTTTTAAAACATTTTTAATTTGTTTGTTTTTTTACTATCTGCCTGCTTAAAAATTAGCCACAAGTGTTTGTGGTGTCTTTTCCCCCAGCGGCAGGATGAATTTCTTTTTCATCCTATGCCTATCAAATTTGTTTCTTTTTGCCAAAATGAATCTTTCATGATATGTCACTTGTTTGCTTAGATTTGCACGATAACATAAGCGTTTGAAACCTGACTATATTTTTTGAATGAATATGCATGAAACCAGATATTGCAGCGACCAGATCCAAACACGAGATTTGTGGGATTAAAATTTTCTTTAAGTAAAATTAGAAGATTGGTATGGATCAGAAGTGCTTAAATAGTGTGTCTATTTCTTGGTTTCAGGCAAACAGAGGCTTGATTTCCCCCCCCCCCCCTCCCCTCAAAATGCCAAAAGCTCAAGAGCTTCCGGGGGCTTCACCCCCTGGACCCCACCGGGGCTTCACCCCTGAACCCCACCATCGTTACAGAAAATTTTCCAGTAAATTTAGAAGATTTATATGGATCTGATTTCCTATAAAAGTGTGTCTATTTCTCTGTTTTAGGCACATGGAGGCTTGATTTTTCACCCTACAGAACGCTCAATGCTCCCTGAACCCCCACCGGGGCTTCGCCCCTGGACCCCCCATATAGCAAGACTGAGAGGGTGGAGTACATGTGCCTGGAACCAAGACGGAACCAAGACAGAACCACCGAGTACAGTGCAAGTTCAAGGCCAGTCCAGACCAGTAAGTAAGTAATATGCGGTTGAACAAAAGAAATCACCTTGAGTGGGATTTGAACCAATGATCTCCAAAGTAAACAAGGATCAGCACTGACATTTGTAACTGGAAATTACAATAATCACTTTTGTACAAAGTGCACTGACGAATAGAGTCATAGCCTACCCCTTTGTTGGTAGCCTACCTCTTTGTCAAAGTTCATAGGCCTAATCATCATCTGGGAGACCACAACTCTATTTTCCATGATTCTTTTAATAATTTCTTTTATGAGAGATCACCTATATCACAAGGCCACGGATGGCCACTTCAAGGTGAGGTCTACACGTAACTGATTTGGGCTATCATCATGTAGACCCAAATCAACTGCCAACACGAGCACTTTGCCACCAACTCATGGGGCTAAAACAGTGTTACCCCTTTCACAGTCCGTAAAGGATGTAGGCATGGGTATCGTCTACTAGGAGCCTGGCTGGTAGAGGAGAATGCACTACCTTCCCAACTTTTTACAAAGCACTATGGTATAAGTGCCTTGCTCAAGAGCACAAGACATGACTGGGATTCGAACCCTCACTCTGCTGCTGACAACACCAGAGCTTGGGTCCGGTGAACTAGACCGCTCGGCCAACCAAACGCCATTTACTGACTTTGTATTATCGCAATGCTGCCTAGAACTATAGGTACTGAGAGTGGAGTTTGTACTGTTTAGTCAAGAGCAAGGTAACCAGAATGCACAGGACATAAAAGGTGACTGCTCTACATGTATGTTCCGACAACCCTATGTTCTGTGATCTGCACGCTAGGGAGGATTAGGGTTGGGTTAGAAGTTAGGATTAGGAAAATACATTAGGAGTTTCAGATAACATAGGGGTGTCGGAACATAGGTGTAATGTTCATGCATAATACAGGATTATGCATAACCTCCTTTAAGCCGATGGGTTTAAGACAACACCACTGTTCTATATTCATGTGATCTTTGACCTATGTACTGAGAGAGGTCTGGGAATAAACCATGTAACCGTTCCAGTTTATACGTTACAATCCTTTGTCAGAATCATCTATAGATATTTGTCTGTTAATCACACAATAGCAAATATTACATTAGGTGTGTCTAAAAGGGATCAGTGAGTGAGCATAACGGAACATAGCGATCATTTGCGTTGTGTTTTTTTGCATGTGTCAAAATACGCATAAAACTAACTTTTAAAACACAGAATTTCTTAGAAAATCCATAATATCTCGAGATCGCGAAAAGCAAATTTCATGGATCGTTCATTTTTAATAAGAAAAAAATATACTCTTTCAATTCATATAATTAATTTACTGTCTGTTAATAGGGAACAAATTGCCCTTTTGATTTAAACAAATTGACTTTCTTTCACGCGCCTATGGCAGAAGGTGAAAAAACATAGAAAATGGCCGTGCTCTCGCAGCATAACTCGCACATAACGCAACGCATTCACCTGGATCGCGCTGCCTCTTCAAGCTGAATAATTTCTTTATCGATTCATGTAACATGAAAGATGATTGGTTAATTGGAACCAGTTGCCATTGTACATGACATAAAATCATATCTTATGAAAAAGACTGTTTCGTAGCATGTGTTATACATGTACGTTAGAGGTCAGATCAGAATACGCGGTGTGTGTGTGTGCACATACTGTGTGCACGCACACAGCGCATCATTATTTGAGCGCTTCTCATGCACAATGTTCCGTTATGCTGGACTGGACACTATCATGGTAGTGGCAAGAACACAAACATTGTTATTCTGCATCCTCATTCCGTTGCAAATTATTTGGGATCAAACCAATAAAATAAAAAAATGCATGGCTTTTACTTGGGCCTAGATTTTTTCCCCAATTTGTTTGCACCAAACAAAATCTGAATATATACTCATGAGGTGCTGTCTCACCGAATACTTAGTCATGTGGCGTGATGTTGCATGTGTACTGTTTTACCCACCTCAACAATTTTCAATACCATCTCAATATGTTGATCAAGTTCTATTTCTTACACAAAGAAGATTGTAGGCAACTTTCAGGTAGGTTACTCTTACAGCACACTCATAATTTATCATCAAATTGAGTCAAACCTATCCCCTTACACTCTTTATTTTAAAGGCAGATGTTCTATTTTTAAGAACATAGGGCCTGGTTACAATTTGTCGTGTGATTGCGAATTCATAGGCCTAATGGAATTTCCGCCTAATGATAGGCCTGATATTAAATACATTTTATCACAATTTATGCCATTGAAAAGTGTGGGCATCGATCAACAAAACCAGGGATATTTTGGTTTTATTTAAAATTTATTTAGAGTGCTTTATCCCTCCTACTGTTCGCAACATTTTCAAGTGAGTTGACCAACCATTTGAAACCATTCAACTGCCAAAGTTGTGTATGGTGGCACAACTGTGCACAGAACTAACTGTGTACTGTGTTAGCCCAGGTTGGACTCCTCCGTTGCATACAACGCGACAGAGTCCAGGGTATAAAGGGGCTCTGCCATTGCGAAAAAATTTATAAATAAAAAAAAAATATTTTTACCTCTTTGAGGAAGCTGAAACTTGACTCACATATTCCATGTGTCCTGAACTTTACGCCTGCTCTATTCAGATTTGAAAATGTTATCCTTGGATGACATTATTTCTGAAAATAAATCCGAGTTGTGCACTGGCGATGTGACAACCTCAACTGACATGGGGCCAAGTCCACAAAAGAGGGCGCTGTTTAACCCGTAACACTCAACGTTTTTACTTCCGGGCGGCAACACGACTGAGTCACAGCGCCAGTGCACAACTCAGACTTATTTTCGGAAATAATGTCATTCATGGATGTATTTGTTCGTTTTTGAACTCATCAAAAGAGTAGTTAAGGGCACCAAGAATAAATGAATGGAGTTTCAGCTTCTCAAATTTGGTAAAAATATGAAAAAAATTGTACTCAATTTTTTTCTTCGCATTGTACAGGATCTTTATACCCAGGACGTCAGTGCAGTGGCACTGACTGACTTCCTACCAGGGCTATGTACTGTGTATGCATTCCCTCATGGTATCATATTGCAAGGCTGGCATAGCTTATCTATCATTCAAAACCACAGTGAATGGTATTGAATGGTCAGCAAGAGGGTTAAAAAAACACTTTAGCAATGCCCCAGTGGTACGTTGTAGCCCACGCTTACAAGTTTTTTCCATAGGGAGGATTTATTTGTTTATAGCATTTATTCAAGGATATTTTTAAATGTAAGTTACTAATTTATTATGTTCCGCCTGCAGGGGTGCGTTTTCGCGGTCGTAACCAATAACTGTTTCGGTTGACTTGGCCATTGGCATTGGAGCTACCTCCATGGTTTTATATACCACTTACAATCGATTTTGTACACACACAAATGTTGCTGGCAGAGTTTTGTCCTGCCTACCAACAGACTAACCAAATCATGACCCCTGTTGATTGACACCGCAGGACATGCAGCATGGATTAAAATAGCCCAGCTTGGGGATATCATGACATATGATTATGAGCTGACAAGTGAGTACGACGTGGTTAAGACATGGAAATATTAAAATAATGTCATCAGCATGTGACTGCGGCCCTCACTGCAGTGGGCCAGAGTTTCATACTACTAGTCGCCATTTTAAACGATGATTGAGACCAATACGTTACACAAGCCAGCATGATAATAGCTCAACAAGGATTTAAGTAAATACGCTAATATTTCAACCTTGGGGTTCCCCCAAAAACCCGCTTACGTGCACCTTGCAATCAACCACGTGCAGCGCGAAATGCAAAAAGCATAAAACTGGGCATAACAAAGAGTAAATTCACACGTACCTGTTCACTCTTGAAGATCCCGCTGCAGACTGCTGAGAGGCACAACTCACGCCCTCTATCGGGCGGTACTTACAAAAGATCGCACGGCGCTTTTGTAACTATCACAGATCTGGGCCAAAGTTCTTCTTCTTCTTCTTCCAAGTACAGACTCAATTACATGAGCAAAATCGTTCATGGCACTGCATGCTTACCACGTAATTCTGCCCTGGAATCATGTGCTGTACAAGGCATGTGTAAACACATAATCCCGTGGTAAGCAGAGCCGTGAAATTGCAACCTGGGCCCAATTTCATAAACATTTTCTGAAAATACTGCTTAACAAATTTCTATGCTAGGCAAAAATTAAGGGCGGCACCAGTCACAACAATGCAGAGTTTAAGTAATTTTGGCTGGTAACCAGTTTCTGCTAAGCAATACTTTTGTGCTAAGCAAGTTTTTGTGCTTACAGGCTTTGTGAAACTGGGCCCAGTGCTTGCACCATGGACCCCAAATGTTACCGGGAATTTCGGTTGTTTTTCAAGGGGAAAACTAAACAAAACTACAAATTTGCCCAAGGCTGGAAGTAGGCCCAGCCGTTCCCCAAAATGAATGTTTTCCAAAATGAAAGAATATGTGACGAAGTAGTCCTACACATTGTAAATCTGTTTTGCAGCCATCCAGGCTTTTTTTTAACCGGGCGGGCCGGGCACAACGGCGCACCCAGGATTCTGTGTTTGTGCCTCAAATAAATTTAAGGGGTGGGGTCCAGGGGCCGGCCGTATGGCCCCTGGTGGGGTCCAGGGGTTTAGCTCTGTTGGCGTTTTGAGGTCGAAAAATCAAGATTCCATGTGCCTAAATACAGAGGAAAAGAAACACTTTCTAAGCACTTCTGATCCATATCAATCGTCTAATTTACTGGAAAATTTCCTGTAACATCAACGCGAGACTCCTAGAAAATTTTAATCCCACAAATCTCTTGAGTCTGTATTGCCTTCTTTCAGTGATGCTCCTCCCTCTTGTAGACAACTTTAGAATGTTGCTTCTCAACTTTCCTCTTTCTTCTCTTCCCTCTTTTTGTTTTCTTCATTCTATTTTACCCGGGGCACGAGCCCCCTCCCCCGCCCCCTGGATCTGCGCCTGGTTTTGGACTAGTGAATTACGTTGAAAAGTTCCAGAGATTACATGTAGGCCAAGACTTATACACTGGAGTAAATTCTGGTGATTTTTTAAAGGAAACTAAATGACAACAGCACCGGGAGGGTCCCCCCCTCCCCCTCCCCTTATGAGACCTAAAAGTGACAAATGGATGGTTCGATACATCCCCGAATGAACATGTGTGATGTTGTTTTACACTGGATTGTTAAAACTTCTTCAAGTTTGGTATAAATACTTACAGGAATGACAAAATCAGGCCCGTAACCAGGGGGGGTGCGGACGCCCTCCCCCCCCCCAAAAAAAACAACAAAAACCCCAAAATAAAAATAAAACACGGAAAAAAAACCACCAAAATAAAATATAAAAAAACCCAAAACCCCCCAAAATAAAAAAAAAAAATAAAAAAATAAAAAAAAAAACCCGCCCCCATCCCCCCCCAAAAAAAGTCCGCTCCCCAAAAATAAAGTCCGCCCCCCCCCCCCCCCACTAAAAAAAAAAGTCCGCATCGGAACTTTTTTCGCCCCCCAAAAAAATAATTCCTGGTTACAGGCCTGGACAAAATGAATTAGTTTCTTTCACAAACCCTTTATATTTTTAATTTAGGTAAACACAAATACATTGGAGGAAAGTAAAACAAAACTGTATGACTGTATATTTAAATATATTTAACAAGGAAACGAAAATATTGGGAGAAATCTGAGAGCAACTGATATGCCCCCATGTGATTGTTGTTCTTTACCTTTATTTTTTGCAGTATTCTGTCAAATACAGTTTTTTATTTGCCAAGATATTTGCGGGCTTTTTACTCGAGTTAGTTGATAGTATTGAACCTTATATTTCCACATTTTTGGAAAGGATTACGAAATATATTGTGACATAAGAGTTGCCAACACATTTTTCGAAGAAAATGGCATCTATGTTTGAGTCCTGGTGTCATCATATCATGTTAGAAGAAAATAAAATGACTTTAGATAAATAGGACAGAGTACAAAGTAAGACACAAATACAACTGTGAACAATAACTTATGAAGAACGTCAAATATTGGGCTTGATCAGCTTTCCTTTAATATCACTTAAAAGTTTTGCCTTGTAGTTCAAGTTAAAAATTACAGACCACAGAACAAAACAAGCCCCCCCCAAAAAAAAACCCCCAAAAACAAACCCTAATCTTTTTCAGTTATAATAATATTAATAAATAAAAACAATATTTAAAAATACAAAATATAAAAAACATAACAACAATCTTGTGTTTTGTTAATACAGAATTCACCCAAATTTAATTTTAAACATTTTTTGTCACACATTCAACAGAACATTCCATTGATCTTAAAAGTTGTTTAACAAATTTATATAAAATTCAATTCAGTTATATTTATTTGTATACTATATATAAGTTGTAACTAATGGACAATTAATTACAACATTGACAAAAAATTACACTTTATTATATTACACCGTTAATTATATTACACCGTTAATATGTCAATACTTCAAAAATGTAAACAAGTATTGATAAAGCTTGACAATGTCACTATGTCCTTTGACAACTTTGACAATCATTTCGTAAACTGAATTGACAGCTAACAGTTTATCTCTTTTGAGTCAAATTTGTGCAAAACAATGCATCATATTTGACATCTTACCACATTTAAAATAAACCTTGAAGCTGTTGTATTTTGTCAAATTTTTTGTCAAGTTCCAGGAGCAGCTTTTTACATTAATATTATCCAACAATTTGTGATAATAAGTTAAAGGGTGTGTACAACATTGGTAATTGTCAAAGACCTGTATCCACACTTGATGTGACCCAACATATACATGAAACAACAAACCTGTGAAAGTTTAAGCTCAATCGGTCATTGCAATCACCAGAAAAAAAGTGGGGGAAAACCTTAAGTGTTTTCAATGTTCTCAAACATTGGATTTTATCCTGCGTGATAAAGACTATTGTTTTACTCATTTCCCCAAAACTATGGCATTTCAAGCAACACTTTTTCAAGGAAAGTTTTCCACCATGACCATCTTTATGCCATGTAAGTTATGTGCAAATATTATGTGGACATTTTTATTTTCAATTTTACCAATGTTGTACACAACCTTTAAATACTCTATATCATAATTGCAAAATTTCCCCAGATTGCAAATGCATCATATTGTTTTTATAGAACTAACAATATTATGCAATATTACAGGTTATCAATCATTATCAATATGTACAGAGCGGGTTTAATAATAATAACCGCTTCTTATATAGCACGCATATCTGTCACTCAGTGACACTCAAGGCGCTTCAACAGTCAGTATTTTTCTTGAAAGGTATGGAGCTACGTTTTTGATGTATGAGACCTATTCCTTTACATAGCACCTGTAATGGTTTACAAGGTGCTGTGGCACAATATGCAGCCAATCAAACCAGGTACACAAGGGCGAACCCCTTCTCTTTTCGATAAGTGCAGTGTTCTTTTACATGCATTACACAACACACGGGACCAACGGCTTTACGTCCCATCTGAAGGACGAAGCAATAATGGTTAAGTGTCTTGCTTATAAAGGACACAAGTGTCACGACCGGGACTCGAACACACACTCTGCTGATCTGAAACACCAGAGCTTGAGTCTGGTGCTCTTATCCGCTCAACCACGACACGCCAGTTAGTGGCTTTTTCCAGGCATATCACGCCTGGAACGCAAAATCACAAGTCAAGAGACGTTCACAGCAATAGACTTGACGACGAAATTATTAAAAACATACCCTGACCGTGCAAAGTATTCCTGACACTTCCATTGAAAAGAAGACTGTAGAGTTCCAACTGTGCACTGTTGAACTTTGTTAAATTACTTTATTACACAAAGTAGATAAGTTAATTTTTGCATCAGGGATAAAGAATATCATCTTGTTTTTACCCTTACACCGATGTGTGTTAAGCACTGTATACTCAGTACTTACCAGAGTTCTGGGACCCTTACACCGATGTGTATTAAGCACTGTATACTCAGTACTTTCCAGAGTTCTGGGACCCTTACACCGATGTGTGTTAAGCACTGTATACTCAGTACTTACCAGAGTTCTGGGACCCTTACACCGATGTGTATTAAGCACTGTATACTCAGTACTTTCCAGAGTTCTGGGACCCTTACACCGATGTGTATTAAGCACTGTATACTCAGTACTTTCCAGAGTTCTGGGACCCTTACACCGATGTGTATTAAGCACTGTATACTCAGTACTTTCCAGAGTTCTGGGACCCTTACACCGATGTGTATTAAGCACTGTATACTCAGTACTTACCAGAGTTCTGGGACCCTTACACCGATGTGTATTAAGCACTGTATACTCAGTACTTTCCAGAGTTCTGGGACCCTTACACCGATGTGTATTAAGCACTGTATACTCAGTACTTTCCAGAGTTCTGGGACCCTTACACCGATGTGTGTTAAGCACTGTATACTCAGTACTTACCAGAGTTCTGGGACCCTTACACCGATGTGTATTAAGCACTGTATACTCAGTACTTACCAGAGTTCTGGGACCCTTACACCGATGTGTATTAAGCACTGTATACTCAGTACTTTCCAGAGTTCTGGGACCCTTTTACACCGATGTGTATTAAGCACTGTATACTCAGTACTTTCCAGAGTTCTGGGACCCTTACACCGATGTGTATTAAGCACTGTATACTCAGTACTTACCAGAGTTCTGGGACCCTTACACCGATGTGTATTAAGCACTGTATACTCAGTACTTTCCAGAGTTCTGGGACCCTTACACCGATGTGTATTAAGCACTGTATACTCAGTACTTTCCAGAGTTCTGGGACCCTTACACCGATGTGTATTAAGCACTGTAACCAGAGTTCTGGGACCCTTACACCGATGTGTGTTAAGCACATTTCTTACCCTGGGTTCTGTGAAAAAATCCACAGGCAAATCACATGTTTCCATTAAAAAAAAGTTTGAAAAATAACAAACAAATAGCATTTATCTAAAACCTCATAGTTCCTTTTACAGCTGGCCACTGAAAAGATATTTGAATAGTCTGTACACAGAAATACTTATGACTCAGAAACAGAATGAGATATTCCAACGTTCCCTGAATCGATCACAGTTTGTTGAACTGAAATTATAAGCATCAACAAGCAAACACAAAAAGACCACGGATCTACCCCCCCCCCCATGCCTAAGTGTGTAATGACCTCCAATAATGGACCCCCTCTGTTCAACTCTTCATCCTGACAAACTCTTACCCTAATGTTTTTCTTTGTCATAGCAGTCCTGGATCTATTGTCTTTTTTATTTTAAGTTCCTGGTTTCTACAAACTCACACAAGTGTGTAACAGCCTGCAATCGTGGACCCTCCTTTGTTCAACTCTTTGTGATAGCAACCGAGGACCACAATGCTGTGGACCTATTGTCCTCTTTTGTTATAGGTCCCAGGTTTGAATGTGGTTACCTACTCACACACACCTAAGTGTGAAATGACCTTCAGTCTTGAACTCTCCTTTGTTCCAGTATTTGTCCAGACAAACTTGGACCCCATTGTTTTCCTATGTGATAGCAATTGTTGACCTATTGCCCCTTTTGAATAAAAGTCCTCGAATGTTGAATATCACTATAAGTACACACACCCCAAACCCTAATTGAGTGAAAACCACAGAGATTTTATGCCACATTTCCACTTGGCAGTAAAGAAGAATATCAAATTTATTCAATTTTCTCATGAAGACACACCTTGCTGTCAGTGCATGACGACACCACACTGGTTCTCCCCTGAGATTGTCACATGGTGTTGGTGCACTACATAATCCTGCAATAGACCTTATGCATATGACGTCATTTGAGTAGGGCGCCCTCGCCTAGAGGTCAAAAGGAAGATGTCCATTGGCCAGTCCTGTGCGCCGCGCGTACAAATCAGCGCGTTTCCATTGTTTCATCATCAGTTTACCTCTAAGATGGCAGCTTGGTGACGTCAATGCATAAGGTCTATAGACACAATCGGCGACTGCATCACATGACTCATAGTGGGTATACAAAGTAAACAAACCAAGCAAGTAATGCACAGTGAGTATGGAAAAGCATGGCTGCTTTCCGCTTTACCACAGTACCTAGCACTCGGAAGCAGCCATGCATTTCCATTCACACTGGGTGTTGCTTGCTTGGTTTGTTTACATTGTATACCCACTATGGGTCACATGCTGCAGTTGCTGATTGTGTCTATTGTGATATTGTGGAAGTGAATGCAGATAACCTTTGTGCACAGTTGCTTAACCTGACAAAACCTGTGCAGTTGGAGTGTTTTGAATGGTTGATCAACTCACTGGAAAAATGTTACTGATAGTAGAGGGTTCATCTACTTATATATTTACAGTCACTCAATTCAATCTGATTTCCATAAGAAGCTCGTTCTTACTCAAAGTAGCTGCTTGTGCAGTTTGCTTCATCCTCGCCACTGCTGCAATCCGTTACTCCATCACAGCGCCACCAAGAGGGGAAACATGCATCATTTAAGTTACAGCTATCAATACCGCTTTGGCAAATGTCACCTGAAAATGATACAAGTATGTTAACAAAATCTGCACAAGATAGGGCTTGATTAACAATAGTTTATAGAGCCACTCTTGGTAGTTCATTTATGAGTAAGTTATTTTCTTGAGCCACTCTTGGTTGTTCATTTATGAGTAAGTTATTTTCTTGAGCCACTCTTGGTTGTTCATTTATGAGTAAGTTATTTTCTTGAGCCACTCTTGGTTGTTCATTTATGAGTAAGTTATTTTCTTGAGCCACTCTTGGTTGTTCATTTATGAGTAAGTTATTTTCTTGAGCCACTCTTGGTTGTTCATTTATGAGTAAGTTATTTTCTTGAGCCACTCTTGGTTGTTCATTTATGAGTAAGTTATTTTCTTGAGCCACTCTTGGTTGTTCATTTATGAGTAAGTTATTTTCTTGAGCCACTCTTGGTAGTTCATTTATGAGTAAGTTATTTTCTTTAGGCCTAAGGCCGTATCCGAATTGGCGGCTACAGCTACGGCTACGGCTGTTGCTAAGGGTGTCGCTAAGGACGTCCTATACTTCTATGCACGATGACGCGGAAATCTAGCCGTAGCCGTAGCTGTAGCCGCCAATTCGGATACGGCCTAACTTTGTCTTTGATCAGGCACAATTAATTGGGCAGGTTATACTTTTGGTAATTGTCAAAGACCAGTATCCTCACTTGGTGCATCCCAACATAACAAACCTGTGAACATTTGGGCTCAACTGGTCATCGAAGTTGCAAGAAAATAAGGAAAGAAAAATGCACCCTTGTTGCAAGGAATTGTGTGCTTTCAGATGCCAGAGAAAGGATTCATGCCGAAGCCTTTTTGATCGATTCAAAGTTTCCGCTTTCTATAAAACTACATTACTTCAAAGGGGGTCATTTCTAACAATGTGTTATAATATCAACAGCTCTCCAGTGCTCTTAACCAAGTAACTTTTTATGGTCATTAACTTGTAATGGAGTAGTTACCAAAAGTACACCCTGCCTTTAATGTGGATTTCCGATTTTTGTGCTTTCAGAAAAACTAGCAAAATTGTTATTAAAAAGCCTAAAAAGTCTATTAAAACCTTCTATACCGTTTCATGTCAGCCTTTGTACTCAGTCACCTTCTTGATGCGAGAAAAGCTCGCCAAGTGTGCTTTAGGTGCATTTAATTGTTTGCAAAACTCATTGATTACACATTTGTAACTGTTTTGTTTCGCAGCCCCAACCACTCCATGAGAAACAATAAGCATAAAGGTATCTTTTGAACAATCGATAAGAATATTTGGTGCTTTCTCGCAAACGTGAAAACAAACAAAACCTGCAACAAGTTCATTGCATGATGTTATTGGGTGACTTTGGAAATACCAGGTGTCTACTAGGTAAATTGTTTCTAATTGTTAGTGTATAGTTCTGAGCATGACCACACCTACTTTTCCAAAAAGTCTCCAAAACGAAAACAACGGGGTTAACAAATCAGTGTTGTATGACTCAAGTCCAGGACTCGGACTCGAGTCCGTCTCGAGTCACAATTTCGGTGACTCGGACTTGACTCGAGTCACGTCTGCAAAAGACTCGGACTCGGACTCGGACTCGACTATCATGACTCGGACTTGTCCCCGAGGACTCGTGACTCGAGTCACGTATTTTCACAAACAATACCTTTTCGAAATATTAAAAACAATTCCGATGATCCGATCGTCATTCCCGGAGTGCCCATGGAGTTAACGTCTAGCACAATAAATAAGTACACTGTCGTATGGTGTTGCAAGTAATAGTGTTCGTCATTATTGTGTAGATGGCCGGCCATCTACGTACAGCGCGTGTATGTTCGATTCGTAAATGTATGTTCAATACGCATAATAACACTGGGATGCACGACACCAGTATTATGCTGGTATTCTGTCAACGTTAACACCATAGCCACTGCTTGTGCTTGATGCATATTACCAGGGAAATGGCATGTCTGGTACCTGTAAAACACAACCTGCATATTGCTCCGTGATGGCTGTGTGTTGTTTGCACCAGTTTCTACACATGGTCGACACACACACACGACGTCAAGTTTGGTCACGTCACTAGTAAAAAGTTGTACAACATTTTTGTAATCATGGCATCTGCCATTCCGCCCCGTATTTCTTTTGGAATACCAACTTTAACAAAAACTTTAACAGAACTTTGTTTAAAATAAATGTGTTTTATTTTGTCATTTCCAATTCTTATTTTACGACATTTGGTTTGCAATCAATATTTAAACAAGTGACTCGGGATTCGGACTCGGACTCGGACCCGGACCAAGTGACTTGAGACTCGGACTCGGACTCGACACAGGTGCCTCGACTACAACACTGGTTAAAATGAATATGCTAGACTATAGTCCCCCCAAAAACCAATGGCATTCCTCAACTATAATTATCAGAGTATCCTCCGTGCAATTTCATACGGAGCTGAAACCTAGGCACCGACAGCAAAAATGGAAAGAAAACTATACCAACACTACATGGAAAGAATACTAAAGATCACATACAAGGACAGAAAAACAAACAAATGGATAAAGGAACAGGCCAAAGTCAGTGACATCTTTAGAAACAGTAAAAAAGAGAGCTGGGTTTTGGGCTTAATTTCACAAAGCACTAATTCTGCATATGAGTTGTCAGTATTCCTTTGCTTAGCAATTAAGAGCGATTAACAGTTAAGTTCGATCTTCTCTTTGTGAAATCAAGCCCAGGGCAGATAAGCCGCAGAACAGATAACCACTGCAGCTCAGCAGTCAATCACTGGACGCCACAAGGGAACAAACAGAATAGAGGACACCAGAGAGAAAAATGGAGAGAAGAGCTGCAAGGGACAGTCAATTGGTATCAACAAGCATAAACTGGTTGCACAACGTGCAGCGCACTTACAAGCGCGTCTCCTGTCCGCCATTTTGGGAGTCAAAATGTGCACAAAAAGAATTGACTCCTTAAAAGGAGGAAATGGCAGACGCGCAATGTTTGGCGGTGTGTATGCGTGAGCACCATTTCTGCCTTTTTGTGAGTCAATTCCTATTGTGCACATTTTGACTCCCAAAATGTCGGACAGGAGACCCGCGTGTAAGTGCGCTGCGCTTGTGCATTTTGTCTAAAGAGACATTAGGAGACATCATGCTGAGGCCTTCATTCTGTAGTGGATGGATAGTCAATGGCTGAAAACTCTAACTCAAAAAATTAAACGATTGACAGAGAGACATACCTAATTGTGTGTGTGCTTTAGCTGTGTGTGCTTCTATGGTAAAATATGATTCCGTAGGTGGCTCCTCCAGTAGATCAGGCATACTGGCAAACAAAATCCATGCCTCATTAGAAGCTATGGCGAGTGGACCAGGGATGACTGAATCAAACTGCTTGTGTAGAATACTGCTCCTGTGGAAAGTAATAAAAAAAAGTTAACAAAATAAGATCGAACCCCTTGATTTTAAATTGGAAGGTTTTGAAACATCAGTTGGGGGAAAAAAAAAAAACTTACACCCATTTTGAGTTGATTTTAATAGATTGAAACCCCCGATTGCAATTGGAAAGTTTTTGAAACATCAGTTTGGAAAAAAAAAATCACCCAGTTTGTGTCAGTTTTGATGTATGTGAATTGAAATTAATTGCACCCTCACTCTTCCAATGAAACATTTGGCGGTCCAGTTTGCATAGTGGTATCTTGCCTCGCCTTCCACCTCTGGGACCCCGGTTCGAATCCTGCCAGGGGCACTATGTGGATTGGGTTTTCAGTCCCTGCCTGATTGCGTAGGTATTCCCTGGAATAATTCTCTGGGGTTTTCCTCCCACATGAAACTGAAACTGAAACTTAAACTTCCTTTCTTGTCTTCTCTCCATGGGTTTCTTGGCTGGTCTTAAGTTCACTTTTCGGAGAATCCTTGGCTTTACAACCAAAATTAATAAATAAAATGAATGGAATGATGTTCATAATTGGCTCTCATCTCATGATAGGGGGGAACAACTCCCCCCGTCCAATTCAAGGGGTACAACTATGCCCAATTAAGGGAAAGTAATGTGTACAGTCAAAATATAACCTCTCTCTCGACTTTGAAGTTGTCGACAGAAGAAAGGTAACCAATTACTGCTTAATTTATTTTGCAGTATATTTAAAAAGAAAGTTTTTTAAAAGTATACATTCAAAATAGAATCTCTTTCCCAGCTTTGAAGTTGTTAACAGAAGAAAGCTAACCAGGTACTGCTTGTTTCAATTTGCAGTATATTTTTTAAAAAGTTTTGTAAAAATTATACATTCAAAATAGAATCTCTTTCCCAGCTTTGAAGTTGTTAACAGAAGAAAGCTAACCAATTACTGCTTGTTTTATTTTGCAGTAAAATGTTTTAAATGTCAAGATTAACTGCAATCACTGTTTGTTCTCTATGGCACCCATTAGCACTGGATGATTTTTGCCGTATTGCTTGGTGGCAGCATATTAAACAACGGTTACGACAGTCCAATATCGCAGAAGTAAATAATAATAATAATAATAGTGGCTTCTTATACATAGCGCTCAGATCCGTCACTCAGTGACGCTCATGGCGCTTCAACATTATTACCCCTGGTCAATGGGCCATTTCTTAAACCATCTCAGCTCCCTTGGGAGTGTACAGCCTGTGCTGCCAAATATGTAGCGCATCAAGCTAAATCAATCACAAGAACCATCTCTGCCCTCACAGGTACCCATTTACCCCTGGGTGATGAGAAGCAATTATAGTCTTGCTCAAGGACACAAGTGTCACGACCGGGACTCGAACCCACACTCTGCATGCTGATCAGAAACACCAGAGCTTGGATCCGGTGCTCTTATCCGCTCGGCCACGACACGCTACATGGCAAAATGAAGAATGATACGTGACGCATGTTCAACCAATCAAATGACAAGGATCAATGCGTGAGTTTTATAAAAACAAATTGTGATTTACCTGTTTCCTGCATCAGACCCACTTCCAATGACAATTATCTTCCCTAAACCAGATGTAGGAAACTTGAAGTGAGTATTAAACTTGATGACGAGGGACGTGTGCAGCGGCCCGGTGATCGTCCACGTGCACCCGTTGGAGGGTTCGGAATACCCACCAGGCAGTGGTGGTGAGGTAAT
Source organism: Leptasterias polaris (assembly GCA_037783415.1). Classification (NCBI taxonomy): domain Eukaryota; kingdom Metazoa; phylum Echinodermata; class Asteroidea; order Forcipulatida; family Asteriidae; genus Leptasterias; species Leptasterias polaris. The sequence continues at coordinate 4,805,754 of JAZGTN010000004.1, read as the reverse complement.
GACGGTGTGATTTGAGAATGTTGGATAGAGGTGGGTGATACCGCAGTCTGGGTTAATACCTTATAGTCATGAAAACAAAGACAGAACACAAATGTTATGGGTGCCTGAAGCAAGGCTCAATTTTACAATGGACTGAGGCCAGTTAATGCTAGTGTCGGGCCAGTAAACTTATGACCAAACAAGTCTGGTGGCGGTCTTGTCTTCTTCAGTTGATTAAATAATACAAATACCTCAATTTGTAAAACAGAAACAACTCATGCACAAAATGTTAACTTTGAGTCTGAAATAAATCTTTTAATTCTATTGAGTAATAAAGTACACTTTTACCTTTACATTTACAAATGTAAATTTTTGTAATTTCTTTCTTTGGTTTATTTATGTGGAATAAATAAACCTGAAACCTGAACCTGGAGGGGCCACTCAATAAATAACTCAATATGGCCAATAAAAGCCAATTTTGGGACGAGACCGATAACAGCCACATGGATCTAAGTCTCCAATTGTGAGAAAGTATTTTTTCAATCATGGTATTCGGTTAAGGAAAAAAAAAATTGGGTTGAGGCCACATGTATGATTAACAAAACAAGTGAGATGAGAGAAGCTCAGAACTAAGAAGTCTCCCGAATCATGAAATCTACTCCCCGGCAGTAGCAACAAAAGTTCTCAAAGGACAAATCTATAGACCATGTGACCTGTGACATCACATGTTTACAAAAGAGCCACAGAGCCTGGACTTCCTGCAGGCACATTTGTACACAGATCAATGGAAGAACACAACAAATCTTATGTTTTATGGAGATTGCACTGTCTGATTTTTCTCAACTTTTGATATGAAGAAAGGGGGACATCTCAAAAGCTGTTGCTTTTGTAAAGTTTGAATTTATGTGAAAATTATGACACAAAATGTAAGTTTTCCCATATGGCCTGTGTACTTGCCCGTCAGGAAATGCATTAGAATGTACAAGGTCACTACTCTGTAAACAAAGGTAACATGGTCTATACGGCAAAGTAGATATACTGGTCTTGCCGCAAAAAACTGAGTATACATCGACACCTCACCATGCGAAGCCCCAAAACCCATGAAAGAAGCTGTGTGAACTAAATATCTGGATTTACCATAATTTCCTGCATACAAGATGTGTCTTATCTGACTTTCAAAGGTCAATAAAAAGTAACTGTGTCTTATCTAACGGTACGCCTTATCTGGTAACACTCAATTGAGATCATTATGATACGTTAAATCTTACATGTATACTGTCAAATAATTCCTTTCTTTTGCCTAGGGTAATCCTATCTTTGTTATCATTCTTCTAAAAAAACACCCCCCAAAATAAATAAATAAATCACATTCTGTAGTTTTAACAATTAAGCTTTGGCAAAACTTTACCTTTTCTACAGAACATGTCAGTACTTGTGGCTCCGGTCGGGTACCTCTCGCAGTTTGCCAAAACTGCAAACGGCAAGAACGACCCTTCCAAATAGCCACTCCCGGCCTCCATACAAAACTCACGGCACGGCACTACCGACGGCTCCCGTCCACCGGCCCCGCAGCTCGGAAACATCGTCAAGCACATCAACGTCTCTACATCCTCTTCCGTAATCAGGATTGAGCTGTTAGACTCCATCGGGTCTGAGGAGGTGTTTGGGAGCCTGTTAATCTCCATCGGGTATGAGACGTTAGGGAGGACGGTGAGAAACAAGGACACGTCGCTTTGGGAGACCGGGTAGATGCTAGTGTAAGGGAGGTGCTTTCGACATGTTGGCTCCACGAGCTCCTCGCAATGTGTGGTTGGCTCTGAATCAACATGAAGATGAAATTAATTTTAAAGTTTATTTCAGATGTGACCAGGCACTTTGTTTATGTTTCAGCCTATACTCCCTAGCTCATTGTATGTATTTTGCTTTTTGGACAGTCCTATAATGAGTATACATGTAGCAGTGAACAAAAGTTTAAGTGTTCTTCCTTGGCCTCTAGAAGTTTCGTGAATATTTAATAAGGTGGACTCAGGAACAACTTAATCTTCGACTTAAGGGTAATGATATTTCTCTATTATATGAGTTTATCTTCTTTTGCTCGGAACCTTCTTCACCAACAGAACATAACAGAACATTGTGCATGAGAAGCGCTCAAATAATGATGCGCTGTGTGCGTGCACACAGTATGTGCACACACACACACCGCGTATTCTGATCTGACCTCTAACGTATAACACATGCTACGAAACAGTCTTTTTCATAAGATATGATTTTATGTCCTGTACAATGGCAACTGGTTCCAATTAACCAAGCATCTTTCATGTTACATGAATCGATAAAGAAATTATTCAGCTTGAAGAAGCAGCGCGATCCAGGTGAATGCGTTGCGTTATGTGCGAGTTATGGGAAGTTAAGCTGCGAGAGCACGGCCATTTTCTATGTTTTTTCACCTTCTGCCATAGGCGCGTGAAAGAAAGTCAATTTGTTTAAATCAAAAGGGCAATTTGTTCCCTATTAACAGTAAATTAATTATATGAATTGAAAGAGTATATTTTTTTCTTATTAAAAGTGAACGATCCATGAAATTTGCTTTTCGCGATCTCGAGATATTATGGATTTTCTCAGAAATTCTGTGTTTTAAAAGTTAGTTTTATGCGTATTTTGGCACATGAAAAAAACCAAAACGCAAACGATCGCTATGTTAATCCGTTATGGAATAAAATGAAACATGATAAAAATGAATATATACCTTCTTTCACTGCTGACGATATATAATCCCAATATCTGGACACCTTAGTGTAGACGCCAGAGAAGTCCGGCCGTCCGCAGCCAAACCCGAAACTCGTCAGTCCGACAACACGCCATGACCCGTCATCCCCTTTGCATGACAAGGAACCTCCGCTATCACTCTGCATGTAATTAAAGATTGAAACAAATATCTGGTGATATTCGTGCCATTTCATGTGTCCTTTTCAGAAAACACTCTTTTGCTCACAACTCTATTCTACCACTAGTTTATTTGAGTTATAAAATAATAAACCATAAGGGAAACTGACTGGGTAAATTTTGGCTTCTGATCATGACTGGCACCCCCTGAACAAAGATGTTGACAAAATAGGGAGACCGCCATAATTGGGCTAGATAGATAGCTCAGTTGGTAGAGCGCCGGCATGTTAATCTGGAGGTCGTTGGTTCAAATCCCGCTCTAGTCAATTTTTCTTTGTTCAACCCCAAATCATTTAATTTTTAGTTGTACCAAATGAACCAAAACCAATTCAGCCTTTGTGATGACTACGGAGCTATGGAAGTGCCATCAGCAATGTTGAGATCCTGAGAGAATTTACTGCAGGATGATGTCATAAACGTAAGATGTCGTCATCCTAAGATGATTTATTTTGGGATGACTACATCCTGAAGTAAGACTTTGTTTACTAGAAATGTTCATTTTAGGAAGTCGACATCATGAAAGATAGGATGTCAACTTCCAGAGAAAAGTTATCTTGGGATTACGACATCCTGAACATTGGATGGTCGACTTCCTGAGATAATTCACCATAGAATGATAACATTCTGAAAATTTCGAGAACCCAAAATAAATTCTCTTGTGAAGACATTAATCTGCTTTCAGATAAAACATCTCAAGATGTGGTCATCTTACGTTAATGAAGTCATCATCCTGCAGTAAATTATCTCAGGATCTCAACAAGTTGGATGGCACTTCAAGAGATGAAAGTTTTTTTTTTTACCAATTATCTTTTTGTCTACCCATCTATCTACTTCAAAATGGTTTTCCTCTACCAGCTGTGATATAAATAATTCTTTAAAATGTGATGTGACCGATAATCACCATGGCGGGGAAAAAAACATTTGGAAAGTTTTCACTGAACAGGAATGAAATTGTACACACTTCAAAGCTTCCTGCTTAACCCACAAGTCTCTGGTAAGAATTGACGCATATCTGACTACCAGAGGGCAGCAAACATATCCCCGTGTCAGACTTGACCCCTTTGGGAGGTCAAACTTACCAAGACTTTAGGTCAGTATTGTGTTCCTGATTCAAGCTTTGGGTTGACACAAGGAAAACAAGGAGACAGTGGGGGTAAGAACACGGGAAACACAGACCCGGAAACAGGTTTTCACCCTCCAGCCAAATTCAAGAAATTTGAGATTGTAAGTTAGGTTTGTCAAATCAATTTTGGCAAAAAGTTCTCGTTCCAATTCCCATTTAAAAAAAAATTATACAGGATTGGTAGAGCTAACAAAATAGTTGCAGACAGTAATTATGTTTTGTGTGATCACCAATTCACATTAAATAACAAACCTGTGAAAATTTGGGCTTAATCAGTTGTGTGAATCAGGAGGAAATAGTGAAAAAACATGCACAATTTCAATAAGTAAACACATAATTTGGTTGCAACAATTGAAATCAGCTGTTGATTTTTTCAGTGTTTTAAAAAAATAAGTTTTCAGATGCAGCTTTCTCGAAAATGACTTCCTTTAAAGGCACTGGACACGTTGGTAATTGTCAAAGACCAGTATTTTCACTTGGTGTATCCCAACATATGCATAAAATAACAAGCCTGTGAAAATTTGGGCTCAATTGGTCATTGAAGTTGCAAGAAAATAATGAAAGAAAAAGCACCCTCGTTGCACAAATTTATGTGCTTTCAGATGCCTGAAAAAGGCTTCAGGCCTGAAGTCATTTTCAGATTCAAATATTTTAGTGAGAAATTACCTCTTTCTCAAAAACTACGTTACGTCAGAGGGAGTCGATCGTTTCTCACAATGTTTTATACTATCAACAGCTCTCCGTTGCTCGTTACCAAGTAAGTTTTTATGCTAATAATATATACTTTGAGTAATTACCAAACGTGTCCAGTGCCTTTAAGAGGGAAATATTTCACAGTAAAAAAATGTTTCTAGTATAAATTTCATAATCAGTAAGCTTTCAGACTTAAATTTAAAAATGTTTTTATTCTTACCAATCCTGTATAATACGATTAATCAAATTGTCTGTTAAGAATTGAAACTCATCTGGAATCTTGCATACCTGACACGAGTCGGCTCCACCAGTGTCTTTCCCAGCACATATCATATTATTGGTGATGACAGTGAAGCTAACTGATACATGTTCACGGTACTGTCCAACACACACATCGTCATCAACAAGAGGTATTCTAACTTCCTGCAACACTGTGGAAATGTTTCCTAGTTTATTGGAAGAGAAGGTTCATAAATTAAAACCTTTAAGTGAGGGAGCAACCCCAGAAATTACACAAATGCAGGAAGGTTCCACTAGACACTGGCTCCACAGTAAGCCAAGAAGTTTGATTGGCAGGGGGAGGGGCGTTGGAAACCTCAGAACCTAGCACAGGCTGTCAGCAAGACATCTGGAAGCCTGCTACAAAGAACAGACGGCTCCACTTTATGAGAGGGTTAGATCTTGGTAGGTCTGTATGTCTGTACAATTTTGTGCACAAAGTGTATGAGTGAAAATATTGTTCAGTCCCTTGAAAATAAATCTACACTACTTTGGGACCTGATTCCCCCTCTTAGATATGTGGAATGATCCAGTCTAGTATATCAAGGACTTTGACTCCCCCAGGGCATTGCACTTTGGAGAAATTAACAATGAAATAAATAACATATGCCATGAATTAGTGTTACCAGCACTATATAACAAGGGTCACAAATAGATAGAAAGTAATTGTAATCATGATAGACTTTCCGTGTTTGTAGGAGTACAATTAAGTTTGAAATGAATTAAGTCTGGGAACTGCCAATGCACAAAAAATTTCATTAACTTAAGGTATCAAGAATTGTCAATGTAGTGGCCAATTTCACTTTGCTGTTAACATCCACATGTAGGTGTAAAATTGAAATTTCCGGGTCTGTCCATTCTTATGGGGAACAATTAAACCTAGAACTCTCAAGGTTTCAAGAATCTCATGTGATTATACATGTACATGATTTATGAGTGGCTCAATCAGAGCGCTATATTGATGTACACATGCCATTATATTGTTGCACTCTGAAACTCCCGGGTCAGAATTCACCCAAATTCAGAATCCCTGGTGGCCTGACCCATTTTGGGGTCAGGCTGACCCATTTTGAGATCAGGCTGACCGATTTTGGGGTCAGGCTGACCAATTTTGGGGTCAGGCTGACCCATTTTGGGGTCAGGCTGACCCATTTTGGGGGTCAGGACCACCCATTTTGGGGGTCAGGACCACCCATTTTGGGGTCAGGACCACCCATTTTGGGGTCAGGACCACCCATTTTGGGGTCAGGCTGACAAAGAAACTGTTGAAAATGCAATTTTTAACTCGGACTCTGCCTCAGTTTCACCCATTTCTGGGTCAAAAGTTTTACACAGATTCCGGATCATACTGACCCAGAAATGGGTCAGGCCCCACTCGGACCAAGAATCCAAGTATATTCTGACCCCAGAGTTTTTAGAGCTATATGTATCACAACTTCATCTCCAGGTCATATTTCAATAATCTCACTGAAGCCCAACGTACCATATTCCTGAGTGTTACCCCAGCCTGCAATGTAACACTCGTCATATCGCTCAACCTCAAACGGCTCGGTCTCCACGCACACCGGTGACACATTCTCGTCAAATCTCACGCGAGGTGTGAACTTGAGCAGTGCTACATCGTGGTCGTGCTTGCCGGTCACGTAACCGGGGTAGACGTGGATGCGCTCGACGTACACCTTCTGCCTGGATGGTGAGTCGCCGTCTAGATCATTGTCACCGAAGATCACATGATCTAAGATGTAACCGAGCCCCCTACAAAGATAATTTGCATATTTAAATATTCATAATATAAGCGTAACATGCAGTGTTCTCCCTCAAGAGTGGTCCGTTGGCCAAATGCCAGAACACATGAGGACCAGTCAAAATTCACTCCAATTGGTCCAGCCAGTCGGTGATCAGTGTTGAAAAGCATTTCATTTGAAATAAGGAATAGTTAAAAAGCTGAGGGACTTGTGAAATAACAAGCTAACTGGTCCCGCTCGCCAAACACTAAACCAAAGTAAAGGCAAACCCTGACATTGTTATTCTTATCGATGCTTTTTATTCAAGAGCCAACTCTAGTATTACTGAGTAGCACTTAAAACAAATATTTAAAAAGCTAGCTGATTGTAGATTTCATATCAGTATCAAACCTCCAGAGAAGTATTTCCGTCTGAGGTTTAATTTGGCTATGATTTAAAATTCAAAGCTCAGCACATGAAATTCAGGACTTAAAGTTTAAAACTGAAACACAGTTTCGACTCATTGTACCATTCACCCTCCCATCGACTTCCCAGACTATGGGACACTTTTCCATCCTTCATTCGCGAAGCTGCTGTAATCTGTCCTCTTATGACATTTCTCCGCCTCCTTAAGGATCATTGTTTAAATCACACAGTGCATTAGATGTTCAATTTGGTTGCATGCAGGTCGTGAACGAGCCCCTGTTTGGTTTCTCCCTATTGTTGTTTCTGTGTTCATTGTGTTTGTTGGTCATGCGTGGGGCAGCATGCTTCCGAATAACAGTAATTTAGTTTACTTTTGTTACCCCTGACCCGCATGATTTGTCCTTGTTTTTATCCCTTCTGGTTGTCCTTCCCATTTGGTTTTGTTCCCCTCCTGCATGCTCTGCCCTCAGTCGCCCTCATATATTTTATATATTTTTTATATTTTGTGTTTTTGCTTTTATTTTCTTATTTATTTAATTTTATTTATTAATTAAATTTTATTTTTCTAATTTTGTATTTATTTTCCTTATTACTTGCTTTTTAAAAAACTGTTTTTCCGTTAATGTTCTTTCTTGTGCTATTGTAACTTTGGTTTGTTGTTTGTTTTGGTCGAATAAATAATAATAATAACAGGAGACCAACGCTTTAAGTGTTTTGTCATTATCACTACTCTCATAGATATAGAAAGAATGTTATTAAGTTCTTTTGTATCTTTATCTAAATATATTCTTTACTCCAGACTAACTCAAGAAGCTATACTGCAGCTCATTTGTTCTGGCAGCTATCAATTGATGGTAAAATGACCAGTTGGAGCGATGAGCTGTCATTGGGTTTTGGGCTGTCATTGGGTTTTGGGGCTGTCATTGGGTTCTTGAGGTGTCATTGGATTTTTCTTGGGCTGTCATTGGGTTTTTGGGCTGTCATTGGGTTTTTGGGCTGTCATTGGGTTTTTGGGCTGTCATTGAGTTTTTGGGCTGTCATTGGATTTCTTGGGCTGTCATTGGGTTTTGGGGCTGTCAATGGGTTTCTTGGGCTGTCATTGGATTTCTTGGGCTGTCATTGGGTTTTTTAAACTGTCATTGGTTTTTGAGCTGTCATTGTTTTCTGCAGCTGTCATTGGTTTTTGAGCTGTCATTGGTTTTTTGAGCTGTCATGGGCTGTCATTGGGTTTTGGGCTGTCATTGGGTTTTTGGCCTGTCATTTATTTAGTTTTTTGAGCTGTCATTGGTTTTTGAGCTGTCATTGGTTTTTTAAACTGTCATTGGTTTTTGAGCTGTCATTGGGTTTTGAGCTGTCATTGGTTTTTGAGCTGTCATTGGTTTTTGAGCTGTCATTGGTTTTTGAGCTGTCATTGGTTTTTGAGCTGTCATTGTTTTCTGCAGCTGTCATTGGTTTTTTAAGCTGTCATTGGTTTTTTAAGCTGTCATTGGTTTTTTAAGCTGTCATTGGTTTTTTAAGCTGTCATTGGTTTTTTAAGCTGTCATTGGTTTTTTAAGCTGTCATTGGTTTTTGAGCTGTCATTGGTTTTTTAAACTGTCATTGGTTTTTGAGATGTCATTGGTTTTTTAACCTGTCATTGTTTGTTTTTTGGGCTGTCGTTGTTTTGTTTTTTGTTACCCCTGGATGAGCTGTTGCAGCAAAATCTGTCATATGGCTGGCTTTGGTCCCTCCCCAGAAACAAACTGTCTTCTTGCTCTTTTATGCAAGAATGTTTACTTATTGTGTGTGATGCAAACTAGCTAGAACAATTTTGTAATTTTTATGCAATTTTTCAGTCTGTATGCTTTTGTATTGTATTTGTATAAAGTTCTGTCAATTTCCCCAGTGAGGGAAATTAAAGTTTAAATCTATTTAAACATGTAGCTGAGAAAACATAATTAGCTGTTGCAATTTAAATTACCAACCAAAAGAACCTAAGGTATAGAGGCAAATAATAGTTAATGGCCTGACAGTTCGACACTAACAGAGTCTTTCTTGAAAGCTAAATGACAACACAACACATAAACAGTCAACAAGTGTAACAGAAGCAATCAAGTGGAAATACATTAATAGATAGATGGATAGGGCAGAAAGCACACAGAAAAGGCAAGGGGTAAAAGCAAGGGGTGTATCTATCTATCACATTATCCATTACATGCCTATGAAGTCCCACACAAAATACATAATTTACTAGTCTTTTTAATGCTTTATAATAGTAAATACGTAGCCTTTTATGACTCAAAACTCATAGCTCAATAATTGTCATTGTCATTGAATGAAAATGACAATTAGGCCTACAATGAAAATTTATTTCCTTATACGGCCTCCACTGAGGCAAAAGAGAACTTTTAAAATTACAACGTAAAAGACTTTAAACCAAAGTTTAAAAAAACGAAAACTAGGAAAAGGGTACAGAACAAGACAGCAACAATACAATACAATACAGTAAACTAGGTACCAGTAACAAGAAAACAAGAGAAATTCTAAAACTTATCCATGATTTGGGAACAGAACCTAGCCAGGTTTTTAAGTTCCTTATCTAGTTGGTAATAATATAATATCGAAGTCTTATATAGCGCACGTATCTACCAAACAAGGTACTCAAGGCGCTGAGTATATACATACTTTCAGAAAGATAGGTTATTGCAGTGATGAAAATCTGAGACCCAATTATTTAGCACCTTATAAGGGTTTACAAGGTGCTACGGCGCATTAAGCAGCCACAACCAGGAACACCGGGGCGAACCCCTTCTCTTTTCGATAAGTGCACTGGGTTCTTTTACGTGCATTCACAACGCACGGGACCAACGGCTTTACGTCCCATCCGAAGGACGAAGCATGTGGTTAAGTGTCTTGCTTAAGGACACAAATGTCAAAGAGATGGTAGTGTCAAAGAGATGCGTCATTTGGAGAGTGTTAGGCTTATGTATGAAATAAAAATAGTTTGACATTATAACAAGTGGTGGAATTCATCCCCTAATTTGTCTTGTTGCCACAGTACACAAACTCGACAATCCCTATCTATTTTTAGGAACTTACCACTAACAAAAGGCAGTCTGTGGTGGTTACCACATCTAAATTTATATTAGCTAGTATGCTCACACGCATTAAGTTTAAGTAAATAAGTTTCAAATCCGAGATCTTCTTTAAAAATTCTATAATCAACACAATGACTGTTTAGAAGAATTTGCGTATTCAGAGTTTGTGAACCATTATAATAATACTCGGTTCTTATATAGCGCTTTATCACACCCCTAGGGGCGTATCAAAGCGCTCAGTATTTTTTCCTGCAAGGTATGTGGAGCTACGTTTTGAAGTATGAGACCCATTCCTTTACATAGCACATGTAATGGTTTACAAGGTGCTGTGGCGCAATATGCAGCCAATCAAACCAGGAACACCGGGGCGAACCCCCTTCTCTTTTCGATAAGTGCACTGGGTTCTTTTACGTGCATTACACAACACACGGAACCAACGGCTTTACGCCCCATCCGAAGGACGAAGCAATAATGGTTAAGTGTCTTGCTTAAGGACACAGGTGTCACGACCGGGACTCGAACCCACACTCTGCTGATCTGAAACACCAGAGCTTGGGTCCGGTGCTCTTATCCGCTCGGCCACGACTGAGGATCATTACTGGTACTCACCCATCGACGCAGTGTGCAGCAGTGATGGCCCACTCCGGGTTTAGGATAGACGCAGCACACCTGTGTGCCAACTCTGCTCCCAGTTGGTACTGCATGGATCCGAGCCAAGGCCAGTTTCCCTGCTGGGCAGCATTCCCGCCGATGATACGTGGCTGGAGGGAAGACCTCGTCCGGATCCCACATCCGCGCTGATTTATGAACCCTGATTAAGAGTAATAACAATCCCATAAAGGCTGGGTTGCACATACTTCGAGTCCCAGTTGAGATGAACACCGGAAAAGTAACTCAAACTCAATATTAAGTGGAAAGAAAACAAATTAGAAGTCGGGTCTTTGCTGCACACCAATCCATACCTGAATCTCGCCGTGCCACCATTGTGAGGTAATGGCAGCGTAAGGTTTCGTACACCAAGAAATTGCAAGTTCGGTGTCTAATTGCTCAACGATTTACACAATTTTCATTCTGCCAATGACTGTTTTTGGTTTACTGAATGAGAAATGAAAAGTTTTGAAGTCTATGGTGGTTCATCCCCTCTTTTTAAGATCACTATCATATTTTGGTTCCTATATAGTTTTGTGTTTTTCAAACATCTTGGGAACCATAGGTTCCTACACACATTGTATCAATGTATGAAGTAAACAAATCACGCACTATATCAAATTTGAATGGGTACGCATTAGACTTGCACAGTCCGTACTGCATACTGCTTCAACATCTTTGCAATTCCGGTCTTGGTTTGATTACGTCATACCGAATGGATGAGACAAACAAGATGGCAATACTACGATGAAAATCTTCAACGTGGCCCAATCGACCACTAACATAAGTGACATCAAATGCAAAAAATGCCAACACTGAGCTCAATGGAAAGCTTTTCATTGTCTGAGAATGGTGCATGCGCGAGTACAAACGCGCACACTTTGCATTGTTAGGCCTCAGCAATGGTGGCATATCAGGCATACTCAAGTCTATTGTTTACCACTGGTTCGGTAGCACCTTAAATGTTTACCTTTGGTAATTACTCCGAAAAATAATAAGCACAAAAACTTTCTTGGTAAAGAGCACAGGAGATCTGACCACCCCTCTTTGAAAAAAAAATAATTGTTTTAAAGAAAGAGGCAGTTTTTTCACTCAAAAATTTGAATGTAAGAAAGGCTTCAGGCATGAAACCCTTTTCAGGCATCTGAAAGCAAACAATTCAATGCAACAAGGGTATTTTTTTCTCAGGTTTTTTCTTGCAACTTCTTTGACCATTGTGCCCAAATTTCCACAGGGTTTGTTGTTTTATGCATACAGGTATGTTGAGATACACCAAGTGAGAATACTGGTCTTTGACAATTACCAAAAGTAAAACCTGCCTTTAATAATACCTTGTTCGATTTTAAGTATCGATGTCCACTCTGCTCGACTTGTTTGTGTTGCTTCAGTGGTTTCTTGAGATGGCAAGCCAATAAAAACTGTTGGTGATAATTTTAAAATGTATGCATTAACAAAGACTGGAACAAACTTTTTTTAAATGTAAAAAGTGTTGGATGGAATGAACACGTCCAAAAAACAAAATAATATTTTCAAAGTAAAACAAAGGGTTAATAGTGAATTGCCTCAACCTTGTGGGGGAAAATGTTTCCCCCTAAAGGATTCGATGGCAGATCTTTTTCAGAAAGACTAAATACAAATTTGTGTTTGGGTATGATATGTTATCAAATAATAAACCACAAGGGAAACTGACTGTTTAAATTTTTAAATGATTTTGGGTTGAACAAAGAAAAATTGACTAGAGCGGGATTTGAACCGACGACCTCCGGTTTAACGTGCCGGCGCTCTACCAACTGAGCTATCTAGCCCTATGTTGGCGGTCTCCCTATTTTGTCAATATCTTTGTTCGGGGGGTGCCAGTCAGAAGCCATTCGACCGTAAACTGCCGTGTAGCCAGGGATCTCACCCAAGTATACGATACAACCTGGGAAGCGGCAGCCAGGGGAGCACCTTAAGGGGATGCGACTTTTTATATCAGATATCAAATAATAAACCACAAGGGAAACTGGCTGGGTAAATTTTTAAATGATTTTGGGTTGAACAAAGACAAATTGACTAGAGCGGGATTTGAACCAACGACCTCCGGTTTAACGTGCCGGCGCTCTACCAACTGAGCTATCTAGCCCTATGTTGGCGGTCTCCCTATTTTGTCAATATCTTTGTTCGGGGGGTGCCAGTCAGAAGCCATTCGACCGTAAACTGCCGTGTAGCCAGGGATCTCACCCAAGTATACGATACAACCTGGGAAGCGGCAGCCAGGGGAGCACCTTAAGGGGATGCGACTTTTTATATCAGATATCAAATAATAAACCACAAGGGAAACTGACTGGGTAAATTTTTATATGATTTTGGGTTGAACAAAGAAAAATTGACTAGAGCGGGATTTGAACCAACGACCTCCGGTTTAACGTGCCGGCGCTCTACCAACTGAGCTATCTAGCCCTATGTTGGCGGTCTCCCTATTTTGTCAATGATATTGGTATGATATGTTGATAGATTAATTGTACAAAACGTCCAAAAATCTTATGAAAAGTTACACCAAGTGTTCTTAACAGTCATCATCAATAATCAAGACCTTAAAGATGTATAGGTCTGATTTTTGGTCGGTTTGACCAAAAAATGTTGATCATTATTCTAAATAGTTATTTTTATAAATTTTACAAAGTTATAAGCTTTCATTTAAGGTGTTGCATGAAACAATCCTCCATTGATAAGTTGTAGTTAATCAAAAACTAAAAATGAACTATTGTTGGGATCCTAACATCTCACGTCCATCAGCCATGTGCAAACAATTTTGCATATTATAGGGCCTATTTTGTTTGTGCATTGTCCACGTCACATTTCAAAATCCGTTCAGAGAGAGAAAAAATATATATAAATCGTTGGGGCGAAATTTGGGCCATCAACTTTAAAGTAGCCCATAAGCAGACCCAACAGGTACCTTAAATGTAGCCCAAACCAACAAGTACATGTAGCCCAAACCAACAAGTACATGTAGTTCCACCCCATACTCCAGACTACATTTTGTACCAGTATAGAGTTCGGACTACAGTTCGGCCCAAGGCAAATTTTCTTACAGCTGCTTAAAACAGTGCTAAGCAGAAATGAGCAGGATACCAGTCACAAATTGTACATGTGACATGGTAGTTTGGCTGGTAATCTTAATCTGGTATGCATAATGTTATTATAGCGCCAAACCATACGTCAGCCTACACACAGTTTATTAGTACAGAGTTTGGGCTACATTTGGGCACAGGGCACCATTTTATGGAGCTGCTTTAAGCAGAAAGTATTGCTTAAAAGTATTGCTTAACAATTATCTGCTAAGCAGAAATGAGCAGGACACCAGTCACAAATCGTACATGTGACATGGAATTTTGGCAGGTAATCTTATTCCAGTAAGCATAATTTTAATGTGCTTAGCTACTTTATGTGCTTTAAAGGCACTGGACACTATTGGTAATTACTCAAAATAATTGTTAGCATAAAAACTTACTTGGTAACGAGCAATGGAGAGTTGTTGATAGTATAAAACATTGTGAGAAACCACTCCCTGTGAAGTAACGTAGTTTTTGAGAAAAAGGTCATTTCTCACTCAAATAATAAAAGACTTCAGTGAAGCCTTTTATTATTAGCATCTGAAAGCAGACAAATTTGTGCAACAAGGGTGTTTTTTCTTTCATTATTCTCTTGCAACTTCAATGACCAATTGAGTCCGAATTTTCACAGGTTTGTTATTTTATGCATATGTTGGGATACACCGAGTGAGAATACTGGTCTTTGACAATAACCAAACGTGTCCAGTGCCTTTAACAGCTCTTTGAAATTGGGCCAGGTTACAATAGGGTTACATTAAGGTCCAGGAAACATTACGGTTCATGTTTGTGGCTACATTTAGGCCTTGGCTAAACTAATTAGGTATCAGGTTTTATTTTGGTGCCACACACACTGGTTCAACAAATCGGACAATTCTATGGTGAAAAACAAGAAAGGAAATACAAAACAACCATTTGGTGTGATAGCAATTCGATGTTTCGATCAGTTTACTCCCAACAGTCTTCATTTAAAGGCAGTGTATACTTTTGGTAATTGTCAAAGACCAGTATCCTCACTTGGTGTACTCCTAGAACTATGAGGTTCATTCCGCTATCGTCTCCATTACCCTCTCATAGAGTGACATGTACAAAATCCTATTCGAAACTTTTTTCCCTTCACGTTTCTGCACCTACAGTTAATTTCCCAAACCGGATCTCGCCAAAATTAGGCTCTATGTGTTTCTTATACTCTCATCGAGGTCGGGTTGGGTCCAGAAAATCCATTCCGCAAAACAAAAGTTGCAAAAAGTGATAAATTCTCACCGTTTTCAGAATCCTCGCCTCCCGTTAACAAAATGGCCGCCGTTGAAATTTTTGAGCTGGTAATGCTGCGCGCTACGCTGGTAACGATTATCAACGATTCACGTATACAGAACATTGGTTGTTGTGGACCAGCATTGCGCCTAAGATTGTATACGTGAACCATTGGATTTGTTACCAGCGTAGCACGCAGCATTACCAGCTCAAAAATTTCAACGGCGGCCATTTTGTTAACGGAAGGCGAGGATTCTGAAAACGGTGAGAATTTATCACTTTTTGCAACTTTTGTTTTGCGGAGTGGATTTTCTGGACCCAACCCGACCTCGATGAGAGTATAAGGAACACATAGAGCCTAATTTTGGCGAGATCCGGTTTGGGAAATTAACTGTAGGTGCAGAAACGTGAAGGGAAAAAAGTTTCGAATAGGATTTTGTACATGTCACTCTATGAGGGTAATGGAGACGATAGGGTAATGGAGACGATAGCGGAATGAACCTCATAGTTCTAGGAGTACACTTGGTGTATCCCAAAGTATATGCAAAAAATTACAAACCTGTGAAAATCTGGGCTAAATTGTATTTCGAAGTTGCAAGAAACTAATGAAGGAAAAAAACAAAAACATTGTTGTTTAGAATTGTGTACGTGCTTTCTGCTTTCAGGCAGTGTTGTATGACTCGAGTCCAGGACTCGGACTCGAGTCCGTCTCGAGTCACAATTTCGGTGACTCGGACTTGACTCGAGTCACGTCTACAAAAGACTCGGACTCGGACTCGACTATCATGACTCGGACTTGTCCCTGAGGACTCGTGACTCGAGTCACGTATTTTCACAAACAATACCTTTTTTAAATATTAAAATCAATTCCGATGATCCGATCGTCATTCCAGGAGTACACACACTATGGGATGGACTTTACGTCGAGCACAATTGTGTAGATGGCCATGTCCTACATACAGCGCGTGTATGTTCGATTCGTTTGTTCAATACGCATAATAAGGGATGCACGACACCAGTATCATGCTAGACTTGGTTCTAAGTCTGTGATCGTGGTTTTTAGTCGTCCTGATAGCCGATACATTATTGGCTGAACGAAACAGCGCCCTCTTGTGGATAAACCACGTGTGATAGCCAATCTGCGGGAGAATTTTGCGTGGCCGATGCAGAAAAATAACCGCAGTCTCAGACTTGAAATCAAGTCTAATATATCATGCTGGTATTCTGTCAACGTTAACACCATAGCAAACTGCTTGTGCTTGATTCATATTACCAGGGAAATGGCATGTCTGGTACCTGTAAAACACAGCCCGCATATTGCACTGTGATGGCTGTGTGTTGTTTGCACCAGTTTCTACACACGGTCGACACACTGCACACACACACAAGTGTGTAACAGCCTGCAATCGTGGACCTTCCTTTGTTCAACTCTTTGTGATAGCAACTGTGGACCTATTGTCCTCTTTTGTTATAGGTCCCCGGTTTGAATGTGGTTACTCACTCACACACACACACACACACACAACGTCAAGTTTGGTCACGTCACTAGTAAAAAGTAGTACATTTTTTTAATCATGGCATCTGCCGTTCCGCCCCGTATGTTTCTTTTGGTTATACCAACTTTAACAAAAACTTTAACAGAACTTTGTTTAAATTAAATGTGTTTTATTTTGTCATTTCCAATTCTTATTTTACGACATTTGGTTTGCAATCAATATTTAAACAAGTGACTCGTCACTCGGACTCGGACTCGGACTCGGACCAAGTGACTCGTGACTCGGACCAAGTGACTCGGGACTCGGACTCGGACTCGGACTCGACCCAAGTGACTCGAGACTCGGACTCGGACTCGACACAGGTGACTCGACTACAACACTGCTTTCAGGTGCCTGATTGAAGCCTTTCTCAGATTCAAATTTTTGGTTGAAAAATGACCACTTTCGTTTCAACTACATTATTCAAACTCAAAGGCGGTAATTTCTTACAATGTATAATATCAACAGCTCTCCAGAGCTCTTTACCAAGTAAGTACTCATGACATGGTCATTAACTTATGGGGCAATTACCAAAAGTCCATGTCCTGCCTTTAAACATTAAACTGTTGCGTCTGTAAGTTACCATGGAGGAACAGGAAGGCCATACCAAGTCCTTCCTCCATTGCTAGTAGTTTTTTCTGCCAAATATCTTCTCTATGATGTTATAAGCATGTTATAAGTGTTCTCATTTGATTTGTTACACATTACAGATTAATTCCGTGTTCTTAGAATGTGTGTCACGATTTTTGAAGGTGGTAAACATTGGGCAAATCCTGAAATTGTACATACGGTGATTCGTTTCCTTGCTCTATGGTTACAGAGGTTATCTCGTAAAACTCTGGTCTGCGTCCGTCGGGAGGATGGAGGGTTACGATTACCACAACCACCCACAACTAATCCTAGAACTACGAGGTTCGTTCCGCTATCGTCTCCGAACCTCCTCCGAACCTCGTAGTTCTAGAAGGAGATGATCACAACTACATCAATGTCAAGTCCCACCCCCACGCAAGTCAGACAGAGATTGACTGACAGGCGATCACAATCATTTAATAGTTACCTCTGGTGACCCGTATCGACTGGCTGTCCACGTTTAACGACGCCAGCTGTCCCGATGTCGCTGCCCCTCTCAGAATGCCCTCGATCGTCTCTTTAGTGGTTGTCTTAATCTCCTCCAGTGAGTTGTTGTAATGGTTTATGCGAGACGTCGGGGGACAGTGCAGTTGTATGGTGAACTCCACTATGATACTCCCACGCCTGCCATTAAAGCGATAGTTGGGGTCACATTTTGTTTTCATCTGGCTCTTATCAACGAAATTTATCGTGAAATTAACAAATTTTAAAATCTCTAGAACACAATGTCTCAAAACCAAATATAAAGATATTATTCAGGATTGGTGAGGATAAAAAATTAATAATTGTTTAATTCTAGTCTGAAAGCTTATTATGTCGAAGTTCATCCTAGAACTATTTTGTTTGTGAAATACTTTCTCTCTGAAATAAGTTATAAGCCTAATATTCAAGAAAAGTGTATATTATGAAAAACATTTTAAAAAAAACTTGTTTAGTCAGGATCAGAGCTTTCTGATGATGAAGCACGCTGTCTAAAATCATTCCCTTTCTGTGAAATACTTGCCGCTTAAAGAAGTATTCAAAAACAATTGTATCTGATATGAAAAACTTTTTAAAAAAAACGTCAACCGCTGAAAATTAAGGACAATGTGTGTTATATGATACGTGCCAGGAAGGGCACCTTGTGGAGCCGACTCGCCAGGTGGTATGCAATATTTCAGATCAATTGAAATGTTTTACAAAGTAGCTGGGTGTAGGCCTACTTTCATGTTACGATTCCAATCCTATGCTTAAAAGTCGAATTAACTCATAAATAGTTGAGAAACGATCAAACATGCTAACTATATGTTTGTTTTTTGAAGTACAATTCTGCTATATTTATGTTACTTCCTTCAATCTGCCGGTGCACCGAACCTTTTCCAATGTCCAGTTTTAGAATGACAGATGCATTTTTGGCAATTTCATCATAAAACTTGGCATTTTGAACAATATCCTTCTAAAGTCCATGGTTCAACTTGTTATAAGACAACGCAGTATTAGTGCTGACCAAGTAGGCCTATCATTTGACAAGAACATAGCCGCTGGGCCACGCATTAGTTTTCAACAGGTATCAAGATCGTTTACATGTTATTTCTTCCCACACAGCATAACGTTGATCCAAAGGTGATACGGTACTCTGGAAGTGCCATCCAATTTGTTGAGATCCTGGGATAGTTTACTGCAGGATGATGACACCATAAACCCAAGATGACGACATTCTGATATGTTTTATCTCTGGATGAAAAACATCCCTCAATAAAATGTCATCTTCCCGATATATATTATCTATGCCGACATCACGAATATAAGATGTCGACAACATGGAAAAAATGTCTAAATCTGGTCCTCTATATCTACATTTATATAGGATTAAAACAATCGAACGGTTCGAAAAAATGAAGGTATATACCTTTGCCTTTAATGGCCT
The DNA here is from genome assembly GCA_037783415.1 of Leptasterias polaris. NCBI lineage: Eukaryota > Metazoa > Echinodermata > Asteroidea > Forcipulatida > Asteriidae > Leptasterias > Leptasterias polaris. The sequence continues at coordinate 4,786,445 of JAZGTN010000004.1, read as the reverse complement.
AACATTATACATTTTCCCGACAACAACAATGGATCGAAGGTGATCTTGGAGCTTGGGCTATACTAAAAATACTTTGAAAACATCCACACTGAAGAGGTTTGTCAAATCTATCGGCACCTAGTGCCACTGGCCCGCTCAGTGTTTCCAAAAGTTCAGTGCTGATTATTTCAAACTTTGCGCCCTCCTTCCAGGCCCGGATTGTCCTCCCTAAATTCCGTTAGGATAACAAATAATTGACGTTTCAATACCAAACTCTGGTCGTATTCATCACGGTAGTTTGCGCAACATTACCAAGTAACCCCATGTTTCTTTGGCCTCCATTATCCATTATTCTTCGTAGTTTTTACAATACAAAAATAAGCCATCAGGATTCACTTTTAAAACTCCGTTTAGCCATCATTTTGCCAGAAGGGGGCGCCATCAAAGTATCTTATATTCCTGGTGACCCTTTAGAGGGGGATGCAAGGTCAAATTGAGTTTTGTGATGCACTCATTTACAAAAGATAGAGTTCTCATGAAAGTGGGGGGGGGGGGGGGGGGGGGTATAATTCTCTAGCCTCCTAAAGGGACACGTTGCCTTGGATCGGGCGAGTTGGTCTATGAAAAGCATTTGTAACAGTTTGTTATGAGATGCATATGGTTAGAAAGATGTTTTAAAAGTAGAATACAATGATCCACACAAACAATCCCCGAAATTGCGTGGTTTTCCTTGTACTTACTTTTCCTGCCATTTTGTGGAGCCAAAAATTTGACTCCACAAAATGGCGTGCCGTGTTAGTTCACGAGATGTAAAAGGAAAACCACGCAATTTCTAACCATATGCATTTCATAACAAACGGTTTCAAACGCTTTTCATAGACTAACTCGCCCGATCCAAGGCAAACCCTTTAAAACGGTGCAAAGTGCCATTTTATTTGATACCCTTTCAGTGTGAAATTACAAAAATAAAGGAGTCTGTAAAATTGCAAAGAAACAAATTTGCGCGGTCAAATTGAATTCCGGTTTGATTGAACATCGTCAAAATTCAGGAAGGAACTAAAAATTATCTGTACAAAAATATACAGAAATGTGACGCAACTTCGAACGATTTTTGGTTTGACAAACTAATTACATTTGAAGGGTTTCAAACACAGTGGCACTTATTTACACCGTTTTAAGGTTAGATAATTGTTAAAGGGACACGTTGCCTTGGGCGATTTGGGCTATGATAAGCATTTGAAACCGTTACTTATGAAATGCGTATGGTTGAAAGATGTTTTTTAAAGTATAATGATACACACAACATGCCTCGAAATTGTGTGGTTTTCTTTTTATACTTCGTGAACTAACACGGCCCGCCTTTTTAAAGAGCACATTTTTTGACTCCACAACTGAATGGCGGAAAGTGTTAGTTCACGAAGTAAAAGGAAAACCACACAATTTCGAGGCGTATTTGTGTGGATCATTATATTCTACTTTTAAAATATCTTTCTAACCATATGCCTTTCATAAAAACGGTTTCAAACGCTTTTCATAGCCCAACTCGCCCAATCGAAGGCAACTTGTCCCTTTCTTTTCCCCCCATTTTCACGAGGACTATTATTATTTTTTTTAAATTAATGATAGTGAAACACAAAACGGAATCTGACATTGGAGCCCCGTCTTTAAGTAAACGGGTTACTAATCAATTTAGCAAAGGGCACGTAATCTGTTTGACAAGCCCATGTACCACGGCGAGATCACCCCCAAGGCTCGCAGCTCCAGGCCGTCTAGATTGACTTCAATCACCGCTGCGTCCCTCTCCGGAATACACGTATCGTGTCTTCTTACTCTCTTTCATTGCTCCCAAAAGAGTCATGGAATGTCTTTATAATATTGAATTTAACATTGGGGAATGTTTCGTGATTATACCGTAATCCGTTAGTATTCTGGGAACCTCGATGTGGGTTGACGTTGGCATTCGTATGGATACATATATGCACACTGGAAGAGGAAAACAGCTTGTTCCTGACAAGTGGAATGATGGATGGTACAACATGGACAATATCCATGTTAAAGGCAGAGTATATGATTTTTGGAACCGTTCGATTTTTTGAATCCTATATAAATGCAGATAATATACAATAAAACGAACCTGTGAAAATTTCATTTCAAAAGGTGGTCGCGTTTTTGAGATATCGCCGAAAATCCGGTGCGAATAATGTCCATGCAGGAAGAATAATCCCTATAGGAATACACAGTCTGAGAAACGTTTCTGACAGCAACGTTTCTCAGATTCAAATTTGGGGGCATAAAAACTGATGTCTGTTTACATAACCACATTTCTTCGAAGTCAAATGTTTCTCAAAATGCTATATACTATCGAAAGCTGCTGTATACTTCTAACCAATCAGTTTTTTATTGCCATTAATTTTAAAAGTGATTATTAAACGCGTCTTTAAGTTGTGTTTTCTACCACATAATACAATTTTCGGCGTTGCTGACGACGGCAAAATTAATTCTAAAAGACGATCCGCAAACTTGCTTTATGATTAAACATTCCGAACCGTGCACGTTTGCTGATTTTATTTTAAAAAAATGTAAGATAATTATATGAAACAGTACAAGTTCTTCCTCGCTATGACGGATATATACATGATTGGAAGAGCTGACAAAATAGTTGCAGAGTTTATGTTTTGTGAGATCAACCACATTCATGAAATAATTACAAACCTGTGAAACTTTGGGCGTAGTCCGGTTTGTAAGACAGAAGAAAGTAGTGAAAAATAGTACATAAAATATAGATTATCGGAAATCACGTCGTCAACCAGAACCAGAACCTGTGATCTTGAAAGACAGGGCGGTGGAACGTGCCACTAGGTATAAATATTTGGGTGTAATTTTTGACAATGAACTGGGTCGGCATGAACATGTGGATTCCATTGTGAAAAAACTGAATTCTCGCATGTTCTGCCTCAGGAAATTGAATTCTTCTTCATGTCAATCGTAAAATTTTGGCAACTTTTTACGACACTGTGATTGCTAGTGTTTGGGGCTATACTGCTTGATCTGTTGGGGTGGAAATGTTGGGAGGAGTGACAAGGATCGCATACTTAGATAGAATTATAAAAGCAGCAGGAATGATTCTTGGGGAGTCGCGGCCGCTAGTAGACACAGCATATGGGGATCTGCTGGCTGGCAAGCTCACAGTGCTACTGAATGATACAAACCATCCGCTTCATGATGTGCTTTCCAGCCAGCTGATCCCAAGGTCTGGTCGTATGCGAGTGCCATATGCTGCGACAAACCGGTACCCATCCTCCTTTATCCCTCGTGCAATAACACATCACAATCTTCATTTCAAACGTTAACTATAAATTGTATCGTTCAGTCCCCAGGTTTGTTTTTTTCTTGTCTTATATACTTATCACCTTTTAGTGTGTTTTCTTGTAATTGTATATATCCCTAAAACAAATTTTTATGTTTTTAATTTTTAAATGTTTTTACTGTATGCGAGCATTTGAATTACCCTTTTTGGGATATAATAAAGATTAATTGAATCGTATTGAATTTTTGAAAAAGCACACAGAAAATGCAATGGGTAAACAATGAAGGGGTGGGGTACAATCCTGTATAATACCGTTATATATGGCAACTTCTTCCTCGGTTTAAAGCAGATTTTAATATTGAAAACTGTTATTACACAACGGTAGAAATATTTGTTGATTTTACCTCAGTTTGTCTACCACACAATGCGAGTACGTGCTGTTCAACGCAGTCGACACAAAAACGTTGTCTATCTGAAAAAGAACCGCAAAAAGCACACATTAAATGATGCAAAACGATCATACGGAAGCCCATTGGCGCCAACAACAACATTTGTATTTAATACATTTATAATACGTTATTACTGATTCACAATCTGTCATCAATACGTATTCACAACCCGTTATTACGGATTCATAATCCTACGGAATCACAATCTGTCGTCACTACGGAAATTCACGACCCGTTATCACGGATTCACAATCTGTCATTGTAACGGATTCACAACCCAGTATTACGTATTCATAATCCGTTTGTACAAATTCAAAGTTGTGAAACCGTTATAACGGTTTCATCAACCGTTATAACGGATCCTGAAACCGTTATAAGGGATCTTGAATCCGTAATAACGGATCCTGAATCCGTAATAACGGATTCTGATACCGTAACGACTTTGTTAATCCGACATAATTTAAGGGGCAATTAAGTGTATATTATCTCGAACCATTTATTAAATTGTGAATTGTTTTCGATCTCATTAGCATGGCGGGGGGGGGGGGGGGGGGGGGGCGAAGATGCCCCCAGCTGGTCGCGCTACTGCTGTAACTTAATTTTCATTAGTAATTTTTAGAGGAATCTCTGAGCAAGACATAAATCACTTGCTCAGATAATAGATCGATCCATTAAGCCCCGCCTCCTTACGAGTTGACCAATCACAACCGCGAAACCCGATCACCATTAGTGCAAAGATCACCAAACGGCTGAAATGGTGATCAGATTTCGCGGTTGTGATTGGTCAATGAGAAATGGGCGTGGCTTAATGGATCGGTGTGATTCTTTAAAAAAACTACCCATACTCACCGCTTTTGTAAAATTGTTTGAAAAAGCACGATACGTTTTTGACCTCCGATCGCTGTATGAGTTGACGTAATGCTGACGTAATGCCGATTCCACCTCTATTCTTACTGGACCTAAACAAATGTTGTTGTGAAGAAGATAATAATTCACACCTTTTAATGAGATTCGTTGCATTGCTGATAACGACCACACTAAACACTTCCGGGTCAGAATGGGAGACTTTGGAACGCTAGGTGGCAGCAGACTTACCAGGTGAACTTCCATTGTTGACGTAGTTCTGAGCATGCGCACATTATCGAGAACAAAGGAGTTACCTGGTAAGTCTGCTGCCACCTAGCGTCTCAAAAGTCCCCATTGATCCAAATCCAAGGTGGGCCAGACCCATTTCTGGGTCAATATAACCCGGAATCTGTGTGAGTGACCACAAATGGGTCAAGATTACGCAAAATCAAATTTAAAATCCCATCTTAACTCTTTTCCGGCAGCCTGACCCGGAATGGGTCAGCTCTCCCGGGACCCGCCACCCCGGGAGTGACCCGGGAGTTCTTAAGTCCTTTTCACACTGCATCTCTTACCGGTACCCCCGTGGAATACAGCCCCGGGGAGGCCCCGGTTTTTGTTTTACCCTACGGTTACCCCAGCCCACTTTCACACTATCCCCGCCTATAGGTCCCTATTCCACAGGGTTCCTGTTGCACGTTTCAAGAATACCCCGGTGTTTTACCGCTTACCCCTACTCCGGAGCAGGGGTGGCTATTCCCCGGGGTATGCCCACTTGCCGGGGCAGACAGGGGGCAGACAGGGGGCAGACAGGGGGCAGACAGGGGGCAGACAGGGGGCAGACAGGGGGCAGACAGGGGGCAGACAGGGGGCAGACAGGGGGCAGACAGGGGGCAGACAGGGGGCAGACAGGGGGCAGACAGGGGGCAGACAGGGGGCAGACAGGGGGCAGACAGGGGGCAGACAGGGGGCAGACAGGGGGCAGACAGGGGGCAGACAGGGGGCAGACAGGGGGCAGACAGGGGGCAGACAGGGGGCAGACAGGGGGCAGACAGGGGGCAGACAGGGGGCAGACAGGGGGCAGACAGGGGGCAGACAGGGGGCAGACAGGGGGCAGACAGGGGGCAGACAGGGGGCAGACAGGGGGCAGACAGGGGGCAGACAGGGGGCAGACAGGGGGCAGACAGGGGGCAGACAGGGGGCAGACAGGGGGCAGACAGGGGGCAGACAGGGGGCAGACAGGGGGCAGACAGGGGGCAGACAGGGGGCAGACAGGGGGCAGACAGGGGGCAGACAGGGGGCAGACAGGGGGCAGACAGGGGGCAGACAGGGGGCAGACAGGGGGCAGACAGGGGGCAGACAGGGGGCAGACAGGGGGCAGACAGGGGGCAGACAGGGGGCAGACAGGGGGCAGACAGGGGGCAGACAGGGGGCAGACAGGGGGCAGACAGGGGGCAGACAGGGGGTAAAGCGATCACAGTGTGAAAAGGCCGACCATTATTCCACGGGGTTGCCCACGGGGAATAGAGTAGTGTGAAAAGGGCTTTAGAGTGCAGTGTTCTGTGCATATTTGTTTTGCAACAATAAGGTAAACATTAAATTCAACGAAAACACCTTGAAGGAAAGGTGCGTTGGGATGGCAAGTGCACCTTTAAGGTTGCAGTTCAGTGTTCTTGAATCTTCTTGCTTCCCATCCCCCTTCAATCCAAGGATCTCAGAAAATCCCTGAAATAGGTCTAAGAGGCCCCAGTCACTAACCCAACTCACACTTATCGTTTCAATTGAACAAAATGAGAATTGAATTCCGTGATGATGAAGCAAGGCAAACACATCACGTCGAAGTGACATTGAAGGTCGACTTATCTCCGGCAGCAATCGGATAGCTGCCCGATGGGGACGCCGATAAGATGACACCCAGCAACGGATCAACGGGACCACAAGGTTTCCCCGGTTCGAAGCTGGCTAGAATCTTCATCAACGCAAATTTTGTATTCAATATTTTTTCCCGGGTCTCTTGTCCGTAATTTGCATTTATGCGGTACTCTGATATCACAATGAATAGTTAATGTTAAAGTGAATGAAAAGTAAAAGGAAAACCACGCAATTTCGAGGCAGCATACTTGTGTGGATCATTGTATTCTACTTTTAAAACATCTTTCTAACCATATGCATTTTATAACAAACCGTTACAAACGGTTTTCATAGACCAACTCGCCCGATCCAAGACAACGTGTCCCTTTAACAAGAAACGAACCAAATGCACTTCACGTTTACGTTTGGTAATCACTCTTAAACTTAATGGCATTAAAAAACGTATTGATAAGAAGTACAGTAGCTTTCAACAGTTTCAATTATTTTGAGAAACATTCCACTTCGAAGTAATGTGGTTATGTCAAAATCATATCAGTTTATATCAGTTTTTATGCCCCAACATTTAAAACTGAGAAACGTTGCTGTCAGAAACGTTTCTTAGATTGTTTATTCTATATATTAGGAACTATTCTTCCTATATTCGCCGCAGATTTCCAGCGATATCTCAAAACCGCGACCACCTTTTGAAATGGAATTTTTAAATGTTAGTTTTAATGTATACATCTACATTAATATATGATTAAAACAATCGAACGGTTCCAAAAGCCAAAGGTATACTTCGTCTTAAAATTTTGCGTACTTTTAAAGTGCCTTTTTGCAAGTTCTATCCGAAAGCTTAAAGGTATTATACAGGATTGGCAGAGCTGACAAAATAATCACAGACAGTGTTCATGTTTTGTGTAATCAACCACATACATGAAATAACAAACCTGTGAAAATTTGAGCTCAATTGGTCATCGAGGTCACGAGAAAATAGTGAAAAGAGACCTTATGTGTTTTCTGTTTTTCAAACATCGAGTTTATTATCGCGCGCGATAAAAACTATTGTTTTACTCATTTCTCAGAAACGATAGCATTTTAGGCAGAAATATTTTAAGGAACCCTTTCTACCATTACTTACTTTAAATCATGTAAGTTATGTGTGAATCTGTGAACATTTGTGTTTTTCGATCTTACCAATAGTGTACAGGGCCTTTAAAAGATGGTAATGCTGGTAAAAAATGCGAAATTATTTGAAAACTGATTTACTCTTTTTGATAGGACCTTTTTTTAAGAGAGCTCATACAAAGAGGGTTGACTGTAGATATTTTAAAAACTGATAATCCAAGAAAATTACCTCTCTGACTTGTACGCTCTTTGGATTCCTCAGTCGGGCTTTTAACTGTGAATGAAAGAGAATAAACCACAATAATTATCACAGAGAAACCACAATAATTATCACAGAGAAACCACAATAATTATCACAGAGAAACCACAAACAGAGCCTAAACCCAAACATCACAATGTTTTTAAAAAAGAAAAGGTATTACACAGGGTTAGTGCTGACTAAATAGTCGCAGACAGTGTTCATGTTTTGTGTGATCAACCGTATATAAAATAACAAACCTGTGAAAATTTTGACTCAATCCGTTGTGTAATTCAGAAGAAACATTTGAAAAACCTCCACAATTTTCAGCGTTTAAACACACTGTCTTTAATTGTGGTTGTAACAACCGAAATCATCTGTTGCGCTATTAGGTTCCTATGTATAGATTTCTTGAATGTGATTAATATATAGACGATGTGACCTCTAACGTCATTTGAAAATCATAACATGATGCGCGCGCATGTCGCCGGGCAAAACCTTTGTGTACTTGACAGCCAGCTAGAAAGTACACGCAATATTACCTAGACTTGTGGACAAGTCGTTAAATGTCTGTCGCGGTGATAGCGGAACGGCTTTCTCGCAATATCCCGCGAGAGGGCTGCTCTGTGCGAGATTACTGCTCTCAAGACTGGTCACATTTAATGACGAAGAGTCGGCAGCCAGCAACTTCGCGCGAGAGCAGTGATCTCGCGAGAGCATTCTTTATTACGCAACAGCACCACACGCGACTCGACTCACCGCAACCATCATTAACGACTTGTCAACAAGTCTAAATATTACCATGACTACGCGTCTTTTTGCCCGGCGGAACATGACTTGGACAACAGACTTGTCAACAGAGGGCGGTTTGAATGTAAACAGAGGTCACATCGTCTATATATTGGCCCAGTGAAGGGACACCACACATAGAAAATATCTTTGCAAATATTTGCAATGTAGCTAATATTATCGCAATTATGTTCGCAAGTACTTGCGATGTCGCAAGTAATACCGCCAAAATTAGGCCTTTACCGCAAATATCTTTGAGAATATTTGCGATGTCCAAAAATGTTATCGCTGTCCCAAAATATTATCGCAATTATCTTTGCAAGTATTTATGATGTCGCAAATATTGTCGCAAATATTGTCGCAAATATCTTTGCAAATATATTTGCAAAGTCGCAAATTTTGTTACATATTTAATCACATAGGCCTACTTTGTCGCATAGTTTGCATTCTTGGTACGCGCTATTTTTCAGGAAACTAGAAAGTCTTTAAGTTGTTTGAGTTCCAGACTTCATTTCCAAAGCATACGGAAGATTAGTCGGGTGCAGCTAATGCGGTTGCTACAAAAGAGGGTAGCAAGCCACGCAAAACTGCGGTACCCGACCAGTGTCTCCCGTATGGGTGCACCCAACTATTAATAGGGAGAAAACAGATCGTCGTCCTCATTAACATTGTGCAGGCCCTCAAAATATTCTCTATTAGACAGATTTGAGAGCCAAATAAAAGGGATACGGTGTAAAAGATTTGCCCAATTGTGACCTGGGGGTTGTTGACTTCCAACTTGAGGTATTTTGGATGACATAGGCCCTGAAATAAATGGTCCCATTTGCCGAGATGTTTAGGGACATTTTTCAAGATTGATGCTCGGACGATTGGAAAATTACACCGGTGCAGGGGTGTTTTTATTTGGAGGGGAATAACTTCCAAACAAGTTCAAGAGCCAAAGGAAAATGTCTCCTTTACAGCAAAAAGCTAAGGCTAGGAATCAAACAACTTTAAGACCCCCTATACACCCTGAAGAAAAACTGCCTATACAGTGTGAGTCAAACAAAATATACACTTGTAGCAAAATATATCAGATATTTTCATAATGTACTTGTAAAGTCACTCTTCCTGCTTCTTTTGGTGCCAGTTTCACTGGATTGGATTTCATGCTTGACTGCACATGAGGCAATTAAAGGAGACAGGTGAAATTTGGTATGCGCCAACTGGTCAGGGTGGATAAGAAAGAGACGAGAAAGATTTTCATTATTCGGGAGGTTTATCTTCCCATGATAAATGACCAGGTTGTCCCATTTAGTCAAGCATGAAATCCAATCCAGTGAAACTGGCACCAAAAGAAGCAGAAAGAGTCACTCTACAAGTACATAATGAAAATATCTGATATATATTGCTAAACAATAAAACAATGGGCAATTTTAAAAGTGTATAGTTTTTTTTTTGACTCGCACTGTATACCCGTCATTATGAATCTCATGAATTTGACACCTCGCAGTAACCCTGACTAGCGATTACCGCGAGGGCAATGTTCTGAGTTACATCATCAAGGTTTTCACAAGGAAGGACACCAGATCGAGGAGGAAGTATCAAACTACTGCGACACCACAACTTGGGATCAATGAATAATGCAATGACGATCAACTTACATTGTCAAAACTGAAACGTTACTTGATGTTACAACAAACACATAACAGCAGGGTTTGGCCATGCTTTTTCCAGCGGGACCACTTAGCTGGTCATTTTACTGGTCCGTCAGCTTTTTCACTGGTCTATATCTTGAAGTCTTATCTCATTATTTCCATTCGTAAGGGACTTGAGTTTGAAACCATGAACAATCAGCGCAGACAGTGGTTTTACACATAACGTTTGGAAGCAATGAACTATCCAGCCACACTTGGGCAGAACTTTGACTCATGAACTCAGGTGTTTAGAGAGAACGCTGAATGGTGTTGTCAATATTCCTGTCATGAGATGCATTGTTTAATGTTTCTCGACATACTATTTCAATGATGTTTTCACTAGATTTATGATCTTAAGTCGGCATAGTGATAGACTTTCACGAAGATAAAACCCCTCCAACCCCAGAATGGAGATTGTAGATTAAAAACAGAGATACGTCTTTGAGTTCAAGTCGCAAGTCTTTGAAGTCAAGTCTAAAGTAAAGTTCATGAGTATTTGAAGTCATGTCTCAGTTCATTCTTCAAGTCTTTAGATTAATCTCAAGTCTAGTCCCATGTCTCAGGTCTAAAGTCAGGTCTCATGTCTTTAAGGTAAAGTCTCGAGTCAATTCTCATGTCAAGTCTAAAGTCTTAGAGGTCAAGTTACTTGTCAAAAATTAACTCTTTAGGTCAATCTCAAGTCAAATCACTCAAGTCTCAGGTCTTACAGTCAGGTCTCATGTCTTTAAGGTCAATTCTCATGTCAAGTTTCAAATCTTTGAGGTCAAGTCTCAAGATAAGTCCCTGAGTCTTGGATGTCAAGTCTCAAGTCTTTGCAGTCAAGTCTCAAGTTAAGTCCCTGAGTCTTGGATGTCAAGTCTCAAGTCTTTGCAGTCAAGTCTCAAGTTAAGTCCCTGAGTCTTGGATGTCAAGTCTCAAGTCTTTGCAGTCAAGTCTCAAGTTAAGTCCCTGAGTCTTGGATGTCAAGTCTCAAATCTTTGCAGTCAAGTCTCAAGATAAGTCCCTGAGTCTTGGATGTCAAGTCTCAATTCTTTGCAGTCAAGTCTCAAGATAAGTCCCCGAGTCTTTAAGGTCAAATCTCAAGTCTTTGCAGTCAAGTCTCAAGATTGTCCCCGAGTCTTGGAAGTCAAGTCTCAAATCAAGTTTTAATAGGTCAAGACTCAAGTAAAGTCCCCGAGTCTTGGATGTCAAGTCTCAAGTCTTTGCAGTCAAGTCTCAAGATAAGTCCCCGAGTCTTGGATGTCAAGTCTCAAGTCTTTGCAGTCAAGTCTCAAGATAAGTCCCTGTGTCTTGGATGTCAAGTCTCAAGTCTTTGCAGTCAAGTCTCAAGATAAGTCCCCGAGTCTTTAAGGTCAAATCTCAAGTCTTTGCAGTCAAGTCTCAAGATATGTCCCTGAGTCTTGGAAGTCAAGTTTCAAGTCAAGTCTTTATGTCAAGTCTCAAAGTAAAGTCTCTCAAGTCTCCAGTCTTAAAGTTAGGTCTGAATCATAAGTCTTTAAAGTCATGTCTGGAGTCTCAAGTATCTATGGTCTAGTCTTTTGTCAAGTCTCAAGTCTTAAAGGTCAAGTCTGAAGTCCAGTCTCAGGTCTCTAATGTCAAGTCTTTAAGGTCTTTGCTGTGCATGAATTTTCATCACTAGTGTTTTGCCCCAAATTGGGAGAGCAGTCATGCCCCCCCCCCCCCTCCCCTGGGTCGTAAGCCTATGGGCACTATGTGCGTTAATGATGAAATGGTGGATCACCGCTATTATTTTATTCAAGGCTATACACTAAACTAAATTTAATGACCAGCCTCTATTCTATTGTTTAGTTTTTTACCTTGACTGGCAGTAAATTTCATGACAACTCGCTAAAAATATATCCCTATACCTCCATTTCATAATAATGATATGCACAAAAGTATAAATCTAATAACGTTTTCCAACCAAATTATACTGACCTGTGAAATAGCCAGCAAGAAAGCATCCAACCCCAACCAGAAGAAGTGTTGCCATGAAAACCATTGCCTTGGCAACGCATCTTCCTGCGGGCTTATCTTCCTTGTAGACCGTCCTCCAATATTTTGAGATCGGCAAGGCGAGAAAGCTTCCCTTCCCGTTGGAAATCGGTTCGGGTACAAAGGTCACCACAGTGTCACTGAAGGAACATTTTACGTGATAGTGTGGACTCTGCAACAGAAAAGTCAAAAAGACACATTGAACTAAAACAATACAATCATTAGTAAAAATGCGGAGGTGGACATTCACCACAACCACTTATGGAGAGAAGGCGTGAAATTAATAATATAGACGTAAAACCAGTCGCAGCTGAGTAATTAGCGATCGCCGTAAACTCAAACAATCACACCACTTGGTTGTTATCACTATGATAACAGCTGCTGGAACATTATTTAATGAAAAACTTTACTGACAGAATGAAAGACTAACTGCAAATATTATTGAGCATCAGAGTTTGATCACACCATCGGCGTATGGACGTCTTTCAGCAGAGACAATTTAACAACTCAACATTTTTTTAAGGGTCCAATTATGGCACTGAACAGTGCCGAAACCAAGGTAAAATTGTAGTTGGCACAAGGGGTGTCGTACACGTTTTGCGTGCATTGCGTTTGTTTTGATAATTTATCCCCCTAAAACATTTTATGATTTTAATCTTTTGAATCTGAGAAACGATTCATGCATGAATCGTTTCTCAGATTTCCGAGAGTTTTTCCGTTTTTCCGTTTGTCCGTTTGTCCGTTCAGAGATAACCCGATGCACCTCGGTATAAACGTGGACGGATTCGACGTTTTTGTGAAAAATCGCGACAGTTTTTTCAAGCTTTCTCAGCAAGTAGACACTCTATTCAGCTGAAACTTTCACATGTGACTTTTATTGTTTATGTCTTATATTTGTGCCTATAAATCACCATTACATTAACAAAAACCAATCTACAGTGCGAGTCAAAATCAAGGTGATCAAGGTGATACCCCGTGGGTTACATCACTCATGTTCCCCCTGGCCATGTACATGTACATGTACATGCATCTTTGTATCACATCACAGGATTGGTTCTCGACCAATAACAATTCACAATCTACAGTGCGAGTCAAAAAAAACTATACACTTTTAAAATTGCCCGTTGTTTTATTGTATAGCAATATAGATAAGATATTTTCATATGTATTTGTACAGTCACTCTTCCTGCTTCTTTTGGTGCCAGTTTCACTGGATTTGATTTCATGCTTGACTGCACAAGATGCAATTAAGGGGGGCAGGTGAAATTTGGTATGCGCCAACTGGTCGGGGTTGGATAAGAAAGAGACAATTAAAAAGAACACGATCATTGTCTTGGTTCTGGTCATGGTAAGCATAATCAATTCAGCTCTGTGGATCTTGCTTGCAAGGGTGTCAGTAGGCCTACTTGGTACTGTTGAAGCATGGTGCGTCCACAGTTCACACCCCAGCAAAGGGCCTTCTTGGTCAGTGAATTTACCCGGACGCAAAGTGCCACAGATGTCTTGCGAAGTTTTCGCCGCCAGTTCCCAAACGTTAAATGCCCAACTCATGCAACAGTGTGTATGCTAACGTTACGGTTAGGAAGTTACAAAACACAGGAACGAGCCACAACCTCAATAAAGGTCATTCTGGTCGTCCAAGGACTGGCAGATCACAGCAGAACAGTTGGCGCATACCAAATTTAACCTCCTCCCCTTAATCGCCTCAAGCATGTCAAGCATGAAATCCAATCCAGTGAAACTGGCACCAAAAGAAGTACATATGAAAATATATTATCTATATTGCTACACAATAAAACAACGGGCAATTTTTAAAGTGTAATTTTTTTTTTTGACTCGCACTGTATAACCCTAGCTACCTTTAAAGGTATTATACAGGATTTGTTAGAACTGACACAATAGTTGCAGGCGGTGATAATGTTTTAGATGTGAGCAACCATAATCGAGCACAATTTTCAGCTGGTAAACACACTGTCCTTAATTTGGGTCGTGACAACCGAACCAGCTGCTGCGTGTTTTTTTTTTTTTTTAGGTTTTCAGATAGGCCCTACAGTTTTCTCCAATTGCTTTATTTTACAGAGGAAAACATTTCACGGGAAATTTTTTTTCTAATACTAATAGTAATACGTTACGAACTTCATACTCTCATAGTCATAATGAAATTAAACAATGGTGTTTTTATCCTGTAATATCTTTAGTTGTCTAGTGTAAAAAAGTGCCTCTCGCGATAAGATTCAACCTACATTATGTATATCCTAGAATTCAGTAATGTACGTACCAGTGGGACCCGTAGAGAGATAAGCGGGTGCTTCGTGACCGTATCTGGGCGAGTCCGTAACTGGGCTTATTCAAGCGAGCGGCCATTTTGACAAGGGTTTTAGATCTATTTCCAGGTGACCCATTTTCAGAGTCCATAATGAATCCCGAGATTTTAATAAACATTCCTTTTAGAATGCCAGTCATTTTTGACCCGGTGCCTGGGTCAGACTGATTAAAGCAAGAGTCTGGCGCCATGATAACTAAACTCGAGGTCGATTATGGAACACTATAAAAACTAAACTTTGAAAACGTTCATTTAACTTAGTTAAGTTAACCTAACTATTTCAAAGTAGTCAACCTCTGCATTTTACACGTCTGGTCATAGATTGGTTTTTGTCAGCATAATATTGATTTGTAGGCAATAATATCAAGAAATAATAATAATAATAATAATAATAGTGGCTTCTTATATAGCGCTCATATCCGTCACTCAGTGACGCTCAAGGCGCTTCAACAGTCAGTATTTTCCTGCAAGGTATATATGTGGAGCTACTTTTTGAATTTTGAGACCTATTTCTTTACATAGCACCATGTAATGGTTTACAAGGTGCTGTGGCGCAATATGCAGCCAATCAGACCAGGAACACCGGGGCAAACCCCTTCTCTTTACGATAAGTGCACTGGGTTCTTTTACGTGCATTACACAACACACGGGACCAACGGCTTTACGTCCCATCCGAAGGACGAAGCAATAATGGTTAAGTGTCTTGCTTAATAAGGACACAAGTGTCACGACCGGGACTCGAACCCACACTCTGCTGAACAGAAACACCAGAGCTTGAGTCCGGTGCTCTTATCCGCTCGGCCAGCGAAGCTGAGGGCATAGTCATGGTTTTGACATCACCGAGGGCCTACAATTTTAACTGTGCCCCGAATATTAAGCAGTCAATATTTCTTTTATATACCGAAGAAAGGACATCAGTTCGCGCCGTGACACGAACGTATACAACGCGTACATAAGTACACAAGCGACCTATGAAATACAGCAGTGTGTTGCGACTGGCGGGCACAGTCGAATTGCTGTGCCCCGAGCACAGTTAATTATGACGTCATCTTGATAGAAAAAGGGGGCCCAGCTATTTCAATGACTCCACTTTTAACCAATCAGATTAGAGGATTCTATATATGAGGTATATAACAAGAAATATACAATAAAAGGCCCAGTTACCCCCAGTGTCCCATTTACCCCATGTTACACTCTGTTAATATCGAATTGCTTTTACAATCCACATTTTTCAGACAATACATTATCCAAGTTGTTCATTAACGCAGGATCACACAGAAACTAAAGGGTAAATGTTTAGGGCGGCACAAGGGGTGCACCATTTTTTCTAGGGGGGAATTTCTGGATTAGTTTCCGGTTTTGGGTTTTTTTTCTTCTTAAACAAGCCCCCTTTTAAGCGCTCTTTTGATGCCATGTACTTTTTATAAGATAATCTTACGTGCTTGTAAGATCAAATACATTGTTTTAAACAATGAAATCATCACATTAAAGCTTTTACAGATTAACATTTATTCGGGTAACTTTAGATCTCAGAAGTCCAGTTTTCAAATGGGGAGGGGGCACCTGGGGTAAGGTGGGGGGGTGGGCACCGGAGAACAAAGGGGACACGTGCCCCCCCCCTTGCGCCACTGGGTTTGATGATGGCAAAGTAATAATAATAATAATATCACAGCACTTGTAAGGCGCGCTATATCTGTGAAAACATTCAAAGGCGCCGGTATGTAGGAAAGAAAAAAAAACAAGTTCATGAAAAGGCCTGCTGGAAAAGATATGTTTTAAGTTGCCGCTGAAAGAGTGAGATGTTGTGTGTTTCTCTGATGTGATCGTGTAAGCTGTTCCAGAGCCGTGATGGGGCAATACAGGAAAAGACCCTGTCCCCGTAGCTGGCTAAGCGGGTGCGAGGAACAAAGAGCCTGTTGCCTGATGACCTCAGACCTGGTCTTACGGACCGGGGTTGCAGCATGTTTTGGAGGTAGACTGGGGCAGAGCCGTGGAGTGTCTTGAAAGTGAGAAGGAGTAATTTAAAATGAATTCTGTAATTGACTGGTAGCCAGTGGAGTTTGTAGAGGATGGGTCCAGTAATAGATCTTCATGATGGTGAAGCCATACTACTCTTATCCAAATAGTTATGAATGGTGAAAACAGCCTGCTACAGTTTTAGTCACGGCCAAGCGGCATACGGAGCTTCGGACTCCAGACTGGAGTGTGTTCGAATCCCAGGCATACACAATGCCCCGTATAGACCTTTCTTTTGACACGTCACAGCCCGAGTTTTTGCCAACCGAGGTTGGAAAACTATGGAAAGCCATAACTGCAAATCAAAAACGGATAGCCACAGTTTGTAGCAATGTTACACAAATATTCAAAAATAGTGTTGAATTTGTTGGAATTAATTCAACCAATCATGGAAGGTATTTCAGTTCATGAATCTTTACAGAAAATGTTGAATTTTGTCACAACATTTTTTAACACGATTGAATGTTTTGCTAACATTCGGCCGTCCATCCCTACCGGCGCACTTTGTTTATCAACAAAAGAAAGGTCTATATCGAGCACCAAATGCCCAGGTCACACCATCGTCCTTGAGCAAGACACTCAATCAGCACCCAAGATCGCCCATACTGTAAGCCTATGCTTTACGCATGGCTTTTAAGTCGGTGTACCAGACGCTATACAAACAAAACTCGCCATATGGCTTACAAAGTTCTAAAGCCATTTCAAGAAATAGGCCTATGCCAATTAAACAGAAGAGAAAGGCGACATAATCGTTTATCGACCAAGCTGCCTTCAAAACCCGCCGAGGGACGCTGATTTGCGTATCGGGCCTCGCCAAGTACAAGAGATGGGGTTTATAGCCTGAGATGGGGTTTATAGCCTAAGGTGGGTTACATGTCCTGCCATCCCAAACCATGTCTTGAAAGGGGATTGAAATGTGAGTAATGGTCGAAAGGCAATGTTTTTCAGTTCCGGGGACCGAGTTTAGATCTCCTCTCTCTTAGGCTGAAACAAGACACCCGGCGCTTCCGGGGAATACAGACTTTGGAAAAACGCGGGAAAGTCACGAAAAGGGTATTAAATCTTTGTCTTGATGGCGGAGTCAAACGTCCTTCTTTTATTTTGTTTTCTCTTTGTCGATGATGATAACAGTTAAAACATTTCACATAATTCAACTGATGATCTAGAATTTTGAGATGAAAACAGTCGCTGGTAAAGGAATTGGGTGGCTTGAAATAGTTCAACGACAATGTTTCTTTATTATACGGAGACACTCGAAGTCAAAATGTCAATGATTTAGTGGAAGGTCAGAGAACTCATTCCTCACATGAATCTATACTCATCAACATATTCCTAACATTACAAACACTCAACGCAAATAAGTTTTATATTTGTTATAGTATGGTGGCTAACATATATTTCGAATTGTGTACAGTGAATCAGCCTGATCATTAATTTATAATTTTGCTAACAACATGTTGTGCTCATTTACTCTCGGAAGATGAGAAGCAATTATAGTTAAGTGTCTAGCTCAAAGACATAAGCGTCGTTACCTGGATTCGAACCCCGGACGCGCAAGTATAAAGCAAAAGCACAACACAAGTATGACAAGTAGGCCTATTGACAGTTATGACTTTCCGTTACCTGGGTGAGTGATGACATAAGTTTAAATTCCATAATTGACCCTGATCTGGGTGCAAGGGTCTTGATTCATAATTGACCCCTTTTTGACTCAGAATGACCCACTTTAGGTCAGAAGTACGTTTCTGTGTTGCACATCACGAGAGATTAAAAATGGGCTAAGTTGGCACAGAAATTGAGTCTGGCCGTTGGGACCGAATCGGATCATTTCTGATCAGGAACTTTTAAAAAAGCCCCCAAAAGTAATGGAGACGTTAAAGGTGATCTCTCGTTTTATAAAACCTGTAAGCAGACAATTCTGCTTACGGGGCTGCCATTAGCAGACTTGTTATTTTAACACTGCTAACCGTAAGCAAAGCAAAAGGCGCGCCTTACTGGCAGTTCTTGTAAGCAGGGCCCAGTTCCATAGAGCTGCTTAAGCAGAAAATATTGCTTAACAATTGTCTGCTAAGCAGAAAATATTGCTTAACAATTGTCTGCTAAGCAGAAATGAGCAGGATACCAGTCAACAATTGTACATGTGACACGGTAGTTTGGTTGGTAACCTTATTCTGGTAAGCGAAATTTTGTTGTGCTTAGCTACTTTTTGTGCTTAAGCAGCTCTATGAAATTGGGCCCTGCTGGGTGACGCAAATGCATTGCGAACGCGCAAACGTATTGTGTGTCGAAGCTTGCACAAGGCTGCTACTGGTATGCGGAGGTCACGCGCACGTTTTTACGCACCAAGAACAGTTATCGTCCAAATGTACTGCCTCTTTATTCCTCAGTGAGGGCGCTGTTTGGGAGAGTGACGTCATAATATGCGAGGGATCTATTGGACACTTTTGCTTACACATGTTTTTCTACTATAGTAAGGACAACAATATTGCGGTAAACCGTTTGATGACTTGGGCCCTGTACATTGCAAGTTCTTGGTATACTAAGCCATAGGCCAAAGCCATCCCCCCAAAAAAACTTCCGGATAATGGGACTCAGCACAACATACCTAAGGGGTGCAGGTGAGGTCTATACATGAACAAGTAGGACCAGACACCCTCTTACAGTAAAAACAGTGTTCTGCACTTAAAATAACAAATAGGTTCACTTTGATCTCCATTATCTGAAAACAAACTGCATACCGTACTATGATCTTTGCAAACGATCGCACCGGCCGCGCGCCCCGTTCGACATTTCTTTACTTTTACATGTGAAACAGGAAAGGAAAGTGTCACCTGTAAAGTATACGTAACTATTGTACTGTAAAAGTGAACCAATAACCGGTTACTTTTTCATGAGTAAAAGAATAGCAAAAAGTAAACTAGAAACAGGGAACTCTGTTTTCATGGTTTGGATTCGGCATTTGTTGAGTCACGGGTGGCTCCCAGTTGAGAATTCAATAAGCCATTTGCGAGTTACATTTGAATAATGTCTGGTACAATGACTTGTTTAGTCACAAGTTACTGCTTAAATTTGAATACCTTAGACTATCGAGACAGTTGCTATGTCACATGATTAGGGGCAAGCTTTTGCTTAGTTACGTAAGAGACGGTGAACACCCATACACAATTCTGAATGGATGTGTATGGCACAATGGTACCAGGGTTTGCTCATCTGGAGGTTGCTATACAAAAGCTTGCCCCTAATCATGTGACATAGCAACTGTCTCGATAGTCTGAGGAATTCAAATTTAAGCGGTAACTTGTGACTAAA
The DNA here is from genome assembly GCA_037783415.1 of Leptasterias polaris. Classification (NCBI taxonomy): domain Eukaryota; kingdom Metazoa; phylum Echinodermata; class Asteroidea; order Forcipulatida; family Asteriidae; genus Leptasterias; species Leptasterias polaris. The sequence continues at coordinate 4,766,539 of JAZGTN010000004.1, read as the reverse complement.
CAAGTCATTGTACCAGACATTATTCAAATGTAACTCGCAAAAGGCTTATTCGGATTGTGCAGCGAAAAGCGCAACGACAGTGATCAACGTGTGGTATGCGGATGTGTATTCACCAAAAACCACTTTAACAGCATTTTAAACAAAACACTTGTTGGATTATCTGAACACTGATCCACGATTTGTTACATACTGTGAAAGTTTTGGGATTGTATTTTCAATTTAAATGTGTGTGTGCGCTTTGTGTCACAAGAAGTGTTTGTGTATCCTTGACGGTAATGAGCCGCCACCGCACGATCTCAACGCGGGTTTAAATGTCATAGCAGCGTTAGATTTCCTCCACAATTGGAAAAACCTGAACCCCGTCGAGGGTAACTCTAGGCCTAATAAACAAAAAGGTCTGAATTAGAGACCAAGGACTCTCAAAGTCAAATAAAGAAGAGGACCACTAAAAGCTGATTAAATGAATTAGACTGTGCAAGTTTTGCGAGTGTTCGAACTTCAAGGACCAAGTTCGTTCCAGCAATACGTGGACGAGATTCTTTTTCTTCAAAAATACTTTAGTTTGACAGGCTGATTTGGGTTGAACATTGATTAGAGCGGGATTTGAACCGAAGCCCTCCGGGCCAACGTGCCGGCGCTCTACCAACTGAGCTATATCTATCCCTATGTTGGCGGTCTCCCTATTTTGTAAATAATTTTGTTATGGCTAGGCCCTATAACATTATTTTGTATTGTTGGGAAAGTAAAACTTTGCTATGAAATATATGCAAGTAAAATAACACTTAACAAATCCACCAAGACTTAACCTCCGTTTTCAGTTACTTTGGAAACAATTAAGAATGTTACCCAACTGGCATCAATGCTATCATAAAACCTATGTAATGGTCACCGTAATTCGGGCATGATTCGCAAAAGGGGTTTCTAAGCAAACTAAGAGTTTAACAAAGTAAAAGTATTTTTTTTAAACTTGCTGTGGGTATTTTTAGTTTCAAGACTTTCGCATAAATAGAATTTCAAAAGAAGATTTGATATCATAACAAAATGTAGTCTCCGTTTGACTTGTTTTCTCGTTTCCTATACACGCGAGACTTGCACGGTTTATCACGCTGTGTCTTCATCTATAGACCATGTGACCTGTGACATCACATGTTTACAAAAGAGCCACAGAGCCTAAACTTCCTGCAGGCACATTTGTACACAGCTCAATGGAAGAATACAACAAATTTTATGTTTTATGGAGATTGCACTGTCTGATTTTTCTCAACTTTTGATATGAAGAAAGGGGGGGACATCTCAAAAGCTGTACAGCTGTTGCTTTTGTAAATTTTGAATTTATTTGAAAATTATGAAACAAAATGTAAATTTTCCCATTTAGCCTGTATAGTATCTTGCCCGTCAGGAAATGCATTATAATGTACAAGGTCACTACTCTGTAAACAAAGGTAACATGATCTATAGTGCAGGGGCGGATCCAGGATTTTTTAAACCGGGGGGCACAACGGCGCAACCAGGATTTTGTATTAGAGGGTAGACAAAAAATGGGTGGGGTCCAGGGGCCGGCCTTACGGCCCCTGGTGGGGTCCAGGGGCGAAGCCCCGGTGGGGGTTCAGGGGGCGAAGCCCCTCTGAAGCTCTGAGCCTTTGGCGTTCTGTGCCTAAAACAGAGAAATAGACATACTTTTAAGAAATCAGATCCATATAAATCTTCTTAATTTACTGGAAGATTTTCTGTAACATCGATGGTGGGGGTCCAGGGGTGAAGCCCCGGTGGGCCTGAAACCGAGAAATAGACACACTTTTTAAACACTTCTTATCCATACCACTCTTCTAATTTTAATCCCACAAATCTCGTGTTTGGATCTGGTCGCTGCAATATCTGGTTTCATGCATATATTCATTCAAAAAATATAGTTCAAGCTTAGTGTAGTCTTTACACTTGAATGCCAGAATGACATGAAATATACTTTATCCAGGACAAATTGGCACGTCAGGTTTCAAACGCTTGTGCTATCGTGCAAATCTAAGCAATTACAAGTGACATATCATGAAAGATTCATTTTGGCAGAAAGAAACAAATTTGATAGGCATAGGATGAAAAACAAATCCATCCTGCCGCTGGGGGAAAAGACACCACACACACACTTCTGGCAAATTTTTAAGCAGAAAACTAAAAACAAAAATGTTTTTATTTCGTATGCGACATGTTCCTGATGGTGATCCCATGTGAGGCAATGTATAGTGCCTCGTTGAGGTGACCCAATCCATACTCATGCAACTAAACAAATTTAAGGTGAAACCTGGAAACTACTCTTTGTTTCCCTCTTGTTTAAACGATGGTTGGCACACAAATTAAACCGACGACAGGCACGTCCCCACCCCTTTGATTTAAATTCGTAAGCATGTTTCACACACAAGCACACACGCGCACACACGCAACCTCACGGATCTGGTTGTGGGGTCCTGCTATTGTTGTTTTACTATTCCCTTTTCTAAAGAATTCCTCTGTGGGGTCCAAGTTAAACAAAGAAGAAACTTGTTGGGGTATTTTGTTCCATTGTGTAAAAAGCCCACAATGGCCCCTCCCGTGCACCCACAGCTTTGTGCTGTCGTATGCAAGAGGTCTATTGCGCCGGAATTTGCAAACTTCTTAATTATTTACTACAAACATAAAACGGAGGTCAAGTCTTATTCTCTAGTAATCTTGGTGGATTTGTCAAATACATTTCACTGTATTTCTTGCCTAATGTTTGTAATTTCCCCCAAAAACTATAATATGTTAACAGCAACTCAAACTACGTTAAACTAAAGTAGGCATATCTGAAGAAACAGAAAAACCACGTTAAAAAAAAGATTGTTGGGACAAACTTGGTCCCGAAAGTTCGGATACTGATTACAGCTAAACCGGCAAGTTAGTTTAAATAGTAGTAAGTGTGCCTTTTGCTTAGCTGGGCTTTCTGCGAGCAGTGGTATTGGAAAATATAAATTCTGCTAGTAAGTGGTTATTCCGTCTGCAAGCAGAACACGTCTGCTAATAATAATAATATCAAATAATAAACCACAACAAGTTCGGATACTGATTACAATTTACAGCTAAACCGGCAAGTTAGTTTAAACTGTTGCTGTTAACATATTAAACCCAAAATCAATAATAATAATAATAATAATAACAACACAGCATTTATAGGGCGCACATTATCTGTAAAACATTGAAAGGCGTCGGTCTAGATCAATCAAAGAAATTCTCAGAGATGTTCATAGTCCAATCTGAAAAGATGTGTTTTAAGAGACAGTTGGAAGTGGGCAATTTCATGTGTGCCTCTAAGATATTTAGGCAGAGAGTTCCACAAGCGGGGGGCAATGTTAGAAAAGGCCCTGTCTCCATAAGTGGCAGGGCGAGTCCGGGGAACAAACAGCATGCTGCCCGAAGACCCCATGCTGACACATGTTTTATGAAATTGTTGTGCTTTTTAAGGGCACGCGACATCAAGGTTACATAATATTAATATAATGTTATTTGAATTATTCACCAATCAACCTCAAAAGCAAAATGTTGTGGTTATTTAAGTATTCAGTTGAGTGCACTGCATGAGTAATGGTTTTAAAAATATTTGGATTAAACATGTAGGAAAATTTACAATTTGGTGCTCGATAATTATATGCGGCATGGTGTTCCCCCTCCCATTGTGTCTTCATTGTGCCCTGGGAATCTCAGGAATTCGTTAGAGGATAAAAGGATAGAGGTGTTTGTTCAAGAGGACAAAATCGTCTGGGAACCTTTTGGGGGGTACACTTGCCAGTCAATGTATGAAGTTTATAAGATAATGTTTATACAGGATTGCGGCCCTGGTCTGACCATTTTTTAACAATTCTCTCCGAAGTGCAGAGGACGATTAGGAGCTTATTGATTTGAACTCTAGTCATCACTCAAGCTAATGCCAGGGGGTGATTTGGAAACGTCACTCACCGTCTCAGCTGTCTCCCCCGACTCCGTGGATGTCTCCTCGAGCTCGTGTCTGGTCCGCCCACCCATGCCGTCCCCAGGTCGCCCTTCACCCATCATCGAGACGTCTCCATCAGTGGTGGATACCGAACCCTGCGTTTGAAAGGGGGTATCGCTCTTGGCCGACTCACAGCTGCATCGGTGCGAGGCGCGTTCCTCCAGTAGCTGTTTGGCCAAATCAGAGGCCGTTATTTCCCCGATTCTGTTATCCACACAATAGTCCCTGCCGGGGAAGTTTCCAACATTCCCTTGATCTTCACCATCCATGCCCACACACTATTGTTGAAACAAAACTCCCCGTTCAGTCCAAAATATCGTTGACAATTCGTAAGGCTTTCCTCTACCTTAGATGTCTAAGGAATGACAAAGGTATCTAAGTGTCCCGTCTAAATAAAACTTATCACCACGCAGTTTGGTGAACACCAACCGGTCGGTATGAAGTACCGCGTTGAATGAAGTGACACCACTGTACATGTAAATGTTCGCCCCCGGCGCGGTACAGGGAGCCAGGTAGAGCTCTCGGCTATGCGTTGATTCCCGTGACGAGCGAGGCAACCCTTCTGTCTAATCCAATGTGTGGATCTTGAATACGAGGATCGTGTTTCAAGTGATGGGAACAGGGAGCACAAGCTGTTGCAGTGACGACTGCTAAGGCTCAGCGGCACTGGGTGTAGGTCGGATATAGGCTGTTATTGCTTGGCAAGTGGGAAATAAAAATCAAAGGAAAGTGTGCTGTGTTTAACCTAGCCCTACTTTTCTGCCAGAATACATTACTGATAATGGAACCAACGATTGTATGTTATAAAACAAATGTAAAAAAAAAAAAAAATCGTTTTTAAACATCAATGATGGAAAAGATATTTTTGATTCGGCCACGTAGAAATTCATATAAACGCACTTCTGTATAAAAACTCAGTTGATGAAATATAGCTTTACTTCACAAGATGGACTTTTAAATTCGTTCTTTATAGAACCACACAGAATAACCATGCATTTTGAACTTGCCCAAAAGAACTAATTTTCACAGTAATTTAAATATTATGAAAAGTAAGACAAAGCGCATTACTGATGTCGATGGAAAAGTAACGGATTGAGGCAAGAACAACTCTTTAAATCGGACAAGACAAACCCATTCAAATAGCCAGAATCATAAAAGTGTTGTAACCACTGTGACTCGAGAGCCTATACTCCAATCTTGAAGACAAAGTACACCTTTGGTCTTTTGAACAGTTCGATTGTTTTCATCATACAATAAAACTAACCTGTGAAAATTTCATTTCGAAAGGTGGTGGCGTTTTAGAGGTATCGCCGAAAATCTGGAAATCTAGGCCTCACCACATAGTTTAAATGGTATGTATACGTTTGGTAATGACTCTGAAAATTAATAGCAATAAAAACTTACTTGGTAAGAAGTACAGCAGCTTTGGATAGTAGGGCCTATAATGCATTTTGAGAAACTTTTCACTTCGAAGTACTACGGTTATGGACAAATATATCACTTTTTATCCCCAAAAATTTGAATCTGAGAAGCGTTACGGCCGTAACACTTCTCAGACTGTGTGTTCCTATGGGGAATATTCTTCCTGCGTGGAAATATTCGCTCCGGTTTTTCGGTGATATCTCAAAAACGCGACCGCCTTTTGATGTGAAATTTTCACAGGTTAGTTTTATTGTATATACCTACTTAGGATTAACACAATCAGTAGGCTCCAATTACCAAGATATGTCCACGCAGCCAATGCAGAAATGTTTCTCAGATTGAACAGTTTTTGAAACACTCTCTCTAAAACCACATTCTTTTGAAGGGAAACGTTTCTCAAAATGTTATACATTATCAATAGCTGTATTGTTTCTTACTAAGTAATTTTTTTTTTAAGAAGGCACTGGACACGTTTGGTAATTACTCAAAATATATATTAGCATAAAAACTTACTTGGTAACGAGCAACGGAGAGCTGTTGATAGTATAAAACATTATGAGAAACGACTCCCTCTGAAGTAACGTAGTTTTTGAGAAAAAGGTAATTTCTCACTATAATAATAAAAGACTTCTGGCCAGAAGCCTTTTTCAGGCATCTGAAAGCACATACATTTGTGCAACAAGGGTGTTTTTTCTTTCATTATTTTCTTGCAACTTCGATGACCAATTGAGCCCAAATTTCCACAGGTATGTTATTTTATGCATATGTTGGGATACACCAAGTGAGAATACTGGTCTTTGACAATTACCAAAGGTGTCCAGTGCCTTTAATTGTTGGAGTAATTACCAAAGGATATACCATCCCTTTAAACATGAAGAGTGAATCTTAAACATAAAATGCAAACTTTTGAAATAATTACTTAAATGATAGTGTATAATGGTAAGAAGAGAGCAATTTTGAGTCGGCCTGACCTTTAAAAGGAATACCCGGGCGAAATGTGTCCATGACCGTGATCCAGAATGAGAAAAAAATGACATATTTGACAAACAAAACCGGAACCGGTTCATAACATTACAGAAGTAAAAACTTGAACAGAAATACCATTCTGAATCGGTTTCCTGTGCAGGTTTAAAGGCGCTCTCTTAGTTACTATATTATTGAGCACTTCCATGCAAGGAATTCATACCTTTGAATGTTAACGTCCATAATGCTTTGACTTGTTACTTAACAAGGTATAAGGTAAACATTTTTGTTCACCCAAGTCTTTATACTATAATAGGCCTACCATATGCACCTCGAAAAAACATAGTTTAAAGGCACAGTACACGTTTGGTAATGACTCTGAAAATTAATAGCAATAAAAACTTACTTGGTAAGAAGTACAGCAGCTTTGGATAGTATAATGCATTTTGAGAAACTTTTCACTTCGAAGTACTACGGTTATGGACAAATATATCACTTTTTATCCCCAAAAATTTGAATCTGAGAAGCGTTACGGCCGTAACGCTTCTCAGACTGTGTGTTCCTATGGGGAATATTCTTCATGCGTGGAAATATTCGCTTCGGTTTTTCGGTGATATCTCAATTAACACAATCAGTAGGCTCCAATTACCAAACGTAAACGGCATATTTAACCTCAATTAACCTTAGTTTTTTATTACTTTGAACCACAAAAACAGGTCAGCTGTGAAACACCAAACCAAACGTAGCCCTGCACTATAAAAAACAACCCTCCCATATCCAAGGGGGCCTAACCGGATTCCGGGAAAGGTTGACCCCAAAACTGGTCAGATTTTTATTTATTTTATTTTTTTCCGGATTCTGCGTCAATTCCGGGTCTTCTGACCCAGATATGGGTCAGGATTCACAAATAGGTCAGGCCCCATGGGACCCAGATCAATTCGATGACCCGGGAGTTTTCAGGTTTTTCGTTCAGATTATTTTTAGTTTACTGTTTTGTACGAATCAAATTGTAACCAAAGCGCAACGAGATAACGCCTTTAAGCTGTTAGTCAAACAGCAGCTTCCCACATTCAGATCAATAACCGACTTCTGAGCATGGTCCACGTACACTGTAATACAGCCTCGCTACCATGGTCAGTGCGCCGTATCGATACCTCTCGTCACTAACCCCTGGTAGGGATGTGTAGAAAAACAACGCTGATTGGCTATCTATCTAAAGTGAATACTTTGCGTCCACGCGTGTTGAAAACTTTCGAGCGCTTGCATGGCGCTTGAAGGACGCTTAGTACGCGATGGTACGCGCGTGTAAAAATGCAAGTATTTTGACGCGTTTCGATTTCAAATGAATCTTGTTTTTACACGGTCACCCTAAACTGCATGCAGTTAGAAATTTCAAAAGATCAAAGAAGAATGAGAGGGTACCAGTTGCTCTGTGACTTCATGCCGGCGGTTTGCGGGCTACCACACTAAAGCGCGCGTATAATGGATCGACCACAGGCCTAATTTAAGGATATGAGGGAGCAAGGCATGCTGGGAAAAAATGGCGCGGCGAGATCAATCTTCCCTGGGAACAAGATTGACTGTAATAGATAGTTCCCAGTAGACGCCATCTTTACGGGCAAATCGCATTTTGGCTTGCAGACGCGTCAAGCGCTCAAATTATTAACGCAGCCGCGTCATTCACTAACCAATCATGCAATGAGTTTGGTGAAATGTGCGCGTGCTGCACGCCGTTCTCACGCGTAACGCATGAATGTGTGTTCCAAATTGCCCGTAAAGATGGCCGACTTACGTCATACTGCAACCTATAGACCGTGCAAGTCTCACGCGCGTATCCGAACATTTTGGAACCACTTTGGTCCCATGTACATTGCTTTTTAACTCGTCAAGGAAACAAACTCACGCACTTTAACGAGTTCAAATGTTCGAATACGCGCGAGACTTGCTTTCTTTAGTTCTGGGGCCAATTTCGTAAGGCTGCTATTAGTAAAGCACACACCATTCTTTATAATATGTAACTTTTTGCCTCTTTCGAAACCTCGATCACAATGAGGTTCAACGCCCGGATCGAAATAACCTTATGGCCGAATATGAATATGCATGAGAGATATGAAAGCAGCACACTCGAACACTAAAAATTCGCCCTTGAGCTTTTAATAACGTAATCCCCGGATTGGCATTAGCGTAACCAGACTATTCGGTTTTTTTATTTCGGGGGCAAAATCGAATCATTTATTTGTGCATGGATTTTGTTCGATTTCATCGGGGGGGGGGGGGGGGGGTGTTCATGAGACGCCCCTAATTATAAAATACCTTTATTCTTACGCTGCTGTCTGCTTTGCTTGGTTAACTTGACCTCGTGTTTTTCAAGTTTCGCGCTGGGCGATACGCCATTTTTATCGTGAAGTTAGAATTTATAGCCCATTTATTCGTGTGCCTTGTCAATCCGTATGACAAGTCACTCGAAACCGAATGAAACGTTTGAGCCGCTGTTTGTGTTTTTGCCTTTTCTTTTTTTAATCCATGGGAGAAAGACGACTGTATAAATGTTTGTAAGCAGCCAGAGAAGTTCGTTTTCCAATACAGAATGATTGTATATCCGTACAGCAGCCCATTAGCAGTGGTGTATCCTGCTGGAGGTGGGGGTACCGTTTCGTCACCGCCTCTTTCCCCCCACCCCCCCAATTTTCACAGGTTTGTTATTTCATGGGTTGATCACACAAAACATGAACACTGTCTGCGACTATTTTGTCCTCTCTCTCAAACCTTTTTAATACATTTAAAAATAAGAATGAAGAGGCGAAGGTTTAATTAGTATATGCCCCCAAAAGGTGTTAATTTGGTCTCGGAACAGAGGCGCGGCAGCAGATTTTAAGGCAAACCAACGACACGCGTTGTGTGTATTAATAGATAGGTTGCAGTATGACGTAAGTCGGCCATCTTTACGGGCAATTTGGAACACATAGTCATGCGTTACGGGTGAGAACAGCGTGCAGCACGCGCACATTTCACAAAACTCATTGCATGATTGGTTAGTGAACGACGCGGCTGCGTTAATAATTTGAGCGCTTGACGCGCCTGCAAGCCAAAATGCGATTTGCCCGTAAAGTTGGCGTCTACTGGGAACTATCTATAGACCTTATGCATTGACGTCACTAAGCCGCCATCTTAGAGGTAAACTGATGATGAAACAATGGAAACGCGCTGATTTGTACGCGCGACGCACAAGACTGGCAAATGAGCATCTTCTTTTTGACCTCTAGGTGAGGGCGCCCTACTCAAATGACGTCATATGCATAAGGTCTATTGCATTGCCATCCTGTCCAGTGACGTAATTGATTTGTGCGCATATCATTTGCATACATAAGCAGGTGTGAGCTTAAACAGACAGCCTTTCTAAAATTTGCATTTTCGAATCGTGTTCTTTATTACTAAATTAGTATAAGCAACATAATGTTATTACTTAGTATCTATGATGTCCGAGATGCCATTAACATGCGATAACTTGTTCCAAACGGCAACAATGGTGTCTTTCACAATTCTGGGCCAATTTCATAAAGCTGCTTAACAAAAAACATTGCTCTAACATTTCGTGCTTAGCCAAATTATTAAAGCTGGATACCAGTCACAGATTGTACATGTAACATGGTATTTTTGGCTGGTAACCTTATTCTGGTAAGCATAAGTTTGTTGTGCATGGCTACTTTTTAAATGAATTAGTCTGTGGCTTCATAAAACACCAGTCTCGCTGTCCTATTTTAATTAGGAAACAGAAACGAAATATATTGTAAATGAAGTCAAAAATAAAATACTTATAACTGTGATATACACATCGGAAAAGCACCAAGTTAAATTTTATTTTATTTTATGGGTTTTGTTTAAAAGCAAAGGCTTGCCGGTGTCTGTATGCGATCTTATTCGCAGTGCCGTATTGCTAATGTTACATCTTGTTTCCCGACGGCGAAATCTGTAAAAGGCAAGACCGAAGGACAAAGCACTGCATAATTTATGCGGACCATAACATGAATTCTTTTGTGTGATTTCATGTCGAGGGAAATAAGGGGAATTTAATAATCCACAAATGAAAAGAGAGCGGAGAGAAAGAACAAAATTATCTCAATGTAACTGTCGCGCCGCTGTTCGAATTGACTGTTCATAGGGAAAAGAAAATGTCAAGAAACACACATCTAACAACTTCGTACCGGTAGCCACTAAATTAAAAAGATCACCACTTCCTCAGGAAGAGTCTTATGTGGGGGGGGGGGGGGGGGGGGGGAATTACAAGTCTCTAGCCTTACGATAAAACGGTGTAAAATGCCACTGTGTTTTTGGTGCAATTTTTGTTAAACAAAACAAAAAAACAATAAAAAATAAAATCCATGACGTCACATTTCATTTCAAATACGGCCTGTACATTTTTGCACTGAGTAGAGAATTGTTAGTTCGTTCCTGATTTTTTAGGATATTCAATCAAAACGGCTTTGAATTTTACCTTTTTATTGGTGCAAAATTCCTCTTTGGAATGTCTAGACGAATTAGTTTGATGTCCGATCACGTCATGTTTCAAATTTCGCTCTGAAAGAGTATTACATGAAAAGGTAAGTGATAATTTACACCATTTTAACGTAAGGTTAGAGATTTGTAATCCTACACACTTTTTTGAGGACAAGAACAAATTGAAACAGTTTGCTCTGAAATTTGAATAGAAAATCTCAATGTTTTTAATAAAAAACTGGTTATATGAATACAAATATTTGTACACAGCAGCCCGCAGAAATTCGTCATCCATTCATTTCAGAATATAATAAAAATACCGTGAACATGTAGCAGCCCGCAGAAATTCGTCATCCATTCATTTCAGAACAATATAAAAAGAATCCCGTGAACATGTATCGGATTTTTTTGGCAAGAGATGAAAAATTTATAAAATGGAAACAAACAAATTGAATGTGGATAAGACAGAAATGAAAATTCAAAGCATCCTGGCAATCCATACTTTTCTGAAACTTTACAAACAACATTCAAATGAGTTTCTATGATGTGCGTTCGATGAAAAGGAAGCACCAAAACCCAAGTTATTATTTTATCAACCCCTTTCTAATATCGTTTTTATAAAGGGTGTGTACAACATTGGTAATTGCCAAAGACCTGTATCCACACTTGATGTGACCCAACATATACATGAAATAACAAACATGTGAAAGTTTAAGCTAAATCGGTGTTCGGAGTCATGAGAAAACAGTGAAAAATAACCTTATAATTATGTTTTAACTTTTTCTCAAACATCGGATTTTATCCTGCAGGATAAAGACTATTGTTTTACTCATATCCTAAAAACTATGGCATTTCAAGCAAAACTATTTCAAGGGAAGTTTTCCACCATGACCATTACCATGTAAGTTGTGTGCAAATCTGTGAGCATTTATATTTTCAATCTTACCAATGTTGTACACACCCTTTAAAGGTATTATACAGGATTGGTAGAGCTGACAAAATAATCACAGACAGTGTTCATGTTTTGTGTAATCAACCACATACATGAAATAACAAACCTGTGAAAATTTGAGCTCAATTGGTCATCGAGGTCACGAGAAAATAGTGAAAAGAGACCTTATGTGTTTTCTGTTTTTCAAACATCGAGTTTATTATCGCGCGCGATAAAAACGATTGTTTTACTAATTTCTCAGAAACGATAGCATTTTAGGCAGAACTATTTTAAGGAACCCTTTCTACCATTACTTACTTTAAATCATGTAAGTTACGTGTGAATCTGTGAACATTTGTGTTTTTCGATCTTACCAATAGGCCTAGTGTACAGGGCCTTTAAGCACCAAAGAATTTTTTTTTTAATTACAGGCTCAGATGCAATTCTGAAATCAGGCTTATTTTAATCCTAAATCCGAAAATTACAATTCTCTTGATTAAAGCGAGTTTCTTTTGTGCATCTTTTAACTCGCAACCACCTTTTGAAGTGAAACTTTCACAGGTTAGTTTTATGGTATATATCTACAATTAAATAGGTTTGAAACAAACGCTGATGTGAAATTGCAAAACTCAAGGGCCATGTGTTGCAAAAGATTGTGTGCCACTGTCCCGCTTCTATAATGTACACTAATTGATTAATTATTTATATTAGGCCCTACTATCTTTTTATGTACGATAACTGTTTATAATATGTTGCCTTTTATCAAATCTTTATTATGTTGTTGTTATTTTGGTGTTGTTACCTGAGATTTAAATAAATGAAATGACATAACATAATAAAATAACCACCCTTAAACACAAAAATACAAATCAATAATGTACACTAAATTGAAGTTTTTAAGTAAAAAAAAAGTAAAGTTTAAAAGGACAAATTAAAAATAGGCCTAGTACATATATAATGAATGATTATATGTGCAATGGTGAGAATAGTTTCACGAGTTGAAAGATGGAATGTTCCATTCAAAGGAGGTGAAGCCGAGTTGAATGGAACAGTCCATCTTTCAACTCATGAAAACATTCTCACCACTGCACGAATGCAAAACTGTCATTACATGTTTTGTACAACATCCAAGTTGATCTTTGTACAGTACCAAAATGCAAACTTAAATATAAAGTCATAGATTGGTTTTTGTCAGCGTAATGCTGATTTATAAGCAACATTTTCAAGAATGATACAATAGATGTCACCAAAGAAAGTTTCAGCTCAATACGGTGTCTACTTGCTGAGAAAACAACAAAAGCTGTATCGGTATTTTTAAACAAAGTCAAATTCATCTGCATTTAATAATAATAATAGTGGCTTCTTATATAGCGCTCATATCCGTCACTCAGTGACGCTCAAGGCGCTTCAACAGTCAGTATTTTCCTGCAAGGTATTTATGTGGAACTACGTTTTGAAGTATGACACCTTTTCCTTTACGTAGCACCATGTAATGGTTTACAAGGTGCTGTGGCGCAATATGCAGCCAATCAAACCAGGAACACCGGGGCGAACCCCTTCTCTTTACGATAAGTGCGCTGGGTTCTTTTACGTGCATTACACAACAAATGGGACCAACGGCTTTACGTCTTATCTGAAGGACGCAGCAATAACGGTCAAGTGTCTTGCTTAAGGACACAAGCGTCACGACCGGGACTCGAACCCACACTCTGCTGATCAGAAACACCAGAGCTTGAGTCCAGTGTTCTTATCGGCTCGGCCACGACACGCCACTAAAAGGTGACAGCAGTTACCATCCACATCTCTGGCCGCAGCATTTGCAAATGGACACCAGCCATCAGGAAACTGAGAAACGATTCATGCACTAATCGTTTCTCAGATCATGTTTTGGGTGAGAAAATATCCAAACCATATTATTTCGAAGGGAATCTTTTCTCAAAATAGTTTATAATATCAACAGCTGCAAAGCTTCTCACCAAGAGGTTCTTTAGTCATTCATTTCTGAAGTACTTACCAATCTATGACCCTAGCCCTATATAGGACTCTGCCTCTGTCACTGTAGTACAAAACGGAAGTGAAAGGCCGCCAGGGCTATCTATGACACTAACTTTAATGACTTGGCCATGTAGCGGTTGGAATAATGAATGCCACCAGCCGAATCAAATGGATCTACTTGGGTGTTGTATAAAATAAAACAGTTAAAATAAAGAAGTTCAACAAGTCCTTGTATTATTTTCTACCAAGATCTACATCAAAGCAATAAAGTGCTGACATAATCATACAGCCAGGGATGAGATTTTCCAAGCCGTGTGCTCAGAACTAAGGTCATTAGTGCAATTTGTATGGAACTCATAAAATTGCTTTTGCATATTTTAGTGCTCCTGGTAAATAGAGTTTATTGATCAAGAGTGATCTTCAAATTATTTGTTTGGCAAAAAGAAACATCCATTTTTTAAGTAAAAACATTTATTTGTTGGTTTTGATTAATTTTTTCAAAATTTATGCAATTTTTTTATATTTAACGACCTTTTGATCATTATGAATACGAAATTGCAGTTAATGAACTTATAGCGCTGAGCCGAAGAAATATGAGAATTCTTTAAAGTTACTTGCAGGCGTGGGTTAACCCTCATTCTGGAACTGTAACCTCCCAATTGTTACAATTCAGGAGGTTTACAGACTCTGTGCATCACCAGACACACTACACTACACTACACACATGTTTGTGTTGTAGTCACTGTGTGGACATTCCTTTGTTCTATACTGTAAATAACTCTGTGTGGACGTGTGTAAGTCCACATAGTGTTTCAAAACTCTCTGCCTTGTGTGGACCTCTTTTGTCTGAAGTCCACACTTCGTATATAATGATTACGCATGTTTGGACACCATGCAGACTATTTCAATCTCCCTTGACTTCTTTAAAGAAAATTTGAAGTCTCAAGGAGATTTTGTGAAAATTCTGAAGCCAGGAAAAATCTTAAGAAATCACATGCATGATGATTAGCATTAAAGGGCAAAACAAAGAAATTACATGCAGATGCTGAAGACATTTGAAACACGCAGAATGGACATGGGTGGCTAGTGCATTAAGAGCTCGCCTATCACCAACGTGACCCTGGTTCAACACATGGCTAAGGCGAGATGTGAGTAGAGTTGTATGTTGGTTCTCTACTTATGCCACAAGGGTTTTTCTCCAAGCTCTCCGGTTTTCCTCCCTCCAGAAAAGCCAAACACCTTCGATCTCTGGCTGTGCTCCGTGGTCATACATGGGTTGATGTGGCTGGCTGCCAAAGGCGCCCTTGCATGCCTGCTTCTTGAACACGTTGAAGCTTGAACACGTTGAAGCCGCGTCCTTCGCAATTCAGCTTCTCAGCTGCTAGTAGGGATGATAAGCCTCCAAAATTATTACCATTATCATTAAAATCTGTCTTGTCACAGTACTGCATATCACCAGTCGAAGATTCAACTACTGCATTCAACTATGAGAAGATTTCTGTTTTGATAGCTAGAGCATCGCCCTCACTGTTCACCACAGCTAATATGAAGTCATTAAATCGCGCCACCGACGTGTAGAATCCAGGCTGATTAGGAGCGCCGCACCCAATGCCGAAACTGGTCACGCCAGCAACAAACCACCTGTTGTTTGTCCCCTGACATAATAATGGTCCACCACTATCACCCTACGGAATGATACAGACAGGGATGAGATTTGGAGTGTCGTGGCCGAGCGGTTAAGAGCACCGAACTCAAGCTCTGGTGTTTTTGTTCAGCAGAGTGTGGGTTCGAGTCCCGGTGGTGACACTTGTGTCCCTGAGCAAGACACTTAACTATAATTGCTTCTCTCCACCCAGGGGTAAAATGGGTACCTGTGAGGGCAGAGATGGTTCTTGTGATTGATTTAGCTTAGTAGCGCATTTATTGCAGCACAGGCTGTATACTCCCCAGGGAGCTGAGATGGTTTAAGGAATGAAATAAATGGCCCAGTGACCAGGGGTAATAATGTTAAGAAGCGCTTTGAGACGCCCTTGGGTGTGATAAAGCGCGATATAAATCCATATTATTATTGTTATTATTATTATTTGGAGGGTGACACCCCTATATTCCTACACCCCTATATTCCTACACCCCAATGTTCCAACACCCCTATGTTCCAACACCCCCTATGTTCCGACAATTCAACCGATTCACCCTTTGCACAGTCAGCCATTTGCGTCTAGAGCCTCGAATTGGGGACAGCAGTGAATAGAAGCATTATTTAATCACAGTAATGTAATGACACTTTCATCAAAACAGATACATAAGTAAAATATAAATGAAGCATGAAGTCGAGGCTCTACCTGCACATGGCAGATCTGTGCAAAGGGTGAATAGGGATGTTGGAACGTACATGTAGAGTTGTCAAAATATAGGTTGACTTGTTGGAACATAGGGGTGTCGGAACATAGGGGTGTAACTGATTTGAAGAATGTGAAAGTTCCTGAAAAGTGCATTGTGGGTTTGGATTCCCCTTTTAATATTCTAAACTCGGAACCTCCCAGATGTTACATAACAATTCAGGAAGGTTACAGACTCTTATCTACATCACTATTCATTTTCCTTCATTGGTGATTGCTTTACTAATTTTTCAAAATAAATTGAAAGGCTCAAGGAGGTTCCAACAATCCTAGTGTATTTGCCTACTCCTCACCCTTACCCTAAAAACCATAGTGAAGTACAGAAAATACTAGACTGGTCCCCTGTCTTTATCCACAAAGATAAAGACAGGCACCGGTCTTACAGACCAAATGATTTCATTGCATACAATGATTTCAATATATAAACGTGCAGTGACGTAAGATTTCCATACGTGACCCGCTCTTTCGAAATGAGGAATGTCTCGGAAATCACATTTACGTGTAATTCGCCATACAAACATTTTTGACATGGAGATAACAGGTGTGAGCTGTCAGACGAAAAGGATGTTTTATTTTAGCCTCTTTCTTTAAATAAATTGAAAGGCTCAAGGAGGTTTTGAGACATACCTGAATTAAGGAAAAATAATGAGAAATCAATTGCCTGTACATGTACAGGGTTTACAAACGATGTTCTGACATCCCTATGTTCCAACAATCCTAGGCCGTTTACGAAACGGAGGCTCAGGCTCAGGCTTAGGCTTCAGAAACGTCGGCCTCATACGAATCAGAGGCTCCGGCTTGGGCTTTGTGTTTGAGGCTTTGGAATTCGGCCCAAAGCGGAGCCTGACGAAGCCTCGGTAAGGGGTGGATTCGCAAAGGCTTCAACATGGACGACATTTCTGAAGCCTAAGCCTAAGCCTGAGCCTGAGCCTCCGTTTCGTAAACGGCCCTAGTGTATTTGCCTACTCCTCACCCTTACCCTAAAAACCACAGCGAAGTACAGAAAATACTAGACTGGTCCCCTGTCTATAAAGACAAGGCAATGGTCTTACAGGCAATGGTCTTACAGGCAATGGTCTTACAGGCAATGGTCTTACAGGCAATGGTCTTACAGGCAATGGTCTTACAGGCAATGGTCTTTCAGGCAATGGTCTTTCAGGCAATGGTCTTTCAGGCAATGGTCTTTCAGGCAATGGTCTTTCAGGCAATGGTCTTTCAGGCAATGGTCTTTCAGGCAATGGTCTTTCAGGCAATGGTCTTTCAGGCAATGGTCTTTCAGGCAATGGTCTTTCAGGCAATGGTCTTTCAGGCAATGGTCTTTCAGGCAATGGTCTTTCAGGCAATGGTCTTTCAGGCACTGGTCTTTCAGGCACTGGTCTTTCAGGCACTGGTCTTTCAGGCACTGGTCTTTCAGGCACTGGTCTTTCAGGCACTGGTCTTTCAGGCACTGGTCTTTCAGGCACTGGTCTTTCAGGCACTGGTCTTTCAGGCACTGGTCTTTCAGGCACTGGTCTTTCAGGCACTGGTCTTTCAGGCACTGGTCTTTCAGGCACTGGTCTTTCAGGCACTGGTCTTTCAGGCACTGGTCTTTCAGGCACTGGTCTTTCAGGCACTGGTCTTTCAGGCACTGGTCTTTCAGGCACTGGTCTTTCAGGCACTGGTCTTTCAGGCACTGGTCTTTCAGGCACTGGTCTTTCAGGCACTGGTCTTTCAGGCACTGGTCTTTCAGGCACTGGTCTTTCAGGCACTGGTCTTTCAGGCACTGGTCTTTCAGGCACTGGTCTTTCAGGCACTGGTCTTTCAGGCACTGGTCTTTCAGGCACTGGTCTTTCAGGCACTGGTCTTTCAGGCACTGGTCTTTCAGGCACTGGTCTTTCAGGCACTGGTCTTTCAGGCACTGGTCTTTCAGGCACTGGTCTTTCAGGCACTGGTCTTTCAGGCACTGGTCTTTCAGGCACTGGTCTTTCAGGCACTGGTCTTTCAGGCACTGGTCTTTCAGGCACTGGTCTTTCAGGCACTGGTCTTTCAGGCACTGGTCTTTCAGGCACTGGTCTTTCAGGCACTGGTCTTTCAGGCACTGGTCTTTCAGGCACTGGTCTTTCAGGCACTGGTCTTTCAGGCACTGGTCTTTCAGGCACTGGTCTTTCAGGCACTGGTCTTTCAGGCACTGGTCTTTCAGGCACTGGTCTTTCAGGCACTGGTCTTTCAGGCACTGGTCTTTCAGGCACTGGTCTTTCAGGCACTGGTCTTTCAGGCACTGGTCTTTCAGGCACTGGTCTTTCAGGCACTGGTCTTTCAGGCACTGGTCTTTCAGGCACTGGTCTTTCAGGCACTGGTCTTTCAGGCACTGGTCTTTCAGGCACTGGTCTTTCAGGCACTGGTCTTTCAGGCACTGGTCTTTCAGGCACTGGTCTTTCAGGCACTGGTCTTTCAGGCACTGGTCTTTCAGGCACTGGTCTTTCAGGCACTGGTCTTTCAGGCACTGGTCTTTCAGGCACTGGTCTTTCAGGCACTGGTCTTTCAGGCACTGGTCTTTCAGGCACTGGTCTTTCAGGCACTGGTCTTTCAGGCACTGGTCTTTCAGGCACTGGTCTTTCAGGCACTGGTCTTTCAGGCACTGGTCTTTCAGGCACTGGTCTTTCAGGCACTGGTCTTTCAGGCACTGGTCTTTCAGGCACTGGTCTTTCAGGCACTGGTCTTTCAGGCACTGGTCTTTCAGGCACTGGTCTTTCAGGCACTGGTCTTTCAGGCACTGGTCTTTCAGGCACTGGTCTTTCAGGCACTGGTCTTTCAGGCACTGGTCTTTCAGGCACTGGTCTTTCAGGCACTGGTCTTTCAGGCACTGGTCTTTCAGGCACTGGTCTTTCAGGCACTGGTCTTTCAGGCACTGGTCTTTCAGGCACTGGTCTTTCAGGCACTGGTCTTTCAGGCACTGGTCTTTCAGGCACTGGTCTTTCAGGCACTGGTCTTTCAGGCACTGGTCTTTCAGGCACTGGTCTTTCAGGCACTGGTCTTTCAGGCACTGGTCTTTCAGGCACTGGTCTTTCAGGCACTGGTCTTTCAGGCACTGGTCTTTCAGGCACTGGTCTTTCAGGCACTGGTCTTTCAGGCACTGGTCTTTCAGGCACTGGTCTTTCAGGCACTGGTCTTTCAGGCACTGGTCTTTCAGGCACTGGTCTTTCAGGCACTGGTCTTTCAGGCACTGGTCTTTCAGGCACTGGTCTTTCAGGCACTGGTCTTTCAGGCACTGGTCTTTCAGGCACTGGTCTTTCAGGCACTGGTCTTTCAGGCACTGGTCTTTCAGGCACTGGTCTTTCAGGCACTGGTCTTTCAGGCACTGGTCTTTCAGGCACTGGTCTTTCAGGCACTGGTCTTTCAGGCACTGGTCTTTCAGGCACTGGTCTTTCAGGCACTGGTCTTTCAGGCACTGGTCTTTCAGGCACTGGTCTTTCAGGCACTGGTCTTTCAGGCACTGGTCTTTCAGGCACTGGTCTTTCAGGCACTGGTCTTTCAGGCACTGGTCTTTCAGGCACTGGTCTTTCAGGCACTGGTCTTTCAGGCACTGGTCTTTCAGGCACTGGTCTTTCAGGCACTGGTCTTTCAGGCACTGGTCTTTCAGGCACTGGTCTTTCAGGCACTGGTCTTTCAGGCACTGGTCTTTCAGGCACTGGTCTTTCAGGCACTGGTCTTTCAGGCACTGGTCTTTCAGGCACTGGTCTTTCAGGCACTGGTCTTTCAGGCACTGGTCTTTCAGGCACTGGTCTTACAGGCACTGGTCTTACAGGCACTGGTCTTACAGGCACTGGTCTTACAGGCACTGGTCTTACAGGCACTGGTCTTACAGGCACTGGTCTTACAGGCACTGGTCTTACAGGCACTGGTCTTACAGGCACTGGTCTTACAGGCACTGGTCTTACAGGCACTGGTCTTACAGGCACTGGTCTTACAGGCACTGGTCTTACAGGCACTGGTCTTACAGGCACTGGTCTTACAGGCACTGGTCTTACAGGCACTGGTCTTACAGGCACTGGTCTTACAGGCACTGGTCTTACAGGCACTGGTCTTACAGGCACTGGTCTTACAGGCACTGGTCTTACAGGCACTGGTCTTACAGGCACTGGTCTTACAGGCACTGGTCTTACAGGCACTGGTCTTACAGGCACTGGTCTTACAGGCACTGGTCTTACAGGCACTGGTCTTACAGGCACTGGTCTTACAGGCACTGGTCTTACAGGCACTGGTCTTACAGGCACTGGTCTTACAGGCACTGGTCTTACAGGCACTGGTCTTACAGGCACTGGTCTTACAGGCACTGGTCTTACAGGCACTGGTCTTACAGGCACTGGTCTTACAGGCACTGGTCTTACAGGCACTGGTCTTACAGGCACTGGTCTTACAGGCACTGGTCTTACAGGCACTGGTCTTACAGGCACTGGTCTTACAGGCACTGGTCTTACAGGCACTGGTCTTACAGGCACTGGTCTTACAGGCACTGGTCTTACAGGCACTGGTCTTACAGGCACTGGTCTTACAGGCACTGGTCTTACAGGCACTGGTCTTACAGGCACTGGTCTTACAGGCACTGGTCTTACAGGCACTGGTCTTACAGGCACTGGTCTTACAGGCACTGGTCTTACAGGCACTGGTCTTACAGGCACTGGTCTTACAGGCACTGGTCTTACAGGCACTGGTCTTACAGGCACTGGTCTTACAGGCACTGGTCTTACAGGCACTGGTCTTACAGGCACTGGTCTTACAGGCACTGGTCTTACAGGCACTGGTCTTACAGGCACTGGTCTTACAGGCACTGGTCTTACAGGCACTGGTCTTACAGGCACTGGTCTTACAGGCACTGGTCTTACAGGCACTGGTCTTACAGGCACTGGTCTTACAGGCACTGGTCTTACAGGCACTGGTCTTACAGGCACTGGTCTTACAGGCACTGGTCTTACAGGCACTGGTCTTACAGGCACTGGTCTTACAGGCACTGGTCTTACAGGCACTGGTCTTACAGGCACTGGTCTTACAGGCACTGGTCTTACAGGCACTGGTCTTACAGGCACTGGTCTTACAGGCACTGGTCTTACAGGCACTGGTCTTACAGGCACTGGTCTTACAGGCACTGGTCTTACAGGCACTGGTCTTACAGGCACTGGTCTTACAGGCACTGGTCTTACAGGCACTGGTCTTACAGGCACTGGTCTTACAGGCACTGGTCTTACAGGCACTGGTCTTACAGGCACTGGTCTTACAGGCACTGGTCTTACAGGCACTGGTCTTACAGGCACTGGTCTTACAGGCACTGGTCTTACAGGCACTGGTCTTACAGGCACTGGTCTTACAGGCACTGGTCTTACAGGCACTGGTCTTACAGGCACTGGTCTTACAGGCACTGGTCTTACAGGCACTGGTCTTACAGGCACTGGTCTTACAGGCACTGGTCTTACAGGCACTGGTCTTACAGGCACTGGTCTTACAGGCACTGGTCTTACAGGCACTGGTCTTTCAGGCACTGGTCTTTCAGGCACTGGTCTTTCAGGCACTGGTCTTTCAGGCACTGGTCTTTCAGGCACTGGTCTTTCAGGCACTGGTCTTTCAGGCACTGGTCTTTCAGGCACTGGTCTTTCAGGCACTGGTCTTTCAGGCACTGGTCTTTCAGGCACTGGTCTTTCAGGCACTGGTCTTTCAGGCACTGGTCTTTCAGGCACTGGTCTTTCAGGCACTGGTCTTTCAGGCACTGGTCTTTCAGGCACTGGTCTTTCAGGCACTGGTCTTTCAGGCACTGGTCTTTCAGGCACTGGTCTTTCAGGCACTGGTCTTTCAGGCACTGGTCTTTCAGGCACTGGTCTTTCAGGCACTGGTCTTTCAGGCACTGGTCTTTCAGGCACTGGTCTTTCAGGCACTGGTCTTTCAGGCACTGGTCTTTCAGGCACTGGTCTTTCAGGCACTGGTCTTTCAGGCACTGGTCTTTCAGGCACTGGTCTTTCAGGCACTGGTCTTTCAGGCACTGGTCTTTCAGGCACTGGTCTTTCAGGCACTGGTCTTTCAGGCACTGGTCTTTCAGGCACTGGTCTTTCAGGCACTGGTCTTTCAGGCACTGGTCTTTCAGGCACTGGTCTTTCAGGCACTGGTCTTTCAGGCACTGGTCTTTCAGGCACTGGTCTTTCAGGCACTGGTCTTTCAGGCACTGGTCTTTCAGGCACTGGTCTTTCAGGCACTGGTCTTTCAGGCACTGGTCTTACAGGCACTGGTCTTACAGGCACTGGTCTTACAGGCACTGGTCTTACAGGCACTGGTCTTACAGGCACTGGTCTTACAGGCACTGGTCTTACAGGCACTGGTCTTACAGGCACTGGTCTTACAGGCACTGGTCTTACAGGCACTGGTCTTACAGGCACTGGTCTTACAGGCACTGGTCTTACAGGCACTGGTCTTACAGGCACTGGTCTTACAGGCACTGGTCTTACAGGCACTGGTCTTACAGGCACTGGTCTTACAGGCACTGGTCTTACAGGCACTGGTCTTACAGGCACTGGTCTTACAGGCACTGGTCTTACAGGCACTGGTCTTACAGGCACTGGTCTTACAGGCACTGGTCTTACAGGCACTGGTCTTACAGGCACTGGTCTTACAGGCACTGGTCTTACAGGCACTGGTCTTACAGGCACTGGTCTTACAGGCACTGGTCTTACAGGCACTGGTCTTACAGGCACTGGTCTTACAGGCACTGGTCTTACAGGCACTGGTCTTACAGGCACTCGTCTTACAGGCACTGGTCTTACAGGCACTGGTCTTACAGGCACTGGTCTTACAGGCACTGGTCTTACAGGCACTGGTCTTACAGGCACTGGTCTTACAGGCACTGGTCTTACAGGCACTGGTCTTACAGGCACTGGTCTTACAGGCACTGGTCTTACAGGCACTGGTCTTACAGGCACTGGTCTTACAGGCACTGGTCTTACAGGCACTGGTCTTACAGGCACTGGTCTTACAGGCACTGGTCTTACAGGCACTGGTCTTACAGGCACTGGTCTTACAGGCACTGGTCTTACAGGCACTGGTCTTAAGCTGTGTTCGCATTGGATTAATGTTTTACCGAGACCGTGGTTAACATTCAAATAGGTGAAACTTACCAGCGTCCGCACTTGGATTAATGACGTGGGTAAACTAACCGACACGATCAGTAAAACTACACCGACTTACTTAAGACAAACACAAGAGGGCGCTATCGCAAGGACCTTTGACCGGGGTGCATGACAGCAAGAATGCAATGAGTGCAACCGAAATTCTGTGTAAACACTTGCGTGTGTAGTACGACGTGTCACCTCACTATCACGTGGCACGGCGGGTAGATCGGGGGACCGGATGTGGCTTTTTACCAGGACGAATTTTTACAAAGCAATTATGGTTAAGTGCCTTGCTCAAGGGCACAAGTGTCATGACCAGGATTCGAACTAAAGATTTGAGATTGAATAAATTACCTGGCATGTGTCAACGCCACCTGATGTGCGTCCTGCACAGAGCAGAGCATCTCCCACAATCACACCAGATGGTGCCGATGCCTGGCACGAGCTCGGAGAAAGAACTGGTATCATCGCCTCCTGGAGTACATTAGAAGTTACCCCTGTAACAGAATACAAAGTTGATTTTGGGTTGAACAAAGAAAAATTGACTAGAGCGGGATGATTTGAACCAACGACCTCCGGTTTAACGTGCCGGCGCTCTACCAACTGAGCTATCTAGCCCTATGTTGGCGGTCTCCCTATTTTGTCAATATCTTTGTTCGGGGGGTGCCAGTCAGAAGCCATTCAACCACAAACTGCCGTGTAGCCAGGGATCACACCCAAGTATACGATACAACCTGGGAAGCGGCAGCCAGGGGATCACCTTAAGGGGATGCGACTTTTTATATCAGATATCAAATAATAAACCACGAGGGAAACTGACTGGGTAAATGTTTAAATGATTTTGGGTTGAACAAAGAAAAATTGACTAGAGCGGGATTTGAACCAACGACCTCCGGTTTAACGTGCCGGCGCTCTACCAACTGAGCTATCTAGCCCTATGTTGGCGGAATACAAAGTTATAAGGAAACTTATATAAGTTGGCTTATTGAACAGTCCTTGATTTACAAGTCTACAAAAATGTGGGTGGGTTTACACATGAATCGTACATGTAAGTTTCACAGACTAAATATGGTCACAAGTTTTTTAATTTCTCATTCGGTAATGAACTTAATCAGGACCCATGCAAAACATTAAGCGTCCCCAACCACCCCTCCTTTTTTCTTATACCTCCTCCACACAATACTTTTCATAAAATGACCAAAACTTTGCTTCGTATATTTGTTAATTTTTCTTCCCTTCATGCCGAGTGTATCCAATGTCTAGATCTTTTATAACTAGTCGGTGCACTCAATCTATGCATACTATGTTTAGTGAAATCCTTTATTCCACGGTGGCGTTATAAACGTTTTCTGTATACCATGAGGTATGCGCAGGGCTATTACATGTAGACTTTAGGTCTTACTTTACGAAATACATAGTATCACGAGAGGGCATTATCACTCAAAACAAACTTTTGACTTTGGGATGTACATGTACCAAGGCAACACAAATCAGCAAGATACATTTTGTTTGGTGAGAAAGACTTCTTTTTTATACAGAATCTCAAAAACCTAGCTGGGCATTTTAGGCTCAAAACGCAAATTGTTCTCTGTATTAGTAACAATCACATAAGACATTGTTTAATGAGTAAATCAACGTTGAGAGTGAATAATAGTTAGAGTGAACAATTATAAGAAGCCGGCTTCTCGTGCAAGTTGCTCAACAGGCTTTATAATAAAATTATGTAATTTGTGTTGTTATTTGATTAAAAAATTGTGAGTTAAAAAATTGTGAGTAAGCAAATGGGACGAAGTAATGAGTGTATGACTGTGATTATTTGGGGGGCATGGTTGGCTTGTGCGTAAAGCGCTCGCCTCTCACCAAGGTGACCCAGGTTCGATACCCGGCCAGGGCCATATGTGAGTAGAGTTGTGCGTTGGTTCTCTGCTGTGCCACAAGGGTTTTTCTCCGGTTTTCCTCCCTCGGGAAAAATCAGACACTTTCGATCTCTGGCTGTGCTCCGTGGTAATAACGGGTTGATGTGAGATTGCATGCCTGCTTCTCGAACACGTTGTAGCTGCTAGTAAGGATGATTAGGGAGGATGATTAGCCTCCCAAATTATTATTATTGGAGTGAACTGTAATTCTAACATCTTTTGTACATACCATTCTCTTGCTGATGTCCCCATCCAATGATGTAGCACATTGAGCCTGGCAGAATCGTAAAGTTAGCCTCTGGTAGACAGGCTAGATTGACGTAGTCATTCAGCAGTGCAGGGTTAGCAAGCCGAACGAGGGCCAGATCGGCGTAAAGGGATAATGCTAAGTCTGTCGCGGAAATATGAGTGTAGACATCTTTAACTGGGATCTCCAGATGATAGGGGGAGGGGTTGTCTAGTTCCACATCCCCGAGGACTGCAGTGTCAAAGAAACCTCTGAATAAATTAAATAAATCAGAAAATTTTGCTAAACAAATTTCTTTGCTAAGCAATAAATGAGTGGAGTACCAGTCACAGCAATGGTAAATGTATGGTATTTTGGCTGGTAACCTATTTTTCTAAAGCAAGAGTTTTCTGTGCTTAGCAAGTTTTTTGTGCTTACATGCTTTATGAAATTGGGCCCTGACCTACCAAAAAGGTCAAAGCAAAGGTCACGACCTGAATTGACATTTTCCAATGTTTCCCATATCAACATAGTATCTATGATTCTGGGGAGAAAAAACAAATGTCTGTTTCACATTATTTTTATCAAATAATAGACCACAAGGGAAACTGACTGGGTAAATTTGTAAATGATTTTGGGTTGAACAAAGAAAAATTGACTAGAGCGGGATTTGAATCAACGACCTCCGGTTTAACGTGCCGGCGCTCTACCAACTGAGCTATCTAGCCCTATGTTGGCGGTCTCCCTATTTTGTCAATATCTTTGTTCGGGGGTTGCCAGTAAGAAGCCATTCAACCGCAAACTGCCGTGTAGCCAGGGATCACACCCAAGTATACGATACAACCTGGGAAGCGGCAGCCAGGGGATCACCTTAAGGGGATGCGACTTTTTATATCAGATATCAAATAATAAACCACAAGGGAAACTGACTGGGTAAATTTTTAAATGATTTTGGGTTGAACAAAGAAAAATTGACTAGAGCGGGATTTGAATCAACGACCTCCGGTTTAACGTGCCGGCGCTCTACCAACTGAGCTATCTAGCCCTATGTTGGCGGTCTCCCTATTTTGTCAATATCTTTGTTCGGGGGTTGCCAGTAAGAAGCCATTCAACCGCAAACTGCCGTGTAGCCAGGGATCACACCCAAGTATACGATACAACCTGGGAAGCGGCAGCCAGGGGATCACCTTAAGGGGATGCGACTTTTTATATCAGATATCAAATAATAAACCACAAGGGAAACTGACTGGGTAAATTTTTAAATGATTTTGGGTTGAACAAAGAAAAATTGACTAGAGCGGGATTTGAATCAACGACCTCCGGTTTAACGTGCCGGCGCTCTACCAACTGAGCTATCTAGCCCTATGTTGGCGGTCTCCCTATTTTAAATTAAATAAAGACAATGTTGCTATTACTTATTATCACAGGTGATGTCCAAGACTGATGGGTTGGGTAGCTAATACAGGTGACACCAAGCATTTGTCCTAGAGAGACCATATTTCACAGTGAATCTTATTAACTCTTTCAGTGCCAAACTCGTAAATGTACAAGGTATATTTGTTCATCCGACGGAAATCGCCAACCTCAAACATGTACGAGGTAATGTTCATACTTAAAATCGCCAAACCTCGTACATGTACGAGGTAGAGTAAACATGTTATCACAAGGGGGCGCTCTCGCTCTTTCTAATGGTACCATTTTTATTCATGTACGACCTGTATTTTTATTTTTTCGAGTTCTTGCGGGAGGGCGTAGTTTCGGCTTGTGGGAAAAAATGGTGGCGCCCAGTAAACGAGCGAAAGAGTGTGGAATTCCCCTTCGTGCAGGACAGTGTTTCAGGGTGTATCACTATGTGCGTGACTACTATTTACTTTCGAATGTACCAAGGATATACCAGAGAGCAAGATACAACAAGTTTGGTGATTAAAACTTATTTACTTTTTTTTTTTACAGAATTTTGAAAAAAAAAAAAAAAAACGCTCGAAGTTGGGCACTTTAGGGTTAAACTTTTGTCGCGGGCACTGAAAGAGTTAAACGTAGGGTCATAGACTTGTAACTACTCCAAAAATTATTGACCATAAAAACTTACTCAGTGAGAAGCACTGCAGCTGTTGATAGTATAAACTATTTGGAGAAAGGATTTCCTTCAAAGTAATATGGTTTGGATAATTCGTCACCCCAAAATATTTGAATCTGAGAAATGATTCAAGCATGAATTTTGTTCTCAGATTTCGGATATGTGGCTGGTACCGGCTTTCACCTCGATGTGGATGGATTCAACGTTCTTGAGAATATACCATGACAGTTTTTTGCTGTTTTCTCCGCAAGTGGACAATGTAGTCAGCTTAAACTTTTAGAAGTGACTTTTATTGTATATTTCTTTTTAACACTTTGACTGCTGCAAATCTTTACACGGTCCCTCCGCATGGTGCTGCAGATGTTTTACAAAACTACAAAAAAACTTCATATTTTAGTTTTACACTGTCCCTCCCCACGATTCTGCAGGTTTTATTTGGAGAACTACATCAAAGATTTATAAATAAAAACATTGAAATAAATGACACTGTTGCTTTTATTTTCTATTACACCCCATATCTTTTTTGGAGTGGTATACATCGTAGCAAGGGGTCTGGTGAAATGGAATTTTACACTGTTGCTAAAAAATGTTAGCAGAAGTTTACCGTCTGCAAATTACCGTCATCATCGGACGATTCCTGTCGATCAAATTCACTTCCAACGTCACTGGCATTACTTTCAGACTCTATATTATCAGAATGATCATTTTCATCAAACTCACTTTACTTCAGAGTCACCATCTGCGAATATTTCAACAACAGCTCTGCTACACTCACTAACCACTTAACGCGTTTCCTGGGCGCCGCCGCCATTTTTTTACTCCGAAAGTATAAACTTCCGGGTTACGTTACCACCGCTGGTGCCCGGGCCCGATGAGTAAAACCATCGAAAACAACTCCATTGGTTCCCCTAACGTATGTCAATACGTTTTATACATGAAAAGCATTTCAATCCTTGATCTACAGAGGGCAGTACAACATTATACAACCAGCCCGAGTCAGCCCGAGTATTCTCGGGCTCAGCACCAGCTGGGGGGTAAGTCTATCCCGAGAATACTCGGGCTCAGCAGTCAAAGTGTTAATGTTGCCTGCAAATAAGCATTAAGTTGGCAAACAGATATCTATGACCCTACGTACCTTTAACAAGTTTACAATGCAAGCAACTTTGGATTGTTCAATTTGAACACCGTAACAGGAAAGCTTCATTAAAGAAAGAGGCTAAAATAAAACATCCTTTTCGTCTGACAGCTCACACCTGTTATCTCCATGTAAATCCTATTCCAAGCAGTGGACTTGCATGTAATTGAATCATGCACAAACCAGTAGGGCTGCTGACTGCCCCAGGAAAATTAACTGCTTATCCATTAACTTTAATGACCCAAGTCAATCAATGTTAACACACCCACTCTGTAGCTAAGCACAACATATTTATGCTTACCAGAACAAGGTAATCAGCCAAGCTAACATGTCACTTGTACAATTTGTGCCTGGTATCCTGCTCATTTCTACTCAGCAGACAATACATAGGTAAGCAATATTTTCTGCTTAAGCAGCTCTAATTGAAGTTGGGCCCAGTGCACTGATGTACAGCACATTGATACACTATTCATTCTGACTGGTCGAGAGGACAGCACGTGGCCATGTTTAAACGGCTAGAAGTGTTTTAACACAGTTTGCACAACGCGGAACGCACATTCAGACATGATACGCGCACTTCCATTTTGGGAGTCAAACTGTACACAAGAATCATAGAGTTGACTCCCAAACTGGAAGGGCGCACATCTTTCCGCGTTCCGCGTTGTGCAATGGGTCTAGAAATTTAACACAGAATCGAAGTGAGCTAGCTGCGGACGACCGAAGGGGCAAAACTGTCCGATTTGTTCTTAACTTTTTCAGGTTTTTGTCTATATTTTCAAGGGGAAGATATTTATGAATGGGAATCAAAGTGTGTTGAATCGGTATTAAACTAGTGGTTTAAACCCTTCGAGGCCTGGTTCTTGATAATTTTACCTCAAAAATTATCAAGAACCAGGCCTCGGCGGGTTTAAACCACTAGTTTAAAACCTCTTCACCACACATTGATTCCCTTATTGTAAAATGCTCTATATAGGAGCTAGTTATTATTCCACTGAATACATTAAACCATCTTCAACAATATAAAGAAGAGGGTTGATTATGACAAGAAAAAACAGACTACACCATCTTACAGACAATGCTCTGCCGTGATAGCCCAGTACGGTGAAATTAGTGTCGCCCCACACCAGTGTGTCTTGTTCTTCGTACTATCTCGTAAGGACACCATCCATGGCCAGGTACCAGCAGGTGACGGGCTTCCACCTACGATGCGTGCAACTGGTTGTTCCGTTGTAGTTAGACCTTTAATCCCGCATGTAACAGAGTCCTCAAAATCTGTTAAATTGAAAAGTACAACAAAATTTCAACACATTATGATTAACATTAAGTAATGAACCTTAAGGGAAACTGCCTGGGTGGTTGACTAGAGCGGGATTTGAACCAACTACCTCCAGATTAACGTACCGGTGATCAACAAGCTATATAGTCCTATGTTGGTGGTTTCCCTATTTTGTCAATATAATCCTTCTACTATTTACCCTGAACAAAGATATTGACAAAAAATAGGGGTTTTGAGGCATTACATGGTGAGGTATCAATGTATATTTGGTTTGCGGTAACACCATGTGTATATCTACTTGCTAGGAAGATTTGTTCTTTGAGAACTTGTCTTGCTATTTATTCTACTGCCGCGGAGTAGATTATTCAGAATTTGGGAGACTTCTCAGTTCTGAAAAGAACTGTCCTGCTTATTAACTACTACCTGGGCGGGAGGTAGGAAATCGGCCGGGACTACTACTTTCGCTATGTGAATCGAGTAGACCTCTCGTTATTGACTACACTGCCACGGAGTGAGTTCTTAAAAGTTCTTGAATCCGATGCTCTTAACCACTCGGCCATGACACCCTACATAGTATATAAATGCTTTATTATTATTATTATTATTATGATTATTTGAGTGTGGTGCACTTACATGATGCATTGTGAAAGGGAGATGAGCAATTGTCCTCATCGATTCCTGATGTACAATCTGGGAAGTTGTCGCAATACCACCAGGCAGGCATCGAAGTCAAGTTACCAAACTCTCTGATGCAAAGTAAATCCTTATCTGAATCCACAAATACAATAATACTGCAATTTACAACTACAGTCAACCATTGTTAAAGGCACTGGACACGTTTGGTAACTACAGTCAACCATTGTTAAAGGCACTGGACACGTTTGGTAACTACAGTCAACCATTGTTAAAGGCACTAGACACGTTTGGTAACTACAGTCAACCATTGTTAAAGGCACTGGACACGTTTGGTAACTACAGTCAACCATTGTTAAAGGCACTGGACACGTTTGGTAACTACAGTCAACCATTGTTAAAGGCACTGGACACGTTTGTTAACTACAGTCAACCATTGTTAAAGGCACTGGACACGTTTGGTAACTACAGTCAACCATTGTTAAAGGCACAGGACACGTTTGGTAACTACAGTCAACCATTGTTAAAGGCACTGGACACGTTTGGTAACTACAGTCAACCATTGTTAAAGGCACTGGACACGTTTGGTAATTACTCAAAATATATATTAGCATAAAAACCTACTTGGTAACGAGCAACGTAGAGCTGTTGATAGTACAAAACATTGTGAGAAACCACTCCCTTTGAAATATTATGTAGTTTTTGAGAAAGAGGTAATTTCTCACTAAAATATTTGAATCTGAAAAGCCTTTTTCAGGCATCTGAAAGCACACAAATTTGTGCAACAAGGGTGTTTTTTCTTTCATTATTTTCTTGCAACTTCGATGACCAATTGAGCCCAAATTTTCACAGGCTTGTTATTTTATGCATATGTTTGGACATAAACAACTGCTGGTGACCGCATTATTTGACCTCTCAAGCATGAAGCACACATTCTTACACAACAAAAAGCTTTCGTTCAAAGGTGATTTTTACAAACTCCATTATGTCCTTGAAGATATTGTTTTACAGCAAAATAAGTAATAAAAAAGTTCTCACTTATTGAATTTCCTTTCTTATAATTAAAAAATCATTGAGATCGGTCAATAAATGTCAAAGTTCTTTGTCTTTCTTTCCTTGGTGTGATCTGTAATCTCAAACACTTTTTTGTACACAACCATATAGCGCTCCGTAGGTGTTTGGCATTTCGGAACTTTCAACTGCAATTTGAGAGATTGCAAAATAGCAACCGTATTTTATTTTACCATCATTGGAAAGATCCGATATTTCCCTTTCCAATGATGGTAAGCTTTGGTATGGAGGGTGAACATGGACAAAACTGCAGCTTTATTACAAATGGCTTTTGTGCTCAGGCTTGAGTGCTTTTTGGGGGGTAAGCTTGGTCGACTAAAGTCGCCAATGGTAAGGAAAGGGGGGTTTGTGCAGTTGACTAAAGTCGCCAATGGTAAGGAAGAGGGGGTTTGTGCAGTTGACTAAAGTCGCCTATGGTAAGGAAGAGGGGGTATTAGTGCAGTTGACTAAAGTCGCCTATGGTAAGGAAGAGGGGGTATTGTGCAGTTGACTAAAGTCGCCAATGGTAAGGAAGAGGGGATTTGTGCAGTTGACTAAAGTCGCCTATGGTAAGGAAGAGGGGGTATTAGTGCAGTTGGCTAAAGTCGCCTATGGTAAGGAAGAGGGGGTATTAGTGCAGTTGACTAAAGTCGCCTATGGTAAGGAAGAGGGGGTTTGTGCAGTTGACTAAAGTCGCCTATGGTAAGGAAGAGGGGGTATTAGTGCAGTTGACTAAAGTCGCCTATGGTAAGGAAGAGGGGGTATTAGTGCAGTTGACTAAAGTCGCCTATGGTAAGGAAGAGGGGGTATTAGTGCAGTTGACTAAAGTCGCCTATGGTAAGGAAGATGGGGTATTAGTGCAGTTGACTAAAGTCGCCTATGGTAAGGAAGAGGGGGTATTAGTGCAGTTGACTAAAGTTGCCTCAGCAATATCGGCCTATGCCAGGGGTCTACAGAGGGATTCAAATTTGGGCTTGATAATATCAAGTTATCAAGTGCGAGTGTTGAATACGGAAAAATATAGCGCTTCTGCGTCCCATATCCAACTCGGCCTTCATGGGACGCATACGTGCTATATTTTTCCATATTCCACGAGCACACGTGTGACAACGAATTTATCTTCAAGCAAACTTGACGCGTAGTAAAGAACACACAGTACGCAGAGTGTGATATAAGTGATGGGACGTGCGATATAAGTTTATATCACACTCCTTGTTGCTATGGATCGACCAATCAGAATCGAATATTCAAGCCTGCTTGAAGATAATAATAATAACGGGCATTTATAGAATGCTCTTATACTGTAGGTTACCACAGCACTTCACCAGAAAACTATACAATAAGCAAATAAATACAGGCACTAATAACACAAAAGACAGTTGATCCTTAGCAATCAACCACTGAACAGGACAGTTTTTAGATGTTTCTTTCTTAACCCCACTCTTACCTTGAATATTTGTTGCGTGAATCTCCAGCTTGAATCCTCCAGGCTGAAGCTCTTCCTCCCTGCTTGTCGGCATACCGACAGTTGAGAACCATACCCAGGCGTGTCTGGAGCGGACCAACAGAGGTTCAGCATTGAAGGAACCATTATACCGCGCCAATACCGTGCTCAGGTTCTGCGGATTGTTACCGTGACCGATGGTTAGCACGTTAGAGCCTTTCACATCAAACTGGAAGGAGAGGAATTTGAACAGCAGTCCTAGTGACGTGGTAGGTCCCATGACCGTCCACGTGCAGCTCAGCGATGCGTCATACGATGGGAAATGTGGTGAGTATAAGATCACACGTTTACCTACAGTGACATTGAGTTGACCATCTTCGTCACTCCTCCTGCACCTGGCATCCTGGCCTGTAAATGTGTGTCAATTATAATGATTATTTTTTGACAAAGAATGTTCTTCTTGAAACAAAAAATGCTGATAACACTGGGTTCTTATATAGCGCTTTATCACATCCCGGATAAGAACACCGAACTCAAGCTCTGGTGTTTCTGATTAGCAGAGTGTGGGTTCGAGTCCCGGTCGTGACACTTGTGTCCTTAAGCAAGACACTCAACCATTATTGCTTCGTCCTTCGGATGGGACGTTAAGCCATAGGTCCTGTGTGTTGTGTAATGCACGTAAAAGAACCCAGTGCACTTATCGTAAAGAGAAGGGGTTCGCCCCGGTGTTCCTGGTTTTGAATAATGAGACCCATTTATGTAGCAACTTAACAAGGTGCTGCTGCGTATACCAAATTTACCAAATTTAACCTGCTCCCCTTAATTGCATCTTGTGCAGTCAAGCATGAAATCCAATCCAGTGAAACTGGCACCAAAATAAGCAGGAAGAGTGACTTAACAAGTACATATGAAAATATCTTATCTATATTGCTACACAATAAAACAACTGGCAATTTTAAAAGTGTACCGTAATTTCCGGAATATAAACCGCGGTTTATACGTTGATTTTGACTTTTTTTTGACTCCTGCGGTTTATTCTCCGGGCGGCTTATACGCCGACGTATAAATATGGAAGAGAAAAAAAACAACATTTTTATAAAGAAAGATCGTTTGTAAAATGTTCTAAATAAAAACAATGTTCTTAAACGATAAAAAATCCTGCAAAACATGCCTGTGTGGTGACAAAATCCTGTTGAAAATGCCTTGTTGAAAATCCCGCCTCATTTGTATTCCGTGTTGCCTTTATAAAACGTTTATCAACCGCCCTATTGTTAGAGTTCAGTCCCCCCTCAGAGATGAACAATCAGCGAAACTCGAGTTAGACTAGACTGGTCCCCTGTCTATTTATCCCAGCGATCTCCATATGCTGACGTCAGACATTCAGGCTGCACTAGTGTCAGCCACTGATCAGCTCAACATACACGTGTCACTGCCACGGCAGATGAGTGGTGAATGGACGTACACAAAGAACTATGCCGTCAAAGTAGCGACACTTGTGTAAACTCTGAAGGGCAGTGTTTCTTTTTATCACTGGTCTTAGAATATTTGGGCGTGATTTTAAATAAAGGGTTCTTTCAATATTAAATCATGTGGGGTTTTAAATAAAGGGATTTTATTATTCATGATGACTTTGTTCGTGATTAAAGGGATCTTTTTGTATTTTTTTCAGAATATTTGGAAGGGGGTCTGGCATACTGTTTATATTGATTTTAAATAAAGAGTTCTTTTAATTGTTAAATCTTGTGGGTTCTTAAATAAAGGGATTTTATTATTCATTCAGGGGCAAGGGTACATGGGTATTCATTTTTTAATTATATTAATATTTTTTTATTTCACTTTGCATGGTTATATCTCTTTTTGGAAGCAGTGGTAGCTCTGAAAAGAGCTGTTGGTTTTGTTGATTTTCTTGGCTGTTGATTTCTTGACGTCTTACAAGTCGAAGCCCTCAAAGTCGCTGTCTTCACTGTCACTGTGGCAACTACAATGACTGACTGATGTGCCGCCCGCCTGTCACCAAGGGGGTGCTACCTGCTTACAAAAGTAATGCTATCCTAATAGATCATTTCAATTACGTTCAATAGTGTCAACTTCAATACATTTCGACTTTAATTACAACACAACTCGCACTGTGGCAACTACAATGACTGACTGATGTGCCGCCCGCCTGTCACTACACATCACCACAAAGAGGACCGCATGATGATTGGCCGTTGATAGTTCCATTCATAAGATCTTGGCTAGACTTCTGACGGATCCAGTAGATAGCGCCTGCACATTGTACAACACATAGCCTGAACATCTGGCGCCAGTCTAATAAGTCTAATCAAACGTGAACAGCTTTTGTCAACAGAGGGCGATGCGATGCGATGCAGGGCAAAGTTCAACTATTTCTCGGTGTGCGTTGTCGACCGATCGTTGATTCACGAAGATTTTGTTGCCAACGAAGCTCAAAACATGGTCAACACAACCGATCATCAAATCACGAATTCTTGAAAATGGTTGTTGATGGAAAAAGTATAATTCAGGACTGATAGCATGAGATAAAAAATCACCCCAAACGCAGTTTTGCGAACTTTACTTCCGTGTTTTGAGGTTAGTTTTTTTAACATTTTGCCCGCGGTTTATACGCCCGCGCGGTTTATACGCTGACACCTAAATATTTTTTCCATATTTTGGAGCATTGCGGTTTATACGCCGGGCGGTTTATATTCCGGAAATTACGGTATATTTGTTTTGACTCACACTGTATTACCGTGGTATAACTACAACTATTGTTTCATTTTCCAAAAGCAGTGCCTGTATCTGAAACTATTGCAGGTATAAAATCAATCAAAGGCCAGTGATATAAAAAGAGTTGAGTTTACCTTGTACACATACCACAGTGTCAGGGGTTGGACCGACCGGGTAGGACTCGCAGTCCACTGCCCCTCCCAAAGATGGCCCATCGGTGTTAATGAAGATGTCACTGCAGTTGGCCAACATCTTCTGACAAAAGTCTCGGCAAGGTACCAGCTAAATAAACAAATAACCAGAGTTAGAAGGTGTAGAAATACAGTTGCTCTCATGACTAGCAGCATTTCAGTTGATCAAATTGTTGAGACTTTACTCTTCTCAGAATAAACACACTTCTCTCTCCGATTATTAATATAATTCTGGTTATGATTAATATGTAAATATGTAAATATGTAAAGTTAACCCCTACTCTTGCACGATTAAGTGTTCTGTGTTCTTTATGTGATTTTGGGTTGAACAAAGAAAAATTGACCAGAGCGGGATTTGAACCAACGACCTCCGGTTTAACGTGCCGGCGCTCTACCAACTGAGCTATCTAGCCCTATGTTGGCGGTCTCCCTATTTTGTCAATATCTTTGTTCTGGGGGTGCCAGTCAGAAGCCATTCAACCGCAAACTGCTGTGTAGCCAGGGATCACACCCAAGTATACGATACAACCTGGGAAGCGGCAGCCAGGGGATCACCTTAAGGGGATGCGACTTTTTATATCAGATATCAAATAATAAACCACAAGGGAAACTGACTGGGTAAATGTTTAAATGATTTTGGGTTGAACAAAGAAAAATTGACTAGAGCGGGATTTGAACCAACGACCTCCGGTTTAACGTGCCGGCGCTCTACCAACTGAGCTATCTAGCCCTGTGTTCTTTATGTATATGATTTTGTTTTTACCCTACACGATGTGTATTAAGCACTGTATACTCAGTACTTTCCCGAGTTATGTGAAAAAAAAACACAGGCAAATCACTCGGGTGGGATTCGAACCCACGACCTTTGCATTGCTAGAGCAGATGTCTTACCACTACACCACTGAGCTAGCCCGATGGCTAGAGGCGGTTCTTTATGTGCATTACTTATAATCCTAGTACATGGGACCTATGGCTTATTGTCCCATTCGAAGGACAAAGCATCCCATACCTGCAACCTAAGCTTGTCTAATAGTCCCTATTCTATGTTGAATAAACAGGAGTATTTACCGGGGGTTCACATCCAGGCATGAGCATCATACACAAGAACTCATGGACATGCTCGAAGCAAGCCTGGATTCCTCGAAACTGGTCAAGAAATTCCCCAAAGTATTTCTGTGATGTGGCATAGGTGTTGGAGTACTGCACCACACTGGTGCAGTTCGAGGGCTGTAGGACCTCACAACTCGGCTGGGGATCTGGAAGGCAACGAGGGACAGAATTTGATTTCATATATCAATGGTTTTTTATGGGTTTTTAGACAATGTATGGTGAGGTATCAATAAATAACTCGGAGAGTTTGTGCATTCTGATCAATCGAAGACTGGTCATGTGGGGGTGTATTAACATGTGATATAAAGACCGTCTCTGTAAACTAGCAAATAAATGGCCCCTAAACAAGCACAATGTTGTGTAAAAGTTATATTTACACCGTGCTTGTTGTGCGGAAACTATCTAAACTCTTTTTTTTTCGCGTATTTTTTTTTGATATTTTGACAAGGACAGATGGTGCCATGTGTGCGCGCATACCATGTGTGCGCGCATACCACGCGTATGCCTTAAAGCGCAGACAATGTATCATTTCAAGGTAGCTGGTACGCGCCTAAACCATGTAATGAAAAGCATATGCTGTACACCAACCAAAGTGTTTCTATTTATGGTGCTGTTACTTTAAAAGCGCATTATTGTCTGGTTCTTCAAAATATGCACATATACATGTATACATGTAGTTAATTATGTGCACGTGACTAGGAGCCACGCAAAAGTTGAACAGCCTAAAGAATGGCCCTTGAACATGAGTGGAACAGTTAACGGCAAAAGAAAAGTCACAAATTCTGATGATTATTACTCTTTTTCTTCGTTAAAGGTATTTGTTAATAGCAATAAGTAACACCATTTGTATATCTACATGTACATGTACTTACAAAATGTAGCTGTGTAGATTATTGTTCTTTGAGAACTTGTTTTGTTATTTATTCTACTGCCGCGGAGTGTTGATGATATCAGGTGAATTAGGTCAATACCAACTAGACTGAACCGCACATTGTAACATTATAAGTTATCACACGCGCGCTCGTGGAGTACAGAAAAAAAATAGCGCTTTTGCGTCCCATATCCAACGAAGACGATGGCCGAGTTGGATATGGGAAGCAGACGCTTCCATATTCCATGAGCGCGCGTGTGATAACGAATTTATCTTCAAGCAAACTTGATGCGCAGTAAAGATGGATGACGCATAGCTTATAAAAGCGCAATACGCGGAGTTAGAACGCACAATCAAAGGGTGGGATATGGGCCATGCGATATAACTTTATATCACACTCATTGTTGCTATGGATCGACCAATCAGAATCGAATATTTAAGCCTTCTTGAAGATAAAGAAAGAAATCACAAACCTCCGAGCATGGCCGATTCTATGAATTCAATGAAAGGGGACACCTTGGTGTAGAACCCTGGAAACGGTCGAGATCTGCATCCAAATACCGCACTAATGATGCCCACCTGGTACCACGCACCTTCGTCGGTCCGACACACCAACGCGCTACCGCTATCACCCTAGAAGTTAACAATGAAAAACAGAATCCTAAGTTTGCCACAAAGCCAAGATCCCATGGAGAAACAGTTTAACCAAATGAAGTAGACTTTGAGATTGTTAATATCAATCATACCTTAAAGGTATTATACAGGATCGGTAGAGCTGACAAAATAATCACAGACAGTGTTCATGTTTTGTGTAATCAACCACATACATGAAATAACAAACCTGTGAAAATTTGAGCTCAATTGGTCATCGAGGTCACGAGAAAATAGTGAAAAGAGACCTTGTGTGTTTTCTGTTTTTCAAACATCGAGTTTATTATCGCGCGCGATAAAAACTATTGTTTTACTCATTTCTCAGAAACGATAGCATTTTAGGCAGAAATATTTTAAGGAACCCTTTCTACCATTACTTACTTTAAATCATGTAAGTTATGTGTGAATCTGTGAACATTTGTGTTTTTCGATCTTACCAATAGTGTACAGGGCCTTTAAAATAGAGTTGACTGGCTCAGGACTATAATGTCGTTAGTGCAGTTTGTATGGATTTCATGTAATTGTATATTTTTGAGCTCCTGGTAAAGTTTTCAAACCGATTTGCATTTTTTTACTTAATGACGTTTTGATCATTACGGATTTGAAATTGCAATTAACAACCTTATAGCACTGAGCCGACGAGTTGCTTCTCTTCACCCATGGGTAAATGGGTACCTGTGAGGGTAGACTTGGTTCCAAGGCTGTGAGCATGGTTTTTAGTCTACCTGATAGCCGGTACATTATTGCCTGAAATAGCACCCTCTAGTGCATTAACCTCCGTCTCTAACCTACGATCACAGACTTGGGAATCTTGATCATCGGTTTGTACACACCCTATGGCGAATTAGTCCAAAAGTAAACGGAACACTCGGATTGGTCAGAATCGCCGAAGCCTTCAATAAAAGTAAGCATTTTCAAATTTAACCGTGATGCACGGGTAACTAATCTGCCTCTGCTCAGGTAGTTCAACTTGCAGTTTAGAAAAAAAACAAAAAACATTCTAGTTCTCGAATTCAAAATGAATGTATAAACGTTGGGAAGTATTTGTCAACATTTTAAGATCTTGTATTATTTTATACCCATAAATTATGAATACCAAACGTTCCAAGCACTATTAACATTTAAGACAAGTAAGAATTTACAGAAAATGCTGAAGTTATTATAACCTATTTATAACCTTATTATAACCTAGGGGTAATAATGAGCGCTTTGAGACGCCCTTGGGTGTGATAAAGCGCGATATAAATCCATATTATTATTATTATTATTATTATCGGTAATAGACGCAACCAACATGGCCTTTTTAGGGGGCAAACAAATTATATATTTTTTTTTTGGAGGGCCAAAAAAAATGGATTTCTGGTTTAACTCGTTGACTGCCGCCTACGAGTATATTCGTAGTAACAGGTGTAACGGATTCTGCCACTACGAGTATACTCGTAGAGAATGAAAGGCTTTTGTATAGTGAATTGAATACACTGGCATCGCTGAGAACGCAACCAATACGCTTCTGGCAGTGGTGAGGACACATCATCAGAATTTGTATGCTACAACATGTAGCGCATGCGCACCACACTTAGTTGCTTGGCAAATGGGATGCCCCTACGAATTTATGACCGGCAGTCAACGTGTTAAAACGGAGGAATCACATCGCTGATATCCCCTTGTCTTTGCCGAGTTCCCTTGATGGGAAGATTATGAAAACAAGCCATAACGGAACATCCCTGATATCCCCTCGTCTTTGCCGAGTTCCCTTGATGGGAAGATTATGAAAACAAGCCCTAACGGAACATAGTGCATGAGAAGCGCTCAAATAATGATGCGCTGTGGGCGTGTGTGACATGGCTGGATAATCCTTATGATTTTTGTACTTGTTTAAGTTTTCCTGTTTAATTTTAAATAGCCCTACCTCCCAAGTCATGGATACTTTTTCATTCCAAATTCCCCTTTTACTTTCCAGATAGTGTTTCCCCTGAGGGGATGGCCTAAAATAAAGCCAGCCCTTTATCAGTACTGATTGCCATTTGCATGACCGTATTCCCTTTCTCCCTAGTGATAGGTTTATTACCTCTGCTTGTATGCAAATATTGTGACCCCTGGTCTTTTCCCCAAGACCATGTTTTTTCCAGCTAAGACAATTGAATTGCAGACCGGCAGTGGACATTTTCTGGTTGCTCCATCATTGACATTTCTGCCTAGAACTTTGGTCTGTTGTGGATTTGGTTTTCAAAGCTATTTGTGATTTTAACTTGTAACTCGCTTTGATACTGTGTTGGTTTTTAGAGTTTAGTTTTTTAAGTTTCATATTTTTTGTTCATAGTTATTTGATTATTTTTCAATTCAATTCTAAGCAACGTTTATTTCCATATATTATCATCAAGGAAAAAGTACAGTCAATACTTATTCGAATATCTAATTCATGGTTATAATGGACTTCCGATTTGTTAATTGTTGAATCCATTTCTAGGCTTGAGTTCAGATTCTAGTCAAGTTGAAGTTATTTGAATTGTTTGGTTCTTCATTACCATTTTCATTGAGTTTGTGAAATAAATTATCTTTTCTTTCTTGTTCCTAAAAAGTCAGTGGCCATTGTCTCTTTTTATCAAATTGCCTCGCGCCTTTATCCTCACCTAGGTAAACAATTTCTCATTGCAAGCGAGTTCCCAAAAGCGGCATTTATCAGAAAATCCATTTTATTTATCATTTATTATCATTTATTTCAAAGTGTTCCATTTTCCGGGTTACACGTGCACACCGTATGTGCAAGCACACACACCGTGTATTCTGAACTATAACACATGCTATGAAACAGTATTTTTCATTGGATATGATTTTCTGTCCTGTAAAAAGGCAGCTGGTTCCAATTGACCATTTCATCTTTCATGTTACATGAACCGATAAAGAAATTATTCAGCTTGAAGAGGCAGCTCGATCCAGTTGAATGCGTTGCGCAATGTGCGAGTTATGGGAAGTTATGCTGCGAGAGCACGGGAATTTCTATGTTTTTTCACCTTCTGCCATAGACGCGTGAAAGAAAGTCAATTGTTTTTAATCAAAAATGCAATCAAACAATACATTAATTATATGAATTGAAAGAGTATATTTTTGTCTTATTAAAAGTGCACGATCCATGAAATTTGCTTTTCGTGATATTATGGATTTTCTCGGAAATTCTGTGTTTTAAAAGTTAGTTTTATGCATATTTTGGCACATGAAAAAAAAAAAAAACGCAAATGATCGCTATGTTCCGTTATGAACAAACAAACAAACAAAACAAACAAACAATACCGTACACTGCAAGGGCTCTCTCCATTGGCACCGCGGGCGCATATTATATTCTCAGTGACGATACCAAACAATCCAAGATGGCCGACAGCTTGAAGACAGTCAGTATGTGTCATGAGAGAAACATTAACCTCTTGTAGCATCACTGATGGCTTGAACACTACAAAGAAAACAAGCTCAAATAAATACACTAAGCTTAATTTTAAATCTAAACCTACACTATACCATGACTTTTTAATAATAATGTGGGTTGTTTCAAGCACTCCTACAAAAAACATATTTTCTCTAACTATCTTAAGTAGCTTTTTCTCTTTTCATGAGTTTCTAGGTATGATTTCCATTTCTGTTCCGTCCAAGCTCGTTAGCATTACGAGAATTTCCAAGTTTTGGCTGAAAAACTCGGAAAGTATCCTTCCTTTTCAGCAGAGGGCGTTTTTATATTGCCATCCTTGTTGAATCAACAAACTTCATGGATGAGCAGTTAACCTCCCTGGGCGCAGTCAGCGACATAACTGGCTGGCAGTTTTTAAATAATAAATACTACATGGAGCTCGGCTTCCACTCCTCAGATTTCAAAATAATGTAAAACCCACAAAATCTATTCATATACTGTGCATGAAGATCCAATTATAGATTAGAGCCCACTGTTTGGACAAGGAATTCCTTGGAGATAACAGGCAAGACTTGTGGTAAAGACGAAAAGGATGTATAACTCCGGTTTCTTTCTTTAATAGAGCTTTCCCGTAATGAGGTAGTGTTTGCTTTGTTTGTTTGTCCTGTTTCATCAGTACGTTCTGTTACTTAAGATCTGTTCAGAAGTCCAGTATTTTGTTTTATAATGCCTCCGTATTTGCCTCCGTTTCATTTTGTCTCATATATTTATTTTTCTAGAACTTATTTATGCATCTTTGTTTATTAGACCTTTATACAGTTATAGTTACTTGTATGTTCATATTTGCAATATGGAAATAAATGTCGAGTTGATTTGAATTGGATTGAATTGAATAATAATAACAGGGAATGTTTATTTGGTTTGCGGTAACACCATGTGTATATCTACTTGCTGGGTAGATTTTTGATCTTTTGGAAACTTGTTTTGCTATTTATTCCACTGCCGCTGAGTAGATTATTTGGAATTTGGGAGACTTCTCAGTTCTGAAAAGAACTGTCCTGCTTATTAACTACTACCTGGGCGGGAGGTAGGAAATCGGCCGGGACTACTACTTTCGCTATGTGAATCGAGTAGACCTCTCGTTATTGACTACACTGCCACGGAGTGAGTTCTTAAAAGTTCTTGAATCCGATGCTCTTAACCACTCGGCCATGACACCCTACATAGTATATAAATGCTTTATTATTATTATTATTATTATTATTATTTTCTCGTTATTAACTTCACTGCCGCGGAGTGAGTTCTTAATTGGTCTCAACGTTTTGGACTAGAAACTAAGACTCCCACAAACTTAATACAGTCTACCCCGTCAGAAAAACCAAGGCAAGCCCATTCTCTTAACAATAAGTGTTCTGGGTTCTTTTATGTGCATTACACAACACACCTCACTAACACACCTCACACCTCACTAACAGCATACATCCCATCCCAGGCCAAAGGATAATGGTTATAAAGTGTCTTGCTTTAAGAACACAAGTGTCAAGACCAGGTCTTGAACTCACACTCAGCTAGACTTTTGTGGACAAGTAGTTAATGTTTGTCGCGGTGATAGTCGAGTTGTGGTGATAGTCGAGTTGTGGCGATAGTCGAGTTGTGGCGATAGTCGAGTTGTGGCGATAGTCGAGTTGTGGCGATAGTCGAGTTGTGGCGATAGTCGAGTTGTGGCGATAGTCGAGTTGTGGCGATAGTCGAGTTGTGGCGATAGTCGAGTTGTGGCGATAGTCGAGTTGTGGCGATAGTCGAGTTGTGGCGATAGTCGAGTTGTGGCGATAGTCGAGTTGTGGCGATAGTCGAGTTGTGGCGATAGTCGAGTTGTGGCGATAGTCGAGTTGTGGCGATAGTCGAGTTGTGGCGATAGTCGAGTTGTGGCGATAGTCGAGTTGTGGCGATAGTCGAGTTGTGGCGATAGTCGAGTTGTGGCGATAGTCGAGTTGTGGTGATAGTCGAGTTGTCGTGATAGTCGAGTTGCTGTGATAGCGTATTACACTCAGCTCTCCGCGATCGAAGACTGCTCTCGCCAGATCACTGCTCTTGTGGAGGCTGCTGGCTGCCGACTACTCCAGAGTTGCGAGAGCAGTAGTCTCGCTGGGACCAGCAGTCTCGTGGGGGCCAGCATGGAATATAAAAAAAACTTACTTTGGGAGTATTTTTAATAAGAAAATGATGTTCAAAAATTGACTTTTGAGTCTGAGAAACATTTTTCAATTCTGTTTAATAATAATAATAATCTTAATAGTCTTATATGTGACGGGCTCTTCGAAAATGAGTCGCTTGTCGCACAACCCACTTTCAATTACGGGGCAGTTGAGTGTTGGTAGGGTGAAACAAAAATTGAAATACAATTTTGTGATAAAACAGTTTCTTGCCTCTTAAGGGTCTATCTTTTCGTAATTCTTAAAAAGAAATATTTTATATTTTTTTTAAACATGAATAAAAACAAGTTTTTAATGACCCTTTTGTTCCTATTTTGTACTTTACAAGGCATTGTAAATGTCTCCCTTTAATTTATTTCAGATATGCAAATAAGGTTATTTGTAATTAGTTTTGAAAATATTAAAATTGCATCGTCATGTGAATACACTAATAAAACTTCCCCCAAAATTTCAAGTCTGTAGCAATTGAGGAACATTGTGGTATCTATGGACTCAACAAAATAATAGTATTTCTCTTTTGACATCAATCAATATTTGATTTTTTTTTATTAAACAGGCCGTTTCTCCATTAGGGGTTATTTTCAGATATCGACATATTTTGTTTTTCAAAAGGTCATAACTTTTGAACCAAAAATGACACAAGTGTGTAAGAGATGTCAAAATTAAGCTTGTTGTGTGCTCTTTACAGCCATGTATAAAACTCAAAAGTGAATTGTCCCCCCAAGTGACTCATTTTCAC
The DNA here is from genome assembly GCA_037783415.1 of Leptasterias polaris. Taxonomy (NCBI): domain Eukaryota; kingdom Metazoa; phylum Echinodermata; class Asteroidea; order Forcipulatida; family Asteriidae; genus Leptasterias; species Leptasterias polaris. Next base: position 4,721,552 of record JAZGTN010000004.1, on the reverse strand, counting down.
AGAGCCTGTCACATATAGCGCCGGTATCCGCCAATGCAGGCGCTCATGGCGCTTGCTCAAAAAATCTGCACTCTAGTCAGCTGAGCTCCAAGTGCACTGCTCGTGATATCTAATAAAATAGTTATAGTTATTATGCTCTGTGGTCAAATTCACATGTCCATATCAAAATAATGTCAAAGGCAAATGATTAGTTGTGCGTGTTGAACAGATGTGTTTTGAGTGCTGATTTGAATGTATCAGTTGTGACAGCTGCCCGGACGTTGTGTGGAAGACCATTCCATATCTTTGCTGCTGCGACTTGAAATGAACGCTCTCCCCAAGAGTTGCGTGCCCTGTGTTCTTCAAGCAGAAATTTGTCTGCAGAGCATAGGTTTTCTCGTGTTGGAACATATGGCTGCACAAGATCACATATATAAGACGGGGAATAACCATTCATCGCCTTAAACACAAGCAAGCCAATTTTGCATTTAATCCTCAGTTCAATTGGGAGCCAGTGAAGTTGTTTCAGAAGAGAGCTGATGCTTACACTCTTTTTGGATAATGTAACTACTCTGGCTGCATTGTTTTGTAGACGTTGGAGTCGATTCAGTTGTGATTTGTTCAGTTTGTACAATGCAGAATTTCCCATATCAAGCCTGGAAGTGATGTATGCATGGGATAAAAGTTCTGCAACATGGTCATTGATATGCTTGCGGACCATACCAATGTTTCTGAGTGACAGGAATGCTGCTCGGGATACAGCGGAGATGTGGCTATCCATGGAGAGATTAGAATCCAAGATGACACCAAGATTCCTGACAGTGTCTGATGGAGGAATGACGCCTGTACCCACCCTGATCCCAGGAATGACGCCTGTACCCACCCTGATCCCAGGAATGACGCCTGTACCCACCCTGATCCCAGGAATGACGCCTGTACCCACCCTGATCCCAGGAATGACGCCTGTACCCACCATGATCCCAGAGATATTTACCTTTGATCTCTGATGTTCAGATCCAATTACAATTAGTGCTTGTTCAAATAAAAACGGTTCATTTGTTAAACTGAATATAGTTTTTTTCCTCATTTTGATTCTGTTCTTGTAAAAATAATTCTGGTCCAGTAAAAGTGTTTAGCTACACGTCCTGCAGTTCTGTGGATATTTTTTTACCAAAATTTTAGTTTTGTACAGCCTACCTGTTGTGTTACTGATGCCCCATCCAGCCACGTAACACAGATCGGATGTATTGCTAACATGTGTGTTAAGGCAAACTGGTGTCACGCGATCACTGTACGTCACTGGACTCGCCAACTTTAAGACCGCGATGTCGTTCTCCACCGTGACATAATTGAAGCCTGGATGCACGTAGACAGACTCCACTTCAGTCTCTGTGTGATAGTCTGACGTCTCGTTCAGGTTGTCATCGCCAAATACAACCATCAAGGAACCTAAACTCAACCTGCACAGTAAACAAAACTCATAATAGTACAGATAATACATACATACACTAAGCCTGTGACCCTACGTTTAATTTACTATCCGTTTAAACGAAACTTTTCTAAACGGTTAACCGTTTAACCGTTAGTCGGCGGCAAGTGAATTTGTTCTAAAATACACGAACAACAAAGACGATGTATAAGGAAGCCCAAATGTTTTGACAATTAACATCGAGACTGTACATGTACCTGTGTCAGTGTATTTTGTAAATCCTTGTTGTTTCATGTTGTTTCCAACAATTTGCCGACCGAGAGATAATCCTTCACGATCTTTATAAGCACAACATCCCGCCGCAGAGTCGAAGTCGTGTGAATATCCCCCATCACTTCCGTGTGTATTTGAGTTTGACAAACGAAAACTGAACTGTGAAGTATTGCTCACGCACGTGTAAAAACGTTCCTCTGACGTAATTCCCGACCACGCAGTGATTTCTCACCAAGGGAATTTCCCTTGCCTTATCGCACCCACAGCTACACGCTATTCCTTCGCCCCCTAACTATAAAGTTTACCACGTTAGGAGCAAGCACATGCGCGGGATCGAGGTGATGAATACAGCGCTGTGAGAAGCACTACGTCATAAATAATTATTCACGCGATCGGCCAATCGGAAAGCGGCCAGTCAGGAATCAGCCAACCTGTGTCAATTGCGTGTCAATATTCGGTGATACCGTGATGAAGAAAGAAAACCATGACTTGAATGGGAAGTCTTACAGGTCGTACCAAATTTTCTTCAACGACATAAACAGGTTGCGACACACTTCTGTTTTAAAGCTATCACATAATTTTATGACTGTGAAAAGCTTAACAAAACAGAAATTGTACGGCAATTTCAACTAAACTAAATTTCAAACTAAACACAGTAAAATACTGCAAAGACGGCAGTGAATGAAACGAAAAGCTTACATTTTGAATTTGTTTCGTTTAAACGGTTCGTAATTTACTAAACGGATAGTGATTTTGTAAACGGTTAACCGTGTAAACGTTTAACCGTCACAGGCTTAACATACACAAAAATGTTTTATATACCACCATTTCATCAAGATCACAGCGATTTGTGATGATACACAGCAAATACATGGCATAATGATGATGCAAAATTGCAAAGTAGGAAACCAAACAACCAATCATTGTGGGAATAGGTGCGACTTTAGATGCTTCTTGAAAATGTGAAGTGAATTGGCAGAACGCAGATATCGAGGGAGACTATTCCAAAGTTTAGGGGCGACAAAAGAGAATGTTTTTTCAGCAGCTGATGTAAGAGATCTGCAGTGTTGTTTATTAATGTTGTTATAACGTCTTCCATAACATGAACGTGTGAGTTGATTACGAATCTCCGCTCTAACTACGTTAGCCATTCAGTTGTTCAGTTGTTCTAGCCATGAGTGCTTGGCATGGCACAGGCCGCTTACCATCCCATAGTATTCATCACCTCGACCCCGCGAATGTGCTTGCTCTTAGTTGCTATACTTTATTCTCTGGAGATGAAGAAACGGCATGTAGTCGTGGCAGCGAGGGTGCAAGGGAAATTCCCTTAGTTAGAAATCACCAGGTGTTCGGGAAACGTCTAGTCTTGGTTCCAACACGCTCCAGTTGTGTAGTCACGAAAACCTTACCGCTCTCTAAACCGGTACTACCCCACGAACCACTCGCCACTAGAGGGCGCTATCATTCCTGTAATCGCTACCACACCATGACCAAGACAGTTGTGTAGTCAGAAAAACATGTACATGTAGTTACGACACAACTGGGGCGTCTTGGAACCAAGACTATGAAACGCCATGTGCACGTGTATAAGAATAAAAAGCGAGGCACCAGCTTCAGAGATCGCGCGCAACGTTCAATCATTGAGGTAGAAACCATTAATTAATTGAGTCGGAACTAGGGAAAAAAAGGGCACATAAAAATGTAAGACATTCTGTTTTCATGGAATATGAATATTAAATTCAGTGATTTTGACTCAGCAGTTTATCAAACAGTCAAGTCTTGTTTGTTTAAAATTGCTCACTTCCTCCCTGCGGTAAAACTGTTTTTCCGCGTTCATAAAAACTTCACGAATATCGAAATCTCGGCGATATTTACCCGACGATATATCACCATTCAAAATTTACGAAAAGACAATAGACCCACTTGACTGCAGACCAATTCTAATCAATTATTTCAATAACGATCGATTGTGTTAACTTCAGTACATTTTTACTTTAATGCAACGCAAGACGCACTTTGTGGCGATGTTCAATGACTGTCGTGCCGCCCGCTAGTCACTGTACATCACCACAAAGGACCGCAAACACGCACGGCCCCTCTGTGTGTGCGGTCACCACTGCGGCTTATACGCCGGGCGGCTTATACGCCGGGCGGCTTATACACCGACGCATAAATCTTGTTTTTACAAATTCTTGGCATAGCGGCTTATACAGCGGGCGGCTTATATGCCGAAGATTACGGTAAATAAGTGCCACGCGTAAGCTTGTGCGTGCAACACTTTTCACTGTGTATATATCACATGTTTAAACATGGCCACATGATCTCCTCTCGACCAATCAGAATGGATAAACTGTCCTGGGGTGGATTTCACAAAGAGTTAGTTAGACTGGTCTTATCTCGAGTTAGGACGAGTTTTGTGAAATCGATCTTGGATCAATCTTAGCTAGCATTGATCCTATGTCTAGGACTAGTCCTAACTCCTAGGACTAGTCCTAAGTGAGGACTAATTTTTGTGAGATCCACCCCTGGGTATCTATGAATATTTATTCCAAACTTACGACTTTTCAGAAACACAATGCGCAGCGGTAATGGCCCACTGCGGGGCAATCAGCGACACTCCGCACACGAGCTTGTTCTTCTTCAGTCTGCGCAACGACCCCAACCATGGCCACCGTGTAATTTCAGCATCTGAGCCACCAATGATGCGGAATGACGAATCCACCGACTGAACACCGCAACCGTCCTGATTTATGCTATCTGTAAGGACGAAAGGAAAAAGAATTTTTTTCCCTACATTTTACCCGTCACTTATTTTAATTGCAGCCCCGAAAAAACTTGTTATTATTATTACTATTATTTTATTTGCCATACAAACAGTACATAACAAAATATAAGACAATATACCCCAAGATGGGCGAGGGACAGCAAAAGCAAATACATAATATGATCCGTAGATCTGTTGCCCCACATCTGGGGTACACAAAAATATAAATAAAGAAACAAAAATTGTACAGAAGGCAATAATAACAGCAGTTAAATGAACAATAGCAAAAATAAATAACTGAACAAAAATAAAGACAATATTGCACAAGTTAATGGGAAAGCAACAATTAAGAGGGTGGGTCACAAAAATAAACACCCCGGCGGCCTGCCATGCACACAAGAAAAGAGTGCACCATCCAAAGCTGCTGACAGTGGGGGAAAACAAACCAAGCCCAACACCAGCCACACTCCCCTCCCCAGAGAAAAATTAAATTAAATTAAAGGCACTGTACACGTTTGGTAATTACTCAAAATATATATTAGCATAAAAACTTACTTGGTAACGAGCAACGGAGAGCTGTTGATAGTATAAAACATTGTGAGAAACGACTCCCTCTGAAGTAACTTAGTTTTTGAGAAAGAGGTAATTTCTCACTAAAATAATAAAAGACTTCTGGCCAGAAGCCTTTTATTCCTATCTGAAAGCACATTAATTTGTACAACAAGGGTGTTTTTTCTTTCATCATTTTCTTGCAACTTCAATGACCAATTGAGTCCAAATTTTCACAGGCTTATTATTTTATGCATGTTGGGATACACCAAGTGAGAATACTGGTCTTTGACAATTACAAAACGTGTCCAGTGCCTTTAAAGGTATTATACAGGATTGGCAGAGCTGACAAAATAATCACAGACAGTGTTCATGTTTTGTGTAATCAACCACATACATGAAATAACAAACCTGTGAAAGTTTGAGCTCAATTGGTCATCGAGGTCACGAGAAAATAGTGAAAAGAGACCTTATGTGTTTTCTGTTTTTCAAACATTGAGTTTATTATCACGCGTGATAAAAACTATTGTTTTACTCATTTCTCAGAAACGATAGTATTTTAGGCAGAAATATTTTAAGGAACCCTTTCTACCATTACTTACTTTAAATCATGTAAGTTATGTGTGAATCTGTGGACATTTGTGTTTTTCGATCTTACCAATAGGCCTAGTGTACAGGGCCTTTAAGCACCAAAAATTTTTTTTTTTTATTACAGGCTCAGATGCAATTCTGAAATCAGGCTTATTTTAATCCTAAATCCGAAAATTACAATTCTCTTGATTAAAGCGAGTTTCTTTTGTGCATCTTTTAACTCGCAACCACCTTTTGACTAATGACTGCACTCTCTTTGAAGTCTCTATTAAAGGCACTGAACACGTTTGGTAATTGTCAAAGACCAGTATTCTCACTTGGTGTATCCCAACATATGCATAAAATAACAAGCCTGTGAAAATTTGGACTCAATTGGTCATTGAAGTTGCAAGAAAATGATGAAAGAAAAAACCCACTCTGGTTGCATAGATGTGAGGGTAATAAGCATTACATACGAAGTGTGGACCTGAAAACAAAAGAAGTCCACATACATGTAAGGCAGGGTTTTGAAACACTATGTGGACTTACACACGTCCACACAGTGTTTTTTACAGTGTTGAGGAATAGGATTTTGACTCGCGATCAACTTTACGGTGTTTTTACACACAAAATACCTTGGCTTGAAAGGATTTTACAAAGAGTTTTAGGTGAAGAAGTTATCTGTTGGTAAGAGAGGCATTTGTTTTCATTTCTAAAGGTATGTTGTGATCACTTTCTTTTTTTTCTGAGACAATAGTATAGTTGAACAAATCTTGTGTGTATAGTTGAACAAATCTTGTGTGTACAGTTGAACAAATCTTGTGTGTACAGTTGAACAAATCTTGTGTGTATAGTTGAACAAATCTTGTGTGTACAGTTGAACAAATCTTGTGTGTACAGTTGAACAAATCTTGTGTGTACAGTTGAACAAATCTTGTGTGTACAGTTGAACAAATCTTGTGTGTACAGTTGAACAAATCTTGTGTGTACAGTTGAACAAATCTTGTGTGTACAGTTGAACAAATCTTGTGTGTACAGTTGAACAAATCTTGTGTGTACAGTTGAACAAATCTTGTGTGTACAGTTGAACAAATCTTGTGTGTACAGTTGAACAAATCTTGTGTGTACAGTTGAACAAATCTTGTGTGTACAGTTGAACAAATCTTGTGTGTACAGTTGAACAAATCTTGTGTGTACAGTTGAACAAATCTTGTGTGTACAGTTGAACAAATCTTGTGTGTACAGTTGAACAAATCTTGTGTGTACAGTTGAACAAATCTTGTGTGTACAGTTGAACAAATCTTGTGTGTACAGTTGAACAAATCTTGTGTGTACAGTTGAACAAATCTTGTGTGTACAGTTGAACAAATCTTGTGTGTACAGTTGAACAAATCTTGTGTGTACAGTTGAACAAATCTTGTGTGTACAGTTGAACAAATCTTGTGTGTACAGTTGAACAAATCTTGTGTGTACAGTTGAACAAATCTTGTGTGTACAGTTGAACAAATCTTGTGTGTACAGTTGAACAAATCTTGTGTGTACAGTTGAACAAATCTTGTGTGTACAGTTGAACAAATCTTGTGTGTACAGTTGAACAAATCTTGTGTGTACAGTTGAACAAATCTTGTGTGTACAGTTGAACAAATCTTGTGTGTACAGTTGAACAAATCTTGTGTGTACAGTTGAACAAATCTTGTGTGTACAGTTGAACAAATCTTGTGTGTACAGTTGAACAAATCTTGTGTGTACAGTTGAACAAATCTTGTGTGTACAGTTGAACAAATCTTGTGTGTACAGTTGAACAAATCTTGTGTGTACAGTTGAACAAATCTTGTGTGTACAGTTGAACAAATCTTGTGTGTACAGTTGAACAAATCTTGTGTGTACAGTTGAACAAATCTTGTGTGTACAGTTGAACAAATCTTGTGTGTACAGTTGAACAAATCTTGTGTGTACAGTTGAACAAATCTTGTGTGTACAGTTGAACAAATCTTGTGTGTACAGTTGAACAAATCTTGTGTGTACAGTTGAACAAATCTTGTGTACAGTTGAACAAATCTTGTGTGTACAGTTGAACAAATCTTGTGTGTACAGTTGAACAAATCTTGTGTGTACAGTTGAACAAATCTTGTGTGTACAGTTGAACAAATCTTGTGTGTACAGTTGAACAAATCTTGTGTGTACAGTTGAACAAATCTTGTGTGTACAGTTGAACAAATCTTGTGTGTACAGTTGAACAAATCTTGTGTGTACAGTTGAACAAATCTTGTGTGTACAGTTGAACAAATCTTGTGTGTACAGTTGAACAAATCTTGTGTGTACAGTTGAACAAATCTTGTGTGTACAGTTGAACAAATCTTGTGTGTACAGTTGAACAAATCTTGTGTGTACAGTTGAACAAATCTTGTGTGTACAGTTGAACAAATCTTGTGTGTACAGTTGAACAAATCTTGTGTGTATAGTTGAACAAATCTTGTGTGTATAGTTGAACAAATCTTGTGTGTATAGTTGAACAAATCTTGTGTGTATAGTTGAACAAATCTTGTGTGTATAGTTGAACAAATCTTGTGTGTATAGTTGAACAAATCTTGTGTGTATAGTTGAACAAATCTTGTGTGTATAGTTGAACAAATCTTGTGTGTATAGTTGAACAAATCTTGTGTGTATAGTTGAACAAATCTTGTGTGTATAGTTGAACAAATCTTGTGTGTATAGTTGAACAAATCTTGTGTGTATAGTTGAACAAATCTTGTGTGTATAGTTGAACAAATCTTGTGTGTATAGTTGAACAAATCTTGTGTGTACAGTTGAACAAATCTTGTGTGTACAGTTGAACAAATCTTGTGTGTACAGTTGAACAAATCTTGTGTGTATAGTTGAACAAATCTTGTGTGTATAGTTGAACAAATCTTGTGTGTATAGTTGAACAAATCTTGTGTGTATAGTTGAACAAATCTTGTGTGTATAGTTGAACAAATCTTGTGTGTATAGTTGAACAAATCTTGTGTGTATAGTTGAACAAATCTTGTGTGTATAGTTGAACAAATCTTGTGTGTATAGTTGAACAAATCTTGTGTGTATAGTTGAACAAATCTTGTGTGTATAGTTGAACAAATCTTGTGTGCACAGTTTTCCATGTAACAAACATTTATTTCATATGCAAACACTGTTTCCTAAAGTTACATGATCTGGCTTTGTTTCCAATCTCAAAGATTCAAAGCAAACAAAACAACTGTGAAAATCATTCAAAAGATTTATTAGTCTGCCCTTCATTGTATTAACTAATTATTTACCTCTCTTCTAACCTTCCATTTTGTCCTTTGTGTTCCAAACTTCTTGTGGTCAAGCTATCCCCTTCCCTTCATAACCCCCCCCCTTTGTCTTCATAATCCCTGCTTACCCCCTGCCTTCTCTGAATGCTTTCTGCTTTTCACCCTCCACTCTCTCTATTCATGTATTTCCACTTGACTACTCTTGCAACTCTTGTCTGCTTGTATGTGTGTTGTGTGTTGTGTGTTGTGTGTTGTGTGTTGTGTGTTGTGTGTTGTGTGTTGTGTGTTGTGTGTTGTGTGTTGTGTGTTGTGTGTGTTGTCATTTAGCCTTCGAGAAAGACTCTGCTAGGGTCGAAACGTCAGGCCACTAACTTATTTTTTGAAAAGATAATTTCATCCTCTACAAAATATCAGAAACTTGTAACAAAAGAAAATAATCCCAAGGAAAATTATCTGAGGATTTCTAGTTACAGCAGAAAATCTTGTGTAATTCTGTGGCGCGGTGAGGAGAGAACGACGCTATGTTTAACGCTTTCAATCCCATTGTCGAGTTTACTCGACCACGCGCAGTGTAATGCTTTCTTACCATTGTCGAGTTTACTCGACGTCAAAAGCCGCGGTATTTGGGGAAAAACCCGCGGTGTTTGGGAGCCTGTATTTATTTTATTTAGCGCCCTCTGTTGTTGAACCTTATATGGACTGGTAGCTTGTTTACCATGCTTTACAATGGTGTGTGTTGTATAGGGGGTCGCCATTACAATTTTCCGAGAATAACAACATTGCATGCAACAGTACATCCAGATTTCACGCTTCCGTTTTCCCGGCAAATAATCACCAGCATAGTTGTTCGTTACCCAGAGGTTTTGGTTGAAATATTTGTCAGTAGAAACTCTGAATTTGAATCAGAAATATCTCAAGAAGAACCTAGTGAATATTCGGATGAAACTCGTGATGTTTCGTTGCAAGGCACGTCCGATGTTGACAACAATCCTTACGATATACCAGTAGCTGGACCGAGCACTTCAACGCCGTAGTCTTGGGCGTGGGCTCGGCGGGCCTCGACCCATTCATGCCGACTGAGGTGGCAAAGGACATGAAGATAATATAAATTGGACATCATATGAAAGGTCATTTCATAAGCTACAAATTGTATGTACAAAGTTTTTCCACTAAAGTACGTCTTCACAAAGAAAATAAAGATTGGAAAAAGTGAACACTGCTGAGCATTGCACGTTGCTTTTTGTGTGAAAAAATGCGGTACACAGCAGCGTGACCCCTATAAAAAATGCGGTATTTAAAGGGTTAACAGTGTGTGAGTTCTAAAGGGTTAAGAAAAACCCTATTCTTCAATGCTGTAAAAAGCATTGTGTGAATGTGTGTAAGTCTACATTGTGGCGGGTCCTGGGCCGAGCGGATAAGAGCACCGGACTCAAGCTCTGGTGTTTCTGTTCAGCAGAGTGTGGGTTCGAGTCCCGGTCGTGACACTTGTGTCGTTAAGCAAGACACTTAACCATTATTGCTTCGTCCTTCGGATGGGATGTAAAGCCGTTGGTCCCGTGTGTTGTGTAATGCTCGTAAAAGAACCCAGCGTACTTATCGAAAAGAGAAGGGGTTTGCCCCGGTGTTCCTGGTTTGATTGGCTGCATATTGCGCCACAGCACCTTGTAAACCATTACATTGTGCTATGTAAAGGAATAGGTCTCATACTTCAAAACGTAGCTCAGGAAAATACTGACTGTTGAAGCGCCTTGAGTGTCAGAGTGACCGATATGCGCGTTACATGTATATAAGAAGCCGTTTTTTAAATTATTATTATTTAATTTATTTAATAGTGTTTCAAGTCCCTACAATGTATCGACCTCTTGTTCTCAGGTCAACACTTCGTATGTAGCATTTAAACACCCCCACACACCTTTTGCTGTGTGTTGCAATTACTCGGCGGACATTTCTTTGTTCTGTACACTTAAGAAAATCCTATTCTTGAACACTGTAAAAACCACTGTGTGGCTGTGTTTAAGTCCACATAGTGTTTGTGTGTAAGTCCACATAGTGTTTAAAGTTCCCTACATTATGTGGACCTCTGTTGTTCTCAGGTCCACACTGCGCATGTAGCGTTTAAACACGCATGGAAGCTTAAGACATGTCATAAACAGTATGCCCCTTCAGTGACTTTGCCAACCGCAGGGCACAACATAATACAAAACTTACCATTGTATTGTGGAGCTGCTGGCGTGGTTTCAACGGCACATCCTTCTTCATCCTCCCCTCCTGGACAATCGACTATCCCATCACATGTCCACCAATCAGGTCGGGTGTAAGGGAACTCGGACGAGGCGTTATTGCACATGAATGGTACAACTGCAGGGAATGATTAGAGGTTGATCTGTGAAATGGTTAACCCTTTCAGCAAAAATGGTGCCTTTAGTCCACCGGCACTATACCATGCTTGAGACCCAATAGTGACTTTAGTCGACTGTGCACTATACCATTCACATTTCAGCCCCAATTTTACCATCTTGCGCCCGTGGCGATCCACAATCTTTGGTTTTGAAAACAGTCATGACCAGTGTCGAAGTCGCGACTAATTGAAGAGCGACTGGTCAGGTATTGAATTTCACTAGGCGCCCGGGCCTAATCATCAACAGTACAGTTCCATCACCTACCTGCTGATGTAATGCTTCTAGTTACGCCAGTACTTATACCAGTGTGTAGCGTGCACAGACAGGCACCTACCGTATTATGCTTTGTTTCACCCGTACAAAGAGCGACAACAGGTTCTGGAAAACATGCCTTGCAAAAATCTCTTTCCGGGAGTTATTGTGTAACCTCAGATTCCCGACATTTGTCCTGTTGTACAAATGTGGCATACAAGAATGAAAAGGCTGCCACCATTGTCCATCAGTATCTTTGGCTCGTTGGGAGGCACGTCCGAGTGATCCGAGATTCCATCATACCATCGCAAATTAAGGGCCCTGGCTCACGACCGAGGTTCTGCAATTCACAGTGAGTACCTCCTCATCTTTTCTCTCATGACAACATCAAATCCTGGTGCTTATAGACTGTGCAAGTCTCGCGCGTAAGCGAACTTCCGGGACCATTGTGGTCCCAAACATATGTTGTTGGGAATGTAATACTAAGTGATACAAAATATGAAAGTAAAATCAATTCAACAATACAACGAAGCAAATCCAAGAAATAAACTTGACCTCTGCTTCCGGTTACTTGCGAATAATTAAGAAATTGTGCCAACCTCCGATCACCAAAGTTGTTTTGGTCGCGCGATGATAATCACCAGACACTAGAATTTTCAGACGCTTAGCCTTTTCATTGCAGTCTAAAATTGTAGAGGCGTCAGCATCCTCTTTAAACTGCGTCACGCGTTAATTCTACGCCCGTGTGATCATCGCGCGTCTGTGTGCATGTACTTAGGCGTGGATTTACAAAAGGGGTTCCTAAAAAGTTAAGATCAAATAAGCATCCTTGTCCAAAAGTTTTTAGTTTGTTTCAACAAAAACTAACAAATGATCTGTGTGTTTATTATAAAAGCTAAAACCCATTTTATACAAATTGTAATAATTATTTTTGTTGGTCAGAATCTTACATAGATCTAATTTAAAAACAATAATTTGATTTCAGAAAAAAATATGTTCTTCGCTTGACGTGTTTTCTCGCTCCGATACGCGCGAGACTTGCACAGTCCATTATGAAAAATCAAGTCAGGGGTACACAGCTGCATCGATATTTTCAAAGGAAATGATTACTCAAGAAGTTGTGAAAAATAATACTTTGGTGGGCAGGGCATGGAAAATCTTTCAGAAAACCGCAGTGAAGTTGTTAATATTTAATACTTTGAACTTACGAGTTTCATTAACAGCATACATCTCTAAAGAATAGCCACGTGCTGTCAATACTCCGGTTGATGAGGAAAACCGTATCCACATCGTCGAACCTGGAGATACCACCAATTCTACTATGTCTTCAATCTGAAGGAACCTGGCTATAGTTGTCGACTTGTTGTGTGCGTCGCTGCCGGAACCAAACGTCAAGGGCTCGCAGCACTCCCTCACAGACAAGTCCCGCACCTTGACTACAATGCGATGGTCGGGCGGTGCTGATACGACTGTGATGCAGTCCAGGAGAATACCGTAGAAGCCAGGGTAGTTGTTCGACTGGAGCAACAAGGGGATGTCAGACGGCTGGAGAAAAATCTCAGTCTGGTTTCCACATCGGGCATCTTCATCTATATGATCCAATGCAATACACAAAGAAGTAACATTTATAACATATTTGCAGCGCCGAAACTGGGGTAAAATTTAGGAGGGCACAAGGGGGGTGTTCCATTTTTTCTAGGGGGGGACTTCATATCATATTAAAGACAATGTACAACAATGGTACGTGTACATGTAATTGTCAAAGACCAGTTTCCACACTTGATGTGACCCAACATATACATGAAATAACAAACCTGTGAAAGCTTAAAATAAATCGGTCTTCGGAGCCATGAGAAAACAGTGAAAAACCTCATTATATGCATTTACTGTTTTCAAACATCGGATTTTTTCACCAGTGATAAAGACTAATTGTTTTACTCATTTCCTAAACACCATAGCACTTCAAGCAAAACCATTTCAAGGGAAGTTTTCCACCATGACCATCTTTATACCATGTAAGTTATGTGCAAATTAAAGATTTTTTTTTTCAATCTTACCAATGTTTTACACACCCTTTAAAGGTATTATACAGGATTGGCAGAGCTGACAAAATAATCACAGACAGTGTTCATGTTTTGTGTAATCAACCACATACATGAAATAACAAACCTGTGAAAATTTGAGCTCAATTGGTCATCGAGGTCACGAGAAAATAGTGAAAAGAGACCTTATGTGTTTTCTGTTTTTCAAACATCAATGTTATTATCACGCGCGATAAAAACTATTGTTTTACTCATTTCTCAGAAACGATAGCATTTTAGGCAGAAATACTTTAAGGAACCCTTTCTACCATTACTTACTTTAAATCATGTAAGTTATGTGTGAATCTGTGAACATTTGTGTTTTTCGATCTTACCAATAGTGTACAGGGCCTTTAAAGGGTGTGTACTCTAATCAGGGGGGGGGGGGGAAGGGGATGGACATCACATGGGAGGGAGGGGGGCAAGCTCTGGTGCATGGTACTTGTGTATCTAAGTAAGACACTTGCCCATTACTGCTCCGTCCTTAGAATGTGACATAGATAGACTCTGTAGATTCCACGTGTTGTGTTATACAGACAAATTTATCAAGAAAGATACAATAAAAGTCACCTGTGAAGATTCCAACTGAAAACAGTGTCCACTTGCTGAGAAAACAGCCAAAAAAAAAACTGTCACAGTATTTTCACAAGGATGTCAAATCCATCCACATTTACAGCGAGGCGACAGAAGGTACCAACCGCATCTCTGCCCGCAGCAGATACAGATACGATGGAATTTGAAATTTTCAGTCAGCCCTCTGAAATCCGAGAAATGAGTGACGCATAAATCGTTTCTCAGATTCAAATATTTTGCAATGAAAAAGTATCAAACCCATATTATACCATTGAAGGGAATCCTTTCGCAAAACACTTTTTATTATCAACAGCTGCAGTGCTTCTTACTAAGTGCTTGACTGCACATGAGGCGATTAAGGGGAGCAGGTTAAATTTGGTATGCGCCAACTGTTCTGCTGTGATCTGCCAGTCCTTGGACGACCAGAATGACCTTTATTGAGGTTGTGGCTCGTTCCTGTGTTTTGTAACTTCCTAATCGTAACGTTAGCATACACTGTTGCATGAGTTGGGCATTTAACGTTTGGGAACTGGCGGCGAAAACTTCGCAAGACATCTGTGGCACTTTGCGTCCGGGTAAATTCACTGACCAAGAAAGCCCTTTGCTGGGGTGTGAACTGTGGACGCACCATGCTTCAACCATGGAGGAATAAGAACACAAGGAGTTTGAACGGCCCGCCAACCCGCCAACCCCCCACAGATTTACGTGCGCGATAATATCTCTTTGTGCACAGGGTCTGGTACCGCTTCGGACCGCACAATGGAGAAATGACTCGTTCGTGCTTTTTAATAGTACATAATTTCGAACAAACGAAACAGTATTTGCATGCGCAGTAGCTCTATGCCGCACGTATAGGTCAGCCTAATTGTCTGTTCGATGCGCTTTGAAATTCTGATTCTGCCGACGTTTCCTTCATTAAAATCCGACTTTCAGAAGGTAAGTTACGTTGATATTCCAGTTATACAATAATTGATATATGAATGGAAATATACTTGAATATTTCTGAGATTTTGATAACTTTTGGCCGAGTTTGGCTGGTTAAAAATTACGGTGTTTGCTCAGTGAACCCTTTGTCTACGCATTCGTGCAGACATTTACGTGGAGCGTCGTGGAGCATTTTTAGGGGGGACGAATGAAAAATCTGACTTTTTCAAAAACATTGTACTATTTTGATATGAATGATCGTGCCACCCTTCCAAGTCTTTTAATCTTGGCTCCATACTGCGCAAGCGCACACAGAGAGGCGGCGTGTCGCGTGCGGTTAGGAAGTGCATTACAACTGCACGTTTATCTGTGGCGGTACCAGACCTTGGACGTTTGATCCCTGTTCGTTGTAACTCCTTGTGTTCTTATTCCTCCATGTTCTTATGGCCATTAATCTTTGGAGTTCCTACTAGTCTATGACCCTAACTTTAAATATCAATTTCTTGAAATGTTGCGTACCTCGATAGCAAAGCGTCTGATTCATCCGTCCAGCAAGTGGTAAGCGTGAACACCCTACAACGTCCCTCAGCGGCATACCAGTGACGTTTCCATACACCTCTTCACACTGACTGACAATATCTTCACAGTACTCTCTGCAGAGTACCAGCGAGCGCCCATCCTCTGTGCACGGTTGAAACATCAGCATGCACATAAACTGTGTCATGTTGACCGAGGGGCACGTTACATTTTCTTGTAGAATAGCAATCACTGGTTCGAAGAACTCTTGGGAGGTCCTAAATGTTTGATTGTATGGGAGAAGTCCAGAACATGTGTCTGACTGGATTTGTTCACATTTGGCAGGCTGTGGATCTGTGTTAAGTAAAGAGCGTGTTAATAATAATTTACACGAATCACCCCCAAAAATCAGTCGGTACAAACACAGGTGTGTCATGTTGACCGAGGGGCACGTTACATTTTCTTGTAGAATAGCAATTACTGGTTCGAAGAACTCTTGGGAGGTCCTAAACGTCCGATTGTATGGGAGAAGCCCGGAACAAGTGTCTGACTGGATTTTTTCACATTTGGCAGGCTGTGGATCTGTGTGAAGTACAAACTCAGGTGGGTACAAACTCAGGTGGGTACAAACTCAGGTGGGTACAAACTCAGGTGGGTACAACAAACTCAGGTGGGTACAAACTCAGGTGGGTACAAACTCAGGTGGGTACAACAAACTCAGGTGGGTACAAACTCAGGTGGGTACAAACTCAGGTGGGTACTCACCGGTTTGGGAAAGAGCAAAAGACACAATTGGCGACCGGAGTCACGTGACTTATAGTGGGTATTCAATGTAAACAACAGGGATGTGATAGGCTGTTGAAAAAAAACCTGAACTCTGAGCGAAAAGCGCGAAAGCTTGCGAGCTTGAAAGCTTGCGAGCATGAAAACCACTATCTTTGGTTTTAAAAGCCCTACTCCGCAATCTGGGGGCGTTCTATATGGTTTTATCTTCATTTGTTTATGAATTTGATCTTAAGTAAAACAAAAATTTAAACTATAAAAAAAAGGGGGGGGCCACACAAAAAACGGATTTCCGGTTAAAAACAGATAAATCACATCCCTAAAACAAACCAAGCAAGCAATGCACAGTGAGCATGGAAAAGCATGGCTGCTTCCCACCTTACTGCACAAGCGCTCGGAAGCAGCCATGCATTTCCATTCACACTGCGCATTGCTTACTTGGTTTGTTTACATTGTATACCCATTATGGGTCATGTGATTTTCAACACGATCTTCTTCATCTGATAAAAAGTTAATGAGGCATGAACAGGTGGTTGAGGGTGCCACGAAAAAAAAAATATATATTTCCCCCCAAAACAAAAAACCCAAACATATCCCCCCATTAGCGACAAAATAATTTCTTAATGCTTAACTTGAATATTCAATCAGTACGGTCACTAGACAAAGTAAAACTTTTATCAAGTTCACTTGAAATTATTGAACGAACCTCCTTGGATGACATTGATGATGTAATCTAAGTAGGAGGAGACACGAGTTGTAACAACGGGATGCTCGGAACACCGTACACCGAGGCTAATAATTCCCACCATGTTCCATCTACCATCGACTCCCTGGCACATCACTGGTCCCCCGCTGTCTCCCTGCATACATACAAGCATACATGTACATCACAGATCAGATGGTTTGTCAATTGCAATTGGTCGTCGATTGATACAAGCGGATATATATTTTTTTTTACTTAATACAATCCCGGCCATATCTCAATGGGCCCCTGCCCCCGTTCAATGTTGGCTTAGATTGCATGATCTGCACTCCAGCTGAGGTTAGCAACAATGAGCGAGGAAACGGGGGAGGGTATGTTTACTATCACAAGTCACAAGCATTTTGGCCGAGATTGTAGTCTTTTCTACATGTACACGCACACATCGTAGTAGCAGAGCTGCAAACAAATGCATCTTCTAATCGGGGAGATTTTGTACAACAATCAGGAAAAAGTTTCCAGAATCAGGGAGATTTTCAAATTTGTTCATCAGAACATGGAAAGATTGTTTATTTTAAGGGAACTTCCTGTAGAATCAGGGACAGTTGGCAGCTCTGTTGTAGCTAGATTGTTCTTTTTTAACCCTCCTACTGTTCGCAACATTTTCAAGTGAGTTGACCAACCATTTCAAACCATTCAACTGCCAAAGTTGTGTATGGTGGCACAATTACTGTGCACAGAACTAACTGTGTACTGTGTACATGCATTCCCTCATGGTATCATATTGCAAGGCTGGCATAGCTTATCTATCATTCCAAACCACAGTGAATGGTATTGAATGGTCAGAACTAACTGTGTACTGTGTACATGCATTCCCTCATGGTATCATATTGCAAGGCTGGCATAGCTTATCTATCATTCAAAACCACAGTGAATGGTATTGAATGGTCAGAACTAACTGTGTACTGTGTACATGCATTCCCTCATGGTATCATATTGCAAGGCTGGCATAGCTTATCTATCATTCCAAACCACAGTGAATGGTATTGAATGGTCAGAACTAACTGTGTACTGTGTACATGCATTCCCTCATGGTATCATATTGCAAGGCTGGCATAGCTTATCTATCATTCCAAACCACAGTGAATGGTATTGAATGGTCAGAACTAACTGTGTACTGTGTACATGCATTCCCTCATGGTATCATATTGCAAGGCTGGCATAGCTTATCTATCATTCCAAACCACAGTGAATGGTATTGAATGGTCAGAACTAACTGTGTACTGTGTACATGCATTCCCTCATGGTATCATATTGCAAGGCTGGCATAGCTTATCTATCATTCCAAACCACAGTGAATGGTATTGAATGGTCAGAACTAACTGTGTACTGTGTACATGCATTCCCTCATGGTATCATATTGCAAGGCTGGCATAGCTTATCTATCATTCAAAACCACAGTGAATGGTATTGAATGGTCAGAACTAACTGTGTACTGTGTACATGCATTCCCTCATGGTATCATATTGCAAGGCTGGCATAGCTTATCTATCATTCCAAACCACAGTGAATGGTATTGAATGGTCAGAACTAACTGTGTACTGTGTACATGCATTCCCTCATGGTATCATATTGCAAGGCTGGCATAGCTTATCTATCATTCCAAACCACAGTGAATGGTATTGAATGGTCAGAACTAACTGTGTACTGTGTACATGCATTCCCTCATGGTATCATATTGCAAGGCTGGCATAGCTTATCTATCATTCCAAACCACAGTGAATGGTATTGAATGGTCAGAACTAACTGTGTACTGTGTACATGTGCATTCCCTCATGGTATCATATTGCAAGGCTGGCATAGCTTATCTATCATTCCAAACCACAGTGAATGGTATTGAATGGTCAGAACTAACTGTGTACTGTGTACATGTGCATTCCCTCATGGTATCATATTGCAAGGCTGGCATAGCTTATCTATCATTCCAAACAACAGTGAATGGTATTGAATGGTCAGAACTAACTGTGTACTGTGTACATGCATTCCCTCATGGTATCATATTGCAAGGCTGGCATAGCTTATCTATCATTCCAAACCACAGTGAATGGTATTGAATGGTCAGAACTAACTGTGTACTGTGTACATGCATTCCCTCATGGTATCATATTGCAAGGCTGGCATAGCTTATCTATCATTCAAAACCACAGTGAATGGTATTGAATGGTCAGAACTAACTGTGTACTGTGTACATGCATTCCCTCATGGTATCATATTGCAAGGCTGGCATAGCTTATCTATCATTCCAAACCACAGTGAATGGTATTGAATGGTCAGAACTAACTGTGTACTGTGTACATGCATTCCCTCATGGTATCATATTGCAAGGCTGGCATAGCTTATCTATCATTCCAAACCACAGTGAATGGTATTGAATGGTCAGAACTAACTGTGTACTGTGTACATGCATTCCCTCATGGTATCATATTGCAAGGCTGGCATAGCTTATCTATCATTCCAAACCACAGTGAATGGTATTGAATGGTCAGAACTAACTGTGTACTGTGTACATGTGCATTCCCTCATGGTATCATATTGCAAGGCTGGCATAGCTTATCTATCATTCCAAACCACAGTGAATGGTATTGAATGGTCAGAACTAACTGTGTACTGTGTACATGTGCATTCCCTCATGGTATCATATTGCAAGGCTGGCATAGCTTATCTATCATTCCAAACCACAGTGAATGGTATTGAATGGTCAGAACTAACTGTGTACTGTGTACATGCATTCCCTCATGGTATCATATTGCAAGGCTGGCATAGCTTATCTATCATTCCAAACCACAGTGAATGGTATTGAATGGTCAGAACTAACTGTGTACTGTGTACATGTGCATTCCCTCATGGTATCATATTGCAAGGCTGGCATAGCTTATCTATCATTCCAAACCACAGTGAATGGTATTGAATGGTCAGAACTAACTGTGTACTGTGTACATGTGCATTCCCTCATGGTATCATATTGCAAGGCTGGCATAGCTTATCTATCATTCCAAACCACAGTGAATGGTATTGAATGGTCAGAACTAACTGTGTACTGTGTACATGCATTCCCTCATGGTATCATATTGCAAGGCTGGCATAGCTTATCTATCATTCCAAACCACAGTGAATGGTATTGAATGGTCAGAACTAACTGTGTACTGTGTACATGCATTCCCTCATGGTATCATATTGCAAGGCTGGCATAGCTTATCTATCATTCCAAACCACAGTGAATGGTATTGAATGGTCAGACAGCAAGAGGGTTAATGGTAGGGGCATTGATTGGTTTTTGTCATTGTAATAATAATAATTATAATATGAACATTTATAATGCGCCGGTATCCATCACAAAAGATGCTCATGGCGCAATAACCAGAAAATTGAGTGAACAACCATGTTTTGTGAGTTTCCTTAAAACTACTCACAGAAGATATGTTGCGAATATTTTGGGGAAGTTTATTCCAAAGAAGAGGACCGGCATTAGAGAATGATCGATCCCCCCAGGTATTGTGAGTGAGAGAAACAACAAGCAAGGACAAATCTGCAGATCTAAGGCTCCTAGCAGGCGTGTACCGAGTCATTAGAGCAGAATTATATATTGGGGCGGAACCTTGTAATGAATGAAAAACAAGTAAGAGCAACTTAAAAATAATACGATAACGAACAGGGAGCCAATGAAGGGAATTTAGAATTGGGGTTATGTGGTAATGCTGATTTATAGGCAAAATTAGCAAGAAAGACACAACCAAAGTCAGCTTCGTAAATTTCAGCAATGTCACAGTGTTTTTATCAAGAGCTTCGGATTTATATGTAAATTGCTGCCACTAGAGGGCGCTATGAACATTAACTGGGATGGGACTTGATTTCCAAAGAGGGCGTCCTCGCAAATTTTATTTGGATTGTCGTAGGGGGCGCCCTATAAATGCTTTGGTTAGTTTTGATGTAAACCTTGGCAAAAGAGGGCGCCCTGGAGTCAAATTTAAATAAGTTTTTTTAAAGACCAAGTACATTTGTAGCTTTGACAATTAACAAATCAAACTTAAATCAAACAATAGCTTAGTCTGGTCTGCATCTCTGGCCCCAGCGAATGTACACCACAGAAATTTGAATTCTAGTCAACCAGTCAGAAATCTGAGAAAAGATTCATGCTAGTCTTGGTGCAAGACGTTGTTGTTCATTATCACGTAACTATCGCGATCACGCAACTATCGCGCATAATGACTATCGAACAATAGCGGGCGCTGTTGGGGAAACTTCCAGATAACCACCACACATCGCACTCAGAACCTTGACAGATTCGCGGCTTCCAGAAGACGCCCTCTATCGGTGGAGTAGTCGCGACGTGTATAGTTTTGTTGAGTGCATGTACATGTAGGCCCTATGGTTTTATGGTTTTACTAACTCAACAAGAACGTCTTGCACCAAGACTAGATTCATGCATGAATCGTAACTCAGATTCAAATGTTTTGGGGTGAAATTATCCAACCCATATTACTTTGAAGGGAATCATTTCTCAAAATAGTCAACAGTTCGTAGTGTGCCTGGAAGTAGATAAGGCTCTACACGCCCATGTTTCAGACAAAGTACCTTTATTCAGTAACAAAAGGCTGTAAGCAATAAAATGGATCCTGACAAAATAAATGTGGCATTACTGTTACATTTTTGTTTCTAGAATTACCCCCCAAAAAATGTTTTCATATGCAGAATTTAACCTTTCGATGACTAATGAATGGCAGAAAACCGATCAAACTTTAACGCCCAGCTTTCTTGAAACACAGTTTTGCACATTAATTGGTTTAACATCCTGCCTCTGTTACCATGGTTACCTTTCGTTTCGTCATAACCTACCTTTAAAACTTCTCAGTTAATTGTCACAGGTTTAAATAGCGCCCTCACCGAGGAGCGACTGCTATTGGCTAAAAGTTGTAATGGTGTGCATATACATTTCCATTGTTTGCACCCCATCTTGGCTGCTTATGAAATACACAAAGGTGGGGTGTGTAGACAAACCTACTTACATTACACGCAGTTGACGTCACAATTTAATCAGCTGGTTGATTTACACAAAGGTGGGGTGTGTAGACAAACCTACTTACATTACACGCAGTTGACGTCACAATTTAATCAGCTGGTTGATTTACACAAAGGTGGGGTGTGTAGACAAACCTACTTACATTACACGCAGTTGACGTCACAATTTAATCAGCTGGTTGATTTACACAAAGGTGGGGTGTGTAGACAAACCTACTTACATTACACGCAGTTGACGTCAAAACTGAATCAGCTGGTTTCAGGCACAACACTCTGTCAGTCATCGTCAATCCCCAGACCTGGAACTTTCTGTACCATTCTATGCACTCTTCAATTGTCACCCTCACCATGTTTCCTTCCAGAAGATGATTGGAGCGATTCCCTATAAAATTTGAATAATACCATGAATATTCATTGCTTCAATAACACTTTGTTTCTACAAACCAAAGTTAGTTGAGTGCCAAGTGCTCCAACCACCACAGGGACTACTTTCACTTTCACCTGCCAAATCTTACGAAGTACATGTACCCTTGCCAGGTTGCCAGATTTGGTTTCCTCTGAACTTGTTACCCGCATGCGCACTTATGTACATGTACTTACTCCTGAATAATCCATGAATATTAATGAGGGTGAGGGTGAGGGTTAGGGTTAGGGTTAGGGTTAGGGTTAGGGTTAGAATTTTGAAGGTCTCTTTTTCTCGGTTCAAATATACAGGATAATACACTACACGCGTACATATGTAGGCCTACATGTGGGCATACAGCGTACACTTTTACAGGCTACATGCCTTAGAATAATTCATTTAAAGGTATTATACAGGATTGGCAGAGCTGACAAAATAGTCGCACACAGTGTTCATGTTTTGTGTGATCAATCACATACATGAACAAACAAACCTGTGAAAGTTTGAGCACAATTGGTCATCGAGGTCACGAGAAAATAGTGAAAAGAGACCTTATGTGTTTTCTGTTTTTCAAACATCGAGGTTATTATCGCGCGCGATAAAAACTATTGTTTTACTCATTTCTCAGAAACGATAGCATTTTAGGCAGAAATATTTTAAGGAACCCTTTCTACCATTACTTACTTTAAATCATGTAAGTTATGTGTGAATCTGTGAACATTTGTGTTTTTCGATCTTACCAATAGTGTACAGGGCCTTTAATGTGCATGCGCGGGTGTCAACAAGTTCGTAGGGAAAAAAATCTCGCCGCCAGGTCTTGGTATATTATTAATATTATAATAATATGCTTCATAAGTCAACTTAATCACTGTAACTCGCAAGCCTGAGGAAACCTGTAAACAAGGGTGCTTGCTACGTGAATCAGAAACACCAGGGTTTAACCAGAAACACCAGGGTTAACCAGAAACACCAGGGTTAACCAGAAACACCAGGGTTAACCCTTACCTCTTCCACAATAAGTGTTCTGGGTTCTTGTACATGTACTTGCACTACCAATCCTAGTACATGGGACCAAGGGCTTAAATGTCCCATCGGCCACAACACGCATGGAACCAAAAACTAAATGACTAGGATTGTCCCATCCGAAGGACCAAGCAATTACGGTAAAGTATCTTGCTCAAGGACACAAGTTAATTCTAATTGGCAAAAGTTAATAATCGGTAAAACTAGATTTGAAAAAATTCAGGAAGGCTACGAGCTCTGGAAGTGCCATCGGACTTGTGGCGATCCTGAGACTGCAGGAGGACGACATCCTAAATGTAAGAAAGCGACATCCCAAAATAATGTATCTTTGGACGACTACATCTTTTCAGAAGAATGTCGCTTTCAGATTATTTTTCTTCAGGATGGCAACATCCTGAAAGTAGGATGTTGTCCTCCCAATATAGATTATCTTGGAATCTCGATATTTTCAGGATTTTATCATCCCATGACGAATTATCTCTGGAAATCATAATCTATGTTCAGAATGTCGTCATCCCGAGATAATTTATCTCTGGAAATCCACACCTTACATTACTTTCATGATGTCGACATCCTACGATAAAATATATTGCGAAGACAACATCTTACTATAGGATGTCCTCCCGAGATAAATCATCTCAGAAAGTTGTAATCGTACGTTTTTGATGTCATCATCCTGCAGTAAATTATCTCAGGAGCTCAACAAGTTGGATGGCACTGCCAGAGTTCTGCAGAAGTGCAATGCAATGACGTTAAAGTATCAGTTTGTACATTGACAGCACCATGTGTATATCTACTTTGCGTATATAATGTATTTTTGTTCTTTGAGAACTTGTCTTAAAAAACAAAATCCTTGGCTACACGGCAGTTTACGGTTGAATGGCTTCTGACTGGCACCCACTGAACAAGGATATTGACAAAATAGGGAGACCGCCATCATAGGGCTAGATTAGCTCAGTTGGTAGAGCGCCGGCACGTCAATGCGGAGGTCGTTGGTTCAAATCCCGCTCTAGTCAATTTTTCCTTGTTCAACCCAAAATCATTTAAAATTTACCCAGTCAGTTTTCTCTTGTGGTTTGTTATTTGATATCTGATATAAAAAGTCGCATCCCCTTATGGTGATCCCCTGGCTCCCGCTTCCCAGGTTGTATCGTATACTTGGGTGTGTGATCCTTGGCTACACGGCAGTTTACGGTTGAATGGCTTCTGACTGGCACCCACTGAACAAGGATATTGACAAAATAGGGAGACCGCCATCATAGGGCTAGATAGCTCAGTTGGTAGAGCGCCGGCACGTCAATCCGGAGGTCGTTGGTTCAAATCCCGCTCTAGTCAATTTGTCCTTGTTCAACCCAAAATCATTTAAAATTTACCCAGTCAGTTTCCCTTACAAGTGGTTTGTTATTTGATAAAAAACAAAATCAACACAGCAAAGTGTATACACACACACATGGTCTTACCGCAAACTGAATGTATACATTGATACCTCACCGTAAAAGGCAGTACAGTGCAATGAAATTAAAGTATCAGTTTGTACATTGTTCTTTGAGGACTTGTCTTAAAAAACAAATCAACACAGCAAAGTGTATACACACACATGGCGTTAATACCGCAAACAGGGCTCGAATTTGGGGAGAAAATCCACAAGACTACAGGGCTTGTAGCTCAAAATCTTTACTGGACCAGACATTTTTTTACAAGACCAGATTCAAAATGTGAAAATAAAAAATTGCCGACAGTTTAAAGGGTGTGTACAACATTGGTAAGATTGAAAAATTTATATTCTCACAGGTTTGCACATAACTTCCATGGTATAAAGATGGTCATGGTGGAAAACTTCCCTTGAAATAGTTTTGCTTGAAATGCAATAGTTTCTAGGAAATGAGTAAAACAATAGTCTTTTATCCTGCAGGATAAAATCTGATGTTTGAAAAAAAGGTTAAAAAATATAATTTTTTCCCCCACTGTTTTCTCATGACTCCGAAGACCGATTGAGCTTAAACTTTCACAGGTTTGTTATTTCATGTATATGTTGGGTCACATCAAGTGTGGATACAGGTCTTTGACATACCAATGTTGTACACATCCTTTAACATGCATTTAACTGCTTTTATATGAACCCGAACTGAGACAAGTAAGAGAAGAGTATACTTGATTACTCATAGAATTGAAAGATAATTTATTCGACCCAAAGTCAACACTTGAACATAATTTGTTTCTGTTATTCAATTGAAAAACACAAGACCATCGGACTTGTTAGGTCGTAAGTTTACTGGCCCAACACTAAAATTACTGGCCTCGGGCCTGTGGTCCAGTGTAAGATTTGAGCCCTGCCGCAAACTGAATATACATGTACACTACATGTATGTACATTTATTCCTCACCATGCAATGCCTCAAAAACCACATACATGTACATTGAAAAAGCTTTGCCTAACTGACTGACCCTATAGCGCCACCAAGAGTTAACCCTGAATAAGTAATAAACTTTAAACTTATAAAATTCCCTTTCATAGCCACAAATATCATCAAGGCACCAGATTTTGCTTTCCTACATACTGTACATGTATGATCTAAAACCTGAATAAACTTTTTGATGACACTCCATACTTGCGTTTTGGCATTTCTGATCTTTACACTCTTTCCACTTTGAAAGTAGCACCCACGTTGTTTTTTGACCACAATCAAACAGATCTGACCCTTTTCTTTTGGTGGCATTTCATGGCCAAGCGGTCAAGCGCACAGGGCTCAAACTTTGATGTTTCTGATCAGCAGAGAGTGGGTTCAAGTCCCAGTCTGACCATCTGACCCTATCAATCCGTATAAAAATTTCATACAGGAAAAAAAATACCGATAATAGTTACTTCTGATGTACAGCTGTAGGTCCCGTGTGTTGTGTAATAAATAATAATAATAATAATAATACGCAGTTCTTATATAGCGCTTTATACTCCCGACGGGCGTCTCAAAGTGCTCAGTATTTTTCCTGCAAGGTATGTGGAGTTACGTGTTGAAGTATGAGACCTATTCCTTTACATAGCACCATGTAATGGTTTACAAGGTGCTGTGGCGCAATATGCAGCCAATCAAACCAGGAACACCGGGGCGAACCCCTTCTCTTTACGATAAGTGCACTGGGTTCTTTTACGTGCATTACACAACACACGGGACCTACGGCTTTACGTCCCATCCGAAGGACGAAGCAATAATGGTTAAGTGTCTTGCTTAAGGACACAAGTGTCACGACCGGGACTCGAACCCACACTCTGCTGAACAGAAACACCAGAGCTTGAGTTCGGTGTTCTTATCCGCTCGACTACGACATGCCAATGCATAATGCACATAAAAGAAAAACATTTTTTTTAAAAGAGAACAGATTTGCCTCAGTGTTTCTGACAGTGGCTGCACAGTGCACCACAGAACCTTGTAAACCCTTATTATTATTATTATTTATTCGACCATTTCTCAAAAAACAATCATACAATATACAAGTTTGCCCATCAAGTTGGCCAGGATTAACAAAAGTGTACTCAAACACTGCGACTCGAAAGTCTGCTAATCCTAAATTGGTCTCATAATTCAAAAATCAAAACAACAAAATTTGAGTACTTGCGCTATATACAGGGATGTGATAGGCTGTTGAAAAAAAAACTGAACTCTAAGCGCGAAAGCTAGCAAGCTCGAAACCTTGCGAGCATGAAGCCCCAAAATTACATTTATCTTTGGTTTTAAAAAGCTCTACTCTGCAATCTGTGGTGGTATATATGGTTTTTAAATCTTCATTTTTTATGAATTTGGACTTAAGTTTAAAAAGATTTAATTAAAAAAAAAATAAAAAAAATTGGGAGGGGGGGGGGGCAACAAAAAAACGGATTTATTTTTGGGAGGGCAAACAAAACGGATTTCCGGTTAAAGACGGAGAAACCACATCCCTGTACATGTATATACGGCTCCGGTATTATTATTTCCAGCCATTATGCTTTCTACAGTCCCTTGATGAGATTGATGCTTAAAAAACCAAAGATAGATCACAGACGCTTCAAACCTTAGCCTTTTGTCAAGGCCATCGTGGCTTGGACAGCTTTGTAAACAGTGGAGCGACTGGAACGAGAGACCACGCGTGCGAGCTGAGTGGCGAAGCCACGAGGGCCTTTTCCAACTTCTTTGCGTTTTTTTAAATGAATTATTCATGAAGTATGAAACGTGCGTTATGCACTTCTGATTGGTTTGGACTTTTGCTACCGTTTCGGGTAGCAAAAATCGAGATTATAAAGAAACACATTAGAAACCGCAACAAGTTGGGAAAAGGCCCTCGTGGCTTCGCCACTCGCGTGCGTGGTCTCCCATTTCAGTCGCTTGGGATCGCGGCTGCAAGCCACGAAGGCCTTGACAAAAGGCTATTCAAACCTTTGACTCACCTCCAAACTGTGTGAACCCCCAACCCACAGCATAACATGTTGTATATTTCTCAACGGCGTCAGAGTCATCGTCCAGGCAGACGGGCCGAGCGTACGGAGTAAACTGGACAGGCCTCGCCAGCTTCAGCAAGGCAATGTCATTGACGAGGGTCTTCCTATTGTAGCCAGGATGGTGGTAGATTCTCTCGATCTCAACTCTCTGGTGGTGCGGCGACGATTCCGTCAGCAGGACGTCTCCGATGACAATGTTATTGATGAGTACTC
The DNA here is from genome assembly GCA_037783415.1 of Leptasterias polaris. Classification (NCBI taxonomy): domain Eukaryota; kingdom Metazoa; phylum Echinodermata; class Asteroidea; order Forcipulatida; family Asteriidae; genus Leptasterias; species Leptasterias polaris. The sequence goes on along the minus strand of JAZGTN010000004.1, from coordinate 4,693,305 downwards.
CCTTTGCACTGGTGAAGATAAATGAGACAATGTCAACTCTGTTCCTACCATTCCTTATCTCGTCATGTTTACATCTCTTTGTTTACAGAAATAGTGACCTTGTACAATTCTAATGCATTTCCCGCCTGGCAAGATACTACACAGTGGCCATATGGGAAAATTTACATTTGTGTCAAAGTTACAAAAGCAACAGCTGTGGGCTTGCGGTTGTTTAGTTTAGTTTTAGGCCTATTTTACTCTGTAGTTATGTATTTTTCATGTGACCCCAGGGCCCCCAGGGAGAACAGTTCTTTGATAACTGATGGGGCTACCCTGGTTAAACAAGACGAAATAAAATAAAATAAATAAAGCTGTACAGCTTTCGAGTTGTCCCCCCCTTTCTTCATATCAAAAGTTGAGAAAAATCATACAGTGCAATCTCCATAAAGATTGATTGTATTCTTCCATTGAGCTGTGTACAAACTGTCCAGGGTCCAATTTCATAGAGCTGCTTAAGCACAAAAAGTAGCTAAGCACAACAAAATTTCGCTAACCAGAATAAGGTTACCAGCCAAACTACCATGTCTCATGTACAATTTTGACTGGTATCCTGCTCATTTCTGCTTAGCAGACAATTGTTAAGCAACATTTTCTGCTTAATTATTAAATTGGGCCCAGGCTCTGTGGCTCTTTTGTAAACATGTGATGTCACAGGTCACATGGTCTATAAGGTCATTACTGCAGTTTGTATGGATTTCATAAAATTTGTTCTGCATATTTTGGAGCTAATGCAAGAGTGGTCTCCAAAAATTAGTTTGGCAAAAAGAAGAATTCAGTTTTCTGTGGATTTTGATTTCTTTTTTCAACCTTAAGTCGTATTTTGCACGTAACAAACTTTTGATTATCATGGATATGAAATAACATACCACTGAGCCGATGATCTTTAATCCCACCAACTTGATCCATTAGCAGGAACGAGATTTGATAAGTTTGAACATCCCTGTAAAAATGGCTTGGAGGCCTGGGTTCCTGCCCTAGAACCTCCCAGATGTTACAATTCAGGAGGTTTACAGACTCTGTGCATCACCAGAAATATAAAACTACAGCTTCTGACTTGATGTGGACTACAATGTATTTCTGTCTCTCTTTAGTGACTGTTTTTGTCTTAGTGACTGTTTTTCGACAATGATCTGCCATTTAAGAATTCCCACAGGGGTTGTCAGCAAATTTCTTTGCTAATAGCCACACCTGGCTACCAATCATGTCTTCACCAGATGGCTTAAAGAGTTGGAATTTTGAAAAGGATTATGATCACCCCCCTCCCCCCGAAAAAACCCCACAACAACAGTAGAATCGTGTAAGCATGTGAGTTTACGCTTATGGTTTTATGACAGGTTGAACAAGCCAGTTTGGGAATATTTCCTCATCTGGATTTATAGTCATCATTTAGCGATCGCAACCGAGACGGATCAAAGGGTTAGGATTGGCCGCCAATCAAACAGCCTCTCCTAACCAAACTCTACTGCATGGCTTCTTGTGCCGTTCCCTGTTTATAACCGATGGCAGAGATACATGTAGGAAGGCGGGTTTATGGCACCTTAAAACCAGATAGCTCTGGGCAGGTGGGGCCTCTCAGTCGTGGTAGGATACCCACCTAGGATCCTGCCCTAGCAAAAAAAGAGTTGCTGAAGGAGCTGCCGTCGATTTCACCAAACTCTTCTTAACTTAGGACTAGTCCTAGGCAATGCTAAGAGATAGGACTATAGTCTTAAGTTAGGACGAGTTACTCGTCCTAACTCGAGATAGGATTAATCCTAGCGTTTCGTGAAATCGGCTGCAGGGGTGGATTTCACAAAGGATAGTCCTAACTTAGGACTAGTCCTAGGAGTTAGGACTAGTCCTAGACATAGGATCGATCCTGCTAAGATCGATCCTACGATCGATTTCACAAAACTCGTCCTAACTCGAGATAAGACCAGTCCTAATAACTCTTTGTGAAATTCACCCCTCCACCCTTAGTATACTATCAGCAAATTGACAAGATGAAGTCAAAATGCATGAGTACCAGGGCTAAAGGCTCAGGGCCCGATTTCATGGCTCTGCTTACCGCCGAATTCTGCGCTTGGGATCACCATTCTCCGCTTACAGAGCAAGCGCCAAATTTCTGCGCTAGCTGTGTATTAAGCGTAGTAGCTTAGTAACGTGGACTATGCAAGCGCACAAGCAAAAATTCCCTGCTTACCCATGAAATACACTTGACGTAAACGCGGAATTCCCTGCTTCCGTAAGCGCCGATTCTTTGCTTACGGTAAGGATTTATATACATGTAAAGTAAGGATTTATATGAAATACAGAGATGCCAACATTTCAAATTCAAAAAGAGTAATTTGCCCTCAGGCAATATATATAGCATTTAACAGAGATCAGTGTCATACATGTTCTGTGCTTTTTGACGATGTCGTATGCTCCGGCGCGCGCTGTGTGGGTGCAATGTTGATGTCGAGTCATGTCGAGTCACAGCGACCGCGAGCAGATTTCACTACGAAGTTGTAATCCTCTATACAATCATGTTGTAATGAATCCATCGTTGTACTCCAACAAGCGAAAAACTAATCAAACTATTGTATTATTATATTGGTTTTACCTGGCACGCGTAAACAACGAGCACCGTAATAAACATGATTTTATCAACAGTGTAGTACGACGAGCAAGACTACACGCGGTTTTCTCAAACGCCCCAATATCAACATCAGTATACCTGGGCCGATTTGGTTAGCAACTGACCATGGCTGGTTGCCAGTCTTCTAACACACATTGTCTACGTGTAAATCGAGGAAACAGCCTAATACTTATTACGCCCAATTAGGCTCTTCTACCGTGGGCGCGTTGTTTTCACCGGTAGTTTCGAAAAGGGCCTACGTATGCGCTGTTTCATGCGCTTGAATTCGCACAAAAAGTCAGATATCGAATACATTTTAGTGATACGCGCTATGAAAATAAATAGGATTCAAGACACAACACGTACATTAAATGTTTTATTACTAGATATTTATAAAATCGTAAAGAACGAGGCGATGATCGTATTGTCGTAATTTGATAAATAAATCGTACAAATTACGCCTAAATCGTAAATGTTGGCATCTCTGAAAATAGGATGGCATTCCTGGAGCTCAATTACTAAAATAATTTTCCTCCTGACTCACTTTGGCAAAGAAACACAATGAGCAGCCGTAGTGGCCCATTGGTCAGCAATTAATGTTGCACCGCACGTCACTAATTTATCCGGCCTATCCAGTTGCAGGTAAATCATCCATGGCCAGGTCCCAAGTTCAACCTTAGTCCCATTCACTATCCTATATGCAATGCTGCTAGGAGATACAGAAGTCTGGATACCACACGTTGCCGTATTTAACACATCTGTGAAGGTATGTATAACAACATGTACAGTATGTTAAAAGATGTCAAATTTGCATCAGGATAAAGATTATTATTATATATATATGTATATATTTTTTACCCCAACAATGTGTATTAAGCACTGTATACTCAGTACTTTCCAGAGTTCTGGGACCCTTACACCGATGTGTATTAAGCACTGTATACTCAGTACTTACCAAAGTTCTGGGACCCTTACACCGATGTGTATTAAGCACTGTATACTCAGTACTTTCCAGAGTTCTGGGACCCTTACACCGATGTGTATTAAGCACTGTATACTCGGTACTTACCAGAGTTCTGGGACCCTTACACGATGTGTATTAAGCACTGTATACTCAGTACTTTCCAGAGTTCTGGGACCCTTACACCGATGTGTATTAAGCACTGTATACTCAGTACTTTCCAGAGTTCTGGGACCCTTACACCGATGTGTATTAAGCACTGTATACTCAGTACTTACCAGAGTTCTGGGACCCTTACACCGATGTGTATTATTTATTTATTTTATTTATTTATTTCATTTTCCGGGATAATACAAACAGTGAACTACAGACAAAACAATTACATGTACAAATAACACTGAGTAGTAAACATAACAGAAAACAACACCCCAAAAGCTCCCGTAGGATTACCCAAAAGAAACAAGTTTCTGTCGAGGGGCTCTCCGAACTAATAGGATAACAGTGATTAATACATTTAGGATAAAATTCATTAAATAGAATATCTATAAAATTAAGCAGTTATTCAAAATATTAAAAAAAATAATAATAATAATACAATTAAAAATTACAATACATGTAAGTGTAAATAAATAAATAAATAAATAAATAAATAAATAAATAAATAAATAAATAAATAAATAAATAAATAAATAAATAAATAAATAAATAAATAAATAAATAAATAAATAAATAAATAAATAAATAAATAAATAAATAAATAAATAAATAAATAAATAAATAAATAAATAAATAAATAAATAAATAAATAAATAAATAAATAAATAAATAAATAAATAAATAAATAAATAAATAAATAAATAAATAAATAAATAAATAAATAAATAAATAAATAAATAAATAAATAAATAAATAAATAAATAAATAAATAAATAAATAAATAAATAAATAAATAAATAAATAAATAAATAAATAAATAAATAAATAAATAAATAAATAAATAAATAAATAAATAAATAAATAAATAAATAAATAAATAAATAAATAAATAAATAAATAAATAAATACATTTAGGCACTGTATACTCAGTACTTTCCAGAGTTCTGGGACCCTTACACCGATGTGTATTAAGCACTGTATACTCAGTACTTTCCAGAATTCTGGGACCCTTACACCGATGTGTATTAAGCACTGTATACTCAGTACTTACCAGAGTTCTGGGACCCTTACACCGATGTGTATTAAGCACTGTATACTCAGTACTTTCCCGAGTTCTGTGGAAAAAAATCCACAGGCAAATCACTCGGGTGGGATTCGAACCCAGGACCTTTGCATTGCTAGAGCAGATAAAGAATATTGTTCGGTTTTACTTGTGTGTAAAGCACTGTATACTCAGTACTTTCCTGAGACCTGTCAAAAAGAAAATCAACAGGCATATCACGCCAACAACCTTTGCCATTCTAGAGCAGATGTCCAGACCACCAAGATTGTCCGGTCGCTTAAGACAGTTTGAATCCTGTCATTGCCGAGCGGATAATTACACCGAACTCAAGCACTGGTATTCCAGATCAGCAGTGTATGGGTTCGAGTCCCAGTCATGACACTTGTGTCCTTAACCAAGACACTTAACCATTATTACTGCGTCCTTCGGATGGGACGTAAAGCCATTGGTCCTGTGTGTTGTGTAATGCATGTAAAAGAACCCAGTGCACTTACATGTATCGTAAAGAGAAGGGGTTCGCCCCGGTGTTCCTGGTTTGATTGGCTGCATATTGCGCCACAGCACCTTGTAAACCATTACATGGTGCTATGTAAAGGAATAGGTCTCATACATCAACACGTAACTCCACATACCTTGTAGGAAAAATACTGAGTGCTTTGAGACACCCATCGGGAGTATAAAGCGCTATATACATGTAAGAACTGCGTATTATTATTATTATCCTATAATATTTTAGCAGCGGGTACCGTAAAAATCTAGTAGATGCTAAATGTGCATCAGGGATAAAGAATATTACAGGGTTCTGCCCACGGTGGTCGGTGCCGGAAAACCCGACGGGCACTCATGATTCCCCGACCGGCACTCGCAGAATTTTTTCTTTTTCCGACCACCACACATTTTCCCTTTTCCTTCAAAATATTTTGAACAACGTGTAAAACAAATTATTTACCAGTAAACAGTTTTATCCAAAGTTTCGAGTAGCCTACTTCTTTGGTTTGAGTCTATTTTAATGATCCAGGATCTCGAGCATTCCTCCCGCTACGATGTACAATAAATTATATCCAACGCACGAAACCCGCATTAATTTTGCAATGGTTTCCAGTCACGCTGATTATAGCTTTACGCTTGGAATAACATGATACCAGTTTCATCATGTTGCGAACCCTATTCTACAGCGTTTAATACAACGGAAATGAACTGCAGAGTAAGCACCATGCTATAGATGCTGTAAATTGTTTTCCCATGGCGGTAAAGGCGTGCGCGCACTGAGGGCCTACATTCAAGGCACAGCTGCAGGGCGCACGCGTGTAACCACTCCGTGCACGATCGAAAAGGAAATTGACTTGACTGTACTAGGGAAAAAAAAAATTCCGGCACTAAACAAATCCTGGGCAGAACCCTGATATTATTCGGTTTTACCCATACACCAATGTGTGAAAAGTACTGCATATTAAGTACTTTTCTCGAGTCCTGTGAGAAAAAATATCCACAGTCATATTACTCAGATGGGCTTCAAACCAACGTCCTTTCCCTTACCATAGAAAACTGCTTATTAAGCAGTCTGTAAGCAGTCTGTAAGCAGTCTACTGCTTTGACTCTGCTTAACTACATTAGGCAGTCCATTAGAATTATTAAGCAGTCTGTAAGCAGTTGGTGACACAGACTGCTTAATAAGCAGTCCAAAAGTAGTCATTCGGAGTCGAAGGCATTTATAGGCAGTCATGAGTTTTCATTGGATATTAAGCAGTCAATGAAATCCACAACTTTTTTATGTAAGCAGTCCAAGGCTATTTCTAAAGAGTTTTCAGACATGTAGGCTTAGGGGGCCTTGCAAAGATATAGTTTCCTGTACATGTACATGAAGGCTTAAAATTGTACATTAGGCTCAAGACATGCAACTTGACACTGTCCATTGCATTCTGGAGCAGATGTCTACCACTAGACCACTGAGATTGCCCGGTAGCTAGAGTCAGTCCAAATCCTATATTTTAGCAGCGGGTTTGTAACAATTTAGAAGACGTTCGCATCGAGATAAAGAATATTAACCCTAACAATCCCTAACCCTACAAATTCAAACAGGGCAAAGTGTTTAATTTTGTTAGGTTAATTAAGTACAGTGAAGTTAGGATTGGGTGTTTGATTCTGTGGGATTATGTATCCTTGCTGCCAAGTAATGGTGTTGGAATTTGATTGAGTGTGTATGGTGGATGTGTGAAATGTACATGTCTGGCATTGCTCTTTCCTCCATGGTCTAATGATGTGTAATTTTGTTTGAGTGGGGATGGTTGGCAATTTTAGCATTATGTACATGTGTGGAGCCAACAGTATGACACTGACAGCGAGAAACCCAAGTTGTGCTTCAAATGAACCGAGTCCAAACAACATTTTGTCCCACATAAAAAAATAGTGTAAAGATAGTTGTTTTATTATGTTACGCTGGGTACTGTGTGATTTCACTGATCAAATTTTGCACATGCCAAGTGTACACACTCCAACAAAATCAAACAAAAAAGGCCTGTTGGAGTTTGTTAGGTTGTGTATCATCCCCCTAAGCAGACTGTTTCATTTTGTTTGATTGGGTACAGTTCCCATCGCATGGTAGTATTTAGCTGTTGGAATGTGTTGGGTTAGGGATGGATTCTAGTAAAAACGCTTTGGGAGTTAGGGTTTTAATGGTTTTACCCATACACCGGAGTGTGTTTAAAGGCACTGGACACGTTTGGTAATTACTCAAAATATATATTAGCATAAAAACTTACTTGCAACGGAGAGCTGTTGATAGTATAAAACATTGTGAGAAACGACTCCCTGTGAAGTAACGTAGTTTTTGAGAAAGAGGTAATTTCTCAGTAAAATATTTGAATCTGAAAAAGACTTCAGGCCTGAAGCCTTTTTCAGGCATCTGAAAGCACATAAATTTGTGCAACAAGGGTGTTTTTTCGTTCATTATTTTCTTGCAACTTCGATGACCAATTGAGCCCAAATTATCACAGGTTTGTTACTTTATGCATACATGTATGTTGGGATACACCAAGTGAGAATACTGGTCTTTGACAATTACCAACGTGTCCAGTGCCTTTAAAGTACTGTATCCTCGGTCCTATAGGAAAAATCCCACAGGGAAATTTCTCGGGTTGGATTTAAACCCATAGCCTTTGCCATTCTAGAGCAGGGCCCAACTTCATGGCTCCGCTTACCGACGAATTCTGCGCTTGCGATCACCATTCTCCGCTTACAGAGCAAGCGCCAAATTTCTGCGCTAGCTGTGTAAGCGTAGAAAGCTGTGTAAGCGTAGAATGCCTAGTAATAATAATAATAATAATAATACAGCATTTTTAAAGCGCACTTTATCTGTGTGACATTCAAAGGCGCTGGTCAAGAACAAGAAGAAAATTTCACTCGATATGTTTAAAGGCTAATCTGAAGAGATGGGTTTTGAGAGTAGTAGTTAATAAGCAGGACAGTTCTTTTCAGAACTGAGAAGTCTCCCAAATGACAAAAATTCTACTCCGCGGCAGTAGAATAAAAAGCAAGACAAGTTCTCAGAGAACAAAATCTACCTAGCAAGTAGATATACACATGGTGTTACAGCAAACCAAATATATATTGATACCTCACCATGTAATGCCTCAAATCCCATATAAAGAATTGCTTATTATTACACGTCATACAGCATGAAATTAAATAAAACACAATTTGCTTTCAAGTAAATCCAACATACCTGGGAAATCGCGGCAGTTAGTCTCATCCAATCCCGAAGGGCAATCAACGACGCCATCACAGATCCACCACTCAGGAATGACTACTAAACCAGCCGTGGATACATTACAAAGCGTTGATGCATCTGTGAAATCAACAAAGTTTTCTCATAATGGATTGAATTAAACAACAACATCACACACAAAAGGAAAGGCACTATGTAACAAACTTTTACTATTGCAAAAGAAAGCCGTTCGAATTATCACAAAAGCCAACTATCTATCTCATTCAGCTCCTATATTTGCCAAACTTAAAGTGCTCAAATTTAATGACCTGTATCGTCTGAACTTGGGTAAATTCATGTCCAAGTACAATTACGGCCTATTACCCAACAGCTTTAATTAAATGTTTACTTTAGCTTCATCGATACATTCCTATGGCACTCGTAAAGCATTAAAGGGGGATTTGTATGTCAACTATAATAGAACTTCCATTCACAAAAATAGTGTTGTGCAACGAGGAACAGAATATTGGAATAGTCTTCCCATAAATTTTAAGCAACCTGCTACAATTAGTACATTTTCAATAAAACTTAAACATTACTTGTTAGATACATATATGTAATGCCATCATAATCTAATGTTTTTGTATTTTTTTGGTTTTTCTTTTTTAATCGGTTATGTTTGTTTGGTCTTAGCTGTCAGCTTGTGTATACGTCACGTGTGTGTCTGTTTTGTCTGTCAAATAGGGAAAAGAACAAAAGTAACATTGTTTGCTTCACTTTCTTCCTACATATTGACTCATGTACATAAATGTTCAGTTAAATCATATAGTGTGATACACATGTATTGATTAATTATTTGCTTTTCTACAATGTATGTATCTTATCGTTGAGTCAGTATGAAATAAATGTTTCCTGTCTGTGACGGGGAGATTCTCAGACACCAGAAGGTGAACCGGTTAATATTTTGTGTGTATTTTATTTCTACTTTATCATGTTTATCAACTACATGTAATAAACCACACATGTAATGTCGCTGTGTGTTTACATTGGAGAAATTAGCAACTTGATGACTGGTTCTAAAATGTCATTTAAATGAGACAGGTAATATTATATTAGGTTTTGGTAATAACGCACACTAAATGTACAATATCGTTTATCAGTTGAAGAGTTAGTCAACAACCTGAAGGGTCCTCAACGGTACCAGGAGTACACCTGTCTTGCCGTCAGTCTCAAAGTCCAATTCCACTTTAGTAGTTTCTGTTCTTTTCAAACTCCCTTCTTTTTACGTACATCCGTCCTCAAGTGAAGAGTCCCACGTAATTCAGTGTTTATTTTAATAAAAATGTCTAAATATAACAGACAAACAAACAAGGTACAGTCCTGTGCATGTACATTAACTACATCCATGAAACCATGTATCTTATAATAAATTGTGTAATAAACCACACGGGAAACTGAGTGGGTAGATTTTAAATAATTTGGGTTGAACAAAGAAAAATTGACTAGAGCGGGATTTGAACCTGCGACCCCAGGGAAGGTATACATTTGTTAATCACTCTTAAAATTATTGGCAAAAAAAACTTACTTGGTTAGAAGTACAGCAGCTTTCGATAGTATAAAGCATTTTGAGAATCATTTCAAATCATTACCCAGTCAGTTTCCCTTGTGGTTTATTACTTGATATTTGAATTACAAAATCGCCTCCCCTTAAAGTGTTCCCTGTGCTGCCGCTTCCCAGGATGTATCGTAACTTGGGTGTGATCCCTGGCTATGCAGCAGTTATAGGTTGAATGGCTTCTGGCTGGAACCCCCCAGCAAAGATATTCACCAAATAGGGTACTGGGCAACATAAGGGCTAGATAGCTCAGTAGGTAGAGCATCGGCACATTAATTCAGAGGTCGCAGGTTCCAGTCTCGCTTTAGTAAATTTTGTACAGGTGAAACGAAGCATGGCACTGTAAGTGTAAGCCTATGTACACTACACAATAATAATAATCATAATAATAACCAGTTCTTATATAGCGCATTTTACAATAACGTCTCAATGCCCTTTACATTACTGCCCTGGTCATTGGGCCAATAACATTCCTTTAATCTTTCTCAGCTCCCTGGGGAGTATACAGCCCAGGCTGCCGTGGCGCTCAGAAGGCTTTTTCAAACACAATATCAACCTCTACCCTCGCAGGTACCCATTTATACCCCTGGGTGAAGAGAAGTAATTATAGTAAAGTGACTTGCTCAAGGATACAAGCATCACGACCGGGACTCGAACCGACACCCCGATGACTAAACCACCAGAACTTGAATCCGATGGTCTACCTAAACCACTTGGCCATGACACCCTACAATGGAAAGACTGGGTGGATATTTTTGTGACAAAATGGACAGGCTGCCAACATTGTTTTTCATTATATTCGACTCTATGGAGGCAAGTCTGAGCATTCGGAGATTCGAGCATACCATGGCAGATTATCGGATGTGGCTCACGGCCGAGGTCTCTACTGACAACATCAAATCACAGTGCTCATTATTAGAATCTTTGTCGCCTTTCCTTTGTTACATGTAAGTCAGGGTTTCACTGTGACAACAATTATTTCAAAGAAAAAACAAAAATTACTCAAGAAGCTCCAAAAAGTTCCAAAAATAATAATACCCGCAGGTGGGTATACAGACAATTTTTCTTGACTACAATTTAGCAAGGGTCCCTTGCTTAATTTCAGCATGGTTGGAAAATTTTACAAAATGTACCTCAAGTGAAAGGACAACAATTTTTACACTGACCAGGGTCCCTTGTAAAATCTTGTCCAACATTGCTACATTTTGTCGGAGGTACGGACCTACGACAAAATCTTCCGCAAGCGGAAGTTTTGACCAAGGACGTGCGCGAAATCACCGTGTGAAGGGAACCTTTGTTTATTGAACAACGTCCTGGGCGAAATGGTAGACGCCCATTGTTTAGAGGTGCGTAAATACATGATGTACCATTCCTTTTGTGCACGTTTTGACACTCAAAATGGTGGACAGGACCCGCGCGTGCAAGTGCACTGCGCGTTGTACAATGGGTCTGTTATGGCTGACCGAGTGGGAAAAAGCATGCGCAGTTCGATTATGTCACGATTCCGCTGGTACTAATATTATTTCGCTAATAACATCAATTGCGCGTTGGATTACCAGTGATGTGAGCACTTTCGTGGCGCACAATGGTTGTTAGTTTTTTACTTAGGCCGCGTGAAAGCTTGCTAAATCAGTCATGCACGATGACAACGAATGAACAATCAACACTTGTTTGTGTTAAATGCTCACAACAAGTAAAAAACACTTACTGTTTGAATGGATGGCGTGTATTTCAAGATCGTATCCAGCTTTTTCTTCAGATACATAGTATGCTGACGTGAACCTTATCCACGCTGAGTTCCCGTCTGATAAGAGCATCGTCGGTTTATCTCCTCCACGAAGCTTGGCAAATACCGATGACTTGTTGTAGAAATCATGGCCGTCTCCGATCGCTAACAAGTCCGACATCTCAATATTTAACTCTCGTGTTTTCACAAGAATTTGGTGTTCAGATGGCGCAGTGATGATGTAACTACAATCTAGGTATGTCCCGTATTGGTTTGGGAATTGGTGTGACTGTAGTCGCTTGTGACTGTTGAGGTCGAGTGTAATGGTAAGCTCGCCACAGCGGGAATCTTCATCTACATGTAGTGCAAAGAAAATTCTTGATTAATAATTATAATACTTGTAAACTAATTTCTGATTAACACAGGCGTGTAACTCTTCAGCCGAAAAAACCCGGAAAATTACCGATCAACGATGTCTTTCCTAGTGGACGCCATCGTTATTTTTCGAGCAAACACCTATCGATCACGTGGTTCACTTGCACTCTTACAGCGTCTGGTTTCTGCCGCATCCCCTTACACAAATAGCAATAAAAACACTACGGAACCAGACTGTGCAAAAAATAGTGTAGAAGGTATGCTGTACGAGGAGAACTGTCCTGGACTGTGTAATGCTTTTGTATGTGTAAACTTCCGCGGAGCCAGACTTTAAGAATCTTGAACTTTTATTTCTTTTCAATAAGCAATGTTTCCTTCAGCGGAATTTTTTTTTTTTTCATGTAGCGTGATTTCTTTTACGCGGATTTTTTTCGTAACGGCGGTATTCTATTTTATAAAAAGCGGAAATCCGCCGATCCGCGGAAGAGTTGCATGCCTGTTAACAATTGTTTTATTGTCTTCATTTTACTTCTTACATAGTTTCATTAAACTTAAAGGTATTCATTTTACAAGATTACAAGGATAAAAAACATCATTGTTTAATTTTGTTCCTAAAGCTTACTGATTATGAAGTTAATACTAGAACAATATTTCTGTGAAATATTTCCCTCTGAATGAGTCATACTTGAGAATAATGTATCTGAAATACAATCAGCTGATTTGGTCGTTACGACCAAAACACAGGACATTATGTTTACATGCCGAAATTGTGCTTTTTTCCCCACAATTTTCTCCCGATAGTTCAATCTGGTTCAATACGCGGCCAATGCCATATGTGAGTAGAGTTGTGCGTTGGTTCTCTGCTGTGCCGCGAGGGTTTTTCTCCAGGCCCTCCGGTTTTCCTCCCTCGGGAAAAATCAAACACTTTCGATCTCTGGCTGTGCTCCGTGGTCATACTGGAGTACGCTGTACTCGTCTTTTGAATTACTATTGTCTCCTTTTACTCTTTACGATATTGTCTTGTTGTAAAGCGCCTCAGGGTTGATGCAGCGTGGGGCGCTCAATAAACCTAATTATTATTATTATAATGGGTTGATGTGCAAGACGTCCCTGTTTTGTATTTCCACGGATGATGCCCAAATTTTCACAGGTTTGTTAATTCATGTGTATGGATGATCACACAAAACATGAACACTGTCTCTAACTATTTTGTCAGCTCTACCAATGAATAATAATATAATAATAACTAGTTCTTATATAGCGCATTTTACAACAACGTCTCAATGCGCTTTACATTAGTGCCCTGGTCATTGGGCCAATATTAAACATCCCTTTAATCTTTCTCAACTCCCTGGGGAGTATACAGCACCAGGCTGCCGTGGCGCTCCAAAGCTTTTTCAAACACAATATCAACCTCTACCCTCGCAGGTACCCATTTATACCCCTGGGTGAAGAGAAGCAATTATAGCAAAGCATCTTGCTCAAGGACACAAGCGTCATGACCGGGACTCGAACCCACACCCCGATGACATAACCACCAGAACTTAAATCCGATGGTCTTAACCACTCGGCCATGACACCCTGTCAAATCCTGTATAATACATGTACCTTCAATTTTTCTTTTAAACGTTATCTTTGTAATCCACTTAAAATGTAATGTTAAAGCTTAACCCAAACTTCTTCTGGTAGAACAGTCAAGTTTTGATTTTAAATTTGGGTTGAATAAAAAAAATATTAACGAGAGTAAGATTTGAACCCGAGCCCTCCAAATTTACTGTGCAGGCGCTCAACAAAATGCAGTTAAATTGGTGGTCTCCCTGGGTTGTCAATATCTAATTTGTTTGGCGTTTCCAGTCAATGTTTCTTTGTTCAACACAAAATTATTTAAAATTTACCCAGGGGTCTAGTCCCCAACTCACGAGCCAAAATCAAGGTGTGATCTTAACAATGTGCGACCCGTACAGTTTGGTTTCTAGGAGTGCAAGAAGTGTGTTCTACAGTAGTATACATTACGGGAAAGCTCCATTTAAGAAACTGGCTAAAATAACTCAACCTTTTCGCCTGGGGACTCACTGTAATGTAATTCCTTGTTACTCCATGTAATTCCTTTTCCAAGCGGTGGACTGAATTGGATCATGCACAAACCAGTTGGGCTGCTGACTGCCCCAGGCAGATCAACTGCTCATCCATTAAGTTTAATGACCCAAGTAATTCAATGTAAACACACCCTCTCAGTGAAAAGGATGTGGCCCAACTCCTAAATTCTTTAAAGGAGTTTTCCTGTAATGTCACAGCAAGGCCGGAAAAAACAGAGCCACAACAAATAAAGACAGAAAGGGAAGTAAAAAACGTGGATATCCGCGTAAATGCAGAAATTTCACATGCATTGGGGTATTAGTGTTGGAGTGCCATGAGCATCGATGAGTGATGGATATAAGCGCTTTTTAGGAAGTCACAGTTCTCCTTTAGGAAGAACCAATCAGAGCAGTGACTGACTCTACACTGAAACCTCTGAACCCCTATAAATGGACCAACATGCATTACACTCTTAGTCTCCTGACGATGACTAGAGCAAGCTAGTCGAAACGTTGAGACCTATTAAGAACTCGCTCCGCGGCAGTGTAGTTAATAACGAGAAGTCCCCTCGATCCACTAAGCGAAAGTAGTAGTCCCGGCCGATTTCCTACCTCCCGACCAGGTAGTAGTTAATAAGCAGGACAGTTCTTTTCAGAACAGAGAAGTCTCCCGAGTTCCGAATAATCTACTCCGGCAATAGAATAAATAGCAAGACAAGTTCTCAAAGAACAAAATCTACCAAGCAAGTAGATATACACATGGTGTTACCGCAAACCAAATACATTGATACCTCAACATGCAATGCCTCAAATCCCAAAAATGATAAAATAAATAAATGCCTCACCTTTGTAACACATCATCTGATAGGGATCCGTAGATTCTGGCAGCTTCTCACACTTAGCAATGTCCAGAAACTGAACACCCATCTTCACATAATAAGCCTCGCTACAATCGGCTGCTACGGTTTCACAGTATCCCCTACAGGGTACCAGCGCCCGACCAGCAGAGCATCCCGTGTACAAAAGAGAGCACACCAGTGTTGCAAACTCCTCACTACAAGACTGATTGATGGCTAGCATGGCGTCGGCGACTGCATCGATGTCCGATTGGTTCGTAGTAAAAATCGACGCATACGGAAGAAGATTGGCGCATGTATTGGACTTCAACTCCATGCACATTGAACTATCTGTAGATTGAATAATCGGGCAAATTAATCAAGACTAATCTGAAAGCATTACGGTCTCTATATAACCGTGTTTATTATCACTGAATTTCCGTCCAAAATTGTAAATTAAGTTTCAACTAATTTTTGTACAAAATTCTACATTCAGTGCTTTTCATATTTTTTACTAGTTTCATGATTTAACAAGTAATTGTTTCGTAGAAAAGGCATTAACAGCAAATCACTAGATTTGTCATTTTGCGTGTTCACGAAGTGGCAAATCTTGATTCAAAACGGCAAATGATCAAAACGGAAAATGATATGAGATTCCTGGACAGTGTGACCCGAGAAACGGGTTTACAAAAGAGTCTGGCTCAATTGAATTCTATAACATGGGACCGTGACACCATTGCATTGTCACGGCGCACATTACGGGAAAGCTCCATTAAAGGAAGAGGCCGGAGTTATACATCCTTTTCGCCTTTACCACAAGTCTTGCCCGTTATCTCCAAGGAATTCCTTATCCAAACAGTGGATCTTCATGCACAGTATATGAAAACATTTTGTGGGTTTTAACATTATTTTGAAATCTGAGGAGTGGAAACCGAGTTCCATGTAGTATTTATTATTTGAAAACCACCAGCCAGTTATGTCGCTGACTGCGCCCAGGGAGGTTAACTGCTCATCCATGAAGTTTGTTGATTCAACAAGTAATGACAACATAAACACACCCTCATCCTTTTTGCTTTACCACCAGTCTTGCCTGTATCTCCAAGGAATTCCTTGTCCAAACAGTGGGCTCTAATCTATAATTGGATCTTCATGCACAGTATATGAAAACATTTTGTGGGTTTTGACATTATTTTGAAATCTGAGGAGTGGAAACCGAGTTCCATGTAGTATTTATTATTTGAAAACCGCCAGCCAGTTATGTCGCTGACTGCGCCCAGGGAGGTTAACTGCTCATCCATGAAGTTTGTTGATTCAACAAGTAATGACAACATAAACACACCCTCATCCTTTTTGCTTTACCACCAGTCTTGCCTGTTATCTCCAAGGAATTCCTTGTCCAAACAGTGGGCTCTAATCTATAATTGGATCTTCATGCACAGTATATGAAAACATTTTGTGGGTTTTGACATTATTTAGAAATCTGAGGAGTGGAAACCGAGTTCCATGTAGTATTTATTATTTGAAAACCACCAGCCAGTTATGTCGCTGACTGCGCCCAGGGAGGTTAACTGCTCATCCATGAAGTTTGTTGATTCAACAAGTAATGACAACATAAACACACCCTCATCCTTTTTGCTTTACCACCAGTCTTGCCTGTTATCTCCAAGGAATTCCTTGTCCAAACAGTGGGCTCTAATCTATAATTGGATCTTCATGCACAGTATATGAAAACATTTTGTGTGTTTTGACATTATTTTGAAATCTGAGGAGTGGAAACCGAGTTCCATGTAGTATTTATTATTTAAAAACCGCCAGCCAGTTATGTTGCTGACTGCGCCCAGGGAGGTTAACTGCTCATCCATGAAGTTTGTTGATTCAACAAGTAATGGCAATATAAACACACCCTCTCTGAATAGGATGGATACTTTCCGAGTTTTTCAGCCAAAACTCGGAAATTCTTTAATGGAGCTTTCTCGTAATGGTAGGGTCATCTTGGTTTTTGTCAACGTAATGCTTATTTATCGGCAAAACTATCAATAAAAGTCACATGTGAACGTTTCAACTAAATATAGGGTGCGTTCGATTAGCTTCCCCGGGTCGACCCCGGTCTGCTCATCCGGGTGAGCCCCTAACCATGAGCTAATCGAACGCCAACTTCCCCCAGCATTCACACCGATGCATCTTGGGGACAGCCGACCGGAACTACTTCCATTTTGTACCGTATGTCAGATACTTTCTGTGGATTCACGAAAACATCATAAAATAATTATTCTTAAGGTAAAACTGCAACGTTAAACAATTTGTACAACCCCACAGTGATACAAAGGTACCCGACTTCGAATAAAAAATACTTATTGCTCACAAAAACGCTGTTGTAATGGCAAAAATGTGTGTCAAACTTCCTAAAATGTCCCGCTGAATTACAAACAAAATGGTGGCCATTGAGAGAGTTTTTCGCCGTGACGTCATGAACTAGGGTCAGCCCCAAGTAACCCGCTCCACGAGCAGGGCACTTGGGTCTCACCCGGGTGAGCCACAGCAATGACGTCAGAGCTATTCGAACGCACTGGGATCAGACCTGGGTCGACCCGGGGAAGCTAATCGAACGCACCCACAGTGTCTACTATTAAGAAAAACAGGGGAAAAAAACATAACAATACAGAGTCATATCCAACCGCGTTTGGCAAGGTGACAGCTGGTGCTATTTGCATCTCTGGCTGTGTTGCGGGCAGCATTCATAAAACCAAATAATATTCTTTATCCCCAAGGCAAATTTAAAGGCACTGGACACGTTTGGTAATTGTCAAAGACCAGTATTCTCACTTGGTGTATCCCAAATATGCATAAAGTAACAAACCTGTGAAAATTTGGGCTCAATTGGTCATCGAAGTTGCAAGAAAATAATGAAAGAAAAAACACCCTTGTTGAACAAATTTATGTGCTTTCAGATGCCTGAAAAAGGCTTCAGGCCTGAAGTCTTTTTCAGATTCAAATATTTTACTGAGAAATTACCTCTTTCTCAAAAACTACGTTACTTCAGAGGGAGTCGTTTCTCACAATGTTTTATACTATCAACAGCTCTCCGTTGCTCGTTACCAAGTAAGTTTTTATGCTAATATATATGTTGAGTAATTACCAAATGTGTCCAGTGCCTTTAAGTACATTGTTGTATTTTTGAATGGGATTAAGGGGGAGGGGGGTGTTCTAATGATTTGTCATTGTTTAAAGGCACTGAACACGTTTGGTAATTGTCAAAGACCAAGTAAGTTTTTATGCTAATATATATACAGGCTACCTAGGCGGTCTTGTGGTAAGACATGCTCTGAAATGGCAAAAGTCACGGGTTCGAATCCTACCCAAATAATATGCCTGTGAATTTTGTTCACAGGACTCAGAGAAAGTACTGAGTATACAGTGCTTTTCGGTGTAATATAATAATTTAGGAGGCTAATCATCCTTTAATACTACATGTAGCAGCTTAAAGATAAATTGCGAAGGACGCGGCTACAATGTATTCGAGAAGCAGGCATGCAAGGGCGCCTTTGGCAGCCAGCCACATCAACCCATTATAATATGCTGTGTATCTTCGTTGCCATTGTCTTCTTCATGATCGGCCATATTACTGGTATAGTATTATTACCAAACAAACCACATAACTATAATTGCTTCTCTCCACCCAGGAGTAGAGATTGTTGATATGACACCTGCAGTGTTCCCATTTGGCTGCCGGTGTCGTGGTTTTTTGTCACCGACGTGTGTTTCCCCCGTGAGTTTAACTAACATGGGCTGAAGGCCCGAAGTTAATTCAAAGAGGGCGCTATCAGACGAACCTTTAGAATAATTATACTGGTACAGAATCTCTTCTCTCGTACGGCATACTCCTGTAAGGAGTGGAGATGGTTTCATCATAGAGCAAGGACCATGATGAGCTAACGTTGTAAGGCACTTGGGGGGGGGGGGGGGGGGCTATTGGCTTGAAATATTGCATAACATTATTCTTATATTCTTCTCCACTACAAACAAATAAAATACAATAGATAGGTTGCAGTATGACGTAAATCGGCCATCTTTACGGGCAGTTTGGAACACACAGTCATGCGTTTCGCGTGAGAACGGCGTGCAACACGCGCACATTTCACAAAACTCACTGCGTGATTGGTTAGTGAACAACGCGGCTGCGTTAATAATTAGAGCGCTTGACACGCCTGCATGCCAAAATGCAGTTTGCCCGTAAAGATGGCGTCTACTGGGAACTATCTATAGTAATTCAAAAGACAAGTACAGCGTACTCCAGTATGACCACGGAGCACAGCCAGAGATCGAAAGTGTTTGATTTTTCCCGAGGGAGGAAAACCGGAGGGCCTTGAGGAAAAACCTTGTGGCACAGGAGAGAACCAACGCACAACTCTACTCACATATGGCATTGGCCGCGTATTGAACCAGAGTCACCTTGCTGAGAGGCGAGCGCTTTACGCACAGGCCAACCATGCCCCCGCTAAAACCCAATAATTGTAAAACCCAATAATTGTAAAACCCAATAATTGTAAAACCCAATAATTGTAAAACCCAATAATTGTAAAACCCAATAATTGTAAAACCCAATAATTGTAAAACCCAATAATTGTAAAACCCAATAATTGTAAAACCCAATAATTGTAAAACCCAATAATTGTAAAACCCAATAATTGTAAAACCCAATAATTGTAAAACCCAATAATTGTCGATCCCGATGCAAATTGAACAGCTACATTTATTGAAGGAATTTGTTTGTTTGTTTGTTTGTTTGTTTGTTTGTTTATTTCCATATCGCAACTAGACAATCTGTCAATACAAGAATTTGATGCACAAGGAAAAAGCCAAGGCTTAAACAGGCCCTGGTCCCTTTAGTTAATTTTTTTTTAAATGAGATATCGCCTAACTCACAAGGCCACGGACGGCCACTCAAGGTGAGGGCTACACATAACTGATTTGGGCTATCAACCCAAATCAATTGACACCAGGGGCACGTTGCCTCCTACTCCTGGGGCTGAAATAGGGTTACCCCCTTCACAGTCCTTAAGGATGTAGGCATGGGTATCATCCACTAGGAGCCTGTCTGGTAGAGCAGAATGCACTACCTTCCCAACTTTTTCGAAGCAATTATGGTTAAGTGCCTTGCTCAGGGACACAAGTGTCATGACCGGGTATCGAATCCACACTCTGCTGCTGAAAACACCAGAGCTTAGGTCCGGTGATCTAGACCGCTCGGCCACGACACGCCAAAGTGAATTAATAAGTGAATTAATAACAATTTAAGAATAACGATGATAATTATTGAAACAAGAAAAAGGAGATTATATCGCAACCAATAGTTAGAAAGAAAACAATTAGTTATTGCATACAGTTTTAAAATTAATAGAACTATTTAAACAGAATTGATTTTAAATACAAAAAACGCATAAAGCGAGGGAAAAATTTAGAAGTCGACAGAATACTTGCCATTCAGGGATGGAGATTCTGCTGCTATGGTACTTTCAATGAAGTCCACGTAGGCCGATACCCGAGTTGCAACGACAGGGTATGCAGTAGAGTTACATCCGACACCCAGACTAATGATCCCAGCTAAAGACCATCTACCGTCATCTCCCTCACACATCAGCGGTCCTCCACTGTCACCCTTCAGGGACAAACAAAACAATGCAAGTTCGTTGTAAATGAAGAAATTGCAGTATTTTCCCACATATAATGTAATAATAATAATAATAATAATACGCAGTTCTTATATAGCGCTTTATCTACTCCCGATGGGTGTCTCAAAGCGCTCAGTATTTTTCCTACAAGGTATGTGGAGTTACGTTTTTTGAAGTATGAGACCTATTCCTTTGCATAGCACCATGTAATGGTTTACAAGGTGCTGTGGCGCAATATGCAGCCAATCAAACCAGGAACACCGGGGCAAACCCCTTCTCTTTTACGATAAGTGTACTGGGTTCTTTTACGTGCATTACACAACACACGGGACCTACTGCTTTACGTCCCATCCGAAGGACGAAGCATGTGGTTAAGTGTCTTGCTTAAGGACACACGCGTCACGACTGGGATTCGAACCCACACTCTGATGATCAGAAACACCAAAGCTTGAGTTCGGTGCTCTTATCCGCTCGGCCACGACACACACTCAATGTAAAATCACCGAAAACAAGATTCAAGTGTCAACGTATAAAGCCGTGTTCGCATTGGACTTATCTTGGGTAAACTAACCGAGCAAATGGGTAACTTGACCATTTTAAGTCCAATGCGGACAGCCCAGGAAGTTTCCCTCCCAGGTAACTTACCCGACCCGAATGGGTAGTTTAACCGGCCAACTTCTGCCCGGTTAAATTGACCAGGTCAGTTAAACCGAGCCGAAAAGTCCAGTGCGAACGCGATCTGGGTAAAAGCCGTCCCAGTAAAAAGCCACATCCGATCCCCCAACCCGCCACGCCACGTGAGATCGTGAGGTGACACGTACAATGTACACGCACATGTGTTTACACAACGGAAGCTCGGTTGCATTAATTGCATTCTTGCTGTCATGCATCCCGGTCAAAGGTCACTGCGATAGGGCCCTCTTGTGTTTGTCGTAAGTTAGTCGGTTAGTTTACCCACGTCATTAATCCAAGTGCGGACGCTGGTAAGTTTCACCTTTTTAAATGTTATCCACGGTCTCGGTAAAACATTAATCCAATGCGAACACGGCTCAAGGCAACCTTGGCTTCACAACCAGAATGAAAAAATCCAGATATCTCCGTAGGAATTGGCAAACTCAGGTTCACTCCGAATGATTCAAGTAATGATGTTCCAGTACATACGTACCCTGCAGTGGCGCAATAAACTGCCTTGTTCACAACTCATTAACTCACAATCCGATAAGAGAGATCTTGTTGAAAAGTGCTCCATCCGAAACGGGCGAGGCTGAACTGAGTTTGTCATTGGCAAACTCTGATTCACTTGTAATGGTTGATTCACATAATAATAATAATAATAATTTTTTCGATTTATATAGCGCATAACAATTAACACTTAATTCTCAATGCGCTTTACATAGTGCCCTGTCATTGGGCCAATAACATTCCTTTAATCTTTCTCAGCTCCCTGGGGAGTATACAGCCCGAGCTGCCGTGGCGCTCAGAAGGCTTTTTCAAACACAATATCAACCTCTATCCCTTGCAGGTACCCATTTATACCCCTGGGTGAAGAGAAGCAATTATAGCAAAGTGTCTTGCCCAAGGACACAAGCATCATGACCGGGACTCGAACCCACACCCCGATGACTAAACCACCAGAACTTGAATCCGATGCTCTTAACCACTTGGCCATGACACCCTACAGTCGACTCTCGTTAATACGAGCTCGGAAGATATGAGACGCCGGTTTATATGAGGTTTTTCACCAGTCCCGAACTGTCCCATGCGCAGTTCTTTGTCTTAAAAAACGGAAGATACGAGCACGGTCATAACAAGAACACGGATAATACGAGGTATTTTAGCTGCCCGGTGATGAATGTAATGTTTTTTCCTACTTTTGTAGCGAGATCTGGAAATATTGTGGAGTGTCGTGGCCGAGTGGTTAAGAGCACCGAACTCAAGCTCTTGTGTTTCTGTTCAGCAGAGTGTGGGTTCGAGTCCCGGTCGTGACACTTGTGTCCCTGAGCAAGACACTTAACTATAATTGCTTCTCTCCACCCAGGGGTAAAATGGGTACCTGTGAGGGCAGAGATGGTTCTTGTGATTGATTTAGCTTAGTAGCGCATACATGTATATTGCAGCACAGGCTGTATACTCCCCAGGGAGCCGAGATGGTTTAAGGAATGAAATAAATGAAATAAATGGCCCAGTGACCAGGGGTAATAATGTTAAGAAGCGCTTTGAGACGCCCTTGGGTGTGATAAAGCGCGATATAAATCCATATTATTATTATTATTATTAAAAAGCTTACCGTTCATGCACAATTCGGAAAACATTCTCGTTGCCAAACTATTTATCAGATCCGAACACCAGAATCGTTTCGCTTGTAACCTACGCTTGAAATGCTACTTCCCTAGCACACTTGGACAACTATCAACGAAAAAAACGTTCAGCATAATACGTGCTACGCAGTAAAATTGTCACATCATGGTCACATGAAGGGCAAGTTTGACATCACTTTCCTATGATTTTTATCTTGAGTTATACAAAATATTAAATTTATATATGATTAATTAGTCAATAAAATAAAAATGCATTTATCAGTGGTGTTTTTGTGTACAGGACGCTCGTAAGATCTGTACTAGGAAGAAAACCGCTCCGTTCTAGCCTATACAATGTGTGATGTGCATGCACTATGACGACATGTGTATCTATATTTAGTGTGCTGCGTTTAAGACGAGGTTTGGATAAAACGAGGAAAACGGGCCAGTCCGGCGGACCTCGTATTAACCCTTTCAGCCCCAAGTTCTTTTGACATAAACAACTGCTGGAGCCCATGTTCTTTAACCAGTTTGCAACAGCTAATTCTATTTTATCAAGCACACTTCCTCACACAACAGGAAGCTGGTGTTCAAAGTTTGTTTTTACAAACTCTATTATTACCTTGAAGATTTTATTTAAGAGCATAGTGAATAATAAAAATTGTCTTACTAATTGAATTTCCTTTCATATAATTCAAAAATCATTGAAATCAGCCAAAAAAGGGTCTTTGTTTCCACTTTTTTGCACACAACCTTATGGCGCTCCGTAGGTGTTTGGCTCTTCGGATCTTTCTACTCTAATTTGAAGCGGTTGCAAAATAACAACACTATTTTATTTTACCATCATTGGAAAGATCCGATCTTTCTCTTTCCAATAATAATAAATAATAATACTTGGTTCTAATATAGCGCTTTTTATCATACCCCTAGGGGCGAAACAAAGCGCTCAGTATTTTTCCTGCAAGGTATGTGGAGCTACGTTTTTGAAGTATGAGACCTTTTTCTTATAGCATCATGTAATGGTTTACAAGGTGCTGTGACGCAATATGCAGCCAATCAAACCAGGAACACCGGGGCGAACCCCTTCTCTTTTCGATAAGTGCACTGGGTTATTTTACGTGCATTACACAACACACGGGACCTACGGCTTTACGTCCCATCCGAAGGACGAAGCAATAATGGTTAAGTGTCTTGCTTAAGGACACACGTGTCACGACTGGGACTCGAACCCACACTCTGCTGAACAGAAACACCAGAGCTTGAGTCCGGTGTTCTTATCCGCTCGGCCACGACACGCCACTGATGGTAAGCTTGGGTATGGAGGGTGAACATGGACAAAACATCAGCTTTTTAACAAATGGCCTTTGTGCCCAGGCTTGAGTACTATACATGTAGTCGCCCTTGGGGCTGAAGCAGGGTATAGTGCACAGTCGACTATAGTCGCCCTTGGGGCTGAAAGGGTTAACGAGAGTTGACTGTAACGATGTTCTAGAATATACGTACCCTGCACGGACCAGCATCCCCGACATTGTCCGCAGGCTCAGCACAAATACTGCCTTGGTTTGGGGTAAATCCAATCCTCTTGAAACCGTCATAGCGTTGTATACAGTGGTTGATGTCTACCACTTTCATCTTGGCATCCAGGAGGTTCAGAGAAACATTTCCTAGAAACAATAATGATGTGTATATTCAGCATTAAAAAAGATTATCTATTAACCCTAACAATCCCTAGGCCTAACCCTACACATTCAAACAGGGCAAAGTGTTTAATTTTGTTAGGTTAAGTACAGTGAAGTTAGGATTGGGTGTTTGATTCTGTGGGATTGTGTATCCTTGCTGCCAAGTAATGGTGTTTGAATTTGATTGAGTGGGTATGGTGGATGTGTGAAATGTACATGTCTGGCATTGCTCTTTCCTCCATGGTCTAATGATGTGTAATTTTGTTTGAGTGGGGATGGTTGGCAATGATGATCTATGGAGCCAACAGTATGACAGCGAGAAACCCAAGTTGTGCTTCAAATGAACTGAGTCCAAACAACATTTTGTCCCACATAAAATAGTGTAAAGATAGTTGTTTGATTATGTTACGTTGGGTACTGTGTGATTTCACTGATCAAATTTTGCACATGCCAAATACATCACACACTCCAACAAAATCAAACAAAAAAGGCCTGATTGGAGTTTGTTAGGTTGTGTATCGTCCCCCTAAGATTGGGTACAGTTCCCATCTCATGGTAGTATAAGCTGTTGGAATGTGTTGGGTTAGGGATGGATTCTAGTAAAAACGCTTTGGGAGTTAGGGTTAAATAAGGATGTGAGCATGAAATCCAAGTTTACTCGCACGCCAGTGGTACAATAATAACTAGACATGAGTTTGTTACGAACAAACACTGGGGTTTCGGCTTTGACAATATGTAATGTTTTATCTACTTCAGTAGTGAGATCTGGAAAGTTTTGTGTAAAGAGCTTACTGTTCACGCACAGTTCCGAAATTAAATTCTCATTGCCAAACTATTTATCGGATCGGATTGGCCATACAGCGAAGTCGATCCGAACACCGAATCCCCCAAAACAAGAGGGCGCTATACAAGTTCACCATTAATGGAAGGTCTGCCCAAAGTAGGTCAGAACGATAGCGCGTTGCACTGTGTGTGTGGCCGTCTGTGATACATTGCTGTGACAGGGGACCGTATGCT
This sequence comes from Leptasterias polaris, assembly GCA_037783415.1. Classification (NCBI taxonomy): domain Eukaryota; kingdom Metazoa; phylum Echinodermata; class Asteroidea; order Forcipulatida; family Asteriidae; genus Leptasterias; species Leptasterias polaris. The sequence goes on along the minus strand of JAZGTN010000004.1, from coordinate 4,667,495 downwards.
ACGTACAGTGTCTTTTACGCGCAATCACACATAGGGCAATCGTGGAATTGTTTCAAAAATATGTTTTTAGATCGGTAATATCGTCAAGATACATGTGTAGAAACAAAAACACTCAATAAACAACTGCTGATGGATCTAAGTTAGATCACATGCTTTCATTTGATGTATTGTTTGTGTCTTTTAAGACTGTAGTTCCTGAGATCAAGCGATCACAAAATTTCACGTGTTAATGCTATGAGCATTTTCGAAAAGAAGAAAAATTAAAAAAAAAAAAAAAAATCTGGACGAAAACAAAGGTGGTTTCGGCAGATAGCCGAAACCCCCAATAATTTGGGAGGCTAATCATCCTTACTCGCAGCTGAGACGATGGATTGCGAAGGAGGCAGCGACAACGTGTTTGAGCTTCAGGCATGCAAGGAAGGGCCCCTTTGGGGTCAGCCACAATGAACCATACACATGTATCATAATAATAATAGTAAGGGAATAAAAGGGTAGCGACTCGTTCTTAAACGGCCGTTTAAAACCGGCAGGGTCGTGGCCTTTATCGCACGGCCACAACCCTGCAAGGTTTTAAACGGCCGTTTAAGAACGAGTCGCTACCCTTTTATTCCCATTCATAAATGCCCTTTTGGTTAAAAGGCGTAATAAAGTAGGAAACTCTGTAAAAACTGTTTTCCGACGTCCTTGAGCTCTGTACGTGTGGTGCATTTTTATGAGACATTTTTTCGGATATGCATTGGTGCGCGTAGTAATGCATCCTCGTATCCAGGGAGTAAAATGGCGCGGCGAGATCGATCACCCCTGAGAACGAGGTTGTGGGCTAACCCGCACAAATGCTATCCGAAAACAACCGGTCTTAAACGGCTCCAGCTATGTCTTTATCGGCCGTTTAAACACACCCACGTGACGTGCTCTCCACCAATAGGAATAGCGAAACTGTCTGGGGTATTTATGAATGTACATTTATAGGGCACACATATCCATTGAAAATGCTCAAGGCACCTTCTAGAAATCTTTACAATTAACTTTAAGTAACTATTTAAATGCTATGGCCATCAGATGTGTTGTTAGTTGTCTCTTAACACTTCGACTGCTGAGCCCGAGTATACTCGGGATAGACTTACCCCCAGTAGGTGCTATTAGTACAACGTTGTACTGCCCTCTGTAGATCAAGGATTGAAATGCTTTTCATGTATAAAAGGTATTGACATACATTAGGGGAATCAATGGAGTTGTTTTCGATGGTTTCAGTCATTGGGCCCGGGCACCAGCGGTGGTCTAGTACTCGGAAGTTTATACTTTCGAATTTAAAAATGGCGGCGCCCATGAAACGGTGAGTGATTGTAGCAGAAGCTTTTGATGAAATATTCACAGATATCGACTCTGAAGCAAGTGAGTTTGATGGAAATGATTATCATGATACGATAGACTCTGAAAGTAATGCCAGTGACGTTGAAAGTGAATTTGATCGACAGGAATCGTCCGATGATGACGGTGATTTGCAGACGGTGAAAAACAGAAGAGAGACCCGATTCAGTGTAAAATTCCTCTTCACCAGACCCCCAAAACCACTCCAAAAAAGCAGTATTAGGTGTACATGTAAAGCAACAATGTCATTTATTGGGATGTTCTTGTTTATAATTCTTTGTTGTAGTTCTCAAAATAAAACCTGCAGAATCATGGGGAGAGACAGTGTAAATGCTGGATGATGGTAAAGAATTCCAAAGATGAGGGGCTGCTGATGCAAAGGCCCTGTCCCCCCATGATCTATTAGTTCTTAACTCTACCAGTCTCATATCTGTTGATGATCGAAGGCCGACTCTTCCAGGAACAAAACGTTTGATATGACATGATAAATATTCAGGTGCTAAACCGGACAAAGACTTGTAGGTCAGCAACAGAATCTTGTATAGATAGTTCCCAGTAGACGCCATCTTTACGGGCAAATCGCATTTTGGCTTGCAGGCAAAGTGTTTAATTTTGTTAGGTTAAGTACAGTGAAGTTAGGATTGGGTGTTTGATTCTGTGGGATTGTGTATCCTTGCTGACAAGTAATGGTGTTGGAATTTGATTGAGTGGGTATGGTGGATGTGTGAAATGTACATGTACATGGTGGTAGTACAAGATTTATGTGCTTGTCCTTTTTTCTTGCCATAGGTCTTACATAATGTTTACTTTGTAACAAACAATGCATAAGGCAGGTGGATGGACTCTACCATTATAGGTATTTTCAAAAAGTAATTGTACACTTTATTTGTTCATAAAAAAATAGTGTAAAAATAGTTGTTTGATTATGTTACGTTGGGTACTGTGTGATTTCACTGATCAAATTTTGCACATGCCAAGTGTACACACTCCAACAAAATCAAACAAAAAAGGCCTGTTGGAGTTTGTTAGGTTGTGTATCGTCCCCCTAAGATTGGGTACAGTTCCCATCGCATGGTAGTATAAGCTGTTGGAATGTGTTGGGTTAGGGATGGATTCTAGTAAAAACACTTTGGGAGTTAGGGTTAATGTAGTTATGCATACAATAAAACTAACCTGTAAAATTTTCACTTCAAAAGGTGGTTACGTTTTTGAGATTTCGCAAAAAAAACCGAGTGAATATGTCAACACAGGAAGAATATTTCCTATAGGAATACACAATATGAGAAACGTTTCTGACAGAATCGTTTCTCAGAATCAAATTTTGGGTCATAAAAGCCGATATCTTATACCAAAACCACATTACTTCGAAGTGAAAGTTTCTCAAAATGCTTTACACTATCAAAAGCTGCTGTACTTCTTACCACGTAAGTTTTTATTGCCCTTAATTTAAAGGCATTACCAAAACGTATACAGACCCTTTAAAACTAACTCACACAAGAAGACAATTGATTACTCATGTAAGATTGTTCATTGAGCCATTCTCAGGGCCATCTCATGTGTCAAAGGGAGTTTCTCAAAAGTTGGCACATTCTAGACGCAAAAGAACATTCTCATGGGCATTCCTGCATTGGTATTTTCAAACATTCCATTGGAACAATCTGGTGGTCCAATGGAACGATCCATGAGCATGTGCTGGAATGCTTATCCAATCAAATTAGAACGTTCCTACCAGTCCATCTTTTGACACCCTCCCTTTAACTTCATGTATTAGGAAACATCAGGATAGCCTGAACATCTGGCGTCACACTTCCAGGCTTGTGAATAACGCCAGATACCAGCCTTGAGCATCTGGCGGGATCCGTGGTGAATAAAACAACACTACATGAATTAAACATTATGCACACACTGCATACAGATATGGAAGTCTTACATTACTGCACGTTTATCTCTTGAAATCATTGTATCCAATGTAATCATTGGGCCTGTACGACCGGTGCTCGTCTTTATCGTTGTGGATAAAGACATCAGGGAAGCTAACTCAAACACACCCGGGGCTCAATTTCATAGAGCTGCTTTACGGCCAATTCTGTGCTTACATCTACGTACGAGTTTCTATTTCATAGCGCTGCTAACCGTAAACACACGAAAAAGGCATGCTAACCTTCCGGTGCTTACTGAAAGAAAATGAATGAAGTAACAATAGATGGATTGAAATACGCGTCATTGACCGCCATCTTTGATGAATTGTGCACGCGGGAAGAGCTATCATTGGCTGAGAGTCGTGCGTAGCGCGTACACGCGTGCACTTTTCCATTGTTTTACATCAAAGATGGCGGTCAATGACGCGTATTGCAATCCATCTCTACAAATCCATGGTGAACGCGTGAAAAGAGTTTTTTTAAACAGTTGTTCCTCACCTCGAAACTGGGTACGCCCCCATCCAGCAACGTAACAGTTACTGTGTTGGACTGCAGTGACTCCACTCCTATCCAGACATGCCGGCCCAGCGTAGTCCGTACGCTCAACCGGCCTAGCGAGTTTCAGCAAGGCTAGGTCGTGGGTATAAATGTGTGGGTTGTAGCCAGGGTACACGATGACACGCTCGATTGGTATCAGCTGATGGTTTGGCGAGGGGACTTCGATGTGAATGTCACCCACAACAACGTCGTCAAGGAGGGCCCCTAAGGAACTACATTTAGGACAAAGAAAATAATTGCTCTGGATTTATTTGTATAAAATTTGAAAAGATCAAGGAAATGAAATGGAGATGGGCAGGACACTTATCAAGAAGACATGACAATAGCTGGACCAAGAGACTAAAGCCTGGTTCATAATTCCTGCGAATGCAAATTTTGACGTCACAGCTCTGTTTTGGCTGCGAATATTTCGCAGGAGTTGAGCACATCTCAACTCTTCGGAATTATTTGTTGCGTATTTGTGACGTCAAATTCGTATTGCATTTGCATACGCAGGAAGTATGAACCGGGCTTTACTGAATGGCAACCTAGAAATGGAAAAAGAAGAAGAGGAAGGCAGAAGAGAAGATGGAGCAGGCAAAATCCAAACACACACAAACACGACAACTTGGGACAGAATAGCAAGGAGAAGGAGAGAATGGAAATTGCATGACGACGGCTCCATACAACAATGGGTGATTACGGCAAAATGCAAACAAATAAAAATGCAGTTCAAATAAAAATCCCGGTCGTGACACTTGTGTCCCTGAGCAAGACACTTAACTATAATTGCTTCTCTCCACCCAGGGGTAAAATGGGTACCTGTGAGGGCAGAGATGGCAGAGATGGTTCTTGTGATTGATTTAGCTTAGTAGCGCATATATTGCAGCACAGGCTGTATACTCCCCAGGGAGCTGAGATGGTTTAAGGAATGAAATAAATGGCCCAGTGACCAGGGGTAATAATGTTCGAAGCGCTTTGAGACGCCCTTGGGTGTGATAAAGCGCGATATAAATCCATATTATTATTATTATTATACCAAATACATCATGGAAAGGATCAAGTAAATGAAAGAAGACAAGACAACAGATGGACCAAGAGATACTAATGAAAGAAGAAGAGGAAGACAGAAGGGACGATAGAGAGACAAAATCCAAACACAGACAAACACGACAACTTGGGCCAGAATAGCAAGGAGAAGAGAATGGAAACTGCATGGGGAGGGCTTCATACAACAAATAAATAACATTATATAACTCACACAGATCCATGTCATTTGATTGATGAAACATATGTGTCATCCTTTATTTGCATTTGCCACGTGCTTACTGCCGCGACATTTGACTGCCGTATATGGAAATAAATATATATATGGAAATAAATATCGGACGGTGTATATTGATTTTCAAGGTTTAATTCTCAGCATTGTTCCAAAACAATCAATCCCATTCGTTTGTCCAAACAAGGCAAGGTTGTGGCAAGGCAGGCAAGGCTTGTGTCTACATGCACATGGAGTCGTCCAACTTATTTAGAAGGGGGTTTTAGAGTTTCGGAGTGTGGGTACGTGGGCGACTTTTTTCCATGTCTATTTTGTGTTTACTGTCAAACATTTTCAAATGACAAGGGTTTCTACAGTGTATGTGTTAGTTATATAAATCAAATATTAAATGCATTTTGTTCGTGCATAGTGGCAGAACATACTCACTCTGTGAAATCTGGCTTTTCCATAATTTTCACTCAGCTTTGCTCTTATTGAAATGAATCAGTCCACATTTTACCTCATGATTATATTCTGCGACTAAGCACTCACTATGCATTCAATATTTGTATAATAACCAGTTCTTTTAAAGCACCTTTTAATATGTTTTTAGGACAGAATATTCCCCACATTTTTAAAAGATGTGATTACATATATTCAAGACAGCCCAGGCTTGGAATTTTATCTTTTAGTCAGGTCCAGCTTTTGTGTAGTTTTTGGGGGATTAGCAAAACTATACATTTTTGGAATCTGTATAGCATACTGAATCCGAAAACCGATGTTTCCATTTTCCCCAAGGTATGCATGGCGGCCATCTTGGATTCTTCAAAATGGCCGCCAAAATTACAAATTTGTCAATATACATGTATGGCTTCTAAATGAGGTAGGATCTTGACTAAATCTACATTTTTGGGGGCAAGGAGCCTAATGGTTCTACTCTCAATGACTTGAGTGGCGGCCATCTTGTGTCAATGACAATGGGCCTTGGATTCAACCACTATTTAATCTCCTCTTTGGGGGTGCGGAGGGGGGTGGGCAGGGTCGCAAGGAACCTTAAGCAGGACCAAAAACAATACCAGCTGATTTTGGTGCCATGGCCATCTTGGATTTTCAAAATGGCCGCCTAGTTGAAAATTTTGTCAATATCGTGGCTTCTGGATGACATAGCAAATTGATTTCAATAACTAAATATACATTTTCGTGGTTTGAAAGGGCAAGGCCATTTTCATTTTGCAAATTGCACTTCCATTGGAAATCTTCAAATCTGTCTAGGAAATTTTGAAGAGACACCGAGGCCAAGGACAACAGAGGCCATGGCCTCCGTGTAATTCCAGGCCTTCAGCCAAGTCTCGGCCATTATCCACGTGGATATTTCCATCAGTCGTCAGCAAAAAAATTGGGGGCGTACTGAAATTGTTCCTGTCGTAACAAACCATCTGCCGAATGTCAGAAAGAAATTGATGATTTTAAAGTTGCGTCTTGAAGGAAACTGAATGAGAAAGTTTGATCGTTTTTCGAAGTGCTTAACAGACAACATTGTAGACAATGTGGCGTGTCGTGGCCGAGTGGTCTAGTTCACCGTACCCAAGCTCTGGTGTAGTCAGCAGCAGAAGGTGGGTTCGAATCCCAGTCATGACACTTACGCCCTTGAGCAAGGCACTTAGGGACGTATCCAATAATGACTTTGAGGATTATCAGCGTACTTTCAGCAAACTGTCCATCGTTGCCAAGCGTCGGACAGTCCGCTGAAAGAATGGCCCAAGTGCACTGATGCCTAGCCGAGTTAATGAGGCTGGCCCTGCTCTGGCCCATTGTTGTACATGTATATTGAATAATTTATGCCTTTCAATCACTCATTTACATGTCCGCGAACTCAGCGAGCTTCTCAGGAACCTTTGTTGACGTTTTCTTAAAAGTCTGAACACTGTAGCAAACTTGTTTGAATTATTGTTTGGCTTCTTATATTACTTTCTTCATTGCTAATTATTTCCTTCTCAACGCAAAGTCGCGCTGACTGTTTTCTTGTTCATTTTCTCCTAGAATTGTGTATTTTTTCGGCAGCTATTTTTCTATGGAGGAGAGAAAAGGCATCAAGCTACTGGGAATTTTGGAATCGGGCGGGAAGGGGGAGCATGAATAGTCTTAGAATGTTCATTTTCTCACAGTCATTTGTGTTTTTGCTGCGGCTATTTTTCTATGGAGGGGAGAAGCATCAAGTTACCAGGAATTTTGGAATCGGGAGGGAAGGGAGAAAAACTCATTTATGCGCTGTGTGAATATTTTTGTTCATTTTCTCCCAGGGAAAATGTATATTTACGGCAGCTATTTTCATAACGGAGGGAAAAAATATATATCAGCATTATGGAATTTTGGAAACGGGCAGGTTTTGCTTCGTAAAAAGTTGGGAAGGTAGTGCATTCTGCTCTACCAGCCAGGCTCTACATGTAAGTGGATGATACCCATGCCTACATCCTTGGGCACTTTGAAGGGGGTAACCCTGTTTCAGCCCCAGGAGTAGGTGGCAGTTAATTTGGGTCGATAGCCCAAAATGGTTCAATGTAGCCTTCACCTGGAAGTGGCTGTCCGTGGCCTTGTGATGTTAGGCGATCTCTCACACAATAATATAATACTAATAACACTCATTGCAAAAATCCACCTTACAAAATCTGTGGCGATTTGAGGCCTACAAAATAAGGATTGTCAGTTTCACTTACTTTGGTGAAGCGACGCAGTGTGCTGCAGTGGTTGCCCATTGGTCTGCGATGAGTGTGGCGCCACACAGGTGTTTTTTGTCCTCGTCCCTGGTGTTGACAAGGATACGGAGTGACAGCAGCCATGGCCACTTGCCACTTTCTACGACGTCACCTTGTACGATGCGATAAAGTGGTGGGGGATAACCTGGACGACTACCACAAGATTTCTCTACATTTAAAACAGTCGGAGAGAAATGATGAACTAATTGATTTGCCTAACACAGTCCTTCTGAATTGAAGCACGCGATCACACACCCACGCCATCCCATGCCTAAAGGCTTCCCCATGAGTGCAGATAATCACACACCTGATCCCTCTATAGTAATAATAATATGAGATATTTATAAAGCGCAAAATGCAGGAGCCTCTATGCGCAACACAAAAATATAAAACAATGCAATGAATATAAAAGCAAGTTACAAAAATAAAGATTCAAACAAATGAGATTTTAAACGTCCCTTGAAAATCTATAACTCTTGCCTTGGCATACATTTCTGGCATAATCAAAGGGCCCTACTTCACAATTTGTAGAATAAAATAACAACGTAAAATTTAAATCAAGCAGAACTAAGGAAATGGGCAATAAACTTTCTGTGAGCTCTTGACGTGGCTAAGTTTATATGGTCTCAGTCCCAGGCTGTACCGCAAATTTGGCGCTCGGCAAAACCACACGCCTAGACATGCTAGAAAAATCCAGGTGTGCTTTTTCCGCACGCCTGTGACTTTCAAATTTAAGGACTGCTAATAAACAAGGGGCCAACGCAACAGACACTTAGGCCTATGTTTTGTTGTGTCAGTGCCAAAATGTAACATCTTCTTAAACAGCAATCTACGTTAGGCGTGAGTTTGAAATTGTATCTCGCTTAAAGCAGCCCAGATTTACACACAAAACAAGTAGGGCCTATGGTCAGAAATTTTTCCACAGAGCATTTTCCTGCGACTGGAGATACAGTGCTTTTGCAAAATTTAGATGCAATGTTTTGCACTGAAGCGACAGTTTATAGTGTCAGTATTAGGACTGGGCGACTAGTGCGACTAGTGTTGAAGCCGCGACTATTGACTGCTATGTCCAGTTGCGACGATCACTTTTCCGCACCGCTGAAAAAATAGTCGCGACTTGTGTCGAAGTTGCGACTAATTGAATTGCGACTAGTCATGTAGTAAATTCACTAGTCCACCAGGCCAAAATGTCATTGTCTGAGCTACATGTATTGTTGAATCTAAATAGCTGCTTACTGCAATGTTCAAGAACAAAGAATAACTTCCCAAGGTGAGCTTGAAAATTAAGCTTCTGACGATATGTCAGGCCAATTCTTTTGGGTTCCTTTTTCCATGTCTATGTCATGAAATTAAGGTCTCGAAAGCCGTCAACATGAGACCCCAAGACCTTTGCTCTATTAAGACTGAGACCGAGTTTGAGTCTTCAAAATCAAGACGGCTTAATTTCACAAAGCACCAAGATTCATCTTAAGATGAGTTGTCAGTATTTGAACCATAGTGATTTGTAATGCGACATCAAACTTTGCTTGGCAAACTTTCAGATTGATTCGCACAGTTTAAGATCAGTCGTAGCTTTTTGTGAAATTGCGCTTTAGGAACAGCCGAGACCTCAACAAATTGTGTCCTGAGGGCCCGTCGCAATACCGATCGAGACAATACTGCCAAACACTTTTAAGGCCCTATATAGCCCCAACTTCATGACTACATCTGTACATAAGATTAATTTTGACTCTAATAAGAATGTTGCGAGTTTTGATCATTGTTTTTTCTTGTTTGTTTGTTTGTTTCGATGATCTTTCTGTGAACTTGGCAGACTCCAACAAGTGGATGTAAACGCCAAGCTGGCAACAGCCAATCTCTCTCATACAAACATTGGCTGAACGTCTATGATTATGTACAGTATCGCACAAATCAATAAATTGTGATTCAGTAACTAGACGACAATACTTATTCTAGTCATTGTGAAATCAGCGGTAAGCTTGTTAGGATTCGAACCCACAACCTTGAGACTGCAAGTCCTGCAGTCTACCCACTGGGCCAATGTCACATTGCCTTTGAGTTAAGGTTGGGCTACAAAATTCAGAAACGTTTGAGGTAACTATACCTTCATAAGAAGATGTAACCTCTGCGCTGGTTGGTGCTTGACTACTGCTTCCGCCTGTGACATAATATCCAAAAGAAACAACATAGAAACCTTAAAATACAATTGTAAATTTAATGATTGTGCATGGAACACAGGCTGCAGCACTGACAAGGTCTACCTAGCCCTGGTAGGACGTCAGTGTATGTAATGCAACTGAGTCCAACATGGGCTAGGGTCTACCATCAACTAAATGTACTTCTAGAAACTATAAGGCTACCCCTTAAGCCTTATAGGGGTCAAACATTTTGGGCCTTTGTAACGCTTAATGTTTCCAAAATGGTCCTTAATAAATTAAATTTCCTACCCAATACTCAGTTATTTTGCTGTCAAAGCACACTCAGCGGTCGGACCAACCATTCTGTGAAAGGGGTGTTACAAAATACATGTACCTTGCCTCTTCATCGCGATGCAGTCGCTGTTCACCCATAGCGCACAAATAAAGACAGCGCCCCTTTTCACAGAATGGTTTGGTCCGACAAATAGTGTTCGTCGCGCAGAGTGTGCTTTGACAGCAAAACAACTGAGTTCTGAGTAGGAAATTTCTTTTTTTGAAGATGTTTTTGCATGTAACTCGGTAAAAAGGCCTCAGAAGCATTGTGAATGAGTGTGTTGGGAAAGATATAGGTGTGTAGAACAAAGGACACTGAAGTTATTGCTGGCTAAAGACCAGAAAATGTTGATCTATAAATGACCGTTTGGAAAATGTATAGCGTTTAAAACGGAGTCCCAAAATGTTTGACCCCTATAAGGCTTACGGGGAGCCTTATAATTTCTAGAAGTAACACCGTACATGCCCAATGGCGGCAACGGGTACCCAGTTACTGTGTGGAAATTCCATTCAATATTCTTGGTGTCCTACACTTTTTATGAGTTCACAAACAACAAATATGTATCCAAGAATGACATTATTTCCAAAATATGTCAGAGTTCTGCACTGCCGTTGTGACCATCACATGTACAAAAAGTTTGTTTAAAGTTCGCGCAATGCGTCATGCATAGAAACCCGGGGGCCTTGCATCCAGTGTACCCCTCCCTACCTGGGCTGAAGAGCATGCAAGGCTAAATTTTACTGTTTTGTAAAACAGGTCCAAGAAACAATAATTAACTTAATAATTTCTGTTTACCTGATGTGCTCGAAGCAAGATAGACCGGTGTTGTGGCGCCCTCTCCATGATCTCCAGACTGTTTTCCTGTTAGCAAACAGGGGGGAAAAACAACGGCGACACCTTGTGGATTTATTTTACACTGCCTCTCACTCTCAGCTCAGGGTATACCCTCCCTCCCAGATTCATTCAGGCAAAACAGTGGGGAAAATTCGGGCAAAAGAAGAAGAAGGAAAAAGAGAAAAAAGAAAAAGCAAAAAAATACTTTTTTCGTGTATTGACTTTCGGGCAAATGATCAACCCCTCAAAAGAGTCCCCAATCATGATGATCATGATACAGTCGTTTGACCAGTTCCGGATCACTTTTTGAATTCACAATGTTTTTGTTGCATTCTCTTTAACATTTTACACAAACAAAAGTCGATCAGTTTACCTACACATGTCATAACATTGACCAAGTATCCATTGGCAAAAAAAAAAGGTGATACTTTTGAAGTACATGTACATTGTACATGTAGCTTCGAGAAAAGTATCGTCACCCGTTTGACCAGTTCCGGATCGGTTGATTCTATTCCGAATCAGTAGCGCGCCCTCTATTGCAAACCCATTGCATACTCCCATTTATAAAACTGAAAATACATGCAATCTTATCGACAGCTGTTGTACATAATGTATGAAGTACATGTAGTTTTACATGCTTTGAAATATAAAAATGCACGCTTCCAGTGCAGCTGAAATGACTAAACTTTCTACAACAGCCATATGATTTTAACTAACGAAGTGCGCCACCATTTGACGCACCAACATATTGAGTGATCCGGAACTGGGCAAGGGTACGATGCCTCCCAACAAACGATTTCGGTAATTTTATCTTATCAAAAAAACAAGACGCCTACTCATTATTTACGTGAAATATTTTCTACACATTCTTGCCATTTTACATAAATGTTTTTCGCCCTGGCGTTCAAATTTTAAAGGTGAAGAGTTTTAACAGCGTTTTTCAACCAATATTTTTTTGTAAAATAATTATTAATATCGCCAACAAACTTCAGAAAAATTTCCATAATTTATTTGTTGATGATGTTTGGCACCTTATTTTGGGTTTGTTGGTTTATTGGATGTTATTCTTCACATGTATCAACAGGAATTGGTAATGTGAGAAGTAATTTAATTATGTGGCTGTTGCAAAGTTTAAGTGATCCGGAACTGGTCAATGATCCGGAACTGGTCAAACGACTGTACACAAATGCCACGCCACCCTTCATCAAGTTAACATTAACAATATCAAGTTTTCTCAAGCTGCATCCTAGTTTTGCCACACAAGTGGGGCTAGGTAGCCAGCCGTAGCCCCAGAAAAATATGGCCAATCCACTCTTGGTCATATTAATCTGGGGCTAGGTCAGCCGGTCGGTGCGGTGTTTCTTTTCTGGAAATTCTGGTCGATGCGTCACTCGTTAAACGATGGATGGCCCAAGCCTGGGCCATTATCATTCGTACTCCTAGAACTATGAGGTTCATTCCGCTATCGTCTCCATTACCCTCATAGAGTGACATGTACAAAATCCTATTCGAAACTTTTTACCCCTCACGTTTCTGCACCTACAGTTAATTTCCCAAACCGGATCACGCCAAAATTAGGCTCTATGTGTTCCTTATACTCTCATCGAGGTCGGGTTGGGTCCAGAAAATCCACTCCGCAAAACAAAAGTTGCAAAAAGTGATAAATTCTCACCGTTTTCAGAATCCTCGCCTTCCGTTAACAAAATGGCCGCCGTTGAAATTTTTGAGCTGGTAATGCTGCGTGCTACGCTGGTAACAAACCCAACGGTTCACGTATACAATCATAGGCGCAATGCTGGTCCACAACAACCAATGTTCTGTATACGTGAATCGTTGATAATCGTTACCATCGTAGCGCGCAGCATTACCAGGAGGAAAATTTCAACGGCGGCCATTTTGTTAACGGAAGGCGAGGATTCTGAAAACGGTGAGAATTTATCACTTTTTGCAACTTTTGTTTTGCGGAGTGGATTTTCTGGACCCAACCCGACCTCGATGAGAGTATAAGGAACACATAGAGCCTAATTTTGGCGTGATCCGGTTTGGGAAATTAACTGTAGGTGCAGAAACGTGAGGGGAAAAAAGTTTCGAATAGGATTTTGTACATGTCACTCTATGAGGGTAATGGAGACGATAGCGGAATGAACCTCATAGTTCTAGCTAGGAGTACATCATTCGTATCTTATTCTTACAAGTTACAGTCCAAAAACAAGTTAGGTTAGGTTAGGGATTTGGCCAAATTACCACACACAAATTTATAACAACTTACCATGCTTAGTGGCTGCAGTTGGTGGTCCCAAAGTAAAAGAATAACTTTTGAAGTCAAAATAAATTTGCTTTCTGTCACTGTACTGTCAGTGTCACTACTTTGTCAGTCGAAGACATTTTATACAATAACAAAATTTGGTCACTGGAGGGCGCTCTCTGATTGGCAGGTTCAGAGCCGTATATTGGGACCCCTGGGCTCGATTTCACAAAGAGTTAAGATTGATCGTAACTGCAAATCCATCGCAGTTGCTTAGCAAAGAGTGATGTCACAATTCAAATCACTATGGTTATTCTGATAACTCATCTTAAGATGAATCTTAGTGCTTTGTGAAATCGACCCCTGGGCAGGTTAATTTTTGTACCGGGGGGGGGGGGGGGGGGGGGGGGGGGGGGGGTGGGGGGGCTTGGCTTCAATCCAGTGCTCCCCATCCTACTTGAGCCGGATAGCGGGCAAGGCTCATTTTTACTGTTAAAAGGAGGAGGTGGCCCCTAAAAAGGAAGCGGGCGGGGACGCTAAACATGTTTTTGGTTTTTTTTTGGCCTTAGCATAATACGGGACAGAAAGACAATGACGACACCTTGAAACCCGTGTGGATTTTGTTTTTACACTATACATCTTGGGGTATACCCTCCCTCCCAAATTCAGGCAAAACAGTGGGGAAAACTTGAGCACAATTCAAGGAGAACAAAAACTGTGGGGAAAAAAAGCTAAACATATTTGTTTCGTGTATGTGTAGGCCCTATTGATTTTCGGGCAAATGATCAACCCCTTTGCCCCCCCCCCCCCTAACAAGAGTCTTCATGCGCACATGCCACGCCCCTCTTCATGAAGTTTTAAACAACACATCAAGTTTTCATAAGAGCTGAGCTTCCTACTTGCCATATCTGTTTTAAGGTTTTTAAAATTGTTGTTGCAGTTTTCATTTAGGCCCATTTTAATTTTTTACGGGCAGGCTGAACCTTTTGGTTACAGGATCGAAAACATTAATTTCCTCCTCGGCCCTTCCCTCTTCCCCTGTTTTTTGTCCTTGTACTTGTGTATAGATAGTTCCCAGTAGACGCCATCTTTACGGGCAAATCGCATTTTGGCATGTAGGCGCGTCAAGCGCTCTAATTATTAACGCAGCCGCGTTGTTCACTAATAACCAATCACGCAATGAGTTTTGTGAAATGTGCGCGTGCTGCACGCCGTTCTCACGCGTAACGCGGGACTGTGTGTTCCAAACTGCCCGTAAAGATGGCCGATTTACGTCATACTGCAACCTATCTATTGTATTTTATTTGTTTGTAGTGGAGAAGAATATAAGAATAATGTTATGCAATATTTCAAGCCAATAGCCCCCCCCCCCCCCCCCCAAAGTGCCTTACAACGTTAGCTCATCATGGTCCTTGCTCTATGATGAAACCATCTCCACTCCTTACAGGAGTATGCCGTACGAGAGAAGAGATTCTGTACCAGTATAATTATTCTAAAGGTTCGTCTGATAGCGCCCTCTTTGAATTAACTTCGGGCCTTCAGCCCATGTTAGTTAAACTCACGGGGGAAACACACGTCGGTGACAAAAAACCACGACACCGGCAGCCAAATGGGAACACTGCAGGTGTCATATCAACAATCTCTACTCCTGGGTGGAGAGAAGCAATTATAGTTATGTGGTTTGCTTGGTAATAATACTATACCAGTAATATGGCCGATCATGAAGAAGACAATGGCAACGAAGATACACAGCATAACTACCATGACGGTAATGACAGTTCGTCTCGAAGGATGGCAGTCATTGTATGTGATGCCAATATCTCTATATTCCATGTCGGGCTGGTGAAACTTAACCTTTTGGTCGTCATCGTGAACAAAGGCAAGATTGTCACACCCCCCCTTTGAATTCTGGAAGAAAGAAAAATCATCCGTCATAACACAGAGAAGCAGTGAAATGCCATCCACCCCGAAAAGTATGTCCATGACTCCGCTCTTACCGCCATTTTGAAACCCTCCCATGACCCACATAAATTCATCTCCATCAAGTCCCTCCAAATACCCCAATGACGCCAGAGAGTGTCCCCCCTCAAAAAAAGGTAACACCCCCCTTAAAATCCTGTAAAGAATTCATGAGATTCCAAGCACACAATAAAGATACAATATGACGGGGTACACCATGTTACATATCGAACACCAAATGAGCCCACCCCATTTGAAATCTTGACCTTTTTTAATTGAAGTTTTAAAAACACCAGAATAAACTTGTTAGGTCTTTGAAAGCTTTTATGTACCGGTAGATTTACTACACCACAAAAACTGGGGTGTTAAAATTGACACCATGTTTGTTGTCACGTATAGATACATAAAAAAGAATCAAAATTTACACCATGGGGTGGACTAGTAATATCTGCCAACACGATTACATTGGTTTTTATATTAAAACACAGTATGATGTTAATTTGTATTCTTCTTCTGTTGTATCTATGTGACATCACCCACATGCGGACGATAATAGAATTGCTTTTACCGCCACGTCAGACTATCTTATAAAAACATAGTAAAATTACAACCGAATTTGATGAGATTGCACACGTTGGTTGTACTGTGTTTTATAGGATAGTTTAAAAGTGATGCGAAAACTTGTCAATGGTTTTGGTGTCTTCGTAAACCTCACTAGACAGAGAGAGAGAGAGTAAATCTATTTGTTTTCTTTGATGATAGGCACTAACAAAAAAGTGCCAGAACATTTCAACACCATCTGAAAATACGAATTCGTTAACAATTTATCATAACTTCCCGTCACCCTTTTCTGGGTTGCTTCAATAAACAAGAGCTCGCGTACGGTAACTCAACGCCAAACAAACACCCCGTGACAAAAAGTTGAAGCAATAAACTTTACTTTTCGTGGACCAAAGGTTAGTGATTGATGATTATTAGGGATTATAATATTGCATTGGGTTGTCAATTATCTGATATTTGGGTGATGTGTGAAGCGAAAGAGTCTGCAAAGTTTGTACAATAACTGTTCAATACGAACCACCCATACCGGAAGACATTATAACCCCTGGGTCAGAAAAGACCCAGATCCCCGGGGGGCTGATGCATTCTGGGTCAGAGTGACCCGGAAGCTATAGTTAAAGGATGGGATTTTTTAAAGCTAGGATTCTATGTCAGTTTGACCCAGCCGTGTCATTTCGACACGATTAAAGGGTCTGTATACGTTTGGTAATGACTGAAAATTAATGGCTATAAAAACTTACTTGGTAAGAAGTACAGTAGCTTTGAATAGTATAATGCATTTTGAGAAACTTTTCACTTCGAAGTACTGCGGTTATGGACAAATATATCAATTTTTATCCCCCAAAAATTTGAATCTGACGCTTCTCAGATTGTGTATTCCTATACAGGGAATTAATATTCTTCCTGCGTGGAAATATTCGCTCCCGTTTTTCGGTGATATCTCAAAAACGCGACCACCTTTTGAAGTGAAATTTTCACCGGTTAGTTTTATTGTATATAACTACATTTATATAGGATTAAAACAATCAAAAGGTTCCAAAAACCAAACGTATACAGAAAAAGACACTGAAGTCGGTCAGGTCCCCGGAACCCCGAACCGGGTAAATTTTGATCGGTAGTTTTTAGAGTGTATGCCGTACCTTTTTACGTCTTAAAACTGCACAATTTGTTTCATTTACACGGTATAAGCCATGTACGGAAAATGTTCAAATACGACCGCTGCCACTGTTTCATTGATAGTAAACTTTGTGCACCAATGCTCTATTCTAACTTCTGGGGCAATTTTATAGAACTGTTTTGAAGATGGTGCTTAACAATTTGCAGCTAGGCAAACATAAGCAGGAAACCATTCAGAACGGCTACATGTGACATGGTATTTTGCCTGCTTAACTTTATTCTGGTAAGCATCATTGTTTTGTGCTTAGTGTAAAGCCATATATTTGGTCATAAATATTGGCTTCAATTATTCACGACTTGCGCACTAGTCGTGAACTTTGTCATGAATATTTATTATCGTCAATATTCACGACTTGGAGTCCAAATCGTGAGTTTTTGCGTCAATATTCTTTATGACTTTAAGCACAAGTCGTGAATTTAGTCGAAAAAAGAGACACAAGTTGAGTTTGTCGCCAATGCAGCTGTCAATAAAATTCACGAATAGTGCACACGTCGTAAATAATGGCGTCAATGTTAATGACTTGTGCACAAATATATTGACGTCAATATTTATGCCTGATGTCCCGCCTGGTCCCACCATCAAGGGCGTCGATCGCTACTGAAAAGTAGGGGAGACGGGCGAGCAAGTCTTGACAAAACACATCTTACATTATTTGCACCCCACACCATTACTTTTACATTTAATTTCTGTGTTACACTTTTTGTTCCCTATTTTTTGTTTGACCAGGAGGCGAGTTACAGGGGGTGATATTTAACAATAACATCATCCGAAATGGTGTTTGGGCTTGGGTTTCCCTTATGTAAAACCGAGATTCTACCAAATACAAACATGCTTCGGGAGTCCGGCGTTTATCGTGTGTCAGCTTAAAGTTCTTCGAAAAAAACAAAATACTGCTTCTTCAACAAATCTTGTCATGGCCCAAACTGCTCCTATTTATTTTAATGGATTTTACTACATTTTGTGCGTTGTGCGGTTGTAAAAAAATCCAACACATTTGCACGTGCACGCACACACAGACATCCTTTGTGGAGGGATGTGTACCGTACATTATAGCATACACAAACGACGCATAACTTGAATGCTAACAAGGTATGTAAGCGGGATTTTGGCGTTCATGTCTTGGACGAAACTTGTCGTCTAGGCCTATTGTCTGTATTATAGAAACGGAAATAGACCCAAAATACCATTCTGCGCGTGGTCCATCAGAACAAAAGATGAAAATGAAGAAAACATTTCACCGTTAATTGTTCGCTATACTTTTATTTGAAAAAAAAATGTAATGAAATATTAAATCTAGAAAATGGTGTATATTTTTATATGTTGCATATTTCTAATGAACAGTCAATCAAAAAGTGGGGGCGGGGGGGGGGGGGGGGGGACATCTGATATGCTGTCCACCCCAGTCTAAAAAGTGAGGGGGACATGTCTCCCCCGTCCCCCACCCATCGACGCCCTTGGTACATGGTCGCAAACCAATGCACCTTCAAGGCTAAATCTCAGATATTTGTATCATTTGCTTAAATTGTTTTGGTCATGAGGAAACTCTAAAGTAAGAGTTCTGGGCGATGTGGCTTAGGAGTTACAGGTCATTGTACTTTGTACCTCACAGTTTTTAACTAAAACTTCAAACTTGTATACATCCAGTTTGAAATGCCAGACAAAGACAACTTTTCATACAAAAGTATGAATTTAAATTCAGAGCTAGTAAAAACACAACATTTAATTGGACCTTTCACATAGTTGTACTCTTTTTGTGTGCATGTACATTTGGTCGGGTTGGCAGTGGTATCTTGCCTCGCCTTCCACCTCTTGGACCCCGGTGCGTATCCCACTAGGGGCACTGTGGATTGGGTTTTCAGTCCCTGCCTGATTGCGTAGGTATTCCCTGGAATAATTCTCTGTGGTTTTCCTCCCACATCTAAAACTGAAACTTCCTTCTCTCCATGTTTTTTGTTACTAGTATAGTGATTAATTTAAAAAGATGATGAGCAGCGCCTGGAAGAGATCAGCTGAAAAACAATGACGATTGGCTTAGAAAAATGACTGCTCTGTGCAACCACTACTAAAGAATCATGTTTTTACAAATTGAGTCACTCTGAATTGCATACAGTTGACATGCCACAATATCAATGAGAGGAGACCAGTTGCTCTTTGACTTGATGCCTCTTTTGATCCCACGCTCTGCGTACGTCTCTAATACATAATGGATTAACCACAAATTCATATCCACCATGAGTTAATTACTGAGGCTCGCTAGACAATTTGCCTCAACAACTTCAAAATCCCTTCTTCACCATTTTGAGCCATTCGCATACCTTATATCAAAAAAGTACAGGAACATAAATAAACGCAACCCATTTTCCACCCACAGAGAATGCCTGAATATTATCTTTAATGCGTAGAGGTCTACTGAAATTGCGAGTTCACCGACGCTTAAATCCAAGCAGGCAAGCTGGTGTTGAGTTATGGCCGTCCCCAAGTGTCAGCCTACAGTGATGCCAAGAAAAAAACATGCAACGTGTGTTCTTTTTCCACCGTGTGAGGTTAAATAGTTCAACAAAAAACCACTTTTTACTCTAACATAATCTAACATATCTGCACGTTGGCACAGACAGACAAGAAACAGAGGATTACTGTTTCGCAAGGAAAAAATCGAAGTAAAGCATGTTACGAAAACGACGGGAGCCTGAAAGGGACATCAGAGAGAAAGAAAAACTAAGTCATATTTATTGTGACTTACACGTCATAATTATGACTAAGGAGAAGTCATGAATATATATATTTTTTTTCATTTTGTCTTGTTTCCCTATTCATTTGTATCAGATTGTTTGATTCATGCGCTTCGTAAATAATTGGTATTATAATTATGACCTATGAAGTTGTAAACCCCCAAATTGTGCAAGTCATATCTATATGACTTGTTCTAAGTCATATAACTAATATGGGATATATCTTATAAATATGACGTAGGCCTATGCTATAGTTCAAATTTTATGAGATGCAAGTCATGATTATGACTTGTATTAAGTCTTAAATATGAGATATTAAGTAATAATTATTACTTTCTTTTTTACCTCAATGTTCTTCAGGCTTCCATAATTAATAAGTATCTTCTCAAATCAATCAACTAGAGAAACAATAACGCAGTACAAAACAGGTGTATTTTGTAACAAGCAAAGCACGCCCACTTGTTTGCATAATTGTCAGTAAGCAATAGACCTTATGCATTGACGTCACCAAGCCGCCATCTTAGAGGTAAACTGATGATGAAACAATGGAAACGCGCTGATTTGTACGCGCGGCGCACAGGACTGGCCAATGAACATCTTCCTTTTGACCTCTAGGTGAGGGCGCCCTACTCAAATGACGTCATATGCATAAGGTCTATTGTTAATAAGGTATCAAATAAATATCACTAAGTAAATCCATTAGCTTTTTGAGATGTGGTGACTGGACACTATATTACGAGTGCACCGTTTGGTTTAGGTGTAATGCAGACAGGACAAATTTACCCAAACCTAGTGTCATAGTGTGTGTCCCCCATATCTCATATGTATTTGAATTTAGGCAGTTTAATTCAATCCAGTGTAGGATGTAGCCCTCATGAAAACGCCGTTCATGTTTATTCCTTGCTGTTCTTGTTCAGACTGTTCCTTCATACGATCTAATGTCATCCCTCCATCATCTTCTTCGTCATCCCTCCATCATCTTCTTCGTCTGCCTCTTCTCCTTTTCCCTGTCCTTGGTTGCCACAAGTCGTGTTGTCCATCTGCTGTCTGTTCTTTGGGCAGTGTGTCAAGCCCACCTCCATTTAGCCCGTTTTATTTTCCTTATGATGTCTGTTAATCCAGTTTCCATTCGTATTTGCATACATGTGACCCTGTCTCCGATTGAGATGTAAAGCATTGGTCTTTCCATTGCTCTTTGTGCTGTACAAAGTTTGTGCTATTATCTGCAGTCTTGTTAAAGTTTTTACCCCACGTCAATGATGGCAACTCCCAACGCGGCACAACTTCCTATTATTTCAACTTGTGTATGTGACCTTTATACACGTAGAGAGATTTTAAAGATTTTCAAGGTCAAATGTATTCTCCAATTATACAGTCTTCATGAAAGTGGGAGGGATTACAAGTCTCTACCCTCACGATAAAATGGTAGGCCTAATACTATTTTTATTTGATATGCCTACTCTTTCAGAGAAAATTGATAATCATTACGTCATCGGACACCAAAAACAAATGGGTCTGTACATTCCGAAGATGACTTTTGCGTCAGAAAAAGGTAAAACTCAATGCCGTTTTTATTGAATATCATCAAAATTCAGGAATGAACTGAAAGTTCTATGTAAAAAAAAATAAAACTCGGTGCTGATTTTATTGAATATCATTGAAATTTAGGAGTGAACTGAAATTCTCTGTACAAAAATATACAGACCATATTTTTAAAATGACGTTATCGAACGTTTTAGGATTTTGACAAGAAAAAACGCTTGAAGAGTATCGAACAGTGCATTAAACCATTTTAACTGAGGTGAGAAATTCTTCCATTTTCCTTTAAGACTCTGGAAAAACGAGTGCATCACAAATTTCAACTTTGTAGCCCCTCTTATAAAACAAAAACAAAATGTACTTATCTAATGGACTTATCTAAGACTAAATGGACGAAGTGCAGACGTGCCCTTAAGGGGCGAATACTGAAGAAAAGAAAACGAAAATAAAGAACGAGCAGAGGAAGGCAGAATCAATAAAGGGCTCAGTGTTCCACCGATCACCCCCGACCTCCTCAGAATGTGTGCAGGCTTGAATTTGTCAGTTTTGCATTTGTGGAAAAACAGAAAAAGATCAGTTATTTATTTATTCATTGTTTTTTTGTTTTTTTCATTTTCCTTTCTTCAAATCGTGCCCGGTCATGCTTCTTTAAATGTACAGGATTGGTGGATCTGACAAAATCGCAGACAGTGTTCATGTTTTGTGTGATCAACCATGGGTGCGTTTTCGCGGTCGTAAACCAATAACTGTTTCGGTCAATGGCCAGTGATTAACCAATGGCAAGTTCAACCGAAACAGTTATTGGTTACGACCGCGAAAACGCACCCCATGAAACAACAAACCTGTTAAAACTTGGGCTCCGGTTTGCGAGTCAGGAGAAAATAGTGAAAACTATAATGCCCAATTTCAGCGTGTCAACAGATTGTCCCCATAACGTACGATTTGGCTGTAACACTCCAAAATCAGCGGTTAGGTTTTCAGATGCAGTTTTCTTGAGTATGGCTTGTCATTTCAGCGGGAAATATTGCAACATCAAAAAATGGGTCTAGTAGTTAGTATGAACTTCAAAACTAAACATGTGTTGTAATCTCGGTTCTTACCTAAAAAGTAACAACGGCGAGTCCCGAGTCCGGTGTGCCTAGACGGCGATAGAGCGCTAATAAATAGACGTCTTCATTCAGGATTGGTGGACAACGGACTGCCGCATGGCCAGGCCGCAGGGTGCTGCCCAGCCACCGGTCACGCCCGATTGGTTTATTGCATAACATTTCAACTATAGGCAATAATCACCACACACGCAATTTTTTATCCTTACCGATCGTGTATAAAAATACTTTTAAAATATTCCTTTAATGCTTACACTCAGATTCAATAGTTAATCAAGATTGCATACGAATTGTACGAATGTACATCGTAAAATAATTAACAAAGTGAACAAACCAGTACATTTAAACATTTAAACACAATAGTTAATATTGCTAACAAATTATTAAGAGCAATACACAATGTTTTATAAGTCAGCAAAAAGTGCTAAATCATGCGCCTATTGACCCCCCCCCCCCCCCCCCCGATGTGTGAAAGGTGAGTTTTAAGATTGACCTTAAAGTTGTTCTACCAGAAAATATATTTGCAAAAAAGTGCAAAACTCAAATGTACATTTCAAACTTAACCTAGTGAAATCATGCGTAGCTTTGTGTGTTATTAATCTTTAACACGTGCTTAATTCTATAGCCGTAATCGAAATAAGAAATGACATGTTTAGTCTAAAAACAAACAAACTGTACTTCCTCGATCTTGACAGTATTTCAAACCCCGAGGTTGGGTGTGAGCTTTTAAAAATCAGTGAGTTCTTTTGTTTTTCAATAATTATCAAAAGTCCTTATCAGCACTGCACGGTTGTTTACAACCAAACTTAAATGTGCTGCATACGTTTAGTAATTAGAGCCTACTGATTGTGTTAATCCTATATAAATGTAGGTACATACAATAAAACTAACCTGTGAAAATTTCACTTCAAAAGGTGGTCGCGTTTTTGAGATATTACCGAAAAACCGGAGCGAATATTTCCACGCAGGAAGAATATTCCCCATAGGAATACACAGTCTGAGAAGCGTTTCTGACAGAAACGCTTCTCAGATTCAAATTTCGGGGAATAAAACGTGATATATTTTTTCATAACTGTAGTACTTCGAAGTTAAAAGTTTCTCAAAATTCATTATACTACCCAAAGCTGCTGTACTTCTTACCAAGTAAGTTTTTATTGCCATTAATTTTCAGAGTCATTATTAAACGTGTCCAGTGCCTTTAAGGACAACGTGTTTACATGTTGAAATTGTGTTTTTTCACTGTTTTCTCCTGACTCGCACAAAGGATCAAGCCGAGATTGTCAATTCAATTCAATTCCATATTGGTGAAAAATTAAGAGAAATAAACAAATTTAGAACAATGATTTACATCAAAGATAATCAAGAACTGATTGGAGAAAAAAAAAACAAGACAATGAAATGGATTAGGAGCAAACCAATATGGGGGCATTTTTAGACGTCAAAAGGAGGCTTGTATTGAAATGCCCACTGACGAATACAAACAGACACAATTTAGCCTAACAAACAAATCAAATATTAACAATTTGACTTCGAGAGGAATACGTTGAACGACCTCTTCCAAGTCGCATTTCAGTAATTTCCAGTAGTTTCATTATGTGTTTTTATATATGTTTATGTACCAAAGTTGTTCATACTTATGTTCAAATGTTCATGTTTTTTGTTTTGCATGGGAAGATTAGTTAACTGCGCCCTGAGCACCTTGAAAAAGATTCCTTTATTATTATTATTATTATTATTATTATAATAATAGCAATAATATATTAAACGTAATAACAATAAAAAGGACTAGAATGATTTATGCAGAATGACGAGAATATAATCATAATACAAATTAATGTTTTGCAACAAAGCAGAAATGCATAAAATAAAGACAATAATCTAAGCCGAGTATTGGGTCTAATGAAGTCCAACGAGAGCTCTACAACGATCTCGCAGCAAATTATCACACACCATTAATATGGGAAGTGTAAAAACACCTGTTTTGATGCTTTAAAAGCTTTCAACCCCTGAGATAAAAAACAGAGGAGTGCAACAGGTTTCGCAGAATGTGTTGAGTGACTGAACGTTCATTCAATAAAAAGTGAGATTTAAGATACATGTAGGTGTAAAACTAGTAGGGGAAATGGGAAGTTTCAAACTGGAAACCTAATGATTATGAGTGGATACCAGCAACAATCCTCAAGAGAAAATCTTTCGTACTTTTTTAATTCGTTGTTTATTTATTGACTTATTTACTTTCAATCATTTTTAACGAGAAAGAATCATTCATCGGCACAGATGGTCATTCGGGCATTCACATTATCAGATTAAACAAATCAAATTTAATTTGTCTGTTGTTTAGGTTGTTTGTTCGCGTGTGGGGTGTTTGTTTGTTTGTTTTCTTGTTTGTTGTTTTTGAGGGGTGCCGGGTAGCTTGTTTGTTTCTAAATTTGATTAATTGTTAATTGTCTAAAGACAATTTTAATTTGTTGTTTAGGTTGTTTGTTTGCTTGATTGCTTGTTTTCTTATGGGGTGTTGGGGTATGTGTTTGTTTGTTCTGGGGGTGTCTGTGTACTTGTTGTTGTGCAAAGTAAGTTTTTACTTCTATATATACATACTTTTATTTGCGTTTTTTAAATGAATACCAGTAAATGGAAGATATCTGCTGTTGGGTATCGAATAAATAAATACAATAATCAAATCATAAACGGGCATTCCTGTGAGGAAAAAGCAAGGAGACAATAAAACTACTGAACTACATGCAAACAGTAAACCTATTAACAAAGACTATTGGTTTGTTGGGTGTAAATTGTGTACATATTGCTTAAGCAGCTCTTTGAACTGGGCCCTGATTGTGGGGTCTAGGAATGAAAGCCATGGTTCAACCATTGAGGAAACACTGCCTTACCTCATGTTCGTCTTCCAAGAACACTGGCACGTCATCAAGACGAGTCGGGTTCGACTCCGATGTCACTGCGCCGTTCATCGCACCGTCACACCCCACTGGATCACGACCAGGTGGGATCTGCTCAGGCGGCGTTTCCGGGGGATTCGCAATCATCTTCATTGGGATGGTAACTTGTTGACCATCGTGAATGTTCTCAATATTGCTTTCATTTGAGACTTCCATGTTGTTGAGACAGTCTATCGTTAAAATTGCTCTTTTCTCTAAAATGTGAAAACTACCCCACGAAGGTTCGTAAATCAGCTCGAGTTGAAGTGGTGACACCTCGACCGTTAGTTCCAGTCATCAACTAGCTCGGCTCAGTATTGGTACTGTCTGTGATACGTTTACGACATCGTACTGCATTATTCTGTCAACAGGTTCGCGGGAATCCAACTTCTGAGCCAAGTGCTATTGGGTCACCTTTTAGGAAGCGTTTTGAAGTTGTCCGCTAACGTAATGCGCATGCCCTGCTCTAAGTCATCCGCACTGTCGCAGCTGAATAAAAAAAGGGTGAATTATGTGACGTTTCTTTCGACTATTTTAATGTCAATTTTGCCTGCAGAGGGCGTCACGAAAGTTAACGACTTGACATGGTCCCTCTTGTAAAATGAATGTTGGTATTATACACCAGCTTGAACGAAAACGGCAACAATTAAGTTAACCATGCTACACTGAGATGTGAAATTACAATATTTCTGTTCTCCAATAATGTGTGAAATTCTTTTTAAAAAATTCAACCAATAAGGAAAATTGAGTTCACATGAGATTAAATAGATTTTAATTTTCAAAAACCCCAATAATTTTGAACACCTTTCTCCGGTGCTTTTCAGAAAGATTAGCGAAAAACCCCATTACATCATCACTCATATTACGTCAATTATGAGAGCTCCATTTTGTATAGCCGCTTTGTTTCAAAATGGAGGTATAACAAAGCAACATCCCACAAATGACTTCAAAATATTGTCATTTTCACGCATGCCGCCAACGGCAGAAGTGTAGTTAGTTTTCCAAAATCTAGAGGTTGGAGACTAATTTTTCTTTCGATCGATAACTACGAAAACGTCTGAGGTGTAAAAAATATCAAATTTAGAATGAAACGACAAACAGATTATAGGCCTATAAACAAGTTTATCTAGCGTTCCCGTTAACATTTGCTCGGTTTAAAGCTACCAATAAGTTAGACATTAGTTTGAATGTCTTCTTTATTACAAGTGAATGTTACTCTGTCATGTCAACGGCACTCAACATTGACGGATGAGTAAAGGAACACAATACAAATGCACAACTACAGTGATTTGTACATGTATTTGATTTTTTTTATTGATAACATCAGTACGGGAAAGTTGATAATCAAAGGGGGGCGCTCAAAGGCAAAGTATAACTTTGGGTTTTGAAACGGCTCGATTGTTTTAATCCTTTAGATGTATACACAATAAAACTAACCTGTGAAAACTTCATTTCAAAAGGTGCTAACGTTTTTGAGATATTGTCGAAAATCTGGAGCGGTTATGTCCACTGAAGAAAAATCTATAATTGGTCTACACAATCTGAGAAACGCCTTCATGCTATAGCGTTTTTGAGATACTGTTGAAAATTTGGAGCAGTTATGTCCACACAGGAAGAATAATCCGTAATGGGAATACACAATCTGAGAAACGTTTCATGCGGAAACGTTTCTCAGATTCAAATGTTTTTGAATCCCTATCTCTAAAAAAACCCACATTCCTTTGAAGGGAATCGCCTCTCAAAATATTATTCATCAACAGCTGCAGTGCTTCTACCAAGTAGGTTTTTATGGTCATTCATTTTTGGAGTAATTACCAAAGATGTACCCATTGCCTCCCTTTAAAGGGTCTGTATGGTACTGCGCTGCCTAGCGACGGGTTTAAGCGATTTGCAAAGTGAAAGTCCAATAACTCGCGACTGATCAAATGATCGCCGTGTAGCCCAAAACTTATACCAGTCGCTAGGCAGCGCAGTACCACCCAGGTACACCGCAGTAATGGAGGCATATCTGCTGCCACCAAGAGTTCAAGATCGGTGAAGGATTGCTGTATAGGGAATATTCTTCCTGCATGGAAATATTCGCTCCGGTTTTTCGGTGATATCTCAAAAACGCGACCACCTTTTGAAGTGAAATTGTCACAGGCTAGTTTTATTGTATATCCCTACATTTAAATTGGGTTAACACAGTCAGTAGGCTCCAATGACCAACGTATACAGCACCTTTAAAGATGTAGTGATGTTAGCACACACCGAATACCCCACGGTCCCATTACAATGCATACATACCATCGTCAGCCAATGATTTACAGCGTCGCTCGCCAGAAATAATTGCTTCGCAAATGCATCGCATGCAAAACTGAGCGGCAATCATTCAAAAACATTCAAAAACATTGCCTGGCACTGGTAGCCTTTTGCAAAATGTGTTTACGGTGTATAATAGGCCCTATTGTTTCCCGGAATAATTAAAGGGCTCTGGATGCTTCGGCACCCTGACCTACTTATTTCATAACATGCATTTCTGTTTCGTTTTATACGCTCAACCATTCATGGTATTCGTATAAACATGATTATTGTATGGAGGTATAAATACTTGATAATACTAAATATAAAATGTATGTGATCTGTCGACTCGTGGTCGGTGTCCTTCGGGGTGCGCCACCGAGTCGTCCATTCAGTTCAACTGGGTAGTAAAATGATGTTCCTTCGGTAAAACGAAATGTGTGCTTAAAATAAAACACTAAAGCCCAAGTTGGAGAATTAATGAGAACAAGCGTTTCCCTTTAGCGGGGCGCTACGGCGGCCAACCCGTCCATAACAGCTCAAAGTACTTTTGCCACCAGAACGATGCTTTAGCGAGCTCATTTCACACCCGTGGTGTTTTTGATTCAATAGAGTTCTTCAATTGGGACTTATAAAACATTGTAAATAACTATGGACGACTCCTTTAATCTGTCAGAAATGTTGATCCCGCCTTTTTGGGGTAATGCAAACTTGACAACTTTCACATACTATCTGACATGACCCACTAGTCGATCTATGTTCTGCGTATTATTTTTGTATGCAATTTTATTAGTCTCTAGGGCTTTTTCATGTATCGTAGTTTTGCTTCCTTGCCGATCCATGTTTTCAACTGAAAATGTTTATAGCTTAGTTTGACCTTTGACTCGCGCACCTGTCAAATTGAACCCCAATAATGGGCACACCCTGTGGGACACCTCACATTATTAACCTGTCTACAACACTGTATTTGACGTCTATGGTTACACAACCGCGGTGTATTTGCCAAGGAAGCGCCTCGAAGTCAATTGCTCATGAGAGAACAGCGTCCGCAGCGGCTGCTGATGATTCGATCACTTAATCCTGTGTTCATGCAAGTACCAGTCCTCCAGAGAAATATTCCGACTGAAATACTGTCAATGTATACAGAGAGATAGCACTTGAAAACCTCAAAATCACTGTAAATGCATATAACTTTACAATTCGATAAAGAGAAAAGCATTACAGCCCGCGTAAAGGATCGAACTTCACATTCCTGACAAAACGTAAACAATGCTGTTCACACTTGGACGGGAACCCAAAAAATTTATGACACTGATTGGTCGCAAGATGTTTTGATTGAGATCGAGGAATTCAATACAATAAAGTGAAACAAATTGCGGGTGTTGTATTGATCCTACGCGAAGTAGGTTGATAACAAGCAAACTAATTTCAACCGAAACTAGGCCTAAAGGTTCACGTGCATTGTAATTTTTCGAAATACAAATAAAAATAACAAATACAATAATCAACTTCAAATATAGCCATCCATCTTTATGGATGTTGAACTGAAACGAAAACATCGGCGTCGGCAACGACGCCAACATCAACACCAGCAACATGTCAAACAGATAATTCTTTGAGGTTTTCTAGTCTTTGCAAATGTCAAGTCAAAACAGTTATCATCTTGTTCATAAACTAGCCTAAATTCTCAAAAACCACTCGCTAAACGCAGTTCCTGAGGGCATTTGGTAATCATTGACAGGTGCCCCTTTAAGGGGCGTGTTTTGGCGACCATGACCGGGCAACAAGTTTTCTGACGTGATATTCACGGACCGAAACAATTTCCGAGAGCTACGCGAAAACGGCTCGGAAACCAGAAACAGTTCATGACGTAGGTACATCTCTTGAACTTTCACGTTCTTAAAATATACAACCTTCATTTTATTTTCAAGTAATGGAACTTAGTCTTTGTAATGTTATCAACATTATTTAATTTTTTTGCTTCAGGGTATTTTTTATTACTATGCTTCATTCTTCTATATTTTTAAAAGAATTCCATTGACTTTTCCCCGATAGTTTTTAGAGTCCGCCATCTTGAAACCAAGCCTAACCGATCCAACAAGTCGGTTACGGTTTGGTCGGAACAGCCGCGTCACCGCGGTTCAACCGAACACGCGAAAACGCTCAACCAATGACCAAGGCTCAAACATGTTTCTGGTTTTGGGGTCGCCAAAACGCACCCCAGGTCTTCCCCCAACATTTCAAAAACGTCATCATCACCTTCTCTACACAGGTACCTCCAGACATATACAGGTACTAGTGTTGTTCTCTTTTGAGGCTCTCTTGGTTTTACCACCAGATATATAAAATAATAATAATAATGACAATAAATTGAGTTTAAAGTTAGAGTGATATTTCAGTAGAAAACCAGAGAATTGAAAACAAAAATTAATAACACTGCTGCTTCACCGCCATTTATATTATAAGCCACCTATAGTTAATAACTGAATACATGACATGTATAGACCTTATGCATTGACGTCACCAAGCCGCCATCTTAGAGGTAAACTGATGATGAAACAATGGAAACGCGCTGATTTGTACGCGTGGCGCACAAGACTGGCCAATGAGCATCTTCCTTTTGACCTCTAGGTGAGGGCGCCCTACTCAAATGACGTCATATGCATAAGGTCTATTGAACACCATTTAATGATACCACTTTATAAAATACTTATGAAATCCGCCGTTATACCTTATTTTGAGTTAAAAAGCTCAACAAAATGTAAACAATAAAATCTATTCATATATACATGATATCGTATTCTACTTAAACTATTATTTTTTTTTAAAATATATTGTTATAGGCAAGCGCTTACAATTAGTACTGTTCAAATATTAAAAACTTTATACATGCTGGTCAAAAATATCAACACTTTTGAGGAGTCACCTTGTATGATATATTTCAGGTATTTGAGTTAAACCACCAGCTGTGATATGTGTTTGTCTTGTGTTGGCTCACATGTACTATTTACAATACATGGTGTGTGGCAGATTTTTGACAGATATTGATGAAACAAATTGACTTCAGGATTCGGAACGCCAGGACACCTCCATGCTAAGAGTGGATCCAAAGATATTTTGGTGGAAAGGGCAGCAAGTTAATTTCGACATTGTTCGACAATTAATTTCGACATTGTGCGACTTTAATAAATGTTGATGCTGGGGAGAGGCACCCATTTGTACATGATCTGCCACATTTTGGAATGGGTTCAATTCAGCAGACTGAGTGACAAGACCTCAACCTAACCAGGTTATGTTACAGGTCAAGCTTTGTTACTGACAGGCTATGTTACTGACAGGCTATGTTACTGCCAGGCAAAGGTTACTGCCAGGCTAGGTTACTACCACAGGCTAGGTTAATGCCAGGCTATGTTAATACCAGGCTATGTTACTGCCAGGT
Source organism: Leptasterias polaris (assembly GCA_037783415.1). Classification (NCBI taxonomy): domain Eukaryota; kingdom Metazoa; phylum Echinodermata; class Asteroidea; order Forcipulatida; family Asteriidae; genus Leptasterias; species Leptasterias polaris. Next base: position 4,636,386 of record JAZGTN010000004.1, on the reverse strand, counting down.
TAAGTGACTGCCAGGTTAAGTGACTGCCAGGTTATGTCACTGCCAGGCTATGTCACTGCCAGGCTATGTCACTGCCAGGCTATGTCACTGACAGGCTCTGTTACTGCTTGGCTATGTTACTGCCAGGCTCTAATGTATGTTACTGCCAGGATATGTTACTGCCAGGCTATGTCACTTCCAGGCTATGTCACTGACAGGCTCTGTTACTGCTTGGCTATGTTACTGCCAGGCTCTGTTACAGCCAGGTTAAGTGACTGCCAGGCTATATTTCTGCCAGGTTATATTACTGCCAGGCTATGTTACTGCCATGTTAAGTGACTGCCAGGCTATGTTACTGCCAGGCTCTGTTACTGTCATGTTAAGTGACTGCCAGGCTATGTTACTGGCAGGCTATGCATTGTTGTTGCCAGGCTATGTTACTGCCAGGCTATGTTACTGTCAGGCTCTGTTACAGCCAGACGGTTAAGTGACTACCAGGCTCTGTTACAGCTAGGCTATGTTACTGCCAGGCTATGTCACTTCCAGGCTATGTCACTGCCAGGCTATGTTACTGCTTGGCTATGTTACTGCCAGGCTCTAATGTATGTTACTGCCGGGCTATGTTACTGCCAGGTTATATTACTGCCAGGCTCTGTTACTGCCAGGCTCTGTTACTGCCAGGCTAAGTGACTGCCAGGCTATGTTACTGCCAGGCTAAGTGACTGCCAGGCTAAGTGACTGCCAGGCTATGTTACTGCCAGGCTTAGTGACTGCCAGGCTTAGTGACTGCCAGGCTATGTCACTGCAAGGCTATTTCACTGCAAGACTATTTCACTGCAAGGCTAAGTGACTGCTAGTCCATGTTACTGCCAGGCTATGTCACTGCCTAGCTATGTCACTGCCAGGCTAAGTGACTGCAAGGCTAAGTGACTGCAAGTCTATGTTACTGCCAGGCTATGTCACTGCCAGGCTATGTCACTGCCAGGCTATGTTACTGCAAGGCTAAGTGACTGCCAGTCTACACTACCAGGCTAAGTGACCGCCAGTCTACACTGCCAGGCTATGTGGTTGCCAGGCTATGTTACTGCCTGGCTATGTTACTCCAGCGTCGGGGCACAGACCAACCCTTAATACCAAGTATGTGCAAGTGCTTGCGGCACCACCATTGCTGGCAGCACAAATTTTTGTACACGCATGTCTTACGGAAAATACGACACAGATTTATCGTCTGTTGTGCCGGCCGGCCAGCCAGCCGACCAGGCTCAGATGAAGAAATGTGCATATCAGCGTATAATAATAGTATTCAAATAAGTATTCTGGCCAGCCGGGCACAGCTTGGTGCTGATTAAGAGTGCTGACAGGCTTGAAGGGTGGATATTTTTAATATTTGGCTATTAAAATGATTGGCAATTAAAATATAAATATGGAGTTGGCCTAAAAAATAAATGTTTGCTTAAGAAATAGCCTCAACCACTAACTTGTCTGCAGCTGAAGCTCGACCACTAATTTGTTCAGCGGTGAAGTGTCAAGAGAAGACCTAACGCATTTTAAACCTATAGGGTGTCGTGGCCGAGTGATTTAGATCATTGGATTCAAGTTCTGGTGGTTTAGTCATCGGGGTGTGGGTTCGAGTCCCAGTCATGACACTTGTGTCCTTGAGCAAGAAACTTTGCTATAATTGCTTCTCTTCACCCAGGGGTATAAATGGGTACCTGCGAGGGCAGAGGTTGATATTGTGTTTGAAAAAGCCTTCGGAGCACCATCACAGCAGCCCAGGCTGTATACTCCCCAGGGAGCTGAGAAAGATTAAAGGATTGTTATTGGCCCAATGACCAGGACACTAATGTAAAGCGCATTGATATGTTATTGTAAAATGCTTTATGTAAGAACTAGTTATTATTATTTTTATTATTAACCCTTCTACTGTCTGACCATTCAATATCATCCACTGTGGTTTTGAATAGATAAACTATGCCAGCCTGCAATGTAATATCATGTGGTAAATACATCTACACAGTACACACATGTTATGTGCACAGTTGTGCCATCATACACAACCAGTGCAGTTGAATGGTTTCAAATGGTTGGTCAACTCACTGGAAAATGTTACCAAGAGTAGGAGGGTTAATATATACAAATGGAGGTACATGTAGTACTAACAAAAACTAGACAATTCTTTTAAAGTACTGCTTTACAAAAAAATGAAGTCTGTATGGCCAGAAGTTACTGACTGCGGGATCGTCAGTACACACACAATGATAGCATCATACCAAAACCTAACAACACATTTTGCCACGGCTTAATACACCGATCCATTAAGCCCCGCCCATTTCTCATTGACCAATCACAACCGCGAAATCTGATCACCATTTGAGCCGTTTGGTGATCTTTGCACTAATGGTGATCGGGTTTCGCGGCTGTGATTGGTCAACTCGTAAGGAGGCGGGGCTTAATGGATCGATCTATTACATCGTCACAAGGTAAAACAGGTCGTAAAACAGGTCGTACAAATGCAAATTTTTTGTACTTGATTAGTCATTGTGTAAATGAATAACTATTAAAGTCCTCCAAGCAAACGCCAGTAAGCAGCTATCTGTGATTATAGCAGCTGATTATATGAATAAATTATTGAGGGCAAATTTACATACATGTATCCTTAGATCCCCCACACCATTTTTTGCAAATTTCTATCAAAGAATAGTAAAAAAAAAACATAAGACCGAAGGAGTACATTTTATCAACGCTGTCGTCTTGACTAACTCGTTACGTAGTTTCGTTGCATACGCGTATGTACATGTATCGTCCTACAGACTCCATGCGTGAACAATCGGGCAACTGGGATAGTACATGAAAAACTACAGACTGTGTGTGGAGTATCGGGCAATACTGGGTAGTATCGGAAAATGATAGACTTGGTGCACAGACTATTGGGCAATAGGATGGCACAAGACAGCCTTACAATTAAAAGTATACAGTCTTTCTAACTTACTTGGTAAGAGGATGAGACTGATCGATCCTCCCAATCTTGTGGACGTTCCTCTGGATGAACCTACTCTTGGGTTTGAGGTTGAAACTCCCCCTGGGGAGGAGGTTGAAACTGCACCTGGGAAGATTGTTGAAACTGTTCCTGGGGAAGAGGTGGAAACACATGCCCCTGGGGAGGGGGTTGAAACTGTCCCTGGGGAGGGGGAAGAGGTTGAAACTGTCCCTGGGGTTGGTAAGAGGGTGCGGCAGGCTGCAGAACAAACTGGTTAGGATAAGCCACAGTAGCTGCAAGGGAAACAATGGTTCGAAATAGTACTTGAGTTAAAAACCAATCTCACATGTCACTATATGTTACCAAGACGTGTCAGGGCTGAGCGGTCAAGCGCACTGGACTCAAGCTTTGGTTTTATGATCAGCAGATTGTGGGTTCAAGTCTCGGTCTAGTCTTGGTGCATGACGTTGTTGTTCATTATCACGCAACTATTGCGATTTAGCGCCCCCCGCACATATATGACTATCGAACAATAGCGGGTGCTGTTGGGAAACTTCCAGATCACCACCACACATCGCACCTCATTGCTGATGGATTCACTGCTTCCAGAAGACGCCCTTTATCGGTGGAATAGTCGTGACGTGTATAGTGTTGTTGAGTGCATGTATAGGCCCTACGGTTTTACTAACTCAACAAGAACGTCTTGCACCAAGACTAGTCCCGGTCGTGACACTTGTGTCCTTAAGCAAGACCCCTATTGCTTAATCCATCGGATGGGATGTAAAGCCTTACATGTAGGTCATGTGTGTTGTGTAATGCACCTAAAAGAACCCAGTTACACGAGAAGGGGTTTCCCCTGGTGTTTCTGGCAGTGGCTGCTGAATACCCTGCAGCACCTTGTAAACCACTAGAAGGTACTACATAAATGGGTCTCACATGAACATAATAATAACTAGACTTAAATTTTTGTTACACAACAAAAACAAGGTGTTCGGCATGACGTTCAAATATGGGATGTTACTCATTGTCAGCTTGAATACATCAATTTGGTTTTAAGCTTGACCAAGCAATTGTAATACTGAGTATACAAATCTGGTAAAACTGCAACTTTAAGTCGAAGTCATGTTACAATTGATGACGTCTTTTATCAGGAAAACAAGCGTTAAATGTAATATATCGCGGCTTGAGCTCAATCTTGCAATTTACTATAGGAGCACAAAAATAATGCTCCAGTACATAATATAATTAAATTGGGCCCCACGAGTGCAAAACACAACATTGCAAATTTATTGTAAATTTGCAACGTGGTTGTAGATCGTTGTTACGTTATACGCATGTTTTCTGCTAGTATTAATAAGCACACGACAATTCCTTTTGTCACCTTAGTGACGAAATGCCTTATATTCAGCGTACCCTGTCACCGATTAACGTTTTACAGCAAATCAAAGCAAATTGACCACGTCATTGACCACCATCATTGATGAAAAACAATGGAAAAGTGCACGCGTGTACGCGCTACGCACGACTCAAAGTGTGTCTTTGTTGGCCAACAAAAATGCTCACATTGGTGTTTGCGTAGACTAAAACGAGCCGATCTGTCACAGAGCAAGCCAATAATGCCACAAAGCGTGGTAAAAGCATGACCATAATTTGATATAGCACCACCAGCTTTAGCAAAAGTTTTAAAAAGCACACGATCGAAAGCATAGCATTTGATTGTTAACGAGGTTTGCATGGACGGCTGTTTTAGAGACTAACAAAGCGTATTGTCAAAAGCAGGTTGCGCGAACCTTGAACAGAGACTAGACCACAAGCATGTTTGATGGACTTTGAACCTTGCGGATGATTTGCTCAACGTATACACACACACTACGTGATAACAAAACAGTAAACTGGTTTAGTTCGCGTAGTGTGTGTGTAGCCCGTGGTTTGACAGCGGGTCAATAAATACCCGTAATAATTGGTCAATATTTCAAATATTTGTATAAAAAAAAGGAATGACGTCATCATGTTCTTTCTTTAGATTTACATAGTCAATATCACTGTCTTTCAACATGCCAAGTTTCAACTCAGTCGATCTTGTGGTTTTGTAAATACACGGCTTCAAAAAGTAAACCTTTAAGGCAATACCACGTGACACACGATGACGTCATCAATCTAAAACTTCACACATATGTTGTCTGCATGAAGGTCATTATGTATACCAATTTCGAAACGATTATCTGAAACTTCGCCACAGACATCTAGGAAAAGTGCATTTTTAATTGTTTTCAACCTGCCGCTAGAGGGCGCTCTTGACTTTTATGACGTCATTTGTCTTATTTTGTTAAACCAGACTCTTGCTCGACTATAACACCGTTAAAAAAAACTTCAAAAAGTGTGCCACTTTTAAATTACAAGGCACTTCCTGTTTCTTCCTGTTACGACCGGAAGTAGAGGTCATGTGAGGTCATGCACACGACAAAAAATAAAGACCTATATGACCTAAGTATGATCCCGCATAAAACAACCGCCGGTCTCTTAAGTGTGATTTGTTACAGATTTTCAAAGATTAATTAATTTTTTTCTAAAAACCTTGTAAATTGACACCTGATGACGTCATCATGACGTAAATGAAACGGTTTCGTCTCCTAATGGTTATCTAACTATGGTAGAAATTTCAAAATTATACGAGCTTGGGAAGTGTGCTTTTGTTAGCGGACAATCGCGGGGGATAAGAAGAAGAATAAGAAGTATTAACTAGACATAATTTTTTGTTGGAAACAAAAAAGAGGTGTTCGGTGTGACCTCGTGTTTCAAAGAAATGTTATAAACATGTCTGTGTATTAAATATTGATATACTTCTATAGAGTCTTTAGAATGGTGGTTCTAAAGATTTGACCAAACTTTTTGGATGTAACACATCCCAGTATGAGTACATGCAAAGTTTCCATTTGATCACCAAAGTTGTTCTGTACATATAGATCTTGTAAAACACTACCTTGGTGGTGACATAACATGAAAATCGATGACGTCTTGAAAACGTCACTCAACATTATATCCTTGTAGGACCTTCCAAGTCTCATGCAAAATGAAATTCGATTATAGCTTGCTTTGAACTGAAGATATGTAACAATTGGTCAAAATTTCAAAAATTTGTAAAAAAAAAAATGATGACGTCATCAAGTCGTCACTCTAGCTTTAAGTAGTCAATATCACTGTCTATCAACATGCCAAGTTTCAACTCAGTCAAACTTGTGGTTTTGTAGATACACAGCTTCAAAAAGTAAACCTTTAATGCGATACCACGTGACACATGATGACGTCATCAATCTAAAAATTCACACATATGTTGTCTGTATGAAGGTCATTATGTATACCAATTTTGAAACGATTATCATAAACTTCACCACAGACATCTAGTAAAAGTGTATTTTTAATTGTTTTTAACCTGCCGCTAGAGGGCGCTCTTGACTTTTATGACGTCACTTGTCTTATTTTTTTAAACCAGACTCTTGCTCGACTATAACACCGTTAAAAAAAACTTGTAAAAGTGTGCCACTTTTAAATTACAAGGCACTTCCGGTTTCTTCCTATTTCGACCGGAAGTAGAGGTCATGTGAGGTCACGCACACGATAAAAAATAAAGACCTATATGACCTAAGTATGATACCGCATAAAACAACCGCCGGTCTCCTAAGTGTGATTTGTTACAGAATTTCAAAGATTAATTAATTTTTTTCTAAAAACCTTGTAATTTGACACCTGATGACGTCATCATGACGTAAATGAAACGGTTTCGTCTCCTACTGGTTATCTAACTATGGTAAAAATTTCAAGTTTATATGAGCTTGGGAAGTGTGCTTTTGTTAGCGGACAAGCGGCGAAGAGAAGAAGATGAAGAAGTAAAAAAAAACGAACAATAACAAGAGGTCTTCGGACTTTTGTCCGAACACCTAAAAAGTAAGAAAAAAAACCGGAACAAAAACAAGAGGTGTTACGGGCTGTGTGCCCGAACACCTAATAATAATAATATGGATTTATATCGCGCTTTATCACACCCAAGGGCGTCTCAAAGCGCTCATTATTACCCCAGGTCACTGGGCCATTTATTTCATTCCTTAAACCATCTCAGCTCCCTGGGGAGTATACAGCCTGTGCTGCAATATATGCGCTACTAAGCTAAATCAATCACAAGAACCATCTCTGCCCTCACAGGTACCCATTTTACCCCTGGGTGGAGAGAAGCAATTATAGTTAAGTGTCTTGCTCAGGGACACAAGTGTCACGATCCCGGGACTCGAACCCACACTCTGCTGAACAGAAACAGAAGAGCTTGAGTTCGGTGCTCTTAACCACTCGGCCACGACACTCCACTGCTTATCCTGTTGAAAACAAACAATGAGCGCTTGATTTGCCCCAAGGGGTGTGATAAAGTGCTACTACTATATAAGAACCTAGAATTATTAATTAGACAAGACTTCAAGGCTGAAAATGGATGTTAACTGCCTCTCTTAGAGACTGTGACCTGCAATGAAGATTTGGCCTTGAGAAACCGCAGAGTGGTAGAGTTGGGCCATGTCCAATTAGCGGCCACAGCTACATAAGGCTAGACTGCCACTTCATTATGCATTGACGTATAGACGATGTGACCTCTGTTTACATTCAAACCGCCCTCTGTTGACAAGTCTGTTGTCCAAGTCATGTTCCGCCGGGCAAAAAGACGCGTAGTCATGGTAATATTGCGTGTACTTTCTAGCTAGCTGTCAAGTACACAAAGGTTTTACCCGGCGACATGCGCGCGCATCATGTTATGATTTTCAAATGACGTCAGAGGTCACATCGTCTATAGACTGTGCAAGTCTCGCGCGTATCGGAGCGAGAAAACACGTCAAGTGAAGAACATATTTTTTCGGAAATCAAATCATTGTTTTTAAATTAGATCTATGAAACAATCTGACCAACAAAAATACTCATTACAATTTGCATAAAATGAGTTTTAGCTTTCATAATAAACACACAATTCATTTGTTAGTTTTTGTTGAAACAAACTAAAAACTCTGGGACAAGGATGCTTATTTGATCTGAACTTTTTAGGAAACCCTTTTGTAAATCCATGCCTGAATACGTGCAACCACTAAAGCAGGTTTAAACGCAGACGCGCGATGATCGCACGGGTGTAGAATCATCGTGTGACGCAGTTTAAAGAGGACGCTGACGCCTCGACAATCGTAGACTACTGCAATGAAAAGGCTTAGCGTCTGGCAATTACAGCGTCTGGTGATTATCATCGCGCGACCAAAACAAATTTGGTGATCGGAGGTGGGCACAAATTTTTTGCAAGTAACCGGAAGCAGAGGTCAAGTTTAATTCTTGGGTTTTCTTCGTTGCATTGTTGAATTGATTTTACTTTCATATTTTTTATCACTTAGTACTACATTCCCAACAACATATTTAATTTTCATGGTCATAAAGTACGTTAAACTAAAATTATAGACGAAACAAAATCTTGCCAACGTAAAACTCCATATGGTTGGGACCACGATGGTCCCGGAAGTTCGCTTACGCGCGAGACTTGCAGAGTCTATAGGACATCCTTAGGAACACCTTTAGCAACAGTCGTAGCTGTAGCCACAGTAGCCAATTCGGATACGGCCTCAAGTCTTCTTTCTGTTATACAGTCTGCATGTCAATAAGCCATTTCATTGCGGAAAAGCTCCATTAAAGAATTTTCGAGTTTGGCCACAAAAACTCGGAAAGTAAACATCCTTTTCACCAATTTTAAATAGGTGTGTTTACATTGAATTAATTGGGTCACTAAATTTAAGGAATGAGCAGTTAATTTGCCTGGGGCAGTCAGCAGCCTGACTGGTTTGTGCATGATCCAGTTCAGTCCACCGTTTGGAAAAGGAATTACAATGGAGATAACAGGTGTGAGTTGTCAGACGAAAAGGATGTTTAATTTCAGCCTCTTTCTTTAATGGAGCTTTCCCGTAATGTGCAATAGTAGATTTGAATAATGTCTGGTACAATGACTTGCTCAGTCACAAGGTTACTGCTTTAGTTTGAATTCCTATAACTACATGTATAGATATATGCTGTGTCACATGATTCAGAATGTAGCTATTGTGTCGTTACCTCAGAGAGAACACCAATACACAGTTTTGAATGAATGTGTATGGCACAATGGTACCAGGGTTTGTTCACAAATTATCACACACAAAACTATTCAATAACACATGCCATCTTGTAATGTAACCCTGATGTGCTGAACAGCTGTTGCTATAACTTCCAAACCAGCACTCCACAGCAACAAAGTTTAGGTAACACTTCATTGTTTCCCACTATGCAAAGGTTTAGTGTGCCATTGTGCATTACTGGGACAAGGCTGGCCTGATGGTTCACTGCGCCAACAGAGACAACTGCCTCCGTTGCCCCCCGGTCATAACCTTGGTGCCCCTTGATATGCTCCAATAGAAATTTACAATTTCCTTATGCCCTCTACAAAGGAGAAAAACACCTTGGTGCCCTTGCCCTATCATGATCGAAACATCGGGACCTGGAAAGCCAATGAGCCCTGGCATAATTAATAAACTGGCCACTTACCAGTTGGGAAGTACACACCCTGCGGGGGCGCACCTATGATCATCTGCTGCGGGCAAGCTCGATAGGTCACCTGTTACAAGGAAAGATACCAAATATTTCATCTGCACATATAATAATAATAATAATCAGTTTTTATATAGCGCTTTTTCACACCCGAAGGGCGTCTCAAAGCGCTTCCAACATTATTACCCCTCACTGGGCCATTTTTATTTCATTCCTTAAACCATCTCAGCTCCCTGGGGAGTATACAGCCTGTGCAACAAATATGCGCTACTAGGCTAAATCAATCACAAGAACCATCTCTGCCCTCACAGGTACCCATTTTACCCCTGGGTGAAGAGAAGCAATTATAGTTAAGTGTCTTGCTCAGGAACACAAGTGTCACGACCGGGACTCGAACCCACACTCTGCTGAACAGAAACACTAGAGCTTGAGTTTGGTGTTCTTATCCGCTCGGCCACAACATGCCATATAGACCCATTGCACAATGCACAGCGCACTTACACGCACGTCTCCTGTCTGCTAATTTTGGAGTCAAAATGTGCACAAAAGGAAAAAAAAAAGCGGAAATGGTAGACGCGCATTGTGCGGAGGTGCGTACGGTCCATTCTTGCCTTTTTGGGAGTCAATTCCTTTTGTGCACATTTTGAACCCAAAGAGGCGGCCAGGAGACATGCTTTAAAATGTCTTTAAAGATCATCAACAACATCGACAAGAACTTTGTCATAAACTACTTCACAGTTCTTAATTGTCTACCCACATTGAAACCCTTACTTGTCATGTCATGGGAGAAACATGAGTAGGCACTCGCTATGATTCGAAGAACCTCAGCCGTGAGCCATGCAAGAGCCATGGCCGATAATCTGCCACTGGTATGCCGAAATCTCAGACTGTTCGAACCAGAGCTGTGTATTGAGAGAGTTGCATCATAGAGGGACCAGCTTTCTTTGGTCACATGGTTACTGGACGCCATTTACGGTCTAAATGGTGTGTCGTGGCCGAGCGGATAAGAACACTGAACCCAAGCTCTGGTGTTTCTAATCAGCAGAGTGTGGATTCGAGTCCCGGTCGTGACACTTGTGTCCCTGAGCAAGACACTTAACTATAATTGATTGGCTGCATATTGCGTCACAGCACCTTGTAAGCCATTACATGGTGCTATGTAAAGGAATAGGTCTCATACTTCAACACGTAACTCCACATACCTTGTAAGAAAAATACTGAGCGCTTTGAGACACCCATCGGGAGTAGATAAAGCGCTATATAAGAACGGCATATTATTATAAATGCAGCACAACCCAATGTGGCATCTAGTCTGGCACACTTTGTATCTCTCAATAAACGGCCCTGGCTAATTTACCTCCAAATGGGCCGAATAGTGGTGAACCAGTGTTGTACGCCACATTTGTACAACAACAGGACAATGGTCTGGAATCAAGGCTTAAACAATAACCCACGGAAAGGGATTTTACTTGGCTTGTTTTCCAGAATCTGATGTCACTTTTTGTACGGGTGACACAAAGCGTATCACACTGTCTGCTTCAACATGATACACATAAGTATAACAACGTCGGTCCTCCAGCTGTCATAAAAATTAGAAAAATCTAAAGTTGTTCTGGGCGTTAAAAAAACTTCCACCGTAGTTGGTCCAGAAAGAAAAAAATCTGATAATGTCATCGGACGTACAGTAATTAAAGACAAAGTATACCTTTGGTTTTTAGAAGCGTTCGATTGTTTTAATCTTATATAAATGTTGGTAAATACAATAAAACTAACCTGTGAAAATTTCATTTTCAAAACGTGGTCGCGATTTTGAGGTATCGCCAAAGCCAGAGCAAATATGTCCATGCAGGAAGAATAATTCCTAATAGGAATACACAATCTGATAAACATTTCAGACAGAAACATTTCTCAGATTCAAATTTGGGGGCATTAAAACTTATATATTTTTACATAACCACAATACTTTGAAGTGAAATGTTTCTCAAAATGCTTTATACTGTCAAAAGCTGCTGTAGACTTCTAACCAATAGGTTTTGATTGCCAATAATTCTACGAGTGGTATATAATTTTAAACAACATACAATATGAATAAGAAAATGAAATACATACCAAGGTATGAGGGCTACTGCTGTTGCTGTTATAGTGGAGACCACAACAGGTAAAGCTGGCGCCAACTACACAGATGACAAACTCTACAAGGCCAATCAGCAGGATGCACACATCAATACTAACACGTGCCCTCTGGAATGACAACATCATCATTATTAAAATGTCAGATAAAAAACCCATATAATTTAGTAGGGTTGAACAAGGAAAAATTTACTAAAGCGGGACTTGAATCAGCAACCTTCAGATTAACGTGCCGGTGCTCTGCAAACTGAGCTATCTAACGCCATGTTGGCAGTCTCCCTATTTGTTGATATCTTTTTTCGGGGGGCCAGTCAGAAGCCATTCAACCTGTTGCATCGCCATAAAGTGGTCCCTCTGCTGCTTCCTCCCAGTTTCAATCATAAAGGCTGGGATACCTGGCTATACGGCAGTTACATGTTGATTGAAAAAATAGGGAGACCGCCACCGTTAGGGCTATCATAGCTCAGTTGGTAGAGCGCCGGCATGTTAATCTGGAGGCTGCAGGCTCAAGTCCCACTCTAGTCAATTTTTCTTTGTTCAACCCTAAGTTATTTTCATAATAACCCATTTACGTTCCTTTGTGGTTTATTTCTTGATATTTGCAGTACTAGCCACTGCGGGAAAGCTCAAAGAAAGAGGCTGAAATTAAACATCCTTTTCGTCTGACAACCCACACCTGTTATCCCCATGTGATTCCTTTTCCAAACAGAAGACTTAATTGGATCATGCACAAACCAGTTGGACTGCTGACTGCCCCAGGCACATTAACTGCTCATCCATTAAGTTTAATGACCCAAGAAATAATGTAAACACACCTAATTGGTGAAAAGGATGTATACTTTCCAAGTTTTTGTGGCCAAACTCTGAATAATGGAGCTTTCCCGTAATGACAAACACTCTTTTCATTAAAAATAATAGTCAGGTTTTGTATCACGCTTCGTCTGTTTTTTAAGACAGGTATGCCAAGTTTTGGAATTATGAGTGTCATTCATGTAGAACCTTTTTGTAAGGATTTTATAAGGTCATGCAGCACAATCTCAAGCCAACTATATGTAAGCTAGAAACGCCAGGGCGAGCTCCTTCTTTTAATGATAAGTGTACCGAGTTCTTTTAAGTGCACAACACGACTCACGGTCTTGACACTTGTGTCCTTAATAAGCCATTTGCGAGTTACATTTGAATAATGTCTGGTACAATGACTTGTTTAGTCACAAGTTACCGCTTAAATTTGAATTCCTCAGACTATCGAGACAGTTGCTATGTCACATGATTAGGGGCAAGCTTTTGCTTAGTTACGTAAGAGACGGTGAACACCCATACACAATTCTGAATGGATGTGTATGGCATAATGGTACCAGGGTTTGCTCATCTGGAGGTTGCTATACAAAAGCTTGCCCCGAACCATGTGACATAGCAACTGTCTCGATAGTCTGAGGAATTCAAATTTAAGCGGTAACTTGTGACTAAACAAGTCATTGTACCAGACATTATTCAAATGTAACTCGCAAATGGCTTATTAAGACACTTATAAACGTTATTGCATTGTCCTTCAGATGGGACCCAAAGATTTGTAATGCATGTAAAAGAACCCAGTTATACTTTACCACTATTATTATTATTATTATTATTATTATTTATTCGGCCAAATAATATGCAACAATCAAACAGACATACATGAGAGTGAACGGATAATTCAATGTAGAATAGGAACGGTATTAGGATGTCTAAATGTACAGACTGAAATTAATGAATGAATTTAAAGATTAAAAAGTCCAAGTAACATTATAATAAAGCAGCAATTGAGCAATTGAATGTTAAAGGGAACATTAATCGTAAAGGCCAGACAGAAACATCCCAAAACAAACAAATCATTCTAAGATGGCCAGGATTAATAAAAGCGAACCTAATCACTATGACTCGAGAGCCTATTAATCCAATCTTAAGAATAAGATGGAACACTTATTGAATAAAAACTAAAAATCTGCAAAAACTAAAAGGCTAATATACCTATATATATATATATATAATATATGTAAGAATAAACATTGGGGGTTTGCATTACGGGAGAGCTCCATTAAAGAATTTCTTAATTTTGGCTGAAAAACTCGGAAAGTATCCATCCTTTTCAGCGAGATGGTGTGTTTATATTGCCATTACTTGTTGAATCAACAAACTTCATGGATGAGCAGTTAACCTCCCTGGGCGCAGTCAGCGACATAACTGGCTGGTGGTTTTTAAATAATAAATACAACATGGAACTCGGTTTCCACTCCTCAGATTTCAAAATAATGTCAAAACCCACAAAATATTTTCATATACTGTGCATGAAGATCCAATTATAGATTAGAGCCCACTGTTTGGACAAGGAATTCCTGGAGATAACAGGCAAGACTTGTGGTAAAGACGAAAAGGATGTATAATAACTCGGGCCTCTTTCTTTAATGGAGCTTTCCCATAATGTGCCCCTGTGTTTCTGGCAGTGGCTACCAAGGCAGTGGCACCACCTTGTAAGCCCTTATAAGATGCTAGATAAATGGGTATCATGTTTCATAAACTTCAAGACTCGTCTTAACCCTCCGTGACACCGTGACAGTATCGCAGACTTTTTGAGTGTCAGTTTGATATTAGCGTGTATATCCATTTGTTTTTGAACACAATCACTTTAAATCGCCAAAACCATTAGATATATACCCTTGTGGCTAAATAAAATGAAAATTATAGCCAAATTTCCTTTGAAATTAGCCCATATACAGTACATGTATGTCTAGTTTATACAAAATGGCTCATTTCACCTATTAGTGGTAAAAGGTCAAAGGCTAAGTAATTGCTGTACAATTCCTATGGGGAAAACCGGGAGAGCTGGTCCTTGGTGGATTTTTGTTCAGTGAAAGGCAATCCCGATGGTAACAAGACAGTTGCCATGCTATTTGGCTAGGTGTATAGTTGGGGAATATGGAATTTTAAAAACAATAATTAAAAAAATGCAGAGTACTGACTTTTTTATTAAAAACTGTTACTCAATAAGTCCACCATGGCATCATGCAGTGTTAAAAAGTGTTTCTCTTAAAGCGTTTTTCTGGTCTTAAAAAGTGCCTTGAGTAGTGGATATGGTGCTATTATTATAAGACTCCAATGTTATTTATTCAAAGGCAACCACCCACCCAATTACAAGCACAAAATGTCACTTCTAACTTGAACTACAGTCCACAGGGCCCAAATTCATAGATGCTAACGACAGATTTTGTGCTTACTGCCCGGGTTTCAAATTTCATAATGCTGCTAACCGTAAGCACTTGAAAAGGCATACTAACCTTCCGGTTCTTACTGTATGAAAATGAGTGATGTAACAATGCAAATCTGTGGTGAATGCGCAAGCTGTATGGCTGCCTAATTTTTCTGCTACACTACAGTAAGCACAAAAACTTGCTTATCATTAAGCATGCAGCCCTATGAAAATAATTGGCCCCAGAAACCATTTAGCTACAACTCACCATTGTGACTTTGACTGTCGACTTTTTTCAACCCCGAAACAATCCCAACTTTCCTTTCCCCTAAGGCAACCCAGTCCAAGTGTCACTTCTAACTGGAGTTACCATCCGGAAACCATTTACCTGTAACTCACCACCGTGACCTTAACCTTTGACCTTTTCACCAACCAACTAATCCCAAACTTCCTTTCTCCAAAAGCAACCCAGTCCAAGTGTCACTTGTAATTGGAGTTACCATCCGGAAACCATTTACCTCTAACTCACCACCGTGACCTTTTCACCCACAAACCAATTCCAACTTTCCTTTTCCCAAAGGCAACCCAGTCCAAATGTCACTTCTAACTCAAGTTATGGTCTGAAAACAAAAGCAGGATGGATGTCGTCCGGGCGAATGTCAAAGGCAATGACAATACCCCTTCAGCCTTTTTGGCTAATTAAGGGGTCAAAATAAATACACGCACAAGAGTGTCAGCAGTGCCATGAATGTTTTGTTTTTTTACTTACATATGACGTAGAACAGGTAGGCTTAGGGTGTTGGAGGCTCAAATAATTAATGCCACTGTCATGCCATACATGTCTATCAGGACACGAATACATGTCCTTTCGTATGACGCCACCCTCCAAAGCAATCATACCACAGGCTGCCACAGAGCTTATAATGGACATCACCATGTACCCAACAACCTGTAAATAAAACATTTTTAACATTAGTGATGGGTTTTTTTCGTCGTGGAAAAAAAAAATGTTATTCAATTAAATGCACTGCCCCCGATTTCACGAAGCGCTGCGACGCGTCGTAAACGCAAGATACGACCGGTTACACGTCTTAAGTTGCGATGCGTATAAAAACGATTTCATCAAAGTTACGATGCGTCGGATACGTCGCGTCGGATACGTCGCAAGTTCCTTGACTACGAGGAAGAACACGTCGTAAGTTACGACTACCCAAAGGGTCGTCTTAAGAGAGCGATGTTTCATTGATAACGCGCAAATGCTTGCAAAATGCTTTGATATGCTTGATTCAGAATACACAATGCCTACACAATGACTTCAGGCCTGAAGCCTTTTTTAGGCATCTTAACCCTCCTACTGTTCGCAACATTTTCAAGTGAGTTGACCAACCATTTGAAACCATTCAACTGCCAAAGTTGTGTATGGTGGCACAACTGTGCACAGAACTAACTGTGTACTGTGTACATATGCATTCCCTCATGGTATCATATTGCAAGGCTGGCATAGCTTATCTATCATTCAAAACCACAGTGAATGGTATTGAATGGTCAGAACTAACTGTGTACTGTGTACATGCATTCCCTCATGGTATCATATTGCAAGGCTGGCATAGCTTATCATTCAAAACCACAGTGAATGGTATTGAATGGTCAGACAGCAAGAGGGTTAAAGCACATACATTTGTGCAACAAGGGTGTTTTTTCTTTCATTATTTTCTTGCAACTTCGATGACCGATTCAGCCCAAAATTTTCACAGGCTTGTTATTTTATGCATATGTTGGGATACACTAAGTGAGAATACTGGTCTTTGACAATTACAAAACGTGTTCAGTGCCTTTAAACATACATCCTCTTGCAAATTACAACCAACTGTAATAGAACAAAACATAAACTAAGTTAATTATTACAAAGAGTAGAGAATATGTCCCATTTCAAAATAAATTTGGCTAGTTTGTCATTTGTGATGCAGATGAATTTTTCTAATTGAAAGTACCGTTTAAGCTCTTTTTTGAATGATAAAAAGAAGGTTTACTGCCGTTCATCTTCATTCTATAAATATGGTAACGGCCTATAGCAGTAGAACTAAATTAAGGGCAGTCATTTTCTTATTCAGAATACCGAATAGTTTGGCCTCATGGTCTAAACAAATATTTATATCCAGGTCATCCTTGATTCACCTATTGATTTCGGTCCAAAATGACGTAGAAAACTCGCAAAATAGTACAAAATAGGTGGATCGTGGTTCCACTCTTAAAATGACAATAGGAACGTAAATCAATTGTGATGTTTTTTAAGCTTTAACCCTAACTCCCAAAGCGTTTTTACTAGAATCCATCAATAACCCAACACATTCCAACAGCTTATACTACCATGAGATGGGAACTGTGCCCAATCTTAGGGGGACGATACACAACCTAACAAACTCCAACAGGCCTTTTTTGTTTGATTTTGTTGGAGTGTGTACACTTGGCATGTGCAAAATTTGATCAGTGAAATCACACAGTACGCAACATAACATAATCCAACAACTATCTCATTAGACCATGGAGGAAAGAGCAATGCCAGACATGTACATTTCACACATCCACCATACCCACTCAATCAAATTCCAACACCATTACTTGTCAGCAAGGATACACAATCCCACAGAATCAAACACCCAATCCTAACTTCACTGTACTATAACCTAACAAAATTAAACACTTTGCCCTGTTTGAATTTGTAGGGTTAGGGATTGTTAGGGTTAATGCTTGGTGTGGATAATAAGAAGTAACTATGAATAGTGAAATTGTGGGTACAAAACTATATGCCAAAGCCGAGCGGCAGATAACAGTTTTGGTGGTGTTAAGTCATCAGAGTGTGGGTTCGAATCCTTGTCATGAAGCAACTACATGAACTACATAAATAGTTAAATTGTATTGGACATAAAGCCATTTATTTATTTATTTATTTATTTATTTATTGACCAAACCAACAGCGGACGAGCCGCCAATTACAGGAAAGGATAATGTACACAAATATTCATATAGTCTATAATAATTATGTATATATACATGTATATTTAACAAACAAATAAATCAAAATTAAATAACATCTTTGGATAGAAAACAAAAGTAACAATTACAAATGAGATAAAATACTAAGGCTTGTAGGGGGGGAAAAAAAATAATAATAAGCATCACAAAGCATCTGTAAACAAAATTTAAATACATATAAAACAATATAAAATATTAAATATTGACAAGTAAGTAAAAAGTTATTTTAAAAAAAAGGTTTAAAATAAAAATAAGAAAGGAAACAGTAAATAAAAACCGAAGAACAAAAACATACGCATTAATTACTGGCAGAGGATATGGCACGTAAAACCTGACCACGAAAGGAAATAAGAGAGGGGGCTCCAAACACATCACAAGACCCATGGATGCAGTTATATGAGGAGGAAATCCTGGACAAAAAGCCACGCTTTGTCACATCAACCCGATTCCTCGGCACATACATGTATAAAATGTGTTTATTTGCTTGTCTAGTATTACGATTGGGTACATGTAAGCTAAAAGGGTTGAACTCAGTGTTGCTATAATAATTGTGGACAGATTTGTAGAGAAATGGACAGTCATTTAAAATTCTTCTGTCTTAGGGATGGTACATTAGCCTGTACATTTTACATAGGTCAAGATAATCCAAGTTATAAGTAGTGCCATTATTGAGCGTTCTGTGAACAAATTTGAGAAAGCAAAACTGAACACCTTCAAGTCTATGTACCTGATGAACCGAAATAGAGTTTAAATACAATAGTACAAAATTCAAGATTAGGTCTAATGAGAGAACAAAACAAGGTGTGTTGTTCATTCTTTAACTCGTTGACTGCCGCCTACGAGTACATTGTATATTCGTAGTAACACTAACAGGTGTAACGGATTCTGCCACTACGAGTATACTCGTAGAGAATGAAAGGCTTTTGTATAGTGAATTGAATACACTGGCATCGCTGAGAACGCAACGAATACGCTTCTGGCAGTGGTGAGGACACATCATCAGAATTTGTATGCTACAACATGTAGACACACAAAAAAATACCTATTTGGTATGCGCGCATGCGCACCACACTTAGATGCTTGGCAAATGGGATGCCCCTACGAATTTATGACCGGCAGTCAACGTGTTAAGGAGCGAAAGTTGCGCCATACTAAAAACCACTCATGCGATTAGCTTTTTTGATGGAATTAACATGAGGGATGAAAGTGAGTCTTTTGTCAATAAAAATGCCAAGATCCTTCTGAACATCAACATGAGTTAGCAGGGTTCTGCCCAGGATTTGTTTAGTGCCGGAAATTTTTTTGTTCCTAGTACAGTCAAGTCAATTTCCTTTCGATCGTGCACGGAGTGGTTACACACGTGCGCCCTGCAGCTGTGCCTTGAATGTAGGCCCTCAGTGCGCGCACGCCTTTACCGCCATGGGAAAACAATTTACAGCATCTATAGCATGGTGCTTACTCTGCAGTTCATTTCCGTTGTATAAAACGCTGTAGAATAGGGTTCGCAACATGATGAAACTGGTATCATGTTATTCCAAGCGTAAAGCTATAATCAGCGTGACTGGAAACCATTGCGAAATCAATGCGGGTTTCGTGCGTTGGATATATACATCGTACAGGCGGGAGGAATGCTCGATCCTGGATCATTAAAATAGACTCAAGCCAAAGAAGTAGGCTACTCGAAACTTTGGATAAAACTGTTTACTGGTAAATAATTTGTTTTACACGTTGTTCAAAATATTTTGAAGGAAATGGGCAAAAAAAAAGGGAAAATGTGCGGTGGTCGGAAAAAGAAAAAATTCTGCGAGTGCCGGTTGGGGAATCATGAGTGCCGGTCGGGTTTTCCGGCACCGACCACCGTGGGCAGAACCCTGAGTTAGAACATTATCACCTAACGTGTAATCAAATTTGAAAGGCTTCTTCTTAAGAGTCAAGGTCAAAATACTACATTTGTTAAGGTTAAGAAATAGACGCCAGGTTTTAGACCAGTCAAGAATTCTATCCAAGTCAGCCTGCAAAGAAAGAAAATCGGCAGTGCAACCAATCTGACGAAAAACCTTTAAGTCATCAGCATAAAGTAAACACTTATTACTTAAACATTCAGGAAGATCATTAACAAATAATGTAAATAATAGAGGTCCTAGAATAGAGCCCTGTGGAATACCAGAGGGCACTGTTTTCCATTCATATGAAAAACCATCCACAATTAGTCTATGTTTTCTGCCAGTTAGATAATTTTGCAACAAGATTAATACATTGGGATGAATATTGTAGGAATTCAGTTGCAAAAGAAATTCATGGTTGACTCGATCAAACGCTTTAGAAAAATCTGTATACAACATCCAACTGCTCTCTCTGATCAACAGCACGGTATGCCTCCAGTAAAAGTGAAGTGAGGTTTGTGGAACAATCCCTTCCAGAGACAAATCCGTGCTGTTAATCAGAAATGGCAGGTTGAACATGAGAAAAAATCTGCTCACATAAGATTTTTTCGAATACCTTGGCTACCTGAGGGATTATAGAAATTGGCCTCTGTAGTTAGAAACACTTAACTTTTTACCAGATTTATGGATTGGAACCAGATTCGCAGATTTCCAACTCGAAGGAAAGCAGCCCTCCTTAGAGGCCCTTCTGAAAATATATGATAAAGGACCACACAGGGCACCAGCACAAGAATTAAAAACAAAACCTGATATATTATCTGGTCCACTAGCTTTAGAACAGTCAATATTCTTTAATTTTTGTAGAACAACAGATTCAGTTATTTGGATAGCAGGCATGGCATTCAGATTAGTCGTGGCCGAGCGGATAAGAGCACCGAACTCAAGCTCTGGTGTTTCTGATCAGTAGAGTGTGGGTTCGAATCCCAGTCGTGACACTTGTGTCCTTAAGCAAGGCACTTTAAACCACATGCTTCGTCCTTCGGATGGGACGTTAAGCCGTAGGTCCCGTGTGTTGTGTAATGCACGTAAAAGAACCCAGTGCACTTATCGTAAAGAGAAGGGGTTCGCCCCGGTGTTCCTGGTTTGATTGGCTGCATATTGCGCCACAGCACCTTGTAAACCATTACATGGTGCTATGTAAAGGAATAGGTCTCATACATCAACACGTAACTCCACATACGTTGTAGGAAAAATACTGAGCGCTTTGAGACACCCATCAGGAGTATAAAGCGCTATATAAGAACTGCGTATTATTATTATTATTATTAGCAGAGTGAAGAGTAGGCATAGAATCGGTTGCATCAGATTCATCAGGAGGTGGAAGATAAACAGACTAGAAAAAGTCCATAAAAAGAGCCGCTTTGCTAGATGAATCAGTAGCTTCTTGACCTGAGGTTTCATAATGAAGAGTGGAAGGCAAGGCATGCTGGCGCGAACGAGCTTTAATAAAACTCCAAAAACGTTTTGGATTATTACTAATGTCATCAGTGATTGATCTTAGATAGTTGGCATACTTGGTCTTAACCAATTTCTTGAAACCAGATCTTAATTGCTTAAACAGTTCAATATTCTCTGGAGTAGGGCTGGACTGCTTCCGATGAAACGCTCGCTCTTTGGCTTTTAGGGCTAGATGAACTTGACCATCAAACCAAGGAGGTGAGGGACGACGTGGACGAACAACAGGGACAACATCGATGATGGCAGCTTCAACAAGATCATAAAAGAGAGATGTTGCTTCATCGCAATTTTCTGTGGCTTCGAGGAGATTCCATGGAATGCACTCGAGTGTTCTGTTTAGGTCATTTATAAGTCGGCTTTACGAAAGTTAAAAATAGGTCGACTGGTAGGTTGTAAAATAGGCTTTGAAGGATCATTGAAAAGAAAGCTGAGTCTGATGGATTTGTGATTGAAAAAAGTCATCACCAGTTGTGGAAGCAGCATGACGGTTACTTGAGGTAAGTGCAAGATCGAGAATGTTATCGCCTCTATAGTTGAGCTAAAGTTCACTTGTTGCAAATTGTGAGCGGACATCACAGCATCGACAAAAACATCATCAATCGTCGATCCACTTGAGACTGCCAGCTTACTTCTAGGGTTCCACTTTTAGGTAGGGAGAATAAAATCTCCAACAATACAAATGTTATTGTAGTGGCTGGAAACAACAGTCAAGGTGTCGGCCAGTGCCTCGAGTGGCTCAACTCCACTGTTTGGTGGCCTATAAAAAACGCCAAGAAGCATCTTGTTGCGGCTAGAAAGACGTACCTCAACCAATAATAGCTCTAGATCATCACGTTCAAAATCTGGCCTTCTACGGCATACAAAGTCATTGTGGCAACCTAGAAGTACACCTCCTCCCCGTCATTGCGAAAGATGGTGTAGTTAGGTACATGCTTAACTCCGAATCCATCACGGCGGTGGTGAGCCAGGTTTCGGTTAAAGCAAAGAAGTTGTAAATGCCACCAGGTTGCAGATGAGCAACCAAGGAAGTGTGGAAAGAATCAAGCTTATTTTTCAAACTTCTTACATTTTATATGTACATCTGGCAAGTTGTATTTGGAGGGCTCCAGGTAAAGGTAGGTGTTGATGACTCAGATGATGCTTCAGGTCCAGGATTGAGTTCGATGTCACCAGAAAGAATGATGTTGAAACATGCTGTGGTGTTGGAATAATAGGGTGTACTGTTCCTGGAAAGCTCATGAGCAGAGATTGGTACAACAAAGCAGGATGACAACAATGAAGGTTGCCTAGCAAGACTCAATACTCCTGCATAACAATGAAGGTAGCCTAGCAAGACTCAATACTCCTGCATAACAATGAAGGTTGCCTAGCAAGACTCAATACTCCTGCATAACAATGAAGGTTGCCTAGCAAGACTCAATACTCCTGCATAACAATGAAGGTTGCCTAGCAAGACTCAATTGTACTCCTGCATAACAATGAAGGTTGCCTAGCAAGACTCAATACTCCTGCATAACAATGAAGGTTGCCTAGCAAGACTCAATACTCCTGCATAACAATGAAGGTTGCCTAGCAAGACTCAATTGTACTCCTGCATAACAATGAAGGTTGCCTAGCAAGACTCAATACTCCTGCATAACAATGAAGGTTGCCTAGCAAGACTCAATACTCCTGCATAACAATGAAGGTTGCCTAGCAAGACTCAATTGTACTCCTGCATAACAATGAAGGTTGCCTAGCAAGACTCAATACTCCTGCATAACAATGAAGGTTGCCTAGCAAGACTCAATTGTACTCCTGCATAACAATGAAGGTTGCCTAGCAAGACTCAATACTCCTGCATAACAATGAAGGTTGCCTAGCAAGACTCAATACTCCTGCATAACAATGAAGGTTGCCTAGCAAGACTCAATACTCCTGCATGACAATGAAGGTTGCCTAGCAAGACTCAATTGTACTCCTGCATAACAATGAAGGTTGCCTAGCAAGACTCAATACTCCTGCATAACAATGAAGGTTGCCTAGCAAGACTCAATACTCCTGCATAACAATGAAGGTTGCCTAGCAAGACTCAATACTCCTGCATGACAATGAAGGTTGCCTAGCAAGACTCAATACTCCTGCATAACAATGAAGGTTGCCTAGCAAGACTCAATACTCCTGCATAACAATGAAGGTTGCCTAGCAAGACTCAATACTCCTGCATAACAATGAAGGTTGCCTAGCAAGACTCAATACTCCTGCATAACAATGAAGGTTGCCTAGCAAGACAATGAAGGTTGCCAAGCAAGACTCAATACTCCTGCATAACAATGAAGGTTGACTAGCAAGACTCAATACTCCTGCATAACAATGAAGGTTGCCTAGCAAGACAATGAAGGTTGCCTAGCAAGACTCAATACTCCTGCATAACAATGAAGGTTGCCTAGCAAGACTCGATACTCCTGCATAACAATGAAGGTTGACTAGCAAGACTCAATACTCCTGCATAACAATGAAGGTTGCCTAGCAAGACTCAATACTCCTGCATAACAATGAAGGTTGCCTAGCAAGACTCAATACTCCTGCATAACAATGAAGGTTGCCTAGCAAGACTCAATACTCCTGCATAACAATGAAGGTTGCCTAGCAAGACTCAAACTCCTGCATAACAATGAAGGTTGCCTAGCAAGACTCAATACTCCTGCATAACAATGAAGGTTGCCTAGCAAGACTCAAACTCCTGCATAACAATGAAGGTTGCCTAGCAAGACTCAATACTCCTGCATAACAATGAAGGTTGCCTAGCAAGACTCAATACTCCTGCATAACAATGAAGGTTGCCTAGCAAGACTCAATACTCCTGCATAACAATGAAGGTTGCCTAGCAAGACTCAATACTCCTGCATAACAATGAAGGTTGCCTAGCAAGACTCAATACTCCTGCATAACAATGAAGGTTGCCTAGCAAGACTCAATACTCCTGCATAACAATGAAGGTTGCCTAGCAAGACTCAATACTCCTGCATAACAATGAAGGTTGCCTAGCAAGACTCAATACTCCTGCATAACAATGAAGGTTGCCTAGCAAGACTCAATACTCCTGCATAACAATGAAGGTTGCCTAGCAAGACTCAATACTCCTGCATAACAATGAAGGTTGCCTAGCAAGACTCAATACTCCTGCATAACAATGAAGGTTGCCTAGCAAGACTCAATACTCCTGCATAACAATGAAGGTTGCCTAGCAAGACTCAATACTCCTGCATAACAATGAAGGTTGCCTAGCAAGACTCAATACTCCTGCATAACAATGAAGGTTGCCTAGCAAGACTCAATACTCCTGCATAACAATGAAGGTTGCCTAGCAAGACTCAATACTCCTGCATAACAATGAAGGTTGCCTAGCAAGACTCAATACTCCTGCATAACAATGAAGGTTGCCTAGCAAGACTCGATACTCCTGCATAACAATGAAGGTTGCCTAGCAAGACTCGATACTCCTGCATAACAATGAAGGTTGACTAGCAAGACTCAATACTCCTGCATAACAATGAAGGTTGACTAGCAAGACTCAATACTCCTGCATAACAATGAAGGTTGCCTAGCAAGACTCAATACTCCTGCATAACAATGAAGGTTGCCTAGCAAGACTCAATACTCCTGCATAACAATGAAGGTTGCCTAGCAAGACTCAATACTCCTGCATAACAATGAAGGTTGCCTAGCAAGACTCAATACTCCTGCATAACAATGAAGGTTGCCTAGCAAGACTCAATACTCCTGCATAACAATGAAGGTTGCCTAGCAAGACTCAATACTCCTGCATAACAATGAAGGTTGCCTAGCAAGACTCAATACTCCTGCATAACAATGAAGGTTGCCTAGCAAGACTCAATACTCCTGCATAACAATGAAGGTTGCCTAGCAAGACTCAATACTCCTGCATAACAATGAAGGTTGCCTAGCAAGACTCAATACTCCTGCATAACAATGAAGGTTGCCTAGCAAGACTCAATACTCCTGCATAACAATGAAGGTTGCCTAGCAAGACTCAATACTCCTGCATAACAATGAAGGTTGCCTAGCAAGACTCAATACTCCTGCATAACAATGAAGGTTGCCTAGCAAGACTCAATACTCCTGCATAACAATGAAGGTTGCCTAGCAAGACTCGATACTCCTGCATAACAATGAAGGTTGCCTAGCAAGACTCAATACTCCTGCATAACAATGAAGGTTGCCTAGCAAGACTCAATACTCCTGCATAACAATGAAGGTTGCCTAGCAAGACTCAATACTCCTGCATAACAATGAAGGTTGCCTAGCAAGACTCAATACTCCTGCATAACAATGAAGGTTGCCTAGCAAGACTCGATACTCCTGCATAACAATGAAGGTTGCCTAGCAAGACTCAATACTCCTGCATAACAATGAAGGTTGCCTAGCAAGACTCAATACTCCTGCATAACAATGCAGTTGCTCAGGCATGAAGAACAGCTTGGAGAGTGGGGTGTAATTTTCTTCTTGAGATTGATCAGAAACTGTCTGAAAAACACTGGAAAACTTGAAAGTGTTTACAGGAAACGGATGATGAGATACACCAAAGTTGTCAGCAAGTAAATCTTTATTACATGGAGTGAAATCCAAACAGGTTAGAGGGCTCATAACTACAAAAATGAGCGAAAGAGTGAGAGCACAGCGTGAGGCATGTTGACTGGTCGCCATCCTTGTATACAAATGGTGTCGCTTCGAAAGGAACTTAGGTACAACCCATTTGTTGGAATCTAAACTACTTGATGGACTGGACAAACATTTATCATTTATCTTCCCGAGTCTCGCTTGGTGGATGATCTAATTGTCACTATTAACATTCAGCACCGTACAACGTCCGTACGCATCGACACCACCACGGCGTAAAAAACCTTAATAATTACTCAGCGACTAAATTTCCTATCACGTAGTGCCAACGTTTTGCTCTTGCTTTGATCCCGTATGGTTTTTGTGTGTAATACACGTAAACCCAGTGCACTTATCAAAAAGAGAAGGGGTTCGCCCCTGTGTCCCTGGTCTGATCGGCAGCGTATTGCGGAACCAATCAGGTGCTTCAATTTACTTCAAAATAGTCTGTGTTGAAGGGAACTTGTAACAAGTTTTCCGCGTTGGGATCGAAGTCGCGTTCGTCCATAATTTGCCAATTTTTGTACCATTTCTGTTTATATTTTGTTGATAGCTTTCAGTTACGTTAGAAGAATTCCTTAGTTTTTAAGCTTATTTAGGAGCAAAAAAGTACCGGTCGGCAATGTCGTAACATTGCTTGAGAGCCGGACGTAATTTTTTAGAACTGGTTAGTGCCGGCCAGCCCCAACCAGTGTAGTCACAATCCTGCTGTAGGGGTGTGATAAAGCGCTATTATAAAAACCTACATGTATTATTACTACTATTAGGGAGGTTTCGCACGCGAACGGATACGCATACGTTTAGCTATCCGTAACCGTTAGCAGCCTTTTTGTTGTTTTGCAATCCCAGCGTTTTGGTGGCACTGTTCGCTGTTCCAGCACAGCACTTGGTGGTGCTGTTCAACATGGCATCTTCCATAGACGAGCTTATGTTCATAGCTTTAGAGGAAAATGACGAAGAAACAGTGCATTTTTTCGTATTTCAAAGTCTTTAGAAAT
Organism: Leptasterias polaris; assembly: GCA_037783415.1. Classification (NCBI taxonomy): domain Eukaryota; kingdom Metazoa; phylum Echinodermata; class Asteroidea; order Forcipulatida; family Asteriidae; genus Leptasterias; species Leptasterias polaris. The sequence goes on along the minus strand of JAZGTN010000004.1, from coordinate 4,609,398 downwards.
CAACAAAATGACACGTACATGTTCAGTGATTCATTTATTTTGATACTATTCATACATATTTGGAAACAAATACAGGAGAATTACTAGAAGTTCGAGTTTTCCTACGTGTTTTTTACTTACGTGTAGCAAGCGGGATATCAGTGTCGTCTGCACGTATAGCGGATAGCGAGTAATAATAATAATAATAATAGCGGGATTTTATATAGCGCCATTCCATCTAGATCATGGCGCTAGCAGTATTTTTCCAACAAGGTATGTGGGGTTACGTGTTGAAGTATGAGACCTATTCCTTTGCATAGCACCATGTAATGGTTTACAAGGTGCTGTGGCGCAATATGCAGCCAATCAAACCAGGAACACCGGGGCGAACCCCTTCTCTTTACGATAAGTGCACTGGGTTCTTTTACGTGCATTACACAACACACGGGACCTACGGCTTTACGTCCCATCCGAAGGACGAAGCATGTGGTTAAGTGTCTTGCTTAAGGACACACGTGTCACGACTGGGATTCGAACCCACACTCTGCTGATCAGAAACACCAAAGCTTGAGTTCGGTGCTCTTATCCACTCGGCCACGACACGCCACATATAGCGTATGACGTGATAATGATGACGTATCCGTCGCATTAACCGTATCCGTTCGTATGCGAAACCTCCCTATCATTATGATTGTTAGTGAGGGTTTCATTTTGACAATGATATTCTTAAAAAGACAATCATTCTGGAAGTTCCGAAAAAATAATACTTGCACAGACGCTTGGTAAAAATGTGTTAAAGGCACTGGACACGTTTGGTAATTACACAAAATATATAGTTAGAAGAAGTGACATTTGGACTTGGTTGCCTTTTAGGAAAAGGAAAGAGGTAATTTCTCACTAAAATATTAAAAGACTTCAGGCCTGAAGCCTTTTTTAGGCATCTGGAAAGCACATACATTTTTGCAACAAGGGTGTTTTTTGTTTCATTATTTTCTTGCAACTTTGATGACCAATTGAGCCCAAATTTTCACAGGTTTGTTATTTTATGCATATATGTTGGGATACACCAAGTGAGAATGCTGGTCTTTGATAAATACCAAACATGTCCAGTGCCTTTAATCATGGTGGTTAACATAAGTCTGTTCCTGTTTATGTAGTGCTAGTGGATACTCACCAATCCTGTGCCTTTTTTCCGTCCAGCTTCTAAACCAAAGATTCCAGCCACAATGAAAAACTGTTTAAAGAAAATAAATAAATTCACAAATAAGAAATTGTTGTTTTCCTGTTGTTTTTGCTTTGCATGGGAAGCTTGAAGTAAACACAAGTGAAATAATGTGCTTACAATAAATTGATAGTGTGAGAATGTAGGGTGTCATGGCCGAGTGGTTTAGATCATCGGATTCAAGTTCTGATGCTTTAGTCATCGTGGTGTGGGTTCGAGTCCCGGTCATGACGCTTGTGTCCCTGAGCAAGACACTTCGCTACAGTTGCTTCTCTTCACACCCAGGGGTATAAATGGGTACCTGCGAGGGTAGAGGTTGATTTTGTGTTTGAAAAAGCCTTCTGAGCGCCACAGCAGCTCGGGGCTGTATACTCCCCAGGGAGTTGAGAAAGATTCAAGGAATGTTATTGGCCCATTATGACCAGGGCACTAATGTAAAGGGCATTGAGACGTTATTGTAAAATGCGCTATATAAGAACTAGTTATTATTTTTATTATTATAGTTTGAAAATTGAGGCTCGCAATATCACAGCCAGATTCGTCACATTTTGCTTAGTCTATAATTGGCAACATTTGTTTTGTTACCGTAGTTGCCAATATTGCAACAGGATTTATAGGAGAATTAGATACTGTACATTGTTTGCCCTTTACATTAGGATACATTGTCTATGTGTAAATCGAGGACACCAGCCTGATATACTTATTACGCCCAATTAGGCTCTTCTACCGTGGGCGCGTTGTTTTCACCGGTCGTTTCGAAAAGGGCCTACGTATGCGCTGTTTTATGCGCTACAATTCGCACAAAAAGTCAGATACCGAATACATTTTAGTGATACGCGCTATGAAAATAAATAGGATTCAAGACACAACACGTACATTAAATGTTTTATTACTAGATATTTATAAAATCGTAAAGAACGAGGCGATGATCGTATTGTCGTAATTTGACAAATAAATCGTACAAATTACGCCTACATGTAAATCGTAAATGTTGCCATCTCTGAGTGTTATGGAAAAAGATATCAGGTTTTGTGCCCCAAAATTTTTAAGGCCAAGTAAAAAAAGTAAAGAGTTTCTCGTCCCCGCCCGCCTCCTTTTTGGCTGCCGCCTCCTTTTTTTTACTTTTTACTATTTTCAGAAAAAAAATAAAAATAACAAAAATGTATCAGATCAAATTTTTTTGAAGATTTAAAAGCTGAAATCAATTTCTTTTGGATAAAACTGATGAGTGGCATTTCTGATATTTTGAATTTCCCGAATCCAATTAGATGGGCCAAAATGGCAGCTTTGCCTCAAGAATTCCCAACTTTCTCATTTCAATATTCTCAGGTGTGCAGTCCTTAGCTAGTTGAGGGCTAAAAGTGTGATTCTCCTGACTTAATATATCATCAGTGTCTTGGCACCAAACCCAGCTGGGCGTTCTTTTCAGAGCGGACAGCAACTGTTGTCGAAGGTGACGGTGCTGCGATTCTGCAGTGAAGGGTCTTACAAATCATTTGTTTTGTCATAAATTGCATCAGTATACTCAAATAGCACAATATCTGTGAATAAATATACCTTGGCAAGCCATATTTAACATGGCGGCCATCTTGGAAAAAATAGCTAAAAATTGAAAAAAAGTAAATAGTAACGCCCTGCCTCCTCCTTTTTTTGAAATATTCCAGACGAGAAACTCGTTCCTTTTTTTACTTGGCCTAATATGTTTTTGTCAAAAACGTTTTCCATATTATTGTGTATTCCTATGGGGAATATTCTTCCTGTGTGGACATATTTGCTCCGGTTTTTCGGCGATATCTCAAAAACAGGGCCACCTTTTGAAGTGAAATTTTCACTGGTTAGTTTTACTGTATACCTACATTTATATAGGATAACCAATCGAAAGTTTCCAAAAACCAAAGGTACGTCATGTATCAATGCCTTTAAGCACTTAATATTTTGTGAGCCGAGTAAGAGGACAAATATGACCTGTGAATACCTTATAAATAGTAGGCCTACTCGAGTAGTACTTGAGTACAAGTACCAAGTGTGGCGTGTCGTGGCCGAGCGGATAAGAACATCGAACTCAAGCTCTGGTGTTTCTAATCAGCAGAGTGTGGGTTCGAGTCCCGGTCGTGACACTTGTGTCCTTAAGCAAGACACTTAAAACCATTATTGCTTCGTCCTTCGGATGGGATGTAAAGCCGTAGGTCCCGTGTGTTGTTTAAAGCACGTAAAAGAACCCAGTGCACTTATCGTAAAGAGAAGGGGTTCGCCCCGGTGTTCCTGGTTTGATTGGCTGCATATTGCGCCACAGCACCTTGTAAACCATTACATGGTGCTATGTAAAGGAATAGGTCTCATACTTCAACACGTAACTCTGCATACATGTACCCTTGTAGGAAAAATACTGAGCGCATTGAGACGGCCATCGGGAGTAAAGCGCTATAACTGCGTATTATTATTATTATTATTTTAAAGTACAAACATGTACAACACTGGGTTAAAACACTTCCTTCAATGAATGGTACAGCCAAGTTCCGGTTGCTTGTAAAGTTTGTTGTATAATACTTACACAAATGCCACACCAGATGGGAGTCCCAATGAAGTACAGGCCAGATCTCACAACGATGCTGACTATGCCAAACAACACAGCTAGGACACCCAGAATGACTTGCAGCAAACCAGTGATTCGTAGGCTCTTCCAGCACCAGCTACCTTGCCTGGTCATTGCACCGGTCGATGCGTTGGATCTTTGTCGCATGGTGTACCTGATTAATAAATAATCATAAACATAATTTATAAGGGACTGTCTTGCTCTTATTGTCATTTATTTTGAAAAGATTTTGTGTGTGTCATAATGCTCTGTATTTTTGACCGCGTGAGGGCGCTCTCAAAAATATTTATATCGCTTCCGGGGGCATAAGCGATTATCGTCTGCTCAGCAGCTGTGTACAGTTTTAACATCGGCGTTCTGTCATCACTTCTGTGCGCAGTATAGTTTTTAGTTGCTTCTAAAGTGGGTTATAACGGCTCCTTGAAAGGTCTTATTGTTCCTGATGGATATGATGTCTGGTGGCAATATGTTCCAGTCTTTAACTGTCTGGGGGATGTAGTTTAGGATCATCCAAGATAGGTTACATGGATGGACAGTTAGTGAACGTGAACTGTTCGTTTACCTTTTTACAAGCTCTGTTTTATTGCCAGAAGTTTATGCTCCTCTTCTGCAAGGTAACCAACGTTTGAACAGAACAACTTATGCTGCAGTGCTGTCATCCCAAGTTCTGGGATGTCTTTTTGTCACACGCCAATCCAGACACAATCACATTCACAGCAACTGCAAGGCCTACATTAATTACCAACTGTTCTCCGCAAACAAAGAGTAAAGACTGTTTCAAATACTTCCCCCTAACAGTTAAAGACTGGAACACATTGCCACCAGACATCATATCCATCAGGAACAATAATTAGACATTTAAAGGAGCCATTAACCCACCTAATAGAAGCAACTAAAAACTATACTGCGCACAGAAGTGATGACAGAACGCCGATGTTAAAACTGTACACAGAGCTGAGCAGACGATAATCGCTTTTAAAGTATACCCCCAGAAGTGATAGAAATATTTTTGAGTAGGCCCTCACGCGGTCAAAAATATGGCGCATGGCGGGTGTCATGGCCGAGCGGTCTGGGGCGGTGGACTCAAGTTCTGTAATTTACAGAATGTGGGTTTGAATCCTGGCCTGGTAAGTCATCACATGACACTTGTGTCCTCCAGCAAGGCACTTTATCATAATTGCTTCTCCCCATCACCCAGGAGCACAAATGGGTACCAGCGAAAGCAAGGGATCGAGTAACCTGTGATGGACTGGCACCTGTCCAGAGGAATAAAATATTAAAAACCGGCATGATGAGAGCCATAGGGGATTGGCTCCAGACAGACTTTACTTTTAACTTTTACATGATTGATTAGCAATCTAGCTTTTGCTGGGCTTACATGTAATACTTCTTTTTACTTGACTTGTGGTATTAGGAAACAGCAGAGTGTCTTCAAGTCCCTGTCTTGACATTGTTGTCCCTGAGCGAGACACTACAACCATTATTTGCTTTGTCTTTCGGATAGGAAGTAAAGCTATTGGTCCTGTGTGTTGCTATAGATGTAAAATGACCCAATACCAGAACACACTAACTTATCGCAAAGAGAAGAGTTCTCCTGGCAAAGAGAAGAGTTCTCCTGGCAAAGAGAAGAGTTCTCCTGGCAAAGAGAAGAGTTCTCCTGGCAAAGAGAAGAGTTCTCCTGGCAAAGAGAAGAGTTCTCCTGGCAAAGAGAAGAGTTCTCCTGGCAAAGAGAAGAGTTCTCCTGGCAAAGAGAAGAGTTCTCCTGGCAAAGAGAAGAGTTCTCCTGGCAAAGAGAAGAGTTCTCCTGGCAAAGAGAAGAGTTCTCCTGGCAAAGAGAAGAGTTCTCCTGGCAAAGAGAAGAGTTCTCCTGGCAAAGAGAAGAGTTCTCCTGGCAAAGAGAAGAGTTCTCCTGGCAAAGAGAAGAGTTCTCCTGGCAAAGAGAAGAGTTCTCCTGGTAAAGAGAAGAGTTCTCCTGGTAAAGAGAAGAGTTCTCCTGGCAAAGAGAAGAGTTCTCCTGGCAAAGAGAAGAGTTCTCCTGGCAAAGAGAAGAGTTCTCCTGGCAAAGAGAAGAGTTCTCCTGGCAAAGAGAAGAGTTCTCCTGGCAAAGAGAAGAGTTCTCCTGGCAAAGAGAAGAGTTCTCCTGGCAAAGAGAAGAGTTCTCCTGGCAAAGAGAAGAGTTCTCCTGGCAAAGAGAAGAGTTCTCCTGGCAAAGAGAAGAGTTCTCCTGGCAAAGAGAAGAGTTCTCCTGGCAAAGAGAAGAGTTCTCCTGGCAAAGAGAAGAGTTCTCCTGGTAAAGAGAAGAGTTCTCCTGGCAAAGTAGTAATATTCAGTTAATGCATTGAGTTCTTTGTTTGACAGCAAAACAGCCTTGAGTATAGCCCCACGCCACACAGTAGGGCTACCGTGAGTATTGCGTGGTATTTTAAATTTTTTAAAGATGTTTTTGCATGTGACTTTAGCAAAAAGGCCTCAAATGCATTGGGAAAGTTTTAGTTGTGTATATAGTAGTACAAAGGTGGAAACTGAAGTTATTGCTGGCTAAAGACCAGAAAATGTTGATCTATCAACGACTATTTTGAAAACGTATAGTGCTACACTTTACAGAGGCCCAAAATGTTAGACCCTTGTATTAAAGGCCCTAGGTACACTATTGGTAAGATCGAAAAACACAAATATTCACTGATTTACACATAACTTACATGATTTAAAGTAAGTAATGGTAGAAAGGGTTCCTTAAAATATTTCTGCCTAAATTAAAATGCTATAGTTTCTGAGAAATTAGTAAAACAAGTTTTTATCGCGCGCGATAATAAACTCGATGTCTGAAAAACAGAAAACATATTTTAAGGTCTCTTTTCAATATTTTTTCGTGACCTCGATGACCAATTGAGCTCAAATTTCACAGGTTTGTTATTTCATGTATGTGGTTGATTACACAAAACATGAACACTGTCTGTGATTATTTTTCAGCTCTGCCAAAGGCTCACGGGGGAGCCTCATAGTTTCTAGAAGTATGTCCAGCCGGCCGCAAACCTCACTTGGATAACTTCATTTCAAAGATTGCACCTAGCCCCACTTGTGTGGCCAAGGCTAGCTGAATCCTTGGCCACACGTCCCGACCATTTCTTTTTAAGCTAAAAGAAATAACCATTTAAATGGCGCATTATGGCGCATTCCCTACGGGCCAGGCGGCGGTTTAAACCAGCTGAATGTGTTCACCTGGCTCTTAGCTTGCCTTGGGTGTTTTGAATAATCAAACAAAAAAAAGGTTGCATCGCTGCAGATCACAAACACTAATTTTTCAAGAGGTGCTGAATTTTTCTTTACAAAATGGATATTTTTATCCAAAAACTATGAAGAGCCAAACTCAACCTAAAAAGATGCTCAAGGCACTTCACAACGATACAAGCAAAAATAAGGGCAAAAAGGTCTAATAAACATGAAAAGTCAATTGACCCACAAGCCAGGCCGTTTCTTGACATTTGACCTACAGTACATTGTAATAATGGTCCAAAAATATACGCTTTTGGGGATCCAAAGACCAACCCACACATTCCAAGTTTGGAGGTTCCAAGTCCTTCATGGGTTATCGCTACTTCTAGAGACTAGTCTGTCAACATTGGTCGAAATTGCACGTTTTGGCACTAATGGTCGAATCTTGTGCGCACCGAGTCGTAACCCTCAGGTCGCAAGCGACCTTCGTGGAGAGGGTTACGATTATCGCAACTAGGCTAGGAGGGGCTACTCAGACAGTCTAAGCTCATCATAAAACTATAAAGGGTGCGTTCGATTAGCTTCCCCGGGTCGACCCCGGTCTGCTCATCCGGGTGAGCCCCTAACCATGAGCTAATCGAACGCCAACTTCCCCCAGCATTCATACCGATGCATCATGGGACAGCCGACCGGAACTACTTCCATTTTGTGCCGTATGTCCGATACTTTCTGTGGATTCACGAAAACATCGTAAAATAATTATTCTCAAGGTAAAACTGCAACATAAAAACAATTTGTACAACCCCACAGTGATACAAAGGTACCCGGCTTCGAATAAAAAATACTTATTGCTCACAAAAACCCTGTTGTAATGGCGAAAATGGGTGTCAAACTTCCTAAAATGTCCCGCTGAATTACAAACAAAATGGTGGCCATTGAGAAAGTTTTTCGTCGTGACGTCATGAACCAGGGGCAGCCCCAAGTGACCCACTCCACAAGCAGGGCACTTGGGGCTGACCCGGGTGAGCCCCGCGAATGACGTCAAAGCTATTCGAACGCACCGACCGCGCGGGGGAAGACCTGGGTCGACCCGGGGAAGCTAATCGAACGCACCCTACATAAATATTACATGGTGTCTCCGCAGAGTCCAGTAACTCGGACTAACTTAATTGCATCTTCACCATATGCTGATATATATATTGACACAATTTTGCAAAGTTTCAAATCCTTCGTTGTGTATCACATCATTCACACCACACATAATGAACGACACACACACACACAGATTGACAGCACACTGTCTGTGTACAGTGCAGGCGCAAGGCACACTCCACAGGGCCGAGTGCCGAGTGCAGGCAGGGTCCCTGTGCTACAAATTTCACCCGCCATGATTAATTACAGTCTTACCTGCATAGAAGAAAGGTTGTACTGAGAAAGTAACAGTCACCGACAAATAAACGGCAGCAAATGGAAGGAAAGACAACTGTCTAAGTTCACTGATCTGCACACATTTAGCACTAGAGCACAAGTAGAGTGGCAGGCAGGCAGGATTGTTTTGGTCGAAGGAGATTCGTAATGATAGCGCCCTCTTTTGAATCAACTTCCTTCAGCCCGTGTAGTCTCAGATCAAGTCGTATTATCGCGGGTCTCTGATTTACCGCGGTGTCAGAATTAACCTTTTTTCACGTCATCTATCGACGAATTTTATTCAGTAAGTAGCTTAATAACCTTCCGCCGATCGAGTCACCGACAAATAAACGGCAGCAAATGGAAGGAAAGACAACTGTCTAAGTTCACTGATCTGCACACATTTAGCACTAGCACAATAGCACAAGTAGTGGCAGGCAGGCAAGATTGTTTTGGTCGAAGGAGATTCGTAATGATAGCGCCCTCTTTTGAATCAACTTCCTTCAGCCCGTGTAGTCTCAGATCAAGTCGTATTATCGCGGGTCTCTGATTTACCGCGGTGTCAGAATTAACCTTTTTTCACGTCATCTATCGACGAATTTTATTCAGTAAGTAGCTTAATAACCTTCCGCCGATCGAGTCACCGACAAATAAACGGCAGCAAATGGAAGGAAAGACAACTGTCTAAGTTCACTGATCTGCACACATTTAGCACTAGCACAATAGCACAAGTAGTGGCAGGCAGGCAGGATTGTTTTGGTCGAAGGAGATTCGTAATGATAGCGCCCTCTTTTGAATCAACTTCCTTCAGCCCGTGTAGTCTCAGATCAAGTCGTATTTTCGCGGGTCTCTGATTTACCGCGGTGTCAGAATTAACCTTTTTTCACGTCATCTATCGACGAATTTTATTCAGTGAGTAAGTAGCTAATAACCTTCCGCCGATCGAGTAAAAAAAAAATCAAAGTAAATCGTCGTCTAAATATTTCTGGAAAAAAGAGGGAACTTAAAAAAGAGGTTATTAATTGTCTCTGCTGTTCGAATCAAAAATGCCTTTATATAGTTTTCACCTTTTATGTTAATGTTGTTTTGTTCTTGAAAATTTCCCCAAAAGGTAATAGCTGCTTATAATTACTTTATGGTGACACTTATGGTATATAAAAATAAGGATATCGAATATCCCTGGAAACAATGCGTTTGTTTGTTTGTTTATTTGTGTGTTTGTTTGTTTTGTTTAGATGCACGAAGTCTCCTAAAGGGACTTGACAATTATGCTTCCACAAGGAAATATAAACACCAAGCTGGCAATTAACAAAGCTGGTTGCATCATGGAGGAAGGAATTCCTCCGCCATGAGGTTTATCGCGATTCAGAATCGCAATGGATCATGGGAGGGCAGAGGGGGCAAATGCTACAGTCGGTCGTCGTCGTGCGCGATCGAGTTCCCGGATTGCCCCCTTTCACTACACCATCATGCGCGGCAAAACAGCGCCCTCTCTTGGTATTTTGCTATTCGCGATATGAACGTTTGATATAATGCATGAAATGCAGAAATCAATAAATTGCATTCAGAGTCATTGTGAAATAATTAAACGATTAGCTTGGCGGGATTCAAACCCACAACCTTATTGCAAGTCCGTTTGACCATAGTGAAATTTCCATATCGGAAAAACTTTCAGGATTTATTGTATTGTTACCATGGCTATCAGTGTACTAAATTACATCATTGGTTTTGGGCAAAATTAGTTGCAATCCCAGAGCTTTTGAGATTATTTTTCTGAAATCTTCTTGACTGTTCATGAAAATACACATGGTCCTATAACATCTTATTGTGCTGTTGTAGTGGAAAACAGCTTAGTGAAGACAATTGCCAATTGGTAAGAGGTCAATTCGTCAGCATGCCTATCTCCTCCACACACAAAGTTTTCGTTTATGGCTCTCAGTCATACTGTTGTGTGTGTTTTTACAAAGTAAACACTGATTGAATCATTCAAGGTCGCTTAATTCTTACATGACTGAAGTTTCCGACCAACTTTGAAACAATTTGCGTCTTTGCAAAACATTTGAAATGCGAGTGCAACAATTGTTTTGCGATTATAGTCCTGGGCCCAATTTTCATAAAGTTGTTAAGCAGAAAATACTGCATGAAATTATTATTATTTCTTTGCAAAACAAAAGTTGAGCAGGGCACCAGTCACAACACTGTTAACTTAATGCAATATTGGCTTGTAACCTGTTTCCGCTAAGCAATACTATTCTGTGCTCAGCAAGTTTTCCATAGAGCTTACAAGTATAAGGTTACCAACCAAAATATGTCACATGTACCATCTGTGACTTATCCTGCTATAGTTTTTGCTATGCAAGAAATTTCTAAGCAATATTTTCTGTGAAATTGACCCAGCAGTTTGTCCGAAGTGGGCCTGGGGATCAGTGAAACTACGACACACTTTACACACAAAAAACAGTACAAAGAGCAGTTACTCACTAGTCGCTAGTTTTTAAAGTGTACCAATGCACTGATTGATCATCACAAGGAACATATTTCCCAACAGAAAAGGAGGTTAATTAGTATTTTCGGAAAAAGAAAGAACAAATGTATACCAACTTTTATTTAGGTTGTAGGTCAGGCACTATTAGTTTGACAGAGGACTGTGTGCCCCAGAAATAAGAGAAATTAACATGTTGGGCGACTGAGGAAATTGAGTTTATTTTAATAAGCTTTAAAAGTTGATACAATCAAGAATTGCAGTAATAGACTGTGCAAGTCTCGCGCGTATCCGAACGAGAAAACACGTCAAACGAAGAACATTTTTATTTCTGAAATCAAATCCTTGTTTTAAATTATATCTCATGACAAAATCTGAACAACAAAAATAAATCGTTACAATTTATAAAATTAGTTTTAGCTTTTGAAAAAAATACGCCAAAGTGTGTAAGTGTGTTAGAGATAGTGGAATAAATCCTCACTCGACAGAAATAATAATAGAGTATGAAGCATCTGCAGATTTATTGACAATATCAAAAGTTTGTAATATTTTTGCTTCAAAGGCACAGTAGCAATATCCAAAATAAGTCTACATGAGCAATAATCCACTGTACATGCTGTAATGTCAATCTTAATATACAGATTAACACCCAGTTCAGACAGTGCTTAACATTCACATATAAGTTCTAAATAGCTATAAAATATATTTGAGAAAAAGTATGAGTTTTCATTTTAGGTAAATAGCTAAAAGAAATTAAAAATCTGCCATAATTATGATTAAAAACTATAAACATGAATTGTTGTTTGGTTCCTAAAATTATCTAAGAAACAATTTTGCATGTATTGTCCGTGGCATCTGCAAAAGTTTTTGTATGCTTTTCTCCCTTTTTTTGGTTTTTTCCCAAACAGCATCATCTGTAAAAAGTTGTTAAGAGAATAATTCTGTCGGATTTTGAAACGTAAGGCTTTTGATAAGCCTATTACTGGGAGGCACTGAACCAGTCGGAATAAAAGCATTATTGGGCCAGGGCTCACACGCAACACTAGCCTGGCATACACTCTTTAGTACAAACACCATTTCTCAACTTGCCCTGTGGGCTGCTAAAAGCTGTGCAACCTACTTGTTTAAAAATACCCATATTTCTTCCTTTTCAGATGTGAATAACACAATTTTAAAAAGTGTTAACTTTTTTTCAGTCTGTGTAAGTTCATTTGACCATTAAACTGGTTGTGAATGCCACCAATAATACATCAGAAAGATACATTTCTGACAATACATATGTTAGAAATCTGGGCAACTAAAGATTTCTGGGGCAAGTTTCTGTGGGCTGCTAAAAGCTGTGCAATTTTAAAATTGTTTACCTTTTTTTCAGTCTGTGTAAGTTTATTTGACAGTTAAACTGGTTGCGAACCAATAAAACATCAGAAAGATACATTTATGACAATACATGTTAAAAATCTGGGCAACTAAAGATTTCTGGGGGCAAGTACACCGCACATTTTACTAGCTCGGTGCGCTACTTAACAACAAAACGCTTTAAACACAAGGGCGTGTGCTACTACAAACAACATATAATTCATGTCCTACTGAGTACTGATGAGCATGTCAAAGGCCACCATACCAAGGAACGTCCCTTGTCACAATTAATATAGCCTCTAAAGTAAGACTAAGAGGGACCTAGTGCATTACGTGAAAGCTCCATTAAAGAATTTTCAAGTTTGGCCACAAAAACTCAGAAAGTTTACATCCTTAGTCAGAAACGAGTGTTCACATTGATTTACTTGGGTCATTAAACTTGATGGATGAGCAGTTAATTTACCTGGGGCAGTCAGCAGCACAACTAGTTTGTGCCTGATCCAATTAATTATAATGTTTAGAAAAGGAATAACATGGCGATAACAGGTGTTAGTTGCCAGACAAAAAGGATGTGCTATTTTAGCCTCTTTCTGTAATGGAGCTTTCCCATGATGTGTACATAATTTGCTAATGCGGCATTTGATATAATAAAGAAGCCATTTTGAATAATACATGTATCAGTCACCACAAAAATATATGTATCTTTGTTGATCTTGATCAAAACAATTCAAGGCAGTTGTCTCTCGACTTAATTGAGACTAAGAGGCTGGTAGAAACTGTCACCTTTATTGGGATCAAATTCCTCTGGCTTTGTTGCTTGCTGCTGGGGAGGAGGTTGAAACTGTTCCTGGGGAGGAGGTTGAAACTGTCCCTGGGGAGGAGGTTGAAACTGTCCCTGGGGAGGAGGTTGAAACTGTCCCTGGGGAGGAGGTTGAAACTGTCCCTGGGGAGGAGGCTGAAACTGTCCCTGGGGTTGGTTGGTCAGGCCACAGTAGCTACGAATGAAACAATATAACACGATTCAAACATATGGTTCAAAACAGTAATTCACAAAACAGAAACCAACTGTCATGTCACCATGTTACCAATACCACCAGACTGCAAATGGTTTCTGCCACATTCTCCATCCTTTTAAGTCAACAAGTGACGTCCAGCTGCTCAAAAAACAAAATCTACCTAGCAAAAGTAGATATACACATGGTGTTACCGCAAACCAAATATACATTAGTGACCACCATTATGCAATGCCTCAAATCCAATACACTGTGTACAATCTCATTCTAATGTCTTGTGTAGTTTCTACATAACTGTGCTTTATTGTAATGAATGACAGCAGTTAAATAAATGTTACTGAACCGAACTAAACCAAACAGATCTGAACTGAACTGAACTGAGGGTAATAATAATAATAATATCAAGCATTTATAAAGGGCCATCTATCTAGCTAGGCTATTCCGAGGCGCATATTATTACCCCTGGTCACTGGGCCATTTTTATCAATCCTGAAACCATCTCAGCTCCCTGGGGAGTATATATACAGCCTGTGCTGCAATATATGCGCTACTAGGCTAAATCAATCACAAGAACCATCTCTGCCCTCACAGGTACCCATTTTACCCCTGGGTGGAGAGAAGCAATTATAGTTAAGTGTCTTGCTCAGGGACACAAGTGTCACGACCGCAACTCGAACCCATACTCTGCTGAACAGAAACACCAGAGCTTGAGTTCGGTGTTCTTATCCACTCGGCCGTACGACACCCCATTTATTTATTATACTGTCAGGTGGCCCAAGCATTTTGGTCATAGATCTGTTGTCTGTAAAATACTTCTGCAAGTAGAATGCCTTTATTTTACAGATTTACAGGATATTAGTATAAAAGACAAATTAAAGGTAGGGTCACAGATTGGTAAATACTCCAAAAATTAATGACCATAAAAACTTCCTTGGTGAGAGGCATCTGCAGCTGTTGATTTTGAGCTAGGATTCCCTTCCAAATTATTTATTCCCTTTGGATAATTTTACACCCCAAAACATTTGAATCCGAGAATGATTCATGCATGAATTGTTTCTCAAATTTCTGAGGGTTGATGACTGGAAGTTCAAATTTCTGTGGGGTTCGTTTGTAAATGCTTTGGCCAGAGAAGTGCTTGGTCCCCGCAGTCACCTCGCTAAACGAGGATTATTTGCGGCGTTCTAAACGAAAATACAGAGACAATTTTTGGTTGTTTTCTCAACAAGTAAACAATGTTCACCTGAAACATTCACAGGTGACTTTTATTATATCTTTATAGCTAATTTTGCCTTAAAATCTGATTAAAAAAACACAAAAACCAGCCATGACCCTACCGTTAAGTCTCCTACAGAGCCATAATTGCCATCACTAATCAAAATAACTGGAACACTGTATTATAAATGTATATGCTTAAACATCATTGGTTAGAGATGTGCATGGCGTGTCATGGCTGAGCCATTGCACCGGACTCAAGCTCTGGTGTTTCTGATCAGCAGAGTGTGGGTTCGAGTCCTGGTCGTGACACTTCTGTCCATGAGTGAGATACTTAACCATGATTGCTTTGTCCTTTGGATGAAACATTAAGCTGTAGATTGTACTAGGATTGATAGTGCACATAAAAGAACACATAACACTTATCGTGGAAGAATTAGGGGTTAGTCCCGGTGTTTCTGGTTCACAAAGCAAGCAACCTTGTTTACAGGTTTCCTCAGGCTTGCGAGCTACAGTGACTAAGTTCACTTATGAGGCATCCTTATTTGTTTCATTACCAGAAATTTAAATATTAATAATGATGATAATAATAATATTGACTGTGATAAATACAAAAACCAAAGATGGGCATATTTGTGTCCAGTATTGCCGGAAAAAAAGGTGTACAGCTTACGTCCGCAATGAATTGGTGCATGTCGGGGATTGAACCACTTCATGTATACATTGTACATAATGGACACTTACCACCAACGACCATCTGTTGTGGTTGGGATTGGTAAGTCACCTGTTACAAGGAAAGAAAAAACATTTAATACAACATGAACAGAAACAAAATTATGTCAAGAAAATCAACAGTGTCTAGCCCCTGTTTGTATTTTTTTTCTCTCCACCAGTGAAACGCTACAAGGACACAGAGGTCACGCGTACATTTTTAAGCGAAGCACAAAGAACAGCTATCGTCCACTGATCTGCCTCCTTTGGCCTCGTCAGTGAGATGCAAGAGGTCTGTTGAGACTATACATGGTCATTCCTAACAAATCACAGAAACTAACACTGAACTGCAGGCTCCGGGTCAGTGATTTCAGGGTCGGGTCAGTGATTTCAGGGTCGGGTCAGTGATTTCAGGGTCGGGTCAGTAAACTCATGGCTGGATCAGCCTGGTGGTCTTGGTTTTTTCCGATTGAATAATAATAGGCTATTTCAATTTGAGTCCCATAAATACATTCACATTTTCTTGAGTATCAAAGTAAACTTACACGAGATGGATCTTCTCTCAGTGCGTGTTCAACTCATTTTGATTCTGGTCTTGTAAAATCAATTCTGGTCCAGTTTATATTTTGAGCTACAAAAAAGCCCTGCAGTCTTGTGGAATTTCCTCAAATTCCAGCCCTAAACAAATTGACTTTCAAACTGTATCACAAATTTACTTAGATTTGTCACAATTAAAGGCATGCACTGAACACGTTTGGTAATTACTCAAAATATATATTAGCATAAAAACTTACTTGGTAACCAGCAACGGAGAGCTGGTTATAGTATAAAACATTGTGAGAAACCACTCCCTCTGAAGTAACGTAGTTTTTGAGAAAGAGGTAACTTCTCACTAAAATAATAAACGACTTCATGCATGAAGCCTTTTATTAGCATCTGAAAGAACACAAAATTGTGCAAAGGGTGTTTTTTCTTTCTTTATTTTCTTGCAACTTCGATGACCAATTCAGCTCAAATTTTCACAGGTTTGTTATTTTATGCATATGTTGGGATACACCGAGTGACAATAGGCCTACTGGTCTTTGATAATTACCAAACGTGTTCAGTGCCTTTAACCGAGGACTGGAAAAACTGAAAAACAAGCCAGTGCATTTGGCTATGACGTCCTGCAGTGTCTGTGTACATGTATGACACTACAAATTACAGCAAATGTTGATTCTTTAAAATTACCTTTGAAACAGCAAAGTGAAAACAAACAATTAAGCTGACTGCAAAGGCTCATAAGGGGTCACAACCACAAGAAAAAATGACAAAATGCTGCAATGAAGAAATAGTTAGTCTGTTGAGACTGATCATAGCAGTCCTATGGCTGTACATTCAATTATATAATGAACTCTTACCCAGAAACTGTACACGCATATCATAGACTGAGCGTGATATCAACCACAAACCGGTATCACCCTAAGAACCGCTATAGCGAACTCCCATGATAGCATTCTAAAGTGAGAATGCGCCCTCTGGTGGCAATGGATCATGGAAAGGTATTCATAACAGGAGAGTCTTGAACCAAGACTACCAATAGGCCAGCTACGATACAAAATACAGTTCCCCTTTTTAAAGTGTGAGCAAAGCTTCCTACCATGGTCTGAGGAGTGCTGTTGCTGTTATAGTAGAGGCCACAACAAGTAAAACTGGCCCCAACGACAGAGATGACAAACTCTGCAATGCCAATCAGCAGGATGCACACATCAATTGCAACACGTGTAGTCTGAAAGGACAACATCATCATATTAATACAGAACATCAGATTCTTAAACATGACTACAGGCAATTCAGTAGGACGCAATGGCCAATCAGATTGCATGATATATGATCTGTGCGCCGAGAATCCATTGAGTACAACCGAAATGAATGACAATTAAAACTTCAGAGGTAGACCTCAAAAAATTTGAGTAACTTTATAAAATAATGATGACATTTTATGACTTTTTACACCATAACGTGAAAATACATGTAGATACCTTTTCCCCATTTCCATGAGGATCTATTGAAAAATGAGTGCATCTCAAAAACGAATTTTGACTTAAATTGTTTCCACATTGTTTATTTTACCCCCAGTGGTTTTAACTTACACTGGATGAAGAACACCTCCAATTGCCATTGAAGTCGTAGTGGTAAAGGTTATAGCTGCCATAATTATTTAGACAGAAATAACTGTCAAAATATATGCCATCTCCGGCAAAATACAAAACAACAAGGGCTGCCACAGAGCCAAGGATGGACATCACCATGTACCCAATCACCTGAAGAAATAAGTATAGTATAGTTGTTTTATTGTCACATCTACACATAAATATATATACAGTGAATTCCTCTTGATGTAATTAGAGCGAAATACCATGCTTACTGTAAGGCGCTGATTCTTTGCTTACGATATAAGCAGAGCCATGAAATTCGGCTCTGTACAGCACACTGTGAATTGACGCACGTGATTACATTTGCAGTCGAGCTTATAAATAACATGGCTATTCACCCCCTTAACGAAGTGGGAAAAAGAATAATTTCAAACATGTTGATCTGTTGGTAGGTCATTGTTGATCTGTTGGTAGGTCAATGTTGATCTGTTGGTAGGTCATTGTTGATCTGTTGGTAGGTCATTGTTGATCTGTTGGTAGGTCAATGTTGATCTGTTGGTAGGTCATTGTTGATCTGTTGGTAGGTCATTGTTGATCTGTTGGTAGGTCAATGTTGATCTGTTGGTAGGTCAATGTTGATCTGTTGGTAGGTCAATGTTGATCTGTTGGTAGGTCATTGTTGATCTGTTGGTAGGTCAATGTTGATCTGTTGGTAGGTCATTGTTGATCTGTTGGTAGGTCATTGTTGATCTGTTGGTAGGTCAATGTTGATCTGTTGGTAGGTCAATGTTGATCTGTTGGTAGGTCAATGTTGATCTGTTGGTAGGTCAATGTTGATCTGTTGGTAGGTCAATGTTGATCTGTTGGTAGGTCATTGTTGATCTGTTGGTAGGTCAATGTTGATCTGTTGGTAGGTCATTGTTGATCTGTTGGTAGGTCAATGTTGATCTGTTGGTAGGTCATTGTTGATCTGTTGGTAGGTCATTGTTGATCTGTTGGTAGGTCAATGTTGATCTGTTGGTAGGTCATTGTTGATCTGTTGGTAGGTCATTGTTGATCTGTTGGTAGGTCATTGTTGATCTGTTGGTAGGTCAATGTTGATCTGTTGGTAGGTCATTGTTGATCTGTTGGTAGGTCAATGTTGATCTGTTGGTAGGTCATTGTTGATCTGTTGGTAGGTCATTGTTGATCTGTTGGTAGGTCAATGTTGATCTGTTGGTAGGTCAATGTTGATCTGTTGGTAGGTCAATGTTGATCTGTTGGTAGGTCATTGTTGATCTGTTGGTAGGTCATTGTTGATCTGTTGGTAGGTCAATGTTGATCTGTTGGTAGGTCATTGTTGATCTGTTGGTAGGTCATTGTTGATCTGTTGGTAGGTCAATGTTGATCTGTTGGTAGGTCAATGTTGATCTGTTGGTAGGTCAATGTTGATCTGTTGGTAGGTCATTGTTGATCTGTTGGTAGGTCAATGTTGATCTGTTGGTAGGTCATTGTTGATCTGTTGGTAGGTCAATGTTGATCTGTTGGTAGGTCATTGTTGATCTGTTGGTAGGTCATTGTTGATCTGTTGGTAGGTCAATGTTGATCTGTTGGTAGGTCAATGTTGATCTGTTGGTAGGTCAATGTTGATCTGTTGGTAGGTCATTGTTGATCTGTTGGTAGGTCATTGTTGATCTGTTGGTAGGTCAATGTTGATCTGTTGGTAGGTCAATGTTGATCTGTTGGTAGGTCATTGTTGATCTGTTGGTAGGTCATTGTTGATCTGTTGGTAGGTCATTGTTGATCTGTTGGTAGGTCAATGTTGATCTGTTGGTAGGTCATTGTTGATCTGTTGGTAGGTCAATGTTGATCTGTTGGTAGGTCATTGATGTATTGATGTTTTTGGAAAACTTTAGGTGTTGTAATTGTTGAGATCATAGAAGCAAATTTTTGTTTTGGAGGTTAATTGTTAATTTGTTGGTGGATGAGCATGTAGGATATTTTAGGATTTACTCAACACGAAGGAGAACTCACTAATCCTGAAGCTTTTTTACCTCCAGCTACAATGCCCAAAATTCCAGCCACGATGAAAAACTGTTGAATGAAGAAAACATGTGAAAACAAGCCGTGAGAAATGACATATAATTATTAGAGCAGTGTCATTTGGGTACTTTATTGATAGGCCTATGTCTTTGCTTTGAACTGGACGCTTGAACTGCAGAAACAATGGTCAGGCATGTTTAAAGACAAAGTGCAACATTGGTAATTGTCAAAGACCAGTTTCCACACTCAATGTGGCCCAATACATGAAATAACAAACCTGTGAAAGTTTCAGCTAAATCCGTCTTCAGAGTCATGAGAATTAAACAGTTTAAAACATTTTTTATTATGTTTTCACTGTTTTTAAATATTGGATTTTATCATCAGTTTTATTTATTCATTCAGGCTTCAAAAAAACAAAACAATACAATAAACAGAAGACTGAGAAAAAAACGGTCAGACGAAATATGAAAAAACAGGGGGATATGTACAATAGGGATTGCCCAAAAGCGAACTATAATCACTATCTAAAAAAGCAATCCCCGTAAAAAAGAGAAACATTAAAACAGACATATATACCAATAATACAAGGAAAGATTATAAAAATATACTCTAATAAAAACATTATTTACGCTGTTGACAAAATAGTCACAGACAGTGTTCATATTTTGTGTAATCAACCACATACATGACATAACAAACCTGTGAAAATTTGAGCTCAATTGGTCATCCAGGTCACGACAAAATAGTGAAAAGAGACCTTA
Organism: Leptasterias polaris; assembly: GCA_037783415.1. Taxonomy (NCBI): domain Eukaryota; kingdom Metazoa; phylum Echinodermata; class Asteroidea; order Forcipulatida; family Asteriidae; genus Leptasterias; species Leptasterias polaris. Next base: position 4,589,292 of record JAZGTN010000004.1, on the reverse strand, counting down.
TGTGTTTTCTGTTTTTCAAACATCAATTTATCACGCGTGATAAAACAACTATTGTTTTACTCATTTCTCAGAAATGATAGCATTTTAGGCAGAAATATTTTAAGGAACCCTTTCTACCATTACTTACTTTAAATCATGTAAGTTATGTGTGAATCTGTGAACAGTTGTGTTTTTTGATCTTACCAATAGTGTACAGGGCCTTTAAAGACTAATTGTTTTACTCAAAACTAAAGCATTTCAAGCAAAACTATTTCAAGGGAAGTTTTCCACAATGACCATCTTTATACCATGGAAGTTATGTATAAGTCTGTGAACATTTTCAATCTAACCAATGTTGTACACACCCTTAGTTAAACAGCCACTTGAATTCTACCAAAACTTGTTTTAACATTTTTTGTTTATCATTTATTTGTAATTTTGATATTTTTACACTTCTGATTTTTGTTGTTGTCATTTTCGATCAAAAAAGTAAGCCCCGGAACCTCAAGGATTTGAAAAATTATGACAATACTTGGATATAATTTGTGGGATTTCACTTTGTAACAACTCCATATTGCATCAAAGCAGCCAATACAAAAACAGAGCTCCCACAAATGACGTAACATAAGTGATAATGGCATAACAGGGCTTTTTGCAAATCTTTCTGAAAGGTACCGGAAAAGAGTATTCAAAATAATAGATTTCTTACACAATTAAAATCTAAAAAATAAGTTAGTGGCCTGACGTTTCGACCCTAGCAGAGTCTTTCTCGAAGGCTAAATGACAACACACAACACACATACAAGCAGACAAGAGTTGCAAGAGTAGTCAAGTGGAAATACATGAATAGAGAGAGTGGAGGGAGAAAAGCAGAAAGCATTCAGAGAAGGCAGGGGGTAAGCAGGGATAATGAAGACAAAGGGGGGGGGGGGGGGGGTTATGAAGGTTAGGGGATAGCTTGACCACAAGAAGTTGGGAACACAAAGGACAAAATGGAAGGTTAGAAGAGAGGTAAATAATTAGTTAATACAATGAAGGGCAGACTAATAAAGTGGATAACTGTGTGGGAAAAGGAGAAGGCAAAAACAAAAGGTTATTAGTCATTTCCTTCTTGGATATTCAAACCATGGGGCTGAGTGGTCTTTATGCGCTAAGCTTATCCAAAGTTTTTCCCTACTCAGACGGACAGTCTCTCTGCAGTTACCTAGTGCCTCAATGCCCTGTAAATTCATGTCAGAAATGGAGTGGTTAGGAAGGTTGAAGTGGTGTCCTACAGGTGTATCCAGCTTTTGGGTGTTGACTGTGGATCTGTGGCCATAGAAACGCCTCTTGAGTGTAGTTCTTGTTTCACCTATATATTGAACACCACAGACTCTGCAAGATATTAGATAGATTAGATTAGTGGTGGTGCAGGTGACATGACCCCTTGTCTTGTGGGTGGTACCACCAGTATGGCTGGTAAAGGAGTCTGATTCCCTGATGTGTTGTCTACAAACGATGCATTTGGATGTGTTGGAACACCTAAAAGTACCCTGTGGCAAAGGGGGATTAACATCATCCTTAATGGGGGGAACTTCTGCCCGGACGATGAGATCCCTGAGACTGGGTGGGCGTCGGTAGGCAACTATGGGTTCTTCCTGTACAGCACGTTGAAGCCGATCTGATGTGTGAAGAATATGATGGTTAGAACTGGTTATTTTACGAATGGGAGGAAGTGAGGGGTGGAAAGTAACAACAAAAGTAACTTTCCCTTTGGAACTCCGTTGTTGCCTGGGTCCTTTGGAGAGTACAGACTCCCTAGAACGAGCCTGGACTTTCTGGATCGCTCGATGGACTGCTAGGGAGCTATGACCCCTGGAAACAAGGTGTTTCTTAAGTTCCTGTGAGTGGTGGAAAAAATCAGAATCATTAGAACAGATTCGATGGAGTCTGAGGGCCTGACTGTAGGCTATGCTGGTTTTGCAGTGTCTGGGGTGACAGCTGGTTGAGTGGAGGTATTGATGTTTATCTGTGGGCTTAACAAAGAGATCTGTGGTTAATCCATCATCTGTCTTTATGTATTAACTAATTATTTACCTCTCTTCTAACCTTCCATTTTGTCCTTTGTGTTCCCAACTTCTTGTGGTCAAGCTATCCCCTTCCCTTCATAACCACCCCCCTTTGTCTTCATAATCCCTGCTTACCCCTGCCTTCTCTGAATGTAAGCTTTCTGCTTTTCTCCCTCCACTCTCTCTATTCATGTATTTCCACTTGACTACTCTTGCAACTCTTGTCTGCTTGTATGTGTGTTGTGTGTTGTCATTTAGCCTTCGAGAAAGACTCTGCTAGGGACTCTGCTAGGGTCGAAACGTCAGGCCACTAACTTATTTTTTGCATTTATACCACAGGTCCTTTTGGTTGGTAAGCAGTTTGCAACAGCTAATTCTATTTTCACAATTAAAATCTGTTTAGTCTCACGTGAACTCAATGTCCTTATCGATTGAAAACATTTTCAATGATTTCCAGCAAAGTTGTTGCCATTTTTGTTCAAGCTGGGCTTTGCACAAAAAGTAGATAAGCACAAAGTAATTTTGCTTACCAGAATACGGTTACCAGCCAAAATACCATGTCACATGTACCGTCTGTGACTGATATCTGCTCAATTTTGTTAAGCAATATTTTCTGCTTAAGCAGCTTCATGAAATTGGGCCCTGGCCTTAAAAAACTGTAGAGTGATTTTACATCACTGAATCCACATGGTCAAACTATGTGAACTCAAAAATATCATAGTACATGTACATGTGTATAATCATGTAAAGCACACTGTTACACAGATCTTGGTAGAGCTGGCAAAATATTCAGACAGTGTTCATGTTTTATGTGATCAACCAAATACATAGACTTGACTCAAGTCCCAATCCCGTGCAAGGCCCTTCCTTGCCTCATCGTCAGAAAACTATTATTTTGCGCTCTGCATTCCCCAACCTGTTCCGCGCGCGGGACAGGGACTTGACGAACCCGCAGTAAATTTATTCACTTACGAATATGCAAAGTTATGGCACATTACTTGTTGTCCAATCAAACGCGTTCAAAAAGAAGACTCGTTGATTTTTTTATTTGCGGGGGTGGTAAAGTACTTTGTCGAGGATCGAAATGTATGAATATATATAAAAACTACAAATTTATTTGAATTCAAGTTAATATTACGTATACATTGGGATTGGTATTGTTTGCAAATGCATACTTTGAATTGTTGACAAATGCAATTCAGCGACTTAAAACACCCAGCCCCCTCTTCCGCCCGGCAGCCATTCTGGAGATGCTTACGTCCATAGATACATGATACAAACGTCACAGAGCAAGATGAATACTAAATGAAAGGGGCGGCACTTCCACGCTCCCATTGGATTTGTACATCTCCCCATTTGGGGAGATTTTTCTATTCAAATGCGTGGAGTAGGAAACGACCCCGTCAAGTCCCTTGATCGCCACCGCATAAATAACTACATTTTGTCGGTGAGGGCGCACTGGTATTCTGTGGCTGCATGCTGGCGCGTTACGTTAGGAACCTCGCACGAGAAAGGGACTTGAATCAAGTCTACCAAATACATGGAATAATAAACCTGTTAAAATTTGGGCTTAATTAATCCTGTTGTGTGAGTCAGGAGAGTACAGTGAAAAACCATGGAGGTAGGAATAGAGAAAAACCATGCACATTTTTCAGCACATGTATAAATCCATTCTTTTTTATTTTGGGTTGTAACAACTGAAATCAGCTGCTGTTGTTTTTTCAGATACAGTTTTCTTGATACTGACTTCACTTTCAGAGGGAAATTCTTCCACGGAAAAAAAGGTTTTAGTATGAACTTCAGAATCAGTAAAGCTTTCAAAATAAAATTGAACAATGATGTTTTGTTATCTTTTCCGATCCTGTATAAAACCTTTAAGTCTTTTATTTTATCAATTCATTATATTTAATACAACAACTTCCAAGTTGTAATGTTTCTTGTATACTTACACAGATGCCACTCCAGATGGGAATCCCAATGTAGTAATAGCTAGACTTTACAATGATGGTGACAATTCCAAACACCACAGCTAAGACACCCAAGATAACTTGCATGTAACCAGTGAGTCGTAGGCCCTTCCAGCACCAGCTACCTCGCGTGTTCCCGGCACTGACAGCATTTGATCCTTGATGTACCTGATTATAAATATAAAGGGAAGGGTTAATTAGGCCTATACATTTGGTAATCACTCTAAAAAATAATGATTATAAAAACATACTTGGTATATAAGAAGCACTACAGCTGTTGATAACGAATAACATTTAGAAAAACACTTTCCCCAACGGAATGTGGTTTTAGAGAGAGGGTTTCAAAAACATTTCAATTTGAAACGTTTCTCGGATTATTTCAATAATGGGTTATTCTTCCTGGGTGGACACAACCCCTCCATATTTTTGGCAATATCTCAAAAACGCCACCACCTTTTGAAATGAAATTTTCACAGGTGAGCTTAATTGTATAAATCTACATTCCTACAGGAGCTGGATTGAAACAATGGACGGTTCAAAAGACCAAAGGTATGATTTGCCTTTGAAGAACAACTAGAACAAAATTAACATTATTGTTCTTTCGTTGTAGAAATGAAAACAAATGTGTAATGATTACATATAATTGAGTAAAAATCAATTAAAATGGTTTCATAATTAAAAAACCTCAAACATTTTTATCAACTGGGCAAAAATTCTTTGTTTCACGAAAAGCCCTTTAAGTGCCTAGGAATCAGAACAGCACTGTGACGTCAAAGAAAACAGAAAGTGCACAGCAACAATTGAAAGGATAAACAACCGTGTTGTGAAATATTTACATATCATCACAACACGACTGGCTTTACGCAGAGGAACTAATACTGAATTCAGTGTTGATTTAACTTTGGGTCTTTGCTGGGAGCAATGCAAGCTGGCGCCGCCAAATGTTCAAAAATTAAAAGGGGGGGGCTGCTAGTTTTTCCAATCACATTTCAACAGAACTACAGAGAAGAAACCTTCACACTTACGACCAAATTATGGTATTTTTTGTCTAATAATTTGACAGCCCATTTGTACGTATTACATCTTAAGTCACACATGTACAGTAGGAGTAACCACTCACATGACTAAATGGGTCATTGAATTTTCAAAGGGGGGGGGCGAAATATTAGGATGTCAGACTAAATAAACGTAGAATTTAATAAAGAAACAAAACCTAACTGTGTTGGACTATCAGCTGTTGACATTTATGTATACGGGTTGTAGTTTTTGACAAGTTGTGAAGAATTAAAACAATTTAAGGTTAAGCAAAGAAACACTTCTTTGTAATCTATTTAAAATTCACCCAGTAAGTTCCCCATGGACTGTGGTTTGTAACTTGATATTAGTCAAAACAATCTTACATCTAAAAGGCATCATCCATAGAATAAGGGTTCAGCAAATTGGCTTATTACTTTGTAACTTTTTTCTGATAAACAATGGAAATCTACCCTTTTTAAGTCTCTGGTTCATTCTAAGAACTTCCAATTTGGGAATTTGTATGATCAATGCATCATACTGTACAAATATTATGTTCGTGTTTGCAGAGTGCAAGCTGGCATAAAAGAACTGCTGGGTGTGAGTCAAACTGAAAAACTTCACAGATTGTTGTTGTTCGTGTTTGCAGAGTGCAAACTGGCACAAAAGAACTGTTGGGTGTGAGCCGACCATTAAAAATACATTTGGGTCAAACTGTTAAACTTCAAAAGGTGGTGATTATATTGCAGTCACGCTCTCATGGAATCCTTTGAAAAGTTTTGCATGAAAACCAGAGACTGTACAAACATGTGCAGACCCATACTATTACAGAGGTATAAAAACATGTAGGCCTGCATTGTGTAAAAGCAACACTGCAAGGTTACAGCATGGAGCTATAGAAAAGATAGGTCCATGGTTCCAGGATGTGTGTATTATGACTGTCCGTATCAAAATGCACTATATGTAAAACACGGTGCGTGGTATTTATTTACATAATTATGTAAAGTGTGGGCTTGGAAAAACGTTTTTAGTCCCTCATGGAAATTATGAGCCAAAAGACCACGGCCTTGAGGAGATTTTGACATAGTGATCATTGTGATCTGACTATTGTCACTGTTAATTCTTACGTAGGGACAGGAATGTAAAAAAACTGTTAAGAGACTGTTTCGAGATAATACACACTGTGTATGTGTTTGAAAAGGTGTTAAATTTGAGCTTGAAAGCTCTGTACAGCATCTGTGAAAACGGTGATGATATAGGCCTACATGTCGGCCTAAATGTAAAAGATATAGCCTATCCTATGTATTCCATACATAATTAGTCCTTGGTTGAAATTACCACACTAAAAACATTGACCTTGTGGTCATGTACAAAAGCCCTTTAATGTCATGCAAAGTGTACAAATTGCGGTCCAAAAATGGGTTGTTTTGTAAAATTATATTTTTACATTTTTTGGAGTATGTAATTTTCTATGTATTATTAGCATATCTTTTATATAACACCCAGGCAGATCCTTGCCATTTGATTGGAGGATTGTCCGTCACATGATAGCAAATAAACGTACCATTGCACGCTACGTCATTCACCGTGCATTTTTCGTTCCATTCACCGCAAATTTTTCGTTCCATCCGATTTGTTCTATTGCACGCTCGCCCGCCCTCCATTGACGAAAGTGACTGTTAGTGTTGCGCTTGAGAAAGCATTCTTGTACAATTTATTCATTATTATCCTTTAACCCTCCTACTCTTGGTAACATTTTCCAGTGAGTTGACTAACCATTTGAAACCATTCAACTGCACTGGTTGTGTATCGATGGCACAACTGTGCACATAACATAACATGTGTGTACTGTGTAGACTGGATGCATTTACCACATGATATTACATTGCAAGCTGGCATAGTTTATCTACCATTCAAAACCACAGTGGATGATATTGAATGGTCAGACAGTAGAAGGGTTAAAGTATAGTGTTATCCTTCAATCAAATGACAAAGATCTACTTGGATGTTATATAAAACAAATAATGAACGTTTATGAGTGATTTAAGCATTGTTTAGGCCGGTCCAGTATTTCACTTTGAGATAGTCCTTAGGTCTTCTGGATTTTCCCCAAAAATTTGAATCCTGATCTCGCATAACGATATATCCAAAATATGTGAATCTGAAAAGGCTTCGGTGGTTTTTCTCAGAACCACCACCTCATTTAAACAGAAAATTCTATGAGATATCACCTAACACCACAAGGCAGGACAGGCTCTTCATGGTCCTGTTGACCCAAACTAACTGTCAACATCAGGGGCACAATGGGACATCTACATCTAGAGCTGTAACAGGATTACCCTCTTCACAGGCATCCACTAGGAGCCTGGCTAGTAGATCACAATGCACTCCCATTCAAACTGTTTACGAAGCAATTAGTGCTCAAGGGCGTAAGTGTGAATGACCAGGATTCAAACCCACAATCTGCTGCTGACAACACAGAGCTTGGGTCTGATGAACTAGACTACTCAGCCACTACTTGACATTGAAGAGATGGTGTCTCCACAAATCTCACTTGAACATACTGTCAAAAACACAACCCTCCGATAAACTTTTTGTAATGAAAACATTGCCCGTTAACTGGTTTGTTTTTATACTTTCATTCTATAGGAGGCTGGGTACTCACCACTGGCTGCTGTTGCATGACTATTGCTTGTTGTTGAGGGGGGCCTTGCTTGTAGGCTGGGGGTTGCTGTTGAGCAGGTTGCATGGTTGCAGATCACAAAAACTCTCCAACACTGCAGTAGACCTGTTTTTAATTTTAAAAATGCAGCGTTATAAATAAGACAACCATAGACCCCAAAATGGCTTGTTTTTCATGATTTTGACACTTTGTAATAGTTCAAAGTACTTGTGCCTCTCTATACAGTGTACATTCTGTCAACCCTTCTGGACAGAGGAAAAATATGGATAAAACTTGACCAAAATTAAGGAACATAAAGAACTTGGTGGTCATTTGTCTTTGGAACACCGGATGGGTCACTTCAACTCCTAAAACTATGAGGTTCAGTTCCGCTATCGTCCATGTAGACGATAGCGGAACCGAGCCTTACAGTTCTAGAAATAGATCACTACACTACATCCTGTCTTCCAAAGACAAAATGAAGGTAAGCGCACTTTTCAAAATTTTCACCACTTTATCTTCCTTAATTTTTGTCAAATTTTATCCTTACTTGTGCAGAAAGGGTTGGCAGAACTGCGGATCGAGAGGCACGTCAGGCACTTTGAACTCTGGACTAAAAACATTAGATAGAACAGTGACAGTAGCCCTGGTACTTGGTAGGACGTCAGTGTATGTTGCACTGCACTGACGTCCTGGGTATAATAAAGCTCTACAATGCGAGAAAAAAAATCTACTATTTTTTCATATTTTTTGAGAAGCTGAAATTCCATTCATTTTGTTGGCGTCCTTAAAAAATATGAACATTTTGGAATAATTCACAAACAACAAATAAAATACATACATAGAATAGATGAAATTAACAATATGCTAAACCCAGCAGGCAAACTGTTCAGGACACAGGGAACATGTGACTCGTGAGTGGCTTCAGCTTCCTCAATATGGTAGAATAGAAATATCAGGGCTCGAATTTTACACTGGACCACAGGCCCGAGGCCAGTAATTTTGGTGTTGGGCCAGTAAACTTATGAACTAACAAGTCCGATGGTCTTGTGTTTTTCAAGTGAATAACAGAAACACATTATGTTCAAGTGTCGACGTTGGGTCTATTATAAATCATCTTTCAATTCTATGAGTAATCAAGTATACTCTTCTCTTACTTGTCTCAGTTCGGGTTCATATAAAAGCAGTCAAATGCATGTTAAACTGTGGCAGCAAGTTTTTTTCTTTTCACATTTTGAATCAGGTCTTGTAAAAAAATGTCTGGTCCAGTAAAGATTTTGAGCTACAACTTACAAGCCCTGTAGTCTTGTGGATTTTCTCCCCAAATTCGAGCCCTGAATATGAAGGAATTCAAATTGAAATAAATTTTTTTTCGCGTTGTATGCAACGGAAGAGTCCAGTCCAACCCGAGCATAGAGTGACAGGGCATGTTTTATTAATCATTAGCAATTTTATCACTGTACAGTATTAACAACCACGTAGACTTACCAAATGACAACTTAAAATGCGTCAGGATCTCTTGTGTCACTAGTCAACGGCTTCAAAATGACATTCGGTGCTTTATTTCAGGCCACAAAGTGTCTACCCAAACTTTAGCTGAGCTGAACTGAGCTGAACTGAGCTGAGCTAAAATGAGAGCTAAAATGACAGAGCAAGCAATGACGCATGCGACACACGCAACAACTACTACACAAGGCATACAGTGGGTGGTACTGGTCAACTCGGTCCAAGGTCCAAGGTCCAAGGTCCGAGTAAACAAATACTCAGCTCACGGACAACCGGCCAACGCCCTCTATGGCTGCGGGCTTTTTAGTGCTGCGCTAACAATCACTTTCTCCTGCGTTCTCTCTGTGCGCAAGATCCACCAGTTGGTCCGTAAGGTGCCTATAGCCTAAGGGTGCGGTGCTGGAGCAAGAGAAAAACACCTGTCAAGACAGATTTTGAAGTTTATAAATTAAGCTTATGAGACCCAATGTTGTAGTAAAGCCAAGTCGTCAAGAGTGCCGCCCCCGCAAAATGATGATGACGAAGGGGTTGACAATAAGACCGCCGGGCGCATTCGGCAGTCACTGCCAAAATACCAGGTTAAACCCTTTCTCTTTTTTAGCGATTAAGTAACTGTGTTCTTCCGCTACGTGAAGCTTTACCTCCCATCCAAGGTACTGGGCAATAGGGAGTGTAGTATACTCAAGGCAACAGGTGTCAAAGAACCGGGACTGGAACCCAAACTCTACTGATGATTAGTAGGCCTGAGCTTGAGTTCGGTACAGCTGAATCGCTCCGCAACGACACGCAGTGACGTCACAGCGCCGCGAGTTTTGAAATGCGATACCACTGCGTGGGTTGGCAAAAGTGACGAGGCCCACTGCCAAAAATACAATGTATTACTATACAGATTATACCTATTACTTATTTGATGGTGAAGTAGAAACCTCCCAGAATTACAACTTGGCACACGCACAATTACGGGCTGTTGAGTCAACAGCCATTTCGCATAGGCCCCTACCACTTGAAAAGTCAATATTTTCCAAAGTCGCAAAAAGTCGCATGAATGAAGGCGGGAATCGGTGGAAATACATATTTTTCCTTGCCTCTAAGAAACAGCATTTTTAAAGGCATTTTATGTAATTTTTAAGGCTTTTTTCAAATAGTAAACAAAAGTCTCTAAAAAATTCAAGACGGTTTTCATGGCGATACCTTAGGCCTATAATGTACTGTTCAGAACAGCAAGTTAAACTACATGCTAAGTGTAGAGATTTTCGTCGCATAAAAAAAAAATGTTTGACTAGAAGGGTATAACCCATATTTTAAAGTGATTTTTTCATTAGTTCTTTCATATAATATACCTCTGGACCATTGGGAACATAAAATAAACAGGAGTATTGATTTTTGAAACAATCACTATTTGCCAATTTTGGCGCAGTTTGACCTTGAACTGGCCCACTACTGTGCGCCGTACTGTCGCGTCGTCACCCACCAGTCCTGTGCCGCGGCCCGTCCGTAGTTGTGCGTTTTGAGTCGTGCCGTTGAGGCCCGTCGTGCCCCGTCGTGCCGTTGAGGCCCGTCGTGTCGCCTATTTGATTTGTTTAGTGGGGTGCCATTACCCATCGCATCGTCCGTCTTGTATAGTTCTCTCTGTGTTTGTTACAAACAGGTCTTACTCGTAGCTGTTATTTTAATCTGCAACCTTCTTTATTTGACACGTTTTTTAATTGTTTAAACCCCCTTTTTAAAGGCACAGAACACGTTTGGTAATTGTCAAAGACCAGTATTCTCACTTGGTGTATCCCAACATATGCATAAAACAACAAGCCTGTGAAAATTTGGGCTCAATTGGTCATTGAAGTTGCAAGAAAATGATGAAAGAAAAAACACCCTTGTTGTACAAATTAGTGTGCTTTCAGATAGGAATAAAAGGCTTCTGGCCAGAAGTCTTTTATTATTTTAGTGAGAAATTACCTCTTTCTCAAAAACTACGTTACTTCAGAGGGAGTCGTTTCTCACAATATTTTATACTATCAACAGCTCTCCGTTGCTCGTTACCAAGTAAGTTTTTATGCTAATATATATTTTGAGTAATTACCAAACGTGTACAGTGCCTTTAATCAATGAAGTTATTTTTGTTTGCTTCCAACCAAACCGCACTTGCAAACATTAATGACCATAATAACGCAATTGATTAAAGGCACTGTTGATAATTTTGAGAAACGATTCCCTTACAAGGAAAAATTGACTAGAGCGGGATTTGAACCAACGACCTCCGGATTGACGTGCCGGCGCTCTACCAACTGAGCTATCCAGCCCTATGATGGCGGTCTCCCTATTTTGTCAATATCCTTGTTCGGTGGGTGCCAGTCAGAAGCCATTCAACCGTAAACCAATTTTTCTTCCTGTGGACATAACTGCTCATGATTTTCGGCGATATCTCAAAAACGCTACCACCCGTTTTTTGAAATAATTATTATTTTATTAATTTTTTTACTGCATACACCTATCTACATTTACATCAGAATTTTAAAAAAATCAAATGATTTATATGCTTTCCCTTTCACCGTGTTACGTGATATTCTAACCTTTTCCGTTACAACTTTAACTATTCTAATCTTTTCCGTTAGTCACAAAATGAAGTTTATAACTTCCTCGACAAAATAAAGCAGTTGTATTTCTTCAAAACAAAATTTTTACCAGTTGGGAAGAATTGGATTGAGTTGGTATTGAGTTGGTGTGAGTTGGTTTATATTGGAATACTGAATTTGCCATTGGAATAAAACCTTAGACCAACTTAGTCCAATTGGAAAGCCAATTGGACTCAGTTGGCTTGATTTGATTGAATTGGACTGAGTTGGATTTTTTTTCTACCAATTGGAAATTTCACCTCCCAATTGGAAATCTTATTTCCCAACAGGGTCTAGTTGGAAAAAAATTCAAACTGAATCCAATTGGGTCCAATTGTTTTGTACCTAAACACAAAAATGGAAATTTTCCAATTGCTTCCAATTGGAAAATTTGGTAAGGGTGTGGGTATATTGTTATGTATTTTCAAGTTATTTTGGGTTGAACAAAGAAAAATTTACTAGAGCTGGATTTGAAGCAATGACCTCCGGATTGACGTGCCGGCGCTCTACCAACTGAGCTATCTAGCCCTATGTTGGCTGTCTCCCCATTTTGTCTATATCTTGTTTGGGGGGTGCCAGTCAGAAGCCAAATCATATCCTGCTCTTGTCAATTTTTCTTTGTTCAACCCAAAATCATTTAAAATTTACCCAGTCAGTTTCCCTTGTGGTTTATTAGTTGGTATTTTCAAGTCGGTAAATGAATGTTTATTTTAATGCAGCAATAAACCCTTCATTCAGACTTAGGCAGGAAAAGTGTTTGTGTCTGTGACCACTGACCAGTCAGGCAGATATTGGTTAAGGCTAACATTGACAAAATTGTTATACAGCCCAATACAAAAAGTAACGTTTTTTACCCTAGCTGAGTCTTTCTCAAAGGCTACATCACAACACAACACACCTAAACAGGTATACTGGTGTAGCAATAAGCAGTCAAGTAGAAAGAAATGACAGAGATGAAAGCACACACAGACAAAGCAAGGGATGAACAGTGAAGATGGTGACAGGGGGTGGGGGATGGGGCTGGTTTGACCATTCAAGAAGTTGGGAACAAAAAAGACAAAATAACGCCAGTATAGGTGTGCTGTGTTGTGTTGTCACTGTTACATGTACCATAACGTTGCATTTATACCATTGGATGGCAAGCAGTTTGGAACAGCTAATTCTATTTCTATATTACTATAAAATATTTAGTCAAGTGACATATTACAATGAAAACATTGCTTATAAAACAGTAATATACCTGCATATAATATCTTTAAAATATAGCCCATAAACTATAAGTGTTCTTGTACAAGTATACAATTTAATGAAAAATATTACATCAACAGCAGCTGCATTAAAGGACCAGGGGTCGATTTCATAAAGAACTAAGATCGATATTAACTGTGTATCAGTCTAATAGCTAAGCAAAATATGGAGTCACAATTATACAAATCACTATGGCAAATATTGACAACTCATCTCAAAGGTTGGGTCATAGACTGATTTTGTCAACCTTAGTGTAATGCTGGTTTATAGGCACAATAACAAAGAAAGATATATAACAGTCACAATTGAAAGTTCCAGCTGAATACAGTGTGTACTTGCTGAGAGAAACGGCAAAAAAAATGTATTTTTACAAGAAAGATAAATCTATCCACGTTTATCCAGGTGACAAAGGGTACCAGCCACATCTCTGATGGCTGCAGCATTCGCGAACCATGAACACATTCACGCATGAATCGTTTCTCAGATTCAATTAGTTGGCCATTAATTTACCAATCAATGGCCCTACCTTTAAAGGGTCTGTATACATTTGGTAATCACTCTTAAAATTAATGGCAATCAAAACCTATTGGTTAGAAGCCTACAGCAGCTTTTGACATAGTATAAAGCATTTTCAGAAACATTTCACTTCAAAGTTTGTGGTTATGTAAAAATGTATCAGTTTCTATGCCCCCAAACTTGAATCTGAGAAACTTTTCTGTCATAAACGATTCTCATAGATTGTGTATTCCTATTAGGAATTATTGTTCCTCTGTGGACATATCCGCTCAGGATTTTCAGCGATATCTCAAAAAGGCGATCACCTTTTGAAATGAAATTTTCACAGGTTAGTTTTTTTGTATATATCAACATTTATACAGGATTAAAACAATCACGCGTGTCCAAAAACCAAAGGTATACTTTGCCTTTAAGATGAATCTTAGTGCTTTGTGAAATCGAGCCCAGGTCACTATCAACAATTAAATATACAATGTATTTCAGAGCCAAATTTAATAAGCTGAATACGTTGTTTTACGCAAGAAGCTAGCAGGGATAGGCCTGCCAGCAGAAACCTCTAAAAACCCTCTGATCAAAAAAGAGAACCAGAATAATCAACTAAATTTACACGCCTTTTCTATGTACTACTTTTTAGTCTCTTGTCCAACTTCCTTGTGCTCTTGAGGTTATTTCATTTTCAAGCAAGAGATGAAGCAAGAACTAAAAGTCAAACTTTAAATGTGTTATACAGGATTGGTAGAGCTGACAATCATAAAATGTTTTTCATTTAGTCAAGTGTGCTCTTCATGTAAAATTAATTATATTATGCCTACTTACTGTAAACATGTTATATTGATTTTTGCTAAAAACTACTGCTTTCATTTTTCTTTATACAAATTGTATTTACTGTCATTTAAGACATCAATGTGAAATAAATGTCATATTGAATTGAATTGAATTGAATTGAATTGAATTGAAGTGACAAATTATTTGCAGACAGTGTTCATGTTTTGTGTGATCAACTATCCATATGTAAATGAAATAACAAACCTGTGAAAATTGGGCTTATTTCATTGTGCGAGTCTGAGAATATTTAAAAACCATGTACAATTTTCAGCAGGTAAACACAATGTCCTTAACTTTGGTTGTAACAACCGAAATCAGCTGGTTTTTGTTGTTTTTCAAGTTTTTGTTTAAAGGTTTATAGATACAGTTTACAAATAATATAGCTTTATTTCCTGAGGGGAATTTTACAGAAATAAATGATTCTAGTATGAACTTTATAATCAGTAGAGCTTTAAGACTAATATTAATCAATTTATGTTTCTTATCCTCTGCATCCTGTTAAACACTTTTTTGAATAATTATTTCAGAATAAATGCCTATAAAGAAAAGCTTATAAAGATAGGTCCCAGTGCTAGTCGATTGACCTTAACATTCACATTATAAGTTCTAAATAGCTATAAAATATATTTGAGAAAAAGTATGAGTTTTTATTCAAGGTAAATGGCTAAAAAAAATTAAAATTTGCAATATGATTAAAAACTATAAACATGAATTGTTGTACAACATTATCTTAGAAACAATTTAGAAATGTATTTGTGTATTGTCCGTGGCATCTGCAAAAGTTTTTGTATGCTTTTCTCCCTTTTTTTGTTTCGTTTCCAAACAGCATCATCTGTAAAAAGTTGTTAAGAAAATAATTCTGTCGGATTTTGAAACGTAAGGCTTTTGATAAGCCTATTACTGGGAGGCACTGAACCAGTCGAAATAAAAGCATTATTGGGCCAGGGCTCACACGCAACACTAGCCTGGTGTACACTCTTTAGTGCAAACACCATTTCTCAACTTGCCCTGTGGGCTGCTAAAAGCTGTGCAACCTACATGTACTTGTTTAAAGTACTAATATTTCTTCCTTTTCAGATGTAAATAAATAAAAAAATGTAAAGATTTTTTTTTCAGTCTGTGTAAGTTCATTTGACCATTAAACTGGTTGTGAATGCCACCAATAATACATCAGAAAGATACATTTCTGACAATACATGTTAGAAATCTGGGCAACTAAAGATTTCTGAGGGTAAGTACACCGTACATTTAACTAGCCTTGTGCGCTCCTTTACAACAACAAAAGCTTTAAACACAAGGGCGTGTGCCACTACAAACAATATAATTCATGTCCTACTGAGTACTGAGCAAGGGACAGTACTTGTCAAAGGCCACCATACCAAGGAACGTCTTGTCACAAGACTATTATAGCCTCTAAAGTAAGAGGGACCAAGCGCATCACGGGAAAGCTCCATTAACGAATTTCCAAGTTCATTTTGGCCACAGAAACTCTGAAAGTAAACATCCTTTTCACAGATGTGTGTTCACATTGAATTACTTGGGTCATTAAACTTGATGGGATGAGCAGTTAATTTACCTGGGGCAGTCAGCAGCACAATTTTGTGCATGATCCAATTACTTCTACTGTTTAGAAAAGGAATATCATGGCGATAACAGGTGTTAGTTGCCAGACAAAAAGGATGTGCTATTTTAGCCTCTTTCTGTAATGGAGCTTTCCCATGATGTGTACATAATTTGCTAATGCAGCATATAATATAATAAAGAGGCCATTTTGAATAATACATGTATCGGTCACCACAAAAATATATGTATCTTTGTTGATCTTGATCAAAACAATTCAAAGCAGTTGTCTCTCGACTTACTTGGTAATGGTAAGAGGCTGGTAGAAATTGTCACCTTTATTGGGATCAAGTTCCTCTGGCTTTGTTGCTTGCTGCTGGGGTGGAGGTTGAAACAGTCCCTGGGGTGGAGGTTGAAACTGTCCCTGGGGTGGAGGTTGAAACTGTCCCTGGGGAGGAGGTTGAATCTGTCCCTGGGGTTGGTAGGTCTGGGCAGGCTGCATAACAACCTGGTTCGGGTAGGCCACAGCACCTACAAATGAAACAATAATACAGTTCAAACATGGTTCAAAATAGTAATTGAGTCAAAACAGAAACCAACTGTCATGCCACCAGACTGAATGGTTTCTGCCACATTCTCCATCCTTTTAAGTCAAGTAACCAGGGTCTAACTTCACACAGCTGCTTATAATTAAGGGAACACAAAAATTGCTTAATAATTTCCTGCTTGGCAGAAACAGCAGGATACTAGCTCAGTCACAAATAGTACGTGGTATTTTGGCTGGTAACCTTATTCTGGAAAGAAGAATTTTGCTTCACTCATTTTCTTTTGTGTGCTGAGAAAGGGACAGTTGCGCCATGCCATGATGGACTCTAAACCGGCCTGGGACTGTTTTTATGAAGCTGCTTTTTAAAAGCAGAAAATATTACTTACAAATTTTCTGCTATTAAGCAGAAATAAGCAGGAAAACAGTCACAGATTGTACATTTGACATGGTGTTTGATTAAACTGGTAACCTTGTTTCGGAAAGCATAATGCTCAGCTACGTTTTGTGCTTAAGCAGCTCTATGAAATTGGGCCAATAGGTCATAAACCATTGGCCCCCAGCCCCCGATTAATGTTGACTCACATTGCACAGTCTGCGCTCCAGCTGGGGTGGTTACTATTATGATAAAGATACTCATTGTTACGATAAATTCAGCCAAAATTTCAACTTAAATGCAACAATATAATAAAGTAATATTTGTTACTGTTCCAATTTACTAATGGTGTAATGGAATAACAGAAAGGCAAGAAGAACTGTTGGAATCAGATGACAAGACAAACTGGTTCTAAAAGTGGCCAGAATTAATCAAAGGGTTGACTGAAAATTCTAATCTCTGTGGGGGTCCATTTGTAAATGCTTCGGCCAGAGATGTGCTTGGTCCAAACAAATATTTCCAACAGTTTGTAATATTTGCATCAACATCACATGGTTTGAGATGTGGCGTGTCATGGCTGAGCGGTTGCAGCGGACTCAAGCTCTGGTGTTTCTGATCAGCAGAGTGTGGGTTCGAGTCCTGGTCGTGACACTTCTGTCCATGAGCTAGATACTTAACCATGATTGCTTTGTCCTTTGGATGAAACGTTATGCTGTAGATCCTGCAGTGTACTAGGATTGATAGTGCACATAAAAGAACCCATAACACTTATCGTGGCAGAATAGCTAGGGGTTAGTCCCGGTGTTTGCGGTTCACATAGCAAGCACCCTTGTTTACAGGTTTCCTCAGGCTTGCGAGCTACAGTGGCTAAGTTCACTTATGAGGCATCCTTATTTGTTTCGTTACCATGCAGATATTTAAATATTAATAATGACAATAATAATAATAATGATTATGATAAATACAAAAACCAAAGATGGGCATATTTGTGTCCAGTATTGCCCGGGAAAAAAAAGGTGTATAGTACAGCTTACGTCCGCAATGAATTATTGCATGTAGGGGATTGAACAACTTCATGTATACATTGTACATAATGGACACTTACCGCCAGATGGAATGTACATCTGCGGGGGTCCACCAACGACCATCTGTTGTGGTTGGGATTGGTAAGTCACCTGTTACAAGGAAAGAAAAAACATTTAATACAACATGAACAGAAACAAAATTTTGTCAAGAAAACCAACAGTGTCGGTTGTTAGTATTTTTTTCTCTCACCAATTCACAATGTAACGTAAACTGCTACAAGGACGCTGAGGTCGAGCGCACATTTTTACGCACAAAGAAAAGCTATCGTCCAATGATCTGCCTCCTTTGGCCTCATGTGAGAAGGGCTTTTTGGCTTCAGTAAGAGGGCTTTTTTAGAGTTTGATGTCATATGCAAGGGGTCTGTGGTCATTCCTAACAAATCACAAGGCTTGAAATTAACACTATGAACTGCCACTATCAAAGTCTTTGCTGTGAAACCAAAGTGAAAACTCGGTGAAGTGCAGGTTTTGGCTGAATTTCAAGGAATTATTTCCCTTTCACCTAGCTTTCAGGGAATGGCAATTCCCTTAAACCGCCTTAAAAAAGGAGTCTCATCATGACTATTGACTGGCCTCCATGAATTTCACCCCGATTTCAGGGAGTGCTGTTTATCCAAGCCCAGACCTCCTTTAATTCGTGAATAATTCTCTGGAATGTTTTTGTTTTACCCACACGTTTAATTCTAGTACCATTTATTATTGCTTGATTTGGTTTAATTTATTAAATTAGTAATATTTCTTTTGTAATCAGTCGTTTCCGAATTAATTCTTTTTTGGTGATACTTTTCCTGGCGGGTGAAAATGACCCGTAAAAAACCCCCTTGTTTTCGCAGTTGCAGTACAGGCGTGCGTGACAATTATAGCCTAACAAAATATCACTTATAAATCATTGCAGTACACGCTGCTAAAACATAGGATTCAAACTGCCTCTAGATCACCCGGTGGTCCAGTGGTAAGACATCCACTCTAAGCAATGCAAAGGTCGTGGGTTCGAATCCCACAAGAGTGCCTTTGCCTGTGAGTTTTTTTAAAAACAGAACTCAGGAAAGTATACTGAGTATATAGTGCTTAAAATAAATCGGTGTAAGGGTAAAACAAAAAACAAAAAGTCATAAAAACATCAATTGCCCAGTCCGCAAGCCGCCGTCCGGACCACCGGTGGCAAGTGGTGGCTTAGCAGCGGCTCGTCGGCATCGGCACGCCGATTTAAAACCGACAGCGGTCCGCCAGTGGTAGCCAGGTGGCTTGCGATCGGCGGCACGCTGACCAAAAACCAACGGCGGTCCACCAGCGATAACCAGTGGCATACCACCAGAGGCCTGCCGCTACAGAACCGACAGCGGACCGATATCGGTAACGAGTGGCATACCACCAGAGGCCTGCCGCTACAGAACCGACAGTGGACCGATATCGGTAACGAGTGGCATACCACCAGAGGCCTGCCGCTCAAGAACCGACAGCGGACCGATATCGGTAACGAGTGGCATTCCACCAGAGGCCTGCCGCTGAACAACCGACAGCGGACCGACATCGGTAACCTCCACTAGAGGTTGAAGGAGAACACCTTTGGTATAAATTTAAGCAGACACTATACCAACAGAATTTTTTTAGCAAACAGTTAATGAAAGCATCTATTCTGGCCTGATCTACTAAGTATTTGCTCAGATTTTCTTTCTTAACTCAACAACATTTTTATAGGTAAACAACCCCAAGACCTGTGCAAAATTGCGCCCAAACCGCTCAATTATCAACACCCTTTGTCCAGCAACTTATTTGCTCATTTTGTTAAGTCAGTGATATTGGTTGAACTGACTCCCCCGAGACAATTGTAGAGGATTAATTGGCCTACTGAATATTTACTTATATTTAATCAGTTTTCAGGTAGTAAATGTAAATATATTCATTTCAATAATCATCAAAATACTGACTGAATAGTAACCATTCAGTATTTTGCTGATTATTGAATACTATTAATATTTTACATGTACCGTAAAATGCACAGCTGATGAAATAACCATGCCAGCATGTAACTTCAGTCAACCTTAAAGCTCTGCTCGCTTGATTTGTACCAAAATGTGTATGTCTGCATGGTCCTACTTAAGAAATACGACAGGTTATCTATTTTGTTATTATTCCGATTATAATGTTACAGATTCATATCAGTTCTGCGAGGGTTGATTATTTCACACACAAGAAAACCATGCTCTGTGGAGATTGAGTGAACAATTGGATGGAGCGAACTTATGACAGGAAGTCAGCAGAACACCTACAGCTCATACTACAGTGGCTGTCAAGTCTACGGACTGCACTGAGACTGACCCAAGCAACATTGATAGCAACAAAGATCTTCACACATGTACAAAAGAGATAAATCCATACCTGTTCTTGAATTGAAAGTGCTCCTTATTTTTTGTCATTGAATAATATTTATTTTGAATTCTCCATACCATGCAAACAAACGATGAAACAATTAAAGTGATATTATTTGAATAATTATAAATAAATAGGTTTTACCACAGTAACATTAACACAGCAGTATTATCACAGTATCCTTATTTGTTTTAACACACATTTACCACAGGACGATTATCACGTTTAGGAAATTTTTCCACTGGAATTACATGTACCAAAGTGATTTCATGTGGTAAAATGTCACCAACAAACATATAAACATTGCAACGGCGGACCATCAGAGGGTTGCCACTAGCGGACCGCCGGTACAAACGTCCGCCCGCTCGCCAGCAGTCCACCGTCGGCAGCCGACAGAGGGCCGATGATGGGCCAACGATGGGCCGACAGAGGGCCAACGATGGGCCGATGATGGGCCGACAGAGGGCCGATGATGGGCCAACGGCGGGCCGACAGTGGCTGCCACCGGCGGACCTCCGGCACAAACGTCCGCCCGCTCGCTAGCGGTCCTCCGTCGGAGCGGGCGGACGTTTGTGCTGGAGGTCCGCCGGTGGCAGCCACTGTCGGCCCGCCGGCGGCGCCGCTGGTGGACCGATGACAGACCGATAGCGGCTTGCGGATTGGGTGCTGAAATGGTACCCTCGTGTATTTCACATTCCAACATTAGATAAAGCTCCAATTCCCCATCTTGCGCCTTCAGCGCTCTATTTGCTTTGGCTATGGGGTCATAATTCAATAAACAGCCAACAGGCTTAGTCTTGGTTCAAGACGCTCCTGTTGGTTATTATCTTGAAAGCTTTACTCCTGTCCAGCTATTAATTTCTATTGCTGATAGTCGTCAATAGAGGGAGATATCAACCGCAAACCGCTATCATCCTGAGAACCACTATAGCGAACTTCCATGATAGCATTCTATAGTGAGAATGTGCTCTTGTGGCAATGGATGTGAAGGTATTCATAACAGGAGAGTCTTGAACTAAGACTACCAATAGGCCAGCTACGAAACAAAATACAGTTCCCCTTTTTAAAGTGTGAGCAAAGCTTCCTACCATGGTCTGAGGAGTGGTGTTGCTGTTATAGTAGAGGCCACAACAAGTAAAACTGGCCCCAATGATGGAGATGACAAACTCTGCAATGCCAATCAGCAGGATGCACACATCAATTGCAACACGTGCAGTCTGAAAGGACAACATCATCATATTATTACAGAACATCAGATAAAAAAGAGTATTAGTCATACTCAGTTGAGTGTGCCAATTCTCAAACATGACTACAGGCAATTCAGTAGGACTAACGACCAATAGATTCTTTAGTCTTTATTAAGATGGGAGGGAAAAAAACTAGTCTCTAAACTCACATTAAAATGTTGCAATTTTTGTAAAAATCCAAAAACATTCAATGATATTTGAAATACATTCTGTACATTTTTTTCTACATAGAATTTTCAGTTCAATCCTTAATTGCGATAATTTTCAATCAAAATGGCATTCAGTTTGACTATGTCGCAAAAATTCCTCTTTGGAATGTACAGTCCCATTTGTTTTTCGATGACTTCATGTTTTATATTTTGAATGACTTTCAAATAAAAAGACAATTTACACCATTACGTGAAAGTAGAGACTACTCGATCCCCAACTTCCATGAGGGTCTATTGAAAATTGAAAAATGAGTGCAACTCAAAAACGAATTTGACTTAAATTGTTTCCCCATCATTGTTTATTTACCCCCCTCCCCCAGTGGTTTTAACTTACACTGGATGTAGAACAGCTGCTGCTAAAGTAGTTGTAAGGGTAATTATAGCTGCCATAATTATCTGGACAGACATGACTGTCAAAAGTTATGACCCCTGCAGCATAAATCAAAACAACAAGGGCTGCCACAGAGCCAAGGATGGACATCACCATGTAACCAATCACCTGAAGAAATAAGTATAGTATAGTTGTTTTATTGTCAATTATACACATAAATATATATATACAGTGAAATGCATTATGGTTTTGCGTGGCTAAAAACTATGAAATACAATTACACAAGTACACAATTCCTAACAAAAATATGTGACCCGCTCTGTGAAAATGAGTCAGATGTTGACAATTTAAAGAATTGAGTTATATACATGGCTGGAAAGAACACACCAGCAGCAGTTATTTGGTATATGTCTAAGCTCTGGGGTGTATCGCGTTGCTTAGTTACTCCCGTTTGAAATTAGCCAAGGTATCATTTTTGTTGAAAATGAATTACAAGTAAATTGATGTTTAAAACTACAATTGTCGCGCTACATATTAGCAAAAGGACACAAATTAGACTAAAGTATGATGTTTTCATAGCTTTATTGACTAAAAATGAGTGTTCTGAAAGTTTACCATGCAAAAATAGATCTTAAAAAAGTAATAAAAAAAAATAAAAATAATTTTTTGTTGTTGATATTTTCCCCATTGAAACGTCCATTACATAATAATGCATTAGGCGACATCTGACTCATTTTCACAGAGCGGGTCACATATACATTAATACACATTATAAAAGAATAACAATATCATGCCGGAATTAATACCTAAGTACAAAAAAGTCTGGCACACACAAACACGTTTTCACACATACATGTAACTTGGAACCGTGTACTAGGCGACCCATGTGAAAAGTCATCCACAAAGATTAAAGTGAACCAGAGAATCTTTACCCACTTGAAATTAACCCAGAGAATAAAGCCCTTTTCACACTGTATCTCTTATTCCCGCGGGGAATACAACCCTGGGAGAGGCCCAGTCTTTTTGGATAGATCATTGTAGCTCTGTTACATGTACGTCATTGTTGATCTGTTGGTTGATCATTGTTGATCTGTTGAGATCATTGTTGATCTGTTGAGATCATTGTTGATCTGTTGAGATCATTGTTGATCTGTTGAGATCATTGTTGATCTGTTGAGATCATTGTTGATCTGTTGAGATCATTGTTGATCTGTTGAGATCATTGTTGATCTGTTGAGATCATTGTTGATCTGTTGAGATCATTGTTGATCTGTTGGTATATTATTGTTGATCTGTTGGTATATTATTGTTGATCTGTTGAGATCATTGTTGATCTGTTGGTTGATCATTGTTGATCTGTTGAGATCATTGTTGATCTGTTGAGATCATTGTTGATCTGTTGGTATTGTTGATCTGTTGGTATATTATTGTTGATCTGTTGAGATCATTGTTGATCTGTTGAGATCATTGTTGATCTGTTGGTTGATCATTGTTGATCTGTTGAGATCATTGTTGATCTGTTGAGATCATTGTTGATCTGTTGGTAGATCATTGTTGATCTGTTGAGATCATTGTTAATCTGGATTGGTCATTGTTGATCTGTTGGTAGGTCATTGTTGATCTGTTGGTTGGTCATTGTTGATCTGTTGGTAGGTCATTGTTGATCTGTTGGTAGGTCATTGTTGATCTGGATTGGTCATTGTTGGTCTGTTTGTAGGTCATTGTTGATATAGATCATTGTTGATCTGTTGGCGTCTTTGTTTTACTACTGGTTGATTGTTGATATGTTTTGTATTGTTGATATGCTGGTAGATCATTGTTGATCTGTTGATCATTGTTGATCTGTTGAGATCATTGTTGATCTGGATTGGTCATTGTTGATCTGTTGGTAGGTCATTGTTGATCTGTTGGTAGGTCATTGTTGATCTGTTGGTTGGTCATTGTTGATCTGGATTGGTCATTGTTGGTCTGTTTGTAGGTCATTGTTGATATAGATCATTGTTGATCTGTTGGCGTCTTTGTTTTACTACTGGTTGATTGTTGATATGTTTTGTATTGTTGATATGCTGGTAGATCATTGTTGATCTGTTGATCATTGTTGATCTGTTGAGATCATTGTTGATCTGGATTGGTCATTGTTGATCTGTTGGTAGGTCATTGTTGATCTGTTGGTTGGTCATTGTTGATCTGGATTGGTCATTGTTGATCTGTTGGTAGGTCATTGTTGGTCTGTTTCTAAGGTCATTGTTCATAGATCATTGTTGGTCTGTTTGTAGGTCATTGTTGATATAGATCATTGTTGATCTGTCGGCGTCTTAGTTTTACTACTGGTTGATTGATGATATGTTTTGTATTGTTGATATGCTGGTAGATCATTGTTGATGCATTGATGTTTTTGGAAAATTCTTAGGTGTTTAGTTTGTTGATAGGAAATTGTTGATATCATAGAAGCAAATTTTTGTTTTGGGGGTTACATTGTTGATTTGTTGGAGGATGTGCATGGAGGATATTTTAGAATTGGAAAAGTGTTTACTCAACATGAAGGGGAACTCACCAATCCCGAGTCTTTTTTACCTCCAGCTGCAATGCCCAAGATTCCAGCCACGATGAAAAACTGTTGAATGAAGAAAACATGTGAATACAAGCCGTAAGAAATGACATGATTATCAGAGCAATGTCATTTGGGTACTTTATTGGTAGGCCTATGTCTTGCTTTGAACTGGAAGCTTGAACTGCAGAAACAATGGTCAGGCATTTAAGTTAAACAGCTACTTGAGCGAAACATTGTTAACAGGAATGCTACTTTAACCCTTAGCAACATGTGACGTACCACACAGCAGCTGCCCTACTAAATGTTCATGCAGTCTGGGAAATCATATTACACCCGGGTTATGAAGCTTGTTTTACATTATTATTAAGCCATATACTACTCAGAGGGGAGATGTTTATTGCCTTTTAAAAAAGTGGTCTATATCCCCTCGATCTGTTTTTATGAATGGGTTGATGACCAGCAGGATTACAGTGAAGCCCTGCCTTCCAGCTCACAAACCATGACCTAAAATACACAAAGACCCCGACTCTGATCGTGTTTTAGTAATTAGTGTATACCCTGATAAACAACCTCCCCCTGTCCAAAAAGTCTCACAGAGGCTTCCAAACAGCTACAAGATATATTTTATTTATTTTTTTAATAGGTTTTCAGATACAGTTTTCTTGATACTGACTTTCACTTTCAGAGGGAAATTCTTCTACGGAAAAAAAGTTTTTAGTATGAACTTCAGAATCAGTAAGCTTTCAAAATAAAAGATATCAAAAAGATATTTCAAAATAAAATTAAACAATGTTTTGTTATCCTTTCCGATCCTGTATAAAACCTTTAAGTCTTTTATTTTATCAATTCTTTATATTTAATACAACAACTTCCAAGTTGTAATGTTTCTTGTATACTTACACAGATGCCACACCAAATGGGAAACCCAATATAGTTCAAGCGTAACTTCATAATGATGCTGACTATGCCAAACACCACAGATAAGACACCCAAGATAGTTTGCATGTAACCAGTGACTTGTAGGCCCTTCCAGCACCAGCTACCTCGCGTGTTCCCGGCACTGACAGCATTTGATCCTGGATGTACGGTTACCTGATTATAAATATAAAGGGAAGGGTGAGGCCTATAAAAATCACTCTCAAAATACAGTGATGGTAATCACTCTAAAAATTAATTACTATAAGCTTACTTTATTATTCATTATTTTTTTTTTTGGCATTAAAATCAAGCATACAGAGAAAATACATAACAATGAGACCGATTAAAAGCCAAGGATAGCCCCAAAAGCCGATTAAAAAACGGCTTATTACCATCGGGGTCCTTAAAAAACACGAAGACAAACAATAAAATACAAAACAAAAAATTGCACAGGAAAAAATGAACAAATGAACCATGGAAATCTAAAAAGGTACAAAATTGTTAACAATTAGATTGAGAAGGGACATGTTTCACTGCCCTTTTAAATTGATAATACATGTTAGAACATTTGATGTATAGACCATGTGACCTGTGACATCACATGTTTACAAAAGAGCCACAGAGCCTGGACTTCCTGCAGGCACATTTGTACACAGATCAATGGAAGAAAACAACAAATCTTATGTTTTATGGAGATCGCTGTCTGATTTTTCTCAACTTTTGATATGAAGAAAGGGGGACATCTCAAAAGCTGTACAGCTGTTGCTTTTGTAAATTTTGAATTTATGTGAAAATTATGACACAAAATGTAAATTTTCCCATATAGCCTGTGTAGTATCTTGCCCTGCAGGCCGGAAATGCTTTAGAATGTACAAGGTCACCACTCTGTAAACAAATGTAACATGGTCTATAGTAGGATAGGAATTGTAAGTTCCATCCATGAATACCAGTATGCACTCTGTCCTTTTTATTTTTGGAACAATAACATTATGGAAACCTTTTGTGCCAAAAAGGACCCTATGAAAACACACAGCTCAAGCTGCACCACACAATGACCTTGGAATCCCCTGTGCTCTGTGGAGAACTGTGTATGTATATGTTGTGTGTGTGTACGTGAGCGCGCCTACCGGAAGCATGCACTTCATCACACACGTGAAAAGACTAGTTGTTCCGAACCACGGTCCCAACTAATGCCCAATTTGAATGGATTTTTTTTTTTCAAGAAAGATAGGCGAGTGTTATCCTTAACCAATCAAAATGATTGTTACATTACTAGTTCGGCAAAGACTTGCTGAAGATACACTTTTTGGAACTAAGCCGTGTGATGGCGCTATTTATTATTATAATGAGTTGAAGTCGGGAGTCTCTGTGCAAAAAAGGATTTTACACAGGAAATGAGCCCGATTTTGATGGAAAATGCGATATTTATCATGAAATTAGCGAGCCTTAATGATTAAAGACTTCATTCTATTGGATATTTTATGAAAGTATAGTATCTTAGCTTCGTTATGCTACTAGAACTAAGAGATATTTTGAAAGATATTCTCAAAAAGACGATAGATGCAAAAAAACCTGGTTTTTTGGCAGTTTTTCCATTGGGATACAGCGTGAAGGAAACTCTCGCAGGCTTAGTTCCCCAAAGGAATTGATATGAATTGGTGGAACTTCCCCTTGTTGAATAATTGTGCATATATCTGAAACCTTCCTGAATTTTTGATAGAGGTAGTCTGGTGACATGTTATGAAAAATGTTGTAAACATGAATTGTGTAACACGGTCATTAACGCTTAACATTGTTTAATTCTGTTTGACCAATATATGCGATCTAGTATCCGTACTTAAAATAAATCGGACTAATTTGATACTTGGTAAGAAGCACTGCAGCTGTTGATAATGTATAACATTTGAGAGACAATTCCCTCAAAGGAATGTGGTTTTAGAGAGAGGGTTTCAAAGACATTTCAATCTGAGAAATGTTTCATGCATGAAACGTTTCTCAGATTATTTCAATAATGGATTATTCTTCCTGGGTGGACACAACCCCTCCAGATTTTTGGCAATATCTCAAAAATGCTACCACCTTTTGAAATGAAATTTTCACAGGTGAGCTTAATTGTATAAATCTACATTCCTACAGGGGCTGGATTGAAACAATGGACGGTTCAAAAGACCAAACGTATGCTTTGCCTTTGAAGAACTAGAACAAAATTAACATTATTGTTCTTTTGTTATAGAAAGGTAAACGAATGTGTAATGATTACATATAATTGAGTCAAAATCAATTAAAATGGTTTCACAATAATAACAAAAACATTTTGATCAACTGGGCAAAAATTCTGTGTTTCACGAAAAGCCCTTTAAGCGCCTAGGAATCAGAACAGCACTGTGACGTCACAATACGGACTCAATCCAAACAAGGAAACGGAAAATACATAGCAACAATTGAAAGATAAACAACCTTCATCCAGTCCGTGTTGTGAAATATTTACATTTCATCACGACACGACAGGTTTTACGCTGGTTTTCAAATACTTCAGTGTTGAGTTCACTTTTTATGGGTCTTTTCGGGGAGCCAATATCATTACACACTTGCTTACCTTTCTATAAACAAAAGAAAATCCAATGACCCATTTAGTCATGTGAGTGGTTACTCCTACATGTGTGACTTAAGATGTAATACAAATGGGCTGTCAAATTATTAGACAAAACTAATAACATAATTTGGTCGTAAGTGTGAAGGTTTCTTCTCTGTAGTTCTGTTGAAATGTGATTGGAAAAACTAGCAGCCCCCCCCCCTTTTAATTTTTGAACATTTGGCGGCGCCAGCTTGCATTGCTCCCAGCAAAGACCCATTTAAATCAACACTGAATTCAGTATTAGTTCCTCTGCGTAAAGCCAGTCGTGTTGTGATGATATGTAAATATTTCACAACACGGTTGTTTTTCCTTTCAATTGTTGCTGTGCACTTTCTGTTTTCTTGTTTGGATTGAGTCAGTATTGTGACGTCACAGTGCTGTTCTGATTCCTTAGGCACTTAAAGGGCTTTTCGTGAAACACAGAATTTTTGCCCAGTTGATCAAAATGTTTGGGGGTTTTTAATTGTGAAACCATTTTAATTGATTTTTACTCAATTATATGTAATCATTACACATTTGTTTTCATTTCTATAACGAAAGAACAATAATAAAGAACAATAATGTTAATTTCCTTCTAGTTGGTCTTTAAAGGCAAAGTACATGTATACATTTGTTTTTTGTCCAATCAAATTTCAACAAAACTACAGAGAGCAAAACTTCACACTAATATTTATGACCAAATGAATCAAAACAAAATTAACAAGGGTAAATACTAAAACTAATTTCATTCAAGTTGATCTCTAATGTAAAGGGACTGCAAGCATAAATTATAGGGTTCAGAATCCTCAATGTTAACAATTTGAAATTCAGTTTACAATTTACCTCATACTATTTAAAAATAGTATGAGGTACATGTAAATGCCCCAGTGCAGGCCTGATGCATCCCAGAGGCAACTGCCTCCATGCACCTGGTCATTGCCTTGATGCCCCTTGAAACATTCCAATAGAAATGTAACAGTTGCCCAATTCCCCAAGGACTTAACCCCTTGATGCCCTTGCCCTCTCAAGCATGAAGCAACCAGACCTGTGAAATGCCTGATCTATTAGTTACAAAACAATTAAGCAGTGGGTGTAAGGGTTCATGAATGTTTTTTAATGAACTTTCAACAGAACATATCATCTGGGGTGTGATCATATTCGGTGCATGGAGACCAAGGACAAAACAAAAATTTATTTTTAAAACGTGGTAGTGTTCTTAAGATATTGCCGAAAATCTGAAGCGGTTTATAATGTCAACGCAGGAAAACAATTTTCTGTAATTTGAATAATCTGAGAAAGAAACGTTTCTCAGAATAGATTGAAATGATTTTGAATCCCTCCATCTAAAACCACATTCCTTTGAAGGGAATTATTTCTAAAATTGCTTTTAACAGCTGCAGTGGGTCTTACCAATTGATTCTTTTGGTCATTTTTAGAGTAATTACCAAAGGTAAATGTTACCCTCCGGGGACTTTTTTTAATATATTTTTTTTATGAGATATCGCCCAACTCACAAGGCCACGGACGGCCACTCAAGGTGAGGGCTACACATAACTGATTTGGGCTATCAACCCAAATCAATTGACACCAGGGGCACGTTGCCTCCTACTCCTGGGGCTGAAACAGGGTTACCCCCTTCACAGTCCTTAAGGATGTAGGCATGGGTATCATCCACTAGGAGCCTGTCTGGTAGAGCAGAATGCACTACCTTCCCAACTTTTTCGAAGCAATTATGGTTAAGTGCCTTGCTCAAGGGCACAAGTGTCATGACCGGGTATCGAACCCACACTCTGCTGCTGAAAACACCAGAGCTTAGGTCCGGTGACCTAGACAGCTCGGCCACGACACGCCGGGACTGTGTACGTTTGGTAATCGCTCTTAAAATTAAAGTGGAAGGTGAGGAAATTAGATACCTCTATGTCAACCTGACCACATGTTGTACACAGGTTCCATACTGTTTTGGAAGGGCCTTATATCAATGACCCAACGACCCATCAGTCCCACAGCACATTAGTTAAACAGCCCATCCATCGAAAGATCAGAAAGAGCTGTCCAAATTATGGTATTTTTTGTCTAATAATTTGACAGCCCATTTGTATCACATCCGAAGTCACACATGTACAGTAGGAGTAACCACTCACATGACTAAAGGGTAATTGGATTTTCAAAGTGGGGGGGGGGGGCGAAATATTAGGATGTCAGACTAAATAAACGTATAATTTAAATAAACAAACCTTAAATGTGTTGGACTATCAGCTGTTGACATTTATGTATACGGCCGGGTTGTAGTTTTTGACAAGTTGTGAAGAATTAAAACAATTTAAGGTTGAGCAAATTAAGAAACACTTCTTTGTAATTTATTTAAGATTTACCCTGCAAGTTTCCCTTGGACTGTGGTTTGTTACCTGATAATAGTCAAAACAATCTTACATAAGGTACCATCCATAGAATAAGGTATCAGCAAATTGGCTGATTACTTTACATTTACTGTATGTAACTTTTTTTTATGATAAACAATGGAAATCTAATCTTTTTAAGTCAATTTGGGAATATTTTGTATGATCAATGCATTATACTGTACAAATAATATTATAATAGGCAGGCAGGTAAGCCAAAGAACCATGCAGACTACACAATTGATTTGTTTGTGTTTGCAGAGTGCAAACTGGCATAAAAGAACTGTTGGGTGTGAGCCGACCCTAACAAATACATATGGGTCAAACTGATAAACTTCACAAGGTGGTGATTATATTGCAGTCACGCTCTCATGGAATCCTTTGAAAAGTTTTGCATGAAAACCAGAGACTAGTACAAACATGCACAGGACCCACACTACTACAGAAGTATAAAACATGTAGGCCTGCACTGTGTAAAATCAACACTGCAATGTTACAGCATGGAGCTATAGAAAAGATAGCTCCATGGTTCCAGGATGTGTGTATTATGACTGTTCGTATCAAAATGCACTATATGTAAAACACGGTGGTGGTATTTATTTACATAATTATGTAAAGTGTGGGCTTGGAAAAACGTTTTTAGTCCCTCATGGAAATTTTGAGCCACAAGACCAATGGCCTTGTGGAGAGTTTGACATTGTGATCATTGTGACAATCTGACTGTACATATCGTCACTGTTTTTACGTAGGGAAGGGAATGTTAAAAAAAGAAGACTGTTTCATAATATATGCTTTTGAAAAGGCGTTAAATTTGAGCATGAAAGCTCTGCAACATCTGTGAAAACTGTGATGATATAGGCCTACATGTACATGTAGGCCTATTAAATTGTAAAAGAAAGCTTAACTATAATTGTATTCCATACATAATTAGTCCATGGTTAAAATTACCACACTAAAATCATTGACCTTGTGGTCATATATTGTACGATAGCCCTTTAATGTCTGCACAGTGTACAAATTGCGGTCCAAAATGGGTTGTTTTGTGAAACTATATTTTAACCTTTTTTGGAGTATGTAATTTTCTAGGTATTAACTCTGAGATATTCTCTTTTGATTACAAGTTGTTATCTCCAGGGCTCAAATTTCACCCTGGACTGCATCAGGTCCAAGGCCAGTGATTTAAGCTTGGGTCGCTAAACTTCTGGTCCAGAAAACATTTTTGAGAAAGTCCTTCTAGAGGTCTTCTGGATTTCCCCCCAAATTTGAACCCTGATCTCGTATTTTACGACCTATCTGCCCATAATTATGACTAATTATTATCTCGTAATATTACAAGTTATTATTTTATAATAACAACTTATTATTTCGTTGTTGTGACTCCAGGCCTCGAATTACACGGCAGCCACGACTGGCCGTCGATGTGGCCGTTGATGCCCTTGTAACTGGCCGTGGTGCCCTTCATAAAATTACCCTTTTCACGGCCATAATTGCCGGCCCTTTTTCCCCGTTGGCCGTCGTGCCCTTTTTAATAAAAAATCTACTTTTTTCAGTGTTGTCCAGAAGCGCAGGCTGCCGGCAATTTCACTAAAAACTTGTTTTACCCAGTTGACAATGATTTTAAAAAAACCTAACTTTTTTATCCAAAGGAAGCCAACAGGAAAAAAACTAAACTGTTGGTCATTTTCTTTACCTCAGACACTTTCCAGACACTCCTGGGAGAATGATTGACACTCCTATTGTGATCCAATTATGTCTTATCTTAATCCTCTACAGATTGTTATACATTGTTTTAGTTTGTAATACTCTTGCTTCACTCAAAAGACAAGCTGCATGTGAGGTGTCTTTGTGGTTTTATGACCTGTTTTTTTTACCTTTAGGAGTGGGTATTGTGTTCTATTAAACCTAGAAAGTGTGTTGACATGTGCTGACTTATACAGCATGGAGGTAGAATTATACTTTTACAGTTTGTTTATGAATAAGATATGATTTATCAATATCTTATTCATGCAAACTGTTTCATTGGGTTAACCACCCATAGGGGAACCTCTGGCCAATTTTCAAATTGTTACAATTTTAAAATTTTTTGTTTAAGGGTATCATAACTTGTTCAATAAAGATAGTATAGTTTTAATCAATAATAAGAAAAGGCATGCACTATGGTTTTACTTTGGATCACAAAATGGCCTCGTGCCTTTTCTATTTTTACATTTTTGGCCTTGGTGCCCTACCTACTGGCCTTGGTGCCCTTCAAAATTTGGCCTGCTCCAAGGCCAAAGTGGCCTTGCCCTAAAAAAATTGTAATTCCAGGCCTGACTCAAAGGGAGGGTAGCCTATAACTTTGGTAATGCCTCAACAAATTAATGATTGTATTCTACTTGGGAGAGCTGTTGATCATGTTGATAATACTACTGTTACAAACGACACTCTTTAGTAATATTGTAGTTTTAGAGAAAGAGGTAATTTTTCACCAAAACATTCTCAGGCATTTGAAAGCACACAAAGTTCTATAAAGCAAAGATGGTTTATTTGTTTATGATTTCCTGCTAAGTTTACATACAAAAACCACTGGTTATTTTCAGAATCATCACACCTCAATACAATAGAAAATTCTATGAGATATCACCTAACACCACAAGGCAGCTAGACAGGCTCTTCATGGTGAGGGCTACACTTAACTGATTTGGGCTGTTGACCAAACCAGCTGTCACCAGGAGCATGTTGCGACATCTACATGCTGGGGCTGTAACAGGGTTACCCCCTTCACAGTCCGTAAGGATGTAGGCATGGGTATCATCCACTAGGAGCCTGGCTGGAAGATCACAATGCACTCCCATTCAAACTTTTTACGAAGCAATTATGGTTAAGTGCCTTGCTCAAGGGCACAAGTGTCATGACCAGGATTCAAACCCACAATCTGCTGCTGACAACACCAGAGCTTGGGTCCGATGAACTAGACCGCTCAGCCACTATACTCAACACTGAAGAGATAACAATTTCATGGTGTCTCCAGAATTCTCACTTGAACATACTTTCAAAAACACAACCCTTTGATAATAAACTTTTTGTATCGCAAATTTTGCATATAATATGTTAATTTGTTAGTTTTTATACTTTCATGCTTTAGGAGGCTGGGTACTTACCATTGGCTGCTGTTGAATAACTATTGCTTGTTGTTGAGGGGGGCCTTGCTGATAGGCTGGGGGTTGCTGTTGAGCAGGTTGCATGGCTGCAGATCACGAAAACTCTTCAACAAGTTAGACCTGTTTATAATAAAAAATGCTGATAAATTTAAACAATTTGGGGTTGAACAAAGTCAAAATTATCAGAGCGGGATTTGAACCAACGACCAATGGATTAACATGCCGGCACTCTACCAACTGACCTATCTAGCCCTTTGTCTGCAATCTCCCCATTTGTTCTTGTCAATCTTACATGTACCACAGAATCTATTTTAAACAATTTTTCGACCAGAAGTTTCGTGCTGGTGTTGGTACGCAGCCCCATTTGGTTAATTTTAGTAGCCCTACTCCCTGGCCTCTCGAAGCATCAAGCATCAAGGTTGACCATCAGGGAGGAATCAATGGTCTTTGATTTTTGTTTATTTACTTATTGATTTATTTATACAGGGTCGCCATCAGTTTTACAACCGCTATCCTCAAGGGCCCTGTTTACAAACAGTCAAAAGTAAAATAGTAAAATACAGAGCAATAGAATAAGAAAATCCATGAATCCAAAGCAGAAAAATGAGTGTAAAACTAAAATCTTAAAAGGTTAGACAAAAAATTACAAGAATGTTAAACACATCACAAAAGCAGGCCGGGTGCATACAAATTAAAGCATGAACAAAACTGTGCATGCACAAAGGATAACAACATTGCATTATTCTTAGACAAACAACACAGGAGACAAAATATTTTGTTTGTGACCTAATGCCACAGCTATTCAGCCAGAAACAGTTTCTTACTGGATACCAATACTTTTGTAATCAGGGCAAACTGGCAAATTCAACATTTACCAGACCATGGAGGAAGGAATGACCAGACCCATACAGCCATAAAATGGGCACACCAGACCCATTTGGAAGTTGGGCACACCAGACCCATTTGAAAGTTGGGCACACCAGACCCATTTGAAAGTTGGGCACACCAGACCCATTTGAAAGTTGGGCACACCAGACCCATTTGGAAGTTGGGCACACCAGACCCATTTGAAAGTTGGGCACACCAGACCCATTTGAAAGTTGGGAACACCAGACCCATTTGAAAGTTGGGAACACCAGACCCATTTGAAAGTTGGGCACACCAGACCCATTTGAAAGTTGGGCACACCAGACCCATTTGAAAGTTGGGCACACCAGACCCATTTGAAAGTTGGGCACACCTGACCCATTTGAAAGTTGGGCACACCTGACCCATTTGAAAGTTGGGCACACCAGACCCATTTGAAAGTAGGGCACACCAGACCCATTTGAAAGTTGGGAACACCAGACCCATTTGAAAGTTGGGCACACCAGACCCATTTGAAAGTTGGGCACACCAGACCCATTTGAAAGTTGGGCACACCAGACCCATTTGAAAGTTGGGCACACCAGACCCATTTGAAAGTTGGGCACACCTGACCCATTTGAAAGTTGGGCACACCTGACCCATTTGAAAGTTGGGCACACCAGACCCATTTGAAAGTAGGGCACGCCAGACCCATTTGAAAGTTGGGCACACCAGACCCATTTGAAAGTTGGGCACACCAGTCCCATTTGAAAGTTGGGCACACCAGACCCATTTGAAAGTTGGGCACACCAGACCCATTTGAAAGTTGGGCACACCTGCAGACCCATTTGAAAGTTGGGCACACCAGACCCATTTGAAAGTTGGGCACAC
The DNA here is from genome assembly GCA_037783415.1 of Leptasterias polaris. NCBI lineage: Eukaryota > Metazoa > Echinodermata > Asteroidea > Forcipulatida > Asteriidae > Leptasterias > Leptasterias polaris. The sequence goes on along the minus strand of JAZGTN010000004.1, from coordinate 4,553,840 downwards.
CAGACCCATTTGAAAGTTGGGCACACCAGACCCATTTGAAAGTTGGGCACACCAGACCCATTTGAAAGTTGGGCACACCTGCAGACCCATTTGAAAGTTGGGCACACCAGACCCATTTGAAAGTTGGGCACACCAGACCCATTTGAAAGTTGGGCACACCAGACATATTTGAAAGTTGGGCACACCAGACGTACCCATTTGAAAGTTGGGCACACCAGACCCATTTGAAAGTAGGGCACGCCAGACCCATTTGAAAGTTGGGCACACCAGACCCATTTGAAAGTTGGGCACACCAGACCCATTTGAAAGTTGGGCACACCAGACGTACCCATTTGAAAGTTGGGCACACCAGACCCATTTGAAAGTTGGGCACACCAGACCCATTTGAAAGTTGGGCACACCAGACCCATTTGAAAGTTGGGCACACCAGACCCATTTGAAAGTTGGGCACACCAGACCCATTTGAAAGTTGGGCACGCCAGACCCATTTGAAAGTTGGGCACGCCAGACCCATTTGAAAGTAGGGCACGCCAGACCCATTTGAAAGTTGGGCACACCAGACCCATTTGAAAGTTGGGCACACCAGACCCATTTGAAAGTTGGGCACACCAGACCCATTTGAAAGTTGGGTACACCTGCAGACCCATTTGAAAGTTGGGCACACCAGACCCATTTGAAAGTTGGGCACACCAGACCCATTTGAAAGTTGGGCACACCAGACATATTTGAAAGTTGGGCACACCAGACCCATTTGAAATTTGGGCACACCAGACCCATTTGAAAGTTGGGCAAACCAGACCCATTTGAAAGTTGGGCACACCAGACCCATTTGAAAGTTGGGCACGCCAGACCCATTTGAAAGTTGGGCACGCCAGACCCATTTGAAAGTAGGGCACGCCAGACCCATTTGAAAGTTGGGCACACCAGACCCATTTGAAAGTTGGGCACACCAGACCCATTTGAAAGTTGGGCACACCAGACGTACCCATTTGAAAGTTGGGCACACCAGACCCATTTGAAAGTTGGGCACACCAGACCCATTTGAAAGTTGGGCAAACCAGACCCATTTGAAAGTTGGGCACACCAGACCCATTTGAAAGTTGGGCACACCAGACCCATTTGAAATTTGGACCTACAATGCGAAAACAAATTTATACTACTATTTTTTCATATTTTTTGAGAAGCTGAAATTCTATTCATAATGTTGGCGTCTTAAAAAAAATATACATTTTGGATGAATTCACAAATAGCAAACAAATCCATGGATGAAATTAACAAATTTAAACCCAGCAGGCATAGAGTTCAGGACACAAGGAACATGTGACTCGTTCGTGAGTGAAGCTTCAGCTTCCTCAATCAAGTAGAAATATGAAGGAAAAAATAGGTATACTTAGGGGGCCTATGTTCGTGTTGTATGCAACGGATGAGTCCAGTCCAACCTGGGCTAGAGTGACAGGGCATGTTTTAACTATGAATCATTAGCAATTTTACCACTGTAACAACCACGTAGACTTACCAAATGGCAACTTAAAATGCGTCAGGATCTCTTGTGTCAATAGTCAACGGCTTCAAAATGACATTCGGTGCTTTATTTCAGGCCACAAAGTGTCTACCCAAACTCTAGCTGAGCTGAACTAAGCTGATCGTAACAAATGAGAGCAAGCAAATTATTGATGCATGCGACACACGCAACAACTACAAGGCATTTTTATGTACAACGTAAACATTCAGCTCACGGACAACCGGGCAACGCCCTCTATCTATGGATGCGGGCTTTTTAGTGCTGTGTGCTAATAATAGACCTTTCTTTTGCAACGTCACAGCCCGAGTTTTTGCCAACCCAGATTGGAAATCAAAAACAGATAGCCATAGTTTGAAGCAATGTTAAACAAATATTCTAAAATGGTGTTGAAATTGTTGGAAACAAATCAACCAATCGTGGGAGGTATTTCAGTTGATGAATCTTTACAGAAAATGTTGAATTTGGTCACAATTTTGTTTTAACACGATTGATCGTTTTGCTAATATTCGGCTGTCCATGCCAACCGGCGCACTTTGTTTATCAACAATGGAAAGGTCCGCAAGGTGCCAGGTAAGGTGGAGCAAAGAGAAATACTTTTCTAGACAGGTTTTGAAGTTTATGAATTAGTGTAGAGCCAAGTCGTCAAGAATACAGGGTCACCCCATCCCAACGGCCGCAAAATGATATGACGAAAAAGGGTTGACACAAGACTGCGTGCGGCGCATTCGGCCTGCAGTCACTGCCGGCCACCAATACTTGGTTAAACCCCTTCTCTTTTAGCGATAAAGTAACTGTGTTCACGTCCCATCCGAAGGCGGGACAATAACGGTTAAGTGTCTAACTCAAGGTCACAAGTGATAAAATACGGGACTCGAACCACACTCTACTGATTAGAAACACCTGAGTTTGAGTTCGGTACGGCTGGACCGCTCCGCAACGACACGCCGTGACCTCACAGCGCCGCGAGTTTTGAAATGCGATACCAGTGGGTTGGCAAAAAAGTGACGAGGCCCACTGCTAAAAATACAATGCAATACTACAGATTACCTATTGTGCTACCCAAAAACAAAAGGTACCTTCACAAAATTGTCATAAAAGAAAGTGTTTTATTTGTGCCATTCACCCAATTATCACCACTTCTGGTCGGTATTTCCCCCCTAAATTGTGTGCCTCTGTGTGTGCAGTACAATTTTTCGGAATATTTCGGAGCCCCGGAGTGATAGTTGAAGCCCTGACTTGACGAAGGAAAGACACAAACAATTGTTTTCACAATAAGCACCCATGGTATCTCCTGGTATGCTGGATTCTCGGAACGCTCGGACTGACTTCTAATTGGGCCGAATACAGTGATAAACAACAGGCAGCCTGTCCATTTTTTTAATGCAAAATATAACAAAAGTACAAAGGTCTGGAATCGGGGATTACACAAAATAACGATGGGAAGATTACGAGCACGAATTCCAGTACCTTTTCCCATCAGGGTTAAACGAAAAATTAATAGCCCACGGTCGACAGCCTAACGCAAAGGCATGACGTCACACCACACAACAGGCATTTTGTTTCTTTTGGTTCATATAAAGTATATGCGCGTTCGTACGGTGCTTCAAGATTAAATTGGTACAAAGCCGGAGCCAAATCCATTGTTTGGAGTTCCCCAATGTGTTCTACAGGCACCCAAGTACGACGCGACGCGCTGCATGTCGCGTCACCTGTGCCGCGGCCCGTCCGTAGCGTTGTGCGTTTTGCGTCGTGCCGTCGCGGCCCCTCGTGTTGCCTACTTATTTTATTTTTCCCATTGGGAAACTTGATTTGTTTAGTGGGGTGCCATTACCCATCGCATCGTCCATCTTGTAGGTCTTTCTATTTGTTTGTTACAAACAGGTCTTACTCGTAGCTGTTTTTACTTTAATCTGCAACGTTCTTTACTTTTACACTATTTTTGTTTGCTTCCAACCAAGCCGCACTTACAAACATTAATGACCGTTTCATGCATGAAAAGAAACGTTTCTGTGGACATAACTGCTCATGATTTTCGGCGATATCTCAAAAACGCTACCACCTTTTGAAATAATTTGTTTTACAAATTTGTTTTATTGCATATATCTACATTTACATCAGAATAAAAAAAAAATCAAATGATTATGCTTTCCCTTTCACCGTGTTACGTGATATTCTAACCTTTTCCGTTACAACTTTAACTATTCTAATCTTTTCCGTTAGTCACAAAATGAAGTTTATAACTTCCTCGACAAAATAAAGCAGTTGTGTTATTTCAAAACCAAATTTTACCGGTTGGAAAGAATTGGATTGAGTTGGTATTGAGTTGGTGTGAGTTGGTTTATATTGGATTACTGAATTTGCAATTGGAATAAAACCTTAGACCAACTTAGTCCAATTGGAAAGCCAATTGGACTCAGTTGGCTTGATTTGATTGAATTGGAATTAGCTGGAGTTTTTTTTCTACCAATTGGAAATTTCACCTCCAAATATATTCCCAATTTGGAAATCTTATTTCCCAACAAGGTCTAGTTGGAAAAAAATTCAAACTGAATCCAATTGGGTCCAATTGTTTTGTACCAAAACACAAAAATGTAAATTTTCCAATTGCTTCTAATTGGAAATTTTGTGTAAGGGTGGGGGTATATTGTTATGTATTTTCAAGTTATTTTGGGTTGAACAAAGAAAATTGACAAGAGCGGGATTTGAACCAACGACCTCCGGATTGACGTGCCGGCGCTCTACCAATTGAGCTATCTAGCCCTATGTTGGCGGTCTCCCCATTGTGTCTAGAGGGGGGTGTTTGGGGGGGGGGGGTGCCAGTCAGAAGCCAGTCTAAATCCCGCTCTTGTAAATTTGTCTTTGTTCAACCCAAAATTATTTATAATTTACCCAGTCATTTTCCCTTGTGGGTTATTAGTTGGTATTTTCAAGCCGGTAAATGAATGTTTATTTGAATGCAGCAATAAACCCCTCATTCAGGCTTAGGCAGAAAAAGTGTTTGTGTCTGTGACCACTGACCAGTCAGGCAGATATTGGTTAAGGCTAACATTGACAAAATTGTTATACAGTATATAATACAAAAAGTACTGACATTTCGACATCTTACTAGAGTCTTTCTCGAAGGCTAAAATGACAACACAACACACGTAAACAGGTATACTGGTGTAACAATAAGCAGTCAAGTGGAAAGAAATGACAGAGATGAAAGCCAGGGATGAACAGTGAAGATGGTGACAGGGAGTAGGGGATGGGGTTGGTTTGACCACAAGAGGTTGGGAACACAAAAGACAAAATAACGCCAGTGTAGGTGTGCTGTATTGTCACTATTACAATGTACCATATGTTGCATTACCATTGGATGGCAAGTAGTTTGCAACAGCTAATTATATTTTCTCTATTATATAATATTTAGTCAAGTGACATAATAATGAAAACATTGCTTATAAAACAGTAATATACCTGCATATAATATCTTAAAAATATAGCCCATAAACTAAAAGTGCTCATGTACAAGTATACAATTTAATGAACAATATTACATCAACAGCAGCTGCATTAAAAGACCAGGGGTCGATTTCATAAAGAGCTAAGATTGATCTTAACTGTGTACCAGTCTTAATTGCTAAGCAAAATGTGGAGTCACAAGACAAATCACTATGGCAAATATTGAGCAGGTAGGGTCAGGTCGACTGTTTTTTGTCAACCCACATGTAATGCTGATTTAAAGGCACAATCAAAAAGAAAGATATAATATCAGTTGCAAATGAGAAAACAGCAAAAACCTGTATTTTTACAAGAAAGACAAATCTATCCACGTTTTAGCCAGGTGACAACGGGTACCAACCACATTTCTGATGGCTGCTGCATTCGCGAACGGACACAGTCCATGAAAATTCATGCATGAATTGTTTCACAGATTCAATTAATTTGTCATTAATTTTTGAAGCATTTACCAATCAGTGGCCCTACCTATAAACAGTCTGTTTACGTTTGGTAATTACTCTTTTAATGGCAATAAAACCTATTGGTTAGAAGCCTATAGCAGCTTTCGATAGTATAAAACATTTTGAGAAACATTTCACTTCCAAGCTTTGTGATTATTTACAAATATTTCAGTTTCAATGCCCCTAAATTTGAATCTGAGAAATGTTTCTGTCAGAAACGCTTCTCAGATTGTGTATTCCTATTAGGGATTATTCTTCCTGCATGGACATATCCGCTCCGGATCTTCAGCGACATCTGAAAAACGCGATCACCTTTTGAAATGAAATTTTCACAGGTTAGTTTGATTGTATATATCAACATTTATACAGGATTAAACGTTTGGTAATTGTCGAAGACCAGTATTGTCACTTGGTGTATCCCAACATATGCATAAAATAACAAACCTGTGAAAATTTGGGCTCAATTGGTCATCGAATTTGCAAGAGAATAATGAAAGAAAAAACACCCTTGTTGCATTACTTTGTGTGCTTTCAGATGCATAATAAAAGGCTTCAGCAAGAAGTTATTTATTGTTTTAGTGAGAAATTACCTCTTTCTCAAAAACTACGTTATTTCAGAGGGAGCCTTTTCTCACAATGTTTTATACTATCAACAGCTCTCCATTGCTCGTTACCAAGTAAGTTTTTATGCTAACAATTATTTTGAGTAATTACCAAAAATGTCCAGTGCCTTTAAAACAATCGAACGCTTCCAAAAACTAATGGTATATTTTGCCTTTAAGATAAATCTTAGTGCTTTGTGAAATCGAGCCCAGGTCACTATCAACAATTAATATAAGTACACATTGTATTTCAGGGAAAAATTTCATAAGCTCATAACAGAAACTAACAGCTGAATATGTTGTTATATTACGCAAGAAGCTAGCAGGGATAGGCCTGCTAGCAGAAACCTCTAAAAACCCTCTGATCAAAATGGGAACCTATAATAATAAATATAATTTGGTTTTTACCCTACACGATGTGTGTTAAGCACTGTATACTCAGTACTTTCCCGAGTTCTGTGAAATAAATCCACAGGCAAATCACTCGGGTGGGATTCGAACCCACGACTTATGCATTGCTAGAGCAGGTGTCTTACAACTAGACCACCGAGCGAGCTATAATAATCAACTAAATTTACAAGCCTTGTCTATGTACTTTTGTTTAGTCTCTTGTCCAACTTCCTTGTGCCTTATTGAGGTTATTTCAAGCAAGAAATGAAGTAAGAACTAAAAGTCATACTTTAAAGGTGTTATACAGGATTGGTAGAGCTGACAAATTATTTGCAGACAGTGTTCAGGTTTTGTGTGATCAACTATTTATATGTACATGAAATAACAAACATGTGAACATTTGGGCTTATTTCATTGTGCGAGTCTGAAGAAATATTGAAAAAACATGTACAATTTTCAGCAGGTAAACACAATGTCCTTAACTTTGGTTGTAACAACCGAAGTCTGCTGGTTTTTGTTTAAAGGTTTATAGATACAGTTTACAAATATAGCTTTATTTCCTGAGGAAAATTTTACAGAAACAAATGATTCTAGTATGAACTTTATAATCAGTAGAGCTTTCAGACTAATACATGTAGCCTATTAATCAATTTATATTTCTTACCCTTAAGCTAGCAGGGATAGGCCTGCAAGCAGAAACCTCTAAAAACCCTCTGATCAAAAAGAGAACCAGAATAATCAACTAATTTTACAAGCCTTTTCTATGTTCTTTTGTTTAGTCTCTTGTCCAACTTCCTTGTGCCTTTGAGGTTATTTCAAGCAAGAGATGAAGCAAGAACTAAAAGTCATACTTTAAAGGTTTTATTCAGGAATTGGTAGAGTTGACAAATTATTCGCAGACAGTGTTCCTGTTTTGAGTGATCAACTGTTTGTATGTACAAGAAATAACAAACCTGTAAAAAATTTGTGCTTATTTCATTGTGTGAGTCAGAAGAAATATTGAAAAACCATGTACAATTTTCAGCAGGTAAACACAATGTCCCTAACTTTGGTTGTAACAACCGAAGTCAGCTGGTTTTTGTTTAAAGGTTTATAGATACAGTTTACAAATATAGCTTTATTTCCTGAGGGGAATTTTACAGAAATAAATGATTCTAGTATGAACTTTATAATCAGTAGAGCTTTCAGACTAATAATAATCAATTTATGTTTCTTATCCTCCCTATACCCTGTTAAACACCTTTAACATACCCACTGTCTACCACTTTTTGATGCCTATAGAGAAAAGCCTATAAAAAGTGGTCACAGTTTTGGCTAATTGACCTTAAAATTCACATATAGAGTTATAAATTGCTAAAAAATATATTTGAGAAAAGTAGGCCTATAAGTTTTCGTTTTAGGTAAATTGCTAAAAAAATTAAAAATCTGCAATATGATAACAAACTATAAACATGAGTTGTTGTTTGGTTCCAGACATACACCATTTCTCAACACCATTTCTGCTTTTATAAAAGCTGTGCAACCTACTACTTGTTTAAAAATACTCAAATTTCTTCTTTTTCAGAATAATACAATTTCTCAAAGATGTTTTGTTCAGTGTAAGTTCATTTGACCATTAAACTGGTTGTGAATGCTACCACTAATACATCAGAAAGATACATTTCTGACAATACATGTTAGAAATCTGGGCAACTAAAGATTTCTGAAGGCAAGTACACCGTTCATTTAACTAGCCTTGTGCGCTCCTTTACAACAACAAGATTTAAACACAAGGGCCACTACAAACAAGATATATAATTCATGTCCAACTGAGTAATGAGCAAGGGACAGTACTTGTCAAAGGCCACCATACCAAGGAACGTCTTGTCACAAGACAATAGCCTCTAAATTAATTAGCGGCACTTAGCACATTACGGGAAAGCTCCATTAAAGAAAATCCAAGTTTTGCCACCAAAAACTCAGAAATTATTTCACAGAGTGGGTGTGCTCACATTGAATTACTTGGGTCATTAAACTTGATGGATGAGCAGTTAATTTACCTGGGGAAGTCAGCAGCACAACTGGTCTCTGCCTGATCCAATTAATTATAATGTTTAGAAAAGGAATATCATGGCGATAACAGGTGTTAGTTGTCAGACAAAAAGGATGTGCTATTTTAGCCTCTTTCTGTAATGGAGCTTTCCTATGATGTGTACATATCTTGCCAACGCAGCATATGATATAATAAAGAAGCCATTTCGAATAAAACATGTATCTGTCACCACAAAAATATATGTATCTTTAACGATCTTGATCAAGACACTTCAAAGCAGTTGTCTCCCGACTTAATTGGTAAGAGGCTGGTAGAAATTGTCACCTTTATTGGGATCAAGTTCCTCTGGCTTTGTTGCTTGCTGCTGGGGTTGAGGTTGAAACAACCCCTGGGGAGGAGGTTGAAACTGTCCCTGGGGAGGAGGTTGAAACTGTCCCTGGGGTTGATAGGTCTGGGCAGGCTGCACAACAACCTGGTTTGGGTAGGCCACAGTAGCTACGAATGAAACAACATAACACGATTCAAACATATGGTTCAAAACAGTAATTCACAAAACAGAAACCAACTGTCATGTCACCATTTTACCAATACCACCAGACTGCAAATGGTTTCTGCCACATTCTCCATCCTTTTAAGTCAACAAGTGACGTCCAGCTGCTAAAAAAACAAAATCTACCTAGCAAGTAGATAATATACACATGGTGTTACCACAAACCAAATATACATTGACCACCATTATGCAATGCCTCAAATCCAATACACTGTGTACAATCTCATTCTAATGTCTTGTGTAGTTTCTACATAACTGTGCTTTATTGTAATGAATGACAGCATTTAAATAAATGTTACTGAACTGAACAGAACTGAACTGAACTGAACTGAACTGAACTGAACTGAACTGAGGGTATTTACTGTCAGGTGGCCCAAGCATTTTGGTCATCTTGATCTGTTGTCTGTAAAATACGTCTGGAAGTAGAATGCCTTTATTTTACAGATTTACAGGATATTAGTATAAAAGACAAATTAAAGGTAGGGTCACAGATTGGTAAATACTCCAAAAATTAATGACCATTAAAACTTAATTGGTAAGACTCTGGCACTGCAGCTGTTGACTTTGAGAAAGGATTGGATAGTTTTCACCCTAAAACATTTGAATCTGAGAACGATTTATGCACGAGTCGTTTCTCAAATTTCTGAGGGTTGACTGGAAATTCAAATTTCTGTGGGGTCAGTTTGTAAATGCTTCGGCCAGAGATGTGCTCGGTCTCTGCAGTCACCTCTATAAACGAGGATTATTTGCGGTGTTCTAAACGAAAATACAGAGACAGTTTTTGGCTGTTTTCTCATATCTTTATAGCTAATTTTGCCTTCGGACAAAAACCAGTCATGACCCTACCGTTAAGTCTCCTACAGAGCCATAAACCACTAATCAAAATAACTGGAACACTGTATAAATGTATGTGCATGGCGTGTCATGGCTGAGCCATTGCACCGGACTCAAGCTCTGGTGTTTCTGATCAGCAGAGTGTGGGTTTGAGTTCCGGTCGTGGCACTTGTGTCCTTGAGCAAGATACTTAACAATGATTGCTTTGTCATTTGAATGAAACATTAAGCTGTAGATCCCGTGTACAATGGAAGAGCACCCTTGTGAGCTACAGTGACTAAACTTCATATGGCATCCTTATTTGTTTCATTACCAGAAATTTAAACAATAATAATGATAACTAGAGCTTCTTTGCATTTGTGAACAAATGCAGAGCTGTTTCGCTAATAATATTTTCATATTACTCAAGTGAATATGAAAGTTTGTTGTGTGTACATAATCAAGTTAATAATGCAATATTTAATGCCTTGTGAAATCCAATTCATTGTCTATATATCTTGTAAAACTGTACCTTTAAGATAATATAACCTGACGAATGATGACGTAAATTATTTTTGGAATCAGTTATGACATATCAAGCCTGTTTAAAAAAGAATTTGAATTAAAGCATGTTCCGTTAGTAATTTCTGACTTAAAGGGGCAAAAAATGAAAAAATCATAACAAATCGTGTGATGATGTCATCATGACGTCATTACAAGTTTAACATGAACTTGCCATTATCTAACGACCTGCCAAGTTTCAACTTAATCAGACCTATACTTTTGGAGATATACGACTTCAAAAAGTGCACCTTTAATGTCACGTCACGTGACCCCTGATGACGTACTCAATCTAAAACTTCACACATATGTTGGCTGCCTGACCTTTATCATGTGTATCAATTTTGAAGCGATTACAAAAAACTTCGCCACACACATCTTCTCAAAGTGCATTTTGAACAGTTTTCCAACTGCCACTAGAGGGCGCTCTTTAATATTATTACGTCATTGGTATTTTTTTTTGAAAGTACATCTTAGCCGCACACTAACATCGTTAAAAATAACTTCATAACTTTTGTCACTTTTGAATTACGAGGGCACTTCCGGTTTCGACTGGTTTCGACCGGAAGTAGAGGTCACGTGAGGTCACGCACACTGAATAAAATGAAGCCCTAACTAATCCCTACCCAATCCCGCAAACAGAATCCTACGGTCTCTTGTGGCTGATTTGATATAGATTTTCAAATATTTAAATTATAAACATTTAAGATGACGTCACGTGTCAGGTGATGACGTCATCATGACGAATTTCTTTTAGGACCTTCCTTGCACCAATGCCTTTCATCACTGAAAGTTTCATTGCAATTGCTCTTTAGGAACTATGCAAAAGGCTGCTTAGAACGAATTGTGCGTTATTTCAATGACTTCCGGAAGTCTGAAACAGACAAATTAAAACTAGAGCTCAATTGCATTTGTGAACAAATGCAAAGCTGTTTCGCTAATAATATTTTCAAATTACTCAAGCGAATATGAAAGTTTGTTGTGTGTACATAATCAAGTTAATAAACACAATATTGAATGCCTTGTGAGATCCAATTCATTGTCTATATATCTTGTAAAACTGTACCTTTAATTTAATATAACATGGCGAATGATGACGTCATGATGACGTCAATTATTTTTCGAATCAGTTATGACATATCAAGCCTGTTTAAAAAATAATTTAGATTAAAGCATGTTCCGTTAGTAATTTCTGACTTAAAGGGGCAAAACATGAAAAAATCATAACAAATCGTGTGACGACGTCATCATGACGTCATTACAGGTTTAACAGGAACTTGCCATTATCTAACGACTTGCCAAGTTTCAACTTAATCATACCTATACTTTTTGAGATATACGACTTCAAAAAGTGCACCTTTAATGTCACGTCACGTGACCCCTGATGACGTCATCAATCTAAAACTTCATACATATGTTGGCTGCCTGACGGTCATCATGTGTATCAATTTTGAAGCGATTACACAAAACTTCGCAACACACATCTTCTCAAAGTGCATTTTGAACAGTTTTCCAACTGCCGCTAGAGGGCGCTCTTGTGTATCGTGACGTCATCGGTATTTTTTTTTAACTGCACACTATTGCCGGACACTAACATCGTTGAAAGCATTTTCATAACATTTAGCACTTTTGAATTACAAAGGCACTTCCGGTTTCGACCGGAAGTAGAGGTCGCGTGAGGTCACGCACACTGAATAAAATGAAGACCTAATTTATCCCTACCCAATCCCACAAACAGAAACCTACGGTCTCTTGTGGCTGATTTGATATAGATTTTCAAATATTTAAAATAGAAACCTTTAAGATGACGTCACGTGACAGGTGATGACGTCATCATGACGAATTTCTTTTAGGACCTTCCTTGCACCAATGCCTTTCATCACTGAAAGTTTCATTGCAATTGCTCTTTAGGAACTATGCAAAAGGCCGCTTAGAACGAATTGTGCGTTATTTCAATGACTTCCGGAAGTCTGAAACAGACAAATTAAAACTAGAGCTCAATTGCATTTGTGAACAAATGCAAAGCTGTTTCGCTAATAATATTTTAAAATTACTCAAGCGAATATGAAAGTTTGTTGTGTGTACATAATAAAGTTAATATTACAATATTTTATGCCTTGTGAGATCGAATTCATTGTCTATATATCTTGTAAAACTGTACCTTTAAGGTAATATAACCTGACAAATGATGACGTCATGATGACGTCAATTATTTTTCGAATCAGTTATGACATATCAAGCCTGATAAAAAAAGAATTTAGATTAAAGCATGTTCCGTTAGTAATTTCTGACTTAAAGGGGTAAAAAATGAAAAAATCATTACAAATCGTGTGATGACGTCATCATGACGTCATTACCAGTTTAACAGGAACTTGCCATTATCTAACGACTTGCCAAGTTTCAACGTGATCAGACCTATACTTTTGGAGATATACGACTTCAAAAATTGCACCTTTAATGTCACGTCACGTGACCCCTGATGACGTAATCAATCTACAACTTCACACATATGTTGGCTGCCTGACGTTCATCATGTGTATCAATTTTGAAGCGATTACAACAAACTTCGCAACACACATCTTCTCAAAGTGCATTTTGGACAGTTTTCCAACTGCCGCTAGAGATAGTGCTAACTAGAGATAGTGATTGTGTACAATCACAGAGCTGTTCTGGTAATTTTTGTTAATTTCGAGCTGCAAGAAATCACAAACACTACGACCTTATGACAGTAGTTCAGGAGATATGATTTTCTCAAGTTATGAGCTCTTTTTGGGGGGACCGGAAGTTAAGATCAAAAATAAACCTGGTCTTCATTCTGATACTGAATCGAAAGGAGCTTTTAAACCAGAAATAAAGGTCAACATGGGGTCATGGTAACCCTTGTCTATCATTTAATGCTGAAAAGGTTTATAACTGAAAAGAAATTGAAAAATGGATGTGTATAGTTCTTGAGATATGGTCTCACTTCCGGTTGACCCAAAAGTAAAGGTCAACATGGGGTTACGGTTACCCAAGGCTAACCTCCAATGCCCAAGGAGTCTATAACTGAAAAAAGTTTGAAAATCGGTCGTGTAGTTCTTAAGATAGGGTCCCACTTCCGGTTGACCCAGAAGTAAAGGTCAACATGGGGTCACGGTTACCCAAGGCTAATCACCTATGCCCAAGGAGTCTATAACTGAAAAAACTTTAAAAATCGGTTGTATACTTCTTGAGATATGACAGAAATAAGTTTGGCTAATTATGTATTCATACCGTGTCACGTGAATAATTAATTAAGATTGTTTGTCAATAACATCTAAGGATTACCTCTGGGCGAACTGCGATAAGTCCCATTCTTTACAAGCTTTCACAATTCGCGAACCATATTCCAGATTAACTAAGTAATTGTAGGTGACTGAACCTAATCAAATAAGCACAGCGTATTTAAAACGATTTTTTTGAACACAAAATGAACATACGCCTACAAATGACGTCATGATGACGTGACGGTAATTGTTAGAACATATTTTACATCTACAGTACGAGACGATCCCATAACTAAAAAAAGTTTGAGGATCGGGTGTATACTTTTTGAGATATGGTGCGAACAAGGTTGGCTAATTAAATATTCACACAGCTCTCACGTGAATAATTAATTAAGAATTTTAATCCAATTACATCTAAAATTCAAGTCAGGGCATAAGCTTTAATGTTGTATATGATTTGTCTACTTCTGATAATTCTAAGAGAGACATATGACACTGAGAAAAGTCACATGTTAAGTCAATAGGGTTTTAGGGAAAGAAAGTATAAAACAAATAAAAAAATCTCGACGAAAACAAAAGCTGTTCCGACTAACACGTCGGAACAGCTAATAATAATGACTGTGATATTACAAAAACCAAAGACGGGCATATTTGTGTCCAGTATTGCCGGAAAAAAAGGTGTACAGCTTACGTCCGCAATGAATTAGTGCATGTAGGGGATTGAACAACTTCATGTATACATTGTACATAATGGACACTTACCGCCAGATGGAATGTACATCTGCGGGGGTCCACCAACGACCATCTGTTGTGGTTGGGATTGGTAAGTCACCTGTTACAAGAAAAGAAAAAACATTTAATACAACATGAACAGAAACAAAATTTTGTCAAGAAAACCAACAGTGTCGGTTGTTAGTATTTTTCTCTCTCACCAATTCACAATGTAACGTAAACTGCTACAAGGACGCTGAGGTCGAGCGCACATTTTGATGCACAAAGAAAAGCTATCGTCCAATGATACCTCCTTTGGCCTCATGTGAGAAGGGCTTTTTGGCCTCAGTAGGAGGGCTTTTTTAGAGTTTGATGTCATATGTAAGAGGTCTGTTGAGACTGTACATGGTCATTCCTAACAAATCACAGGGCTTCAAACTAACACTGAACTGCAGGCTCCCTCAGGTCAGTGATTTCAGGGTCGGGTCAGTGATTTCAGGGTCGGGTCAGTGATTTCAGGGTCGGGTCAGTGATTTCAGGGTCGGGTCAGTGATTTCAGGGTCGGGTCAGTAAACTCATGGCTGGACAAGCCTGGTGGTTTTGGGTTTTTCTGATTGAATAGGAATAGGCTACAAAACGTGCCGTCAACCATATTGCCGCACTGGACACAACAAAACGTGCCGTCAACCATATTGACGCACTGGACACTGCAAAATGTGCCGTCAATCATACTGCCGCACTGGACACTACAAAACGTGCCGTCAACCATATTGCCGCACTGGACACTACAAAACGTGCCGTCAATCATATTGCCGCACTGGACACTACAAAACGTGCCGTCAACCATATTGACGCACTGGACACTACAAAATGTGCCATCAACCATATTGACGCACTGGACACTACAAAATGTGCCTTCAATCATATTGTCGCACTGGACACTACAAAACGTGCCGTCAACCATATTGCCGCACTGGACACTACAAAACGTGCCGTCAATCATATTGCCGCACTGGACACTACAAAACGTGCCGTCAACCATATTGCCGCACTGGACACAACAAAACGTGCCGTCAACCATATTGACGCACTGGACACTGCAAAATGTGCCGTCAATCATACTGCCGCACTGGACACTACAAAACGTGCCGTCAACCATATTGCTGCACTGGACACTACAAAACGTGCCGTCAACCATATTGCCGCACTGGACACTACAAAACGTGCCGTCAACCATATTGCTGCACTGGACACTACAAAACGTGCCGTCAACCATATTGCCGCACTGGACACTACAAAACGTGCCGTCAACCATATTGCTGCACTGGACACTACAAAACGTGCCATCAACCATATTGCCACACTGGACATTTCAAAATGTGCCGTCAACCATATTGCCGCACTGGACACTACAAAACGTGCCGTCAACCATATTGACGCACTGGACACTACAAAACGTGCCATCAACCATATTGCCGCACTGGACACTACAAAACGTGCCGTCAACCATATTGACGCACTGGACACTACAAAACGTGCCGTCAACCATATTGCCGCACTGGACACTACAAAACGTGCCGTCAACCATATTGCCGCACTGGACACTACAAAACGTGCCGTCAACCATATTGACGCACTGGACACTACAAAATGTGCCTTCAATCATATTGTCGCACTGGACACTACAAAACGTGCCGTCAACCATATTGCCGCACTGGACACTACAAAACGTGCCGTCAACGATATTGACGCACTGGACACTACAAAATGTGCCGTCAATCATATTGCCGCACTGGACACTGCAAAATGTGCCGTCAATCATATTGCCGCACTGGACACAACAAAACGTGCCGTCAACCATATTGACGCACTGGACACTACAAAACGTGCCGTCAACCATATTGCCGCACTGGACACTACAAAACGTGCCGTCAACCATATTGCTGCACTGGACACTACAAAACGTGCCATCAACCATATTGCCGCACTGGACACTACAAAATGTGCCGTCAATCATACTGCCGCACTGGACACTACAAAACGTACCGTCAACCATATTGCTGCACTGGACACTACAAAACGTACCGTCAACCATATTGCTGCACTGGACACTACAAAACGTGCCGTCAATCATATTGACGCACTGGACACTACAAAATGTGCCGTCAACCATATTGCCGCACTGGACACTACAAAACGTGCCGTCAACCATATTGACGCACTGGACACTGCAAAATGTGCCGTCAATCATACTGCCGCACTGGACACTACAAAACGTACCGTCAACCATATTGCTGCACCGGACACTACAAAACGTGCCGTCAACCATATTGACGCACTGGACACTACAAAATGTGCCGTCAACCATATTGCCGCACTGGACACTACAAAACGTGCCGTCAACCATATTGACGCACTGGACACTACAAAACGTGCCATCAACCATATTGCCGCACTGGACACTACAAAACGTGCCGTCAACCATATTGACGCACTGTACACTACAAAATGTGCCGTCAATCATATTGCCGCACTGGACACTACAAAATGTGCCGTCAACCATATTGACGCACTGGACACTACAAAACGTGCCATCAACCATATTGACGCACTGGACACTACAAAACGTGCCGTCAATCATATTGCCGCACTGGACACTACAAAACGTGCCGTCAACCATATTGCCACACTGGACACTACAAAACGTGCCGTCAACCATATTGCCGCACTGGACACTACAAAACGTGCCGTCAACCATATTGCCACACTGGACGCCATTAAGGAAGCGTCTGTTTTGATGCAACAATACACCAGTAGTGCAGACAATGACGAAATATGCTATCAAATGATATTATAGCCCAACAGACACAAAAAATATCACTTCTATTAAATCATTGCGGTACACGCTGCTAAAACATAGGATTCGAACTGCCTCTATCCACCGGTGCTAGCTCGGTGGTCTAGTGGTAAGACATCCGCTCTAAGCAATGCAAAGGTCGTGGGTTCGAATCCCACAAGAGTGCCTTTGCCTGTGAGGTTTTTTTTACGAACTCAGAAAGTACTGAGTATACAGTGCTTAATATACATCGGTGTAAAAGGGTAAAACAAAAAACAAAAAAGTCCTAAAAACATCACTTGCTGAAATGGTACCCTCGTGTATTTCACATTCCAACATTAGATAAAGCTCCCCAGGCTACCCAGGTAGCAAGCCCATATGGGGCCCATACGGGGCCCATATGAGAAATATCTGGGCCATATGGACCTGGGCCAACCCATATGGTACCCATATGGGGCCCTTATGGGTGTGGGTTATGGGGAATATTCCCATATGGGGCCCATATGGGGAAAACATGGCTAGCCCATATGGGCAGAATATGCAAGGGCCCATATGGGTATCATATGGGGAAAACAAGGGATTGCCCCATATGAGCAGAATATGAATTGGCCCATATGGGTATCATATGGGGAAAATGTGGGAAATCCCATATGGGCAGAATATGAAGTGGCCCATATGGGTATCATATGGGGAAAACATGGGCTAGCCCATATGGGCAGAATATGCAAGGGCCCATGGGTATCATATGGGGAAAACAAGGGATTGCCCCATATGAGCAGAATATGAATTGGCCCATATGGGCATCATATGGGGAAAATGTGGGAAATCCCATATGGGCAGAATATGAAGTGGCCCATATGGGTATCATATGGGGAAAACATGGGCTAGCCCATATGGGCAGAATATGCAAGGGCCCATATGGGTATCATATGGGGAAAACAAGGGATTGCCCCATATGAGCAGAATATGAATTGGCCCATATGGGTATCAGATGGGGAAAACGTGGACAATCCCATATGGGCAGAATATGAAGGGGCCCATATGGGTATCATGTGGGGATAACATGGACTAGCCCATATGGGCAAATATGCATTGTCCCGTGTGGTTATCATATTGGATGGGCATTCCCATATGGGCTGAAGATTCAAAAGACCAAATGGAAAAATATGGACAATCCCATACGGGCAGGAAGGCTCATATGGGTTGTATTAAAAAGACCTGGGCAAAGATAATTCTAAGAAAGACCTCAGCCATTACGGGGTTAATATTATAGTTTAGAATAGAATTGTCTAGTTTATGACCCTTCCCAATGGATTTTGTAATTTCCTCCGGACAAACTTGGATGAAACATTTATGGAAAGGCCCACATAAGAATAGGAATTACCTATATAAGCAATCCCTTGTGTGCATTGATATGAAAAGGTTCATTTGGTTATCCTATAAGCACGACCTAAGCAAACTTTGGGGTTAGAATATGCCCACGTGACGTTTCCCCGAACACGCGGTCGATTTTCACTAAGGGAATTTCCCTTGCACCTTCGCTCCCACGTTTCTTCATCCCCTTACAATAAAGTATAGCAACTACTAGGAGCATGCAAGCACTTCCGCGGGATCGAGGTGATGAATACTATGGGATGGCAGTACTGAGAAGCATTACGTCATTCGGCAAAATAGTATGCGGCCTGTGCAGCGTTATGAAGAAAGACAACCATGGCTAGAACAACTGAACAACTGTATGGCTAACGCTAGTTAGAACGGAGATTCGTAATCAACTCGGAATCGCACGTTCATGTGACATTTATGGAAACAGTTTTAACAACGTTAATAAACGACTGCATGGCGATACCACACTGGTCACCTGCTTCTTCACGACATTAAGTACGGTACAAGCATGGAGGTAGAAACAGACCTCCATGGTACAAGCAAGCGGTCACCAGCGAAAGTCATATTCGAAGCAAGCACGGTGGGTTGGGCGTAAGTTTCACGACCCCTCAGCTCGAAAGATGAGCTGGGATTTTCAACAACATTTTGTCAAAACCATCACATCACACAGGCCATGTTTTGTTTTGGTTTGGGTTTTTTTCGGTCCAGAAAATTGTTTCGTTTCAGAAATATTTTACAAACGATCTTTTTCAAAACAAGATTTATGCGTCATTTTACTCATTGTTTAAGCCGCCCGGCATAGGCCTATTATAAGCCGCCGAAATGTTGAAAAGGGCCGAAATGTTGAAAAGGGCCAAAATCAATGTATTTAAGCCGTGGCCTATAATTATTCCGAAGATTACGGTGTGTATTTTTATATGTGCTGTTTGAAATTTAAAAAAATGTAAAGAAAATATAAATTGGCATCTGTTTCTAATTTCTTTTCATATTGAACTGTTTTCATTGTCGAAAGTACCCTATTCAGTCGCACACTCTTATTAAATTTGGTTAAAAGATGGTAGAGCATAGGGCTACATGTAGATGCATAAAACAAGCCATGAAAATGTTATCAAAATTATTGATTACATGTATCTTAATGGAGTAGCATTCGAAGGCCACTAACACAATTTTCTGAAAGATGACTGTATTCTGGGTGAACATATTTCACAGATCAAAAGCTTTCAGAAATTCAGACTTCAAATTGATTTCCCCTCTTTTTATAGGTTTTACTCTTACTATAGTATCAGCAATCTATTCCAAAAAGAAAACTGCAATTATAGCTTCCATACAGGCTACAATATCTTTGCAAAAAAAATACATACACATTCATGTATCATGACTGAATAAAATCTAGAATCAAAGTAATAAGCTTAATTGATGACCCATTAATGACAGAATTATCCGACTTGTACTTCAAATCTTAGAAGGAAAAGGTAATTTAAATACATGTTCTGTACAGTTTTTCCATGCATATTGCCATGCAATGGCCATTTCATGTAGCTTCTAAAAAAAGTTCCGGCAATCATCCAGTCAGTTTCCTGTTCAGAGCAGGTTGTTTATTTAAGGGATTAATGGGATTATCTTAGTTGGATGCCAGGACAGTGTTTACACATGGTTTACTTAAGGACCCTCCAAAAGTATGTGTGAAACCTGAGCAAGATTTTTTAGAGGGCTGGACACGTCATGCATATGGGCTTGCTACCTGGGTAGTCTTGGTTCAAGACGCTCCTGTTGGTTATTATCTTGAAAGCTTTACTCCTGTCCAGCTATTAATTTCTATTGCTGATAGAGTCGTCAATAGAGGGAGATATCAACCGCAAACCGCTATCACCCCCGAGAACCGCTATAGCGAACTCCCATGATAGCATTCTATAGTGAGAGTGCGCCTTCTTGTGGCAATGGATCATGTGAAGGTATTCATAACAGGAGAGTCCTGAACCAATTAGACTACCAATAGGCCAGCTACGAAACAAAATACAGTTCCCCTTTGTAAGTGTGAGCAAAGCTTCCTACCATGGTCTGAGGAGTGGTGTTGCCGTTATAGTAGAGACCACAACAAGTAAAACTGGCTCCAACGATGGAGATGACAAACTCTGCAATGCCAATCAGCAGGACGCACACACCAATTGCAACACGTGTAGTCTGAAAGGACAACATCATCATATTTTTACAGAACATCAGATAAAAAATAGTACCTCTTTTTAGTCATACTCAGTTGAGTGTGCCAATTCTTAAACATGACTACAGGCAATTCAGTAGGACGCAATTATAGCCTTTTAGATCGCATGATATGATCTGTGCGTCGAGAATCTATTGAGTACAACCGGAATGAATGACAAACTTCAGAGGTATAAGTACCTACAACAATTTGAATAATTCTATAAAATTATAATGAAATCTCATGAATCAAGTGAACAAGTTGCCCACACACAAGATTGTTTAGCCGTACAAGTACAAGGCGATTCAAAAACGTGTACTTTACGGGGCTCTTTCAAGGCTATAGGCAAAGCGCATTAAAATGGCTTGTCAAACTAAGGCTAATAAAAATATGAACACAACCCTTGTCATAAAGAAGGTCATATTGTTACTATTAATAAAACAAATGTAATAGTTTTGTCATTTTGGTAGTCTTATGATCATGTACTAGATAGCATGCAACATTTGGGCCTGTTTAAGTTAACAAGGCACTGCTAACCACAGAAAATTGTGCTTATGGGGCCATGTGAAGAATGCAATTCTCTGCGATATTTACCTGATGAAAATCTTTGTCTTGAAAATGGAATGAAAGCCTATTTTTCTCCAGGAAGTTGTAAATTCCTTTTTTCACATAAACTTTCACAAGTTCTAACTAGCCAGAGCCTTATTGTTTCCATGTTGTTTCCACTGTGCTATATTACTGAAAACAGCCCAATGCTATCTTGGTGTCTGTGTAAAGTGAAGTTTAATCTCAGCTCAGTGAGAATTCAGGAAGTTTTCAAGGTGTCCTTGGTAGGAACACAGCTGGATAGGTTACTGTTTAATGAGGGGAAGTCAACTGGATACAACTGGTCAGCCCTTTGGTTTCACCTTGTTTCAGGTCAGCAGTGTACTGGTCAGCACACTGTGGATACACAGATGTTTACATTAGGAGTAGAGCTTGATAACTATGGCCAATAACCCCCATGGGACCATGGAGTGGGGGAAGTGGGCGATGACATTCCAGAGAATTATTCACCAGTTAAGGAGGTCTGGGCTTGGATGGAGAGCCTTCCCTGAAGTCATGGTGACATTCATGGAGGCCAATAAATGGTCTGGAGACTCCTTTTTTCCAGGTGATTGAAGGGAATTGCAATTCCCTAAATGCTGGTGAAAGAGAAATAATTCCCTGCTTTGAGAAATGGAATAGTCCAGATTTTGTCCTTGCACTTGACACTGCTCATTGGCAAACTAAGCTCCGGGTAAATTGAGTTGACACTGCTCATTGGCAAACTAAGCTCCTGGTAAATTGAGTTGACACTGCTCATTGGCAAACTAAGCTCCTGGTAAATTGAGTTGACACTGCTCATTGGCAAACTAAGCTCCTGGTAAATTGAGTTGACACTGCTCATTGGCAAACTAAGCTCCTGGTAAATTGAGTTGACACTGCTCATTGGCAAACTAAGCTCCGGGTAAATTGAGTTTATTGTTCAAAGGGTTGTCTCTGAAGTAATTGTTTGGCTAAAAGAAACATTCATTTTCTAATTAAAACATTTATTTGTGGATGTTGATGTGGATTTCAATTTTGGGTTGAACAAAGAAAAATTGACTAGAGCGGAATTTGAACTAACGACCGATAGATTCTTGAGTCTTTATTAAAATGGGAGGGAAAAAAACTAGTCTCTAAACTCACATTAAAATGTTGTAAAATGTGTTTGATACCCTTCAAGTGCAATGTTCGTCAAAATTCAAAAACATTCCATGATTTCACATTTGACTTACCCGGTACATTCACATTTTTTCCTACATAGAATTTTCAGTTCAATCAGAATGTCCAAGATTTCATCTTTGGAATGTACAGTTTGTTTTTCGATGACTTCATGTTTTATATTTTGAAAGACTTTCAAATAAAATGACAATTTACACCATAACGTGAAAGTAGAGACTACTCCCCCACTTCCATGAGGGTCTATTGAAAAATGAGTGCAACTCAAAAACGAATTTGACTTAAATTGTTTCCCCATTGTTTATTTACCCCCCTCCCCCAGTGGTTTTAACTTACAGTTGATGAAGAACACCTCCCGCTGTTAAAGTAGTACGGGTAATAGCTGCCATAATTGTAATCTGGACAGGTAAATGAGTCCAAACCTATGCCCCCTCCAGCAAAATACATAACAACAAAGGCTACCACAGAGCTCAAGATGGACATCACCATGTAACCAATGACCTGAAGAAATAAGTATAGTATAGTTGTTTTATTGTCACATCTACACGTAAATATATATACAGTGAAATGCATTATGGGTTTTGCGTGGTTAAAAACATTGAAATACAATTTTTTTTTAGTAACGCACTAAAAATCACAAGTACACATGAATTCCTAACAAAAATATACATTAATACACATTATAAAAGAATAACAACATCATGCCAGTAATAATGCCAAAGTACCAAAAAGTCTGGCACACACAAACACGTTTTCACACAAACATGTACCCACCTTGGAACCGTGTACTAGGCGACCCATGTAAAAAGTCATCCACAAAGATTAAAGTGAACCAGAGAATCTTTTCCCCCTTGCAATATTTAACCCAGAGAATAAAACTCTTTTCACACTGTATCTCTTATCCCCGGGGAATACAACCCTGGGAGAGGCCTGTATTTTTTATTGTTGATATATCATTGTTGATCTGTTGGTAGATCATTGTTGATCTGTTGAGATCATTGTTGATCTGTTGGTAGATCATTGTTGATCTGTTGGTAGATCATTGTTGATCTGTTGGTAGATCATTGTTGATCTGTTGGTAGATCATTGTTGATCTGTTGGTAGATCATTGTTGATCTGTTGGTAGATCATTGTTGATCTGTTGGTAGATCATTGTTGATCTGTTGGTAGATCATTGTTGATCTGTTGGCAGTCATTGTTGATCTGTTGGCAGTCATTGTTGATCTGTTGGTAGATCATTGTTGATCTGTTGGTAGATCATTGTTGATCTGTTGATAGGTCATTGTTGATCTGTTGGTAGATCATTGTTGATCTGTTGGTAGATCATTGTTGATCTGTTGGTAGATCATTGTTGATCTGTTGGTAGATCATTGTTGATCTGTTGAGATCATTGTTGATCTGTTGGCAGTCATTGTTGATCTGTTGGTAGATCATTGTTGATAGATCATTGTTGATCTGTTGGTAGGTCATTGTTGATCTGTTGGTAGGTCATTGTTGATCTGTTGGTAGATCATTGTTGATCTGTTGATAGGTCATTGTTGATCTGTTGGTAGATCATTGTTGATCTGTTGGTAGATCATTGTTGATCTGTTGAGATCATTGTTGATCTGTTGGCAGTCATTGTTGATCTGTTGGTAGATCATTGTTGATCTGTTGGTAGATCATTGTTGATCTGTTGGTAGATCATTGTTGATCTGTTGGTAGATCATTGTTGATCTGTTGATAGGTCATTGTTGATCTGTTGGTAGATCATTGTTGATCTGTTGGTAGATCATTGTTGATCTGTTGGTAGATCATTGTTGATCTGTTGAGATCATTGTTGATCTGTTGGCAGTCATTGTTGATCTGTTGGTAGATCATTGTTGATCTGTTGGTAGATCATTGTTGATCTGTTGGTAGATCATTGTTGATCTGTTGGTAGATCATTGTTGATCTGTTGGTAGATCATTGTTGATCTGTTGGCAGTCATTGTTGATCTGTTGGTAGATCATTGTTGATCTGTTGGTAGATCATTGTTGATCTGTTGGTAGGTCATTGTTGATCTGTTGGTAGATCATTGTTGATCTGTTGGTAGATCATTGTTGATCTGTTGATAGATCGTTGATCTGTTGGTAGGTCATTGTTTATCTGTTGGCAGTCATTGTTGGTCTGTTGGTACATGTAGATCATTGCTGATCTGTTGGTAGATCATTGTTGATCTGTTGAGATCATTGTTGATCTGTTGGCAGTCATTGTTGATCTGTTGGTAGATCATTGTTGATCTGTTGGTAGATCATTGTTGATCTGTTGGTAGGTCATTGTTGATCTGTTGGTAGATCATTGTTGATCTGTTGGTAGATCATTGTTGATCTGTTGGTAGATCATTGTTGATCTGTTGAGATCATTGTTGATCTGTTAGGTCATTGTTAATCTGTTGGTAGGTCATTGTTGATCTGTTGGTAGATCATTGTTGATCTGTTGGTAGATCATTGTTGATCTGTTGGTAGATCATTGTTGATCTGTTGAGATCATTGTTGATCTGTTAGGTCATTGTTAATCTGTTGGTAGGTCATTGTTGATCTGTTGATAGATCATTGTTGATCTGTTGGTTGGTCATTGCTGATCTGTTGATAGATCAGTGTTGATCTGTTGGTAGGTCAATTGTTGATCTGTTGGTAAGTCAATTGTTGATCTGTTGGTAGATCAATGTTGATCTGATGGTAGGTCATTGTTGGTCTGTTGGTTGCGATGGTCATTGTTGGTCTGTTGGTAGGTCATTGTTAATCTGTTGGTAGATCATTGTTGACCTGCTGGTAGGTCGTTGTTGATCTTAAGGTAGGTCGATTGTTGATCTGTTGGTAGGTCATTGTTGGTCTGTTGGTTGCGATGGTCATTGTTGGTCTGTTGGTAGGTCATTGTTAATCTGTTGGTAGATCATTGTTGACCTGCTGGTAGGTCGTTGTTGATCTTAAGGTAGGTCGATTGTTGATCTGTTGGTAGGTCATTGTTGGTCTGTTGGTTGCGATGGTCATTGTTGGTCTGTTGGTAGGTCATTGTTAATCTGTTGGTAGATCATTGTTGACCTGCTGGTAGGTCGTTGTTGATCTTAAGGTAGGTCGATTGTTGATCTGTTGGTAGGTCATCGTTGATCTGTTGGTAGGTCATCGTTGATCTGTTGGTAGGTTGATTGTGTAGGTCGTTGTTGACCTGTTGATAGGTCATTGTTGGTCTGTTGGTGGTCATTGTTGATCTGTTAGTAGGTCATTGTTGATCTGTTGGTAGGTCATTGTTTTACTGCTGGATGTTTGGTATTGATATGCTGGTAGATGTTTGTTGATGTATTGATGTTTTTGGACAAATTGTAGGTGTTGATTTGTTGATAGGAAATTGTAGATATCATAGAAGCAAATTATTGTTTGGGTGTTAAGTTGATTTGTTGGTAGATATGCATTTAGGATATTTTAGGATTGGTGCAGTGTTTACTCAACATGAAGGGGAACTCACCAATCCTGAGTCTTTTTTACCTCCAGCTGCAATGCCCAAGATTCCAGCCACGATGAAAAACTGTTGAATGAAGAAAACATGTGAAAACAAGCCGTAAGAAATGACATGATTATCAGAGCAATGTCATTTGGGTACTTTATTGATAGGCCTATGTCTTTGCTTTGAACTGGAAGCTTGAACTGCAGAAACAATGGTCAGGCATGTTAAACAGTTACTTGAGCGAAACATTGTTAGCAGGAATGCTACTTAAAAAGTTGTGTACAACATTGGTAAGATTAAAAATATAAATGTTAACAGATTTGCACATAACTTACACGGTATAATTATGAAGATGGTGTGGTGGAAAATTTCCCTTGAAATAGTTTTGCTTGAAATGCTTTAGTTTTTAGGAAATTAGTTAAACAATAAGTCTTTATCACTGGTGATAAAATCCTATGTTTGAAAACAGTAAAAACATATAATGGGTTTTTCACTGTTTTTTCATGACTTTGAAGACCGATTTAGCTTAAACTTTCACATGTTTGTTATTTCATGTATATGTTGGTTCCCATCAAGTGTGGATACTGGTCTTTGACGATTACCAATGTTGTACATTGTCTTTAAACTTGTTTAAAATTTGATTGTTTATCATTTAACACTTCTGATTTTATTACCCAAAAAGTAAGCTACAACCTCAAGGATTTGAAAAACCAGCCATTGCCAGAGGTGTCAAAATGATGATACTATTTTTAATATCATTGTGGATGTTGCTTTGTAATAACTCCATATTGCAACAAAGTAGCTTAAACAACACGGAGCTCCCACAAATGAGGTAACATGAGACATGAGTGATGACAGAACAGAGCTTTTTACAAACCTTTCTGAAAAGCACCAAAGAAGAGTATTCAAAATGATTGGGTTTTTTTTACAATTAAAATCGGTTCACTCTTATGTGCACTCAAATTCCTAATTGATTGGAAATATTTTAAATGAATTTCAGCAAAGATCACTCGTTGCTGGTTTTGTTCAAGCTGGGCCCAATTTCACAGAGCTGCGTCAGAACAAAAAGTTGATGAGCACAAAGTAATTTTGCTTACCAGAATACGGTTACCAGCCAAAATACCATGTCACGTACATTGTACCGTATGTGACTGGTATCCTGCTCAATTTTGCTTAGCAGAATATTGTTAAGCAATATTTTCTGCTTAAGCAGCTTTCATAGAGCTTCTTAAGCACAAAAAGTAGCTAAGCACAACAACATTTCGCTTACCAGAATAAGGTTCCCAGCCAAACTACCATGTCACATGTACAAATTTTGACTGGTATCCTGCGCATTTTTGCTTAGCAGACAATTGTTAAGCAATATTTTCTGCTTATAAGCAGCTTGATGAAATTGGGCCCTGGTCTTTAAATAAACTGTAGCATGATTTTACATCAATCCACCCACCAAGTCAAACTATGTGAACTCAAACATATCATATACATGTAAAGCACACACTGTTATACAGGATCTTGGTAGAGCTGGCCAAATAGTCAAAGATAGTGTTCATGTTTTATGTGATCAACCATACATGAAATAATAAACCTGTTAACATTTGGGATTATAATCCCTTTGTGTGAGTCAGGAGAATACAGTGTGGACAACCATGCACAATTTTCAGCATGTAAATCCAGTCTCCTATATAACTGAAATTATTTTATTTCTTTTTTAATAGCTATGTTTTCAGATACAGTTTTCTTGATACTGACTTCACGTTCAGAGGGAAATTCTTCCACGGAAAAAAAGGTTTTAGTATGAACTTCAGGATTAGTATGCTTTCAAAATAAAATTTAACAATGATGTTTTTTATCCTTTCCGATCCTGTATAAAACTTTTAAGTCTTTTATTTAATCCCTTGAATCAATTCTTTATATTTAATACAACAACTTCCAAGTTGTAATGTTTCTTGTATACTTACACAGATGCCACTCCAGATGGGAATCCCAATGTTGTAGAAGAAACACTTTATAATGATGGCGACAATCCCAAACGACACAGCTAAGACACCCAAGATAACTTGCATGTAACCAGTGACTTGTAGGCCCTTCCAGCACCAGCTACCTCGCGTGTTCACGGCACTGACAGCATTTGATCCTTGATGTACGGTTACCTGATTATAAATATGAAAATTTGAGAAACAATTCTCCCAAAGGAATGTGGTTTTAGAGAGAGGGTTTCAAAGACATTTCAATCTGAGAAATGTTTCACTCATGAAATGTTTCTCAGATTATTTCAATAATGGATTATTCTTCCTGGGTGGACACAACCCCTCCAGATTTTTGGCAATATCTCAAAAACGCTACCACCTTTTGAAATGAAATTTTCACAGGTGAGCTTAATTGTATAAATCTACATTCCTACAGGGGCTGGATTGAAACAATGGACGGTTCAAAAGACCAAACGTATGATTTGCCTTTAAAGAACAACTAGAACAAAATTAACATTATTGTTCTTTTGTTATAGAAAGGTAAACAAATGTGTAATGATACATATAATTGAGTAAAAATCAATTAAAATGGTTTCACAATTAAAAACCCCCAAACATTTTGATCAACTGGGCAAACATTCTGTGTTTCACGAAAAGCCCTTTAAGCGCCGAGGAATCAGAACAGCACTGTGACGTCACAATAGGGACTCAATCCAAACAAGACAACGGAAAGTGCATAGCAACAATTGAAAGATAAACAACCTTCATCCAGTCCGTGTTGTGAAATATTTACTTATACTCCGACCAACACAAGAA
Source organism: Leptasterias polaris (assembly GCA_037783415.1). NCBI lineage: Eukaryota > Metazoa > Echinodermata > Asteroidea > Forcipulatida > Asteriidae > Leptasterias > Leptasterias polaris. The sequence continues at coordinate 4,525,066 of JAZGTN010000004.1, read as the reverse complement.
AGATACGATGAAACTCAATACACCGATCCATTAAGCCACGCCCATTTCTCATTGACCAATCACAACCGCGAAATCTGATCACCATTTGAGCCGTTTGGTGATCTTTGCACTAATGGTATCGGGTTTCACGGCTGTGATTGGTCAACTCGTAAGGAGGCGGGGCTTAATGGATCGATCTATTGACATTTTTGCTGCAGTTCAAGCTGCTTTTATTCAAACCGAAATTCGGCTATATGCCTGAAAGGCAGGTTTGCAAACAAACATAGGGCAGGTTTGCCCTCCGTATGAGCATGCTTGCTCACACCCAAATACAAAGTCAAGTTGGCCTATACCATGGCAGCTTGCCAAGGCCAGTGAAAATACATGTCGGCCTTTACTTTGGCAGCTTGCCAAGGCCTGTAAAAGTCAATTAGGCCTATACTTGGCAGCTTGCCAAGGCCTGTAAAAGTAAAGTCAGCCTATAACATGGCAGCTTTCCATGGCCAGTAAAAAGTCAAGTAGGCTTATACTGGGCAGCTTGCCAAGGCCAGTGAAAATACATGTCGGCCTTTACTTTGGCAGCTTGCCAAGGCCTGTAAAAGTCAATTAGGCCTATACTTGGCAGCTTGCCAAGGCCTGTAAAAGTAAAGTCAGCCTATAACATGGCAGCTTTCCATGGCCAGTAAAAAGTCAAGTAGGCTTATACTGGGCAGCTTGCCAAGGCCTATTACACAGAAAATAAATGAGTGATTGAAAGTTTGTAAAAATGCATTACAATTGGAGCCTTCAATGCACAGTGCGATTCCACCGTTTGTACCCACGGTCGGAGTAGCCCCACCTGAACTGATGGGCGCCCAAACTATGCTTACAAATTCGGCTTTAGTTTAAAAGGAAACTAATCACAAAGGAGGCATTGGCAGTCCTGATCCCACAAGACACGCCAAGCACATTCCAATGATACACACATGTCAAGCACCGCCTTACATTATCTAAAATTTTCTTTGAAAAAGGTGGTGTAGGCCTACAGGGGAAGGGGGCGGGTTGAATGATCCCGCTCATTAGCTAGATGCAACAAAAGTGATTCATACCACAAATCTGGCGCGCGTTCTCCAAATTTTCTGATGCAAAGGCCAGTTCTGATTGGACGAAACTTTACTCACCAATCAATAAAGAAGAGAGACTGGCCAATCCCAACAGAGCCCGCGAACTTAATGGGCGATGTGCCAAATGAAAGTCGGCAGACCAAGCAATTTTGCTTTACCAAGACCAGGGACCAAATTAATGGAAAGCAGCCCTGGATAAACAGAGCATATGAACAACACTAACAAAATAAAAGGAGTGCGCCCACAGCAGTGTTTGTGTATCGCGATAAAATGAAATATCATCACAACACGACTGGCTTTATGCAGAGGAACTAATACTGAATTCATGGTTGATTTAACTTTTTATTGGTCTTTGCTGGGAGCAATGCAAGGCACCGCAAATAGTTCAAAAATTGAAGAGGGGGGGGGGGGCTGCTAGTTGTTCCAATCAAATTTTACAGAACTACAGAAAGAAACCTACACAGTTACGACCGAATAACTTAACACACAATAATAAACAAGGATAAATATTCAAATTAGTTTGATTGATTTGGGTAAAGTTGATCTTTAATGTAATAAAAAGGGACTGCAAGCATAAATTAGGGGAATTCAGAATCCTCAATGTTAACAATTTGAAATTCAGTTTACAATTTAAATAGTATTGCCCGAGTGCAGGCCTGATGCTTCCCAGAGAGAGGCAACTGCCCCCACGCCCCTGGTTATTGCCTTGGTGTCCAATAGAAATTTACAGTTTCCCCATAGGCTAGAGCTGCCCTTTACCAAGGACTGAACGCCTTGATGCCCTTGCCCTCTCAAAAATGAAGCAACCAGGCCTGTGAATGCCTGATATATTATTTAAAAAAGAAATTAGCAGTGGGTGTGAGGGTTCATGCATTTGTTTAAATGAACTTTCAACAGAACACATTATCTGGGATGTGATCATATTCGGTACATGGAGACCATGCAAGGATAAAACAAAAAAGGAACAATAAAAGGTCACCATGAAGGGAATTCTAAAGACTGATGTGCTCCAAAAGCAGTGTTGTTGACTCGAGTCGGTGACTTGGACTCGAGTCAGACTCGAGTCGTCAATTTCATTGACTTGCGACTTGACTTGACTTGAGCAAAAATGACTCGTGACTTGACTTGACTTGAGCAAATATGACTTGCGACTTGACTTGACTTGAGAAAAAATGACTTGGTTACAACACAGGAATATTAAATGTGAAGTTATACGTTTACATTTTTAGGGTTCGGATAAATTAATGTCGAAACAATTCACTCGGAAGTTCCGCAAAACACGGACCACATTGCGATCAGTTTACACAACGCACGCAGTCACATCTTTTCCAATTTAGAGGCTCCTAGTCTTTGTTATGTCGTTCCTTTATGCGCAACAATAAAGATAGGAAACATTGAACGCTAGAGGGCGTTTCAAAACAATGCGATACCATTGGAGTAAAAGCCCTCTATTGGTGAAATATCCCACAACACCTGTTTGAAACGCCTCGACAAAAGACTTTACGTGTCTGCGCATGCTCGGGGAAAAGGGTTTTTCCCTCGAATTCCAATAATCACCATCGCTGGTGCGCGAAAAAAACGTGTACAGAGCAATGAGCCACTGGTATTCACGCAAAAGCCGTCGACAGTATGGTCTTCAAAGCACATTTCCTCGGAAATGTTAGCTTGTTTACGGAAAACTGCACAACTTATAGGCTTTATTTTACAAAAATGACACCATTTTGGACATTTTGGATCAACAGAAAGATTATTTAAATGTAAAACGTAAGATTTGTTTCTTTTTAAATATGTTTTGTTTTGTTGTTTTGGGGAATTTTTTGCGGGGTGTTGTTTGTGCATAGGATAGTCAAAATGCTGTGGTGGTGAAGACGCATTGCTTTATAAGTTTAGATCACATCCGTGGTTGTGTTCAACCTTAGTTTTTTCACCTGACACCTGTCGTGTTAAATTTTGTAAAATTAAGTTTTTGCCATGATACCCCCCACATTCGACAAAAATGTCGTGGTGCCCTTTTTACACTTACGAAATTGCTGCGATGCCCTTCAAATTCTAAAAAAGCACGGCAATTATTGCCGCGTGCATGTGGTTCAATGGTTGTATTTTTTAGTCTGTCACAACATCATCATGGGAGTGGGCTTATCGGGACATTATGTGACTTGTGACTTGACTTGACTTGCGAAAATTTGACTTGTGACTTGACTTGACTTGAACAAAAATGACTTGTGACTTGACTTGACTTGACCAAAGATGACTTGCGACTTGACTTGACTTGACCAAAAATGACTTGGTTACAACACTGTCCAAAAGAAATTTGTACAAAATCTATAGGAAGACAGGGACAAAGGAAAGAGCAAGTCTCCACAGGGATGCATTTTTGAGAATGTGTGAGAATGTACGAAAATCCTAAAACTGGAGTTCCATCTTTGTGTGGAGCGAAAGCCAATAGAATTGCAATCTCTCTACATCATTCCAATGTGATATTTGAAGGTTTGGTCACAACAAGGGCCAAGTCTTTCATCTTTGAGAAGGCAGTTTCATCCCTTTGAAGTTAATCTGAAGGTGCTGGGAAACCATTGGAATCTTGTGATCAGAAACAAACCCAAACACATGCCTGATATTATCGAGTGAACTAATTGAAGGCAGATTTTTGCGAATAATGCACTCGGGTTATGATCCTCGATCTTTCGCGTTTGTGTGCATTCTCTACTGACAGCTTCCTAAAACATGACCTAAGGTCATCATCTTTTTCACTTTATTTCACAGATAAATTAAAATTAAAAAAAATACACATTAAATAGAGATTGAGAAGGGAAAAATATAAACACACAAACAATACAAAATAAAGATTTAATTAGAATTAACTAAATAAACCAAAATGAAGAATGGGGCTATTAAAAAAATTTAAATTATGTTTGGGATGGTGGAAATATTATGATAACTTGGAGGTTGAGACTGTGACTCTCTAGCCGGGTAGAGGGAAGGAGGTCCTTTGTGTGAGGGTTATCAACAAGCCCATTAGCAAAGCTACGGCAGTGAGCTTCCCTCCTACTAGCCAGGCAGTCAAGTCCAAGACTCTCAAGCCTGGTGGAGGGGAGGAGGTCCTTTGTGTGAGGGTTATCAACAAGCACAACATCAAACCTACGGCAAGGAGCTTCCCTCCGACTAGCCAGGCAGTCAAGTCCAAGACTCTCAAGCCTGGTGGAGGGGAGGAGGTCCTTTTGTGTGAGGGTTATCAACAAGCACAACATCAAACCTACGGCAAGGAGCTTCCCTCCGACTAGCCAGGCAGTCAAGTCCAAGACTCTCAAGCCTGGTGGAGGGGAGGAGGTCCTTTGTGTGAGGGTTATCAACAAGCACAACATCAAACCTACGGCAAGGAGCTTCCCTCCGACTAGCCAGGGAGTCAAGTCCAAGACTCTCAAGCCTGGTGGAGGGGAGGTCCTTTGTGCGAGGGTTGTCAAAAAGCCCATCAGCAAAGTTACGGCAGTGAGCTTCCCTCCTACTAGCCAGGGAGTCAAGTCCAAGACTCTCAAGACTGGTGCAGGGGAGGTGGTCCTTTTTTGCGAGAGTTGTCAGCAAGCCCATCATCAAACATGAGCTTCCCTCCTACTAGCCAGGGAGTCAAGTCCAAGACTCCCAAGCCTGGTGGAAGGGAGGAGGTCCTTAGTGTGAGGGTTGTCAAAAAGCACATCATCAAACATGAGCTTCCCTCCTACTAGCCAGGAGGTCCTTATTGTGAGGGTTGTCAACAAGTACATCATCAAACATGAGCTTCCCTCCTATACTAGCCAGGCAGTCAAGTCCAAGACTTTCAAACCTGGTGGAGGGGAGGAGGTCCTTAGTGTGAGGGTTGTCAACAAGTACATCATCAAACATGAGCTTCCCTCCTACTAGCCAGGCAGTCAAGTCCAAGACTCTCAAGCCTGTTGGGGGAGGAGGTCCTTAGTGCGAGGGTTGTCAAAAAGTCCATCATCAAACATGAGCTTCCCTCCTACTAGCCAGGGAGTCAAGTCCAAGACTCTCAAGCCTGTTGGGGGAGGAGGTCCTTAGTGCGAGGGTTGTCAAAAAGCCCATCATCAAACATGAGCTTCCCTCCTACTAGCCAGGGAGTCAAGTCCAAGACTTTCAAGCCTGGTGGAGGGGAGGAGGTCCTTAGTGTGAGGGTTATCAACAAGCACATCAGCAAAGCTACAGCTGTAAACTTCCCTCCAACCAGACAGGCAGTCAATTTTGTCCGAGAGATTAAAAGAGCAGCTTTATACGATTAACCTAAAATAATTTTACAGACTCTCTTTTGGACAGATTCAATGGTATGAGTTTGTTTAACTGTTGACATCAATATATTGTTAGACTGGTCTAAAACTAACCCATTAAAAACAATTATGTACTCTTCGGTACTAAATTTAAACCATTTAATGAACACAGCATAAAAAGTTTTCTGAGGGCCTTTGTCAACATTTGCTTTTATGTGTCTGTCCCATTTAAGGTAATTTTGAAGCCAAAGCCTTGCAAAAAAATAAAATAGGTTTGTCACCAATTGTATAACCATGAAGTTGAAGAGATTTTTAATTAAAGGAAAAGTATGGTTTTTGGAACTGTTCAGTTGTTTTAATCCTTTACAAATGTTAACAAATACAACAATGTTATTGTATTATATATAAATTTATATGGGATTAAAACAACCAAACGGTTCTAAAAAACCAACTAACCTGTGAAAGTTTCTTTTTAAAAAGTGGTAGTATTTTAGAAATATTGCCGAAAATCTGGAGCGGTTATTTCAATGCAGGAAAACAAATTTCTGTAATTGGAGTAATCTGAGAAAGAAATGTTCCTCAGATTGAAATGTTTTTGAATCCCTCCATCTAAAACCACATTCCTTTGAAGGGAATTGTTTTTTTAAATTGCTTTTAACAGCTGCAGTGGGTCTTACCAATTGATTCTTTTGGTCACTTTTGGAGTAAATACCAAAAGGTAAATGTTTGATTACCCTCCGCTTAAAGGGACTGTGTACGTTTGGTAATCACTCTTAAAGTAATGGCAATAAAAACCTGCCTACAGCATGCAGCTGAAAACCCAATCCACATAGTGCCCCTGGCAGGATTCGAACGGGGGTCCTAGAGGTGGAAGATGAGGAAAGATACCTCTTCACCAACCTGACCACATGTTGTACACAGGTTCCATATTTATTTGTTTTGGAAAGGCCTTATATCAATATTCCAAAGACCCATCAGTCTCACAGCACATTAGTTAAAAGGCCCATCCATCTAAAGATCAGATTGAGCTGTACAAATTATGGTATTTTTTGTCTAATAATTTGACAGCCCATTTGTATTACATCCGAAGTCACACATGTAGGAGTAACCACTCACATGACTAAATGGGTCATTGGATTTTCAAACGGGGGGTGGGGGGGGGGAAATATTAGGATGTCAGACTAAATAAACGTAGAATTTAAAGAAACAAAACCTAAATGTGTTGGACTATCAGCTGTTGACATTTATGTATACGGGTTGTAGTTTTTGACAAGTTGTGAAGAATTAAAACAATTTATGGTTGAGCAAAGAAACACTTCTTTGTAATTTATTTAAAATTTACCCACTGTGGTTTGTTACTTGATAATAGTCAAAACAATCTTTACATGTGTCAAAGGCACCTTAAGGTATCAGTAAATTGGCTAATTACTTTAAATGTAACTTTTTGTCTGATAAACAATGGAAATCTACCCTTTTTAAGTCTCTGGTTTATTCTAAGAACTTCCAATTTGGTAATTTTTTGTATGATCAATGCATTATGCTGTACAAATAATATTATAATACGAAGGCAGTAACCCAAAGAACCATGCAGACTACACAATTGTTTTGTTCGTGTTTGCTGAGTGCAAACTGGCATAAAAGAACTGTTGGGTGTAAGCTGACGTTAACAAACACATAAGGGTCAAACTGAAAAACTTCACAAGGTGGTGATTATATTGTGCGTTTGTGCTTGTGCAGTCATGCTGTCATGGAATCCTTTGAAAAAATTTCCATGAAAACCAGACACTAGAACAAACATGTACAGACCCACACTCCTGCAGAAGTAGACAAAAACATGTAGGCCTACATCACGTAAAATCAACACTGCAAGGTTACAGCATGGAGCTATAGAAAAGATAGCTCCATGGTTCCAGGATGTGTGTATTATGACTGTCCATATCAGAGTGCACTACATTTATGTAAACCATATGATGCATGGTATTTATTTGCGTGGAATACATACATTATGTAAAGTGTGGGCTTGGAAAAATGTTTTTCAGTCCCACATAAAAATGTTGAGCAACAAGACCAAAAATGGCTCTGCAGCATCTGTGAAAACAATGATGATATACATGTAGGCGTACATTCCAGTCCGCAAACCGCCGTCGGACCGCCGGTGGCAAGTGGTGGCTTAGCAGCGGCTCGTCAGCATCGGCACGCCGATTTATAACCGACAGCGGTCCGCCAGTGGTAGCCAGGTAGCTAATTGCGATCGGCGGTACGCCGACCAAAAACCAACGGCAGTCCGCCAGCGGTAACCAGTGGCATACCACCAGAGGCCTGCCGCTACAGAACCGACAGCAAACCGATATCGGTAACGAGTGGCATACCACCAGAGGCCTGCCGCTACAGAACCGACAGTGGACCGATATCGGTAACGAGTGGCATACCACCAGAGGCCTGCCGCTAACCGACAGCGGACCGATATCGGTAACGAGTGGCATATCACCAGAGGCCTGCCGCTCAAGAACCGACAGCGGACCGATATCGGTAACCAGTGGCATACAACCAATGGCTTGCTGCTCAAGAACCGAGAGCGGACCGATATTAAGTTGGTAACGAGTGGCATTCCACCAGAGGCCTGCCACCCTCACTAACTGACAAAGTGACAGCGGACCGCAGCAGTAACATTTTTATAGGTAAACAACAAGACCTGTGCAAAATTGCGCCCAAACCGCTCAATGATCAACACCCAGTGTCCGGCAACTTATTTGCTCATTTTGTTAAGTCAGTGTTATTTGTTGAACGGACTCCCCCGAGACATTGTAGAGGATTAATTGGCCTACTGAATATTTACTTATATTTAATCAGTTTTCAGGTAGTAAATGTAAATATATTCATTTCAATAATCATCAAAATACTGACTGAATAGTAACCATTCAGTATTTTGCTGATTATTGAATACTATTAATATTTTACATGTACTGTATAATGCACAGCTGATGAAATAACCATGCCAGCCTGTAACTTCAATCAACCTTAAAGCTCTGCCCGCTTCATTTGTACCAAAATGTGTATGTCTGCATGGTCCTACTTAAGAAATACGACAGGTTATCTATTTTTTATTATTCCGATTATAATGTTACAGATTCATATCAGTTCTGCGAGGGTTGATTATTTCACACACAAGAAAACCATGCTCTGTGGAGATTGAGTGAATTGGATGGAGCGAACTTATGACAGGAAGTCAGCAGAACACCTACAGCTCATACTACAGTGGCTGTCACGTCTACGGACTGCACTGAGACTGACCCAAGCAACATTTATAGCAACAAAAATCTTCACACATGTACAAAAGAGATAAATCTATACCTGTTCTTGAATTGAAAGTGCTTCTTATTTTGTGTCATTGAATAATATTTATTTTGAATTCTCCGCCGGCTCGCTGGTGGTCCACCGTCGGCAGCCGAGTGAGAGGGCCGATGATGGACCATCAGCGGACCATCAGAGGGCTGCCACCAGAATCACCTCATTAAAAAAGAAAATTCTATGAGATATCGCCACGACACTCCACTTTGAAAAAGTCCTATGTCTTTTTCCCCCAAATTTAAATCCTCATCTCATATTTACGACTTATCCTCACATAATAAAGACCAATTATTATCTCATAATATTACAAGTTATTGTTTCATAATAACAACTTATTATTTCGTTGTGACTTTGGGAATTACTCAACAAATTAGTGCTCATATTTTACTTGGTGAAAAGCAGTTCCAGGAGAGCTGTTGATCATGTTGATATAAACATAAAACATTAGTACACGTATGTTTAGAGAAAGAGGAAAATTTTCATCAAAACATTTTAATCTGAGAAAGGGTTCGGGCATGAAGTCTCAGGCATTTGAAAGCTCACAATTCAATAAAATAATTATTTTTTTTTTTCATGATTTTCTTGCAACTTACATACATGACTCATTCAAAGTTAATAAACCACTTGTTCTTCTCAGAACTATCACACCTCATTTTAAAAAAAATAAAAAAAATCTATAATATATCGCCAAACACCACAAGGCAGGACAGGCTCTTCATGGTGAGGGCTCACTTAACTGATTAGGGCTGTTGACCCAAACCAACTGTCACCATCCCCCAGGAGCATGTTGCGACATCTACATGTACTACTGGGGCTGTAACAGGGTTACCCCCTTCACAGTCCACAAGGATGTACATGTAGGCATGGGTATCATCCACTAGGAGCCTGGATGGAAGATCGTAAGTTTCCCATTCAAACATTTTACGAAGCAATTATGGTTAAGTGCCTTGCTCAAGGGCATAAGTGTCAAGACCAGGATTCAAACCTACAATCTCCTGCTGAAAACACTAGAGCTTGGGTCCGATGAACTAGACCGCTCAGCCACTACTCAACACTGAAGAGGTGAAAAAATTACATGGTGTCTCCAGAATTCTCACTTGAACATACTTTCAAAACACAACTCTCCGATAACAAACTTTTTGTAATGCAAACTTTGCATATTGTCGGCGTTTTCACTAAGTGGCGAATCCGTGGAAACATTTTTTTTACAGCATTTTGTTTTTTTGCATTTTTTAATTGTATTTGGTGTCCTTAACAATTCTGCAAAGTTTTAAGTCTTAAAAGCGTATACAATTTTAATTACGCTTATTGCATAAACGGCGAATCAGTCAACTTTACGGATTTGCGTTTTCACGAACTGGCGAATAACCTTTTCCCCAGGGTTAATTTGTAATGCTGCCGCTTAACGCGCTTGTCAACGTCGTCACCGGCGAATCCGCGCCCTGTGTGTGGCGAATCCGGTGTTTACAGCATTTTGCGTTTTCACGAACCGGCGAATCAGACCCCCCTGCGGGTTTTCACGAACCGGCAAATCCGCGCCCTGTGTGTGGCGTGAATACGCGCTCTGTGTGTGGCGAATCCGGGGTGCTCGTTAATTTGCGTTTTCACGAACTGGCGAATAAGTTTGGAACCAAACAGCATTCTAACAAAGCATCACAATAAAGAAATAAGTATTTAGTCATGTTATTTAACTTATACACTACCGTATCACTATAAAATATTTAACACTTTCAATTAAAAGACCGGCGAAAACACATTTTCTAAATGTGACCAACTTCAAAAGCGTTTTTCTCAAAACGCTGTTTTCAGCTGCGTGGGCGGATTCGCTGGTTCGTGAAAACGCCGACGATATGTTTATTTGTTTGTTTTTGTACTAGGTACTTACCACTGGCTGCTGTTGCATGACTATTGCTTGTTGTTGAGGGGGGCCTTGCTGATAGGCTGGGGGTTGCTGTTGAGCAGGTTGCATGCTTGGTTGCAGATCACGAAAACTCTTTTAACAAGTTAGACCTGTTTATAATAAAAAATGCTGATGATTAAACAATTATGGGTTGAACAAAAAAAATGATCAGAGTGGGATTTGAACCAACGATCGATGGATTAACGTGCAGGCACTCTACCAACTGAGTTATCTAGCCCTGTGTTGGCAGTCTCCCCATTTTTTGTTGTCAATCTTACCACAGAATTTATTTTAAACCATTTTTCGACCAGAAGTTTTGTGCTGGTGTTGATACGCAGCCCCATTTGGTTAATTTGATGGTGGTGGTAGCCCTACTCCATGGCCGCTTGAAGCATCAAGCCTGCTTAGAGTTAGATTTACCATCAAGGTTGACCATCAGGGAGGAATCAATGGTCTTTGACTTTTGTTTATTAGGTGTTCGGAGCGGAGCGTAGCTCCGAACACCTCTTGTTATTGTTCGTTTTTTTTTTTTTTTTTTACTTCTTATTCTTCTTCTTCTCTCCGTCCCTTGTCCGCTAACAAAAGCACACTTCCCAAGCTTATATAAACTTGAATTTTTTACCATAGTTAGATAACTATTAGGAGACGAAACCGTTTGATTTACGTCATGATGACGTCATCAGGTGTCAAATTACAAGGTTTTTAGAAAAAAATTATTTAATCTTTGAAATTCTGTAACAAATCACACTTAAGAGACCGGCGGTTGTTTTATGCGTGATCATACTTAGGTCATATAGGTCTTTATTTTTTGTCGTGTGCGTGACCTCACATGACCTCTACTTCCGGTCGAAACAGGAAGAAACAGGAAGTGCCTTGTAATTTAAAAGTGGCACACTTTTTGAAGTTTTTTTTAACGGTGTTATAGTCGAGCAAGAGTCTGGTTTAAAAAAATAAGACAAGTGACGTCATAAAAGTCAAGAGCGCCCTCTAGCGGCAGGTTAAAAACAATTAAAAAAACACTTTTACTAGATGTCTGTGGTGAAGTTTATGATAATCGTTTCAAAATTGGTATACATAATGACCTTCATACAGACAACATATGTGTGAATTTTTAGATTGATGACGTCATCATGTATCACGTGGTATCGCATTAAAGGTTTACTTTTTGAAGCTGTGTATCTACAAAACCACAAGTTTGACTGAGTTGAAACTTGGCATGTTGATAGACAGTGATATTGACTACTTAAAGCTAGAGTGACGACTTGATGACGTCATCGATTTTTTTTTTACAAATTATTGAAATTTTAGCCAATTGTTACATATCTTCAGTTCAAAGCAAGCTATAATCGAATTTCATTTTGCATGAGACTTGGAAGGTCCTACAAGGATATAATGTTGAGTGACGTTTTCACGACGTCATCGATTTTCATGTTATGTCACCACCAAGGTAGTGTTTTACAAGATCTATATGTACAGAACAACTTTGGTGATCAAATGGAAACTTTGCATGTACTCAAGCTGGGATGTGTTACATCCAAAAAGTTTGGTCAAATCTTTAGAACCACCATTCTAAAGACTCTATAGAAGTATATCAAAATTTAATACACAGACATGTTTATAAAATTTCTTTGAAACACGAGGTCACACCGAACACCTCTTTTTTGTTTCCAACAAAAAATTATGTCTAGTTTACTTATTGATTTATTTATACAGGGTCGCCATCAGTTTTACAACTGCTATCCTAAAGGGCCCTGTGTACAAATAGTCAAAAGTAAAAATAGTAAAATACAGAGCAATAAGAAAAGCCATGAATTCAAAACAGAAAAATTAGTGTGAAACAAAAATCTTAAAAGATTACAAATTACAAGAATGTTTGAAACACATCACAAAGCAGGGTGCATGAAAATTAAAGCATGAACAAAGCTATGCAGGCACAAAGGATTTAAAGGGTGTTACAACATTGGTAATTGCCAAAGACCTGTATCCACACTTGATGTGACCCAACATATACATGAAATAACAAACATGTGAAAGTTTAAGCTAAATCGGTTCGGATGAGTCATGAGAAAACAGTGAAAAAACCCCTTATGTGTTTTAACTTCTTTTCTAACATCGGAATTTATCCTGCAGGATTTAAGACTATAGTCTTTATCCTGCAGGACTATGACACTTCAAGCATTTAACTATTTCAAGGGAAGTTTTCCCATCATGACCATCTTTATACCATGTAAGTTATATGCACATCTGTGAACATTTATATTTTTTATTCTTACCAATGTTGTACACACCCTTTAAAGGGCGTTTGTAACATTGGTAAGAGTAAAAATATAAATGTTCACAGATTCACACATAACTTACATGGTATAAAGATGGTCATGATGGGATACTCCCTTTGAAATATTGTTGCTTCAAATGCTATAGTTTTTGAGAAATGAGTAAAACAATTAGTTTTGATCTCATGAGTCAAAAACTCGATGTTTGAAAACAGTGAAAACACTTTTTCCCCACTTTTTTCTGGTGATTGCAATGACCGATTGAGCTTAAACTTTCACAGGTTTGTTGTTTCATGTATGTGTTGGGATACACCAAGTGAGGATACTGGCCTTTGACATTACCAAAAGTATAAACTCCCTTTAACAACATTGCATTATTCTTAGACAAACTACACAGGAGACAAAATATTTTGTTTGTGACCGAATGCCACAGCTTGAATTTATTTTTGATTCAGCCAGAAACAATTTCTTACCGGCGTAAATACCGGATACCAATACTTTTGTATTCAGGGCAAACCGGCAAATTAAACAAATTTGAGTGGAGCACGCCAGACACCCTGGGCACACCAGACCCAGCCACACATTGGGCACACCAGACCCATTTGAAAGTTGGGCACACCAGACCCATTTGAAAGTTGGGCACACCAGACCCATTTGAAAGTTGGGCACACCAGACCCATTTGAAAGTAGGGCACACCAGACCCATTTGAAAGTTGGGCACACCATTCCCATTTGAAAGTAGGGCACACCAGACCCATTTGAAAGTTGGGCACACCAGACCCATTTGAAAGTTGGGCACACCAGACCCATTTGAAAGTTGGGCACACCAGACCCATTTGAAAGTTGGGCACACCAGACCCATTTGAAAGTTGGGCAAACCAGACTCATTTGAAAGTTGGGCACACCAGACCCATTTGAAAGTTGGGCACACCAGACCCATTTGAAAGTTGGGCACACCAGACCCATTTGAAAGTTGGGCACACCAGACCCATTTGAAAGTTGGGCAAACCAGACCCATTTGAAAGTTGGGCACACCAGACCCATTTGAAAGTTGGGCACACCAGACCCATTTGAAAGTTGGGCACACCAGACCCATTTGAAAGTTGGGCACACCAGATCCATTTGAAAGTTGGGCACACCAGACCCATTTGAAAGTTGGGCACACCAGACCCATTTGAAAGTTGGGCACACCAGACCCATTTGAAAGTTGGGCACACCAGACCCATTTGAAAGTTGGGCAAACCAGACTCATTTGAAAGTTGGGCACACCAGACCCATTTGAAAGTTGGGCACACCAGACCCATTTGAAAGTTGGGCACACCAGACCCATTTGAAAGTTGGGCACACCAGACCCATTTGAAAGTTGGGCAAACCAGACCCATTTGAAAGTTGGGCACACCAGACTCATTTGAAAGTTGGGCACACCAGACCCATTTGAAAGTTGGGCACACCAGACGTACCCATTTGAAAGTTGGGCACACCAGACCCATTTGAAAGTTGGGCACACCAGACCCATTTGAAAGTTGGGCACACCAGACCCATTTGAAAGTTGGGCAAACCAGACCCATTTGAAAGTTGGGCACACCAGACCCATTTGAAAGTTGGGCACACCAGACCCATTTGAAAGTTGGGCACACCAGACCCATTTGAAAGTTGGGCACACCAGACCCATTTGAAAGTTGGGCACACCAGACCCATTTGAAAGTTGGGCACACCAGGGACCCATTTGAAAGTTGGGCAGCACCAGACCCATTTGAAATTTGGACCTACAATGCGAAAACAAATTTATACTACTATTTTTTCATATTTTTTGAGAAGCTGAAATTCTATTCATAATGTTGGCGTCTTAAAAAAATTATACATTTTGGATGAATTCACAAATAGCAAACAAATCCATGGATGAAATTAACAAATTTAAACCCAGCAGGCATAGAGTTCAGGACACAAGGAACATGTGACTCGTTCGTGAGTGAAGCTTCAGCTTCCTCAATCAAGTAGAAATATGAAGGAAAAAATAGGTATACTTAGGGGGCCTATGTTCGTGTTGTATGCAACGGATGAGTCCAGTCCAACCTGGGCTAGAGTGACAGGGCATGTTTTAACTATGAATCATTAGCAATTTTACCACTGTAACAACCACGTAGACTTACCAAATGGCAACTTAAAATGCGTCAGGATCTCTTGTGTCAATAGTCAACGGCTTCAAAATGACATTCGGTGCTTTATTTCAGGCCACAAAGTGTCTACCCAAACTCGAGCTGAGCTGAGCTGAACTATGCTGATCGTAACAAATGAGAGCAAGCAAATTATTGATGCATGCGACTCACGCAACAACTACAAGGCATTTTTATGTACAACGTAAACATTCAGCTCACGGACAACCGGGCAACGCCCTCTATCTATGGATGCGGGCTTTTTAGTGCTGTGTGCTAATAATAGACCTTTCTTTTGCAACGTCACACCCAGATTGGAAATCAAAAACAGATAGCCATAGTTTGAAGCAATGTTAAACAAATATTCTAAAATGGTGTTGAAATTGTTGGAAACAAATCAACCAATCGTGGGAGGTATTTCAGTTGATGAATCTTTACAGAAAATGTTGAATTTGGTCACAATTTTGTTTTAACACGATTGATCGTTTTGCTAATATTCGGCTGTCCATGCCAACCGGCGCACTTTGTTTATCAACAATGGAAAGGTCCGCAAGGTGCCAGGTAAGGTGCTAAGGGTGCTGGAGCAAAGAGAAATACTTTTCTAGACAGGTTTTGAAGTTGATGAATTAGTGTAGAGCCAAGTCGTCAAGAATACAGGGTCACCCCATCCCAACGGCCGCAAAATGATATGACGAAAAAGGGTTGACACAAGACTGCGTGCGGCGCATTCGGCCTGCAGTCACTGCCGGCCACCAATACTTGGTTAAACCCCTTCTCTTTTAGCGATAAAGTAACTGTGTTCACGTCCCATCCGAAGGCGGGACAATAACGGTTAAGTGTCTAACTCAAGGTCACAAGTGATAAAATACGGGACTCGAACCACACTCTACTGATTAGAAACACCTGATGAGTTTGAGTTCGGTACGGCTGGACCGCTCCGCAACGACACGCCGTGACGTCACAGCGCCGCGAGTTTTGAAATGCGATACCAGTGGGTTGGCAAAAAAGTGACGAGGCCCACTGCTAAAAATACAATGCAATACTACAGATTACCTATTGTGCTACCCAAAAACAAAAGGTACCTTCACAAAATTGTCATAAAAGAAAGTGTTTTATTTGTGCCATTCACCCAATTATCACCACTTCTGGTCGGTATTTCCCCCCTAAATTGTGTGCCTCTGTGTGTGCAGTACAATTTTTCGGAACATTTCGGAGCCCCGGAGTGATAGTTGAAGCCCTGACTTGACGAAGGAAAGACACAAACAATTGTTTTCACAATAAGCACCCATGGTATCTCCTGGTATGCTGGATTCTCGGAACGCTCGGACTGACTTCTAATTGGGCCGAATACAGTGATAAACAACAGGCAGCCTGTCCATTTTTTTAATGCAAAATATAACAAAAGTACAAAGGTCTGGAATCGGGGATTACACAAAATAACGATGGGAAGATTACGAGCACGAATTCCAGTACGTTTTCCCATCAGGGTTAAACGAAAAATTAATAGCCCACGGTCGACAGCCTAACGCAAAGGCATGACGTCACACCACACAACAGGCATTTTGTTTCTTTTGGTTCATATAAAGTATATGCGCGTTCGTACGGTGCTTCAAGATTAAATTGGTACAAAGCCGGAGCCAAATCCATTGTTTGGAGTTCCCCAATGTGTTCTACAGACACCCAAGTACGACACGACGCGCTGCATGTCGCGTCACCTGTGCCACGGCCCGTCCGTAGCGTTGTGCGTTTTGCGTCGTGCCGTCGCGGCCCCTCGTGTTGCCTACTTATTTTATTTTTCCCATTGGGAAACTTGATTTGTTTAGTGGGGTGCCATTACCCATCGCATCGTCCATCTTGTAGGTCTTTCTATTTGTTTGTTACAAACAGGTCTTACTCGTAGCTGTTTTTACTTTAATCTGCAACGTTCTTTACTTTTACACTATTTTTGTTTGCTTCCAACCAAGCCGCACTTACAAACATTAATGACCGTTTCATGCATGAAAAGAAACGTTTCATGCATGAAAAGGAACGTTTCTGTGGACATAACTGCTCATGATTTTCGGCGATATCTCAAAAACGCTACCACCTTTTGAAATAATTTGTTTTACAAATTTGTTTTATTGCATATATCTACATTTAGCCTACATCAGAATTTTAAAAAAATCAAATGATTATGCTTTCCCTTTCACCGTGTTACGTGATATTCTAACCTTTTCCGTTACAACTTTAACTATTCTAATCTTTTCCGTTAGTCACAAAATGAAGTTTATAACTTCCTCGACAAAATAATGCAGCTGTGTTATTTCAAAACCAAATTTTACCGGTTGGAAAGAATTGGATTGAGTTGGTATTGAGTTGGTGTGAGTTGGTTTATATTGGAATACTGAATTTGCAATTGGAATAAAACCTTAGACCAACTCAGTCCAATTGGAAAGCCAATTGGGTCCAATTGTTTTGTAGCAAAACACAAAAATTTTGGTAAGGTTGGGTGTATATTGTTATGTATTTTCAAGTTATTTTGGGTTGAACAAAGAAAAATTGACTAGAGCGGGATTTGAACCAACGACCTCCGGATTGACATGCCGGCGCTCTACCAACTGAGCTATCTAGCCCTATGTTGGCGGTCTCCCCATTTTGTCTATATCTTGTTTGGGGGTGCCAGTCAGAAGCCAGTCTAAATCCCGCTCTTGTAAATTTGTCTTTGTTCAACCCAAAATTATTTATAATTTACCCAGTCAGTTTCCCTTGTGGGTTATTAGTTGGTATTTTCAAGCCGGTAAATGAATGTTTATTTGAATGCAGCAATAAACCCCTCATTCAGGCTTAGGCAGAAAAAGTGTTTGTGTCTGTGACCACTGACCAGTCAGGCAGATATTGGTTAAGGCTAACATTGACAAAATTGTTATACAGTATATAATACAAAAAGTACTGACATTTCGACATCTTACTAGAGTCTTTCTCGAAGGCTAAAATGACAACACAACACACGTAAACAGGTATACTGGTGTAACAATAAGCAGTCAAGTGGAAAGAAATGACAGAGATGAAAGCCAGGGATGAACAGTGAAGATGGTGACAGGGAGTAGGGG
This sequence comes from Leptasterias polaris, assembly GCA_037783415.1. NCBI lineage: Eukaryota > Metazoa > Echinodermata > Asteroidea > Forcipulatida > Asteriidae > Leptasterias > Leptasterias polaris. The sequence goes on along the minus strand of JAZGTN010000004.1, from coordinate 4,506,968 downwards.
ATGGGGTTGGTTTGACCACAAGAGGTTGGGAACACAAAAGACAAAATAACGCCAGTGTAGGTGTGCTGTATTGTCACTATTACAATGTACCATATGTTGCATTACCATTGGATGGCAAGCAGTTTGCAACAGCTAATTATATTTTCTCTATTATATAATATTTAGTCAAGTGACATAATAATGAAAACATTGCTTATAAAACAGTAATATACCTGCATATAATATCTTTAAAATATAGCCCATAAACTAAAAGTGCTCATGTACAAGTATAAAATTTAATGAACAATATTACATCAACAGCAGCTGCATTAAAAGACCAGGGGTCGATTTCATAAAGAGCTAAGATTGATCTTAACTGTGTACCAGTCTTAATTGCTAAGCAAAATGTGGAGTCACAAGACAAATCACTATGGCAAATATTGAGCAGGTAGGGTCAGGTCGACTGTTTTTTGTCAACCCACATGTAATGCTGATTTAAAGGCACAATCAAAAAGAAAGATATAATATCAGTTGCAAATGAGAAAACAGCAAAAACCTGTATTTTTACAAGAAAGACAAATCTATCCACGTTTTAGCCAGGTGACAACGGGTACCAACCACATTTCTGATGGCTGCTGCATTCGCGAACGGACACAGTCCATGAAAATTCATGCATGAATTGTTTCACAGATTCAATTAATTTGTCATTAATTTTTGAAGCATTTACCAATCAGTGGCCCTACCTATAAACAGTCTGTTTACGTTTGGTAATTACTCTTTTAATGGCAATAAAAACCTATTGGTTAGAAGCCTATAGCAGCTTTCGATAGTATAAAACATTTTGAGAAACATTTCACTTCCAAGCTTTGTGATTATTTACAAATATTTCAGTTTCAATGCCCCTAAATTTGAATCTGAGAAATGTTTCCGTCAGAAACGCTTCTCAGATTGTGTATTCCTATTAGGGATTATTCTTCCTGCATGGACATATCCGCTCCGGATCTTCAGCGATATCTCAAAAAGGCGACGACCTTTTGAAATGAAATTTTCACAGGTTAGTTTGATTGTATATATCAACATTTATACAGGATTAAACGTTTGGTAATTGTCGAAGACCAGTATTGTCACTTGGTGTATCCCAACATATGCATAAAATAACAAACCTGTGAAAATTTGGGCTCAATTGGTCATCGAATTTGCAAGAGAATAATGAAAGAAAAAACACCCTTGTTGCATTACTTTGTGTGCTTTCAGATGCATAATAAAAGGCTTCAGCAAGAAGTCTTTTATTGTTTTAGTGAGAAATTACCTCTTTCTCAAAAACTACGTTATTTCAGAGGGAGCCTTTTCTCACAATGTTTTATACTATCAACAGCTCTCCATTGCTCGTTACCAAGTAAGTTTTTATGCTAACAATTATTTTGGGTAATTACCAAAAATGTCCAGTGCCTTTAAAACAATCGAACGCTTCCAAAAACTAATGGTATATTTTGCCTTTAAGATAAATCTTAGTGCTTTGTGAAATCGAGCCCAGGTCACTACCAACAATTAAGTACACATTGTATTTCAGGGCAAAATTTCATAAGCTCATAACAGAAACTAACAGCTGAATATGTTGTTCTATTACGCAAGAAGCTAGCAGGGATAGGCCTGCTAGCAGAAACCTCTAAAAACCCTCCGATCAAAATGGGAACCTATAATAATAAATATAATTTGGTTTTTACCCTACACGATGTGTATTAAGCACTGTGTACTCAGTACTTTCCAGAGTTCTGGGACCCTTACACCGATGTGTATTAAGCACTGTATACTCAGTACTTTCCAGAGTTCTGGGACCCTTACACCGATGTGTATTAAGCACTGTATACTCAGTACTTTCCAGAGTTCTGGGACCCTTACACCGATGTGTATTAAGCACTGTATACTCAGTACTTTCCAGAGTTCTGGAACCCTTACACCGATGTGTATTAAGCACTGTATACTCAGTACTTTCCAGAGTTCTGGGACCCTTACACCGATGTGTATTAAGCACTGTATACTCAGTAATTTCCAGAGTTCTGGGACCCTTACACCGATGTGTATTAAGCACTATATACTCAGTAATTTCCAGAGTTCTGGGACCCTTACACCGATGTGTATTAAGCACTGTATACTCAGTACTTTCCAGAGTTCTGGGACCCTTACACCGATGTGTATTAAGCACTGTATACTCAGTACTTTCCAGAGTTCTGGAACCCTTACACCGATGTGTATTAAGCACTGTATACTCAGTACTTTCCCGAGTTCTGTGAAAAAAATCCACAGGCAAATCACTCGGGTGGGATTCGAACCCACGACTTATGCATTGCTAGAGCAGGTGTCTTACAACTAGACCACCGAGCGAGCTATAATAATCATTTAAATTTACAAGCCTTGTCTATGTACTTTTGTTTAGTCTCTTGTCCAACTTCCTTGAGGTTATTTCAAGCAAGAGATGAAGCAAGAACTAAAAGTCATACAGGAATTGGTAGAGCTGACAAATTATTTGCAGACAGTGTTCAGGTTTTGTGTGATCAACTATTTATATGTACATGAAATAACAAACATGTGAACATTTGGACTCATTTCATTGTGTGAGTCAGGAAAAATATTGAAAAACCATGTACAATTTTCAGCAGGTAAACACAATGTCCCTAACTTTGGTTGTAACAACCGAAGTCAGCTGGTTTTTGTTGTTTTTCAAGTTTTTGTTTAAAGGTTTATAGATATCAGTTTACAAATATAGCTTTATTTCCTGAGGGGAATTTTACAGAAATAAATGATTCTAGTATGAACTTTATAATCAGTAGAGCTTTCAGACTAATAATAATCAATTTATGTTTCTTATCCTCCCTATACCCTGTTAAACACCTTTAACATACCCACTGTCTACCACTTTTTGATGCCTATAGCGAAAATCCTATAAAAAGTGGACACAGTTTTGGCTAATTGACCTTAAAATTCACATATAAGTTATAAATTGCAAAAAAATATATTTGAGAAAAGTAGGCCTATAAGTTTTCGTTTTAGGTAAATTGCTAAAAAAATTAAAAATCTGCAATATGATAAAAAACTATAAACATGAGTTGTTGTTTGGTTCCAGACATACACCATTTCTCAACACCATTTCTGCTTTTATAAAAGCTGTGCAACCTACTACTTGTTTAAAAATACTCAAATTTCTTCTTTTTCAGAATAATACAATTTCTCAAAGATGTTTTGTTCAGTGTAAGTTCATTTGACCATTAAACTGGTTGTGAATGCTACCACTAATACATCAGAAAGATACATTTCTGACAATACATGTTAGAAATCTGGGCAACTAAAGATTTCTGAGGGCAAGTACACCGTTCATTTAACTAGCCTTGTGCGCTCCTTTACAACAACAACAAGATTTAAACACAAGGGCCACTACAAACAAGATATATAATTCATGTCCTACTGAGTAATGAGCAAGGGACAGTACTTGTCAAAGGCCACCATACCAAGGAACGTCTTGTCACAAGACAATAGCCTCTAAATTAATTAGCGGCACTTAGCACATTACGGGAAAGCTCCATTAAAGAAAATCCAAGTTTTGCCACCAAAAACTCAGAAATTATTTCACAGAGTGGGTGTGCTCACATTGAATTACTTGGGTCATTAAACTTGATGGATGAGCAGTTAATTTACCTGGGGAAGTCAGCAGCACAACTGGTCTCTGCCTGATCCAATTAATTATAATGTTTAGAAATGGAATATCATGGCGATAACAGGTGTTAGTTGTCAGACAAAAAGGATGTGCTATTTTAGCCTCTTTCTGTAATGGAGCTTTCCTATGATGTGTACATAACTTGCCAACGCAGCATATGATATAATAAAGAAGCCATTTCGAATAAAACATGTATCTGTCACCACAAAAATGTATCTTTGACGATCTTGATCAAGACAATTCAAGGCAGTTGTCTCCCGACTTAATTGATAAGAGGCTGGTAGAAATTGTCACCTTTATTGGGATCAATTAGTTCCTCTGGATTTGTTACTTGCTGCTGGGGTTGAGGTTGAAACAGCCCCTGGGGAGGAGGTTGAAACTGTCCCTGGGGTTGGTAGGTCTGGGCAGGCTGCATAACAACCTGGTTCGGGTAGGCCACAGTAGCTACGAATGAAACAATATAACAAGGTTCAAACATATGGTTCAAAAACAGTAATTCACAAAACAGAAACCAACTGTCATGTCACCATTTTACCAATACCACCAGACTGAAAATGGTTTCTGCCACATTCTCCATCCTTTTAAGTCAACAAGTGACGTCCAGCTGCTCAAAAGACAACATCTACCTAGCAAGTAGATAAACACATAGACTTGTTGACAAGTCGTTAATGATGGTCGCGGTGGGTCGAGTCGCGTGTGGTGCTGTAGCGTAATTAAGAATGCTCTCGCGAGATCACTGCTCTCGCGCGAAGTTGCTGGCTGTTGACTCTTCGTCATTAACGACTTGTGAAACCCGAATACTGTACATATTCATTTATTCAGGTACGAACGCAGTATACATTACGGTTGCTGTAGAGACGATAATTGAGACGAGTCCATTTTATCTGAACGTAGTACTAATTTTAGTTACTGTAAAAGCGATAAATGCTTGCACTTGAGACATCTGTGAGTGTGTTTTCTGTGTGTTAACTCCTTCATTAATTTAGTAACTAAAGAAATAAGTAAACTTATCTTAAAATGCATTATTATATAAAATTATTGTTTAAGATGTGTGTTTTGCCTCATAAAAATAAAAAATGCCTACTGTGAATAGTTACTGATCCGCTCCAGTCCTTTTACCCGATGTGTTCTACATCTGATTCAGTGATTGTGTGTATTAAGTGTGTATAAACAACGGACACGGAAACCAGTCAACTCGCCCCCCTAGCAAAGTCGCCAATTACAAAAAACACATGTACAAAGTCGCCCCTAGCAAAGTCACCTTCTCAAACTTGTGTGATCTTAAGGGAACAAAAGCTAGCTATCTTGAGGGAACGAAAGAGGAATTTTGGGGAACAAAATCTCATTGCGAAGGAACGGGATCGCGTATATTTAGGGATCGGGAGCGTATATTTAGGGATCGAAAGCATATTTCAGACGAATGAAAGTATATTTTGGGCAACTAATTCAAAGTCGTATTCCGATGAAACGAAAGCTTGTTTTTAGGGAAAGAAATCTCCTTTCGGTGGAAAAAAAATCAATTTTATTGAACGAAAGCATGTTTCGAGCGAACAAAGTATATTTTGTTCAAACAAAATCATATTTCGAGGAAACGAAAGCTTGTTTTTAGGGAAAATCTATTTCATTACCTAGAAAAACACAACTTTGTTTACAATTTTTTTAAATATTAATATTTATGTGACAAAATTATATTTTCATTGAATTAAATAATATTTTGAGGAAACAAAATTACTTTTTGGGAATTTTGTTTGTCGAGAGATGGAAAAAGAAATTCCGAGTGAGAATTATTTTGTCCCATTTTAATTTGTAATTTATTTTTCACCTGTTCCTTCAGGGGCTCTGGTTTTTTGTGGGTTTTTTTTTTTGGGGGGGGGCTCGTTTTGGTCACACAAATTGTTCAACCTAATATAATTATAAGAGTGGTATTCCTATTTATTGACATAAATCTTATTTAATTTCCAAATCGGGAGAAGGAACGTACACACCGAGCATTGAAACGTTGCGATTTCAAAACAACGGATTCGATCAGCGAGGTTTACCGACTAACAAACCCGCAATGACAAGGTAGTTGTGGTCTGGCTCCCTACCCCTCCCACATGTTCATGAGCTTCCAGGTACTCTCTTGGCTAGGGGGTTTCCGTCGCGCTGAGCCCCGCCGAGAGAAACTCTGTGCGCCAGCTACACGATTTGCCTGTGTGTTATACGTACGTCCCCACACGCTGTGCAATGTCAAACACGCTTCCGTTGCTCGGACTCTCAATCTTACGTTTGATTTTTTGTAATTATTTACAAGTTGTACCCATAATTTGAATACGTAGTTTCTTTTGTCAAATACTCAAGAACACAATCACTCTCATCACTCAGTGTTTGGTTGATCGTGCATGATCAAAGCAACATAAAACTCCATCCAGTACAGGATTTAATGTTTAATATTCATCTACAGTTTGAATATTCATAGATATAACGAAATTGACCAATCATACGTCTGTACGAAAGCGGCTGAATTGCCCATAGGCCGTGCACAAACCGCCTGCGGGTTTCACAAGTCGGTAAATGTGACCAGTCTTGAGAGCAGTAATCTCGCACAGCTAGCAGCCCTCTCGCGGGATATTGCGAGAAAGCCGTTCCGCCACCACCGCGACAGACATTTAACGACTTGTCCACAATTCTAATTTACACATGGTGTTACCACAAACCAAAATAATATACATTGACCTCACACCATATGCAATGCCTCAAATCCAATACACTGTGTACAATCCCATTCTAATGTATTTCTTGTGTATTTCTACACAACTGTGCTTTATTGTAATGAATGACAGCATTGAAATAAATGTTACTGAACTGAACTAAACCGAACAGAACTGAACTGAACTGAACTGAGGGTATTTACTGTCAGGTGGCCCAAGCATTTTGGTCATCTTGATCTGTTGTCTGTAAAATACTTCTGGAAGTAGAATGCCTTTATTTTTTACAGATTTACAGGATATTATTATAGAAAAGACAAATTAAAGGCACTGGACGTTTGGTAATTGTCGAAGACCAGTATTCTCACTTGGTGTATCCCAACATATGCATAAAATAACAAGCCTGTGAAAATTTGGGCTCAATTGGTCATCGAATTTTCAAGAGAATAATGAAAGAAAAAAAACACCCTTGTTGCATTACTTTGTGTGCTTTCAGCAAGAGGTCTTTTATTATTTGAGTGAGAAATTACCTCTTTCTCAAAAACTACGTTACTTCAGAGGGAGCCGTTTCTCACAATGTTTTATACTATCAACAGCTCTCCATTGCTCGTTACCAAGTAAGTTTTTATGCTAACAAATATTTTGAGTAATTACCAAACGTGTCCAGTGCCTTTAAAGGTAGGTTCATAAGATTGGTAAATACTCCAAAAATTAATGACCATTGTGATAAGGTTGCAATTTGGTCGATGGGCTGACGTTTTGACGACGTTGTATGAACGTCAGATCTTAACATGATTTTTAACCAATGTTGTACTTTGGTTGCATGTTGGTAGTTTATGCAACGTTACCGAAAAGTTTTTCACCGAACGTTTTCACAACATTGTATTTAGGTATTATTACAACGTAGTATTTAAGTTAGGGCACCAACGTTGTGAATAAGTTATTTTTTGGTCCCGTTAAAACGTAGTAATTATGTTGTGACATGCACGTTGTCTGCACGTTGCATTTTCGTTTTATCAAAACGTCATATTTACACTGTGGCAGTCACGTTGTCTTGACGTTGTATTTTGGTATTATTAAAACATAGTTTTGCCGTTCTGGCAGTCACGTTGTCTAAACGTTTTATTTTGGTTACATAACAACGTGAGTAATTATGTTGTGACATGCACGTTGTCTGCACGTTGCATTGTGGTATTATCAAAACGTCATATTTGCGCTGTGGCAGTCACGTTGTCTTCACGTTGTATTTTGGTATTATATAAACATAGTATTTGCGTTGTGGCAGTCACGTTGTCTTGACGTTGTATTTTGGTATTATTAAAACATAGTTTTGCCGTTCTGGCAGTCACGTTGTCTACACGTTTTATTTTGGTTACATAACAACGTGAGTAATTATGTTGTGACCTGCACGTTGCATTGTGGTATTATCAAAACGTCATATTTGCGCTGTGGCAGTCACGTTGTCTTCACGTTGTATTTTGGTATTATATAAACATAGTATTTGCGTTGTGGCAGTCACGTTGTCTTCACGTTGTATTTCGGTATTATATAAATATAGTATTTGCGTTGTGGCAGTCACGTTGTCTTCACGTTGTACTTTGGTAACAATAAAAACGTAATTATTAAGTTTCGGCTGTATGTTGTCTTGTTGTATTTTGGTATTGTCAGAACGTAATGTTTAAGTTTTTGTGTTCACGTTGTCACTACGTTGTATGTTTGTATTCATGTTGTGACAGCCACATTGTCTCAACCTTCAAACATAACTATTGTGACCCTCACATCATTTGTAGGCCTTTTAGTTTTATCACAGTAGTATATCTTTGTTTTTACCATCACGTAATTGTGGCAATAGTTTAATTACAATCATATTGAATATTTCAAGCAGCTCGTCGGGATGGTTTTGGAGGACACTAACAGAAGGCTTGTTTGGCATTACAAACAATGTTTTTTCGCAATTTAGTTTTTTACATCGATTGTCATAGTTAGTACAATTAATTGCCACTTGAGGAGCGTCCCTATCACATCTGCATCGATCAATCTAAATAGTACAACCGGTAATTGCATTTAATTGAACTTATTGTGTCAAGCAGTGCACATGGGGAGAGAATCCAACCACCCCCCCCCCCCCCCCAGGTGCAGAGAAGTCAGGTAACGGCAACGTGTAGAAGAGACCTACTGGTAAGTTTGTATTGTTGAAATTAAATTATCATGTTGACATACCAATTAACAGTATAACAGTATTGTGTAATTAACCGATGTAGTAAATAAAATATATGATTGATCTGCCATTGTGACAACGTTCAGGGTACTGGAAAAGGTTACGTTGTTGCAACATTCTTTTGAAAACAATTATTTACAACATGGCAACGTTGTGTATACGTGCCTACAACGTGGTAATTTCGTTGCATCATTACGTTCTAAAGACGTACAGGGGAGTCGACAAAGATTCGTTGCTACAACGTTACTTAGATAACGTTATAACAACCAAAAACACACACTCTGGCAACGTTGTTGTAACGTTATATATAAGTTTTCATAAGGTCACTTGGAACGTTTCTTAAACGTACCAACAACGTGGTTGTTACATTGCGTATTTACGTTCGGAAGACGTATAGGGGAGTCGACAAAGTTTCGTTGTGACAACGTTATGTTAATAACGTCACCTACACCAAAGTCTGACTTCATTACAACGTTGTGAGAACGTCAAATTGTTAGCTGGGCTGCAGCTGTTGACTTTGAGAAAGGATTCCCTTCAAAGGATTGGATAGCTTTTCACCCTAAAACATTTGAATCCGAGAATGATTTATGCACGAGTCGTTTCTCAAATTTCCGAGGGTTGACTGGAAATTCAAATTTTTGTGGGGTCCGTTTGTAAATGCTTCGGCCAGAGATGTGCTCGGTCTCCGCAGTCACCTCTCTAAACGAGCTAATTTTGCCTTAAAACCAGATTTGTTTTGGACAAAAACCAGTCATGACCCTACCGTTAAGTCTCCTACAGAGCCATAAACCACTAATCAAAATAACTGGAACACTGTATAAATGTATGTGCATGGCGTGTCATGGCTGAGCCATTGCACCAGACTCAAGCTCTGGTGTTTCTGAGTGTGGGTTTGAGTTCCGGTTGTGGCGCTTGTGTCCTTGAGCAAGATACTTAACAATGATTGCTTTGTCATTTGAATGAAACATTAAGCTGTAGATCCCGTGTACAATGGAAGAGTAGGGGTTCCCGGTGTTTGCGTTCACATACCAAGCACCCTGGTTTCCTCAGGCTTGCGAGCTACAGTGACTAAACTATTCACATATGATCAGGCATCCTTATTTGTTTCATTACCAGAAATTTAAATAATATTAATGATATTTATAACGACTGTGATAAATACAAAAACCAAAGACGGGCATATTTCTGTCCAGTATTGCTGGAAAAAAAAGGTGTACAGCTGGCGTCCGCAATGAATTGGTGCATGGTGATGTCCGGGATTGAACAACTTCATGTATACATTGTACATAATGGACACTTACCGCCAGAGGGAATGTACATCTGCGGGGGTCCACCAACGACCATCTGTTGTGGTTGGGATTGGTAAGTCACCTGTTACAAGAAAAGAAAAACATTTTATACAACATGAAATGTGATGTCATATGCAAGAGGTCTGTTGAGACTATACATGGTCATTCCTAACAAATCACAGAAACTAACACTGAACTGCAGGCTCCGGGTCAGTGATTTCAGGGTCGGGTCAGTGATTTCAGGGTCGGGTCAATAAACTCATGGCTGGACAAGCCTGGTGGTTTTGGTTTTTTCTGATTGAATAGGAATAGGCTACTTCAATTTGCCTTTTATCTTACTTTTCAAATAGCAAAGTGAAAACAAAAAATTAAGCCGACAGCAAAGTCTCATAAATATGACACCCATTTTAGACAACCACAAGAAAAATGATGACAAGATGTAATGTAAAAATAGTTAGTCTGTTGGGACTGATCATAGCAGTATATAGCGAACTCCCATGATAGCATTCTATGGTGAGAGCGCCCCCTCTTGTGGCAATTCATGGAAAGGTACTCATAACAGGAGAGTCTTAAACCAAGACTACATAGGCCAGCTACGATACAAAATACAGTTCCCCTTTGTAAGTGTGAGCAAAGCTTCCTACCATGGTCTGAGGAGTGGGGTTGCTGTTATAGTAGAGACCACAATAAGTAAAACTGGCACCAACGATGGAGATGACAAACTCTGCAAGGCCAATCAGCACGATGCACACATCAATTGCAACACGTGTAGTCTGAAAGGACAACATATTAATACAAAACATCAGATAAAAAAGATTATCTCTTTCTAATCATACTGATTTGAGTATGCCAATTCTTAAACATGATTAGGCCAAATAAAAAAAAATACCAGTTGATCGTCCTGATTTTTCCAAAAAGAGGAGGATGAGGGCCTTTTTATTTATTTATTTTTTTCCAAGATGGCCGCCTAGTATTTCAATTCAAACAGGCCACCAATTCTTCAGTTTGAAATCACCGCTAACTTTCTTTATATCTATTTGTTGCATGAGGTAAGTTTACATCAAAAATTAAAATATATATGTTGTCAAGGGTGGATTTCTTTAGGAAAAATCGAAAATAAAAAAAATAAAAAAAGGATGCGGCCTCAAAAAAGGATGCGGGCGGGGACGATCAACTGGTATTTTTTTTACTTGGCCTTACAGGCAATTCAGTAAGACGCAATGGCCAATCAGATCGCATGATATGATCTGTGCACCGAGAATCCCATGAAGGGAGGCAAGTGAATAGTCGGAGACTCTTTTTTCAAGGTGATTGAAGGGAATTTCAATTCCTTAGAGCATGGTGAAAGAGAAATAATTCCCTGCTTTGAGAAATGGAATAGTCCAGATTTTGTCCTTGCACTTGACACTGCTCATTGGCAAACTAAGCTCCTGGTAAATTGAGTTTATTGTTCAAAGGGTTGTCTCTGAAGTAATTGTTTGGCTAAAAGAAACATTCATTTTCTAATGAAAACATTTATTTGTGGATGTTGATGTGGATTTCAGTTTTGGGTTGAACAAAGAAAAATTTACAACAGCGGAATTTGAACTAACGACCTCCAGATTAACTTGCTGGGACTCTATACCAACTGAGCTATCTAGCCCCATGTTGGCGTCCTCGCTATTTTGTCAATATCTTTGATTTATTTTATCACATAATATAAGCATTTTCAATATTACACTCTTAAAATTGATCATACAATTACATTGGAATTTACAACCTTTTAGAGCACTGAGATGACCAATTGTGATTTAATAATAATAATAATAAAGAGAAATTTATAAAACGCAAACAGTAGCAGATCGGCTCCGACCAAGGCGCTTGATACAAAAACACATGGATTAACCAAATAAAATTACACGCAAAGATAAGAAAATGGTTGCAGAAAATTACGACTGGACCAGCCAACAACAGTAAGCTAAAAATATAGCGAGTTAAAAATAGTTTAAGAAATTGAAAAATAGCACATTTTAAATTAGTTACAATGTTAAAAAATATTGTTTAAAAAGATGAGTTTTCAGGCTAGACTTGGGACTCCAATCCAAGGTCAAATTCCGGGACTACAAGGTCAACCTTAGTTTTGTGATCCCCTCATTTGCCAAATGATTGAGTCTTAATGAAGATCGGGAGGGGGGAAAAAGTCTCCAACCTCACATTAAAATGTTGTAAAATGTGTTTGATACCCTACAAGTGTTCAGGAAAAAACAAAAACATTCCATACATGATTTCACATTTGACTTACATTCACATTTTTTCCTACATAGTTCAATCTGAATGTCCAAGATACTCAATCAAAACAGCATTGAACTTGACCTTTTGACTGACGCAAAAATTCCTCTTTGGAATGTATACAGACCAGTCCCATTTGTTTTTCGATGACTTCATGTTTTATATTATGAAAGACTTTCAAATACACCATTAACGTGAACTGAAAATAGAGACTACTCCCCCACTTCCATGAGGATCTATTGAAAAATGAGTGCATCTCAAAAACGACAATTGTTTCCACATTGTTTATTCCCCCCCCCCCCCCCACTCACCCCAGTGGTTTCAACTTACACTGGATGTAGAACACCTCTGGCTGCCATAATAGAAGTCGTAATTAAAGTGGCCATAATTGTAATCTGGACAGGCAAATACTATGTCCAAACTTATGACTCCAGCAGTAAAATACATAAAACAAAAGGCTGCCACAGAGCCCAAGATGGACATCACCATGTAACCAATGACCTGAAGAAATAAGTATAGTATAGTTGTTTTATTGTCACATCTACACGTAAATATATATATACAGTGATCAAATGCATTATGGCTAAAAACATTGAAATACAATTTTTTTTAATATTATAAAATCACAAGTACACATGAATTCCTAACAAAAATATACATTAATTTTAATTATACACATTATAAAAGAATAACAACATCATGCCAGTAATAGACTGTGCAAGTCTCGCGCGCATTCGAACTTCCGGGACCATAGTGGTCCCAACCATATGGAGTTTTACGTGGGCGAGATTTTGTTTCGTCAATTATTTTAGTTTAACGTAGGTTATGACCTAGAAAAGTATACATGTTGTTGGGAATGTAATACTAAGTGATAACAAAATATGAAAGTCTAACCAATTCAACAATATAACGAAGAAAACCCAAGAATTAAACTTGACCTCAGCTTCCGGTTATTGCAAAAAAATAAGAATTTTGTTCTCGCCTACGTTCATAAAACTTACGTAAACGCTTGTTTTGGATGCGCAATTATAATCGCCAGATGCTGTAATTGCAAAGCAAACACTTTTCATTGCAGTCTATGGTTGTTGAGGCATCAGCATCCTCTTTAAACTGCGATACGGGTCAATTTAAGACCCGTTTGACCTTCACGAATCCGCGTAAGGGGTTTCTAAAAAGTTAACGTCAAATAGGCATCCTTGTTCCACAGTTTTAATTTTGTTTCAATAATAATATACACACTATTGTGATTTTTTTTCCAAAGCTAAAACTTTTCATGAAATTCTAATGATTTATTTTTGTCATGAGATATAATTTAAAACAAAGATTTAATTTCAGAAATAAAAATTTCTTCGTTTGACGTGTTTTCTCGTTCGGATATGCGCAAGACTTGCAGTCTATAATGCCAAAGTACCAAAAAGTCTGGCACAAACAAACATTTTTTCACACAAACATGTACCCACCTTGGAACCGTGAACTAGGCAACATGTGTGAAAAGTCATCCACAAATATTAAAGTGAACCAGAGAATCTCTTCCCACTTGAAATATTTAACCCAGAGAATAAAACCCTTTTCACACTGTATCTCCTATTCCCGGGGAATACAACCCTGGGAGAGGCCCGGTTTTTTTTTTTTTGATAGGTCATTGTTAATCTGTTGGTAGGTCATTGTTGATCTGTTGATAGGTCATTGTTGAAAGTAGGTCATTGTTGATCTGTTGGTACATGTAAGTCATTGTCGATCTAGTGGTAGGTCATTGTTGATCTGTTCGTAGTTCATCGTTAATCTGTTGGTAGGTCGTCGTTGACCTGTTGGTAGGTCATTGTTGATCTGTTGGTAGGTCGATTGTTGACCTGTTGGTAGGTCATTGTTGGTAGGTGATTGTTGATCTGTTGGTAGGTCGATTGTTTACTTGTTGGTAGGTCGATTGTTGGTCTGTTGGTAGGTCATTGTTGATCTGTTGGTCGGTCATTGTTGATCTGTTGATAGGTCATTGTTGATCTGTTGGTAGGTCATTGTTGACCTGCTGGTAGGTCGTTGTTGATCTTAAGGTAGGTCAATTGCTGATCAGGTCATCATTGATCTGTTGGTAGGTCATTGTTGATCTGTTGGCAGGTCGATTGTTTACTTGTTGGTAGGTCATTGTTGGTCTGTTAGTAAGTCATTGTTGATCTGTTGGTAGGCCATTGTTGGCGTGTCGCGTGGCCGAGCGGTTAAGAGCACCGAACTCAAGCTCTGGTGTTTCTGTTCAGCAGAGTGTGGGTTCGAGTCCCGGTCGTGACATTTGTGTCCCTGAGCAAGACACTTAACTATAATTGCTTCTCACCACCCAGGGGTAAAATGGGTACCTGTGAGGGCAGAGATGGTTCTTGTGATTGATTTAGTTTGATGCGCTACATATTTGGCAGCACAGGCTGTATACTCCCCAGGGAGCTGAGATAGTTTAAGGATTGAAATAAATGGCCCAGTGACGAGGGGTAATAATGTTCGAAGCGCTTTGAGACGCCCTTGGGTGTGATAAAGCGCGATATAAATCCATATTATTATTATTATTATTATTATTATTATTATTATTATCTGTTGGAAGGTCAGTGTTGATCTGTTGGTAGATCATTGCTGTGTTGACCTGCTGGTAGGTCGTTGTTGATCTTAAGGTGGGTCAATTGCTGATCTAGTGGTAGGTCATCGTTGATCTGTTGGTAGGTCATCAGTGATCTGTTGGCAGGTCGATTGTTGACTTGTTGGTAGGTCATTGTTGATCTGTTGGTAGGTCATTGTTGATCTGTTGGTAGGTCATTGTTGATCTGTTGGTAGGTCATTGTTGATCTGTTGGTAGGTCATTGTTGATCTGTTGGTAGGTCATTGATCTGTTGGTAGGTCATCAGTGATCTGTTGGCAGGTCGATTGTTGACTTGTTGGTAGGTCATTGTTGGTCTGTTGGTAGGTCATTGTTGGTCTGTTGGTAGGTCATTGTTGATCTGTTGGTAGATCATTGTTGACCTGCTGGTAGGTCGTTGTTGATCTTAAGGTAGGTCGATTGCTGATCTGTTGGCAGGTCATTGTTGATCTGTTGGTAGGTCATTGATCTGTTGGTAGGTCATCATTGATCTGTTGGTAGGTCATCAGTGATCTGTTGGTAGGTCATCAGTGATCTGTTGGTAGGTCATTGTTGATCTATTGGTAGGTCATTGTTGACCTGTTGGTAGGTCGTTGTTGATCTGTTTGTAGGTCATTGTTGGTCTGTTGGTAGGTTGATTGTTGATCTGTTGGTAGGTCATTGTTGATCTGTCGGTAGGTCATTGTTGATCTGTCGGTGTCTTTGTTTTACAGCTGGTGGATTGATGATATGTTTGGTATTGTTGATATTGCTGGTATGTTTTTTGATGTATTGATGTTTTGGGACAAATTGTAGGTGTTGATTTGTTGATTTGTTGGTAGATGTGCATTTAGGATATTTTAGAATTGGTGAAGTGTTTACTCAACATGAAGGGGAACTCACCAATCCTGAGGCTTTTTTACTTCCAGCTGCAATGCCCAAGATTCCAGGCACGATGAAAAACTGTTTGAATGAAGAAAACATGTGGAAACAAGCCGTAAGAAATGACATGATTATCAGAGCAGTGTCACTTGGGTACTTTATTGGTAGGCCTATGTCTTTGCTTTGAACTGGAAGTTTGAACTGCAGAAACAATGGTCAGGCATGTTAAACAGCTACTTGAGCGAAACAGTGTTAACAGGAATGCTACTTAAAAAGTTGTGTACAACATTGGTAAGATTGAAAATATAAATGTTCAGAGATTTGCACATAACTTACATGGTAATTAGATGGTCATGGTGGAAAACTTCCCTTGAAATAGTTTTGCTTGTTTAAAATTTGTTTGTTTATCATTTAAAACTTCTGATTTCAAGGATTTGAAAAACCAGCTACAAATGCCATTGCTGGAGGTGTCAGAATGATGATATTTTAAAATCATTTGTGGATGTTGCTTTGTCATAACTCCATATTGCAACAAAGTAGCATATACAACAAGGAGCTCCCACAAATGAGGTGACATGAGACATGAGTGATGACAGAACAGAGCTTTTTACAAACCTTTCTGTAAAGCACCAAAGAAGAGTATTCAAAATGATTGGGTTTTTTTTACAATTAAAATCGGTTCACTCATGTGAACTCAAATTCCTAATTGATTGAAAATATTTTAAATGAATTTCAGGGGTTGTTGCTGTTTTTGTTCAAGCTGGGCCCAATTTCACAGAGCGCGCGTCAGCACAAAAAATAGTTAAGCACAAAGTAATTTCGCTTACCAGAATATTGGTTACCAGCCAAAATACCATGTCACATGATACCGTCTGTGACTGGTATCCTGCTCAATTTTGCTTAGCAGAATATTGTTAAGCAATATTTTCTGCTTGAGCAACTTTATGAAATTGGGCCCTGGCCTTAAACAAACTGTAGAGTGATTTTACATCAATCCACATGGTCAAACTATGTGAACTCAAACATATCATAAACAGATAATGGTAGAGCTGACAAAATAGCCACAGCAAGTGTTCATGTTTTATGTGATCCTCAACCATACATGAAATAATAAACCTGTAAAAATTTGGGCTTAATCCCGTTGTGTGAGTCATGATACAGTGGACAACCATGCACAATTTTCAGCATGTAAACCCATTCTCCTATATTTTGGGTTGTCACAACTGAAATCAGCTGCTGTTTTTTTTTTTTATAGGTTTTCAGATACAGTTTTCTTGATACTGACTTCACTTTCAGAGGGAAATTCTTCTACGGAAAAAAAGGTTTGTATGAACTTCAGGATTAGTAAGCTTTCAAAATAAAATTTAAGAATGATGTTTTTTATCCTTTCCGATCCTGTATAAAACCTTTAAGTCTTTTATTTTATCAATTCATTATATTTAATACAACAACTTCCAAGTTGTAATGTTTCTTGTATACTTACACAGATGCCACACCAAATGGGAACCCCAATGTAGTAAAAGCCAGTCTTGATAATGATGCCGACTATGCCAAACACCACAGCTAAGACACCCAAGATAGTTTGCATGTAACCAGTGACACGTAGGCCCTTCCAGCACCAGCTACCTCGCTTGTTCTCGGCACTGACTGCATTTGATCCTTGCTGTACGGTTATCTGATTATAAATATAAAGGGAAGGGTTAATTAGGCCTATACATTTGGTAATTACTCTAAAAATTAATGATTATAAAAACATACTTGGTATATAAGAAGCACTGCAGCTGTTGATAATGTATAACATTTAGAAAAACAATTTCCCCGACGGAATGTGGTTTTAGAGAGAGGGTTTCAAAAACATTTCAATCTGCGAAATGTTTCACGCATGAAACGTTTCGCAGATTATTCCAATAATGGATTATTCTTCCTGGGTGGACACAACCCCTCCAGATTTTTGGCAATATCTCAAAAATGCTACCACCTTTTGAAATGAAATTTTCACAGGTGAGCTTAATTGTATAAATCTACATTCCTACAGGGGCTGGATTGAAACAATGGACGGTTCAAAAGACCAAACGTATGATTTGCCTTTAAAGAACTAGAAAAAAATTAACATTATTGTTCTTTTGTTATAAAAAGCCTGGTAAACGAATGTGTAATGATTACATATAATTAAGTAAAAATCAATTAAAATGGTTTCACAATTAAAAAAAAACACAAAGTTTTGATCAATGTTATACTGGGCAAAAATGCTGTGTTTCTGGGGCTGGAACAAATGACCCCGAGAGAGAAGGAAGTGTTTTCCGGGGAGCTCCACTTGCTTCACTGAGCACATACAAATCTTGTATTCTGTAACGGGCACCGTTTGGCCAGTAGGGGGCGCCAGCACGACTCCCCGTCGGAGAACTGACTGGTGGCCCCTGCGGGCCAATCGGTGAAACCCGCTCGCTAGTGAAGCAGCTCCTGTCGTCCTGCTGGACTTTTGTTGTTGTCACGTTAAGTTTGTAAAATAAAGAGCTCCACTTCGGAAGCCTTTTAAAGCCAGAAATTGTGTACCTCGTGTCTCTAAAAGTGTGTATTCGACAGCCCACGGTCAACGCTACAATTCTATACGCAATGGGCCCCAAGCAACGAGGAGGCAACCAGGCCGGTAGGGCCTCCCGCCCCGCAGCCTCGCTGGCGATGAAGCCCCGAACCCCGAACGTCCATTGTACAGACTCGATGGAGAAGATGAATGAGCCGAATGGGGATTTGACTAAACAAATCCTGGGCAGAACCCTGGAGTGCTCTTAATCTGATCCTTGTTCTGTGTCGTTTCCACATTTATAAAATGAAGATGAACGACAACAGACCATCCCTTGCACTATTGAAAATGGACTTAAAACGCTATTATACTTTGGAAAAGTACATCTCTATTACAAAATGGGACTCCATAAAGTGTCATTTCGGTCAATTTTGTATTTGTTTTAATGCCATGGCTTTTCAGCATGTTTGTAAAGTGAGGTGTTGTTTTAAGCTTGAATAAATAATTCCCTCCGGGAAAAAAAACTAGACTTAACGTGTTTGTGACAGCAAACACGAAGTTGAACTTTGGTGCTATTACTGTTTTGCTCACCGTTTAACTGGTTTAGATCGCGTAGTGTGTGTGTATCCCGTGGTTTGACAGCGGGTCAATAAATACCCGTAATAATTGGTCAAAATTTCAAATATTTGTAAAACAAAAAGGAATGAAGTCTTCATGTTGTTTCTTTAGATTTACGTAGCAAATATCACTGTCTATCTTTAAGCCAATTTTCAACTCAGTCAAACTTTTGGTTTTTGAGATGCAAGGCTTCAAAATGTAAAACTTAAAGGTATTACCACGTGACACACGATGACGTCATCAATCTGAAACTCCACACATTATGTTGTCTGCATAAAGGTCATTATGTATACCATTTTTGAAAAGATTGTCATAAACTTCGCCACAGACATTGTAAAAATCAAATAAATGGTTCATTAATTACGAGTTTTACAAAATATTAAACTTCGATTTAATGAAATTCGATACCCGGTGACGTCATCATGACGTTTTTTAATTGTGTCGTCTTGATTCTGAGGTTCAACTATCTTATGAGTTTCAATGTTCAATTCAATTTCAATTGGGGATAAAAAGGTTTTAGGATGATCGGGGCGGTGAGGGGGATTGAGCCACTCCCCATCCATTGAAATGTCCCATATGATCAGCGTCTCAAGTAGCCTCTCCTAATTCAAACTCCTACTGCCCGGCTTCACGTGCCGATCCCTGTTGCGAACTGTGGGCAGAGGTGTGTAGGCGAATTTCTGGCACCTTAAAACCAGATTGCTCAGGGCAGGTGGGGCTCGTTAGCCTTGGAGGGCAGCCCACCTAGGAGAAGGAAAACTCTGATCACAAACCCGGGTAGGTAGAACTCATTAGCCTACTAGGTCGGCAATCTGCCTAGGAGAAGGAAGTCTCTGACCACAAAACCCTCTGGTCAGAGGGGTGGCGTCCCAGCCTGAGTACTCAGCCAAGAAAGGAAACAATGATGGAAGCAAGAAACGCAAATCGTATACTTCCAGGGACCGGAGTCCCTAGGAGCTCGGCAGCTATGACCCGTCAACAGGAAATGCCTGATGATAAAGTTGTTGCCTCAAACCCACCCAACGGAAGGACGACGGGGAGCAGCTGCCAAAATCTTGAAGTGTAAACGACCTCTCAGGCTTGCAACATTCAACATCAGAACACTCAACTCATCTCTGGATGCAGGTGGTGGACGAAGGGGGTGGCTGTTTTGAAGACTGAGGAGCTCGCTTGGAATGTAAAGAAATGGGGGATTGAAGTCTGTGGCTTGCAAGAGCATAGACTCGTCCACAAGGAAGGGAGAAAGCAGGAGATTAACACCATTAAGACGATGGGGGCAGACACTTTACACTGCATCAGCATGGCGCAACTCGAGCAGTGCAGCAACTGGTGGAGTGGGTCTCGTGCTCGGGACGACTGCACAGAAACTTCTGTTGGCTGTTGAGCGAGTGTCTAAGAGGATTATCAAGGCATCATTCCAGGGTAATCCAGCATTGACCGTCATCGTAGCGTACGCACCAACAGAAGGTGACGCTGATGAGAACAAGATCAACTTCTACAGCAACTTGGGAAAAGCACTTGAGTCAGTCGCTCAACACGACTTCCTGGCTGTTCTTGGACGATGCATTGTTCACAGCCAGTCCAGAGACCAATGACAATGGTAGGCGCCTTCTCGAAGTCACCAGCTTCTAGCAGCCAACACACTGTTCCGGAAAAGGAGAGGCAAGATGTGGACATGGAGGTCACCCCAGAACACGACTCACCAGCTGGACTATGTACTTGTGCGTAGGAAGTGGAGGAACAGTGTCAACAACTGTGAAGCCTACAGCTCCTTCGGGTCCATGTACTCGGATCACAGGGTGGTAACAGCGACAGTGCAACTCAGCTTGAGAGCACCAAAGAAACGAGTAGCTGGGAAGCCCAAGTACGAGTGGGGCGAGCTAGCAGAAAACAAGCAGCTACAGACTCGCTATGCTGTTGAAGTCAAGAACAGGTACCAGGTGCTACAAAGTGACGAGGACGATCTCTCAGATCTCTACAAGCACTTTGTGTCTGCGAACCACGATGCTGCAGAAGTCTGTCTAAAGCAAGTCAAGAGAAAGAAAAAGAGGATGCTCGAGGCACATCATGCCTACAATAGAGAGAGAGATTCTCAGCTCCTACGGGATAAGTACAAGCTGGAGAAGCAGGAGCTATACAGCATCTACACCACTATCGAGAGAGAGGAGCTGGAGCAGAAGATAGAAGGGGTCGAGAACGCGTATGAAGCCCAGCAGCATGCCAGTAGTTGGAAGCTGATCAATGAAATCTCTGGCAGATGTAGATCCCAAGCTGCCAAGCTCAAGGCCCCAAGCGCTGAGGAGAGGGTGCTGCTATGGCATGCACACTTTAAGAAGCTGCTAGGGAACCCACCTGAGATAGTGGATGAGGACACACAAGTAGTCAAAGTGTTCAGCAACCTGCCCATACTTGATAGTCCCTTCTCCTTAAAGGAGTACCAGAAGGCCAAGTCAAGCATCAAGACGTAGTTCTGGTGCTCATAAACAAAGGCTACGAGTTGGGAAAGATACCCGAGGAGTGGGTTACTCTTAACATCATACCAGTACCCAAATCGGGTGACCTCTCTACACCAGATAACTACTGGGGATCAGTCTGTTGTCCTCGCTTGTCATGAAGACATACAACCGTATGATTCTAAATCGCATACGCCCTGTGCTTGATCCGCTTCTGAGAAACTCGCAGAATGGTTTCCGTCCAAAGAGAACCACAACTGGGCAGATCCTTGCCCTGAGGCGAATACTGGAAGGAGTCAGGGACAAGAACATGTCGTGTGTCATCACCTTCATCGACTTCAAGAAAGCCTTTGACACTGTACACCGAGGCAAGTTCATTGAGATCATTCTAGCATATGGTGTTCCAGGGAAGGTAGTCATGGCAATCATTGCAAGCTACAA
The DNA here is from genome assembly GCA_037783415.1 of Leptasterias polaris. Classification (NCBI taxonomy): domain Eukaryota; kingdom Metazoa; phylum Echinodermata; class Asteroidea; order Forcipulatida; family Asteriidae; genus Leptasterias; species Leptasterias polaris. Next base: position 4,485,310 of record JAZGTN010000004.1, on the reverse strand, counting down.
CAAGACGTGGGCTAAAGTGGTCACCCCAGATGGTACCACAGACCTCTTTGAAATCACGGCTGGAGTTCTGCAGGGGGACACACTATAGCACCATTCTTGTTCGTGCTTGTCTTGGATTATGCTTTGAGGTGTGCTATCAATGGAAGGGAGGAGCTATAGGCTTCACGCTTGCCAGGCGCCGGAGTAGGAGAGTGCCAGCTGTAGTGATTACAGACCTTGACTATGCTGATGACATCAGTCTCCTCTCAGACACAGTGGATCAGGCACAAAAACTGCTTGCAGCTGTTGAGCTCCAGTGTAGCCGAGTTGGCATGCGGCTCAACTCAAAGAAGACAAAGGTGATGGCAATTAACTCAGTAGACAGTACCATGAAGACCCGATGGCGCTCCCCTAGAGGTCATTGAAGAGTTTAAATACCTTGGCGTCCTCATAGGATCAACTGAGAGTGAGGAGAGCTTTGGCATGGAAGGCCCTTCATGGCATGAGGCGAGTTTGGAGGGCTGGTCTCAACGATGACATCAAGAGACGTCTGTTCGTTGCTACAGTTGAGTCTGTACTTCTGTATGGAGCCGAGACATGGACTCTGACAGCCAATCAAGAAAGAGCACTAGACGGCGTCTATACAAGAATGCTACGGATGGCCCTTGATGTACACTGGGAAGACCATATGCCCAACTCCCAGCTCCACGATTCCCTACCAAGAGTATCTGTCAAGATAAGGGAACGAAGGATGAGGCAGGCTGGCCACTGTGTCCGCCATCCAGAGCTAGCTGTGAGCCCCCATAGTTCTTTGGGAACCCATCGATGGAAACAGAAGCAAGGGCAGAAGGAGACTAACTTTCGTAGACCAGCTGATCGAGAGGGACGCAACACAACAAGAAACAACTGAGCTTAGGACGCTGATGCTGGATCGGGATGCGTGGAAGATGACCATCAGAGTTTCCCGAGAAGGCGTCGGCTGAAGACAACCTCTCGCTCAACTCCAATTTCAATCTTGAGTTATTCCATAGATAAGCCCCTAAAACGAATTTATTTATCAGCGCTATTTAATAAATATCCCACGAAAGAGGGCGCTGTTGAAATTTTGTTTCCCGCCGCCAGATCAAGCAAACATCGACGACGACAGTGCACACAGTCAGCGCGTGAACTGTAGCTTGCATCAGTTTCAACGTTATGTGTACATAATGCTTTGTCAATTAAAGTGGGGGGGGGATACGAAACGGGTAAGTGCACTTCATTGTCCGGTTTTCACCAGATGTTAAGATCAAAATGTTGTCATATTTGTGCAAAAGTTTGAGCAGGATTAACCTTCTACAAACTGATACAAAAATTATGCTGAATTGATAGTTTTAAAGATATGAATAAGATAAGATATTATGAAATTTTCAACTTCCGATTTGAACCGGAAGGGGGAAAGTTCAAATGTTCTGCGTATAGCGTTTGTTGAACTTTAAATGAGCTATCCGATTGTGTGTAGATTATAAAAATCAAACAAATGGTTTACGAGTTATGATTTTTACAAATATTAAACTTTGATTTATTATAATTCGATGCCCGATGACGTCATCATGACGTAAATAGGTTTGTGTCGTCTTGATAGTGAGGTTCAACTATCTGTTGAGTTTCATTGTTCAATTCAATCTCAATCTTGAGTTATTCCGTAGATAAGCTAGAAAGTGGTTTTTGGAAGGAAAAAAATCGAAGGCGAACTTCGACCTAGGGTAATGACCCAGAAGTTAAGGTTGTACGATTTTGACGTCAACTTTTCAAATGTTGCCCGTGTCTTGATCTATCATATGCCCAAATATGAATAATGTAGCCTTTATATTCAGAGACATACAGGCATTGGCATGAGGTCACTTTTTGAACTTTAATGGCTTGTAACTTGACACCCCATGACGTAATCGTGACGTCACAACTTACTCGGCTTCTGCTAGTTATGTTCTAACTTCACATGAAGTTTCAAGTTGATCAAAGGTTCGAAAGTATACGTTTGCTTGCGGACAAAGCCCACTGAGAAGAATAAGCAAAACAAAGAAGAAAAAAAACCCGAACAATAACAAAGAGTTGTTCGGGCGTAAGGCCCGAACACCTAAAAAAAATGAACAATAACAAAGAGTTGTCCCGGCGGAATGCCCGAACACCTAAAAATGCTGTGTTACACGAAAAGCCCTTGAAGCGTCTAGGAATCAGAACAGCACTGTGACGCCACAATACAGACTCAATCCAAACAAGAAAACAGAAAGTGCACAGCAACAATTGAAAGGAAAAACAACCGTGTTGTGAAATATTTACATATCATCACAACACGACTGGTTTTACGCAGAGGAACTAATACTGAATTCAGTGTTGATTTAACTTTTTATGGGTCTTTGCTGGGAGCAATGCAAGCTGGCGCCGCCAACAGTTTAAAAATTGAAAGGGGGGGGCCTGCTAGTTTTTCCAACTACATTTCAACAGAACTACAGAGAATAAATCTTCACACTTACGACCGAATAACTTAACACACAATAAACAAGGAGAAATATTCAAGTTAGTTTGAGCGCAATTTCATCCAAGTCGATCTCTATTGTAATAATAAGGGACTGCAAGCATATTAATTATAGGGGCATTCAGAATTCTCAATGTTAACAATTTGAAATTCAGTTTCCAATTTAAATGGCAGCCTGATGCTTCCCAGAGGCAACTGCCTCCATGCCCCTGGTCATTGCCTTGGTGCCCTTTAAAATGTCCCAAATCTAATAGAGATTTACAGTTTCCTCAGAGAGCTGCCCAAGGACTAAACGCCTTGATGCCTTTAATTCCCTCTCAAAAAAGAAGCAACCAGGCCTGTGCATGCCTGATCTATTAATTAAAAACAATTAAGCAGTGGTTGTTTTCTTTCTTATAAGGATCTTCATTTTAAATATAAACTAGAAACCAACTTCATCCAGTATTTTGGCCTGTTAAAAGCTATTCCCTCTAACTGGAAAGATAAATGGATTAGTAACAATCTGCAGACTCTGGATACCATTGTCATTAATTCTTTTCTTCAGAAGAAGCATTTTGTTAAATATGCTTATGACAAACTGATGGAAAAAGTTAGAGATAAACCAGTGAAGATTCAGGCAAAATGGAATGTCTCATATGAAATCGACCAGGAGGATTGGAAGTTTATTTTCTCTTTGCCTTACAAATGTGCTATAGATATTAAATCTAGGATGTTTCAGTTTATGTTTCTGCATAGACTTTAAAAGTGAACAACGTCTTTTTGCATAAGATCGGGCTAGTAAATAGCTCTAAATGTACCTTTTGTAAGGTCAAGGAAGAGACGCTTTCTCATTTATTTGTGAAGTGCCCCTATGTAAAATCCTTTTGGAGTTGCATTCAAGCTTGGATGGCTTCTATGCTTAGGATTAACATAAATTTAACAGAGTTCTCTATTATGTTCGGTTATAACATTTATGACCCCATTTTATTGATTAATCATTTAATTATTTTAGGTAAACAACATATTTATAAATGTAAATATGAAGAAAAAGCTCCTGTTTTTAATTCCTTCAAAAGAAGTGTTATGTTAATTGAGAGTATTGAATATAAGATTGCCCAAAAGAGAGATAAGTTAGACATCCACAATTGTAAGTGGCAAAGCCTCAGAGATATTTAACGACCTATTTCGTTTTATCTTTATGTTTGCTTAAACAGGCAGTGATTTTAAATTGATTTTTATTCCATCTCTGAAAATGAATTATTGTAATCTGGTGTAACTGCTTGACTGAATATTAAAAAAAAAAAAAAAAAAAAAGCAGTGGTTGTGAAGCCAAGGACTCTCAGAAAAGCGAACTTAATTAATATACTAACCGAGAACCCAATAGAGAGAAGACAATTAGGAAGGAAGTTTCAGTTTTACATGTGGGAGGAAAACCCCAGAGAATTATTCCAGGGAACACCCACGCAATCAGGCAGGGACTGAAAACCCAATCCACATAGTGCCCCTGGTGGGATTCGAACCGGGGTCCCAGAGGTGGAAAGGGAGGCAAGATACCACTACACCAACCTGACCACATGTTGTACACAGGTTCCATATTTATTTCCCACCTAAATCAACTCTCATTGATTTTAGTGTGAAAGGCCTGCATCATGTAAAATCAACACTGCAAGGTTACAGCATGGAGCTATAGAAAAGATAGGTCCATGGTTCCAGGATGTGTGTATTATGACTGTCCGTATCAAAATGCACTATATTGTAAACCACGGTGAGTGGTATTTATTTACATTATGTAAAGTGTGGGCTTGGAAAAACGTTTTTAGTCCCTCATGGAAATTTTGAGCCACAAGACGGCCTTGTGGAGAATTTGACATTGTGATCATTGTGACAATCTGACTGCACATATCATCACTGTTTTCACTGAGGGACAGGCATACCAAAAAGCGTTAAGAGACTGTTTCGAAATATGTATTTGAAAAGGTGTTAAATTTGAACCTGAAGGCTCTGCAGCATCTGTGAAACTGGTGAAGTTATTTAGGCCTACATGTAGGCCTAATTGTAAAAGATAGCCTTTTACTACATGTGTATGCATGTGTACCATACATAGTCATTGGTTAAAATTACCACACTAAAAACATTGACCATGTGGTATTGTACGAAAGCTCTTCAATGTCATATGCAAAGTGTACAAATTGCGTTCCAAAAATGGGTTGTTTTGTGAAAGTATATTTTTACCTTTTTTGTAGTATGTAATTTCCTACGTAATATCAGCATATTATCTTACAATGTATAACTCAAAAGTTATTCTCTTTTGATTAAAATTTGTTATCTCCAAGGCTCGGTTTTTACCCTGAATTGCAGTTTTGATGCCAGTGATGTAAACTTCAGGTCCAGTATCAGTAAACACTTTAATAATAATAATAATATGGATTTATATCGCGCTTTATCACACCCAAGGGCATCTCAAAGCGCTCATTATTACCCCTGGTCACTGGGCCATTTATTTCATTCCTTAAACCATCTCAGCTCCCTGGGGAGTATACAGCCTGTGCTGCAATATATGCGCTACTAGGCTAAATCCATCACAAGAACCATCTCTGCCCTCACAGGTACCCATTTTACCCCTGGGTGGAGAGAAGCAATTGTAGTTAAGTGTCTTGCTCAGGGACACAAGTGTCACGATCCCGGGACTCGAACCCACACTCTGCTGAACAGAGAAGAGCTTGAGTTCGGTGCTCTTAACCACTCGGCCACGACACTCCACTTTGAAAAAGTCCTACGTCTTTTTCCCCCAAATTTAAATCCTCATCTCATATTTACGACTTATCCTCACATAATAAAGACCAATTATTATCTCATAATATTACAAGTTATTGTTTCATAATAACAACTTATTATTTCGTTGTTGTGACTTTGGTAATTACTCAACAAATTAGTGCTCATATTTTACTTGGTGAAAAGCAGTTCCAGGAGAGCTGTTGATCATGTTGATAACATAAAACATTAGTACACGTATGTTTAGAGACGGAGGAAAATTTTCACCAAAACATTTGAATCTGAGAAAGGGTTCGGGCATGAAGTCTCAGGCATTTGAAAGCTCACAATTCAATAAAATAATATTTTTTTTGTTCATGATTTTCTTGCAACTTACATACATACTCATTCAAAGTTAATAAACCACTTGTTCTTCTCAGAACTATCACACCTCATTTAAAAAAAAATAAAAAATCTATAAGATATCGCCAAACACCACAAGGCAGGACAGGCTCTTCATGGTGAGGGCTTCACTTAACTGATTTGGGCTGTTGACCAAACCAGCTGTCACCAGGAGCATGTTGAGACATCTACACTGGGGCTGTAAGAGGGTTACCCCCTTCACAGTCCGTAAGGATGTAGGCATGGGTATCATCCACTAGGAGCCTGGCTGGAAGATCACAATGCACTACCATTCCAACTTTTTACAAAGCAATTATGGTTAGGTGCCTTGCTCAAGGTACGTGTCATGACCAGGATTCAAACCCTCAATCTGCTGCTGACAACACCAGAGCTTGGGTCCGATGAACTTGACCGCTCAGCCACTATACTCAACACTGAAGAGATTTACATGGTGTCTCCAGAATTCTCACTTGAACATACTTTCAAAAACACAACTCTCCAATAATAAACTTTTTGTATCGCAAACTTTGCATAATATGTTTATTTGCTTGTTTTTATACTTTCATGCTTTAGGAGGCTGGGTATACTCACCACTGGCTGCTGTTGCACGACTATTGCTGGTAGGCTGGTAGGCTGGGGGTTGCTGAAGAGCAGGTTGCATTGTTGCAGATCACGAAAACTCTTTTCAAGTTAGACCTGTTTATAATAAAAAATGGGTTGAACAAAGAAAAAATGATCAGAGCTGGATTTGAACCAACGACCGATGGATTAACATGCCAGCACTCTACCAACTGAGTTATATCTAGCCCTGTGTCGGCGGTCTCCCCAGTTGTTGTCAATCTAATTACCACAGAATTTATTTTAAACCATTTTTCGACCAGAAGTTTCGTGCTGGTTTTGATACGCAGCCCCATTTGTTAAATTTTATGGTGGTAGTACTACTAGTAGCCCTACTCCCTGGCCGCTCGAACTTTTTCCCAAAAAGGAGGAGGCAGGGCGTTACTATTTACTATTTTTCAATTTTTAGCTATTTTTTTCAAGATGGCCGCCATGCTAAATATTTACAGATATTGTGCTATTTGAGTGTAGGCCTACTGATGCAATTTATGACAAAACAAATGATTTGTAAGACCCTTCACTGCAAAATCCCAGCACCATCACCTTCGACAACAGTTGCTGTCCGCTCTGAAAAGAACGCCCAGCTGGGTTTGGCGCCAAGACACTGATTAAGTCAGGAGAATCACTAACTATCTAGGGACTGCACACCTGAGAATATTGAAATGAGAAAGTTGGGAAAGCTGCTATTTTCAGAGAACCCTGTTTTATCAAAATAAATTGATTTCAGCTTTAAATCTTCAAAAAAAACTAATTTAAGATTTTTAGGTGTTCGTGCAATATGAGCACGAACACCTCGTTATTGTTCTGTTTTTGTTACATAGGTGTTCGTGCAATATGAGCACGAACACCTCTTTGTTATTGTTCTTGTTCTTTTTTTTTTTTTAGGTGTTCGGCTAGCAGCCGAAAACCTATTGTTATTGTTAAGTTTTAATTTTTTATTTTTTTTTTTCCCCTTCCTCTTCTTCTTTTCCGTGAACTTTCTCTTGCAGATTTCTCAAAAAGTAAAAGTTGTACAAACTCGACACTTAGCATACACTTGAACCTTAATATGAGGACGGCACGCGAAGAATTGCGTCATGATGACGTCATCAGGTATCGAATTACAAGGTTTTTAAAGGTGAAAAATTACCATTTGCTTGTTGCTGTATAAAATTTATGATGTTCATAGTTTGGCATCTGATAGACCAAGGCTGGGGCAACATTTGAAAAGTTAACTCGTGGACCACAACGTTGATTTTTACAATGTACACATCATCGGATAGGTTGTTAAATGTTCTACAAACGCTTCAAAGAACAGATCATTTTGAGATTGACTTCCAGTTCAAATCGGAACATTAAGTGATTTTCCCACAATTTACCAAAATCTCAGAATTCTACTCACCAGTTTCACTGTGAATCTTATCAGCTGTTATCAGTTAAGTAATTGTTTTATAAACATTCACCCTGGAACCCACTTCCCCGAGGCCAGTGATCCATAACCCACAAGCCTACTTGCTGGTGTCAAATCACCGAAAAGCTGAAGAGCAGAGAGAAAGTCCTATTGTTTCTTATTCAATTTCTCGAGATATATTTGGTCGATTTTTATGATTCAAAGTTGTTTTAATGATAACATCTCACTTCCCAATACTTCACATTTTAAACAAGAAACTGTGAAATTTCGTCGATGGTTCTGTCTGTAAACTCACAGGCAATGACACCCTAAACCACATGTTTGCACTTATGAACTTTTGATCAGATAAGAAAGATCTTGTTGAAAACTGCTCATTCCCAAACCAGTTAGTATGAACTCGAGTTTGTCATACATGTAGGCAAACTCAGATCTGCTTTTAATGTGTGATTCACGTATTGAGTTGAAATTTTCTTAATATCTTATCTTATTCATTTCTTTAAAACTACTATTTCAGGATAATTTTTATATCAGGTTGTAGAATTAACCTTGCTCAAACTTTTGGACAGACATGACAACATTTTGACATTTACATCTGGTCCAAAAAGGACAACAAATGACGCACGATAGTATATTAATGTGCAAGCAGCCTTGCCCTGGCCACTCAAACTTTAAATTATGTTTCTCAAGCGTATTTTCTTAGAAGTCACATTGCAAGTGTATTTCAATTTACACATGTATGTACTTGAATTACAATAAATCAAAGTTTAATATTTGTAAAAATCATAACCTATGAACCATAATTCGGATTTTGACAATCTACACATCATCGGATAGGTCTTTAAGAGCTTGACAAATGCTACACAGAACCTTTACAACATTTGAGCTGACTTACAGTTCAAACCGGAAGTTGAAAATTTCAAAATATATTATTGTATTCATATCTTTAAAACTACTAATAATTTTTGTATCAGGGTGTAGACCGTTGAGCCTGCTCAAACTTTTGCACAGACATAACAACATGTTTACCTTAACCGTCTAGTCACTGCACCGCCCGAGTTTGCTGAAACGATGTTCAGTTTTCCAAGACTCTTACAGTAAATTACTAGAACCGTGGTTCAAATTTTCAAAAGACACCATTTAAAAGGCAAATTATGTAGGCCCTAATGTACAGTTTTCGTATATTTTGTAAATATTGTCATTGAATAACATTATTATTTCCAATTCGAAGGTGATAAATCCCTAGGGAACAATAACTGCCTCTCGTTAACGGCTACCGGAAATTTTCCTGACGATTATTTTTCATAAGGTTAAAATGAACACAATAGTTTTGAAGCCTTTTATCTGGCATCAAATGCTCATAGTGATTAATTGCTGAGTCATTAGTTTTTGATAGTATCATCATGATGAAAGAAAATTAATTTTTGTTTGGTTACAAATGAGCATGTTGTTGGTGAAAGCTACAAAATTTCATCATCATTAGCGTTACCATCTTTACAAGTCATCTGTGAAGGGGAGTGAATTAAACACTATTATCTAAACTATTGCCATTGACTTGGCCAACTGGCCATATATTTATATTTTTATGTTCTGGGGTGTTTTTATGTTATTTTTTTGTTTTATCGCAATACACAAGCTTGTGAGTAATTTTTCCTTCTACCGCATGTTACGGTTTATCTATTTTGGCGGCTGGGCGGTCCAGTGGCTAAAAGGTTAACATCTGGTCGAAACAGGACGAAAACACGCACCCATCAGTTGACCCGCATTGACGACGCACGATAGCGTATTAGCGTGTAAACAACCTTGCCCTGGCCACTCAAACTTTAAACTATGTTTCTCAAGCGTATTCTCTTAGAAGTAGGTTCATTTAGGAATATATTTCGCATTGCATCACAGAGGTGGTCCATCTAATATTTAAAAAATTCTGGACCCACACATTGGATTTTAACAATTCATACATCATCTGAAAGGTCATAATAAACTAATCATATGCTACACATTATGTGACCCCGTTTGACCTTGATTTCCGGTTAAAGTCGGAAGTTGCTTTTTAATGTTTTAAAAATCATAAATCCTGAACCACATATTCGATTTTTATCATCTATACGTCAAGAGAAAGGACATCGGAGACTTCACCAACGCTACCAAGTGTGACCTCTATTGACTCTGACATCCGGTTCATACCGGAAGTTAACATTTATTATTTGAAAAATCATAACTTCTGAACCACTCATTGTTTTTTGTTCCTGTACATTATCAGTTAAAACTTTTGTAACTTAACCAACGCTACCAAGTGTGACCTCGGTTGACCTTGACTTCCGGTTCAGACCGGAAGTTGAGACTTTATATTTCAAAATATCATAACTTCTGAACCACACATTGGATTTTTTCAATCTATACATCATCTAAAAGGTCTTCATAAACTAATCAACATGTCACCCTATTTGACCTCGACTTCCGGTCCAAACCGGAAGTTCTTGTTAAATTTTTGAAAAGTTCATAACTCCTGAACCAGGAATTGGATTGATAAGGTATAATGACGTTACCTATTCATTCAATCACTCCCCACGAACACCTTGTTTTTGTAGTAAACAAAAACTGAATCTCTAGATTGATATTTTTTTTCTGAAAATAGTAAATAGTAGAAAAAAGGAGGCGGCGGCCAAAAAGGAGGTGGGCGGGGACGAGAAACTTGTTTCTTTTTTTACTTGGCCTAAACACATCACAAAAGCAGGGTGAATAAAAATTAAAGCATGAACAAAACTATGCATGCACTACAGGATAACAACATTGCATTATTCTTAGACAAACGACACGGGAGACAAATTGTTTTGTTTGTGACCGAATGCCACAGCTTGAATTTATTTTTGATTCAGCCAGAAACAATTTCTTACTGGATACCGATACTTTTGTAATCAGGGCAAACTGGCAAATTCAACATTTTAAAGTGGGGTACACCAGACCCACTGGGCACACCAGACCATGGAGGAAGGAATGACCAGACCCATACAGCCACACATTGGGCACACCAGACCCATTTGGAAGTTGGGCACACCAGACCCATTTGAAAGTTGGGCACACCTGACCCATTTGAAAGTTGGGCACACCAGACCCATTTGAAAGTTGGGCACACCATACCCATTTGAAAGTTGGGCACACCAGACCCATTTGAAAGTTGGGCACACCAGACCCATTTGAAAGTTGGGCACACCTGACCCATTTGAAAGTTGGGCACACCAGACCCATTTGAAAGTTGGGCACACCAGACCCATTTGAAAGTTGGGCACACCAGACCCATTTGAAAGTTGGGCACACCAGACCCATTTGAAAGTTGGGCACACCAGACCCATTTGAAAGTTGGGCACACCATACCCATTTGAAAGTTGGGCACACCAGACCCATTTGAAAGTTGGGCACACCATACCCATTTGAAAGTTGGGCACACCAGACCCATTTGAAAGTTGGGCACACCAGACCCATTTGAAAGTTGGGCACACCAGACCCATTTGAAAGTTGGGCACACCAGACCCATTTGAAAGTTGGGAACACCAGACCCATTTGAAAGTTGGGCACACCTGACCCATTTGAAAGTTGGGCACACCTGACCCATTTGAAAGTTGGGCAAACCATGGGCAAACCAGACCCATTTGAAATTTTGGCCTACAATGCGAAAACAAATTCCACTACTATTTTTTCATATTTTTTGAGAAGCTGAAATTCTATCCATATTGTTGGTGTCCTTAAAAAAAAGACATTTTGTTTTCGATGAATTCACAAATAACAAATAAATCCATAAAATACAACCATGGAGGTAGGAATACAACATACATGTAGATGAAATTAACAAATTTAAAACCCAGCAGGCATAGAGTTCAGGACACAGGGAACATGTGACTCGTGAGTGAAGCTATTTCTACCTTATTGAGGAAGCTGATCTTCCTCAATGAGGTAGAAATATGAAGGAACAACTTGGTATACATTTTTTCGCGTTGTATGCAACGGACATGACAGAGGAGTCCAGTCCAACCTGACGGGCGGGCTAGAGTGATAATAGCAATTCACTTTACGGTAAAACATTAACAACCACGTAGACTTACCAAAGCAAATGGCAACTTAAAATGTGTCAGGATCTCTTGTGTCACTAGTCAACGGCTTCAAAATGACATTCGGTGCGTTATTTTCAGGCCACAAAGTGTCTACCCAAACTCTAGCTGAGCTGAACTGAGCTGATCGTAAGAAATGGGAGCAAGCAAATTATTGATGCATGCGACACACGCAACTTTACTACAATGTAAACATTCAGCTCACGGACAACCGGGCAACGCCCTCTATGGCTGCGTTCTCTCTGTGCGCATGATCCACCAGTTGGTCCGTATTAGGTGCTGGAGCAAAGAGAAATACTTTTCAAAACAGGTTTTGAAGTTTATGAATTAGGCTTAAATGAGACCCATTGATGTAGTACCTAATAGGGTAGAGCCAAGTCGTCAAGAGTACAGGGTCGCCCCATTCCAACGGCGCAAAATGATGAGGCGAAAAAGGGTTGACAAAGTGCGGCGCATTCGGCCGGTGTCCCCCATAGGGAAATCTGCCCCCGGAGATTCTGTCCCCCCATAATGGGAAATTAACGTGGGCTGGAGAGGGATTATTCAAAAGAGGGTGCTTTACACCGATCCATTAAGCCACGCCCATTTCTCTTTGACCAATCACAACCGCGAAATCTGATCACCATTTGAGCCGTTTGGTGATCTTTGCACTAATGGTGATCGGGTTTCGCGGCTGTGATTGGTCAACTCGTAAGGAAGCGGGGCTTAATGGATCGGTCAGAATCTCCGGGGGGACAGAATCTCCGTCCACACCGGCAGCAGTACTGCCACAAATACCGGGTTAATCCTTTCTCTTTTAGCGATAAAGTAACTGTGACGTGACGGCTTTACGTCCCATCCAAAGTACTGGGCAATAATGGTTAGGTGTTTACATAAGGCCACAAGTGTCAAAACCGGGACTCGGAACCCAAACTCTACTGATAATAAGAAGGCGCTGTGATGGGCTTGAGTTCGGTACGGCGGCAGGACCACCGCTCCGCAACGACACGCCGTGACGTCACAGCACCGCGAGTTTTTAAATGCGATACAAGTGGGTTGGCAAAAGTGACGAGGCCCACAGCTAAAAATACAATGTAATACTACAGATTACCATGTGCTACCCCAAAACAAAAGATAGGGTTTTATTTGTGCCACATAACTTTAACCACTTCTGGTCGGTATTCCCCCAAAAATGTGGTGCCTCTGTGTGCAGTACCAATTTTCGGAACATTTCGGAGCCCCGGAGTGGATAGTTTTCCTTTGAAAATGTTGGCGTTACAATGAAGCCCTGACTTGACGAAGGAAAGACACGAACAAGTTTCTCACATGAGCACCCAAACTGTTGTTCTCGCGGAGAACATACGAGTATACGTTTGCGGTGAATCCTGAACCTCAGGCACACAATCAGCTGGTATGCTGGAATCTCGGAACGCTCGGACCATTCGGACTTACTTCCAATTGGGCTGAATACAATGAAAACAACAAAGGCTGTGTGTCCATTTTTTAAATGCAAAATGTATCACAAAAAATGAGTACAAAGGTCTGAAATCAGGATTTACACACAATAACAATTGGGAGATTACGAGCACGAATTCCAGTACCTTTTTCCAGGGTTAAACGACGCTACACCTCACAACGGGCATTTTGGTGTCTTCGGGTTAACAAGTATATGCGTGTTCGGGTGCTTTAAGACCAAAATGGTACAAAGCCGGAGCCAAGCCAACGTTTGGAGTGCCCCAATATGCTGTTCTACAGACACCCAAGTACGTCACGTCGTATGTCGCATAGTCACCTGTGACGCGGCCCATCCGTATTGGTGGCGTTGTTCGTTTTGCGTCGTGTCGTCAGGCCCGTCTTGTCGCCTATTTGATTTGTTTAGTGGGGGTGCCATTACCCGTCTTGTAGTTCTTTCTATTTGTTCTTTGCAAACAGGGCCTAATTTCATAGAGCTGCTTATAGCGGCCGATTCTGTGCCTACTGTACGAGTTTCTATTTCATAGCGCTGCTAACCGTAAGCACACGAAAATGCATACTAACCTTCCGGTGCTGACTGCACGGAAATGAATGACGTAACAATGCAAAACCATTGTGAACGCGCAAGATGGCCACCTTATTTTCTTGCTAACCTGTGAAATACGCTTATGCTTAAGCATATTTTTCTGCTACAGTTAGCACGAAAATTGCTTACCGTTAAGCAGCTCTATGAAATTTGGCCCAGGTCTTACTCGTTGCTGTTTTTATTTTAATCTGCAACGTTCTTTGACACTGTTTTTTAATTGTTTTAGACCCCCATTTTTAATCAATGAAGTTAATTTTGTTTGCTTCCAAACAAGCCGCACTTGTCGGGTGTGCAGGTCTCGACAACAAATCTGTATCATTTAAAGAGAGGGTAGGCCTACCTTTGGTAATTACTCCAAAAATGTATGACCAAAAAACTTACTTGGCAACGAGCACTGGAGAGTTGTTGATATAAAACATTGTTAGAAATGACACCCTATGAAATAGTGTAGTTTTAGAGAAAGAAGTAATTTTCCACCCCAAAATTTGAACCTGAGAAAGGCTTCAGGCATAGGCCTAAAGCCTTTCTCAGACATCTGAAAGCAAACAATTATTCTATGCAACGAGGGTGTTTTTTCTTTCATTATTTTCTCGCAACCTCGATGACCAATTGAGCCCAAATTTTCACTGGCTTGTTATTTCATTCATAAAGTTGGGATACACCAACTGAGAATATTGCTCTTTGACAACCACCAAAAGTATGACCATGCAAAAGACACTGTTGATAATGTATAACATTTTGAGAAACGATTCCCTTCTGAGGTATGGGGTTTTTGGGAAAGTGATTCAACAAAATTATATTTGAAAAACGTTTCATGCATGAAAAGAAACGTTTCTCAGATTGTGTACTGATTATTCTTCCTGTGGACAAAACCACCAATGATTTTCAGCGGTATCTCAAAAACTATCTTTTAAAGAATTTTATTTTATTTTATTGCATAGGCTATATCTACATTTACATAGAATTACAAACAATCAAATGATTATGCTTTCCCTTTCACCGTGTTACAACTTTAACTATTCTAATCTTTTCCGTTAGTCACGAAATGAAGTTTATAACTTCCTCGACAACAGGAAACAGTTGTGTTCTTTTTATCAATTGGTTTAAAAAGAACACAACTGTTTCCTGTTGTCGAGGAAGTTCAGAATTTATTAATATCGCACAATTTATGGTAGTACCATAAATTGTGCGATATTAATAAATTCTGAACTCTGCATACAATACAAACTTTAATATCGCATATTAGCTTGATACAACTGTTAAGAGAATACAATTATTACAGCTCTTAATTCTTTAAGTAGAGCGGAACTGTCGTGCACAAATACATGTCAGTTTTAGGCCTAAACACAAGCACGTAAACGTACTAATCACGGTAAAAAAAACATGGTGCAGAAGACAGGCACAAATTTTCTGAAATACTCGCTCACTACAAACCTTTCTTTAAAACATAGTATATGACTATAACATTGTAAGATTGAAATAAATAAAGTTTCCCGAAGTCTCCCGAATTCCGAATAATCTACTCCGCGGCAGTATAATAAATAGCAAGACAAGTTCTCAAAGAACAAATCTACCTAGCAAGTAGATATACACATGGTGTTACCGCAAACCAAATATAGCCCTACAATAAAGTTCTAGTATAACATTCCAACTTGACGTTTGGGCCTAGTTGCTGTAAATCAGTAATGTGTTATTTTTCAGCACCCTTAAAACCTTGCAGCGAGTTTGGCTGTCAAAGCGTTTGTCACAAGTCACGAAAAACATAACAGCACCCACGTGGTAAATCCCAGGCATGCGATAGTTCATGATATCATCAGCAGTACCATTAGACACAGTCTGAAAGGGGTCAATCAACAGGGGTCGGTGACTTGGGTCAGAGGGGCTGAGAAAACAAAATCATCCCATTGCGCCTGTGCATTGGTTAGTACACAAAGCAATGGCCGCCTGGTTAATGTCAATGACACCGAGGTCACGCGCGTGGTCGCCAAAAGTCCTGGACCCATTGAGTTGATTGAAAACATCTGTTCCCCAACTAGCTGGGAGTCCTTTAATGTCTTGCCATCATTTCTACAGTTAGAAAATGGGAGATAAGCCCTTGCAAGCCCTCTTAAGTGATTTATTACGTGTGACAGTCGCGATTGACAGCCAGCTGAAGATATGTTACGCTGAACAGGTGCCTTCTTTGAGGGAGTTCAAAAGGAATTACACCATGCAGGAAGGTTCCACTAGTTTTCTGAGCCCCCATTTGATTGGCAGGGAGAGGGGGTGTTGGAAACCCCAGAACTAAGCACAAGCTGTCAGCAAGACTTCTGGGAGCCTGCTACAAAGAATAGATGGCTCCACTTTATCAGAAGGTTAGATCTGGGTAGGTCTGTTCAATTTTATGCACAATTATTTGAGTGAAAATATTGTTCAGCCCCTCAGCGCATTGCAGTTTGGAGAAAACAGTGAACTAAATAAAATGTTCCATGACATTACCAGCTCTCACTTAAGAGTTTTATAGAAATATTTCCTTGGGAGAGAAGGTTGTCCATCTACAAGCGTTTCATAGTATACAGTGCACCACAACAAAATTAAAGCAATAAACACAATCACACCACTAAATAGAAGTCCTATAGCAACCCAATAATATTTTAGAAGTTTTATATTCTCTTGAAGAAATAAATACAACCACAAGTATGGAGTGAAATCAAAACTTCTGCTTTTCATATTTTTATGTGTTGTTCGTGGATGGGTCTCTAGGCTCGTAAAAAAAAATTAAACGTGTTAAAACACGGCAATTTAAGAAATGGGGTCCGACGCTTGTGATCAGAATATACAACTTTTTCATGGCGGAACTTTTAAAAGGTTTACAAAACAACTCGCAAACAACTCGCTATCTTCGCTCTACAAACCAACTTCTTTTAACTGTCCCTAAAACAACCACTTCCAACGGCGTTCGCGTATTTTCTGTATCTGCACCCACTCTCTGGAACTCTCTTCCTTTACATATCCGAGCTACAAAGTCTCTGGACATTTTCAAAACATTGCTAAAAACCTCACCTGTTCAATATTTCTTATGATTGACTGTTATTTTTTTCACTTGTTTTTGCTGACACGTTTATGTAACTGTTTTATTCAATGTGCTCTTATTTTCTTTCTAAGCTACGTAATTTGTAATCTTTTTGGTTACTCTCTCTGTTTTTTGTTTTGTTTGGTTTTTATGCGCCTCGGAATAAGTTTAGTCTTAGATAGATGGCGCTTTATAAGTTTTAATTATTATTATTATTAAAAAATAGAATTTCAGTTCCACATTTCCCATAAATATTTCAGTCACAATAGTTTTAAAGGGTGTGTACAACATTGGTAAGATTGAAAATATAAATGTCCACAGATTTGCACATAACTTTCATGGTCATGGTGGAAAACTTCCCTTGAAATGAACACAAACACACCACTAAATAGAAATCCCGCCTACAGCAATCCAATAATATGTTTAAAATGTTTAAAATGTTATATTCTCTTGGAAGAAATAAATACAACCACAAGTATGGAGTGAAATCAAAACATCTGCTTTTCAGATAAATGTGTTGTCCCCCCCCCTCAAAAAAAGAAAACAAACAAAGAAAAACCATCAACAGTACCTCCCCCCCCCCAAAAAGCGTCAATTTAGGAAAAGGAGTCCGACACTTGTGAGCAGAAAATAAAACATTTTCATGGCCAAACTTTTTTTAAAGTTTACAAAACATACAGAGTTTCACATTTCCCATAATATTTCAGTTACAATAGTTTCAACATTGAAATAACTGTTTGTTTTGGCACATTCAATAAAAATGATTTTTAAATTCTGATGTCGTTTGTTAATTTTGTCTTGACATTTCCAAAAACGTTTTGGCAGGAAAATAGAACCAATCTCCATAAGGCATACATGTATATACGTGATGATCACATGACATTGTTTTAAAATAAATCCATACTTGCATAAAAAGTAAACACAAACCATAAAGTTCAAAATGATGACATTGATAGAAATTTCAATATAATTATACAGTTGTGACCCAATTTCATAAACAGAAAAAACAAATCTAATATTGAATAGATGTTAATTTTTGCATCCGGGATAAAGAATATGTTTTTTAACAGTTTTTTTTACCACCCACCGAACAAGGATATCGACAAAATAGGGAGACCGCCATCATAGGGCTAGATAGCTCAGTTGGTAGAGCGCTGGCACGTCAATCCGGAGGTCGTTGGTTCAAATCATGCTCTAGTCAAATTTTTCCTTGTTCAACCCAAAATCAGTTTTTTGAACCCTTACACCGATGTATGTTAAGCACTATATACTCGGCACTTACCCGAGTTCTGTGAACAAAAATCCACATGCAAATCACTCGAGCGATACTGTCGCTAGTTTGGTAGCCATATTGAATTCCCACAATGCAATTTACATTGTCATGTGATATTTCACCCCAACTTTTTAAAATTGAGTAAGGTGTAGACCGTGTAGATCAGTAGCCCTGCAAAGTACCAAAAACATACAGTACACCAGAATGTAAAAACTTGGGTACATGGTCAAAATTAATGGTTTCCATAGAAACAGCGGACCTCTATTCCAGATTTGTTTGTTCTGATTAGGACACTAGCTCATATTTAAGAAAAATCTTATATTGGTGGCGTTGCCAACGGATTAGTCGCTTTGGGAAATAAAAGCGTTCGTTATGAAATGAATATGGTCGGAAAGATGTTTAAAAAGTATAATTATAATGATCCACATAAATTTTACTTTTTACTTTGTGAACTAACATGGTCCGCCATTTTCTAGAGTAAAAAAATCGGTAGCCTGTGTTAGTTCACAAAGTAAAAGATAAAACACAGTTTTGAAGTATATTTGTGTGGAGTGTCGTGGCCGAGTGGTTAAGAGCGCCGAACTCAAGCTCTTGTGTTTCTGTTCAGCAGAGTGTGGGTTCGAGTCCCGGTCGTGACACTTGTGTCCCTGAGCAAGACACTTAACTATAATTGCTTCTCTCCACCCAGGGGTAAAATGGGTACCTGTGAGGGCAGAGATGGTTCTTGTGATGGATTTAGCCTAGTAGCGCATATATTGCAGCACAGGCTGTATACTCCCCAGCAAGGTTTTAGCCAGGATTTGGTAAAAGGGTGTCCAAATCTGCTGGAAATTTAAAAACTGGGTGTCCAAATTGTTCACTTACAATACATTTACATGTAAATGACAGATGAAACAGGGTGTCCAAATTTAAAACAGGGTGTCCAAAAGACACCCAGACACCCCTCTGGCTAACACTATGCTCCCCAGGGAGCTGAGATGGTTTAAGGAATGAAATAAATGGCCCAGTGACCAGGGGTAATAATGAGCGCTTTGAGACGCCCTTGGGTGTGATAAAGCGCGATATAAATCCATATTATTATTATTATCAGTATATTCTACTTTTAAAACATCTTTCCAACTATATTAATTTTATAACAAACACTCAAGTGCCGAATCCAAGGGCAACGTGTTCCGTTAGCTTCTAGTCAATCTAGTACTGAACATAACAAGCGATAACAAAATCTAATTCAATCTTCTGATACAAGATTTACATGTGATGCAATGACCAGGCCTGATACTTCACGAAGGCAACGGAGGCGATTGCCTCGATGCCCCCTGGTCATTGCCTTGGTGCCCTTGAAATGCTCCAATAGAAATTTACAATTTCCTCATAGGGTGCCCTTTACCGAGGAGAGAATGCCTTGGTGCCCTTTCTTTTTCTAGAACAAAGCATACAGGCCTGAATTACATGTACATTTATTTAGATTCAAAAGGCAAAAAATAGTTAGTGGCCTGACGTTTCGACCCTAGCAGAGTTTTTTAATTTTCTAGAATAAAAAGGCTCAACAAAACACTGATACAAAAATAAAAGATTTGAAATTTACACATGATAATTTCTTGATTAAACTAGTTACCTATTTCACAGTGGGAAAAAAATCTATAGTAATTATAATAGACTGTGCAAGTCTCGCGCGTATCCGAACGAGAAAACACGTCAAACGAAGAACATGTTTATTTCTGAAATTAAATCTTTGTTTTAAATTATATCTCATGACAAAATCTGAAGAACAAAAATAAATCATTACAATTTTATGAAAAGTTTTAGCTTTTGAAAAAACAATCACAATAGTGTGTATATTATTATTGAAAACTCTGGGACAAGGATGCCTATTTGATGTTAACTTTTTAGAAACCCCTCACGCGGATTCGTGAAGGTCAAACGGGTCTTAAATGGACCCGTATCGCAGTTTAAAGAGGATGCTGACGCCTCAACAACCATAGACTGCAATGAAAAGTGTTTGCTTTGCAATTACAGCATCTAGCGATTATAATTGCGCATCCAAAACAAGCGTTTACGTAAGTTTTATGATCGGAGGCGAGCACAAAATACTTAATTTTTTGCAATAACCGGAAGCTGAGGTCAAGTTTAATTCTTGGGTTTTCTTCGTTATATTGTTGAATTGGTTTTACTTTCATATGTTGTTATCACTTAGTATTACATTCCCAACAACATGTATTCTTTTCTAGGTCATAACCTACGTTAAACTAAAATAATTGACGAAACAAAATCTCGCCCACGTAAAACTCCATATGGTTGGGACCACTATGGTCCCGGAAGTTCGATTACGCGCGAGACTTGCACAGTCTATAAAAAACTAAAAACTTTCTTCTATACATCAAACAAAACAAGTGAGAATGATTTCAGAGGAATGACGAACCACTTTCAACCAAAAATGTTTCTACAAAAGCGGTCTTACTAAAAAAGGAACAGACTTGTCACAAAGCCGTCCAACTAATAGACCGGTCCCCTGTCTTTATCCACAAGGATAAAGACAGGCACCGGTTTTACATGCCCAGTGATTTCAGTGGATAAACTTGCGGTCACGTAAGCTTTCAATTTCTGTATTATAATTGGTCTGCTCCAAAGTGACATAGTTTGTCAGCTACACCAGTAGTTAACTGTACTTTCGATCGCCTGCAGCTGTGTACGCATAAAGTTTTGATGTAGCCTAATGTAGTTTGCCTGCAGCTGTGTACGCATAAAGTTTTGATGTAGCCTAATGTAGTTTGCCTGCAGCTGTGTACGCATAATGTTTGTATGTAGCCTAATGTAGTTTGCCTGCAGCTGTGTACGCATAATGTTTGGATGTAGCCTAATGTAGTTTGCCTGCTGCTGTGTACGCATAATGTTTGTATGTAGCCTAATGTAGTTTGCCTGCTGCTGTGTACGCATAATGTTTGTATGTAGCCTAATGTAGTTTGCCTGCTGCTGTGTACGCATAATGTTTGTATGTAGCCTAATGTAGTTTGCCTGCTGCTGTGTACGCATAATGTTTGGATGTAGCCTAATGTAGTTTGCCTGCTGCTGTGTACGCATAATGTTTGGATGTAGCCTAATGTAGTTTGCCTGCTGCTGTGTACGCATAATGTTTGGATGTAGCCTAATGTAGTTTGCCTGCTGCTGTGTACGCATAATGTTTGGATGTAGCCTAATGTAGTTTGCCTGCTGCTGTGTACGCATAATGTTTGGATGTAGCCTAATGTAGTTTGCCTGCTGCTGTGTACGCATAATGTTTGTATGTAGCCTAATGTAGTTTGCCTGCTGCTGTGTACGCATAATGTTTGTATGTAGCCTAATGTAGTTTGCCTGCTGCTGTGTACGCATAATGTTTGGATGTAGCCTAATGTAGTTTGCCTGCTGCTGTGTACGCATAATGTTTGGATGTAGCCTAATGTAGTTTGCCTGCAGCTGTGTACGCATAATGTTTGGATGTAGCCTAATGTAGTTTGCCTGCAGCTGTGTACGCATAATGTTTGGATGTAGCCTAATGTAGTTTGCCTGCAGCTGTGTACGCATAATGTTTGTATGTAGCCTGATGTAGTTTGCCTGCTGCTGTGTACGCATAATGTTTGTATGTAGCCTGATGTAGTTTGCCTGCTGCTGTGTACGCATAATGTTTGTATGTAGCCTAATGTAGTTTGCCTGCTGCTGTGTACGCATAATGTTTGTATGTAGCCTAATGTAGTTTGCCTGCAGCTGTGTACGCATAATGTTTGGATGTAGCCTAATGTAGTTTGCCTGCAGCTGTGTACGCATAATGTTTGGATGTAGCCTAATGTAGTTTGCCTGCAGCTGTGTACGCATAATGTTTTGATGTAGCCTAATGTAGTTTGCCTGCAGCTGTGTACGCATAATGTTTGGATGTAGCCTAATGTAGTTTGCCTGCTGCTGTGTACGCATAATGTTTGTATGTAGCCTGATGTAGTTTTATTTACAATGCAATAAGTGAACACGTGTGTATAGACAACGAATCTCCCTGTGAATGGGATGGGAGGTCAAAGGTACATCCGTGACTCATCTTCGATCAGCTCATTCAAGTCTCAGTTGAAAACACATCTTTTCAGACAATGTTAAAAGCGCTTTTTAACGCCTGTGGAAAGCGCTATACAAATGTTATTATTATTATTATTATTATCACAAAGCAGACCACTAAAAGACAGTTTTGTCACAAAGCAGACCTACTAAAAGACAGTTTTGTCACAAAGCAGTCCTACTATTGAGACAAACTTGTCACAAAGCAGACCTACTAAAAGACAGTTTTGTCACAAAGCAGACCTACTAAAAGTCAGTGTTGTCACAAAGGAGTACTGCAAAGTAACCAAGATGCTTAAAGGCACTGTGGCGTGTCGTGGCCGAGCGGTTAAGAGCACTGAACTCAAGCTCTGGTGTTTCTGTTCAGCAGAGTGTGGGTTCGAGTCCCGGTCGTGACACTTGTGTCCCTGAGCAAGACACTTAACTATAATTGCTTCTCTCCACCCAGGGGTAAAATGGGTACCTGTGAGGGCAGAGATGGTTCTTGTGATTGATTTAGCCTAGTAGCGCATATATTGCAGCACAGGCTGTATACTCCCCAGGGAGCTGAGATGGTTTAAGGAATGAAATAAATGGCCCAGTGACCAGGGGTAATAGTATACCTTGTTAGGCGCCTTGAGCATCCCTTGGGGTGGATATGTGTGCATTATAAATGTTGTTATTATTATTACACGTTTGGTAATTACTCAAAATATATATTAAGCATAAAAACTTACTTGGTAACGAGCAACGGAGAGCTGTTGATAGTATAAAACATTGTGAGAAACGACTCCCTCTGAAGTAACGTAGTTTTTGAGAAAGAGGTAATTTCTTACTAAAATAATAAAAGAATTCTGGCCAGAAGCCTTTTATTCCTATCTGAAAGCACACTAATTTGTACAACAAGGGTGTTTTTTCTTTCATCATTTTCTTGCAACTTCAATAACCAATTGAGCCCAAATTTTCACAGGCTTGTTATTTTATGCATATGTTGGGATACACCAAGTGAGAATACTGGTCTTTGACAATTACAAAACGTGTTCAGTGCCTTTAATAGATGCTTTATAATTTATTTAATTCCACACAAGACAGTGATTTCAAAGAGAGTCAAGGTTTTAATAATCTTAAACTGTGCATAATTCTTATTCTCTAAGCAGAGTGTGAATGTTACAATACAAATCGCTTCAGCACAATTCACTACTGAGTACTCATCATAAGATGCTTATTTATAGTAACTTGTGCAATCATACCCCTTAGTTGGTAAGAGGCTGCTTCAGATTCTCCTCATTGCCGAGCGGTGCCTCTGGATGAACTTGCTCCTGCTCTTGAGGTGGATACTTCCCCTGGGGAGGAGGTTGAATCTGCCCTTGGGGAGGTTGAATTTGCCCCTGGGGTGGAGGTTGAATCTGCCCCTGGGGAGGAGGTTGATTCTGCCCCTGGGGAGGAGGTTGAATCTGCCCCTGGGGAGGAGGTTGCATCTGCCCCTGGGGAGGAGGTTGCATCTGCCCCTGGGGAGGAGGTTGCATCTGCCCCTGGGGAGGAGGTTGCATCTGCCCCTGGGGTTGAGCTGGGTACATTTGAGTAGGCTGCACGACATACTGTTGTTGAGGCTGCATGACATACTGTTGTTGAGGCTGCATAACATACTGAGGCTGTCCCTGCATCACAAACTGATTTGGGTGGGCCACATTAGCTGCAAGCAAAACAAAATATCATTGAGTTTAGTAACACAGTCAAAACATAATCACAAAATGCAAGAGATGTTCTACGTTTGTCCCGTGTGTTGTGTAATGCACGTAAAAGATCCCAGTGCACTTATCGCTAAGAGAAGGGGTTCGCCCCGGTGTTCCTGGTTTGATTGGCTGCATATTTTGCCACAGCACCTTGTAAACCATTACATGGTGCTATGTAAAGGGAGATCTCATACTTCAAAACGTAGCTCCATGTACCTTGCAGAAAAATACTGACTGTTGAAGCAAGAAGAATAGCTACATTACTTCGAAGTGAAATGGTTCTCAAAATGCTTTGTACTATCGGAAGCTGCTGTACTTCTAACCAAGTAAGCTTTAATTGACATTCATAAATACCCCAGACAGTTTCGCTATTCCTATTGGTGGAGAGCACGTCACGTGGGTGTGTTTAAACGGCCGATAAAGACATAGCTGGGGCTGTTTAAGACCGGTTGTTTTCGGATAGCATTTGTGCGGGTTAGCCCACAACCTCGTTCTCAGGGGTGATCGATCTCGCCGCGCCATTTTAGCCCATGGATACGAGGATGCATTACTACGCGCACCAATGCATATCCGAAAACTGTCTCATAAAAATGCACCACACGTACAGAGCTCAAGGACGTCGGAAAACAGATAAGTTTTTACAGAGTTTCCTACTTTATTACGCCTTTTAACCAAAAGGGCATTTATGAATGGGAATAAAAGGGTAGCGACGAGTTCTTAAACGTCTGTTTAAAACCTTGCAGGGTCGTGGCAGGCCCGAGCCGAAGGCGAGGGCCATTATCGCACGGCCACGACCCTGCCGGTTTTAAACGGCCGTTTAAGAACTCGTCGCTACCCTTTTATTCCTTATTAATTTTAAGAGTCATTACCAAACATATACCTTCCCATTAATACTTGGTTAACCGGTAACTCGTTCTTAACTAGTTCTTATATAGCGCATTTCACAATAACGCATCAATGCGCTTTACGTTAGTGCCCTGGTCATTGGGCCAATAAAATTCCTTTAACCCTTTCAATACCATTGTCGAGTTTACTCGACCACGCGCAGTGTAATGCTTTCTTACCATTGTCGAGTTTACTCGACGTTAAAAGCCGCGGTATTTGGGGGGAAAAAACGCGGTGTTTGGGAGCCTGTATTTATTTTATTTAGCGCCCTCTGTTGTTGAACCTTATATGGACTGGTAGCTTCTTTACCATGCTTTACAATGGTGTGTGTTGTATAGGGGGTCGCCATTACGATTTTCCGAGAATAACAACATTGCATGCAACAGTACGTCCAGATTTCACGCTTCCGTTTTCCCGGCAAATAATCACCAGCATAGTTGTTCGTTACCCAGAGGTTTTGGTTGAAATAGTTGTCAGTAGAAACTCTGAATTGGAATCAGAAATATCTGAAGAAGAACCTAGTGAATATTCGGATGAAACTCGTGATGTTTCGTTGGCACGTCCGATGTTGACAGCAATCCTTACGATATACCGGTACAGCTGGACCGAGCACTTCAACGCCGTGGTCTTGGGCGTGAGCTCGGCGGGCCTCGACCCATTCGTGCCGACTGAGGTGGCAAAGGACATGAAGATAATATAAATTGGACATCATATGAAAGGTCATTTCATAAGCTACAAATTGTATGTGCAAAGTTTTTCCACTAAAGTATGTCTTCACAAAGAAAATAAAGATTGGAAAAAGTGAACACCACTGCTGAGCATTGCACGTTGCTTTTTGTGTGAAAAAATGCGGTACACAGCAGCGTGACCCCTATAAAAAATGCGGTATTGAAAGGGTTAACCGGTAACTCTAGAATGGAACACTTACTGCCAGGTGCGTAGTACACACCCTGTGGGGGCGCTCCAACAACCATCGGCTGACGGTTAGCTTGATAAGCCACCTGTTACAAGGAAAAGAAAAACATACTTTGTCTATCAATACAAAAGAAAACAATACAATACAAGAAATACATTCATATAGAGCACTCTTACTTTTTAAATTTTTTTATTTATTTCTTGTTTACCCTGAGGAGACCTCTCAGCAAAATACTGTTTAAAAAGAATTTTAAAAGAAAATGACTAAGAACATGAAAAATATGTTAAAAGGTAATAACAGCCAAAATAAGGTAAAAATGCCAAGTATGTACAGTAAAAAAATCCCCCAAAACAATAACAGAATTGATACCACAAGTACATGTACAAAAAAGACTGTCAAAGATGGTTACACAATGCTGAACAGAGTGTAGAAAATTAACCAAAGAATACGGTTAAAGGCACTGAACACGTTTTGTAATTGTCAAAGACCAGTATTCTCACTTGGTGTATCCCAACATATGCATAAAATAACAAACCTGTGAAAATTTGGGCTGAATCGGTCATCGAAGTTGCAAGAAAATGATGAAAGAAAAAACACCCTTGTTGTACAAATTAGTGTGCTTTCAGATAGGAATAAAAGGCTTCTGGTCTTTTATTATTTGAGTGAGAAATTACCTCTTTCTCAAAAACTATGTTACTTCAGAGGGAGTGGTTTCTCACAATGTTTTATACTATCAACAGCTCTCCGTTGCTCGTTACCAAGTAAGTTTTATGCTAATATATATTTTGAGTAATTACCAAACATGTACAGTGCCTTTAAACATATAGATCAATTGGTCAAAGAGATGACGTTTCAGAGCCTTCTTATAAGCATCCAAGGAAGGGGAGCGGTGGATGCACTATGGAAGCTCATTTCGGAGTCGAGGCGGATGGTGCCTGGATTGCATGGTAACCAGGTGTGCTGTATGTTCTGGGCACATGGAGGAGAGTATTGTCGATCACAGGCAATAGGGAGGTTTCGCATACGAACGGATACGGTTAATGCGACGGATACGTCATCATTATGACGTCATACGCTACTCGCTATCCGCTATACGTGCAGACGACACTGATATCCCGCTTGCTACACGTAAGTAAAAAACACGTAGGAAAACTCGAACTTCTAGTAATTCTCCTGTATTTGTTTCCAAATATGCATGAATAGTATCAAAATAAATGAATCACTGAACATGTACGTGTCATTTTGTTGATTTCTAAAGACTTTGAATCTTCGTCATTTTCCTGTAAAGCTAATGTATGAATATAAGCTCGTCTATGGAGAATGCCATGTTGAACAGCGCCACCAAGTGCTGTGCTGGAACAGCGAACAGTGCCACCAAAACGCTGGGATTGCAAAACAACAGAAAGGCTGCTAACGGTTACGGATAGCTAAACGTATGCGTATCATGCGTATCATGCGTATCCGTTCGCGTGCGAAACCTCCCTATTAACCCAAAAGGAGATATTTCGTCGCTCGTACCACGAACCGACCTAACTGACAAAAATCACACACTTTTGCAAATATTTTTTTTTACAAATTATTAATATACTCATTACTGTTAACATTTTCAGCAAGTTTCAGAACTAAATACGTAGTAGTTTTGTAATTACACTAATTACTAAAAACGACGTATCACTAGATTTGCCGTTTTGTCTTTTCACAAAGTGACCTATCTAGATACGCCACTTTACCAATGATGTACTATGCGCGCGCAGTTCGGGCGCGCGTGTAAAATTTGCGTACCACGAACTGACCTAACTCAAAGCGTGGTATTTTCACAAAGTGACCTAACTAACTCGGATTTTAATTTTCACAAAGTGACCTATCTGTTTAGGTATTATTTACTAATTAAAATAGTTGCGGGGATTAAATGAAATTGACAGTTCTGTATTAATAAAGTAGTCGGCTTTATTTTTGTCTTAAAAAATTGTATACAAATAGTTAGCAGAACCCGAAACAGCAGTTTGAAAAACTTCATTCGTGATTTTCTCCAAACATGTTTTTTTATTCTGTGTACGAGTTAGATCGGTTCGTGGTACGCGCGACGATTTGTACATACATGTATTCCCCATTTGTTGGTTTAAAAAAATGTTTTTTGTTTTTGTTTTAAGGGGGATACCCCATAATGCATAATGGGAACATGAGAAGATTTTTTTTTTTTTTAATGAGATATCGCCTAACTCACAAGGCCACGGACGGCCACTCAAGGTGAGGGCTACCCATAACTGATTTGGGCTATCGACCCAAATCAATTGACACCAGGGGCACGTTGCCTCCTACTCCTGGGGCTGAAACAGGATTACCCCCTTCACAGTCCTTAAGGATGTAGGCATGGGTATCATCCACTAGGAGCCTGTCTGGTAGAGCAGAATGCACTACCTTCCCAACTTTTTCGAAGCAATTATGGTTAAGTGCCTTGCTCAAGGGCACAAGTGTCATGACCGGGTATCGAACCCACACTCTGCTGCTGAAAACACCAGAGCTTAGGTCCGGTGACCTAGACCGCTCGGCCACGACACGCCAAAGCAGCTTGGGGTTGAAAGCAGCTTGGGGTTGTATGGTCTCCAGGGAGTTGAGAAAGTTAGAGGAATGGTCTGAAAGTATGCCTGATGAACAGGGATACTAATGTTGTAAAGCGCCTCCATGAAGATGAAGTATCTGGTCTGAATCTGAGGAATTCAAATCACACAAATCCTCCCCCCCCAAAAAAAAAATAAAAATGAAAGAAAGAAAAACAAGTTTAATTTAATCGCATTGAAACCCAATTTTGTTTAGCCTAAACAATAATTTCTTCAGGCATAAGTTTCATTAGCTTACTGCACATGCTCAGTGGGATCTTTATGGTTAACCCCTTTCAAAATTCTTTGCACCCCTAATTCTATGTACAGCCAAAGGCCCGCTATAATCATGACGACAGCCACCTTTAACCACAGACCATCTAATAATAATAATAATAATAAGCATTTATAAAGCGCCATCTATCTAGCTAGGCTATTCCGAGGCGCATATTATTACCCCTGGTCACTGGGCCATTTTTATTCCAATCCTGAAACCATCTCAGCTCCCTGGGGAGTATATACAGCCTGTGCTGCAATATATGCGCTACTAGGCTAAATCCATCACAAGAACCATCTCTGCCCTCACAGGTACCCATTTTACCTCTGGGTGGAGAGAAGCAATTATAGTTAAGTGTCTTGCTCAGGGACACAAGTGTCACGACCGGGACTCGAACCCACACTCTGCTGAACAGAAACACCAGAGCTTGAGTTCGGTGCTCTTAACCGCTCGGCCACGACACGCTACATCTAGAGTGCCCGGTGACAACTAGTACTGCAGAGCCAACCTCGTTCCCAGGAAGGATCGATCTCGCTGCGCCATTTTTCCCAGCATGCCTTGCTCCCTCATATCCCCCTGGAATTGGTTCATTAAAATGTGCTAGAATCTAGCACATTTTAAATAAGGCCTGTAGTCGATCCATTCTACGCGCGCTTTAGTGTGGTAGCCCGCAAACCGCCGGCATCAAGTCACAGAGCAACTGGTACCCTCTCATTCTTCTTTCATCTTGTGACATTTCTAACTGCATGCAGTTTAGGGTGACCGTGTAAAAACAAGATTCATTTGAAATCAAAACGCGCCAAAATACTTGCATTTTTACACGCACGTACCATAGCGTACTAAGCGACTTTCAAGCGCCATGCAAGCGCTCGAAAGTTTTCAACACGTGTGGAAGGAAAGTATTCACTTTAGATAGATAGCCAATCAGCGTTGTTTTTCTACACATCCCTACCAGGGGTTAGTGACGAGAGGTATCGATACGGCACCCTGCCCATGGTAGCGAGGCTGCTGCAGAGCTGCAGTGCTTATTTTACCACCAGTGTTCCCCTTCAGTGGTCCGCTGGCCAGATACCAGTTAATACACCCCGAGGACCAGTCAACATCTAGCTAATGGTCTGGCTGGCTAGTTCAGATTTGAAAAGTGTTTATTTCATTTGAATTTGGACAAGTGATAAATCTGACAGACTAGTGAAATGACCAGGACCCAATTTCATAAAGCTGTTTAGCAGAAAATACTGCTTGACAAATTTTTATGCTAAGCAAAATTGGAGTGGGGCACCATGTCACAACAATGCAAAGTTTATGTAATTTTGGCTGGTAACCAGTTTCTGCTAAGCAATACTTTTCTGTGCTGAGCATGTTTTTGTGCTTATACAGGCTTTATGAAATTGGGGCCAGCTGGCTGCCCTGCTGGCCAGTCAATAAATAAGTTCATGGTGAACTCTGACCATCCATTAGATAGGAGTAAAATCAGAACGATATTCTGTATCATTGATGAAATCATTATATCAATTCAATAGACTGTGCAAGTCTCGCGCGCATTCGAACTTCCGGGACCATAGTGGTCCCAACCATATGGAGTTTTACGTGGGCGAGATTTTGTTTCGTCAATTATTTTAGTTTAACGTAGTTTATGACCTAGAAAATTATACATGTTGTTGGGAACGCAATACTAAGTGATTTCAACAATATAACGAAGAAAACCCGAGAATTAAACTTGACCTCAGCTTCCGGTTATTGCAAAAAATTAAGAATTTTGTGCTCACCTCCGATCATAAAACTTATGTAAAAGCTTGTTTTGGATGCGCGATTATAATCGCCAGATGCTGTAATTGCAAAGCAAACCCTTTTCATTGCAGTCTATGGTGTTGAGGCGTCGGCATTCCTCTTTAAACTGCGATACGGGTCAATTTAAAACCCGTTTGACCTTCACGAATCTGCGTAAGGGGTTTCTAAAAAGTTAACATCAAAAAAGCATCCTTGTCCCAGAGTTTTAATTTGTTTTTAATAATAATTAACACACTTTGGCGTATTTTTTTAAAAAGCTAAAACTAATTTCATGAAATTGTAATGATTTATTTTTGTTGTTCAGATTTTGTCATGAGATATAATTTAAAACAAAGATTTGATTTCAGAAATAAAAATGTTCTTCGTTTGACGTGTTTTCTCGTTCGGATACTGCCTATAGCATGGTAAAGGTTTAAATAGAAAGGGAGAAGCAAATACCACGGTCCGAGGAGTGCTGTTTCTGTTCACAGAGAGACTCAAGCAAGTGAAGCTGGACGCTACTATAGCAGTGACACACTCCGCAAGGCCAATCAGCAGAAGGAACACATCAACACCGATACGAACACCCTGAAATGAGTAAAGAAGTCAACTAGTAATAATTGTAATAATTGTAATAATTGTAATAATTGTAATAATAGTATCAAGTGATAAACCACAAGGGAACTGACTTGGTCAGTCAGTTTCCCTTGTAGTTTATTACTTGATATTGAAATTAAAAAAAGTTGCATCCCCTTAGGGTGCCGCTTCCCAGGTTGTATCGTAAACTTGGGTGTGATCCCTGGCTATACAGCAGTTACAGGTTGATTAGCTTCTGACAAGCACGCCTGAACAAAGATATTGATAAAATAGGGAGACCTGGAAGTCCGAGACCGAGACCGAGACCAGCCCTACCGAGACCGAGACCAGCCCTTCCGAGACTTTTGCAGTCCGAGACCGAGACCGAGACCGACACCAAGGTATCCGAGACCGAGACTGAGACCGAGACCGAGACCTTGACATCCGAGACCGAGACCAGCCCTTCCGAGACCGAGACTTTTGCAGACCGAGACCGAGACCTACCCCATGCAAAATACATACAATTGTGTAAAAGCATAAAGAATTAAGGTGATATCAGCAAAAAATAAAAATAATGAGTATGCAAGCTAATACAAATTTTGGACGATCTTATCCCCTAATTTATGCCCTAAATATTACTTTTTCCATCAACAACCTTTTCCATGATTTGAGGATCGATTGTTTAGAACTTCGTTGGCAATAAAATCATCGAGATTCAACGTCCGGTCGACAACGCACATTGAGAACAAATTCAATGAACTTTGCCCCGCATCGCCCTCTATCGGCAAAAGTTGTCAATGTTTGAATATCCTTTAATCCAAGGCTGTATACTGTACCAATCTGCAGGCGTGCGGCACACTGTGCGGCAATTCTTTACTCGGCTCGTGAATGTGTACTGCGTTGGAGTCTAGCCAAGCTCTCTTATGAATATGGTAATTATCAACGGCCATCAACGGCCAATCACAGCGTGCAGAATGTTGGTTAGCTTGGACTTTGCTGTTGTCTATGCGCTATATGCATGGACTCACGCTGTGGGGCCCGGGCCGATGCAAGTGCTGTGGAACTCAGCCGTCAGAACCATGTGGTTGTGTGCATCGTGTTTTAACGTTGGTAAACTGAAATGAACAATCGCAATTCCAATGCTGCGGTTTGGAAGTCGGGCATGGCTCATCGGCTACTCGTTTGATCGTATTAATTGCAGGCTAAAAATAGTCTGTTTGTCATTTTTTTGGCAGCGCGGCTAATTCTTTGGCAGGGCGGCCTTAAACTTTGGGAGGGCGGCAAAACCCATGTGTGGAGAACACTGGTGGTGCGTGTTAGACTTAAAGCAGCGCATTGCAATGTCAGCGTACGCCTGTGAGAAACTTGGACAGCGGTATTTATCAACAAAGCAACATGGCTCTAGGCCAAGACGACGTACTTCATGTGTATGAAAAGCATTATTTGCTGTGGTCTCGAGGGGTCTCGAGGGTCGAGACCGAGACATTGGCAGCCGAGACCGAGACCGAGACTGAGACCGAGACCAGCCCTTCCGAGACCGAGACTTTTGCAGTCCGAGACCGAGACCGAGACCGAGACACCAAAAAAAGGTCTCGAGACGGTCTCGAGACCGAGACCAGGTCTCGAGACCTACAACACTGCCGCAAACACTAGGGCTAGATAGCTCAGTTGGATCCCTTCTTTAAAGGCACTGGACACGTTTGGTAATTACTCAAAATATATATTAGCATAAAAACGAGCAACAGAGAGCTGTTGATAGTATAACACATTTTGAGAAACGACTTCCTCTGAAGTAACGTAGTTTTTGAGAAAGAGGTAACTTCTCACTTAAATATTTGAATCTGAAAAAGCCCTTTTCAGGCATCTGAAAGCACATAAATTTGTGCAACAAGGGTGCTTTTTCTTTCATTATTTTCTTGCAACTTCGATGACCAATTGAGCCCAAAATTTTCGCAGGTTTGTTACTTTATGCATATGTTGGGATACACCAAGTGAGAATACTGGTCTTTGACAATTACCAAACGTGTCCAGGGGTCGATTTCACAAAACTCTTCCTAACTTAGGACTAGTCTTAGGCAATGCTAAGAGATAGGACTAGTCTTAAGTTACTCGTCCTAACTTAAGACTAGTCCTATCTCTTAGCATTGCCTAGGACTAGTCCTAAGTTAGGAAGAGTTTTGTGAAATCGACCCCAGTGCCTTTAAACCGTGTTGAATTGTGAATGTCTGCCAGGTCTAGGGGTGGGAAAGGCAAGGGGTGAGGGTGGTGATGTGAGGTGTCAAGTTCATACTTTAAAAACCTTCTTGAATTGTAAAGAAAGAGTCAACCAGGACTAGGAGTGGGGGGGGGGGGGGGGTGGGTGGCAACGTGAGATGTCAAATAAATTCTTTAAACTGCCTTGAAAAGGGGATTTATGATCTTTCCCCATGGTGGTTAAAAATAGTCTTGTTGTACATTTACTCTTCACAGTGGGTAGTGGGTACCATGGCATACCATGGATGCAAGACTACAATCCTGTACGGTTTGGTGATTAATTCCATGTTCTAGGATTGGTAGCTGCAAGTACATGTACAAAAGTACATGTACAAGAACCCAGAACACTTATTGTGGAAGAGGTAAGGGTTAACCCTGGTGTTTCTGGTTAACCCTGGTGTTTCTGGTTAACCCTGGTGTTTCTGGTTAACCCTGGTGTTTCTGGTTAACCCCGGTGTTTCTGGTAAACCCCGGTGTTTCTGGTAAACCCCGGTATTTCTGGTTAACCCCGGTGTTTCTGGTTAACCCCGGTGTTTCTGGTTAACCCCGGTGTTTCTGGTTAACCCTGGTGTTTCTGGTTCACATAGCAAGCACCCTTGTTTACAGGTTTCCTCAGGCTTGCGAGCTACAGTGATGAAGATCACTTACATGTATAAGGCATCCTTGGTTTCATTCCCAGAAAAATATCATCATAATAATAAGGCCAAACAAAATAAATTTTCTGTTTCCGGTTTCCCGACCGACCCTAACTTCATGTCGCGACCCTAAACTTTTTATTCGGCTTCAACATAAAAAAAAAGGCATTAAAAAAAAAACTTTCCGACCTACCGACCCTATTTTAAAATGGCATGTAATCGGAAACAGAACATTTATTTTGTTTGGCCTAAATAGTAACAATAAAAGTGTTTTGTGAAATCAAATCCTAATGTTGCTTATACTTACACTTGATGTAGAACATCCATAAGAACTAGAATGGCTATAACGCCTATAGCTGTAATAATCATCAGGACAGATGTACAAGTCTGGCCTAATAGCCACAGCACCAAATCCTAACACCACGACACCAAACACACTACTTATGATGGACATGACCATGTACCCAACAATCTGTGAATAAAAATAATGTCCAGATATATATAAGATAAACATTACATCAATTGTTATTTTGACAGATAAGTTCTTTCCAACCCTCAAGTGCCCAATAAATGGGTAAACAAATATTTGAGGAGGAACACTTAATGACTTTAAAGAATATTCATAAATACCCCAGACAGTTTCGCTATTCCTATTTGTGAAGAGCACGTCTTGTGGGGGTGTTTAAACGGCAGATAAAGACATAGCTGGAGCTGTTTAAGACCGGCTGGCTTCACGTGTTGGGCGCGCAAGCTCATTTACGCCAATTTACTTACGCGGAACGCAATATATAGCTATTAGTACCCTCGCGTAAAATTTGTGTACACGGGCGTGCACATACTTGTAACCCAATGCGCACAAAACAGAATTTTACAAAGGTTTTTGAAAATTTACAAACTTTGAAAATTCGCTAAACAAATAGATTGTCACAGATTGTCTATCTAGGCCTACATGTACTTGTAATTTGTTTTCGCTTTTTAACAAAAGGGCATTTATGAATGGGAATAAAAGAGTAGTGACTCGTTCTTAAACGGTCGTTTAAAACCTTGCAGGGTCGTGGCCGTGCGATAAAGGCCCTCGCCTTTGGCTCGGGCCTTTATCACACGGCCACGACCCTGCCGGTTTTAAACGGCCGTTTAAGAACTCGTCGCCACTCTTTTATTCCCTTATAAAAACACATTGCATATAGGCCCTTTAAAGGGTGTGTACAACATTGGTAAATGTCAAAGACCAGTTTAAGCTCAATCGGTCTTCGGAGTCATGAGAAAACCGTAAAAAACCCAAGAAAAGTAGTGTTTGGTAAACATTTCTTTTGTTTTAGCCATAATGACCTTGACATTTGGCCTCGGGTCCATAAGCAATAGGCATCTTGGGGATCCCAAGACCAATCCACAAACCAAGTTTGGAGTTGATATGAAGTACTTCTCCAGGTATTGCTCAGACAACATTTCGTTTGTTTTAGCCATGAGCTTGACATTTGACCTAGGGCCTAGTGTTTGGACTTGGATAAGATTGGTCTGCCTGGCCCAGTGATAAGCAATTGTTATTTGGACCTACAGTCCTCAATCCTGCACTCTATGGTCACTCAACACCAGATTGTTCTGACTTGGATAAGATTGGTCTGCCTGTTGGCCCAGTGATAAGCAATTGTTACTTGGGCCTCATTCCTCAAACTCTGAGTTCCTGAAGAGGATTTTGGGAGGGTTAGGGTTTGAAATGTATTTATTGTTAGCACTATCCGCTCTATGGCGGCCACTCACCAATCCGGTTCTCTGTTTCATTCCAGCTGCAATGCCCAAGATTCCAGTGATGACGAAAAACTATTCAAAGAAATAATGAAAAAAAACAAAAACACATGAACACAGCAAAGACAACAATTCATGTGGTTATTTATTCTTAAGGAGATTAAAAAAAAAAAAAATGACATGTTATTCCTGTTTTGTTTGGTCTTCAGTGGAAGCTGGAAGACTATAGAGTGGCAATGAGAAGTACACTGGGCCACTACTCTAACCAAGCTTACAGTTCATTACCCCCCACCCCAATATGTGTCGTGGCCAAGCTGATAAGAGCTGGTGTTTCTGATCAGCAGAGTGTGGGTTCGAGTCCCAGTCGTGACGCTTGTGTCCTTAAGTAAGACACTTAACCATTATTGCTTCGTCCTTCAGATGGGATGTTAAGCTGTTGGTCCCGTGTGTTGTGTAATGCATGTAAAACAAAACAGCGCACTTATCAAAAAGAGAAGGGGTTCGCCCCAGTATTCCTGGTTTTGTTGGCTGCATATTGCGCCACAGCACCCTGTAAACCATTACATGGTGCTATGTAAAGGAATAGGTCTCATACTTCAACACGTAACTCCACATACCTTGCAGGAAAATACTGACTGTTGAGCATCACTGAGTGACGTATATGAGCGCTATATAAGAAGCCACTATTATTATTATACCCAACAGAACCAATCTTATAATCCACTGCTAAAAGTGCTAGAAGAAATAAAACTGTGTGACAAACAAAGCTAAGATACAACAAAAAAACATTGATTGCCTGGTTTTTGTTGTTGTTGTTTTTTTCAAAAAGAGGATGCAGGCTGTTTTATTAGTTCCGATTTATCTACTACACGGTCGGCGGGGGCCGCAACTCGTCCTTTCCCTGCGGGACTCTCTACCCCTTTTTGGCACTCGTGTATCTGCTCTTTGGGCTCTAGCGGCACCCAGGCCGGGCAACCCCCGGGGCCCGCGACCAAAGCAGACCCTCGCCCGGTATGCCAGCTACGTCTAAACTTGTAGGTGGCCACCAAATAACCCACAGTTGTGTTGTTGGAACATATATATAATATTTTCTGGGGTGTCGGAACATACATGCAGGGATGTCTGAACATGTAGGTTGAGCTGTCGGTACAGAAGGATGCGGGCTGTTTTATTAGTTCCAATTTATCTACTAGGTGGCCACCAAATAACCCACAGTTGTGTTGTTGGAACATTGCTGGGGTGTGTGAACAGTCGGAACATAGAGGTGTTGGAACATGGGGGTGTCGGAACATACATGCAGGGAAGTCCGAACATCTAGGTTGAGCTGTCGGTACAAGAGGATGTGGGCCGTTTTATTAGTTCCGATTTATCTAATACAGTAGGTGGGCACCAAATAACCCACAGCTGTGTTGTTGGAACATACACATTGTTTAATATTTTCTGGGGTGTCGGAACATACATGCAGGGTTGTCTGAACATGTAGGTTGAGCTGTCGGTACAAGAGGATGTGAGCCGTTTTATTAGTTCCGATTTATCTAATACATGTAGGTAGCCACCAAATAACCCACAGTTGTGTTGTTGGAACATATTATATTTGCTGGGGCGTCGGAACATATAATATTTGCTGGGGCGTCAGAACATATGCAGGGATGTCCGAACATACAGATTGAACAGTCGGAACATAGGGTTTTGGAACATGGGGGTATCGGAACATACATTTGTACATGCAGAGATGTCCGAACATGTAGGTTGAGCTGTCGGTACAAGAGGATGTGGGCCGATTTATCTACTAGGTGGCCACCAAATAACCAACAGTTGTGTTGTTGGAACATATAATATTTGCTGGGGCGTCAGAACATATGCAGGGATGTCCGAACATAATAATAATAATAATATAATAACGACTTCTTATACATGTATAGCGCGCATATCTGTCACTCAGTGACACTCAAGGCGCTTTAACAGTCAGTATTTTTCCTACAAGGTATGTGGAGTTACGTGTTGAAGTATGAGACCTATTCCTTTACATAGCACCATGTAATGTTTTACAAGGTGCTGTGGTGCAATATGCAGCCAATCAAACCAGGAACATACTGGTTGAACAGTCAGAACATAGAGGTGTCGGAACATAGGGGTGTCAGGACATATGTAGGGTTATCGGAGCCTACATGTGTAGGGCATATAATAATGTAGGTATCGGAACTCGGCCTTCGGCTTCATTGGATATGGGATGCAGAACCAGTCAGGACTTTATTTCTGCGCATTCCACTTGCGCTCACTATATACATGTATTATGTGTAAAACAACAAATACTTACACAGATGCCACACCAAATGGGGGTTCCGACGAAAAACAGCCAAGTCCTGATAACAATGCTGACAATGCCGAACATCACAGCTAAGCAACCCAGGATGACCTGCATGTAACCAGTGATTCGCAAGCCCTTCCAACACCACTTTCGACTGCTAGGCTGGGAGCTGGTCATCCCGTTCGCACCTTGCCGCATAGCTATCTGGAAATGACACACATCATGGGACATTAATATAATACACTTGTCAGACACTGTGAAAGCATTAAAAAACAACAATAATAATTGGTTCAACAGATTCTAGTATCTAGACCAAGGCGCTTTACAACATTAGTATCCTTGTTCATCAGGCATACTTTCAGACCATTCCTCTACTTTCTCAACTCCCTGGGGACCATACAACCCCAAGCTGCTTTCATTCTTCTCACGTTCCCATTTATACACCTGGGTTAAGACACATGCCCTCATTCAAAAGTGATGTGCTTAACACGTTGACTGCCGGTCATAAACTCGTAGGGGCATCCCATTTGCCAAGCATCTAAGTGTGGTGCGCATGCGCGCATACCAAACAGGTATTTTTTTTTCTTTCTACATGTTGTAGCATACAAATTCTGATGATGTGTCCTCACCACTGCCAGAAGCGTATTCGTTGCGTTCTCAGCGATGCCAGTGTATTCAATTCACTATACAAAAGCCTTTCATTCTCTACGAGTATACTCGTAGTGGCAGAATCCGTTACACCTGTTACTACGAATATACTCGTAGGCGGCAGTCAACGAGTTAAATCCCAAGTTTAGAGCCTTCAAATGATGCTAAAAGTACATAATATGTAAGAGTAAGCGGGCACGTTCATTGTAATTGTCTCATTTATCATGTTTATGAATTTTTGCTTTGACTTGGGGTTTTAATGTCGTGGCCGAGCGGTTTACTGCAGCGGACTCGGATGGGTTTGGTTCCTGTTCATGACACTTGTGTTCTTGAGCAGGGCACCTAACCACAATCGGCGACTGCAGCATGTGACCCATATACATGTAGAAGCAATTATAGTTAAGTGTCTTGCTCAGAGACACAAGTGTCACGACCAGGACTCGAACCCACACTCTGCTGAACAGAAACACCAGAGCTTGAGTTTGGTGTTCTTAACCGCTCGGCCAAGACACCCCACAAGTATTGATTACCCATTGTCCCTGATCGCATTTTCCAGAGGAATATTGGACTAGTGATACTACACTAGTGAGCCATCCGGCAGATTCTAAAGGTTTGCTTTCCCCGAGAACGACTGGAGATGACTGTGACTACCGCGCTAGCAGCGATTTAGGATAGGCGTGGCATGGCCACGCCTATCGACAGGCGTGGCGTGGCCACGCCTATTTTATAAGTAGAATATAATGATTCACATGAATATCCCTCGAAAATTTGTAGTTTTTGTGTTCATGACAGGACACGGTCCGCTGTTTTTTGTAGTTAAACCAAATATTTGGCTCCACTAAAATGGCGGATTGTATGTTTGCCTGGTTGTATTTCCAGAGGCAATTTTTGTGCTTTTTAAGGCGTGTCGTGGCCGAGCGGTCTAGGTCACCGGACCTAAGCTCTGGTGTTTTCAGCAGCAGAGTGTGGGTTCGATACCCGGTCATGACACTTGTGCCCTTGAGCAAGGCACTTAACCATAATTGC
The DNA here is from genome assembly GCA_037783415.1 of Leptasterias polaris. NCBI lineage: Eukaryota > Metazoa > Echinodermata > Asteroidea > Forcipulatida > Asteriidae > Leptasterias > Leptasterias polaris. Next base: position 4,445,799 of record JAZGTN010000004.1, on the reverse strand, counting down.
TTCGAAAAAGTTGGGAAGGTAGTGCATTCTGCTCTACCAGACAGGCTCCTAGTGGATGATACCCATGCCTACATCCTTAAGGACTGTGAAGGGGGTAACCCTGTTTCAGCCCCAGGAGTAGGAGGCAACGTGCCCCTGGTGTCAATTGATTTGGGTTGATAGCCCAAATCAGTTATGTGTAGCCCTCACCTTGAGTGGCCGTCCGTGGCCTTGTGAGTTAGGCGATATCTCATAAAAAAACCAAAAAAAAACAAACTACTCACTGAATACAACACAGTGTACATGTACCAGGGGTCTGCCCAGGATTTTGTTAGTGCCGGAAAAAAACCCAGCTTGGGCAGGGTGGAGGATAGGGGCGGGGGCAGGGTGGAGGATAGGGGCGGGGGCAGGGTGGAGGATAGGGGCGGGGGCAGGGTGGAGGATAGGGGCGGGGGCCGGGTATTTATGAGCAGTCAAAGACCACTCATAATTAAACATGTAAGATGAGGTCTTACCTTTTACAATACCTACTGGTAACAATAAATGACAATACTCAATAGCCTAAACTAAACAGCAAACTTATTCAAAGTTTCGTGAAAATTTTGAAAGCGTACAGAAAAAGTTTTTCCTAGTACGATCAAGTCAATTTCCTTTCGATCGAGCACGGAGTGGTTACACACGTGCGCCCTGCCTGCAGCTAGCTGTGCCTTGGATGTACATTACATGTGTAGACCTCCATAGTGCACGCACGCCTTTACCGCCATGGGAAAACAATTAACAGCATCTATAGCATGGTGCTTACTCTGTAGTTCATTTTCCGTAAACGATACAGAATAGGGTACGCAACGTATGATGAAACTGGTATCATGTTATTCCAAGCGTAAAGCTATAATCAGCATGACTGGAAACCAATGCGGGGATCGTTGGATATAATTTACATCGTACAGGTGGGAGTGATGCTCGATCCTGGATCATTAAAATAGACTCAAACCAAAGAAGTAGGCTACTCGAAACTTTGGATGAAACTTTTTACTGGTAAATAATTTTTGCTACTGTACATGTTGTTTGAAGGAAATGGGCAAAAAAATAGAAAAATGTGGTCGGAAAAAGAAAAAATTCTGCCAGTGGTGGTCGGGAAATCATGAGTGCCGGGCGGGTTTTCCGGCACCGACCACCGTGGGCAGAACCCTGATGTACATGTAGGTGTTTTAGTGCATGAACACATCTTAAAAAAGTTAAGGAGTACATGTACAATAACTCATAAACAAGAACATTTCAAATAGTTTTTGTATTTGCCTCAAACTTCTGTTAAAGGTATTATAACAGGATTGGCAGAGCTGACAAAATAATCACAGACAGTGTTCATGTTTTGTGTAATCAACCACATACATGAAATAACAAACCTGTGAAAATTTGAGCTCAATTGGTCATCGAGGTCACGAGAAAATAGTGAAAAGAGACCTTATGTGTTTTCTGTTTTTCAAACATCGAGTTTATTATCGCGCGCGATAAAAACTATTGTTTTACTCATTTCTCAGAAACGATAGCATTTTAGGCAGAAATATTTTAAGGAACCCTTTCTACCATTACTTACTTTAAATCATGTAAGTTATGTGTGAATCTGTGATTATTTTAGTTTTTCGATCTTACCAATAGTGTACAGGGCCTTTAAAGGATCTTAGGGTCATTATTTGGTAATGACCCTGAAAAAAAATGAGTGTCATTTCTAACCGAAAGCTTTCTACTTGTTATAAACCCTCTTGCTGTCTGACCATTCAATACCATTCACTGTGGTTTTGAATGATAGATAATAAGCTATGCCAGCCTTGGTGCAGGTTGTTTACCCATGGTGGGCTTGGGCCTCCCCATAAAGCACAGAATGCTGTTGGCCTTAAGTGCAGAAAAGGGCTGTGTGCAATGGACACTTTGATGCTGAGTTATGTATACACTTACAGGTTAAAGTACCGACTGTTACCAGCAACTGACTACATCATTGCCTGATATGGGGCACAGCATACCCCAAATGTTCCCATGCTTTAACCCTCTTGCTGTCTGACCATTCAATACCATTCACTGTGGTTTTGAATGATAGATAAGCTATGCCAGCCTTGCAATATGATACCATGAGGGAATGCATGTACACAGTACACAGTTAGTTCTGTGCACAGTTGTGCCACCATGCACAACTTTGGCAGTTGAATGGTTTCAAATGGTTGGTCAACTCACTTGAAAATGTTGCGAACAGCAGGAGGGTTAATGATGGTAATTGTTGTTAGCATCTTGCGAAATTATTTCGTCTGAAATGCCCGGGCCATTGATTAGAAATCAATAAAAACATTGAAATCTGAGACACGATTCCTGCATGAATCATTTAACAGATTTCTGAGGGTTGGTGTCCGTTTGCGAATGCTGCAGCACGAGATGTGGTTGGTACCCACTGTCACCTCCCTAAACATGGATGGATTTTTGATGCTTGTCTAAAAATACAGTGACAGTTTTTTTACTGTTTTCCCAGTGCTCAAGTAGACACTGTAATCAGCTGAAATTTCCATCTTTTATTGCATACCTTTCTCAGGGGTAGAAATAGACATCCGACATACATGTACCGGGGCAAAATTTTGCCCCTGTGTTAGCAAAAAAAGGACTGGCCCAGGGGCTGTCTTCCTGGGACTAGGGGCTTTTCCCGAATTACACAATACAGTATTGTTTTTAAAGACAACACAAATTATCTTTAAAGGCACTGAACATGTTCGGTAATTGTCAAAGACCGGTATTCTCACTTGGTGTATCCCAACATATGCATAAAATAACAAACCTGTGAAAATTTGGGCTCAATTGGTCATCGAAGTTGCAAGAAAATGATGAAAGAAAAAACACCCTTGTTGTACAAATTAGTGTGCTTTCAGATAGGAATAAAAGGCTTCTGGCCAGAAGTCTTTTATTATTTTAGTGAGAAATTACCTCTTTCTCAAAAACTACGTTACTTCAGAGGGAGTCGTTTCTCACAATGTTTTATACTATCAACAGCTCTCCGTTGCTCGTTACCAAGTATGTTTTTATGCTAATATATATTTTGAGTAATTACCAAACGTGTACAGTGCCTTTAACGAACTCTCTCTCTCTGACTTTTTCCCTCTCTGTAGTTATTTAACGTCATTTCCAGGGAACGCTGAATGTTTATTGCGCTGGTAACAAAAAGCTGCACGCTGTGTCTGCTTACAGAGTGAAGACAGGGGACCAGTGAGACAAGAAAATTAACTCTATTTGGCGGCGCGGTCGAGCCCATTTTTGAGCCCGCAAAACGATTGCAAGACGAGTTGTGGACTGCCTGGTACCCGCTATATCATATTTCAGCACAGTTTACCAGTTAATATCAGCCGCTTGTCTGAAAATGGTCAATCCCAATCGGCGGCCCGAGCGCGTTTTTTTCGAGCCCATTTTGTTGCTGCTTGGTGGGTGGCGTGCATGCAGTGATCGATGGCCATGCATGGGCAGGGGCCATGCCTGGGTACCTGCTAGCACTGTTTCGAACCGCGCCGGTCGTTCGATCGAGTCGCATGTACGGTCGACCTCCTTAGTCCGTCCGTTGATGGGACGATACATTATTTGAATAAAACCATCAATGAATTTCCACTCTATGACTGAGCGAACTACGGGGGGAAATGGTTCATGTAAGAATGGGACCAAGGGTTTTTTAAGCGCTGGAAGCGTTGTAGAAATAGAGGGTCAAGGGGCTTTTTATTGGGGTCAAGGCGCTAATAGCGCCGGGTTATTTCAAAGCCTGAAGCCTTTCTCTATAATTTGTTTTTTAACCCTAACAATCCCTAACCCTACAAATTCAAACAGGGCAAAGTGTTTAATTTTGTTAGGTTAAGTACAGTGAAGTTAGGATTGGGTGTTTGATTCTGTGGGATTGTGTATCCTTGCTGACAAGTAATGGTGTTTGAATTTGATTGAGTGGGTATGGTGGATGTGTAAAATGTACATGTCTGGCATTGCTCTTTCCTCCATGGTCTAATGAGATAGTTGTTGGATTATGTTATGTTGGGTACTGTGTGATTTCACTGATCAAATTTTGCACATGCCAAGTGTACACACTCCAACAAAATCAAACAAAAAAGGCCTGTTGGAGTTTGTTAGGTTGTGTATCGTCCCCCTAAGATTGGGTACAGTTCCCATCTCATGGTAGTATAAGCTGTTGGAATGTGTTGGGTTAGGGATGGATTCTAGTAAAAACGCTTTGGGAGTTAGGGTTAAACAAGCATCGCGTTGACAAAAACCATACGTTAACACTACCTTCAAGCTGTTCCTTTTGATATGAAACTGTGTAATTTCATTTACTATGAAACTTACGATTGGCTGTTGTTGCTGTACGACCGTTGTTTGCTGTTGAGGGAGGTCTTGCTGGTAGGCTGGGGGTGGTTGTTGAGTAGGTTGCATCGTTGCAGATCATAAAAGATATTTCACGGGCTTTTTCTGTCACTATCAAACAGAAAAAAAAACTTTATTTAAAAGTAAAATGATAAAAACAATTAAACAAACAGAGATAATTTCCTTTGTATCAGACCTAGGATTTCCAATTTGAGAGGGCAAGTTCATTTTTATTTTACAAAGGGCACTTTCTATGGGAAACTTTTGAAGGGGCACAAAGGTCAAGACCAGGTCAACAGAGGCATTGACCTCCAGGGCCTCTGTGCAATTCCAGGCTTGATTGGTTTAAATAAAAGTGCCACACTACATGTACATGGACCAATTGGGTACAGTTTTTGGTGGGTTTCTTTTAAAATGTGTAACTTAAGAGTGGTCTTGACTGATTGCAGTGTGAAGTTGATGAATTTGTGTAGTTTAGTTTAAAGGTATTGTACAGGATTGGCAGAGCTGACAAAATAATCACAGACAGTGTTCATGTTTTGTGTAATCAACCACATACATGAAATAACAAACCTGTGAAAATTTGAGCTCAATTGGTCATCGAGGTCACGAGAAAATAGTGAAAAGAGACCTTATGTGTTTTCTGTTTTTCAAACATCGAGTTTATTATCGCGCGCGATAAAAACTATTGTTTTACTCATTTCTCAGAAACGATAGCATTTTAGGCAGAAATATTTTAAGGAACCCTTTCTACCATTACTTACTTTAAATCATGTAAGTTATGTGTGAATCTGTGAACATTTGTGTTTTTCGATCTTACCAATAGTGTACAGGGCCTTTAAAAGAAAAATTGTCATGCCACAAAAAAGCCAATCTACAATGTACTATGTTCTTTAACCCTCTTGCTGTCTGACCATTCAATACCATTCACTGTGGTTTTGAATGATAGATAAAAGCTATGCCAGCCTTGCAATATGATACTATGAGGGAATGCATGTACACAGTACACAGTTAGTTCTGTGCACAGTTGTGCCACCATACACAACTTTGGCAGTTGAATGGTTTCAAATGGTTGGTCAACTCACTTGAAAATGTTGCGAACAGTAGGAGGGTTAATGTTGCACTTTTGACAATCTGGCAGACCAAATTGTCAGAAACCATGCCATTGGAACTGTACGTTATTGTAAAGTAATAACGTACATTTATAAAGCGCCATGTTTGTCACGAACGACACTCGCTGGCACCGAAATATCAACATTTTTGGAGCTTGTTAAGAATGTTTTTTATGTGACAAAGCAAGCAATACAACACCATAGGATACAAGGTGAGGTGGCCAGAAACACCATGGGACAAACCCCTTCTCATTAGCAATACATGCAACTGGGTTCTTTTACATAAAGTGCACTACACAAAACAAGGGACCAACATATTTACATGTACTTTACTTCCCATCTGAATGACGATGCAATATTGGTTAAATGCCTTGCTGAAGGACCCAAGTGTCAAGACCATGCAGGACTCGAACCCACACTCTGATCAGAAACACCAGGGCCTAATTTCATGGCTCTGCGAATTCTGCGTTTACGATCACCAATCTCCGCTAACAGGGCTGAATTTCTGCGCTGGCTGTGTATGCGCCTAGTAATGTGGACTACTCACGAGCAAGCAAAACTTCTCTGCTCACCCATGAAATACGCTTGATGTCAGCACGGAATTTTCTGCTTCCGTAAGTGCCGATTCTTTGCTTACAGTAAGCAGAGCCCAGGGCCCAATTTCATGGAGCTGCTTAAGCACAAAAAGTAGCTAAGCACAATTTTGTTTCACTTACCAGAATAAGGTTACCACATACCAGCCAAACTACCATGTCTCATGTACAATTTGTGACTGGTATCCTGCTCATTTCTGCTTTGCAGATAATTGTTAAACAAAATTTTCTGCTTTTAAAAGCAGCTCTATGAAATTGGGCCCTGGGCTTTAGTCCAGTGTGCTTGACCACTCGACCGGCCAAGACAGCTTAAATTTTATTGTGATCAAGAAATGTGCTTACTTACATCATACATGTAGAGAAGCAACTACGGGGCACTACTACATGAAACTGCTGGTATTGATAGTGAAACCAATCCTGCATACATATAATAGGTTCAAGACCAAGGAGGAAGTCCTGTCTAGTTGTGTGTTGCCTTCAATCAAGCACGGAGGAAGGAAAATGTTTGTCTACATGTAGATTAAATTCCTTCCTCCATACTATTATTAATAGCAACTTGTATCAGCAATGTACAACTGGTGCGGATACCAACATACCGACTGTACATACAGAGAACAGATCACGGTAAGTATCAACTATGAGAAATTTTCTTAGTCACTGATCCACGAACAGTAAGCTTATTTTGATAAGTTTTAGGTTGAAAACAAGTCAATCTATTCATCCTAATAAAAGAGAAAGGTGGGAGTGATGCTCGATCCTGGATCATTAAAATAGACTCAAACCAAAGAAGTAGGCTACTCGAAACTTTGGATGAAACTTTTTACTGGTAAATAATTTTTGCTACATGTTGTTCACAATATTTTGAAGGAAATGGGCAAAAAAATTGAAAAATGTGTGGTGGTCGGAAAAAGAAAAAATTCTGCCAGTGGTGGTCGGGAAATCATGAGTGCCGGGCGGGTTTTCCGTGCGGATACCAACATACATGTACCGACTGTACATACGGAGAACAGATCACAGTAAGTATCAACTATGAGAAATTTTCCTAGTCACTGATCCACAAACAGTAAGCTTATTTTGATAAGTTTTAGGTTGAAAACAAGTCAATCTATTCGTCCTAATAAAAGAGAAAAGGTGGGAGTGATGCTCGATCCTGGATCATTAAAATAGACTCAAACCAAAGAAGTAGGCTACTCAAAACTTTGGATGAAACTTTTTACTGGTAAATAATTTTTGCTACTGTACATGTTGTTCACAATATTTTGAAGGAAATGGGCAAAAAAATAGCAAAATGTGTGGTGGTCGGAAAAAGAAAAAATTCTGCCAGTGGTGGTCGGGAAATCATGAGTGCCAGGTGGGTTTTCCGTGCGGATACCAACATACCGACTGTACATACGGAGAACAGATCACGGTAAGTATCAACTATGAGAAATTTTCTTAGTCACTGATCCACGAACAGTAAGCTTATTTTGATAAGTTTTAGGTTGAAAACAAGTCAATCTATTCGTCCTAATAAAAGAGAAAGACAAGCTCAGGGGGGTTAATTCAGTCAACAACCTGAGTGAGCCTGTGATTTTTGCCAACCTTTTTTTTTTAGCTCCATCTGAAAAGTTTCCAGTAAAAATACCGAATACTGCAATATTTTGGCAATGGTATTATCGTGGATCAAAAAAAAAACACACAAAAACAAGGACATTTCAACATAATTTCTCCAACTGTAAACTTAAAAAACATTAAATTCTACTAACAAAGTATGATTGTGAGTACAACAAATGTACCTAGTACCCAATGCAAACTGTGTAACCCCACACATTACATTGTGATTCAAATATTTGCTGGGATTTTCCAAACATTCAACTGCAAGAAATGCCCCAAAATGACAAAAAAATGCTGGAAAATCCCCAACTGGCTTCTCGGTATATGGCAAAGATGCAACATCAGGCATTTATTTCTACTATACTAGTGGTACAGCCAGTAGACGACCGCAGTGTCAACATCTCGAGAAAAAAGGAGTACAGTACAGTGCCCCAGGCAGTTATTGGGCATGTTGGGTCTAGCATAGTTAGAACTTAATTAATTTTTAGTCATTATGTTCTACTTCTATGTACTTCTAACTACATTTGTAGGTCTGACAAGCTGGAGTATTTAGGTAGACTAAGTATAAGCGCCCGAGTGTGTGACCACAGTACTACCAGTACTAGTGGAAAAATTTCCTGCCACCACTTTTTCATTCGTTATGAAATGAAATAGTATCAAATTTACTCAAATGAGATTCCTTTTGGTAAAAATTAGTGAAAAGGTTCCCCTACTGTACTACAGTCATTTGACCAGTTCTGGATCACTTTTTGAATTCACGTTGTTTTTTTGCTGCAATCTCTTTGAAATCTTAAACAAAAAAATTGATCAGTTTACCTAAACATGTCATAAAACTCACCAAGTAGTCACTGACAAAAAAAGATTAATACTTTTGAAGAGGCTTTGAGAAAAGTATCGTCACCTGTTTGACCAGTTCAGGATCAGTTGAATCTATTCTGAATCAGTAGCGTGCCCTTTATTGCAAACTCATACTCCCATTCATAAAACTGTCTCTCAAGGACACGAAACTTCAGAAGTGTGTTGGCATGGACTTGGACTTTCCCATCTTAAGTGAATGTCATGCAAGTGTCTTCAACATCAGCGCAAAAACCCAGCGACAAAAACACAAAACAACAGCAAAGGAGAATGTAAAAGTGAAGTGCATCTAAAAGCATTATTGACCCTCCAAGTTTCATTTTCTCAAAAAAAATCAAAGAATTTGTTGAAGTAATGTATCTCAAAAGCAATAAATAAACTTTCTACTGCAGCAGTATGATTTTACCTCACTTAGTAAGTTAGTGCGGCACCATTTGACGCAATGAGATGTTGAGTGATCCCGAACTGGTCAAGAGTACGATGCCCCCCCAAAGACGATTTGGGTAATTTTGTCTTCTCAAAAAAACAAGACTCACTGCTCAGTATTTACAGGAAATATTTTTTACACATTCTTAGCATTTTACATAAATGTTTTTTGCCCTGGCGTTCCAATTCTGATGGTGAGAAGTTTTAACAGCGTTTTTCAACCAACATTTTAAATCAAAATAATGATCAATTTCGCAGACAAACTTCAGGAAAACTGCCATAATTTATTTGCTGATGATGTTTGGCACCTTATTTTGGGTTCTTGTTGGTTTAATGGATGTTATTCTTCGCACATGTATCAACAGAAATTGGTAATGTGAGAAGTAATGTAATTATTTGGTTATTGCAAAGTTGAAGTGACTGATCCAGAACTGGTTAATGATCCGGAACTGGTCAATGATCCGGAACTGGTCAAATGACTGTACTAGTGGAAAAATTTCCTGCCACCACTTTTTCATTCGTTATGAAATGAAATACATGTACAGTCGTTTGACCAGTTCCGGATCACTTTTTGGATTCACGATGTTTTTGTTGCATTCTCTTTAACATTTTAAACAAACAAAAGTCGATCAGTTTACCTAAACATGTCATAACAAACATTCACCAAATATCCATTGGCAAAAAATAAGTAATACTTTTGAAGTGGCTTCGAGAAAAGTATCGTCACCCGTTTGACCAGTTCCGGATCGATTGATTCTATTCCGAATCAGTAGCGCGCCCTCTATTGCAAACCAATACTCCCAATCCCATTCATAAAACTGAAAATACATGCAACGTTATCGACGGCTGTTGGATGAATTACATGTAGTTTTACATTCCTTGAAATATAAAAATGCACGCTTCCAGTGCAACTTAAATGACAAACTTTCTACAACAGCCGTATGATTTTAACTAACTGAGTGCGCCACCATTTAACGTACCAACATATTGAGTGATCCGGAACTGGGCAAAGGTACGATGCCTCCCAACAAACGATTTCGGTAATTTTATCTCATAAAAAAAAAAAAACGTCTGCTCAGTATTTATGGGAAATATGTTTTACACATTCTTACCATTTTACATAAATGCTATTCGCCCTGGCATTCAAATTTGAAAGGTGAGAAGTTTTAACAGCGTTTTTCAACCAACATTTTGGGGGGTAAATAATGATCATTATCGCAGACAAACTTCAGAAAAATTACCATAATTTATTTGTCGATGATGTTTGTCACCTTATCTTGGGTTTGTTGGTTTATTGGATGTTATTCTTCACATGTATCAACAGGAATTGGTAATGTGAGAAGTAATTTAATTATGTGGTTGTTGCAAAGTTTAAGTGATCCGGAACTGGTCAATGATCCGGAACTGGTCAAACGACTGTAGTAGGCCTATCTAATTTACTCAAATGAGATATTCCTTTTGGTAAAAATTAGTGAAAAGGTGGTGGCAGGATACGAAAATGTTCCCCTAATGTACTAGTACTACTACCCCCTAGCTACTCCTAGAACTATGAGGTTCATTCCGCTATCGTCTCCATTACCCTCATAGAGTGACATGTACAAAATCCTATTCGAAACCTTTCGCTATCGTCGCGCGGAAACGATGGCGGATTCACTAATGACTAGAACCTCATAAGTTCTAGGATCACAACACTTGCACTTGCAGTGCAAAATACATTGATTAATTCATAACAACAAATCAAGAAGTACATTAATTACCTCCACGTACGACGTAGACAACAGCAAAGTAGTCAGGATGTTTTCGGTCAAATACTTGCTTCAATTCACAGTCTTTACGTACACTAGTTCTGGCTGAAATTGAAAAACGTCACTAACATCTCCTCACCACCATTACCAACTGTGCATATATCCATGGATGGATGAGTGCTTTTATTTTGATGATGACGTACATTATGTACATAGCGATGAAGTACAGTAAACAAATCTGAATGTAAACGACGCCCTCTATTGGCGGCGAAAGAGCACTTTCCCGCAACCAGAAGTTACCCCGCTGATGATGAGAATTCACCCTTTAGTAATTATTATCATGGCCAGTGGAAATACAGAGGAAAGTGAAAGCTAAGAAAAGTTGCATAAACATTACCCCTTGCCGGCTTGCACTTGTTTTTATTTCAAAACGAAATTCATTCGTTCATAAAGATCGGAATTTTCGTGATAATGGTTGATTAAAGTCTATATGCCATCTTCAGATCTCGATCGTTAGTTCCTTGGGGGGGGGGGGGGGGGGGGGGGGTCAGTTCAAAAAGTTAGTTTGTTTGTTTCTTTGTGTGTTTGTTGGGGTGTTTATGAGTTTGTTTGTTTGTTTGTTTGTTTGTTTGTTTGTGGGGTTTATTTGGGGGGGGGGCTGAGCAATAAATTATTATGCACTCATACTTCGTGTACAAAAAGCAGTTAGAACTGCAGAGAGCAAAATTTCCCCCACCCTGCCAATCAAACTTTTGGGCTTACTAGGAACCAGTCTGGAGGAACCTTCCTGCATTATTTTGTGTAGCTCCTGGAGGAACCGCCTCAACTAATGGTTAAATGAAAGTGCTATGATCATTGGCCCACAGACGACTTCGTAAACACGTATGGTTACCGCCCCTTGATTGACCAGCCTTAGTTACTATAACAATGATTCTGAATTACTTTGCACGGGTAATATAAATTTTGATTCATTCTCGGTTCATTTAACTTTATTTTGAAATGATTCCTTGTCTTCTCCTATCCTTCTTTGTTTGTTTATAATGATCTTCACATCAAGGAACTCAGTAAAGCTCCCGCAAGAAGATCTAACCCTTTTGAAGACGCAGAACAAAGATTCTTCCTAAGCATGTTGAGGCGGGTATTGTACCTCGCAGCGGTGTATAGTATACCACAGGCTAGAGCTGGACGTGAGATAGGCAGGGGGCGGGCCCCCATAACCCTTGGCACCCCTCCCCAACTTAACAAGAGAGAAATTCACAGATAATTGTTTCGAAACACCCCCCCCCAAACAAAAAAACCCAAAACCTTCAGAACCCCGCTTGCCCTTCTAATAAGCCATTTGCGAGTTACATTTGAATAATGTCTGGTACAATGACTTGTTTAGTCACAAGTTACCGCTTAAATTTGAATTCCTCAGACTATCGAGACAGTTGCTATGTCACATGATTAGGGGCAAGCTTTTGCTTAGTTACGTAAGAGACGGTGAACACCCATACACAATTCTGAATGGATGTGTATGGCATAATGGTACCAGGGTTTGCTCATCTGGAGGTTGCTATACAAAAGCTTGCCCCTAATCATGTGACATAGCAACTGTCTCGATAGTCTGAGGAATTCAAATTTAAGCGGTAACTTGTGACTAAACAAGTCATTGTACCAGACATTATTCAAATGTAACTCGCAAATGGCTTATTGAAATTGTCTGGTTACACCACACAGTGAACAACAGTGGTTACGGTGTATAGTAGGTTTTTTGCGCAAATCCATGCCCATCATGGGTCTTTTCGTAACCACGGCAGGCCTTGGCTTTTAGGCTCGGTCAGATATTTAGATGACTTATTATCAAGTTTTCCTTATGGCTTCAATCAGCTGGCCGGCAAAGCCAGACCCCAGCGGCCTACGGTTTAAAAAGGGCCGTAGAGTAGTCAACCTCGTTTTCAGAATGATGGATCATGCTCCGTCATGTTATTCTTCGTCGCCTTGCTCTCAGTCTGCCAAAGGGTTCGAGGACAAAGCAAAGTGTCGTGGCCCTCTCAGCTTTGCCCCGAAGTAATGAAATGAGAAAAACTTCTTTTTTGATTTTCCTTCGATTTCAGTGAGGAGATTCACAATAGAGTGCGCCCCCAAGAGGTCCCCAGGTGAGTTTAAGGTCAAAGGCGAAAGGCCAAATGCGCTGGGATGAGCACACACATGCACGTTGGACCATCCCCTGATGACGTGTTATCCCCAGGCACCCCACCCTGTTGAAAAGTTCGACTATCGATAATAATGCAGCTCTATTGTGTAAATCCGCATTGGAAATAAATTCTTTATTTTAATCGACAAACAATGATAACAATTTAAGACAATATGTTTTTTAAATACTATATATCAAACATAACTCGAAACCAACTAATAACGGGTAAATCCGCATTGGAAATAGTATACTATTAGCATTATTTGCCTCGTAATAAGAAAAGGGCTTATTTTTACTTTGGTTTAAAGGCCCTGTACACTATTGGTAAGATCGAAAAACACAAATGTTCACAGATTCACACATAACTTACATGATTTAAAGTAAGTAATGGTAGAAAGGGTTCCTTAAAATATTTGTGCCTAAAATGCTATCGTTTCTGAGAAATGAGTAAAACAATAGTTTTGATCGCGCGCGCTAGTAAACTCGACGTTTGAAAAACAGAAAACACATAAGGTCTCTTTTCACTATTTTCTCGTGACCTCGATGACCAATTGAGCTCAAATTTTCACAGGTTTGTTATTTCATGTATGTGGTTGATTACACAAAACATGAACACTGTCTGTGATTATTTTGTCAGCTCTGCCAATCCTGTATAATACCTTTAAACAAATCGAGTCTTAATCTGCTTTGAATTACCGTGTGTTGTAAAGGTTAATCATAATGGTTTGTCGGACGCAATAGTTTGCTGGACACAATGGGTCGGACATAGAATAGTTTGCCGGACACAATGAGTCGGACATATTGAATTGTACACAATGACGGCATTATGGTTTGTCCCACACAGTGGGTCAGGCATAATGAATTGTCGGCCAAAAATGGGTCGGACATAATGAATTGTCGGACACAATGAGTCGGGAATAAAATTAACTTATAATAAATAATGACATGCCAAAGGGTCAGTCACAATGGTTTGCTAGACTCAATGGTTTGGTGGACATAATGGTTTGTCGACAATGGATCGGTCATATGCTTACTACCACAAAAGTTTGTCGAAAACAATGGGTCACTTTTGAATATCGTCTATAAAACGGGTACACAACCGAACTGAACCCCTTCTAAGAGTATAATGGTTTAGTCTATGATCACGGTCGAAACTCGCTGACCGAGCTTTGCATTAAGAAAAATAATTCTGCAATACATCTTGTAAAATACATAGCTTGTGACTCCTGTTGATCACAGGGTTTTAAACACGATTTTCTCAAAACATAGAATTGTGGATGATGTGGTGCGATTTCGCATTCCTTTTCCCAAAACTTGAGCACAGCAAGTTAAAACTCTCTAACGCATGTGACGTCATATCATTCTGCGGCAGCCCTACTTAATGTTCATGCAGTCTGGGAAATCGTATTACACCCGGGTTATGAAGCTTGTTTCACATTATTACCTGTACAAAAGTGTCTATATCCCCTCAATCTGTTTTTATGAATGGGTTGATGACCAGCAGGATTACAGTGAAGCCCCGCCTTCCAGCTCACAAGCCTTGACCTAAAATACACACTGACCCTGACTCTGATCGTGTTTTAGTACAGTGTTACCATGATAAACAACCTCCACCTGTCAAACAAGTCTCACAGAGGCTTCCCGACAGCTACAAGCTGCCCTGGATAAGGATGATTGATGATTGTTATCAAACAAGGCTGGCATTCTACCCCTTGAGGATTTGCCAAGATTTATGTGTACAAACTAATGGCAGCTCTCCTGACCACTGGAGTTGTGATGGGATTTTTTCAATGTGAATGAACTCACCCATTTCAAATAACTACTGCCATCTGTTTCTGCATGGTATTAGGGAAGAATACCAAAAAAGCTGGTTTTTTTTTTAATTCATGGGCGGAATTAATTTAAAAATAGCAAACACCTACACGAAGAAACAGTAGGTCAATCTAATTAGGCGGTTGTTCAATCGTTTAAGGTTACACTCTGCTTTAAATGTGTTCCTGACATACTGACGCTGGGCTTGCACTTTTTCTGGTCGAAGATATCCCTGAGAGTGTCCATGCCGTGAGTTGTACAATTGTATTGCACAGTTTTCAATGGTTGATGTAGTCAAACGTACTGCACACTAAAAACTCCCGGATTCAGCGTCCCAAGGGGCCTGAGCCATTTCCGGGTCAGGTTGACTCAAAAAGCGTTAACAAAAATTGGATTTATACTCAGATTTTGCGTCATTCTGATTCTTTTTTAGTTAATTTTGACACAGATTGTGGTTCATAATAGACCCAGAAATGGATTAGAATCCATTGACCCGGATACAGGTCAACAATCTGACCCGGAAGTGTTTAGAGCGTATACAGTCATTGTTACTCCACAGTCATTCTCCCGTTGTGTTCCTCTGTGCGGACGCTGGACTTGTCCGTTTATCTACAAATAGTGACTTGGATTTGCATATCATTTTATTATTACAAAATGAACGCTGTAGTCGCCAGTCTGTCTTCCATCGGTATCAATCACTGTGTAAACACAACTGTGTTACGTGTCATCCTTTCCCTATTCAATGTGCATTTCTAATGGTGACTTGTCACTCAGTTTTCCTACGATGCCGATGCTGGACTTGCACCTGTTACCTCAGTCATAGCATTTACTGGTGGTGTAGTATCTACTTCTGGATTTGCACGGCTATTTTTTGCCTATGGAAAAAAAAAGTTGAATTACAGATATAGCATTTAAAAATTACTTCAAATTGAGTGTATTTCCATTAAAAGCTTTTAATAAAAAATCCATTTGGGCAGGCAAAACTGACAGACGCAACGTGTTACTGTTATTTGCTTCCACAATTACGGTAGGTATAGTATAGACCCCTTGCATTGGGCCGCCATCGCTGAGGTCAAACAATACATGGATTGCACATGACGTCATTGACCGCCATATTTAATGACAATCGATGGAGAAGTGGACTCTCAGCCAATGATAGCCTTTCACGCGTGCACGTTTAATAACCGATGGCAGCCAACACGCAAGGGGTCTACTAGACTTGGTTCAAAGTCTGTGCTCGTGGTTTTTAGTCTACCTGATAGCCAATACATTAGTGCCTGAAATAGCGCCCTCTTGTGGATTAACCTCCGTCTTTAACCTACGATTAGGGCGCGTGATAACTAATCTGTGGGGGCTTTTTGCGTGGCTGATGATGCAGAGAAATAACCGCAATCTCAGACTTGAAATCAAGTCTATGGGTCTACTAACGTGCAAGCGCGTATGCGTATGATAGGTCTTCCTTTAACCTCAGTGAGGGCGCTGCAGCTTGTGACGTCCTCTGCATGGAGTCTACATTATATGCTTATTCAATGCCAGTTAAAACACCTAAGGACCAGTCAAATTTCACTTCATGTGGTCAAGCTGGCTAGTTCAGTATTGAAAGACATCCTTTGTTTCATTTGAAACACGGACTCGTTGACAAGCTGACGGACTAGTGAAATGACGAGCTAACTTGTCCTGCTGGCTATAGTCACTGAAAAGGTCAAGGGTAAACCCCGATCTATTGTGCTTATTATCTCGCTCATCTATGTAATATATTTTATACATGTTTTATTGCGAGAAGAGCACTATACGAGCAATAACCTTTGACCTGAATGAATGACAGATCACCTACCGTACACTTGCAATCATTTTTCATGCGACGTATCTCCATTCTGAGGAGCTGTAACTCCTTCTGAGAGTCTACTGTATTTTTACTTGGACGATCTTGAGTCAAGACCGTCATGTTTGTGTTCTGCGCAGGACGGACGTCATTCCTCGTTTTGATCTGCAATTGGACATATAAATATAAATGCTCATAGAAGTATACCGTTTGCATTGAATAATAAGTATGGATTTATGCTAAAATTATTATTATTAACAATCATGACCCTGTGTCAAATAACAATCTGTGTAAAATTATTTCGGCAGTCGCTGGCCACTACTTCATCAGACATTGAACCAACCAGAGTCGTCCAAAACCTACAAATAGGAGTCCACTTTTATCCTACCCTGGGCTGATTTCACAAAGATTTCAGATTGATCTTACCAGTGTACAAATCTTTATTGCTAAGCAAAGTGTGACGTCACAATACAAATCACCATGGTAATACTGACAACTCATCTTAAGGTGAGTCTTAGTGCTTTGTGAAATCGACCCCAAGTAGGCCTACCCTATTTTCCCCAACCACTTATTGGCAATGGCTTAACCCTTAAGTGCGTAACGCTACCAGTCAGCAACTGGCTGATTAAGCGGTTTTTTTAACTACTCTGCGCATGAATTTAGTTGTTAATCCCATTTTTCTTGACTTTTAAGAAAATACACTTGAGAAACATAATTGAAAGTTTGAGTGGCCAGGGCAATGTCGTTTACACGCTACGTTGTTTAGAACTTCCACTGGTCGACTGGACTTAGGGGATTTCCCCATTGACTATACACAAACAAGCCTTAGTCTTGTGGTAATTGAACTCCCCCCATTTAGTCTTTTGTTGGCAATTATTTGTGGATCCGCCCCTGGAATGGTGAAATACAATCTCAAGACCCTCTGGAAGACTGTGGGGTTGCTATCAGTTAGTTTATCCCTCAGTATATGGCCTGTTTATTGAGATAAGCATTGCTAGTTGTCAACTGGCGGGGTTTTGTAATAATGTCCCAAATGGACCCTTGAGCACTTGAGGGTTAATCTACATCAGTTTAAATCATAGTGGCGTTACCTTTGGCACAAACACAACACACAGCGTTAGTGTGGTTGCTAGCCATACAATGGAAGCCACTATGGCGTAATGAGCATTACGTTCCTCCACTACAAAAGATACTGGAGTACCGATGAACGATAAAATCATAACATTATAGACGCAGACACCTAAAACAAAAGATAAAGAGATAGGTATGTTTTAATTTCACTCATTTCTTTTTTACAAACATACATCTCAATTAACAATACTATAGACCCAGCATTTCAATGGTCGTCATCGCTGAGGAAGAAACATGGAAACGTGCACAACTCTCAGCAAATGATAGGTCTTCAATGACCTCAGTGAGGGCGCTGTTCAGGCTTTTGACGTCACTGTGCAAGGGCCGGGGTCTATTCTTAAATGCGTTTACTTCTACATGCAAAGTGGATTGAAAAGCAATTGGAGAAATACAGCAACTTCATTTTTTGTCCTCGAAAGTCTCAGCATTAATTTGATATACTTGTAGTCACATCAAATGCTTTAAAACCTTCAAACGAGGCACCTCTTTCAGCGTAACATATCTTCAGCTGGCCGTCAGTCGCGATTGTCACACGTAATAAATCACTTAAGAGGGCTTAAGAAGGACTCCCAGCTAGTTGGGGAACAAATGTTTTCAATCAACTCAATGGGTCCAGGACTTTTGGTGACCACGCACGTGACCTCGGTGTCATTGATATTAACCAGGCGGCCATTGCTTTGTGTACTAACCAATGCACAGGCGCAATGGGATGATTTTGTTTTCTCAGCCCCTCTGACCCAAGTCACCGACCCCTGTTGATTGACCCCTTTCAGACTGTGTCTAATGGTACTGCTGATGATATCATGGACTATCGCATGCCTGGGATTTACCACGTGGGTGCTATTATGTTTTTCTGTACTTGTGACAGACGCTTTAGAAGCCAATACATCGCTCTATATACATTTGAGCTGAATGAAAACAAAATAGGGGTAGGCCCCCTAATATTAAAGAATTTCCTACCAATAAGCTTGGAGTCATTGAGTGCAGGTATAGACACTTTTCTTGTCTCCCAGGCCAAGAAAGCTCCAAATATCATCAGCAACCCATCGATGATGTAGAGGGTGCCAATCCAGTAGATCTGGTTCTCCGATTCACAGATATTCCGTACAGGAATGTGAAGAAGGTCATCATTTTCACTATCAATCTGAAATATCAAGACAGATTTAAAAAAAAAAAAATTTACGAAACATTGATCAATGAATTTCAATTTTTGTAAGAAACGTTTTGGCTTATTTGGAGATGTTGTGAACATCACCTAAAAGATGAAACATTATTAACCCTAACAAAATATTTTTTTTGTATTTTTAGTCATATGATTTCGTTTGACTTTATTTTATGGAATGTGACACATAATGTCACATTGGGTAAATCGGTACACTGAATTAGTGTGAAACTATATCAGGCTCCACACAAATGTTGGTACAGCACCCCCAATGTTGGGTTAATGTTGCATTGTCCGATTTTGTTTTCTTTTCCTTTGTAAACTGTTCTCTGAAAGAATTATGACAGATGATGCCGTTTCAAAACGAATACAAATCAAACAATTTTGCACATTATTCAAATTTGTTTGTGCATGGTTGATGGACGTGATTTAACGTTGGGATCCCATCAATAATTCACTTTAAGTTTTTTATAACTACTAACTAAACTTTGGCACATTTTGTAAAAAGTACAGTTTAAAATTTAATCTAAACTTTTTGGTTAAATCAGCGTGGTATCTTGAAAGCAAATGGCGAGGGGTCAAAGTGGCAAGGCCATTATTCTCATTTGAAAGTTCTATAATAATATAAACTTAAGAGCTATGGAAATGATCAAAATATGGACTTTGTTTATAACACTTCTCTGCAAAATTGAATTTTGATGGCTTCGTTTCATTTAAGCTGTGCCGTCATGCATTTCATTTAGTGTACACAATGTTGTTCTGTATAGACCATGTGACCTGTGACATCACATGTTTACAAAAGAGCCTAGACTATCTGCAGGCACATTGTACACAGCTCAATGGAAGAATACAACAAATCTTATGTTTTATGGAGATTGAAAAGTGTAAATTTTCCCACAACTCTGTAAACAAAGGTAACATGGTCTATATAGAAACGAGTCCATGTTGCAGTTATAATGTGCTGCACATTATTGTAGTGACGCTCATTATTACATCACTAAGACATACGTACTTAATTGTTAGTAGCGTATAAATAAGTACAAAAATAAATTGTAAATGAACCGACTCAGTCGAGCGCCCTCTAACGAAAATCACAAAATGTGGTAGGCAACATGCCCTCTCAGTGACCTCTAATATTGGTGGTGATGGGATTTGGAGATGGGTTTATGGAAACCACAGAGCTGCTCAGAGTGCCTGCCAGACATTATCGGCTGGAATAGTTCCACTTCATCAGAGGGATGCGTGTGCGTTGTGTTGACCCTGTTGCTAAGACATGAGCAGATTGTGTACGCTGGATATTGTTGTGGGTTTTTCCCAAAGCCCATTAACCCACTGACCGACCTGCCCCCTCTTAGATAATGGAATGGTCCAGTCTAGGACGTCTAGGACGTCTAGGACGTCTAGGACGTCTAGGACGTCTAGGACGTCTAGGACGTCTAGGACGTCTAGGACGTCTAGGACGTCAAGGACATTCAACTTGCTCTGGGCATTGCAACCGGCAAAACTATGAAGTACACAACTTGGGACTTCTGTAGGAGAACTTGGGACTTCTGTAGGAGGACATGGGACTGGTAGGGGGTTTAAACAAACATACATACCACTTTAGTCCCAATTTTCTCAACAACCTTCAAAGGGTCCACAATGTCCCATAAAAACAATATGATAATGTCTATCACGACGAGGGATGCAACGCAGCTTAGTAACCAGTAATCTTTGACTACCTAGGAATAATGAAAACAATCCTTGTTAAAAGAAAAAAAGAATCCCAATAAAATTTCTTTTGAGAAAGGTGGTGGTGTTGCAGGAGATTCTGTCCCCCCCATACGGCGAGCTGTGTAAAAACTTCTTCTGATAGCGCCCTCTTTTGAATCCTTCTCCTCCAGCCCATGATTTCCCATAATGGGGGACAGAATCTCAGGGGAACAGATTAATATATGACACCGTAATGCACTACGCCACCTTTTCCCATAGATGGGTTCGGAAATCGTCTTGCACTTGTTTTAAATTAGGCTTTGAAACAAACAAAACTAGTAGAAAACTAACCCTCTGCATTAACTGGGTTGCTTTAACAATGTCCTGCAATGACTTAATTTACCAAAAGAATCGTAATACTAAAAATTAACTGCAGCAAAATGGAAAATCATAAGAAATCTGAAGGCGTTGGTGCTGTTTACACAAAAGCGGGACTTACTGTACCGTTTTCATTGCTGTTTTGTTGGTGAAGATTTTATGCACTCGCCACGTCTTGCTGAACAATGATCCGAAAGCCATGGAGAATCCTATGGTAAGCAGCCATGTATTCGCCTACCAGGAGTTAAATGTTGACATAGTTACAGAAATGTTTACCAAAATTCTCCATACCAGTAAACAATAGACCTTATGCATTGACGTCACCAAGCCGCCATCTTAGAGGTAAACTGATGATGAAACAATGGAAACGCGCTGATTTGTACGCGCGGCGCACAAGACTGACCAATGAACATCTTCCTTTTGACCTCTAGGCGAGGGCGCCCTACTCAAATGACGTCATATGCATAAGGTCTATTATCAACCAATGATGGAAACAATCTAATACATTTTGTATTTTAAAACCCTTAAAGGTATTGTATGGTCTACTTTTGGTAACAGCTCAAAATCAGCGTCCACATTTTGTGTGATTCAACATAATGCATGAACAAACAAACCTGTGAAAGTTTGAGCTCAATTGGTCATCGAGGTCACGAGAAAATAGTGAAAAGAGACCTTATGTGTTTTACTGTTTTTCAAACATCGAGTTTATTATCACGCGTGATAAAAACTATTGTTTTACTCATTTCTCAGAAACGATAGCATTTTAGGCAGAAATATTTTAAGGAACCCTTTCTACCATTACTTACTTTAAATCATGTAAGTTATGTGTGAATCTGTGAACGTTTGTGTTTTTCGATCTTACCAATAGTGTACAGGCCTTTAAGTGAGGGAGTAACACTAAGGAATTACACAAATGCGGGAAGGTTCCACTAGTTACTGACACACCAGTAAGCCAATAGTTTTGATTGGCGAGGGGAGGGGTGTTGGGAAACATCAAAACCTAGCACAGGCTGTCACAGCAAGACATCTGGAAGCCTGCTACAAAGAACAGATGGCTCCACTTTACCAGAGGGTTAGATTGGATAGGTCTGTATGTCTGCACAGTTTTGTGCATGAAGTGTAGGAGTGAAGATCAGCCATTATTACCCTCCTACCAAAGCCCCCAAAACTACACAACCACGGCACCTGATGCCCCTCTTACATAATGGAATAGTCTAGTCAAGGATATTACGGACGTTGACTTCCCCAGGGCATTGCACTTTTGAGAAAACAGTGAAATGAAAACAAGGGATTATATAGAATGACTTGTGTAGTGTTACCTGTAGCCCTCACTCAGGGGTTATGATTTTCCCCTTGCAAAGAAAAGGTTAGGCTGAATTTTAAGACCATTTTCTATTTCATTACCACTGTCGCAAAACACTGTGTTAAGTTTTGGTCCAGGAATGCGATAACAAGTGGAATAATGGAAATGACCTATAGGCCAATGCTTCTTGTAGATAATCGACCAATTAACACAAAAAATGCAGAATTAAACACACTTGGAGTATCACAAACGCAATTGAGAGTATCCCTACGGCTAGACTGCTGCATTTTAACCATACTTCAGCATAGACTTCTCACGCAAGTCTCGCATCGACACATCAATTCAAATTCAATTCAATTCTATTCAAATAAACTTTATTTCCAATATGGTGAAAAAGAGAGATTAATAAACAAATTACTGAATTGGATACGACTTCTTAAGTGAACACAATGAGACTCCAAGTCCTCGGTCCCCTGGAACCCTTTACAGATCCTCTGGAACGCTGATCCGAGAAATTTCTGACAGGTGGGATACATAACTATTGTAACGCAGGAAATTACGTTGAAATTATGAGCGTGCCGGAGCAGAGAGGGAGTGTAGACATCAGGAAAATCAATATGATTCACAGGAATGAGCAAACGTAGGCTACATGTACATTATTGTACAATAAATCTAGCTGGTATATACGTGAGAGGCAAGTCTCTGGTTAACAAGATAAGAACAAGAACACCGAATGTGAAGTTCGGGGAGGTTGTAAAGGGTTTCTGGAAGTGGAGTAGGTATATAATTATTTAGAAATGATGTCATAGAGAATATACATAAGACCAATGACATCATTTGCAATGGTCAGCATTTGCAATGGTCAGCAGGGGAGTCCGAGGTCAGTAGTGGGTAATGATATGGGCCACCTAGCTGTTATGTGCTAAGATGTTTGCAACTATTGGTGGGAAATATTCCTTACACTATATTTAAGGGGGTGTAAAAATAGTATTTAAATTGTACCACCTTGCACATCCAGACGAACGTTTCCTTGGGTGCAACGGCCATATCTATCCCAAGAAAAATGACTGACACGTATGCTAATATTCCACCAACCAGCATCAGGTTATTTATATTAGGGCTTGACATCTTGATGACTCTGTCAGATTGGGCATAAATGAGAAACATACACTGGATGAGAAATGCAACCGAGTTTTTTTCCGCATCTTCTTTTCATACATATTCTTTTGAAAAAGAAATCGAAGTTTCGATACCAATTAATTGTAAGTTTGGGTGAAATTCGTTTTGTCAGGTGACAACAAGTTCGTAACTCGATTCTGCATCAAGGTCAGTCTCTCTCTGGCGAAAAACGCCCCGTGCAACAACTTTCTCAGCGTACATTTACTTTGCATTTTCTCAGCGTACATTTAATTTGCATTTTCCATTCTGTTGTTTCCAGTCCGTCGTGTGACGTCACAGTACTGTTTTGATTCATAGGCGCTTATGAGATTTTCGTCATTTTTGCCCTTAATTAAATTTTACTCACTTTTATGTAATCATTACACAGTCGTTTACCTTTCTTTAACAAAAGAACACTAATTTAAGTTTCGTTAAAGTTGATCTTTAAATAAGCGAGATATGACCCTTCGACATTCTAAAACTCAAGCTTCACATGAACGCTTTTTTAGAAGATACATCCTGGAGCAAGTACGATCGAGCAACCCGTGATTGACCACTGAATAGCAACGAACATGCGCAGTGACGTACTCACTCGAACGACTCGTTTGGAAGTCTAGTTATTACCATCGGCACGGTATTCAACATTTCCAATGCATTCCGCCTTTTCGCTAAAGTGTCACTGGTTCCCTTCTGCACTTTGCACATGTTAGCATGAAACAAGACTATCGGGACCAGGGAAGAAGGTGAGGCTGGTTCCAAATGGACGACCACAGTAGTCAGTGGTCGACAAGCCTGGGTTCGAGTCAAAGTAGTCGACTTTAGTAAACCATGTGCGAACTCGAACTTTCTCCTTGTTGCACCGACACGACGAATTGCAAGTTTGGGTGCTTCACTCTCTACATTCAGTCTTGGTATTCTGCATGCAATGATCGTACCAATTACGTGGACATAATCCTGACTGACTATTTATCCGTAAAATATGGGTTTGTTTGTCATCCGCGATAGTGGCGCAACCAAACATTTTCATTGTGACTATTTCGTGTTTCAAACCATCAATTTATGGGGGGGGGGGGGGGGGGGGGGGGTCTACCCCCTGCCCCATACTGGTTAATACGCCACTGGCGATAACGGTTTTTGTAGTTCGTAACAATTGGCTGAATAGCCTGTGATTCCACAATGTTCTTACCGAAGCTTTCTAAAATGAATATTAAAAGCAAGGAAGCAGCACGCCATTATGATTCCGAAGATGGCGAAGATGGTGCCAGTTAAGAAGACGCCCAGCGTGATCGTCTGAGGTTCCACCTGCTCAATGATGAAGTCGATGGGTGGCTTCCCTCCTACGGGAGGAAGTTAAAGCACAAATTTAAGACTTTTATCCTCATTGTTGATCCATTCCTGCCACATCTGCTGGATGGTTCATTTTTGAATTTAATACATTCAGTTTAACTTGAAGTAGGGCAAGTTCAAAAGTTCGCCCACATTCTCTTTGGTTTTTCAGAAAGTATCCCCCTTGAAAAGCAAAGTTTAGATATTCAATAGACCCTTTGCATATGACATCACACGCTAAAAAAGTGCCCTCACTGAGGCCAAAAAGCGCCCTCACTGAGGTCAAAGGAGGCAGATGATTGGACGATAGGTGTTCTTTGTGCGTAAAATAGTGTGCGTGACCTCAGGGTCCATTTAGCGTTCCGCGTTATGCAAGGGGTCTATTTCAATTATTTCTGGCTCTCAGAAAATTGAAAGGCACTTCTAGAGCTCCGTATCTTGGACTTGCCCAATAGGAGACTTTGAAACGCTAGGTGGCAGCAGACTTACCAGGTAAATTTCCATTGTTTACGTAGTTATGAGCATGCTCATATTACCAAGAACGATGGATTTACCTGGTAAGTCTGCTGCCACCTAGCGTCCCAAAAGTCCCTCATTACGAGCTTTATTTTGGTCATGATTTGACTTAAATTATGGTAATTACATTAATTACTAACCTGGCCAATAAATCTCTTCATAGCCTACTGTACTAAGGATGTCACCACTGCCTATTGTCGGGTCAACCAATCCTACCCGAACAGGCTTTCCTCCTGTATGATGAATAAGAACATGAAATAATAGCTACCGATACGTTACGTGGTCGTTTTCAGGAAAGTGACTTGGCGTTAAATATTATAACTATAACAAAGTATCAATTTTATGTGCAGCAAACTTTTTGAAACATGTTTATTGATGTTAATATTTTCACGAAAGTTTTAACTAAGCTTTTCAAATAGACTAATTAGCATGGAAGGTAAATCACTAGATTGGCAGTGACGAATCCTTATTTTCATTTTGTTGCACTCTAAAAACTTCTTGGTCAGAATTGAACCGGAGTCCGGGTCCCTGCGGGCCTGATGAACCGGAGTCCGGGTCCATGCGGGCCTGATGAACCGGAGTCCGGGTCCATGCGGGCCTGACCTTCTACTTGGTCAGACTGACCCGGAAACTGGTTTGAACAAATTGGTTTATAACTCGGATCTCTGAGTAATTTTGACCCTTTCTATGTCATTTTGACACAGATTCCGGGTCTTACTGACCCAGGCCCCATGCCGGAACCCGGAATCCGCTAGTAAATTTTGACCGGGGAGTTTTTATAGTGTACAGCGCCCTGCTGGCAGGTGTCATTTATTTTCCTTTTCTATCCGAAAGCGTACTTGTCATAAGCATCCTGTGAAATTAATTCTTTCATAGGCGACTTTTATTGTATCTTTCTTTATAATTTGGACTACAAATCTGCATTACGTTGGTCATAAACCAATCCACGACCCTGGTTGGAACGTTAAATACTTAAAATACTTCACAGAAAATGTCTTAACTCCTTTTTTGTTTTTTAATGGTTTCCTACCTTTAATTTGCTGCAGCTCCAGGAGGCAAACTCGGTCACCATTTTCATTGAATTGAACCGGTCCCTGTTCATGATAAAAAACAAATAATATGATGTGGATGTCAGGTTCGTTTGCTGGTTATGAGAGAGAATAACGTACGGTACCGACTTTCACTGAAGGATTCAGACACGAGACTATAGTAACATCTTAGGAAAGTGCACTAAAAAAACCGGGGTGTTAAAGTTTTACACCATTGGCTTTGTCACATACGGAAGAGAGAATCAAAGTTGTAACACAAGTGTAATAGACTGTGAAAGTCTCGCGCGTATCCGAACGAGAAAACACGTCAGACGAAGAATATTTTTATTTCTAAAATTAAATCTTTGTTCTAAATTATATCTCATGACAAAATCTGAACAACAAAAATAAATCATTACCATTTGATGAAAAGTTTTAGCTTTTGAAAAAAATACACAACAGTGTGTTAATTATTATTTAAAGATATTAAAACTCTGGGACAAGGATGCTTGTTTAAAATTGACCCGTATCGCAGTTTAAAGAGGACTCTGACGCCTCAATAACCAAATGAAAAGGGTTCGCATCTGGCGATTATATAAACCGCGCATCCAAAACAAGCGTTCACATAAGTTTTATGATCGGAGGCGAGCACAAAATTCTTATTTTTTGCAATAACCGGAAGCTGAGGTCAAGTTTAATTCTCTGGTTTTCTTCGTTATATTTTTGAATTGGTTATACTTTCATATTTTGTTATCACTTAGTATTACATTCCCAACAGCATGTATATTTGTCTAGGTCATAACCTACGTTAAACTAAAATAATTGACGAAACAAAATCTCGCCCACGTAAAACATGGTTGGGACCACTATGGTCCCGGAAGTTCGAATGCGCGCCAGACTTGCACAGTCTATTGTTTTGGCAGAAATAAGTGTTATTTTAACAAACTATGATGTAGATTTTGATTCTTTTTTGGGTAATTATGTGACACCACCCATGGTGTCAATTTTAACAACCCAATGTCTGCAGCGCAGCTGTTAAGGGAAGCACTGGTTAAAGTTATTATACCCACACACTGGGTGAATTTCGGACGCAAGGTGGCAGCAGATACCTGGGGCCAATTTCACGAAGACTAGAGCCAAGTTTAATTGCTAAGTAAAGTGTGATGTCACAATACAAATTACTATAGTAATACTGACGACTCATCTTAAGATGAATCTTAGCGCAGGTATTTTCCAAGTGTTTCACTTAATTCTGAATACGCGCACATTCCCGAGAAGGCTTGCACGGTAAGTCTGCTGCCACCCTAGCGTTCCCAAAAGTCTATAGACGATGTGACCTCTGACGTCATTTGAAAATCATAACATGATGCGCGCGCATGTCGCCGGGCAAAACCTTTGTGTACTTGACAGCCAGCTAGAAAGTACACGCAATATTACCATGACTACGCGTCTTTTTGCCCGGCGGAACATGACTTGGACAACAGACTTGTCAACAGAGGGCGGTTTGAATGTAAACAGAGGTCACATCGTCTATACAATAAGACGGGAAACTACAAACATCGTAATTTAAAAGCCAAATTGTCTAAACAAACATTTTTCCTCTAAGCAACTCTTTGTGAGCAATTTTTTAACAGTTAAATTAAATTAGTACCGGTATAGTTAATGAGGACCATCACTTTCATTTGAGAGTTAGTTGACGGGAAATTACAAACAATAGCCATCTAACTTCTTGATCTCCTGAGAAAATTTACTATAGGATGATGACATCATAAACGTAAGATGACGACATCCTGAGATGACGCTTAACACGGATAACGAGCAGGGAAAAAGCAAGTGAAAGTACTATACTAATGGGAGACTTCAGGATCTTGAAAAATACTACTGTATTTTTTCAATAAGTAAAAAATCTAGACTTGATTTGAATTGGACTTTCTAATCTGTGAACGGCTCAGACTTGAACAAAGTCTAACAACCTATCGGACCTTTAATCGGACTATTGAAGCAAGGGAAAAGCAAGTAAAAGTACTACACGAGGTTTTCGGAGTCTTAAGAAGTACCTGCCGCTTTTATTACCCAAGTAAAAACTCTAGACACGATTCGAGTTGGATTTTCTCAACATAATCTAAATATATTGCACTGTCCGATGCAGGATGGATAATCTTTAAACGGAATAGACTTGAGCAAAGTCTAACAACCTCTGATGGATCGAATACCCTATAGAAGAAACCTATCTTACCGAAACGCCCTCAAACTTCATGGTGTCGAAAATATCAAACATGATATTGATGGTCACGTTGTCGTCGTATCTAAAGTCGGCCAAAGTCCTTGAGTGATCTATAAATAGGAGCATGCAAATGAAAACTTGCTATTACTATTAGTACTATAAGGTCATTAGTGCAATTTGTGTAGGTTTCATAAAATTGCTTTTGAGCTCCTGGTAAATGGGGTTTATTAAACAAAGTATTTGCTTAGCAAAAATATGTTTATTGATTGTTTTCCATTGATACGCACATTGCATTGAATGACCTTTTGGTCATTACGAACATGAAACTTAAATGGATGACCCTGTAGTACTGAGCAGACGAATTGATTTCCTTGCTTTAATGTGCACCTGATTTTACTCAAGGACATGGAGACTAAAAATAAAGACATGGAAATGTATCCAGGGCATGAGATCTAACGATACCGTTGAAATGTTAATTATAATTCATAAATACCCCAGACAGTTTCGCTATTCCTATTGGTGGAGAGCACGTCACGTGGGGGTGTTTAAACGGCTGATAAAGACATAGCTGAAGCTGTTTAAGACCGGTTGTTTTCGGATAGCATTTGTGCGGGTTAGCCCACAACCCCATTCTCAGGGGAGATCGATCTCGCCGCGCCATTTTAGTCCATGGACACGAGGGTGCGTTACTACGCGCACAATGCATATCCGAAAACTGTCTCACGTACAGAGCTCAAGGACGTCGGAAAACAGATAAGTTTTTACAGAGTTTCCTACTTTATTACGCCTTTTAACCAAAAGGGCATTTATGAATGGGAATAAAAGGGTTGCGACTCGTTCTTAAACGGCCGTTTAAAACCTTGCAGGGTCGTGGCCGTGCGATAAAGGCCCTCGCCTTCGGCTCGGGCCTTTATCGCACGGCCACGACCCTGCCGGTTTTAAACGGCCGTTTAAGAACTCGTCGCTACCCTTTTATTCCCTTATTAAAAGCGACACATCCATGATTTCTCTGAACCCGAACCATAGACACATATCAATACTGACACACATAGGCCTAGTCGACCCACTAAATCGAAGACTTCATTTGTTCTCACATTTAAGCTCACAATTTTAACATGATAATATTCAAAAAAGAGAAAATGTTAAACTGATGGGTTTAGGAACATGATGTAGGAATAGGTCAAGTGATGGGGCGCTTGAGGGGGTAACCCTTATATGCGGGTATGTTACAATCCACGAAAAGACAGGCGTGAACTGTGTTCAAACTGGGCCATAATGTTGGACGTTTTCATTTATGAGCTTTCAAACTCTGTTGGCTACGAAAGCCCTTTAGCACCAACAACAAATACATTTCTAATCCGTTATTACGGATTCACAACCCCTTATTAGGGATTCACACGGCTTCGTAATATGTTATTACGAATCAATTCGTTATTACGGGTTCACAATCCATTATTACGTATTCACAATCCACTATTACGGATTCACAATCCATTATTACGGATTCACTATCAATTTGTACGGATTTGCAACCCGTAATTACGGATTCGCAATCGTGAATCTGTAATAGTGGATTAAAAATCCGTAATAACAAACTGTGAATACGTAATAACAAACTGTGAATACGTAATAACAGACTGTGAATACGTAATAACAGACTGTGAATCCTTAATAACGGACTGTGAATACGTAATAACAGACTGTGAATCCTTAATAACGGACTGTGAATACGTAATAACAGACTGTGAATCCTTAATAACGGACTGTGAATACGTAATAACGGACTGTGAATACGTAATAACGGATTGGAATTTTACTATGTGTTAATGGCTTTCGTAGTTGGCCACACCGTCGGCTTCATTTGAATTGATGCATTGCACACTTGAAAAAACAAAAAAACTAGTTAGCTGAATCCATGACAAATATTTCAGTTTTTAACAGAACGGAAGGCAGGTAGAATATTCACGAGATTTATTGCGTACTTAAATCACGAAGCTGTCTGTCTGCCTCTTCCAGAGCGAACGCTGCCGCCCAAACAGAGTCGTAGCCCAGGGAAACCTCGGCGTAACCAACGAGAGCTTCTGGATTTTCTCCTGCAATCTCGTGGAAATTCTTCAGAAAAGTCTCAGATGTCTGAAATTATCAAGAATGTTTACAATTATTAAATCAATTAATCTTTGAATAATTTTGTTGCTCACATACGGCGTGCGAGATATTTGTTCATGGAGAGGTCATGTATTACCCAAAACATTTTAGACTGTGTGAAATTCACGACTACGGAGTTCTGGAATAGCCATCTAACTTCTTGATCTCCTGAGAAAATTTACTATAGGATGATGACATCATAAACGTAAGATGACGACATCCTGAGATGATTTATCTCGGGATGACGACATCTTGAAAGAAGTATTTTGTCTTCCCAAGATATTATTTCTTGGGTTCTCGACATTTTCAGTATGTTATCATCCTATGTATGGTGAATTATCTCAGGAAGTCGACATTCGTTGTTCAGGATGTCGTCAATCGCAAGATAATTTATCTTGGGAAGTTTATCTTACTTTCGTGATGTCGACATCCTATAATAAAATATTTTGAGAATACGACATAATACTTTAGGATGTCGTCATCTCGAGATAAACCATCTCAAGATATCGTCATCTTACGTTTATGAATAATTTGGGGTTGAACATAAACACAAGCGAGCGGGACTTGAACCTGCGACGTCCGGATCAACATGCCATCGCTCTACCAACTGAGCTATCTAGCCTTATTGAAGGCAGTCTCCTTATTTTGTCCACATTTCTTATAATCATTCCTTTCTTTGTTTGGGATGTCTGTGTTGTTGTTTTTTTGGTTTTTCTAAAGGGTCTCTATATTTTTTTTCGATCAATACTGGTCATCCGTAAATCACATCTGTTTTCATGTTAAAGTTCATACAGATAAATGTCATAGGTCATCTTCACCTACCAGCCCTGTTACCGATGGTTCCCTGCTGCCACGAGGTGGAAGTGCATCAATGTACGCGGCAAAATGGTATGCTGTCACTTCATTCATCTGTTCTATCGTACAGTCAATGGTCTTGTCTGGCACCCGCCACCATAAAGGCTCGTACCATCCTGTTGTGAAAGAATAATTGTATCAATTTAGTATGGGCGTTTTCGAAAGCACGATTTGGGCTTGGGTTTAGGCTCCGTCAAATGTTTAGAAAACGTGCGCTTCTTACGGGGCTGCAATCAGGCGGACGGAGCTCAAGCCCAACCCAAAGCCTTGGTTTCAAAAATGGCTCATGACATGGCAGATACACCGTGCATGACGTCACACCATTGCAAATCTGATTAATTATAACGGCACCCATATTAAGACATACACTTAAGCGTCTGCAACAGCTATGCATCACATAAGAATAAAGAAACATTTTGGGGCTTGAAATTTCACTTGCCTCTAGTACTTGGAACGTTTTGCATAAAGATAATTAAGTCCACCACGCATTTAAAATGTTAACATCGATCGCAGTATCCTTAAATGGGAATCTCTTTTTAGTTGTATTTCAAAATGGCACATAATAATAATAATAATGGTAACATTTATAAAGCGCCTTACGCCCTGACGACCCCAAAGCGCTGTAACAAGAAAAGATTTAAAAAAATAAAACGAATTGAAACTACAATAAATATGAATGAATTTAAGAATAACTAACAATTAAATAAAACATAAAAACCCGAGCCAGTCAGGAGTGATTAAAAATATACACAATTTGGGTAATCTCAAAAGGTGACAATACAACTAAACTCTTGACAACTATGATCACAATATAAATTATAAATTATTTAAACAAATGACAATTTAAAAAGTTTCCTGTGATTATGACGTCAGGTGATTTAGGTTTATAACTGTAAATAATTAAAAGCAATTAAAAGATGTGCGATAGCACCATGCGACGTGGGGGGTGGGGGGTTATACCTCTTGTACTGACTGAGAAAAGGGCAGCTTAGACGTTTTGACCAGAGTGCTCTGATCGTCTTCTGGATAATTGACACTCGAAATGCTAAGGTTGATACTTTCAATAATTCAACGGTTTCACATTTGCTTGTATTTGCAATGGATTAGAGCTTGTAAATATTTTAGGAACATGGGGCAATGATTCTGAAGAGCTTAACATTGAAGGTCAATTAGAAAGTGGCGCCTGCTGCCTTTAAAAGCCTTTTGTCATTATTCACTTGAACCTTCAGACGAGCAATTACAGTAATAGTTTTGAACTGGGAGTGTTTTTTCATTCAATTATTTAAGGAACACGTTGCCTTGATGTTGAGCGCTTTTGTAAGCCAATCAGTGTAAGTTGTTTTTTAGTACATCTCTACCATGGGCTGCTAGTCACGAGAGGTATCGATACGGTGCGCTGCCCATGGAGAGAGGCACACCGCGTCGTCTAAAATGGGCACTACACTGCATGTACAAAACACAAAGAAGCACTGACTCCCAAAATGGCGCGACCAACATTCATAATGATGGTGACGTCAGGTTAACAACTGAAGCAATAGCTTTAAAGGCAAAGTACACGTTTGGTAATGACTCTGAAAATTAATGGCAATAAAAACCTACTTAGTAAGAAGTACAGCAGCTTTGGGTAGTATAATGTATTTTGAGAAACTTTTAACTTCGAAGTACTACGATTATGGAAAAATATATCACTTTTTATTCCCCGAAATTTAAATCTGAGAAGCGTTTCTGTCAGAAACGCTTCTCAGACTGTGTATTCCTATAGGGAATATTCTTCCTGCGTGGAAATATTCGCTCCGGTTTTTCGGTGATATCTCAAAAACGCGACCACCTTTTGATGTGAAATTTTCACAGGTTAGTTTTATTGTAGTACCTACATTTATATAGGATTAACACAATCAGTAGGCTCCAATTACCAAACGTATGCAGCACCTTTAAATGTATAGAAGCAAGATGTGCGATAGCACCATGCAATACCGGTCTCCAGCTGTCCGGCGTGCTCAGATGTCCGGGTGACGTATAGCAGGGCATTTTAGCACGCTGTAGTCGCGGTCTCAGTAGCCCGGCGTGCTTGGATATCCGGGTGGCAAAATCGGCGGATAAGTGTGGGGGTGTTTTTATTAGGATGAAGAATAACTCGACTGGCCTTGGGACAACCCGTGTCAAACTGAGCAGAGGATAAAAGTTCAGGAGTCGAAGGATGATTTTCTCTTCACCGTAAAAAGGTGTGAACTTCAAAGTATTTCAAAAACATTTGTTGAATATTTAGCACACTACAGGCCTATATGTGCTATGGGAGTTTATTTAGTAAAGTATCACCCCTAAAAACGAATCACGCGTTCAGTGCTCGCAGACGCCTCCATGACAGCTAGCAAGAAGGGGTGTTTACAGTACACGCTGCCACGACTCAGCACGGCAATAACACTGGACTGCTTTCACTTGCTGTGTGCAGGCATGGCATGACGTAATGTTACCGTAATTTGGTCATCAGGATTGCTGAGTACGCTAGATAGCTGAGACCGTGACACCGGCTTTTAGAAGAGACATTCAAATGTAAAGGTTCAGAAATTATGGTGTTTCAAATGGCTTCAAATTTTGTTTGTCAATGTAATGGCTTAGAGAGCTCGTAATTATTTCAGGCAAATGGTGCGTAGATTCCGGAGAACTTAAAGGATGTGTACAACATTGGTAAGATTGAAAATATAAATGTCCACAGATGTGCACATAACTTATAATGGTATAAAGATGGTCATGGTGAAAAACTTCCCTTGAAATAGTTTTGCTTGAAATTCCATAATTTTTAGGAAATTAGTAAAACTGCAGGATAAAATCCGATGTTTGAAAAAAAGTTTAAACAATGTTTTTTCCCCCCACTGTTTTCTCATGACTCCGAAGACCGATTGAGCTTAAACTTTCACAGGTTTGTTATTTCATGTATATGTTGGGTCACATCAAGTGTGGATACAGGTCTTTGACAATTACCAATGTTGTACACACCCCTTAAGAATTAAGGTCAACTCGGAATGTTGGCTTCTGCTGCCCTTAAAAGCTTCTCTCATTATTCACTTGAACCTTCGAAAAGACAATTACAACAATAGTTTTGAGCGGGAGTATATTTTCATTTAATTAGGGGCATATTTAAATACTAACCTGGTAAAATCCATACATATTTAGCGCCATACATCTTCAAATGGTAGGCTTTACAGAACACCTTTCTTGCCTTATCAGCATAAAAACCACCGATAATTATTCGAGCTCCTAGTTTCTGAAAAACAAACAACAACAACACTATTAACAAATGAGTACTAAAAAAGAACAAGAATAGACCTCGTGCACATGACGTCATTTGAGTAGGGCGCCCTCTCTTGGAGGTCACAAGGCGGTTGTTCATTGGTCAATCCTGTGCGCCGCGCGTAAAAATGTATGCGTTTCCATTGGTTCTTCACTGGTATACATCTTAGATGGCCGAACGGATGACATAATGCATGAAGCCAATAGTTGAACCATGTACTATGTCGTTTGTAATATCATTTAAGACATGGAATCTGTGATTTAATCAAAATAGTACAGATAATGTTTATTTTTTATTAAGTTACTACCAACTACAGCTAAGCTGTATGGATTATACCGACACAAGTTGTTAAAGTGGTAACTAACTGGTTGAGAGTAATTCCTACCAGAATCTAGCTATACACGGGCCGATTTAACAAAGAACTAACATTGATCTTAACTGTGTATCAATCTTAATTGCTAAGCAAAGTGTGACGTCACAATACAAATCACTATGGCAATATTGCAGCTCGTCTTAACCCTCCTAGTTCCTACACCGCCTGAGTTTGCTGAAACGATTGTTTAGTTTTCAAGAATCTTGCAGTAAATTACTAGAATCGTGGTTCAAAATTCAAGAGACACCCAAGGCTAATTATTTAGGCCCTATGTACAGTTGATAAGTCCCCAGGGAACAAGTAGTGCCTCTCGTTAACGGACGGCTAAGTACCGGTAATGTTTAGGGCGATTATTTTTCATAACGTTAAAATGAACACAATAATTTTTGAAGTCTTTTATCTGGCATCAAAATGCTTAGACGGATTAATTGCTGAGTCATTAGTTTTTGATAGTATAATGATGAAAGAAAATGTATAAGTTTGGTTATGTTACGTACGCCCAACTCATTTTGGGTTTTACCAACTGAGTTGGTTCGCAGCACAGCGAAATTACAAACAATGGGAATACTATAAATGAAGATTAATGGGAAAACCAGCAACAAACAAATGGGAACAGGTCCAGACATTGTATATAATCATAAATAACAAATGGGTGTTGCGTTGCTGAAAGCTACAAAATGTCATCATCATTAGTGTTAAAATGAACACAATAATTTGTGAAGTCTTTTATCTGGCATCAAAATGCTGATACTGATTAATTGCTAAGTTTTTGATAGTATAATTATGATGAAAGAAAATGTATAAGTTTGGTTACAAATGGGTGTTGCGTTGCTGAAAGCTACAAAATGTCATCATCATGGCCTAGTGTTAAAATGAACACAATAATTTGTGAAGTCTTTTATCTGGCATCAAAATGCTGATACTGATTAATTGCTAAGTTTTTGATAGTATAATAATATGATGAAAGAAAATGTATAAGTTTGGTTACAAATGGGTGTTGCGTTGCTGAAAGCTACAAAATGTCATCATCATTAGTGTTAAAATGAACACAATAATTTGTGAAGTCTTTTATCTGGCATCAAAATGCTGATACTGATTAATTGCTAAGTTTTTGATAGTATGATGAAAGAAAATGTATAAGTTTGGTTACAAATGGGTGTTGCGTTGCTGAAAGCTACAAAATGTCATCATCATGGCCTAGTGTTAAAATGAACACAATAATTTGTGAAGTCTTTTATCTGGCATCAAAATGCTGATACTGATTAATTGCTAAGTTTTTGATAGTATAATAATATGATGAAAGAAAATGTATAAGTTTGGTTACAAATGGGTGTTGCGTTGCTGAAAGCTACAAAATGTCATCATCATTAGTGTTAAAATGAACACAATAATTTGTGAAGTCTTTTATCTGGCATCAAAATGCTGATACTGATTAATTGCTAAGTTTTTGATAGTATGATGAAAGAAAATGTATAAGTTTGGTTACAAATGGGTGTTGCGTTGCTGAAAGCTACAAAATGTCATCATCATTAGAGTTATAACATTTATCTGTGAAGGGGGAAATTTAAAATCATAAATGATTGGCATTGTCAGGATCAATGCGTAGCAATGAGTTTCTAGTTTTATTTGGATGTGACTTTTTATCTCCCCTATACACAAGCTGGTGAGCATTTCCTCCTACCGCATGTTCTAGTGTATCGCGGCTGGGCCGTCAAGTTGCTAAAAAGTTAAGATCAAAATCTTGCTTTGTGAAATCGAGCCCAGTTTAGTTTTGGTTTGACCCCCACTCTGGGTCTGTTTGACCTGCACAACGGGTTAATTTGATCCACGACACGAGTCAGTTAGATCTGCCACGAGTCAGTTTAACCCACATTGTTCGTACAACCTTGTTCATTTTTAGTTGATCTGTTTTTAAATGGAAATTGATCCTGGTTGGGGGGACGAGGGGTCGATTTCACAATGCACTAAGATTCATCTTAAGATGAGTTGTCAGTATTACTGTGTTTTGTAGGCTACATTGTGACATCATAAATTGCTTAGAAATTAGGTTTTTTGTGTAAAAGAACCCTTGGGCTCGATTTCACAAAGTACTCGGATTCATCTTAAAGGCACTGAACACGTTTGGTAATTACTCAAAATATATATTAGCATAAAAACGTACTTGGTAACGAGCAACGGAGAGCTGTTGATAGTATAAAACATTGTGAGTAACGACTCCCTCTGAAGTAACGTAGTTTTTGAGAAAGAGGTAATTTCTCACTATAATATTTGAATTTGAAAAAGACTTCAAGCCTTTTAAAGGCATCTGAAAGCACACAAATTTGTGCAACAAGGGTGTTTTTTCTTTCATTATTTTCTTGCAACTTCGATGACCAATAATTTGAGCCCAAGTTTCCACAGGTTTGTTATTTTATGCATATGTTGGGATACACCAAGTGAGAATACCGGTCTTTGACAATTACCAAACGTGTCCAGTGCCTTTAGGATGAGCTGCCAGGATCACCAAACTGATTTATATTGTGACATCATACTTTGCTTAGCAATTAAGATTAATTGGCATTTGAAATCAACCACAACTCTTTGTGAAATCGGCTCCTTAAGGGGACACTAATTGACTCCCAAAGATGGTATCAACAAATTTTCCTGTGATGGTGAAATGGGTCTATAACCGAAACTTATAAAAACAAGATGTGCGACAGCACCATGCGATGGGAGGGGGGGGGGGGGGTAATATTTATTGTACTGACTCTGAGATAAAGCAGCTTAGATGTTTTGACCAGAGTGCCTCAATCTACCTCTTTGTGAAATCGAGCCCGTAAACTCGATTTCACAAAGACCTAATATTTATCTTAACTTCCAATCACTCTCAATTGTTAAGCAAAGTATAATCATAATACAAATCACTTAATATTGATAACTCATCTTAAGACTAATCTTAGTGCTTTGTGAAATCGAGCCCAAACCCATATCAATACAAACATGATCACCTTGATGTTTTCAACTTGAGCTTCCGGGTTCTTCAAGAAGCTCTCAGAAGCAATAATTGTGACGTTGTGCAACGGAGCCTTATTCTGCAGATCTGACATGGCCTGTAATTTAAAAACAGCAATAATAGAAAGGTTTAAACCACAATAATGTTACCGATCTGGATTTTGCCGATGAAACAGCACTTCTGATACTGTTGTAACACTTAAAATATGTGTCACTAATAGTACTGTAGGCTGGCCGACAAAGCATATAATAATACAGAATAAGATTTATTCCGAACTGTAGGGCTGTACAAAGATGAGTCGAGGGTGGAATATAGAAAAATACTGGATTGGCCACAATGCAAGAT
This sequence comes from Leptasterias polaris, assembly GCA_037783415.1. Classification (NCBI taxonomy): domain Eukaryota; kingdom Metazoa; phylum Echinodermata; class Asteroidea; order Forcipulatida; family Asteriidae; genus Leptasterias; species Leptasterias polaris. The sequence continues at coordinate 4,407,398 of JAZGTN010000004.1, read as the reverse complement.
TTTGCACTGGGCTAACCAGGAGGGTCTGTCAATAAGAGCAGAACAGAGAAGAATAAACTAAATATGGGACATAAGGGCATTTTATAATAAAGTTGTGGGGACAGACTAGGTGGGCATTAAGGTCGTAAATTTGTCAAGTCCCAGACAGCCAGTCTGGACACTGGTGTCTGGGTGAGCATTGGATTAATTAGGATGGGTGCTTGTGAGATTGGGGGAAGTGTGGGGTAAAACAAAATAACAAGCTTACACTGTTAAACATGCCTAAAAATGAATTTAAAAAGTTGAAAATGCTGCTCTCAGAGTTGTATTACACATTGTGTAAAGAACTGAGGATTGAACTATGTTTTGAAATAGTGGAGAACTTGATATCTAGGTTCCTGGATTCAGAACAGCACGAGTGATATACAGACCAGGAAGGCACTGGGATGGAAGGCATGCAACAAGTTTAAATTGTCCAGGTCAAGAAAATGTGGTTTATCAAGAGAGCTGAAGATAAAGTTTTTGCAACTGTGGAAAGTGTTTTGTTGCATGGCTGCGACGCATGGACCATAACAAAAACTCAAAAATCCCTATAGATGTTTATTACACCAGGTTGAAGATAAGCCCTAGATGTAAGTTAAAAAGACCACATCTCCAATACAGTTCTGTAGAGAGATCTAACCCAAAACACTACAAAAATCAGAAAGGGGGACTTAAATTTACTGGACATTGCAAGAGAAGAGCAGATCAAGTGGTGTCCGATTTGGTGCTGTGGCAACCAACATAACATAACATAACAATTAACATTTATAAGGCGCTCCAGATCATAGCGCACATAAAAGCATTTAACATGGAAAAAGGTGAGTCTTTAGAACTTTACGAAATGTAGATAAAGTAACAGATTCCCTAATGACAGTAGGAAGATTGTTCCAAATCATTGGCCCAGCTACACTGAACGCTTTTTGACCTAGAACTTTGTTTGCTCGGGGAACATTCAAGCGAGTGATGTCAAGTGTGGACCGAAGAAATCGTGGTGGAGTGTAATGTGACAGTAAAGTGGAAATATAACGCGGAGTAGTTTTGTTCAAGCCTTTAAAAACAAGAAGAGCAATCTTAAAATGAATTCGTTCTCTAATCGATAGCCAATGAAGTTCCCCAAGTGATGGGGTAATAATGTTCTCTCAAGGGTGTGGACCATATTAAACGAGCTGCGCTATTTTGTAATCTTGGAACTCTGTTCAATTCATATGACGTGGCACCAAATAAAAGGAGATTGCCATAGTCAATACGAGAGAGGACTAAAGCTCCGACAACATGATGGAGAAGTACCCTTGTCAAGGTAACGTTTGATTCTCCTTATGTTACGTAATTGAAAATTGGTCGATTGGCAGAGGCTAGAAACTTGCTTGCTCATTGTCATATGGAAAGAGGAGCAGAGGAAGGCCAACCAACAAATACATCAACCAACTACGTGAAGACGTCAACCTGAGCTGTGAGGACATAGGCAACTGCATGTTTGGACAGAAATGCATGGAAAGCCATCACAAAATATCCTGTGGAAGCCGTTGGAATGAATGATGAAAACCAATACTCAGTGAAATGTTTCTAGGTTTTGTTTGTAAATGTGGGGCACCTTGAAAAACATTGTTTCACTGAAGGTTTCCCCGGAAGAAACAAGAAATAAAATACACTTCCCAGTGTCAACAGTCTAAGGCCACATATCAAGGAAACCAGGATCGGAAAAACGGAAACAGAACCGGAAAGATTTCTATACAGTTTGAGTTTTTCTACGATAATTTAGCTCAGCAAGATGGAAACACGACTGGTCACGTTTAAAGGGACACAACACAAATATGCCTCCAAATTGCGTGATTTTCCTTTTACATCGTGAACTAACACGGTCGGCCATTTTGTGGAGTCAAATTGTTGACTCCCTTATATGGCCGACCGTGTTAGTTCGCAAAGTAAAAGGAAAACCACGTAATTTCGAGGCATACTTGTGTGGATCATTGTATTCTACTTTTAAAACATCTTTCTAACCATATGCATTTTATAACAAATGGTTACAAACGCTTTTCATAGACCAACTCGCCCGATCCAAGGCAACGTGTCCCTTTAAGTCTTCGGTCAGAACGAGTACAGCCTGACCGTTCTAAAAGACCGCGCAAGTCTCGCACGTATTCGAAAATTTTGTTATGCCGGGAACCCCTCTGTCTCACGTATACATTGCCTTAAATCGTGAAGGAAACAAACTCGCGCGCTGTAAAGGCAAAGCATACCTTTGGTTTTTGGAACTGTTTAATTGTTTTTAATCCTATATAAATATAGATATCTGCAATAAACTAACCTGTGCAAAATTCATTTCAAAGGGTGATTGCGTTTTTGAGATATTGCCAAAAATCTGAAGCGGTTATTATTAACTGAACTGTATTTCCAAATCCAAACACAAGAAAGTTAACAATGTATACACAGTAGGAATGAAGGTGTAAAGTACATAATGCGGCGGGAATATAAATTTACAACAAGCTCGGAAATGGAGGGGGGACACCCAACCTCAATACCCAGTTAAACAACATTGGCCTATTAGATTAATCTTTCAAATTATTTGGTCCATAAGAAGCACAGCTTGTCGAGTATGGCCCCCTGCATAATGCCGATTGAAGATGGGGTACTTCGGAAATAGGAAGGACCCAATCTACAATCAGGAAGAATAATCCGTAATTTGAATACATCTGAAATTATTGAAATAATCTGAGAAACATTTCATGAGTGAAACATTTCTCAGATTGAAATGTTTTTGAACCCCTATCTCTAAAACCACATTCCTTTGAAGGGATTTGTTTCTCAAAATTGTATACATTATCAACAGCTGCAGTGATTCTGCTTCTTACCAAGTAAGTTTTCGTGTTCATTAAATAGTAATGAACCATTCTTATATAGCGCATATCACATTCACAGGGAAGTCTCTATGCGCTTTGAGATGAAAAAAAAGAGTAATTAAAGTAAGACAATAGTACATAAATGAAAAACTAGTTGACACAGTAAGAAATACTGAAGGCTATTGCAAAAATAAATGTGTTTTTTTGCTTTGTCTTAAAGGCCCTGTACACTATTGGTAAGATCGAAAAACACAAATGTTCACAGATTCACACATAACTTACATGATTTAAAGTAAGTAATGGTAGAAAGGGTTCCTTAAAATATTTCTGCCTAAAATGCTATCGTTTCTGAGAAATGAGTAAAACAATAGTTGTTATCACGCGCGATAATAAACTCGATGTTTGAAAAACAGAAAACACATAAGGTCTCTTTTCACTATTTTCTCGTGACCTCGATGACCAATTGAGCTGAAATTTTCACAGGTTTGTTATTTCATGTATGTGGTTGATCACACAAAACATGAACACTGTCTGTGATTATTTTGTCAGCTCTGCCAATCCTGTATAATACCTTTAAATGAATTCACTGTTTGCACTTGTTTTATGTTGTCAGGAAGACCATTCCATAATACACCGATCCATTCAGCCACGCCCATTTCTCATTGACCAATCACAACCGCGAAATCTGATCACCATCTGAGCCGTTTGGTGATCTTTGCACTAATGGTGATCGGGTTTCGCGGCTGTGATTGGTCAACTCGTAAGGAGGCGGGGCTTAATGGATCGATCTATTCTGCTGCTGCTACTGCAAAAGCTCTGGCCCCATAAAATTTAGTGAAATTCGAGGGACATACTAAGAGAGACTTGAATTTTTAGCGGAGATTACGAACTGGATGATATTTTTGGATGAGGTCCTGTAGATAAGTAGGGCCCAAACCTTGCAAACATATGAAAGTTAATGAAAGTATCTTATACTGAATACGGTATTTTATCGGAAGCCAATGTAAATCACGCAAAATAGGAGAAATGTGGTCACGCTTTTTGAGCACGTGTCACCAATCTAGCAGCTGAGTTTTGGATTCTCTGAAGCTTATTAATTTGTACATCGGGAAGTCCATACAAAATGCTCTTACAAAAATCAATGCGTGACATTACATGTGCATGGACGAGTCTTTCTGTTGATTTCTTGTTTAAGAAAGATCGTATTGTCCCAATTTTATGGAGTGCAAATGAAGCAGCTCTACAGGTATCATTTACATAAGCATCCATTGTAAGATGATTATCAAGTTTGACACCTAGATTTCTAGCAGAATAGTGTATAGTAATACCAAAGGAAATGTATACCCCGTCGGGTCCCAATGTTCGAATACGCGCGAGAATTGCACAGTCTACACGAGAATACCCTGAAAGACAGAGGAGCACTCAACACAGATACAGAAGTTTACAAACTTTTCTATTTTTTTCTTTGGTTGATGGCTCAATTTTTTAAATTTGTTTTGTCAACAACAAATTTTCATCGTTTCTTTGGTTATTTGGGATAATGTATAATTCTATTTTGGTAACTTCAGGTTTTTAAAGTCAATGTGAAACTTGCAATTATGGTATTCAAACTGTTTGTATTTTTTTAAATTTTCATACTGATTGTATAGGTTTGGTTGGACTGAAACATCTAAGAAAACAGTTTTTAAAATCATTTTCTTGACCTGGACAATTTAAGTGTAAATAATGTAATTATGTCCGAAGATTATTAAATAAATAAATCAATGAATAATCAATAAATGTTTGCAACTTGTGTAAAAATTACACTCTACCCTTTAATGCAGATAACAATGAAGCTATACTGACTGTCCTCCCCTTAAGAGATTGCATTAACAAAGCTTGGTCAAATTGTTTTTTCGTGGTCGGTTTCTTTTTACTTTAAAAGGGATATAAGTTAATCAAAAATATAATATATATTTATTCTTATACAATCCAAAAAGGCATTCCTCCGTTTTGGAAACCTATATTGAATTATCAAAGAAACAGAACTGAAAATTTACAAACTAAACCCACACACAATAAAGTTAAATCAATGCTTTCCCCAAAAATATATACCTTGACCTGTTTCTGGAACAAATTAAATATTGTTTTTCTTATATCCAATTGAGCGTGCACAAACATAATATTCCGTACGTTTTAAAGGTCGGATGGAAATTAAAACTAGGAGTTCATTAAAGTAGAAAAAACAACCAACAGAACAAAATATGATTGTAAAATTTTCCATCTACAATTTTCGAAAATAAAAAAATTATGTGCCGCTCCTTTTTATATTTCTTTTGTGTCGCCTTTTTTTTCTTTGTTTCACATTATTATTATTTTGTTGGCGTCGTATTTATTAATTTTGTATTATATTTTTCTCTGTCACGCTTTTTTGAGTGGAAGTTTTTTCCCGTTGCACTTATTTGCATCGGATTTTTTCTGGACTTAGTTTTCCCTATCGCAGCTTTTGGGTTTTTTGCGTCGCATTTATTTTGAGGTGACCTTTGACCCTGTGACGTAAAATACAAGGGGTCTACACCATGCGAAAACTCAAAATGTGCGGATGATGAAACCTGTTTCAGTTTCTTTCGACTAATAAATATTTATTGTTGTCTTTCCTCGTGCCTGATTTACGACTGTTTTTTGTTGCTGTTGTTACTGCAGTTGTTGTTGTTGTTGTTGTTGTTACTTTGTTTCTTTGTTAGCTGAGATGTTTTAAAAACAAAGATAACGAAAAGAAACAGTTCCTGTTATGGACGTCACTATTTACGGACAAGATGCTAGAGCCGGTGTTTTAGTGCACAATAAAAAGTGTTAAATGCAATAATTTTTTATACAAAATACTAATCAAAATCCGTACTCATCCTAAAAGATATATAATTATTTACTTTTTTAAACAATTGTTTCCCTTTTTTTTAAACACTGGAGTATAGTGATTGCATCTTCGGTTTACTTGCTTCGTTTTGAGAAGTGAGATATGTTACCTACTGTAGATATATACAATAAAACTAATTGTAAAAGTTTCACTTCAAAAAGTGGTCGCGTTTTTTAGATATCGCCGAAAAACCGGAGCGAATATTTCCACGTCAGGAAGAATAATCCCTTTAGGAATATACAATCTGAGAAACGTTTCTGACAGAAACTCTTCTCAGATTAATTTTAAGAGTGGTTACCAAACGTATAGACCATGTTACATTTGTTTACAGAGTAGTGACCTTGTACATTCTAACGCATTTCATGACGGGCAAGATACTACACAGGCCATATGGGAAAATTTACATTTTGTGTCATAATTTTCACAAAAATTCAAAATTTACAAAAGCTAACAGCTTTTGAGATGTCCCCCCTTTCTTCATATCAAAAGTTGAGAAAAATCAGACGGTACAATCTCCATAAAACAAGAGTTATTGTTTTCTTCCATTAAGCTGTGTACTAAGCTGTGCCTGCAGTAAGTCCAGGCTCTGTGGCTTTTTGTAAAAATGTGATGTCACAGGTCACATGGTCTATACGTTCCCTTTAATGCATGTTCCAAAACCTGGAATGAAGATCTGCTGCTGATACGGCAAATAATGCAATGGGCGAACCAACACTGTTCTCGTCTTCAATCAGCTTACACAAATTAACAGCACGTAGAGTGTCCTATTGACCATTTGACAATGCATAATGTTACGGAAACACATTCCAGCCCATAAGCAGTTTCTTTAATTGCAATTTGCCAGATTGGTGGTACAGAATTGTGTTCCGTTGGTTCTAGAAGGACACCCAGTGACGTCAGTATTGACATTGACTCCTTTATCGCAAAAACGCACCTCAAAGTAGGCCTATAGCGAGGTCAGTATTCACAGCTTTTCGGATGCTGCGACCGACCTGACGGCTCGGCAGTGGCTACGACGAGATTGCTGAAAGGACCAATTCGTAAACATTCCCGCTTTAGTTGGCAGCCATAGACGGAGCTTCTCAATTAACGGTCAAGCCATAATTACAATGACTGTACTCATCTTTTTACGCAGAGAAAGAAACCGCGGCGTCAACAGATTCACATAATCCAATTTGTGACATTCAGGGCCATATTTTATGAATCTTTCTTTTAAAAAGGACAATAGACCTTAAGCACATGACGTCATTTGAACAGGGCGCCCTCAGCTGGAGGTCAAAAGATGGTTGTTCATTGGACAATCATTGTTTCGTCACTGCTTTTACCTCTAAGATGGCGGCGCTATGACGTCAATGCATAAGGTCCATTGTAATTCCATTCACAGGCAAACTCGTTTCCATAGACCATGTTACCTTTGTTTACAGAAATAGTGACCTTGTACATTCTAATGCATTTCCTGACAGCCAAGATACTACACAGGCCATATGGGAAAATTTACATTTTGTGCCATAATTTTCATATAAATTCAAGAGTTACAAAAGCAACAGCTGTACAGCTTTTGAGATGTCCCCCTTTCTTCATATCAAAAGTTGAGAAAAATCAGACAGTGCAATCTCCATAAAGCATAAGATTTAATGTATTCTTCCATTGAGCTGCGTACAAACTGTGCCTGCAGGAAGTCCAGGCTCTGTGGCACGAAGTGTATGACTCTTATGAGGAGAAAACAAAAATGTCAGACCCTCAAACAACCCACAATCATGACTCCCTCTTAGTTTGTGGAACAGTCCAGTCATAGGATATCAAGGACTTTGACCCCTCCAGAGAATTTCACTTTGGAGAAAACAGTGAAATATAAATACCATAATAGACCTTATGCATATGACGTCATTTGAGTAGGGCGCCCTCACCTAGAGGTCAAAAGGAAGATGCTCATTGGCCAGTCTTGTGCGCCGCGCGTACAAATCAGCGCGTTTCCATTGTTTCATCATCAGTTTACCTCTAAGATGGCGGCTTGATGACGTCAATGCATAAGGTCTATTATGCCTTGACTTAATAAGGCCTTTTCACAGTACAGAAAAACTCCGTGTTGGACACGGATACGATCCGTGTAATCTGGACTAACCTTCTCACACTACAACATTTCAACACGGTGTCGCCATCCGTGTGTAGAGCGCTCGATCCGTGTCGAAACCAACCCGTATCCGTGTCCAACACGGAGATTTTTTGTAGTGTGAAAAGGCCTATATTATAGTGTGAACACCTCTGCGTGTTGAGAATTCTCGATCCGTGTCAAAAACACGTGTCGAAAGTCATAAGGCCTTTTCACACTATCGACTTTCGATCCGTGTCGAAACTTATCCGGATCAAGTCCGTGTTGGCTCGGTAAAATTTCAACACGGATACAAACTGCCTCGCCTTCACACTAGCTCTGAGCGAAATCTGCTTTTGGGTTACACGTGTAACTTTCGATCCGGACATTGTGCAACCGTTTCACATTGCAGGGTCTTATAGATAGTTCCCAGTAGACGCCATCTTTACGGGCAAATCGCATTTTGGCTTGCAGGCGCGTCAAGCGCTCAAATTATTAACGCAGCCGCGTCGTTTACTAACCAATCACGCAATGAGTTTTGTGAAATGTGCGCGTGCTGCACGCCGTTCTCACGCGTAACGCATGACTATGTGTTCCAAACTGCCCGTAAAGATGGCCGATTTACGTCATATTGCAACCTATCTATACACGGATCGAAATGGGATGCGTCGCTACGCAACGTGGCGCATCGAGGCGCACCGTGGAGCGTAGTGACGTGTTGTGATGCTTTGCGTCGACTTTTTTACTCGGCGACTTTTCTTTACGTTCTTATCTACAGCAGCGTGCGGATGGCGCCTCTGCACACTCAACACGGATCGAAAATGAACACTACGGCTTTCGACACGTGTCGAAATTTTCGACACGTGTCGGAATTTTCGACACGGATCGAGATTTCTCAACCCACCTCCCGAGCAGGGTTGGTTTCGACACGGATCGAGTGCTCTATCCGGATTGACACCGTGTTGAAAAGTTGTAGTGAGAAAAGGTCAGTCCACATTACACGGATCGTATCCGTGTCCAACACGGAGATTTTTTGTAGTGTGAAAAGGCCTATATAGTGTGAACACCTCTGGGTTCATTTGCGATCCGTGTTGAGTCTGCGTGGTGCCATTTGACTGTGTTGGCAAGGGGATTGGGTTTCAACAATCAAAAAGAAATAAAAACTTGGAAACATACCAGCGAAAACAAGTCAACTGCCTCGTGAAGAGTGACTACTTTCTTCCAATTAAAGAGGGCAAATGCAGCTAGCTTGATCACGTTGAAGACCGTCTCTGGAGGAAACATTCGGAATAATCTTGGGTAGAGTTCTCGGTTGGATAGCTTCGGTGAGGAGGCGGAGTACGAGAGCTATAAGAAACAGAGAAAACAGAGATAGTTTGAGTTTCCCCCAAACTTGAATCTAGTTGCTAGTAATGTTTGACGCCTTCGAGGCTATTTAAAAATTCTCCATCGACGCCACGAACTGACACACACCTATACCATAAACAAATACCAATCGAAAAACGTCGTTTAAAGGTGCTGCATACGTTTGGTAATTGGAGCCTACTGATTGTGTTAATCCTATATAGATGTAGGTACATACAATAAAATTAACCTGTGAAAATTTCACTTCAAAAGGTGGTCGCGTTTTTGAGATATCACCGAAAAACCGGAGCGAATATTTCCACGCAGGAAGAATATTCCCCATAGGAATACACAGTCTGAGAAGCGTTTCTGTCAGAAACGCTTCTCAGATTCAAAATTTGGGGAATAAAATGTAATATATTTTCCCATAACCGTAGTACTTTGAAAATAAAAGTTTCTCAAAATTCATTATACTACCCAAAGCTGCTGTACTTCTTACCAAGTAAGTTAACAGAAAATGTTCTTGCCATTAATTTTCAGAGTCATTACCAAACGTGTACTGTTCCTTTAAAGTTAAACGCTTCATTAAAACACCATTATCCTTCAAAATTTCAAAGTGTTTTCAACTTGATTCTTTGAACTTAATAAAAAATACTGTAATTTTAAGGCTTAATTAAAAATGAGCAATCAAGTAAGAAAGGTTCGTGGTAGTTTTTGAAACAAAAATAAAATAAAAACAGACGTGTTTATTCCCCTGATGTGACCCAGCAGTCCTCCTCCCTTCCCCGGTTGAAATCTGGACCTTTGAGATTAACAATAGACCTTATGCATTGACGTCACCAAGCCGCCATCTTAGAGGTAAACTGATGATGAAACAATGGAAACGCGCTGATTTGTACGCGCGGCGCACAGGACTGGCCAATGAACATCTTCCTTTTGACCTCTAGGCGAGGGCGCCCTACTCAAATGACGTCATATGCATAAGGTCTATTATCCGAATAAAAATGTCACATTGAATGAGCTTTTATTACTCCATCTTTAAAACTAGTTTTCTGCTAAAAGTACAGGCAGACAATTTGTTTCGAATGTCAGTTTCTCTTTTTAAAAAAAACCGCAAATGGAATAATAAATAGATCGCTAAAATTGAGCGTTACCGGAAGTCATTGCGTAGATTACAATCTTGGTGATAAATATATAGAAAGGGGAAAAACGAACTAACAACAAAAACAAATACAAAAACAAAAACAACAAAAACAGCAGCAGCAACAGCAACAGCAACAGCAGCAGCAGCAGCAACAGCAGCAGCAACAGCAACAGCAACAGCAACAGCAACAGCAAAAACAACAGCAACAGCAACAGCAACAGCAACAGCAACAGCAACAGCAACAGCAACAGCAACAGCAAAAACAACAGCAACAGCAAAAACAACAGCAACAGCAAAAACAACAGCAACAGCAACAGCAACAGCAACAGCAACAGCAACAGCAACAGCAACAGCAACAGCAACAGCAACAGCAACAGCAACAGCAACAGTAACAGCAACAGCAACAGCAACACAAAACAACAGCAACAGCAGCAACCATGACAAACTACATAATTAATACGGGCTACAAGTGCCCAGAAAAAAATATGGTGCACCCCGGGTCATTGTTCCCTAAAAAAACTTTGGCCGCTGGCTGTATAATTATATAGACCCTTTGCATTTGACGTCACAAGCCCGAACAGCGCCCGAACAGAGGTCAAAGGAAGACCTGTCATTGGCCGAGACTTGTGCGCGGCGCGTACACGCGTGTACGTTTCCATTGTTTCGCATCAGAGATGGTGGTCAATGCGAGGAGTCTATTGTAATAGACTGTGCAAGTCTCGCGCGTTAACGAACTTCCGGGACCATAGATTTTGTTTCGTCTATTATTTTAAGGCCGGTTCATACTCGCTGCGACTGCGCGCACGCACCCGACAGTGCGAATTCGACTCTCTCGTTCATACTTCATCAAAATAAACAATAGATACGCATTAAATTTGCGTGAGCGTGCGGAAACGCACGCGTCAACTTGTGTTCATACATACACGCAGTGCAATGAACTTTTCTTAATTTGAGTGATTTATCCTTGCATTTCTTCCAATCTTTACCGTTGATTTTCCCAATTTCCTTCAATGAGTCACTGCCATGTTTACATCTTGGTGATTCTTTGAAACTTGTGTTATACAGATTTGGAAATAGGCGCACGGTTTTCAACTCCTCTAATCAGGTTCTTGCCATCATTCACTGACACTGCGTAGGGTGGCCTAAACGCATCCGACAAATGTTAAAATATTTCAATTTGTCCGACTACGCATCCGACTAGTGTGTACGACCTAGTTTTAGTTTTGTTTTAATTCGGACGCATAAGCGCAGTATGACTACGCAGTGCGCTTCCATTTACACACTGCGGATTGAATGAAATGGGTCTGCGCGCTGCGTACGCAGTGAAAACGCAGCGAGTATGAACTGCCCTTTAGTTTAACGTACTTTATGACCATGGGTCGATTTCACAAAGCACTAAGATTCATCTTAAGATGAGTTGTCACTATTACCATAGTGATTTGTATTGTGACATCACTCTTTGCTAAGCAACTACGACGGATTTGCAGTTACGATCAATCTTAACTAGGTGTGAAATCCAGCCCATGACAATAAAATATGTTGTTGGGAATGTAATATTAAGTGATAAACAATATGAAAGTAAAATCAATTTAACAATACAACGAAGAAAACCCAAGACTTAAACTTGACCTCTGCTTCTGGTTACTTGCAAAAAATTAAGAAATTTGTGCCCACCTCCGGATCCGATCACCAAAAAATGTTTTGGTCGCGCGATGATAATAACCAGACGCTGTAATTGCCAGTAGACGCTAAGCCTTTTCATTGTTGTCTACGGTTATCGGGGCGTCATCGTCCTCTTTAAATTGCGTCACGCGTTGATTCTACGCCCGTGCGATTATCGCGCGTCTGCGTTTAAACCTGCTTTAGTGGTTGCACGTATTCAGGCATGGATTTACAAAAGGGTTTCCAAAAAAGTTCAGATCAAATAAGTATCCTTGTCCCAGAGCTTTTAGTTTGTTTCAACAAAAACTAACAAATGATTTGTGTGTTTATTATGAAAGCTAAAACTCATTTTATGCAAATTGTAATGATTATTTTTGTTGGTCGGATTTTTTCATAGATCTAATTTAAAAACAATGATTTGATTTCAGAAAAAATATGTTCTTCGCTTGACGTGTTTTCAAAGACCTTCTATTGCAACGTCACAGCCCCGGAATTTGCCAACCGAGATGGGAAAACTAACGGAAGCCATGAATGCAAATCATAAACAATAGCCACATTTTGTAACAAAGTAACACAGATATTGAAAATAGTGTTAGAAACAAAGCATCCAATCATGGGGGGTAGTTTATTTGATTAAAGTTTGCAAACAATTTTGAATTTGGTAACATTCGGCCGTCCATGCCAACCAGCGCGGTTTGTTTATCAACAATGGAGAGGTCTATATAGGCATATAGGCCCCATCATGTGACTTAAACACACTTTACCTGTATAATATTCCAGTGGTGAGACGCCTGCGCAGTAGGTTCTGTAGCAATGGAACACCCTCCACCCAGTATCATTATCTTGGTGGTGCTGGCGTTGTATAACTCTCGATACATCATATCCGTAGCTTTCCCGCCATCACACTACACACACACATCGAGAATGGAGACGGAAAAAAAATGATAAAAAAGGAAGTAGAAATAATTTTGACATCTGATGATTGAGTTACCAATCAGTTGTCAGTATAAAAGCTTTCCATGTGCTTGGCGGACACACTCTGCCCTTCAAGTTTTCAATTTCACAGCTTCGCATCTGCACTTGCCTACTTTAATACATAGTAGCCTTTGTTACAAAGCGTTCTGGAAGTGTGGCCCGTTTCAAGGTTCGAATTAATCTACAGGGGGGGGGGGGGTAGAGTTTTAAGCAGTTTGTAAAAACCTTTTTCCGTGGCATTCTTGGGTATACAGCAACCTTTTCATGTTTTGTCTGCAAAGCCAAGGTAAAACCACTTATAGGACTGCAAACGTAAAAGCGGTGAATTTGTGATTTTACTGATGGAGTTTTTATTTGGCCATGTTTTAGATGCCTTTTATTCTTTATATTATAACGATGAGTTACTCTAATTTATTTGTGGTGCGTAATTTACATTTCAATTTTTTTCGGCGTTTGTACCGAGTTTGTCCTCTAAACTAGCAGAGTTTTTGTTGTTGCGTATATTTCTTTTTTCAAGAATGGGTTAACTGTTTTAAATCACTGTGCGTTTATACAGGTCGATCTTTTTTTCGTTAAAGGTGTTTTGTTGTGTCATTGTTTTTATTTAGATATCAATTAATAATAAACCACACTTAGGTTTACTGTACTCAACAATTAGTTTGAATATTATTTTCTGTTAATGAATCAAAGGATGCCTTAAAGGCCCTGTACACTATTGGTAAGATCGAAAAACACAAATGTTCACAGATTCACACATAACTTACATGATTTAAAGTAAGTAATGGTAGAAAGGGTTCCTTAAAATATTTCTGCCTAAAATGCTATCGTTTCTGAGAAATGAGTAAAACAATAGTTTTTATCGCGCGCGATAATAAACTCCATGTTTGAAAAACAGAAAACACATAAGGTCTCTTTTCACTATTTTCTCGTGACCTCGATGACCAATTGAGCTGAAATTTTCACAGGTTTGTTATTTCATGTATGTGGTTGATTACACAAAACATGAACACTGTCTGTGATTATTTTGTCAGCTCTGTCAATCCTGTATAATACCTTTAAAAGTGAACTTAATCACTGTAGCTCGCAAGCCTGAGAAAACCTGTTAACAAGGGTGCTTGCTTTGTGAGTCAGAAACACAGTGGTTAACCCCCCTACTCTTTCACAATTATAAGGACACGTTGCCTTGGATCGGGCGAGTTGGTCTATGAAAAGCGTTTGTAACTGTTTGTTATAAAATGCATATGGTTAGAAAGATGTTTTAAAAGTAGAATACAATGATCCATACAAATATGCCTCGAAATTGCGTGGTTTTCCTTTTACTTCGTGAACTAACACGGTCCGCCATTTTGCGGAGTCAAATTTGTGACTCCACAAAATGGCCGAACGTGTTAGTTCACAATGTAAAAGGAAAACCACACAGTTTCGAGGCATATTTGTGTGGATCATTGTATTCTACTTTTAAAACATCTTTCTAACCATATGCATTTTATAACAAACAGTTACAAACGCTTTTCATAGACCAACTCGACCGATCCAAGGCAACGTGTCCCTTTAAAGTGTTCTGGCTTATTTTACGAGTACAATCCTAAAACGGGACCTATAGCTTAAAGTCCCATCCGAAGGGAAAACGGTTCGAGCAAGAACAATCCTCCTGAATTTGAAAGACTCGCTAAAAATTAATCCGCAATATTTCTTGTTGACAACTTTGTTTTTGTCACACAAAACAAATCGGACCAAAAACACAATTTAAGTCATGTGGTTCTTGGCTAGTATAGCGACTAATTTTCGTTTTTCCGAGAGTCCTTGGCTTCACAACCAGAGTAAATAAATGAAATAAAAATGGTAAAATATTAATGTAAACAATAATTTGCCTATCTGATGAAATATGTCTTTATAATTATAAGCTATATAGGCCTACCGATGGTCTTTGGAAATGTTTTCTTCAAAAATACTGACATGTTTCAGAAAGTTGCCCCATAATACTAAAATCTCATTTTAATAGGTTTTTTATCTTATCCGGAAATTGCATTAAAAGCATCGACAATACATTAACCATGAAGATCTTTTCCAAAAATCCTTGACACACAATCTGGTGTCTTTATTGCCTATTCTTAGAGATTAATTGTATGTAGTCTTTTTTGAAAGGTGAGAGGAGTGATATAATGGACTCGTCCAAGCCGGTGTCGTTTTCTACATAAAAACCTTGCAGTGAGGGCCACTGTCAGCACAAGCGGAAATGGCATGCCATGTGACCTGTGACATCACATGTTTACAAAAGAGCCACAGAGCCTGGACTTCCTGCAGGCACAGTTTGTACGCAGCTCAATGGAAGAATACAATAAATCTGATGCTTTGTGGAGATTGTACTGGCTGATTTTTCTCAACTTTTGATATGAAGAAAGAGGGGACGCGTCTGTACAGCTGTTGCTTTTGTAACACTCTTAAATTTATATGAAAATTATGACACAAAATGTAAATTTTCCCATATGGCCTGTGTAGCATCTTGCCTGTCAGGAAATGCATTATAATGTACAAGGTCGCGATATCTGTAAACAAAGGTAACTTGGTCGATACTGCATGTGCAGTAACAACAGCTGTCTCATCCCTACAGTGAGGGGCACTTGCTGACATTATTTTAATATTTCCATTGTCTGAACCAAACCGTACACACCAGTCAGCTCACATGCCGTGATATCCAAAAGGCAGGACCATGCTGTAGAGAGGGGGGGGGGGGGGGGGGGGGGGGGGGGTGTCAGTCAATAGGGGTCAGTAATTTAGATAGAAGGGGCAGGACAAAACTCTGCCAGCATCCTTTGCGTACAAAAATGGTAGGTGTCAATTGTCAATGGAAGATGAAACCAAATTATAAAACTTAATTAATTAAGCAAATAATAAGCCTAAATTAACCCAGTCAATACCTGGAAATGTGAACAACACACTTCGCAAAAAACAAAACAATCGTTCAAATAATTGATGCAAACAAACCCTCATAATATATGTGATTTGAGGCATTGCATGGTGAGGTATCAATATATATTTGGTTTGCGGTAACACCATGTGTTACTTGCTAGGTAGATTTTGTTCTTTGAGAACTTGTCTTGCTTTTTATTCTACTGCCGCGGAGTAGAATATTCGGAATTCGGAAGACTTCTCAGTTCTGAAAAGAACTGTCCCGCTTATTAACTACTACCTGGGCGGGAGATAGCGAAATTAGTAGTCCCGCCCGATTTCCTATGTGGATCAAGGGGACTTCTCGTTAATACCTACACTGCCGCGGAGTGAGTTCTTAATAGGTCTCAACGTTTCGACTAGCTTGCTCTAGTCATCGTCAGGAGACTGAAGAGTGTAATACATGTTTGTCCATTTATAGGGGTTCAGAGGTTTCAGTGTAGAGTCAGTCACTAAAAACCCTCTTAACCTATGACAAATTGTGAGAACATGTGCTGAGAGCAAACCACAAGAGCGTTGCAACCAAACAAGGACCATTTTCATGATTCTGCTCTTTACCGCCAAATTCTGCGCTTGCGATCACCATTTTTCGCTCACAGGGCAAGCGCCGAATTTCTGGTACGCCGAACGTGGAGTACCTACGCACGTGCACAAGCACACATCCAATCAATTTTATGCTATCAATGTGAGGACTTTCTTTTGTACCTCTAACTTAACAGTCTCCATAGGCTAAGCGCATGAAGAAAAAGTGAGGACACAAAAATACAAAGGATTCCAATGTGTGGACAGCATTGTCCCTTTTGTGTTTCTTTGTTCTACTGTCCCCTCTCTTCTGATAATACCATGACCCGCTAAACTGTGAAATACGCTCGACGTAAGCGCGGTTTACCCTGCTTCCCGTAAGCACCGATTCTTTGCTTACGGTAAGCAGAGCCATGAAAGTGGGCCCTCACTTTTAGAATAGGCTCTAATCAGAACTCCATTCACATTATGTATACGCCAGTTGAGCAGTTTGAGCGACAAGACACAATATACGCCTAATTTCTTCATAGTTAGTGAACGCGAACTGGAATCAGTCATTAGACAGGCCCATGTCGAACGAGACAATTAACTGGCAACAATTTCCACGGTCAATCTCCAAGAAGAAAATATAAATACACAGATATTAGTTTTCGCATAATTTTCTTAGTAGGGAATAAATCATTTTCTGCATCGTAGTTGATTGGCATGAAGTCCTCCTGTCAAAAATTTGACAAAGGCCTTTCGATTTACCATATTATTTTTTAGAATTGAGAACAAAATATTACATTATACATAACGTCCTTCTTGTCATCAAAAATGCTTTCAGAATCTTTCTGTATTGTTTGATGTTGAAGGACAGAAATAATGAGCACGATGAATTTAGGTCTATACCTTCACATGATTTCATTTATTCTGGTTGTGAAGCCAAGGATTCTCAGAAAATCGAACTTAATCACGTATTTTATTTATTTCAAGACATTTATTTCCATTCCAACAAAAAATCATCAAAACAATATCAAAGAACAGTAAGAGGATAATTGGAAATAGGGGCATAGCCAGAAAAGCCAAAGCTTGTGGTTGGTTTGCCCAGACAAACAAAAACACAAATAGACTAACAAGTACAGTGTGGGTAGGTACGATATTTAACTTCTAAGACTGAATAGACTCTATGTAAACTAAGGTGAAGTCAGAGGGATGCAACTTATAACAATACACATAGGACAGGGCGTGAGGGTTCCATTAACAATAACACTGCATAGGCCTACAGGTGTACTACAGAAATCACACTAAGGTGAGAACTATGAGAAAGCTCTGTGGATTAGAGGATATTTTGAACAATAATGTGCTTTTAGCTTGCGTTTAAAGGCAACTGTGTTCCTGCAAGAAGTTACATAAGCCAAGAACCCAACGGAGAGAAAACAAAGGAGTAAGTTTCAGTTTTAGATGTGGGAGGAAACCCCAATGAATAATTCCAGGGGAAAATACACACAGTCAGGTAGGAACTGAAAGATCCATTCTTCGAAGTGCCCCCGGCAGCTGTTGATAGTATAAACTGTTTTGAGGAAGGATTCCCAAGTTCGAAGAAATATGGTTTGGAATTTGTTTTTCATCCCAAACGAAAATCATGGGTCAACAGTGGCTGGTTGTTTCCTCAATCAGGAAGAAAAGGTAGAGAAAACCCAACAACAACATGTGAATTAACATCATACATGGTAAACTGAAGAGGAGTGGGGGAGGTTGTAAATATTGCTATATGAATGTCAAGTTTCCAGAAAAGTCATAAGTGAAGCCAAGGACTCTCAGAAAAGCGAACTTAATCACGTTTGTACTAGCCAAGAACCCAACGGAGAGAAAACAGAAGAAGTAAGTTTCAGTTTTAGATGTGGGAGGAAACCCCTAAAAGAACAATTCCAGGAAAAAAAAACAATCCACGTATAGTGCCCCCGGCAACTGTTGATAGTATGCACTATTTTGAGAAAAGAATTCCCAAACGTTTCAATCTCAGAAAGGATTCATTCATGAATCGTTTTTTCAGATTTCTGAGGGCTGTGTCTGTTCGCGAATGCTGCGGCCAGAGATGCGGTTGATACCCGCTGCCACCTCGCTAAACGTGGATGGCTGCGACGCTCTTGTGAAAATACCGTGGTGTTTTCTCCCATGTTGTCTCAACAATTAAGTACTTTACTCAGCTGAAACTTCACACGAGACTTATATTATTATTTATTTAATATTATTGTGCCAATAAATCAGCATTACGTTGACACAATCCCAATCTATGTCCCAACATGTATACCTTTAACTTACAATGTACTGTGTAAAGTTTGCTGAATACATTAAAAGTATAAAATATTAATTTCCCCTCAATTTTTCAGCATAATGATGACAAACACAAATCTATACGACTCGACATTCAAAGGGACACGTTGCCTTAGAATGGACGCTTTGGGGCTATAAAAGCTTGAAAAATAATAATGATCCACACAAATGCGCCTCGAAATTGTTTTTCTTTTACTTCGTGAACTAACACGGTCCGCCATTTTGTGAAGTCAATGTTCTACAAAATAGCTTACAGTGTTAGCTCATAAAGTAAAAGGAAAACCACACAATTTCCAGGAATATTTGTGTGAATCATCATACGCTATAGACGATGTGACCTCTGTTTACATTCAAACCGCCCTCTGTTGACAAGTCTGTTGTCCAAGTCATGTTCCGCCGGGCAAAAAGACGCGTAGTCATGGTAATATTGCGTGTACTTTCTAGCTGGCTGTCAAGTACACAAAGGTTTTGCCCGGCGACATGCGCGCGCATCATGTTATGATTTTCAAATGACGTCAGAGGTCACATCGTCTATAGTTTGAAAACATCTTCCCAATGTTATTCGTTTCACAGCAAACGCTTTTATAGCCCAAATCGCCCAATCCAAGGCAATGTGTCCGTTCACTGACAGGGACCGGTATATGGCTCAACACACTGACAAATCCGATGATAAAATCAACGGAAAAGTCTCAAAACTGAAAGAAAATAAAGGGAATCGCGGTGTACATTTGAAGAAAAAAAACATTCACAAAAATGCATCCTTGTGGACCGTTCTTTTGTTCTTGCCTTTGTCCCTGCACTTAACAGTTCCCCATAGACTTTGTACACAAATTTCCTTGTGAAGCACCCCGGTCTTTAGAAAGTTCCATTTGGAGACCTTCTGTTTTCCCTTTTTTGTTTTGTCCTTGGTCTTCTTAAGGTACCGAAAATGACAGCACACATTACACGAAGATGTCCACATACACAATGCAGGTTTCTACGATTTGAAAGAATTTTCTTTTCTCGAGATGTATTTATTTTTGTCAGCACTCAAAACTATTTCCATTGGAAATGTTGGAAACTTACATATGAATTTGTACGGAGGCTTTTTATACAACCCGCAGCGTGTGTGGTTCAGTTAGTAACGCATCTGAGAGTTCTTCAATGAAGCGAACATTTGCATCGAATTTTGCAGGAAGGTAGCGAGTAAAAATGTCATCAATTCGCCCTTGAGAATCGTACTCAGTTCTGCAGGGGTTTTTTGGTACGGGGCCACTCTATAAATCAGAAAAAACGCTATAGACTGTATATAAGGCTTGTCCATTATGTGAACGTTGTTTGAAACTGGCTCTCCACGTTGCGTTAGCGCGTAATAATTGAAGTAAAATTGTTTTTTAACTGGTCGATCAAAACGATCTAAAACATGACCTGTGCAGTCTATTATGCCATCCATTTTTATAGGTCTCCAGATACCAGCATATTTGACGAAAATGGAGAGTGACGATTCATATGTCAAAAGAAGCCGAAGGTGTTCATAAACTGTAAAAACTGGGGTATTAAAGTTGACACCGAGGGTGATGGCACATTAATAATAATAATAATAACTAGCTCTAATGTGATTGTAATTTACAATCACAGAGCTGTTCCGGTAATTTTCTTAGTTTCGAGCCTTCTAAGCTGCAAGAAATCACAAACATTACGACCTTATGACATGTGGTTCAGGAGATATAATTATCTCAATTTTTGAGCTTCCTGTTTAGACCGGAAGTAAATGTCAAAGTAAGGTCATTGTTTTGAATAAAATGTCGCAAGTGTTGCAAGCTACAATACAAAACAGACATTACAATATATGACATGTGGTTCAGGAGATATGCTTATCTCAAGTTTTGAGCTTCCTGTTTAGACCGGAAATAAAGGTCAAAGTAAGGTTATTGTATTTAATAAAATGTCACGTGTCACGTAATTAACGAGAAAAGACCGAAAAAACAAAAGCGGTCAAAGGTCAGCGTATACGCTTTACCAGCATGTTTTTTGGTTTTCGTTACAATTTAAAAAAATACTTATTGCACCCGTCAATATAACAAAATTGGTATTCCTATGTATTGACAACATAAATATTTTTTAATTACCAAGAAATTCCGTACCAAATCGGGGGAAGGAACGTACACCGAGCATTGAAACGTTGCGATTTTGAAACAGCGGATTCGATCAGCGAGGTGTTCCGACTGACAAACCCGAAATGACAAAAATGTATCTGGTGGTCTGGCTCCTTACCCCCTCCCACATGCTCATGTCTCAGGGATTTCCGTCGAGTTAGCCCCACAGCGAGCCACTCCGCCCGCCAGCTACACAATTGCCCCTGTTTTACGTGTCGCTACCCCACACACGCTGTGCAAAAACCCTTCCGTTGCTCGGACTCTATGAAATAAAATCTTTCGTTCGATTTTTAAAAAGATCATTTACAACTTATATCCATAATTTTAATATGTAATTTTGGGGGTCTAATACTCGAGAATAATTGTTTTAAAAAAACAGACTTAAATTTGGTGCAGTAAATAATTTTTAAACGGCTGGAAGTAATACTAACTTCGAAGATCACGAGGGTTATCCGAACCAAAAATGTGGCTCGGATAACCCGTGTTACCTTCTTTCTTAGAAAAATGCTCGAGAACGGCCAAATTTGATGGTTTATTATAGGAACCGTTCTTCTCCATTCCTGGAAGATCTTTGTGGTTATGTTTTAGTCTATTTTGTATACCAAATAGCCCAACAAAATTCTCAATTGTCTACAAGTAACCGGAAACAGAGGTCAAGTATAATTCTAAGGGTTTCAGTGTTAATTTGTGAAATTTATTTTACTTTCATATAATTTAGTAACCGGAAACAGAGGTCAAGTATAATTCTAAGGGTTTCAGTGTTAATTTGTTAAATTTATTTTACTTTCATATAATTTAGTAACCGGAAACAGAGGTCAAGTATAATTCTAAGGGTTTCAGTGTTAATTTGTGAAATTTATTTTACTTTCATATAATTTCCAAGCTACATTTTACTTTCCCAACGATATGGTGTATTTAAAAAGTACAGAACAGAACTGCGCACGCGTGAAACTCAATAATGGTTGAAAGAAATTTTGTCCCGGAAGTTCTTTTACGCGTGAGACCTGCACAATCTATTGCTTTAGCGGATTGCACCTTTATTTATAACTCAGCTCAATTTTGTAATCAAATCCCATCTGAAAAATATAGTCATGCGTTTAAAAAATGAACAATGGGATTGATTTGTAAAGAAGAATTTACACCACAATCTATGTCGGTAGGGGTTTGACTGTGAATTAAGCTGAGTTATTAAATTAAGTAGGACGGTTTGTCGACAATTTAATAGCCGAAGTTCTAAGCATCTCTTTGTGTTGGCATTTAGCGGCAAGATCGCATTGTACAGTCAATAGTGCAATAGGAAAGGTTTTACGAGCTTTATAGTCGCCAGCCTTCCATGTGGAAACTAATCTATTCCTTTTGTTAAATTTTAGTCCTGACTTTGTCCTATAGTTTACTTTCGAATAGTAGTAAGTTACCGAGCCTGCAACGCTGGCTTTTATCTACGAGGTGAAATGGACTTGTGGCGACTAATGACCACTTAACACGGAGAATTTAACAAGTGCAAATACTTAGGATGTCAGTAAATTAACAACGTCATTATTTTGTAAGAAGGTAGGTTTGGTCGGTCAAGTTAATTGCAGATACTTCAAACTAATGCACGTGTATACTCTAAGAGCTTCAAGGTCAGAATTTACCCGCATTCCTGGTCCCATGGGCCCGACTCATTCTGAGTCAGTATGACCCGGACAGTGGTTCTAAAAACTGAATTTTGACTTGGTTTCTGCGTCACTTGACACAATTTCGGGTCGGTTTGACACAGTTTGGGGTCAGTTTGATACGGTTTGGGGTCAGTTTGACACAGTTTGGGGTCAGTTTGACACAGTTTCTGGTCAGTTTGACAAAGTTTGGGGTCAGTTTGACACCCCAGGTCAGTTCGACACAGTTTTGGGTTGGACTGACACAAATCAGGGTGTCTGACACAGGTTTCGGTTCATTCTGACCCAAACATGGGTCATGCCCCCGGGACCCTGAATAAGGGTCAATTCTGACCCTGAATCAGGGTCAATTCAGACCCTGAAGCAGGGTCAATTCTGACCCTGAATCAGGGTCAATTCTGACCCAGGAGTTTTTTTGAATGTTTTAACAATAGCAAGCTAACATCTTCGCTCCCTCGTTTAGTCAACAAAAAACGAGACAACTCGAACACGAACTAAATTCAACAAGCTGATAGGGTAAGCATTCTTAATTTAATAAATGACAGTTTTGCGTCATAGCTGCATACGTTACGGTTACACGGTGAACTATTTCACTGGTTCCCTTAGCAGAATCAGTATATTGAGGCATTTAACACAGTGCTCTATAATCGAAATTCAAAAACAAGAAAACGCACAGTTTGTGGTTTATCACTATAATCTGAAATGTCGTTTTGAGTATAGTTGCAATACAGCTTCATACAAACAAAAACATCAACACATTTAACGACTGGTAATAAGTCGTTCCCGGCACTAGCGTACAACTTCGTTAAATATAATGTTAGATATTGAAGATAATCAATCAAATTCATTACATAAACTGACAATGACATACTATTACTAACAGTCTTGGGTCCCAGTGCCTGACGTTCCAGAAATTATCAACGACGATCTAGTGAAGGAGATGCTCTGTTTATATTGTGTTTTATTAAGCGAGCGTCTACCTGTCTGTAGTAGTTTGGGTGTCGTTAAGTTTGAAATCAAATTCATAAGATAGACCGACATTAATATCGTCCAACTGAATGGAACTTGTAACAGTACAGTACCCTCCCTCGAAAAAGTCCCGAGCAGAATTTACCCGGATAACGGGTCGCATGGGGCTGGACCCATTTCTGTGTCATTATTCCCCGGAATCTATGTCAAGCTGACCTGAAACTGTTTCAAACCAGTTTCAGGGTCAGCCAGACCCATATAGGGGTTTGACCCCCTTGGGATCCGGACTCCGGGTGAATACTTACCCGGAGTGTACAGTGGTTGATTGTACACCGAACTAATGGTAACAGAACAAGTCACCCCCCCCCCCCCCCCCGCGGCGATTTTTTTTTCTTCCCCCCAAACAGGTTTGCTATTACTAATATTTCCGGTCTTCTGATTGGCTGATATGTTTTACGTCATTAGCAATGGTGGCGTCCACGAATCTCTGTTTGCGTTCAAGACAAAATTAAAAAACTGATTGAATTTGTTTCAAATACAAAGGAGCCCGAGTAGGTGAGGAACATACAGCAGTTGGCAGATAATTTTACAAACTATACAGTGATTTAGTCCCTGGCCAATGTAAACATGTCATTACTGCAGCATCATAATGTTGCGCTTCGGAAGTTAGGACCACAGGGACTCGGAGTCGTGAATGTTGGGAAAGGTAACACCCCCCCCCCCCCCCCCCCCCCGAGTTTGCACTGCCTTGGGGTTGCATATACCTTGAAGAAAAACGTAACTCTGAGGGGTGTGGGGTTTAAGCCGGAAAAATTTAGCATAACAAAAGTCACTCCCGAAGAACTGCTCCACACCGGATAGCGTTTCCGATCGGAAAGCCATCCACTCGACCCACTGCGATGCGCTAGCCCTGCAAATCGTCATGACGTCACCTTGAATTTGATTGGTCGAAAGGGTCGTAATAGCAAACCTGTTTGGAAAAAAAATCGCCCCCCCCCCCGGCGCAGCTTCAATTGGGATCGATTCACATATACTCGAGTGCTTTTGAAAACAATTCCTTCGTACGTTATATCAATGCACGGTGTAACGCAAGATTAGTGTCTTGACTAGTATGCGTCAAGCTAACATTGAACCACAGACTGTTATTGTTATCCTCCCAATGGACGTAAACGAGATTGAATAGGATCCTCGCGCGACTTTGTAAAAACATCTTCTTCTTGCTTATTGGTGATTGGAACTTGAAACGCATTTATCCAATGGTCTAGATTTTAATCAACGCATCCAAAACCGTGCAGTGAAATTTTGTATCAATATTTGGTTGAGATGTCACATTGTGTTGACAAAGCCCTGGATTTCTTTTCCAATTTGGTAAATTGAATCAAGAAATTGAGTGTTGGTGGAAATTCTCTTTTCGCACGGATAGTTAACCAGATTGAAGTGTTCATAAATTATTAAAGGTGTTAGTGTATTTTAGTTACAAGGGTTTGTTACAGTAAAGATTTTCGATCATTGTGCCATTTAATAAAGGAAAAAGGGATTACGATTTGAACAATCAAACTTTAAACGTAAATAAACCTTATCAAAGCTACTGTTCAACACAAAACGCATAACTATATTATTCAGACTTGGTCGATAGGCCTATCTTTTGTTATTGTCAAGATTTGTTTCGTTTTTCTTACTATATTCTTTCCTTCCGTTAAAATACATTAAACTTGTAAACTAAAACTTAGTTGACTTAAAAATCATAATTAGCTTAACATGAAAGAGTTAGATCATATATCATGACAATAAAGCATAGGTCATTAAGTAAGCGTTAATGTGATTAGCTTTACATCATTAATTAATGAACCTGGAGTATTTAATAAGGCAATCTTGAGACGACCACCACATCTCACAAAATAATCGTCCAACCATCAAGGATTGATTGTGGAATATTGTACATTCGTTTTTCGGCCGAAATTGGTTTGCAACGTCACCGTGACGTCACCATGACAGAATCGACGACGCGTTTTGTATGTACAAAACACATGGCTCAAAAGGTGTACACATTTTGATGGTCAAAATAAACAACTTTTCAAAATCAGCCAAATTTAATTTTTTATATATTAAATGAATCATTATTTTAAAATGGAAGACTTATTTCTTAAATCTTATTTCTTAAATCTTTCTTATTTTAATAAGAAGATCCTCTTGGCCATTAAAACTCACCAGATCGATGTATTTCCACTCAAATTTACCATTATCTTAATTAATGACGTCATCAGTCGTTCGGTCATCAGTATTTATGACCTTGTAAAGGGCAGCGCTCGTGAAGAGAAAACTTATCAGCGTAGTTCTGATTTATTTCTCATTTTTTCATAACCAAAGATTTGAAATTTTAAAAAAGGCTTGTTTGTTGGAAGTGATGCAATCTCGCTCCACGAATCACTTGTTACGAACGATGAAATTTCATTGAAGTCACTTGATTTCCTCGGGGAGGCTGTAATATAGTAAATTGCCAGGTTTTATCTTTTATCAGAAGTGCATTAAACCTTAACTATCTGACGGGTTTTCAGATTGACATTAAAGACAGCGTTCCTAATTGATTTATTATTTCTCCGTCGAGACTTGTTTTATGAAGTTAGGAGCAATATGATGCCACGTTTAAAAAGTGCACTAAAGCTATCCCAGTGTGAATGAACTTACTCATTTGGAATTCTACCAAAATATCGCTGCACTGGGAAGAAAAAAAAAGCCGCCGGGGACCTCGTGCGAGTTTAATCCTGAGCAGATTTACGATATTGATCGCTTGGTGAAGTGGAAATGAGAAAACTAATATGGTAGGTTTGACTTTATCAACGAGTGAACGGACAGATACAAGGAAAATAACATGACAGTTTTTCATCTTTTTTGTATGCTCATAATGGTTGCAGTGTGTCTGTTCGCCAGCGAGACTAATGTAATTTCCCGGCCAAATCCATGCAGATGAAATTGCTGCAGCTGTCCGTCCGTAAATCAATCCAGCGGACGGACGCTTCAAATCATGTGTACTATACTTGAGTCTTTGTGGACGAACATAATGCTTTCGGTCACAATCGAACAAAATACTTTGACATTAATTGACTGAGCTGTATAATACCTCTACATCCACACTGTGTGGTGTAATTGTATTACACGCACTTTTATGCTTCACCGCTTAATCGAATTTGCAATTTGTCTTGTTCCGTTCACGGTTCGCTTTACTCTAGTCCACCTTACGATCGTTTACACCCGTGATGTAGAATTTCCACTGACTTGCACTTTCCCCCACTAGTTTATCATTTTTACTCCATTTTGGTTTTGTGTGTGTTTTTAATGGTTGTGGATTTTCTTCCCTTTTACTTTTTCCATCCATTTTATAGCGATTGTGTAGTTTTTATGAGTGCTTGGGTCTAGTGTTTCTTAATGAATGCGCAATGATTTTCCATTTAACCTTTCTTGTATTTTATCTTAAGTGCTTATTTGTAGGCTGTTGGTATGTAAGCTGGGATCTATGGGAGATCAGTGAGTGTTTCTTACCTGAAAAGACTACCCAGGATAAAAAGAAATAAATCTAACAACAATTTGCAGCAGTTCGTCACCAACTGTACGTATAATTCTAAATGTAAAAATCTAGGTGGCTCTGTTTTTATTGGCGAAACAATTTACTTTAAGCTGCTGATCAAAATAGTGGAAACTCTCCTGGTAAAGTTTTAGCTAGATTTTGTTAAACATTAACCCACCCGTCTGTTATCAGTTCATACATCATAATTAATGTCTAAGTTAATTTGAAATCATTGAAACAAATTGTACTTAGACTGAGCTCTTTCGAATAATGTTGAGGTTGTGTTTGCCAATAGACCTTATGCATATGACGTCATTTGAGTAGGGCGCCCTCACCTAGAGGTCAAAAGGAAGATGCCCATTGGCCAGTCTTGTGCGCCGCGCGTACAAATCAGCGCGTTTCCATTGTTTCATCATCAGTTTACCTCTAAGATGGCGGCTTGGTGACGTCAATGCATAAGGTCTATAAAGCACGACGCAGGGTCAGCAAAATATTTTTGTGATAAAAGCATTTTTTTTAAAACTAAGGCTTATCAAACATGAATACAAGCTCGCATCTGCTGATCCGTAATGAAAGGGATCGCTTGCCGCGGCTTAAATAAGTTAACTATTTTGTAGGTATATAAAACGATGCCCGCCAGAGTTATCGGGATTTATTTAAACTTTATGCGTAAACCTTAGTTAATGGAACATAGCGATTATTTGCATTGTCTGATGTTTTCAGAGCCACAGTACGCGCACATTTAGTTTTACAAATGCAATTTTTCGAATAAAACCAGAACTTGAGTATCTCGAGTTCGCTACAAGCAAATTCTTTAAATCATTCACTTTTTAAAATGAAAATGTAATCTTTTTTAAATCATAAATGTTATGAGTTATTTGTAGTTATAGGGAACAAGTTTCTTTTTTTAAAAAGTTAAACAAGTTAATTTTCTTTCTCAAGCCTATGGAGTTAGTTACAAAAACCTACAAATTGTCATGATTTACGCAACTTGAATTATCGTAGCTCATGTTTTGCGCAGCACAGATTTATGGATCAAACGGCTTCTTGAAGCTGAATATTTTCTCTTTCCATTGGTTTAACATGAAAGATGATTGGTTAATTGGAACCAGTTGCCTTTTTACAGGACAGAAAATTATATCCAATGGAAAAGACTGTTTCATAGGGCATGTCCACGCATTCAAACCGAGGACTTTAAGAGGATTTTAACAAAAGGGATCCGGGAAAAAGTCGCACCGAGGACGTCCTCGATTCGTTTTCGTGTACAAAACCAATGTGGACGTCGCTAAAAAAAAAACCATGTCCAAACAATGGGAGAACAAAGAGAAGTCCTCGGTTGACACCATAAACACAGCTGTGTGCAAGGAGACTGAAAAATGCATCCTTGTGGAGCACTCTTTTGTTCTTTCCTTTGTCCCTGCACTTAACAGTTTCCCATAGACTTTGTACACAAATTTCCTTGTGGAGCACCCCGGTCTTTAGAAATTCCATGTGGAGTCCTTTTGTTTTCCCTTTTTTGTTTTGTCCTTGGTCTCCAGAAGGTACCGAAAGTGAGAGCATTCTGATCTGACCTCTAACGTATAACACATGCTCTCACTTTCGGTACCTTATGGAGACCAAGGACAAAACAAAAAAGGGAAAACAAAAGGACTCCACATGGAATTTCTAAAGACCGGGGTGCTCCACAAGGAAATTTGAGTACAAAGTCTATGGGAAACTGTTAAGTGCAGGGACAAAGGAAAGAACAAAAGAGTGCTCCACAAGGATGCATTTTTCCGTCTATGTGCGTGTGTGTGTGTGTGTGTGTGTGCACCACACACACAAGTGTGTAACAGCCTGCAATCGTGAACCCTCCTTTGTTCAACTCTTTGTGATAGCAACCGTGGACCACAAAGCTTTCCTTTGTGATAGCAACCGTGGACCTATTGTCCTCTTTTGTTATAGGTCCCCGGTTTGAATGTGGTTACCTACTCACACCCAGCGCATCATTATTTGAGCGCTTCTCATGCACTATGTTCTGTTGGGCTAGACTCTTCTGCTATGAGGGGCAAACACCCCGAGCCAGTGTCAATGTCCACCTAGCCTTGATGTTACACAATCTGACTCTAGAAGACTAAGGTCGTGCTGTTCAAATGTGGAAAAACCTTTCACAGACAGGAAGGGAGACTGCTAAATGTAAGGAAATAGATGAACACCTGGCCGCGTTCTTGTGCCATTCATCAAAAGAAAAGAAAGATTTAAGAAAAACAACAAAATGCCGCCGTTTTTACGAAACGACGATTTAGCCCCAAAGCCAAAAGTACGTGGTTTTAGATCATCACGTTTGACGTTGACTGTTTTTCAAACTATTGCTCTGCATACGACTTACTATTGTTTTTTTAATGTTTGTATTTACTATCAAAATAAAGCTGAAGTCATTAGTAATACAGAACTGTCAGTAATTTTTCAACTTTGCAACTGTTTTGATGAGTAATTAAGTCCTAAACAAGTGTACAAAACCCATAAACAGACCTGCCCGCAGAGCGCTGTGTATACGAACCAATGCATATTGGTTTGTCACTTCGGAAGGAATTAAATGCCAAATGAAAGGTTTCACACCTTGACGTTTTAGCCAGCGTATGCCGACGTTGGCGTACGTCGAATAAGTTATGGGTAAGTTAAGCGCACGCTGAAGCACGTTGGTAGACGTCGTAGTACGGCGAGGTCGTCGAAAATTGTTGTGCATGCACACAAAATGTCGACGTATGTCGGCGTATGGCTCATACGTCCCGCATACGCGAGCGGCGATATTTTTTCTTCCAGCTCAGTTGCGGCAGAAACATAATTATGGGGCGCCGTTTGTCAATTAATTGTTTAGCGTATTTTTGACGTGTTTTTTACCATGGTTTGTATTAATTAGATGTAAACCATAGAAAGTGCTGTCAATTTATTTTGTGGTTTACATACCATAAATTTACAATCAAAGCTTATAAATTATGGTTTATAAACCATGAAAATTGAATCATCATAAAACATGGTTTATAAACCATGGTTTATAAACCATGAAAATTGAAGCGTCATAAAACATGGTTTATAAACCATGAAAATTTAAGCACCTTCAAAACATGGTTTATTAATTGACAAACGGCGCCCCATATGTTTCTGCCGCAACTGAGCTGGAAAAAAAATATCGCACGCGGGCCATAAGTTTAGTAAGTTATGCGATCGTTGACACACGTTCACACACGTTACTTGTAAGTCACTCATAAGTTACTCATAAGTCGACATACGTCGAGATAATGTCTAGCGTACCCAAAACTTATTTCTAACCTATGAGTAACGTGCTTTGAACCTATGTCGAACTTATCTCCAACGCCAGACGTTTTGACGTGTTCCCGACGACCACAGAACTCACTGAACGTGTTTCTAACTTACAGCTACCAATGGCGTATTGGCAGCGTTTAGGGGAATTGGTTTAGGCCTAGTTCTAAAAATGGGGTTCGCAGGAGGATACTGCGTTGTCTAGTGTGGTTATGATTTAAATCGTCGAGCGGTAGCCTTTTTATAGGCTACGCCACGTGATCGTCGGTGATACGCTACCGCGCGCTATGCATAAGTTAGACTATCGTTGGGCATAAGTTGTGAACACCGGCAACACGCTAAGCATTCGTTGGTTTAAGTTATATATAAGTTATCGAAACGTTCTATATAAGTTACTACTCGTCCAAATCGTTTTGAATACGCTATGTATACGCCCTAAATTGGAAAAACATGGATAGTTCAGCGTATGTCGGCGTTTTAGAGAAATGTTGATACGTCGGCATACGCTGGCTAAATCGTCAAGGTGTGACAGGGCCATGACCTAAACGTCAAACCACGCCTATTTTGGCACTTTGCCTGTGGTGTGTCCTTCATTATTGTTAATAATGACTTGAAGACAAGTAATGATGAAGATGTCACAGATGTTTTCAATGACTATTTTGTAAACATTGGTACCAATCTAGCTCATAATTTACCATTGTCTGAACATTCTTTTCAGTCCTTTATGGGAGACAGATGTACCCAATCAATTTTTCTTTACCCAATTACTGAATCGGAAGTCTCTTTTGTCATCTCTAAACTCCCCACCGGTAAGGACCCAGGCAGTGATGGTATAAGTCCTTTTGTCATAAGCTTTTGTAGCGTGTCATGGCCGAGTGGTTTAGATCATCGGATTCCCAGGGGTAAAATGGGTACCTGCGAGGGTAGAGGTTGATATTGTGTTTGAAAAAGCCTTCGGAGCGCCACCACGGCAGCTCGGGCTGTATACTCCCCAGGGAGCTGAGAAAGATTAAAGGAATGTTATTGGCCCAATGACCAGGGCACTAATGTAAAGCGCATTGAGACGTTATTGTGAAATGCGCTATATAAGAACTGGTTATTATTATTATTATTATTATAAAGAAAGCAAAGAATGACTTGGTAAAACCATTATCAATGCTCTTTAACAAGTCTTTTACCAAGGGAGCTTTTCCAGACAGTCTAAAAATAGCAAAAGTGCCCCCCCCAGGCAGTGATGGTATAAGTTCTTTTGTTATAAAAAAGCAAAGAATGTCTTGGCAAAACCATTATCAATGCTCTTTAACAAGTCTTTTACCAATGGAGCTTTTCCAGACAGTCTAAAATTAGCAAAGGTTGTACCTATAGGGCCTACATAAGAAAGGTTGTAAACACGACATCAGTACTAGACCATCTCAATACTCTCGGTTTCCTCTAAAGTGTTTGAAAAGATAGTCTATAAGCGCATTATCTCTTTTATCGAGAAACATTGTATTCTATCAGAATCACAATACGGCTTCAGAGCGCATCGCTCAACTGAATTAGCCATTGCAAGTATGCTAAATAAAAATGTTAATGCAATTGACAATAATAAGCAGCTTTCGATTGGCATTTTCTTGGACTTGTCCAAAGCATTTGATACGGTAAATCACAACATTCTTATCAATAAGCTAGAGCACATCGGTGTCCGAGGCTCGCCTCTGGATTGGTTTAGAAGCTACTAATAACAAATAGAAAACAGTTTGTTTTATTCAAATCTAAAACTTCGTTCGATAGATATATCTCTTGCGGCGTTCCACAAGGCTCGCGGTACTATATCTCTTGGGGAGTTACACAAGTCTCGGTACTGGGTCCGTTGTTGTTTCTTATTTATATAAATGATATTTGTAATCTTCCAACATGATCTCTTTTTGCTTATTTGCAGATGACATCAACCTTTTGTATAATCATAATGATGTTGATGTTGGTATACAAAACCTAAATATAGAGCTAGTTAAAATTAACAACTGGCTTTTAGCAAACAAACTGGCAATTAATCCCCTTAAAACGAATTACATGATATTTAGTTCTAGACAAAGAAAGTACATCTCTCTATCTTAATGGCACTAATCTGAAGCAAACTAAAAACTCTACATTTTTAGGAAGTTATATTAATGAGAACATCTCTTGGACTAAACATATAGATGTGTTAGCTGGTAAAATCTCGAAAATCGTTGGTGTTATGAATAGACTGAAATATATCCTGACATGAAGCAGTCTTCGGCCCGAGCCGAAGGCGAGGGCCTTTATCGCACGGCCACGACCCTGCAAGGTTTTAAACGGACGTTTAAGAACTCGTCGCTACCCTTTTATTCCCATTCATAAATGCCCTTTTGGTTAAAAGGCGTAATAAAGTAGGAAACTCTGTAAAAACTTATCTGTTTTCCGACGTCCTTGAGCTCTGTACGTGTGGTGCATTTTTATGAGACAGTTTTCGGATATGCATTGGTGCGCGTAGTAATGCATCCTCGTATCCATGGACTAAAATGGCGCGGCGAGATCGATCACCCCTGAGAACGAGGTTGTGGGCTAACCCGCACAAATGCTATCCGAAAACCGGTCTTAAACAGCTCCAGCTATGTCTTTATCAGCCGTTTAAACACACCCACGTGACGTGCTCTCCACCAATAGGAATAGCGAAACTGTCTGGGGTATTTATGAATACTGTATAAATCATTAATTCTTCCCTTATTAAATTATGCGATATTGTCATGAGGATACTCTACTTCTCAATGTAACAAGCTTTACTTGCTACAAAAGAAAGCTATTCGTATTAATACAAAAAATAGCTATCTTTCACATACGGCCCCATTATTTGCTGAAGTTAAAGTGCTTAAATTCGATGATCTGTATCGCCTAAACTGGGGTACATTTATGTTTAAATATAAAATTGGCCTACTGCCGACAAACTTCAATAATATGTTTTCTTTGGCATCGTCTTTGCACTGCCTTGCCACTCGTAAAGCATTGAAGGGTGATTTACATGTAAACTATAGCCGAACCTCACTTCATAACAATAGTCTCAGTCAACGTGGAACTGCATATTGGAACAGTCTCAACATGAACTTAAAGCTGTCTGTCTCATTATATACATTTAAAAGAAAACTAAAACAGCATCTGTCTAATTTTTATTTGTAATGAATTTATCATATCAACCTTCATTTAAATATTCTAGTTTCTGCTGTCATCCTGTACTCTGTTTTCGGTTATTGTATTTATGTATTATTTTTGTAGTTTTGTCTGTCCATTGTTCAATGTTCTATCTGTCCAATAGGGAAAAACTCAAAAGCATCTCTCTTTCCCTACACGCTGACAGGATGTATACATTGAACATATTCTTGTTGTACAAGTCAACGTAATATAATAATACATGAATATAATGTGTATTAATTCTGAAAAGTTATAATGTATGTACCTATATTCTGTTAGAGTGAAATAAATGTCAATCAATCAATTGGATTTTAGTAGTGAATGTTGTTTTGTAACTTCTCAAAAACCAAAAGTGAAAATAATATATAATTCGTTGGTTATTCTAGTTAGTGTAATTACGAAACTATTACGTTCGAGCATCCTGAAACTTGGTGACAAAATTAAATACATCAACAATTAAAGGTGCTGTCTACGTTTGGTAATTGGAGCCTACTGATTGGGTTAATCCTATGAAAATGTAGGTTCATACAATAAAACTAACCTGTGAAAATTTCACTTCAAAAGGTGGTCGCGTTTTTGAGATATCACCGAAAAACCGGAGCGAACATTTCCACGCAGGAAGAATATTCCCAATAGGAATACACAGTCTGAGAAGCGTTTCTGACAGAAACGCTTCTCAGATTCAAATTTTGGGGAATAAAAAGTGATATATTTTTCCATAACCGTAGTACTTCGAAGTTAAAAGTTTCTCAAAATTCATTATACTACCCAAAGCTGCTGTACTTCTTACCAAGTAAGTTTTGGTTGCCATTAATTTTCAGAGTCATTACCAAACGTGTACTGTGCCTTTAAGAAAAATACTGTTTGAGACATTTGTCACTTCGTAAAAGACGGCGACGAAAGATGTGACACAACGTCAATTGCATTATCATTTTCGGTAGAAAAGATCCCCCTCTCTCCAAGGTTTCCCTTTAAATAAACCACTTTGTACAATCAAGTTACGATCTACTGACTCATATCCCCATTAAATTATCACCACAATGTCTTTCATCGAGAAGATGTATGGGTGTAAGAACGTCTCAAAAGAAACGGAAGAGGGATTGTACAAGAATGCTCCACAGTGCTATAGAATTGTTCCACTGGAACCTACCTGGCATCTTCTGTCTAACTGCAACCATAACCTAATAAGACCGACGTGTAATACTTGAGTTCAAGTCTTTCAAATGTTTTCATGCTGGCGTAATAACGACATAGACATTTTTGTTAATTGGGGCATGACATGAATTAAGGCTATTTAAATCATCGTGTGTTTTGTCTGCGTCAAGGGAATGCGAAACTTCTAAACTCAATGTAAAAGAATGCTCCACAGTGCTATGGAATTGTTCCACCGGAACCTAACGAACCTGGCATCTTCTGTCTATCTGCAAACATAACCCAATAAGACCGTCCGTTCTTATTTGATTATGGACGTGTAATACTTGAGTTCAAGTCTCTCAAATGTTTTCATGCTGGCGTAATTACGACATTGAAATTTTTGTTAATTGGGGCATGACATGAATTTATAAGGCTGTTCGTGAAGGGAATGCGAAACTTCTAAACTCAATGACGCAGCAGCCTGTTCACACAATCAATTTTTTACATTCATGTAGATACAAATTTTGTCCTTGTATAAATCATCAAAAAAACTTATACACACAATTTCTTGTGGAGCACCCCAGTCTGCAAAATACCTTATGGAAACATTTTATTTTCGCTCCTTAATTTGTTTTTCCCTTGGTCTCCATGAGGTAGCGAATACAGCAATCCTTCACCGATCTTGAACTCTTGGTGGCAGCAGATACGCCTCCATTTAAAGAGGATGCTGACGCCTCAACAACCATAGACTGCAATTAAAAGGGTTCGCTTTGCAATTACAGCATCTGGTGATTATCATCGCACACCAAAAACAAGCGTTTACATAAGTTTTATGATCGGAGGCGAGCACAAAATTCTTAATTTTTTGCAATAACCGGAAGCTGAGGTCAAGTTTAATTCTCGGGTTTTCTTCGTTATATTGTTGAATTGGTTTTACTTTCATATTTTGTTATCACTTAGTATTACATTCCCAACAACATGTATAATTTTCTAGGTCATAAACTACGTTAAACTAAAATAATTGACGAAACAAAATCTCGCCCACGTAAAACTCCATATGGTTGGGACCACTATGGTCCCGGAAGTTCGAATGCGCGCGAGACTTGCACAGTCTATTGCTTGTTACAAAATATTTCGTTAAAGCATTGGTACACTTGGGTAGTCAATCGTACAAAAGCTTCGTGACCACTCATTTACGTTCGGTGATATTCGGCCTTTTAATTAAACAGTGTGAAGAGGCGGTCTTCACTGACACGTGTTGATGACCGGGTTTGGTGGCTGGCCGCTGTAAATGGACTGACAGAGCCGTAAACAACACACACAATTAACAGAAAACAGCTAATTTGATAACTCCTGCATGCACAACAAGCACAGTGCATATACACATAACTTTTTCTAAACAATAGTTATGGGGCCATATATTAGAGCAAGACTCTATATCACATACACCCCCAACGTCTTCGACCAATAAGAGTGCATAAACTCTCTGTTGGTTTTTATTAACCTTGTTTGAATACATACAATGTGCAGTTTACCGAACTCCACGTTGGGGTTCGCAAATAAGGCAACCTACACAAGTTCGTGTTTCAACCCAGTTATACCTTAACAGTCACCACGGTAAAAGTTAACAACGGTCTTTGGCAAGTCCAAAATGCAAAAAATATAGATCAAAGAAGGGTCCTTGTTAAGGCATAGTGCCGTACAAACAAAGTAAGCAACTGCTGATAAAGGGACAAGCTATAAAAACAACGTTGAGTCGTAAAAGTACCATGGAGTATTGAGGAAGATTCTATCTCATACGCTGTCATAACATTTATTGTAAAACACACGGTGTAGAAACACGAACACCTGCGTGTAACCAGTGCAATCGAATATTATTTTGTCCCACACCTAGACCAGCCTCTGTATAATAGTTTCTCGGTAACAATGTATACCTTTCTCATTACACAACCATCTTGTAATACACCGATCCATTAAGCCACGCCCATTTCTCATTGACCAATCACAACCGCGAAATCTGGTCACCATTTGAGCCGTTTGGTGATCTTTGCACTAATGGTGATCGGGTTTCGCGGCTGTGATTGGTCAACTCGTAAGGAGGCGGGGCTTAATGGATCGATCTATTCTTACCGGCAGCTTAAAGAAACAAAGAGCGCCTTAAAGAGAAGTACGTATAGTCGGGCCATTTCCTAATAAAAACCTTGCAGCTATAATTATAGGGACCTGTTAGGTTGCAGCGCACCCGCGGTACATTGTCAGCACATGCTGACGAGCTTTTACCCATAGGTTTGGTAATGACTCTGAAAATTAATGGCTATAAAAACTTACTTGGTAAGAAGTACAGCAGCTTTGGATAGTATAATGCATTTTAAGAAACTTTTCACTTCGAAGTACTGCGGTTATGGAAAAATATATCACTTTTTATCCCCCCCAAATTTGAATCTGAGTAGCGTTACGGCCGTAACGCTTCTCAGACTGTGTATTCCTATATGGACTATTCTTCCTGCTCGGAAATATTCGCTCCGGTTTTTCGGTGGTATCTCAAAAACGCGACCACCTTTTGAAGTGAATTTTGCATAGGTATAGTTTTATTGTATATACCTACATTTATATAGGATTAAAACAATCAGTAGGCTCCAGTTACCAAACGTATAGACGATGTGACCTCTGTTTACATTCAAACCGCCCTCTGTTGACAAGTCTGTTGTCCAAGTCATGTTCCGCCGGGCAAAAAGACGCGTAGTCATGGTAATATTGCGTGTACTTTCTAGCTGGCTGTCAAGTACACAAAGGTTTTGCCCGGCGACATGCGCGCGCATCATGTTATGATTTTCAAATGACGTCAGAGGTCACATCGTCTATACAGCACCTTTAAAGGCCCTGTACACTATTGGTAAGATCGAAAAACACAATTGTTCACAGATTCACACATAACTTACATGATTTGAAGTAAGTAATGGTAGAAAGGGTTCCTTAAAATATTTCTGCCTAAAATGCTAACGTTTCTGAGAAATGAGTAAAACAATAGTTTTTATCGCGCGCGATAATAAACTCGATGTTTGAAAAACAGAAAACACATAAGGTCTCTTTTCACTATTTTCTCGTGACCTCGATGACCAATTGAGCTCAAATTTTCACAGGTTTGTTATATCATGTATGTGGTTGATTACACAAAACATGAACACTGTCTGTGATTATTTTGTCAGCTCTGCCAATCCTGTATAATACCTTTAAGAGGGTTTGTTTTGCAGTTTCAACGATTTTTAATCTAAAGTGTGATGTTTACATGCCGGGTATTGCATGGGTTAATTTAAGCTTATTCGCATGGCTTTATTAACTAAGTTTTGTAATTTGGATTCATTATACCATTGACAGTTGACATACCAATTTTGTACACAAAGGATGCTGACAGAATTTTGTCCTGCCCCCTTCTAACCAATCACTGACCACTGTTGATTGACACCCTCTATAGTCATCTTAGGATATTATGGGATATGAGCTGACTGGTATGATTGATGTGGTTTAGACAATGGACATGTTAAAATATTTCAGTAAGTGCTGACAGCGGCTCTCACTGCACGGATGAGATACATAGCTAAATCGTATTCAGTAAAGGAAGTCAAAAGACTTGTCTTTATCAATTGTGTGCTGAAAGGTGTTCACACGAACACATAGACTTGTCCCCTGTCTCTCCGTGAGTTTTCATCTTATCTGTGATATGATTGGTCCAAAGTACATAACGGAAGCCTATGCTTCGTCGTCCGTGATGATGTCCCGGATGTTTCAGTGTTAAGTGTGGACCCGAGAACAACAGAAGCTCACAAAATGTAGGGACTTAAAAGACAATGTAGACTTACACACGTCCACACAGTGTTTTATTTCCTTCTTTTTTTCAAAGTTGAAGAATATTCTTATGTGCATAGAACAAAAGATTGTCCACAGTGCAACACAGAGCTGCGCGAAAAAGTGATGTTTGCGGTAACAACACGTACATTCGAGTGTCTTGTGAGATGTGGTAATGCCAAATAGAACCGACGGTGTAACAACTCGACCCTTTTACTCAGTGATGCTCTGCTCGCACTCAGGAGAAAGATGAACAAGTGATCAATAGAGTAACGGTTGTTGTCACCAACGACCGTACGTTCGATATTTAAAGTGCGTGCATGACTGTGTTTTTGTGACGCAACGGGAAAGCGTGCATTCTATTATAGGAGACATCATTTGTTCTACAGTTGTCCCTGTACTTAAAATCCTCCCATATACTTTGTACACAGAATCCTTTGATTGTCCATTTTTGTTTGTCCTTGGTCTCCATAAAGGTAGCGCTTAAAACAAAACTCGATTTAATTCTATCCACCCTGTGTTGCTGTGATTGTTTTACGCCACAGGAGCCAGTAAAGTGCCGAACTGATTAATCGGTGAAAGAAACAAATCATCAAATTATTAATGATAAAAGAATTTGAACAGGTACCACTGCCTCTAAAAATGACCCCCTTCTTATAGGTGAACCTCTCTCGATAATTGTTTATGGCTGGTTGCATTTATCATCCCCGTCAATTGTCCATCTTGTACAAGGTCTCGTCGTTTCTTAAGGTTAAGTGACTTCGAACCATCAAAGGGTAAATAAATCTAAGATCAATAAAGAGTGCCTTCCCGTTCAACTATCACATCAACATCACTTCCTCGATCCTCCGGGCAAAACAATTACTAGTATCTGTGTGGATTGACCGTTGTTTTTCATAAATTGACGGTTGTTTTCATAAGGCGATTGCGTTGATGAGAAAATTGATCCGACGTACGTGCAGTTTATTCAGATCAAGACTCGCCCTCATCGTCCGCATGCCGAGAACTCTCATCCAGAGTGCTCAGAAAGTACGAAGTTTCAAATGCTCAAAGTGGCCGACAAAGTACCATACGAGCAACGAAAAATACTGGCGTGTTCCGAAATACCACGAGGTGATCCCAAATACCACATTTCTCAAAAAGGAATACAATAGACCTTATGCATATGACGTCATTTGAGTAGGGCGCCCTCGCCTAGAGGTCAAAAGGAAGCCGTTCATTGGCCAGTCCTTTGCGCCGCGCGTACAAATCAGCGCGTTTCCATTGTTTCATCATCATTTTACCTCTAAGATGGCGGTTTGGTGACGTCAATGCATAAGGTCTATAGTACCACCAAGTTTCCAAAAGACAAATGCGTTTCCCAACAAGACTCCAAAAGCACCAAAGCGTTCCCGCCAGTGCTAATTATACCATTTGGACCGTGACTGCTTTATGTTCCGACACCCCTGTGTTCCGACACCCGTATGTTCCGACAATCCTATGTTCCGATAAGCCCTCGTGATCTAAACGCTTTGGGGTATCGAGTGAGGGTAAGGGTTGGTTAGGTTTAGGACATGTGCTGGAAATACGTTTTTCAAAGTTTTCCCTGCAGAAAGGAAGGACTCGTTAAGTTGCGTCTCGTCCTTGTCTTTATTGCACCATCCTTTCTCTATGATTGCACAAACCGCTGCACTATATAGAAAACGTGCAGACCACAGTGACATTAGGTCATCAATATATCTCGCAATAGCTGTCTGACTTATAGTACTCCCTCTACCACGCCCTCATATCTGATGGCTCAGACCATTGGAAGGGATGTGTTCACCCCCCAAAAATTACACCAATAAAACGGACTGTTGGAAATAATAAGATGGTGTAAGCATGCGTAGATTCTGATAGTGGTGAGACAAAATGGTATAACGGCCCCCATGCTGGAAAACGCACAAGAATTGCACGAGAGTCTCGCACGTAATCGAACTTTCAAGTGAACCTTGTTCTCACCTATATTGCTTTTATCTTTTATGTGTAAAGGAAACAGAATAGACCTTATGCACATGACGTCATTTGAGTAGGGCGCCCTCGCCTAGAGGTCAAAAGGAAGATGTTCATTGGTCAGTCCTGTGCGCCGCGCGTACAAATCTGCGCGTTTCCATTGTTTCGTCATCAGTTTACCTCTAAGATGGCGGCTTGGTGACGTCGGTCTATAGACCGTGCAAGTCGCGCGCGTATTCGACATTTTATTGTTACCACTTTGGTCCCACGTACATTGCTTTAATGCATGAAGTAAACGAACATAGTGCATTTTAACGGGCGAGACTAAACCAAATCACACAGCTTCACCGACTCTGTCAATTACTGTATTGAGCAGCAAGGAATGCGATTTCGAAGGTTACTCTCCTAATGAGATATAAAATAAGCATTTTTCATTCTTCCCTCACCTGGTATAGGTCTATTAAACAAAGCAAGTCATATCTGCCTCGTGTTACTTATTCAGTATTTGTTCACTGGGTTTGGTGGCCAAGGAGGAACACAATATACTAAAAGTTTATATCAATAATCAATGTTTCATAATTATAGTCACTGAAGTTTTTATCCAGTAACAAATTGACAGTTTTTCTAAAATGCGACCTCCCCACCCCAGTCGCAACATTTCATGTACAATTCAAACATCTGAACACTAACTGAGATGACCCTAATGACACATCAAAATAAATGTTGTCGCCAAAAACAAATCACGACTTCTCCCCTAAGTTGCAAAAGATGACGTCAGTTTTCCTGTCTGAAACCGTCATTTTCCATAAAGGCGTGAACTTTGACGTACAAATCCTGCGACTTTCTCCTGGCCTAGTCGGGAAAAGTTCAAGACGCCTTCTGACACTACATGCAGGTAATCATTGCATGCATAACTATTTTAAGAGTTCCAATCAAACACGATCTTAGGGGGGGGGGGGGGGGTATCTGACTCTTATACGGCCGTTTGGGCTTTTATTTACGTATACGACCTCCCCCCCTTGAGTATTGAAGCAACGCGTGACTTTAACGGGGTAGGCCTATCCATCTTACGGCCACATACACGCTTCCTCAAACTCAGTTCAGCGAGCCGTAAAACAGTGTTGAAATCCGTAAACTACAAGACCAGTTTAGATACGCGTGCTAAACGTGAATATAAGACAATTTTGCACGGATACCAGTGACGTCATCACTTTTGTCTGACTGCAATCCATAAACAGTTGTATGCAAGGACACATTTGACGTGAAAGTTATAGTCAGTTCGCGTAAAGCAGAAATGTGAAATTTAAACCACTTTTGATAAATAAAAAAATTATAGACAGATTTTTTGACTTATGGAATACTAGGCCTAACCCTATAGCAAAACTAAAACATTAGTTCCCATGCAGGGTAACTTTGAAAAAATATATATAGATTTATAATGACCAATTTTTTTTATTTTTTATTAATAGTAACCCCATAGCATAACGAAAACACTAGTTTTTACATGGCTAATTTAAATATATAAAGCCTCATGACGACCGGAAATTGTGATTTATTGAATAGTTGCCATATAGCATGACGAAAACACTATAGTTCTTACATGGCTAATTTTGAAAAATATATAGTCAACCAGATATTTTGAAAATTATTGAAAATACCCTATTAGCATAATTACAGCACTCATTCTTACATGGGTAATATTGAATATAAACTAATTTTATGACGACCGATCACGGACACTCGAACGTAATCACGTCTTTGTATGTATACTTTCAAACGCACATTTTGACGCGCGTGAAACTATTATGAAAAATAATACCTTTGCAACATTTTCACAATCACGCGCACGTCATACATGCATCTAAATCTCTTAATTATCAGACATATGACTTTTCATTTTTTCGGAACTTTCTCAAGTTTTTAGAGCGCATGGCATTTTCAGCTCGGTTTTTACGGACGCCTTTATAGGATCTTTAATACACAACGAAAACTCCTAACGAGGACGTTCTTCAAATGAAGAAAAGTTTGTTAATACAGTCAACATTTTTATTGGCCTTGATACTTCTCCAAAACACGGCTCCTCTTTAGAACGGTGTTCTTAAAATGTGTTTTGTCAAAAGCTGTTGTCATGAAGAAAATATAGATTTTAGTCAAAGTTCCCTTATTGAATGGCGATAGCTTTTAAACAATTAACCTAGATTTTAAAAAGGTATTTTTAAAGAAACCAGAGAGTATGTTGGTTGTATTCGATTACTTCTCACCGAAACCGCAGTTCATTGCTTTTAACAGCAAACTGGCAGATATACCCATTGTGTCAATTCGATCGTTATAAAAGTTGCTTCTGCGCAACTAATTGTTTCCCACACGTACAGGGAGGGATACAACAACTCCAAATCAGCAACCTGTGAAATTTTCATCAGACATTTTTTAGAACGACACCAACGGGATTCAATTTCATAGCACTGCCTGCCGTCGAATTTAACGCTTGCGATCACCATTCTCCGCTTTCCTAGCTGTGTGTATAATAATAATAATAATAATATCAAGCATTTATAAAGCGCCATCTATCTAGCTAGGCTATTCCGAGGCGCATATTATTACCCCTGGTCACTGGGCCATTTTTATTCCAATCCTGAAACCATCTCAGCTCCCTGGGGAGTATATACAGCCTGTGCTGCAATATATGCGCTACTAGGCTAAATCCATCACAAGAACCATCTCTGCCCTCACAGGTACCCATTTTACCCCTGGGTGGAGAGAAGCAATTATAGTTAAGTGTCTTGCTCAGGGACACAAGTGTCACGACCGGGACTCGAACCCACACTCTGCTGAACAGAAACACCAGAGCTTGAGTTCGGTGTTCTTATCCACTCGGCCACGACACCCCATGTATAAAGTGAAGAATGCCATACCGTGCGTGAAATACGTTCGACATAAGCGCGGAGTTCCCTGCTTCCATAAGTGCCAATACACCGATCCATTAAGCCACGCCCATTTCTCTTTGACCAATCACAACCGCGAAATCTGATCACCATTTGAGCCGTTTGGTGATCTTTGCACTCATGGTGATTGGGTTTCGCGGCTGTGATTGGTCAACTCGTAAGGAGGCGGGGCTTAATGGATCGGTCTATTCTTACGGTAATCAGAGTCATGAAATTAGGCCCTGACTGTTTATGCTCTGTCAGTGATTTTTTTCCACTTTCGTTATTTTTGCTATTTTCGATCTAATTAATATCGGAAGAGAAAAATTAATGTTCCTCCAACACAAGGCAGTATTCTAGACGAATGCGTGCCTGAATAGTGGCAATAATGTTTACAAGACCACATAAATTCTGCCTCGTGATTGGTTTAAAGCGCGTCACATGATGTGTCCTATTGTTTACTATAGCAAAGCCGCGCGAACGCAACGTGCTGTAGACCATGTTACCTTTGTTTACAGAGTAGTGACCTTGTACATTATAATGCACTTCATGACGGGCAAGATACTACACAGGCTATATGGGAAAATTTACATTTTGTGTCATAATTTTCACATAAATTCAAAATTTACAAAAGTAACAGCTATACCCCCTTTCTTCATATAAAAAGTTGAGAAAAATCAGACAGTGCAATCTCCATAAAACATAAGATTTATTGTATTCTTCCATTGAGCTGTGTACAAAATGTGCCTGCAGGAAGTCCAGGCTCTGTGGCTCTTTTGTAAACATGTGATGTTAGTCACAGGTCACATGGTCTATACCCAAAGAAACCAATGTACTACACCCATAGCAACGAGTGCACTATACCCGTAGCAACAGCAGCTTCACGGATCGTATAGACACAGCATGTGTATGGGTATAAACACATTTACTGTTTTTACTCTTGCTTTGGTTAAAAATACGACGCATTCGTTGATCCCTGTATCGTTCTATTTTGACAATATAAATACACAATTATCTCTTAACTTAAAGGCACTGTACACGTTTGGTAATTACTCAAAATAATTGTTAGCATAAAAACTTACTTGGTAACGAGCAACGGAGAGCTGTTGATAGTATAAAACATTGTGAGAATCGACTCCCTCTGAAGTAACGTAGTTTTTGAGAAAGAGGTAATTTCTCACTCAAATAATAAAAGACTTCTAGCCAGAAGCCTTTTATTCCTATCTGAAAGCACACTAATTTGTACAACAAGGGTGTTTTTTCTTTCACTATTTTCTTGCAACTGCGATGACCAATTGAGTCCAAATTTTCACAGATTTGTTATTTTATGCATATGATGGGATACACCAAGTGAGAATACTGGTCTTTGACAATTACCAAAGGTGTCCAGTGCCTTTAAAAACCAGTGAGTTTTCAGATTGATTCTATTTTCCAATTAGTTACAGGCCCTGTTTAGTCTTACGGTTTCATCTTTTAAAGCTTTCATCATATGTACCATTTTCCACATGAATT
Source organism: Leptasterias polaris (assembly GCA_037783415.1). NCBI lineage: Eukaryota > Metazoa > Echinodermata > Asteroidea > Forcipulatida > Asteriidae > Leptasterias > Leptasterias polaris. Next base: position 4,362,458 of record JAZGTN010000004.1, on the reverse strand, counting down.
GTATAAGAAACTGAATTTTGCACTGTGTAAAAACGCTAAGAAACCTGTGAAGATGACATTATTTTTGGATGCAATTCTAAATGACATTCTGATGTGCTTCATATTTTGTTACTTCATTAATTTCTCATTAATTAAACACAAATTAATCAAACACAAACACAGATAAACTTTTGCATGATACAGATTCTGTTAGTGTTTTCATTGGCCGTTGCCAATTTTATTTGGTCCCCACCTGTATTTGTCTGTACACGCTGGGAACCATGGTAGACCAATGGTTTCCACCCAGTTGAAATAAGATTATCAAATAACACATACAATCACTTTAAAAAAAGTTCACATTCTGTTAAACAATATTTTCAAACTGACCTTTGTGTCTTTTTGTGAAATGACAATCTCGTAGCCGGGCAGAACATTAGGGTCAGCATTAATGTCTCTAGCTGCCATGAGGGTGGCTGGGAGTTGGGCTTGCCCCCCTGCCCAGTATCCGGTCATGGGGTACAACCCCAGTATGTGGAGTTTGGTGACGTTGGAACTACACGCTCCGTGCTGGGCGAAAACGGTGAACAACGAGCCGAAGAAGGCCAAGGTCAGCGGAGAGCATCCGCCCGCTATTGTTGTGCCTCTCTGCACGCGCCGTGGATATCTAATTACGCCGATCGTGATCATAGTCAAAGGCAATCAGCTCCTACTGATGTCTTCCAAGCGAAAATAATAAATCTGCACGTACTAATCTTTAAATGTTTCCTCACAAGAAGTCTCTTTCACAAAAACCCAACTGTGTGGTTGTATTATAGTAAAATTCATGTACAGTGAAGATAACACGTGTGAAATTCTGTCAGAGAGAATTTACTTGCAGCCGATGCACAACCCTACTAGAAGCTGAATAATCCCCAGAAATCAAATGCAGTCTGCTTTTATATCCTCAGCACGAAGAACCACACCAGTGTGCAAAATACAACTTCAAACGAAGTGAGTATTTGAAGTAGCTAGCAGTTGATGACAGCACCACCATTGGTGCTCTGTGTTGTGTGAGATGTGAAGCCGCCCGTCTGTGGCCTCGTGTTTGCGCGCGATGATACAACAACGTATTTATTCATTGTATGGAGTCTGCGGCTAATGATTGGTCGAATCAGCAACTACACGTTATCTCGTGAAATCCATTCTAATCGAATTCGTATACACACGGGGTTCGAACATAATCAGATTGCAAACTTTCTTCCCGATGGACATTTCTCACATAGGCTATTTAAATCCATGTAAGTCTCGCAACGAAGGGTCATCATTGAGCTTCCGGCCACCTCTCTGAGCCATCAGCTATGGGAGATTAACGCAGGTGCGGTTTTAGAGTACGTTCCGGAGTTAACATTTTGGTCAATTTGCTGTTTAATCACGCATGCGTGGTCTGTGTTTCACTCGAACGCGTGTAGTCGATTGATTTGGCAAAATATGGTAACCAACCTGGCGACGACTTTTTTATTCAAAACATATATGATTTTCAGCACAATCGAATTTTGCTTCACGAGCTGCCCAGAAGTCAAGATTGTGGCAAAACCTTGTAGGTTTTCGAGGTCAGATACAGTCTGTTTGTGCCAATGGGCTACTGTGCTGGCTTTAGGGATACCTTGGTTTCTTGTTAAAATTAATAAATGATGATATTTTAAACAACATCAACAGCACCTTTTATAAAACAAAGACAAACCAAGTGTACTGTAGATATTTAAAGAAATATTTAATCATACCTGTGTACTCTGAAGTGTACTCCCAATTAGCGCCCTCTGTGGTTCAAGCTTTATGGTAACTGGAAGGCCAAGCGTTTTCTGCAGGATAAAAAGAAGCGAGAGGAAAATAAAACTCCGGAGTGAGGCCAAGGCTGAGGTTTTGAGCGGGCACAAAGTGCTTAATTAAAGGACATCTTTGGAGATTCGTAACCTTCACTCAAGTCGGAGTTCCATTAGTGAATCACCCAAGTTATTTCTTTCATGAAAATTACAGTTGAGCGACGCCTTTAAGGGAACTGCGCCTTGATAATACGTATAGGCATACAGCTACACACACGTCTTGACCGTGTACGCAAACATTATTGTGATTTATTTCTGATGACCTTTGAGTCTGTTCGAATAGAGTTTTGGAAATTAAACAAGAGATATGTCAAATGAGAACTCAATCGCTATAGCTATAGGAAGACTACGAGGAGACTACAAAGGTGCTTTCTTAGAACTAGAACTAGAGTTGAGGAGACTATAAAGGTGCTTTCTTATAACTAGAACTAGCAATAAGGAGACTATAAAGATGCTTTCTTAGAACTAGAACTCTAATTGAGGAGACTATACAGATGCTTTCTTATAACTAGAACTAGAAATGAGGAGACTATAAAGATGCTTTCTTAGAACTAGAACTAGAAATGAGGAGACTATAAAGATGCTTTCTTAGAACTAGAACTCTAATTGAGGAGACTACAAAGGTGCTTTCTTAGAACTAGAACTAGCAATAAGGAGACTATAAAGGTGCTTTCTTAGAACTAGAACTCTAATTGAGGAGACTATAACAGTGCTTTCTAAGAACTAGAACTAGAAATGAGGAGACTACAAAGGTGCTTTCTTAGAACTAGAACTCTAATTGAGGAGACTACAAAGGTGCTTTCTTAGAACTAGAACTAGCAATAAGGAGACTATAAAGGTGCTTTCTTAGAACTAGAACTCTAATTGAGGAGACTATAAAGGTGCTTTCTTAGAACTAGAACTCTAATTGAGGAGACTATAAAGGTGCTTTCTTAGAACTAGAACTCTAATTGAGGAGACTACAAAGGTGCTTTCTTAGAACTAGAACTCTAATTGAGGAGACTACAAAGGTGCTTTCTTAGAACTAGAACTAGCAATAAGGAGACTATAAAGGTGCTTTCTTAGAACTAGAACTCTAATTGAGGAGACTATAAAGGTGCTTTCTTAGAACTAGAACTCTAATTGAGGAGACTATAAAGGTGCTTTCTTAGAACTAGAACTAGCAATAAGGAGACTATAAAGGTGCTTTCTTAGAACTAGAACTCTAATTGAGGAGACTATAACAGTGCTTTCTAAGAACTAGAACTAGAAATGAGGAGACTATAAAGATGCTTTGTTAGAACTAGAACTCTAAGGAGACTATAACAGTGCTTTCTAAGAACTAGAACTAGAAATGAGGAGACTATAAAGATGCTTTGTTAGAACTAGAACTCTTATTAAGGAGACTATAACAGTGCTTTCTAAGAACTAGAACTAGAAATGAGGAGACAAAGGTGCTTGCTTTGAACTAGAAATGCCAAAATGAACATCGACTGTTCCGGATTCCTCTAATACGCACTACCCATCATATTATGCATGGTAGCAATACATTCTAAAAAATCTCAGCTCAGATTTGACACGGATTCCGAGTCCACAAGGGCCTGACCCAGTTCCGGGTCAGGCTGACCCTTGAAGTGGTTAAAAATGTGCTTTTACATGTGTTTTGTTCATATTGATACAAATTCTGACCCAGAAATGGATCAGGCCCTGCGGGACCTAGATCCGAGTCAATTTCGACCCAGAAAGTTTGAGAATGTACGGCATTGGGCATTGTCGTCGTGATCATAGTCTGCTTGTAGCTGGACATGGAAACATGAACTCGCACCCAGTTACTAAAGATAAAAGGATGTTACTGGCCCAATGAACAGGGCACTACATTGGGCCAATAACATTCCTTTCATCTTTGTAAAGCGCATTGATACGTCATTATAAAATGCGCTATATAAGAACTACCGGCACAAGTCTACTCGGAGCCGCTAGTCGAGAGGATCGACGACTCGTCTGCCGTTTTGGCATGACCTCCCAAAACTCCACCGACGCCAATGAATAAAAGATCGTCAAATAGGACGGACGGGTGCAGTTTGTAATTAATGAAGCTTGATTGTAGCAGGAAAGGACAATTAACAGTCCACTGTGAACTGAAGCTTATGCTTAACCGAATTTATTTACGTAATCAAATTTCGATTAAATTAAGTTGAGATTAACACCAACATAGGAGAAAACTATTAAATGATCCGGTTCAACTAAAAGCTGTAACAGAAGTGATCCAAATTTCTTTCAGTGTCCGCTCGCAATGTTGTTATTGTTATGATCGGTCCTGATTGGTCCCGACCGGCCAATCCTTGCAAACCTTCGGGATAATGTGCGTCCCTGGGGAAGCAATTTCATGGTTACGTAACAACCATGCATGTGAAAGACAACAGAGGGCGCAAACCAGGAAGTGCATTGCAGTGCATAAAACATTTTATCACGGAATGATAAAATGGATTATTATTACTATACGCGCCCGCGCTTTGATGACCGTCATAATTATCACAAAAAGCTCGAAAGGTTGCCGTCATTATTATCACGCGCAAGTGTGCAATAACTGGGTGAGAGTTCTGAATTTAATGTCTAGTCACAGACTCGCTGTGATCACGACGACAGAGCCACTTTAACAGTCAGTACAAATTACGGTGGTTTATGGGGATCAGGCCGTAAATGACAAACCTTGATTATATGCACTTCTATAGACAACATGGTTCTTTCTAAAGAATACTGTTTTGATAAAGGGGTTGATATTATACATTTATTGACCTCACAAGAGGAAATTTATATCACAGGAACCAAGCCGCCATCTTAGAGGTAAACTGATGATGAAACAATTGAAACGCGCTGATTTGTACGCGCGGCGCACAGGACTGGCCGATGAACATCTTCCTTTTGACCTCTAGGCGAGGGCGCCCTACTCAAATGACGTCATATGCATAAGGTCTATACACCATTAGGTTCAGAAAAATAAATAAATTTCAACCAGCGTTTAGTTTTCAATGAACAACCTCCGTGAAAATTGCATCAAATCGAGCTCTGGAAGTGCCATCTGATTGTGATTCTGAGATAATTCACCGCAAGATCATGACATCATGACATTTAAAGATGACGCCAACCTGCGATGGTTTATTTCGGGATGATGACATCTTAAGGTAGTCGGGAAAGCGGTACAGATCGATGAAGGCTCGAACTTCACGATTCCTTAATTCTTTTGTTCCGCTTTCCATTCGTAAATACAATGAACAACTCCAGTCAAACTGAATTGGCCTGTACCTTGTCACTTCGCTATTCATCAATTGTATTGTACCATTGTCCTTTCAACCAATGTTCCAGTATAACGAGCAAAGTAATCAAATATTACTCTGTGGTATAATATGTTATTTCAAGTTGTATTTACATACCGCTTAGTTCTGCGCAATCGTACATTCTAAATTGTTGTAAGTCCATTTATTTTCTTATATTATTCCTCTACGTAAAAACGTTATTTATCCGTGTTTCCATATGTCTTCCTTATGACTACGTCATTGTACGTCATTGTAAATTTGCTACTGTGTATTATCTACCTGTGTATATTATTTTCTATAGTAGATGTTCATGTGCTCTTTGTAATGCCGACATACTGAATTTCCTTATGGACCAATAAAATTAATCTGAATCTGAATGTTGGCACCATCATAATATATCAGCGCATTTACAGAGGAGCGGAAAATGTCAACATCAATCTTGTGATGTACCGGTATTCATGTTCCCAATAGATAGAGTCCTCATGTGAGTCTCTAACCTCAAGTTAAAATGGTGTAAAACAGCCAGTGCATTCGAAACCCTCCCAGTGTAAAATTTGTCAAAATCCGAAACATATCCGATGACATCATTCTTTTAGATAATGTGAGAGGGTGTACATTCAACGCAAGCAAACACCTACAGACTGATGGCAACATGAACACAGAGTGACTACAAATTCATATTTACGGTCACCTTTAAATGATTTGTTAAACCTGCCGAGTCTTAATGTGCTTACACAAGGATGCAATAAGCGACGGACAAGGGTGCCAATGACGCCTTCTTTTGTTCTCTCATGATGAGCTAAGAAAATGTCAGATCGTATTTCCATTTTGAACGAACTCGGCTACATGACTTACTTTCGTATACGATTACTGAAGAAAATGATCAGTACTTTTTTAAAGTAATATGCAACACAAATCAAAGTAGTAGAGACTAATGAGGCCTCGATGTTTGATTCTTGCTGGCAAAGGTTTGTTAATGTCAAAACAATTATCTGTATATATGTTTTTTTTACCCTTACACCGATGTGTGTTAAGCTCTGTATACTGAATGTTTACTTACACTTCCTGTCGGTAAATTTAACAAAATTAATGAATGAACACACTCCTTTTTTCACCTTAAAGGTATTATACAGGATTGGTAGAGCTGACAAAACAGTCGCAAATAAACTTCATGTTTTGTGTAATCAACCACATACATGAAATAACAAACCTGTGAAAATTTGAGCTCAATTGGTCATCGAGGTCACGAGAAAATAGTGAAAAGAGACCTTATGTGTTTTCTGTTTTTCAAACATCGAGTTTATTATCGCGCGCGATAAAAACTATTGTTTTACTCATTTCTCAGAAACAATAGCACTTTAGGCAGAAATATTTTAAGGAACCCTTTCTACCATTACTTACTTTAAATCATGTAAGTTATGTGTGAATCTGTGAACATTTGTGTTTTTCGATCTTACCAATAGTGTACAGGGCCTTTAAAATAGAGTCGAAGAATGCTACATACTCCAAACATTAATGACTATAAACTCTTGGTGAGAAGCACTAAAGCTGTTGATAACATAAACTATTTTGAGAAAAGATTCCCTTCGAAGTTATGGTTTGGGGAAAATTTCTACTAGAAACCTTTGAATATGATAAATGATTCATGCATGAATTGTGTGTCGGATTTCTGTGAGTTGGTGTTCGTTTGCGAATGCTGCAGCCAGAGATGCGGTTGGTATACACGCTGTCAGCTCGCTAAACGTGGATGAACTCGTTGTTTTTGTGAAAACACAGTCACGTGACAGTTTTTGCTGTGTTCTCATAGTATAATAGACACTGTATTCAGCTGAAACTTATTGTGACGTTCATTGTTTAACGATTTCTTTATAACTTGGACAAATCAGCATTACGTCGACAAAAACCAATTCGTAATATTGCTCTTCAATTTTACCTTGAAAAAGTTAATGCAAGAAACAGATAAACACTTCTACTCAAATCACTGCTACATGAATTTGAAGATGGAAATAATGTTAAGATGTTTTACTTGGCTTAATTGCAACTACTTTCTTCATCTGGAGAGTTTGAATATTTAAAGAAACGATTTCAAAGAGAGCAACGAAGCTCATGAAGATTGGAACAAAATCACGGAGCCTGAACCATTTCTGGGTCAGTGTGACCCAGAATATGTGCCAAGCTGACGCAGAATCCGATCGAAAATCCCATGTTTTTAAAACCAGTTTAGTTTCGGGTCAGCCTGACCTATTAATGGGTCAGGTCCCTTGAGACCCACGATCCGGGTCAGTGGGTCAGCCTTGTTGAGACCCGGGATCCGGGTAAGCCTGACCCGGGATCCGGGTAAGCCTGACCCGGGATCCGGGTAAGCCTGACCCGGGTTCCGGGTAAGCCTGACCCGGGATCCGGGTAAGCCTGACCCGGGATCCAGGTTAGCCTGACCCTGTTATTTATGACCCGGGAGATTTTGTGTTATGATCGATTCTATGGATCTTAAAATGTGCATCAATCTGAATTTCTAAAATAACTGTAGTGTCACACTACTTTATTATGTCAATATTGACAACTCATCTTATAAGATGAAAATCTTAGTGTTTTGTATGTTGCGGTAGAGGGTCGGTGGTGTTAAGATGTCAATGTCCATTATAGAGATTGTAAAGTAATAACATAATTGTTCTAAGGATGCTTAAAGGTGCTGCATACGTTTGGTAATTGGAGCCTACTGATTGTGTTAATCCTATATAAATGTAGGTACATACAATACAACTAACCTGTGAAAATTTCACTTCAAAAGGTGGTTGCGTTTTTGAGATATCACCGAAAAACCGGAGTGAATATTTCCACGCAGGAAGAATATTCCCCATAGGAATACACAGTCTGAGAAGCGTTTCTGACAGAAACGCTTCTCAGATTCAAATTTTGAGAAAATAAAAAGTGATATATTTTTCCATAACCGTAGTACTTCGAAAACAAAAGTTTCTCAAAATTCATTGTACTACCCAAAGCTGCTGTACTTCTTACCAAGTAAGTTTTTATTGCATTAATTTTCAGAGTCATTACCAAACGTGTACTGTGCCTTAAGTAATTTGCGAAAGGTCACTTTACATGTACCGATCTGTACTATACCGCATTGATTAAGAACCATGCAGCGGGACATAGGGACCTAATTGGTTAAAACGCCCCTGTGGTACGTTGTCAGCATTTGCTGACAAGCTTTCCCCGTAGGTTAAGAGAGTTCGTTTTGCATTTGTCAACGATTCTTTTACCAACTTGTGTTGTTACATGTCGAGGTAATGCCTGAGTTAATTAAAGCTTATTCTTTGGCTTAATTAACTAAGTTTTATAATTTGATTTCATCTACCACTGAAAATTGACGTACCGATTTTTTACACAATTCTGGCAGAGTGTTGATCGACTATGGTTATAAAGTGTAGTCGCTTTTATGTATTTCTTCGTCAAGTGTGTCGAGAAAAGTTCCGTAATGAATAAAAAGATCTTCTATGAGATTAAACTTATACAAAGTTGACAAAGTAGCGAAGATCAAGAAAGTGGGTTGGATTCTCGAGAAAGTGTGTTGAAGAATGAAATTGCAGATGCGGTGTTTTCGATGTCACAATGACCCCTCCATTTAAAACTCTCTGTGGGGATAACTATTGTGTGCTTGAGAATGAAACACAAATTATTATTTGACCTCTAATGTAATTTACAACTTAGACACTACAAATAATACACTGTACTTCCCCATACCCATTAGTGCCATATGATTGTATTCATTGCTTAGCCCGGGAATTGTTCTATAAGGGGAGCCATTATACAAATAGGTTATCTTTGAAAACTGCCTTAAATTACCAAACAAACAACAAAAACGTGATTGCGTCAATTTAGAAAACCTGTCACAGGAGAGAATGCATTGTAAATGGTTGTCCTTGACGCGTTGTTCAGGCGCTCTATAACTTAATATATTGTGTTATAATCTGGTATAGAAACTGTTCCATTATTATCACTAGACTCTTGAAGGTAAGGGAGGAGTTGTTGGTAACCGATAGTCAGCCGAGTACCAAGTACTGCCGAGTACAAAGGTGAACGAGTCATACTCGAGCACGAGTACCTAGGCCATCGAGACTAAAAACTGAGTGTACAAGTAACGAGTATTCTGATATCCGAGTACTAAGTCTAACAACCGAGTACCAAGATCTGCCGAGTACAAAGGTGGCCGAGTAGTACTCAATCATGAGTACCTAGGCAATCGAGAACAAGTACTAAGTGTACAAGTAACGAGTATTCTGATATCCGAGTACTACGTCTAACAACCGAGTACCAAGATCTGCCGAGAACAAAGGCGGCCGAGTAATACTCGAGCTGACGTACCTAGGCAATCGAGAACAAGTACTGAGTGTACAAGTAACGAGTATTCTGATATCCGGGTACTAAGTCTAACAACCGAGTACCAAGTACTGCCGAGTACAAAGGTGGCCGAGTAGTACTCAATCATGAGTACCTAGGCAATCGAGAACAAGTACTAAGTGTACAAGTAACGAGTACTCTGATATCCGAGTACTAAGTCTAACAACCGAGTACCAAGTACTGCCGCGTACAAAGGCGGCCGAGTCGTAATCGAGCACGAGTACTTTGGTCATCGTGTACGTATATTTTCCGAGTACCGAGTATCTTGATATTCGAGTACTAAGTTTCACAGCCGGGTACTCCATGGATATCCGAGTACGAGTACGATTATAGGTTAAAACAAACTAGACGGCGAAATGAGTTATAAAACACTCATTGTACAATACATTTCGTTTATAATATTGTATTATTATTAAACGGTTTGACCGTTTGAAGTAGGCCCTACACCGAAAACTTAAGAATTAGTTTTGGTAGGAACGCTAAAAATACTGTTAGACAAACACTTACTAGATTGAACAATAACATATTGAATTCTTTAGAAATAACACTACAAATAAAAGAGGAGGCACTGCCTACATGACAGATATGTTCATGTTCTCTCTCTACTTCAAGTCATATATAATTATATTAGACTCATATCTATTAATTTATGTTATCATTGAAGATCAAGACTATTTCTGTGCATGTAAAAACAACCTCTAGTTTTATTGAATTAAATGAAAACAATTAGTAAAATCCCTGAGGCATTTCAAGGTTGAACAGATTGAGAGACACATTCGTTGTTCTCTTAAGCCTTCGTCTGGCATTTACTGTCTTGCATGCAGTTATGTGGCATCCCATAAGATTATCTAAATATCGCATAGCAGAAAATTCTTAAAATGTTCCTTTTTCAATTCTTGAAGGGACCAACTCTAAAGACAATTTTTTTAAAATAACGATGAGGTTAGGGGCCAGTTTCAAAACGCTGCTTAACAGCAAGCACATTTCCATGCTCACTATAGCAGAAAATATAATGTGCTTAAGTATAAGCGTTAGCGAGAAAATTAGGCGGTCAGCTTGCGCGTTCACCATTGAGTTGCATTGTTACATCATTCATTCGCATACAGTAAGCACCGAAAGGTAAGCAAGCCTTTTCGTACTATGCTTACGTATAGCAGCGCTATAAAATGGAAACTCGCGCAGTAAGCACAACAATCAGCCGTTAAGCAGCTTTAAGTAATTGGGCCAACGGGCCAAGAAAATATTTTTAAATATTATGCTGCTAAGCGAAAATGAGCAGGATACCAGTCACTAATTATTGTACATGTGACACGGTATTTTGGTTGGTAACCTTAGTCAGGTAAGCGTAAATTTGTGTGCTTAAGCAGCTTTGTAAAATTGGACCGAGGTTGCGTGGTTGTCAAAAGGGTCTTAAAATATAGTTTCCTGCCAATGACTATTGACATTAGCTCTGTGGAAAATGTAAACACGAATTGATCTATGCTTAATCAATTGATTAATGTTAACAGTAAGTGCATTTCACTCATTTAGTTAACCCTGCATCAGTTTCATAAAGCCTATAAGCACAAAAACTGACTAAGCACAGATAAACTTTGCTTAGCAAAAACAGCTTACCAGCCAACATTCCATAAAGTTAACATTATTGCAACTGATGCCCCACTCATTTTTTGCCAAGCAAACACATTTTCCAAGCAGTTTTTTCTGCTAAAAAGCTTTGTGAAATACACCGATCCATTAAGCCACGCCCATTTCTCATTGACCAATCACAACCGCGAAATCTGATCACCATTTGAGCCGTTTGGTGATCTTTGCACTAATGGTGATCGGGTTTCGTGGCTGTGATTGGTCAACTCGTAAGGAGGCGGGGCTTAAAGGATCGATCTATTGGGCCCTGTTTGGTTGCGACGTTCCTGAGATAGTTGTCACCAGATGCTGACAAGATTTTTCCATATGACAAAGAGTTTATTTTGCCTTTTTCCCAAGGTTTTTTTGTGTATGTATTTTTATAATGGGTTGTTTACATATCCAGGTACTGTCTGGATTAATTGTTTTACTTTTAATAACTAAGTTAGTTTCATAATTATTTAATTTACTAAAAATAAGTCAATTCTGCTACTTAAGGTTCCAAAACAAAAATGATTAAAAATAGTTATGACCTAAAAAATCTAAATAAAATTTAAAAGAACCAAACTTAAGGTTGCACTTGGTGAGCTTGTACTACTTTTAAGTTCAGCCCTCGTTTTTCTTTTCAATTACAGACCCATTGGTGAAATCTTCTGAAGACCTCGTGATTTTATTTACTTAATGATTTCCGAACACTTTACCGGAGGTCAATTAGTTTGCCTTTTTGTTCGATGTTTGCTCAACCTTACTTGTCAAACATTCTCAACCGCCCCATAAAAATGCATTAAGTGGGACACGCTCTGTGATAAAATTATCACTCAGGATCTGTCGTTCTTCTAATGAAAGGTCCACTTAGGCGCTTCAGCTTAATTGACGTAGTCTATTTACGTTTAAAAACGTATTTTCATACCCATTTTTGTTGTCAACAAAATTTATATAAGTTCACTTACTTTTAAGCTACAGAACAGGTTTTCGCCGAATTAGTTTCAGATTATTCGGCGAATATTTATTTATTTATTTATTTCGGTTTAAAAACACAAAACATGGTCGGTAGTATCACAAAGTAATACTAAAAACATTAAACATTACAAAGACGGTCAAAAAAAAACCTAGTCTAGCCAGATAAAATAAATAACCCCCAAAAACTATGATAAAAATACACTTAGCCATGAAAAAGTAATCACAGAGATATAGAAAAATAAGATACACATGACATAAAGGTTTAAAAGACAAAACAAACATTGTTACATATAAAACAACCCTGGAATGCTGGATTAGATAAAGATTAAAAACTATCACAAAGGACAAGGAGATACAAGATACATAATCTGGTATAAAATATTTAAAAACAGATATATGTACAAATTTATAGAATCCTATAGTCAATGCTGGAATAGAGGATTTTCTATATCTGTCTGTTCTACAGAGTGGTGGAACTAAACCCTTTCAAAGTATTCTCTCTCAGATGTTTAAGTGTACAGTCAGTTCTAAGAGGGGGAACCATATTTCTAAATTTGGTGGATTTCAACAGTTTTCAACAGTTTTTCACCCCATTTTAACAAAAAGCATAGCACGTCTGGATAGATCCCCAAAAAGTAGAACAGGTAAACAAAAAGTATTTTGAAAAAAGAAGATCAAGTAAAAAAAAAAAAATTGTATTTCGTGCCTTCGAAATACTACTCCGTTCCTTCGGAATAACATTTCGAAATCAATTAATTTAATATTGAATTTCGAGGAAATGAAATAAATAATTTTAGTTCGAGTTCGAGAGAAGGAAATTTTAGTTCGCGAGGGAACGAAATGTTGGTATGGAGGAACTAAATAAGCTATTTCAATATGCTAGTATGATATTCTTTCTGTTGAAACAGAATAATATTTCGAGGGAACGACGTAATTACTGGTGCGGAATCCTTGATAATATGCAATTTAATTCTCGATTTATAGATATGGTTTTACAGTATCTTTACGCAATCATCGTAATAATACTAAGAACCTATTTATATCTAGTTTATTTTGGACTGGTTTTTTTTATAGTTGGATTTTGAGGGGGATAGAGAGGTGGAATACCACAAGCCAAGGACATCGCATATTGCAAATTATGTGCGCATACGTATGCAATGTATTGATACTATTTACGTATTGCACTCACGTATTCGAATATTTTGTGTCTCTTCGTGGTACCAGTGACGATATTTGCAATCTAGAGGATTTTATTGCGTACTGTGTCCCAAACCGTTGGGATGCTGTCTAAGTTACGGACAAGTGTTAGTGACCTAGGACCTGGCACTATTGAAGAAAAGTAGTCGGGGCCCTTCATGGAGTCTTGACTGGATGCAACAAACTGTGTTATATAAACAAAGGTATGCGACCAATGCGAAAACAAATCACAACAAAGCATATGTATTCGCATACGTATGCGCATATTTGCCATTTGCGTTGTCCCTTCATGGCCACCATAATTTCCCTACTTCGCGGTTTTCCTTGCATATCTACTGTATACGGAGTATTTCGAATTCTTCGGTGTCTTCGCTATAGAGAAATATGTTGTTTTCGCATCTCGAGACCTGCGAGGTTCCTTTGGTTTCTTAACCTGACAACTTCTCCACAAAATAAACACACTTATATTTCGTACACTAATTGTGTAGGTACTCTTTGCCTAAAAATAATACCTAATGCTTTTAGTAATTAGCTTTCTATGCCAATCAGACTTATATCCACCTGAGATAAATCCACCTATCTAAATAATTGATACGAATCAAGAACAGTTCTCCGCACCCCGTCCAAGAACGATCGTGGTTTTTTTTGCGTCAACATCACCATGAAGATCTCCATTTACCTCCAGAACAATATTCGACGTTTTTATTAGTGGAGATTGGTTTAAAGATCACCGATAAGGTCAGTAATATGGCAACCGCCAGCTGTGGCCGAAACACTTAGTCTGCCGTGAGTGGACTAGTTCAATCGATCAAGCCCTTCTCCGTATGACTGTAATGGGGACGACCTTGCTTACTGCTTGATACCACAAACTCAACTCGCCGTATCTGAGATGAGTTTAACATCTTTACCCTAAATTCGGGGGCGAGGGAATTGGTGGCGTGCATGTCGTACTTTTGGCACCAGGCCGCTTTTGTGTCTTTTCGCTGTTGGGAATTTTTGTTTCTAAAAAAGAAAAACTGCATGTATATTTCTGTACTTTTTATGCTAGGAATGAGAACAAAAAATGGAAGTGTAATAAGGACATGGATAAAAAATATAAAGGTTTGCTAGTTTGCCAGGGCGGATTACTAATTCGCCCGGGCGGATTACTGTATGTGTTACTATCTTGCTGTCAGGCTGCTGTCTGTGGTAATCCGCCCGGGCGAGATAGTAATCCGCCCGGGCGAGTTAGTAATCCACCCGGGTGAATTAGTAATCCGCCTGGAAGGAATAGGTTTTTTTGTTTTATTTTACCATGTCCTAAATACAGTTCCGAACAACACCCTTTGGACACCATGTGACCAAAATTCACGACGGGGCACAATGGGTCGTAAGCGAAGGGCGTTTTATGTCGAGGGTAAACAACTGTGTTTGAGGACACAGTTTTTTGTATTATGGTCAGAACAGAACCATACTGTATTCACACTGTATTCCTTCCTCTCATGCATTTATTGACTTATTTATTCATTAAAACGTTTTTGTTTGTTTGTTTGTGATTTGTTGTTGCTTGTTCATTCGTTTTCTCTACCCCCGTGCGACCTCCCAACCCAATACTGCTCATACGGGTCTTGCATTTACATTCAAAGATTGATGCATTTTGGGCATCCTTAATGCTAGGAAATCTTTTTAGAAGTCAAAATTGTAAACATGAAATAGCAGCCGGTCCGTTAATTGGTTAATAATTCCACAAATTAGTTTGATTACCTTGGCTATTCACAAATTATTGCTATTATGTGCCTTTATAAAATTGTTTTCTTAGTCTAAACTCAAGATAAACAAAACAAACGACAAGTAATTGCAATTTTAACGTAACCCCGGTAGCTAATTAGGACCCCATTGTTTAGGCATTTAACAAAATGAGAAAGATTTGTTATGATTTTTGTCTATTTAAGTTGACCTAATTGTTTAAACGGGGGTGGTGTACTTCATTTGTTCATATAAAAAGATTATAACGTTCGGCAAAATTATGTCAATACTGGACCAGAGTGTGGGTTCAAGTTTTAATTTTGACACTTTTGTCCTTGGGACACGTTGCCTTGGATCGGGCGAGTTGGTCTATGAAAAGTGTTTGTAACCGTTTGTGATAAAATGCATAAGGTTAGAAAGATATTTTAAAAGTAGAATACAATGATCCACACAAATATGCCTCGAAATTGCGTGGTTTTCCTTTTACATCGTGAACTAACACGGCACGCCATTTTGTGGAGTCAAATTTTTGACTCCACATTGGCGGACCGTGTTAGTTCGCAAAGTATTAGGAAAACCACGCAATTTCGAGGCGTATTTGTGTGGATCATTGTATTCTACTTTTAAAACATCTTTCTAACCATATGCATTTTATAACAACGGTTACAAACGCTTTGCAACGTGTCCCTTAAGCAAGGCACTAAACCACCAGTGCTTCGATTGGAACGTAATTAAATGCCGTGATTCTCTGTGTTGTGTAATGCACGTAGAATAACCTAGTACATTTATCGTAAAGAGAATGGGTTAACCCCGGTGTTTCTGGCATGGTCTTGCAGAAACATGCCTCACCTCAAATTGTATCTCTTTCAAGGTTTTGTTCTAAGGGTGCTTCGTCTCATACAATCATCCGCAACAATCTCCACAATATTTGTCATTTTGGCGCCTCATAAATGTATTCTATCAACATTTACATCTTGGTACACCATTTATTTGATCTCTATTATAGGTTTGCTTGCTGGCTCTGAGAACAGCCGTTTAGAATCAAGTTCATTTGAATGAAGAGAAAGTGAATCAAGTTGAATGAAAATCAGGACGAGGGACTCCTGCTTAAATTAATCGATTTAAATAGGAACAAAATCTGCTACAAATTCGAAACTGAAACTGAATTCAAAAATTTCAAAGCTTTTAGTCTCTTTGGCGTGAAAAGCAAAAAGCAAAATTAAATTTTTTTATTTTTTTTTTATTTTTTCTTTTTCTTTTCTTCTTTTCCGATCGACCTAACTAACTCCATACGACAATAAAACAATTTAAAGCTTGTTGTCTCAGTGAACTGTCTTATTGTATATACAGCTACTAAACAAAACAAAATATTGGAACTGTATTTCGTCTTCTCAGAACAATAGGCCTATGTCATTAGTGGCATTTGTAAGGGCTTCATAAAATTGCTTTTGCATATTCTGGAGCTCCTGGTAAATGGGGTTTATTGACCAAGAGTGGTCTTCAAAGTATTTGTTTGGCAAAAAGAAACATTAATTTTCTTAATTTTTGATTTATTTTTACACATTTCTAAGCACTTTCTATTTATAAACCTTTTGATTATTACAAAAATGAAATTACAATTAATTACCTTATAGTATATGAGTGGAACTGGCAATTTGTATTAGTCTGCACTCACCCCCCCCCCCCCCTTTAATTCATAGGTAATTTTCGGTAGGTTTATATACATGTACATCCATTACAGTGGCACAAACACACCCAAGTGTGTAACAGCCTGCAACCGTGGACCCTCCTTTGTTCAACTCTTTGTGATAGCAACCGTGGACCACAATGCTTTCCTTTGTCCTCTTTTGTTATAGGTCCCCGGTTTGAATGTGGTTACCTACTCACACCCACACACGCACAAATGAATTTGTTGAAAACGTTTCTGTTGCTAATGCAGCTACGAAAAGTACGGTATCTTTGCGCGACATTTAGGTTATGGTGAAGCACTTAGCTTCTTAATAATTAAACCTTTTGACGGAGAGTAAAGAAAAGAAACAACCGGACAAAAAAGATTTATATATTCAAAAGGAAATTTTAAAAAACTGGGGACAAGGAATATCGTTATGGACCAGGTAATATTTAATTTCAAAAAGAGTGACCTTGTACATTCTAGGGTCTTTGTAGCAGGCGAAATACTACACCGGTTATGCACTATACTACCAAGGGCGTCGATGGGTGGGGGACGGGTGGGGGACGGGTGGGGGACGGGTGGGGGACGGGTGGGGGACGGTGGGGGACGGGTGGGGGACGGTGGGGGACGGGTGGGGGACGGGTGGGGGACGGGTGGGGGACGGGTGGGGGACGGGTGGGGGACGGGTGGGGGACGGGTGGGGGACGGGTGGGGGACGGGTGGGGGACGGGTGGGGGACGGGTGGGGGACGGGTGGGGGACGGTGGGGGACGGTGGGGGACGGGTGGGGGACGGTGGGGGACGGTGGGGGACGGGTGGGGGACGGTGGGGGACGGGTGGGGGACGGGTGGGGGACGGGTGGGGGACGGGTGGGGGACGGGGTGGGGACGGGGTGGGGACGGGGTGGGGACGGGGTGGGGACGGGGTGGGGACGGGGTGGGGACGGGGTGGGGACGGGGTGGGGACGGTGGGGGACGGTGGGGGACGGGGGGGGGACGGGGGGACGGGGGGACGGGGGGACGGGGGGGGGGGGACGGGGGGGGGACGGGGGGGAGGACGGGGGGGGACGGGGGGGGACGGGGGGGGGACGGGGGGGGACGGGGGGGACGGGGGGGGACGGGGGGGGACGGGGGGGGGGACGGGGGGGGACGGGGGGGGGACGGGGGGGGACGGGGGGGGACGGGGGGGGGACGGGGGGGACACGGGGGGGACGGGGGGGGGGGACGGGGGGGACGGGGGGGACGGGGGGGGGGACGGGGGGGACGGGGGACGGGGGGGACGGGGGGGACGGGGGACGGGGGGGACGGGGGGGGGGGACGGGGGGGGGGGACGGGGGGGACGGGGGGGGGGGGGACGGGGGGGACGGGGGGGACGGGGGGACGGGGGGGACGGGGGGGACGGGGGGGGGGGGACGGGGGGGGGACATGTCCCCCCACTTTTTAGACTGGGGGGACAGCATATCAGATGTCCCCCCCACTTTTTGATTGACTGTTCATTAGAAATATGCAAACAAATATAAAAATATACACCATTTTCTTGATTTAATATTTCATTACAATTTTTGTTCAAATAAAAGAATAGCGAACAAACGGTGAAATATTTTCTCCATGTTCATCTTTTTTTCTGATGGACCACGCGCAGAATGGTATTTTGGGCCTATTTCCGTTTCTATAATACAGACAATAGACAAGTTTCGTCCAAGACATGAACGCCAAAATCCCGCTTACATACCTTGTTAGCATTCAAGTTATGCGTCGTTTGTGTATGCTATAGTGTACGGTACACATCCCTCCACAAAGGAAGTCTGTGTGGGGTGTGCGTGCAAGTACAAGTGCAAATGTGTTACATTTTTTTACAACCGCACAACGCACAAAATGTAGTAAAATCCATTAAAATAAATAGGAGCAGTTTGTTCAGTGTTATTATTTTTTATTCTAAAAATTAGATATAAATTAAAATAAAAGAAAAAAGAAAGAAGAAACAAAAACATCAAAAACTCTCTCAATTTTACTGAAGAAATTGTCACAATGTGGTTACAGTTAAAAAGGATTGTGAATATGATGTTTGTATTAAATTTTGGTAGAATCTCGGTTTTACATAAGGGAAACCCAGGCCCAAACCCCATTTCGGATGATGTTATTGTTAAATATCACCCCCTGTAACTCGCCTCCTGGTCAAACAAAAAATAGGGAACAAGTGTAACACAGAAATTAAATGTACAAGTAATGGTGTGGAGTGCAATGTACGATGTATTTTTTCAAGACTTGCTCGCCCGTCCCCCCTACTTTTCAGTAGCGATCGACGCCCCTGTATACTACACATACATTTTAGGAGTAGTAGAAAAAATAAACGCATGGCGTGTCGTGGCCGAGCGGTCTAGATCACCGGACCTAAGCTCTGGTGTTTTCAGCAGCAGAGTGTGGATTCGATACCCGGTCATGACACTTGTACGGGTACAACCATGCATACAACTTTCAGGAAAGGAGATGGGTCTGAGAAGAACTGGCGTGGTCTCAAATCAGAGGTCACACCGGTTCTTCTCAGAGCCAACACTTCACCCAAATCAAAGACCCCACCGGTTCTTCTCAGAGCCAACACTTCTCCCAAATCAGAGACCACACCGGTTCTTCTCAGAGCCAACACTTCTCCCAAATCAGAGACCACACCGGTTCTTCTCAGAGCCAACACTTCCCTCAAATCAGAGACCACACCGGTTCTTCTCAGATCCAACACTTCCCTCAAATCAGAGACCACACCGGTTCTTCTCAGAGCCAACACTTCTCCCAAATCAGAGACCACACCGGTTCTTCTCAGAGCCAACACTTCTCTCAAATCAGAGACCACACCGGTTCTTCTCAGAGCCAACACTTCTCCCAAATCAAAGACCCCACCGGTTCCTCTCAGAGCCAACACTTCACCCAAATCAAAGACCCCACCGGTTCTTCTCAGAGCCAACACTTCTCCCAAATCAGAGACCACACCGGTTCTTCTCAGAGCCAACACTTCTCCCAAATCAGAGACCACACCGGTTCTTCTCAGAGCCAACACTTCTCCCAAATCAGAGACCACACCGGTTCTTCTCAGAGCCAACACTTCCCTCAAATCAGAGACCACACCGGTTCTTCTCAGAGCCAACACTTCTCCCAAATCAGAGACCACACCGGTTCTTCTCAGAGCCAACACTTCTCCCAAATCAGAAACCAAACCGGTTCTTCTCAGAGCCAACACTTCTCCCAATTCAAATCAGAGACCACACCGGTTCTTCTCAGAGCCAACACTTCCCTCAAATCAGAAACAACACCAGTTCTTCTCAGAGCCAACACTCCCAATTCAAATCAGAGACCCCACCGGTTCTTCTCAGAGCCAACACTTCTCTCAAATCAGAGACCACACCGGTTCTTCTCAAAGCCAACACTTCTCCCAAATCAGAGACCACACCGGTTCTTCTCAGAGCCAACACTTCTCCCAAATCAGAGACCCCACCGGTTCTTCTCAGATCCAACACTTCCCTCAAATCAGAGACCACACCGGTTCTTCTCAGAGCCAACACTTCTCCCAAATCAGAGACCCCACCGGTTCTTCTCAGATCCAACACTTCCCTCAAATCAGAGACCACACCGGTTCTTCTCAGATCCAACACTTCCCTCAAATCAGAGACCACACCGGTTCTTCTCAGAGCCAACACTTCCCTCAAATCAGAGACCCCACCGGTTCTTCTCAGAGCCAACACTTCTCCCAAATCAGAGACCACACCGGTTCTTCTCTGAGCCAACACTTCTCCCAAATCAGAGACCCCACCGGTTCTTCTCAGAGCCAACACTTCTCCCAAATCAGAGACCCCACCGGTTCTTCTCAGAGCCAACACTTCTCCCAAATCAGAAACCAAACCGGTTCTTCTCAGAGCCAACACTTCTCCCAAATCAGAGACCACACCGGTTCTTCTCAGAGCCAACACTTCTCCCAAATCAGAAACCAAACCGGTTCTTCTCAGAGCCAACACTTCTCCCAATTCAAATCAGAGACCACACCGGTTCTTCTCAGAGCCAACACTTCTCTCAAATCAGAGACCACACCGGTTCCTCTCAGAGCCAACACTTCTCTCAAATCAGAGACCACACCGGTTCTTCTCAGAGCCAACACTTCTCCCAAATCAGAGACCACACCGGTTCTTCTCAGATCCAACACTTCCCTCAAATCAGAGACCACACCGGTTCTTCTCAGAGCCAACACTTCACCCAACTCAGAGACCACACCGGTTCTTCTCAGAGCCATTACTTCACCCAAAAGAGTTGGTTGTAGCAGTTAGTTTACGACTCCAGTACCTTTTCTCAATTCTATTTGGTTTCACATTAAGATTCTTTAAGGATGAGCTGCGAGTCAGGTGTGTAAACTGGAGAAGAATTACATGTACGTAGTTAAAAATATAAGCCTCGGTTTTATACATCGTCAATTTAATAACATTAGTGCTTCTTCAATCCCATTGACCATTATTGCTTCCATTATTAGTCTCCCGTTTATCAAATTACCTTTAGCGAGTGCATTTGATTTGGTCTGTGTATGAATACAAATCAACCGTCTGAAGGGAATTTCATAGAATCCAATTTTGAATTGATAAACAAAGAGACCCTTCGCTTTATCAGACTCACGACCTTCTTTCATGCTGCCTAATTAACCTTGGCGTTTTTATTTGTAGCCAATTCCTAAAAGTTAGATATAATGTTGGTACACATCTGTTCCATTGGGGATACCACCATAGGCCTAGTTTGATAAGATTCAAGGTAGTTTCTTATAATAAAAATGCAACGTAGTATTAACACAAGGGCCATACTATTTCATCAATATTTTATGCATTGTTGCTTGACGGACTTAGTAGCTAAGCAAGATTAAGCTGGGGACCAGTTACAACCAGTGAACATAACTTGACTTTCGCGGCTGGCCATGCAGTTTTTGTATATTTTGTTTGCGGTATCACCATGTGAATAATATACACATGGGGCGACCGCAAGATTTTTTCCACTTGCTGTGTAGATTCGGTTATTTTGATAACTTGTCTTGCTAGTGATTCTAACACCGCGGAGAAGATTTTCGGAATTCGGGAGACTTCTCAGTTCTGAAAAGAACTGTCCTGCTTATTAACTACTACCTGGGCGAAAGGTATACAGGAAATCAGCATGGACTACTACTTTCGCTTGATCGGGGGTACTTCTTGTTATTAACTTCCCTGCCGCGGAGTGTGTTCTTAATTGGTATCAATGTTTCAACAGCTTGCTCTAGTCATCCCTTTCAGTCCTACCCTATAGACCATGTGACCTGTGACATCACATGTTTACAAAAGAGCCACAGAGCCTGGACTTCCTGCAGGCACATTTGTACACAGATCAATGGAAGAAAACAACAAATCTTATGTTTTATGGAGATTGCATAGTCTGATTTTTCTCAACTTTTGATAAGAAGAAAGGGAGGACATCTCAAAAGCTGTACAGCTATTGCTTTTGTAAATTTTGAATTTATGTGAAAATTATGACACAAAATGTAAATTTTCCCATATGGCCTGTGTAGTATCTTGCCCGGCGGGAAACGCTTTAGAATCTACAAGGTCACCACTTTGTAAACAGAGGTAACATGGTCTATAAGCGAAATTCTTATAGAATCATATAGGATTTCAATAGGATTCCTGTAGGATTCTTATAAATCTTTCGTCACTTCCTCGATTCCTTTAAGATTACTATGACTGAGATTCTTATATGGGTTTTTTGTAAGAGATCGTCAGGAGACATGCGGTTATTGTTGAGATATTTTTATCCTAAGCACGTTTCCGATGCGCTGATCAGCTTGATTGACTTAAAACCTGCATTTTCTTGCAGAGAGAGCATGCCGCTTGAACAGCGATGACAAACCTAAACTTGGTCTCTTCCCACAGCCAAAATCCTTTTGAAACAGAGATTTTTAGTATGGGTACCCGCGAGAATGACAACAAAATGTAATCTCACCGTACACATTCTACGGAGCTCTGGAAGTGCCATCCACCTTGTTGAGATCCTTGGATAATTCACTGCAGGGTGATGACACCATAAACGTAATATGACGTCATCCCGAGATGATTTTATCTCGGGATAACAACATCCTGAAAGGATGTCGACATCATGAAGGTAAGATGTCAACTTCCCCCAAAAAAATTTCTTGAATAAACGACACCTTGAACGTAAGATAATGTCGTCCCAATATAATTTTTCATTGGTGCTCGACATTCTCAGTTTGTTACCATCCCATGATGATTTGTCTCGGGAAGTCGACATCTTACTCCCCTGATGTCGACATCTTATTTCAGGATGTCGTCATTCCGAGGTCATCTTAGGATGTCGTCATCTTACGTTTAGTATGTTGTCATCATCCTGCAGTAAATTATCTCAGGATCTCAACACGTCGGATGGCACTTCCGACACCCATCTCTTAAGGGGGTTCACGAGCAAGGACCCAGTTACATAGCTCCCCTGTGTCTTTGGGCCATGTGGTTACATTAACATAAATCTATATAAGGACACAACAAACAATCGAACTAAAGACCACTTGTTTAGCTCAATATTTGTTTTGTTTTCCTAATTAAATAAACGACAAGTTAATTTTGTACCAATACAAATTTGGGCAAGGTCAGTAATTGATGTAATGTGCCTCACTTAAAACCGCAATAACTATATATATTTGTTTACGTTAGAAATTGATAATGTAGTGTTTGATATGAGCAAACACCATTTCAAAGTCACTGTACAGAACTGCCCGTGGGGACATCCACCGTGATGCAGTTGCCAGGATGTGCAGTGTGTGACCCAATGGTACACGGGCGCAGTGTTGCGTCACGGGCGCCGACGCCACGCATGTCGGCCGGGTTTACGTCACCAACAAAAGGTAGTGGGTTACATAAGGATGTGTTCGTATTTACGGCTTTAGCAATAACTACGTCTATCGTATTAACTCTATGGTATTCAATGTGTCCATGTAGCCAACGGTGATAGCCATAGCCAGTCGCTTAACCCTGTACTGTGTTATGACGTAATACTACACTAGCCTACTATTTTTCAATGCAGTCTGGGATATCGTGTTACACCTGGGGTATGAAGGTTGTTTCACATCATTATCAAGCCAAGTACCCCTCAGAGGGGCTAGAGATGTTTATTCCCTATAAAAAAAAATGGTGGCGTCTCGTGGCCGTACAGCCGACTAAGCTCTGATGTTTCTAATCAGCAGAGTCATGGGTTCGAGTCCCAGTCGTGGCATTAGAGTCCTTGAGCAACAAATTTAGCCACAGTTACGTTGTCCTTCGGACGGGACATTAAGCCATAGGTCCAGTGTACTAGGGTTGGTAGTACGCGTAAAAGAACCCAGAACACTAAGTGGTAGAAATGGGTTAACCCCGGTGTTTCTGGTTCACATAGCAAGCACCTTTGTTTACAGCTTTCCCTCAGGCTTGCGAGCTACAGCGATTCAGTTCACTTATGATGCATCCTTGTTTTCATTACCAGAAGTATATAATAATAATTATCAATAAGATTACGTTCAAAATGTGTCTTTACCCAGATAAAACTTTTGTAGTAAACTCAAAAAATCATGAACAGAGAGGTTATAAAGGATGTTCGGGAGCACAGGCTGGTCTCGGACTGGTCGTGATTGGACTCGGTATCGCTGCCATACTTTTAGAGAGTAAATTCAGTGACAAGGCTGTCCCACTGTGGTCAGGAGCCTGGGTAAGTACCAGAAGTAATGCATATCGGTCTAGTTTCCAGACCCATCATTACAGTTAACCATGCCCGATGTGGGGGGGGGGCAGAGGGTAACCAACAAAATGTTCCCATACTTTAACATACTATTTCCCTCTACCCCCTAAATCCTATGAACAATTCTTGTGATTCCAAACACACAAGGGAGACGCAACCGAGCGGGGGGGAGGGGGGATGGGGGGATGGGGGGAGGGGGGATGGGGGGGATGGGGGGATGGGGGGATGGGGGGATGGGGGGGGGGGGGCGGTAACACAACGCCCCATATCAAGCACCAATGTACTATTACAAAGCCAAGCTTTTGAGTACAAAACAAAACAGGTACGATACACCACTTCTTTTATCTCAGAGTACAGTCTGTGAATATTAATCGTCAATTTAATGGCGGCCACAATTCAAGAAAACACCAAATAATACTTTTAATTTGTGTTATGGACAACCCCTGTAACACCCCAACAGTTTATGCAGTGTATTTTGATAGAACATTAGTCAGAGTCATAACATTGTTGTAACTCCACACAATACAAAGTCAAGTTAACAATATTTCTCAACATATTATTGTCACTTATTAACCTATTTCAATTTTTATTTGTTCAGTTTTAATTTCGATCGCCATAGTCGGCGCTATGAAAATATATGTTGGGTCGTAACAAGTATTCTCGTGGAATTTCCTTGTAATTTCCATGTAATTTACATGCAATTTACATGCAATTTACATGTGATTTACATTTGATTTACATCTTAATTAGTTATACAGAACTTCATCGGTATTTAGGTGTTATACTCTAGACGTAAACCAAATATCTTGATTTTTGTTATATTATTGTTATTGCATAATTTTTCGAAATATCTGGGTTTTTTCCTTTACAGTAAGGGCTAGGCCTATATGTCGTGGCCGAGTGGTTAAGAGCACCGAACTCAAGCTCTGGTGTTTCTGATCAGCAGAGTGTGGGTTCGAATCCCAGTCGTGACATTTGTGTCCTTAAGCAAGACACTTAACCACATGCTTCGTCCTTCGGATGGGACGTAAAGCCGTTGGTCCCGTGCGTTGTGAATGCACGTAAAAGAACTCAGTGCACTTATCGAAAAGAGAAGGGGTTCGCCCCGGTGTTCCTGGTTGTGGCTGCTTAATGCGCCGTAGCACCTTGTAAACCCTTATAAGGTGCTAAACAATTGGGTCTCAGATTTTCATCACTGCAATAACCTATCTTTCTGAAAGTATGTATATACTCAGCGCCTTGAGTACCTTGTTTGGTAGATACGTGCGCTATATAAGACTTCGATATTATTATATTATTATTATATAATCCTCAGTGCACCGAAATCGAAATGTGGCCAACAAAATCTCATCTTGCGTAGATCTATTAATGGCATTTTGTCTAGTAATTTCACCTTGATGCAAGGCGAAATAAGATACAACACGCAGATTAGAATTTTAATCCTATTGTATGTAATTAAATCCGTGCATTATGTGACGGTCACGATGTCAGTCAAATTAGGCCAATGCTGACTGTGGTTTTTAACGCTGGCATACACCCAAGGTTCACCCGGAGAGATCGAGCCAGTGCAGAACATTAATTGAGAAACAAATCCTGAAATTTTCAGTTAAAAGTATAAATAATTCTCATTATTCATTTTTTATTTAAATTATTCTTTCATTTCCAGTTTATTATGACGGGAATGCTGGATATATCGGATGAAATGTTTAGTTAAAAGTATAAATAATTCTCATTATTTATTGTTTATGTAAATTCTTTTCTCTTTTCCAGTTTATTATGACGGGAATTCTGGGTACAGCTGCTCATCACCAAGTCAACACGTGTCTGGTAAGATCGGATGTTTTTATCATCAATTCGACAAGAGATTTATTTTTACGAAAATCAATGCAATAAAACTGTCAAATACTGTTAGATTAAATTTATCAAACACGTGAGTGTCGCACCGCGCATCATTTTTAGTAATAATTGTAGATTAAGAACTCGCTCCTTGGCAGTGTAGTTAATAACGAGAAGTCCCCTCGATCCACAAGCGAAAGAAGTAGTCCCGGCCAATTTCCTACCAGGTAGTAGTTAATAAGCAGGACAGTTCTTTTCAGAACTGAGAAGTCTCCCGAAGTCTCCCGAATTCCGAATAATCTACTCCGTGGCAGTAGAATAAATAGCAAGACAAGTTCTCAAAGAACAAATCTACCTAGCAAGTAGATATACACATGGTGTTACCGCAAACCAAATAAAAATTGTACATTCATTCTTTGGAATCAACATCATAGGTATAACAGAAGCTGAATAATATCAAAATAAAATCTCATTTTTGGCGGCCATTTTGTCAAATTCAAAATGTCCGCCACCCAGATCATAGTACTTGGTATCTGTTGGGACTTCTTACTCCCAAATATAACTTGTTGAAATCGATATCCTAGGTCATCTAGAAGCCGAGAGGTTGAAAAGTATCTTAGCTTTGGCAGCCATTTCGAGAAAAAAACAAAAACAAAATGGCCACCATACAATCTTGAAAAATTGGTACATTAGTCTGTAGTGATTGAGTATGCAAATAACATACAGTTTCCGAAAGGAGTATAGTTTTACTACACCTCGATTCACATTATTTTTAGAAAAAGATAGAATAAATGTCCTCCTAGCTCTACAATTTGCAAGCATGCTGAGTATTTCCAGTTTGGCCGTTAAGCCCATGATGTCATGTCGAGTAGAATTATAAAAATTGTTTGCTGCGTTATTCCATTATTAAACTAGATCTTCAATGATACTATAAAATGCATACCAACTGAAGAAATCTGGTTAATGTAATGTGCATGCGTAAAACACAACTTCCTGAATACGGGAGAGGCAGACTGTATTACTTACTGGAAAATAATTTGAACTGTGTGGGGTTGAACACGAACCTTGATCTGACCTGACTATCACAATATTGTTAACGTTCTTCTAATTTAATTAAAGTTCTCGTATTGTACCCTGTGGAATTCAAGAAAGCATTTGATAGATTTGAAGACAATTAAGCAAATGTGAACTTATGGATTTAGGCCAATTTCAGGAAGCAGAGGTTTTCTGCTTACGGAGCAGACGTTTTCTGCTTACGGAGCAGACGTTTTCTGCTTACGGAGCAGACGTTTTCTGCTTACGGCGCAGCTGCTAACCTTGAGCAAAGGCACGTTGACTTACTACTGGAGATTTGTAGTGTGAACTACACAATAATAATCGTGTACGTAAAACACAATAACTATCATGTACGTACACGATTACAATTGTGTGTGTTCACAATAATTATATTATATGTACATACACGATAACTATCATGGTCATACATGATAAATGTCATGCATGTCACACGATAACTTTCATGTACATACACTCAATTACTATCGTGTTTGTGTAGGCCTACCGTGCACACGTACACAATAAGTATAGTTACCGTGTACGTACATGATAGTTATTTTGTACGCACATGATAGTTATCGTGAACGTACATGATAGTTATCGTGTACGCAGACGTAAAAACGGGAGGTTTTTTTTCTTTCAATTGGCGGTCCTTATGCTTCCATAGCTTTCTGAAATCAGGGAGGGGGGGTCTCTTTCTGTGTTGGCCAACCAACTTTGTGTATAGTTTTTTAATATCAAACCTGATTTATTTCTTGTCGACAACATCGCTGTATACTGAGCTCAGATGCATATAAGAGATTAAAAGGGGGGTTCGGCCTTTAGGGAATTGTGTGGTCTTTTCTCATTCCGAAGATTATTCAGCTTTGCTGTCGTAATGTTTCACGTTGAGTGAGGACAGCCGTTTTAATAACGTGCGTAAGGTGGGGAATTTAATCAGTGGAAACGTTTGCTTACTGCTGCCAAGGACACGTGGGGTCGATTGTATCTACTCCTGATCGCCTTGCTTAGTTGACTCATGGACCGACGTTCCCTAAATATATCACCTTCCTATGGTGGCCCTGAAGGGACATCGCATATCGCATACGTGTGCGCACACGTATGCAATGTCGTGAAACAAATCGCGAATATGTGCGCACACGTATGCAATGTCGTGAAACAATTCGCGAATATGTGCGCACACGTATGCAATGTCGTGAAACAAATCGCGAATATGTGCGCACACGTATGCAATGTCGTGAAACAAATCGCGAATATGTGCGCACACGTATGCAATGTCGTGAAACAAATCGCGAATATGTGCGCACACGTATGCAATGTCGTGAAACAAATCGCGAATGTGTGCGCACACGTATGCAATGTCGTGAAACAAATCGCGAATGTGTGCGCACACGTATGCAATGTCGTGAAACAAATCGCGAATGTGTGCGCACACGTATGCAATGTCGTGAAACAAATCGCGAATGTGTGCGCACACGAGTGCGAATATATTTGCAATGTCGTGAACGTTTATTGCATACCAAGTTGCATACCTTTGGGATGATGTCATAGTTGCAGACAATTTGTTAGAGACCTAGGGAGTACGTGGCGCTACAGTCAGGCTCCTGTAAGCATGGCTAAAAGAAATACGCCACCCGCCTCGCTTGCCTCACAACAATGACTACCGCTGCAATGACTACCGCTAATCTCACTGTAGGCAAGAAACCCCCCAGATCATTAGACATTTTATTCAAAGGTATGCAACTTGGTATGCAATAAACGTTCACGACATTGCAAATATATTTGCAGACGTGTGCGCACATATTCGCGAATTGTTTCACGACATTGCATACCGTGTGCGCACACATTCGCGATTTGTTTCACGACATTGCATACGTGTGCGCACACATTCGCGATTTGTTTCACGACATTGCGTACGTGTGCGCACATATTCGCGAATTGTTTCACGACATTGCATACGTGTGCGCACATATTCGCGAATTGTTTCACGACATTGCATACGTGTGCGCACACGTATGCGATATGCGATGTCCCTTCAGGGCCACCATACCTTCCACACCATACACTGAAAGCACAGTGAAATTGAATGCGAAAGCACGTCAACATAGTTGGCGGTGGGTAAAGCACTGAGTGTGTGCCGACAGTCCTAAGGTTGGAATAGTACGGAGCTCCACGAGGGCCATGCCACTTATCTAGATAACGACATAATTTATCCTGCCAAGTCAACTTTTTAGAACGAAAAAGTCGACTTATCCTGATAATTTATCTCACCAAGACGACTTCCTAAAACTAAAAGGTTGACTTATCCTGATAATTTATCTCACCAAGACGACTTCCTAAAACTAAGAAGTCGACTTATCCTGATAATTTATCTCACCAAGACGACTTCCTAAAACTAAGAAGTCGACTTATCCTGATAATTTATCTCACCAAGACGACTTCCTAAAACTAAGAAGTCGACTTATCCTGATAATTTATCTCACCAAGACGACTTCCTAAAACTAAGAAGTCGACTTATCCTGATAATTTATCTCACCAAGACGACTTCCTAAAACTAAGAAGTCGACTTATCCTGATAATTTATCTCACCAAGACGATTTCTTAAAACTGTGAAGTCGACTTATCCTGATAATTTATGTTGCCAAGACGACTTCCTGAAACTAAGAAGTCGACTTATCATGTTAGTTTATCTCACCAAGACGACTTCCTAAAATTAAAATGTTGACTTAACATGATAGTTTATCTTGCCAAGTCAACCTTTTAAAACGAAAAAGCCGACTTATCCTGATAATAATTATGTTGCCAAGACGACCTTGAAACTAAGAAGTCGACTTATCCTGATAATTTATCTCGCCAAGAGAGGAAGTCGTCTTGGTTAGATAAATTATCAGGATAAGTCGACCTCTGAGTTTCAGGAAGTCGCCTTCGTGAGATCATTTATCAGGATAAGTCGACTTCTTATAGTTTTAGGAAGTCGTCTTGGTGAGATAAACTTTCATGATAAGTCGACTTCTTAGTTTCAGGAAGTCGTCTTGGCAACATAAATTATCAGGATAAGTCGACTTCACAGTTTTAAGAAATCGTCTTGGTGAGATAAATTATCAGGATAAGTCGACTTCTTAGTTTTAGGAAGTCGTCTTGGTGAGATAAATTATCAGGATAAGTCGACTTCTTAGTTTTAGGAAGTCGTCTTGGTGAGATAAATTATCAGGATAAGTCGACTTCTTAGTTTTAGGAAGTCGTCTTGGTGAGATAAATTATCAGGATAAGTCGACTTCTTAGTTTTAGGAAGTCGTCTTGGTGAGATAAATTATCAGGATAAGTCAACCTTTTAGTTTTAGGAAGTCGTCTTGGTGAGATAAATTATCAGGATAAGTCGACTTTTTCGTTCTAAAAAGTTGACTTGGCAAGATAAATTATGTCGTTATCTAGATAAGTGGCATGGCCCTCGTGGAGCTCCGTAGAATAGAACGGTATACACTCAAAGACCTATTAGGGCCGTATCCGAATTGGCGGCTACAGCTACGGCTACGGCTGTTGCTAAGAGTGTTGCTAAGGACGTCCTATACTTCAATGCACGATGACGCGGAAATCTAGCCGTAGCCGTAGCTGTATCCGTCAATTCGGACACGGCCTCACACTCTAAAAACTCCTGAGTTAAAACTGACCAGGATCCGGGTCACGGGCTGACCCATGACCCATGACCCGAAATAAACCAGGAATCGGTCAAACTGACGCAGAATTCGAGATAAATTTTAACCAGTTTTTGGATCTTCCTGACCCCCAGGGATCCTGGTAAATTCTGAATCGGTGTTTTTAGAGTGTTCTTTCTACCATTAGTGAAACGGCAGCCTAAAGTGTCACAAATTATATACCACTCGATTGGCACAAATCTGCTCTTTAAAAAAATATACACAGAAGGGACTTTTAAAGGTGCTGCATACGTTTGGTAATTGGAGCCTACTGATTGTGTTAATCCTATATAAATGTAGGTACTACAATACAACTAACCTGTGAAAATTTCACTTCAAAAGGTGGTCGCGTTTTTGAGATATCACCGAAAAACCGGAGCGAATATTTCCACGCAGGAAGAATATTCCCCATAGGAATACACAGTCTGAGAAGCGTTTCTGACAGAAACGCTTCTCAGATTCAAATTTTAGGGAATAAAAAGTGATATATTTTTCCATAACCGTAGTACTTCGAAAATAAAAGTTTCTCAAAATTCATTATACTACCCAAAGCTGCTGTACTTCTTACCAAGTAAGTTTTTATTGCCATTAATTTTCAGAGTCATTACCAAACGTGTACTGTGCCTTTAATCAAGATTATGTGTACTTTTTGTTTAGGGTAGCACATTTATTTGTCAGTGACGTGGATAATTTGAAAGCAATGTCGTTTATGATTTGACTTTTTGCAGTCGAGGCTCCCCGTACTTTTTTCAACCATGCTAGGCAAAAGTTGCGGCTGTTAAGTCGCAAAAGTCTCATCATCAGGGCAAATTATGCCATTGGCGCATGTTAAAATGTTACTGTCGCATTGATGCCAAGGCTGCTCGTTTAATAATCATTATTGACTGTGATTACCAAACAAGCATGAACCATTCTACGCTCGTGTAGGCAAAATGCTCTGCAGATTTTAAGATTACCACAAACAAAATGTAAATAAATGTCATGCTTTGCTCAAAATTGCAATTGCAAGCTGTTTTGAGAGACGGACGTCTCAGTAAAGACTACCTTTCAATCGAATTTGTCTTGGGAGGATGTACTTTATACTTGAACACACTCTTTATTCTTAACCTATCTGGACCGAGAGGCAAAACAAATTGTCCGTCACTTTTTAACGCTACATCCGATCACTAAAACAAATTCTACCTTTTTCAAATATTTATTTGGGGTAATATAATAAAAGAATTGGTTCATCTGTGATCATGGCAAATGTTTGCTTTAGCTTTTTTACCTATTTTCTTTTGTATTAAAAACACAAAGAAATGGATACACGTGATGTGTTAAAAGCTATGTGAGAATTCAAAATGCCACAGATCCTATACGGCTATCTTGGAATTTGTTTTGTTTTAAGCCCACATTATAGAGGTTCAAACTCAATATCCATTTTTATTATCAATGGAATATTTTAACCATGCTAATTTTCAATTTTTCCGAGCCAAGAAATACTACAGAATCAACAACCAGAATACCACAGAATCAACTTTATAAATCGATAATCGATAATGCCGATATAATTTCTTATGCAGAACAATCTTATCTTATTCACTCTAAACTAATTACAGGTTGGCGGCCATCTTGTTTTCTGCATTATTGAAATCGTCTACGCGCTAAACCTATCAGTGCTCTTCGCCACTGCATCTGCCGAAGAACAGGAAACCTCAGATCAAGTGGTAAGTACATCAACTGTAAAAATACTGACGTTTCATCACATCGGTATTCAACATGATAGGATTATATCATGAGTGCCAGGCTTGCTAGTTAACAAGAGGTGTCAGACAACCCCAGGAAAAACAACAACAAAAAACACCACCACCAAATGCCGGTCTCTATAGACGATGTGACCTGTGACATCACATGTTTACAAAAGAACCACAGAGCCTGGACTTCCTGCAGGCACATTTGTACACAGCTCAATGGAAGAAAACAACAAATCTTATGTTTTATGGAGATTGCACTGTCTGATTTTTCTTGACTTTTGATATGAAGAAAGGGAGGACATCTCAAAAGGTGTACAGCTGTTGCTTTTGTAAATTTTGAATTTATGTGAAAATTATGACACAAAATGTAAATTTTCCCATATAGCCTGTGTAGTATCTTGCCCGGCAGGAAACGCTTAAGAATGTGCAAGGTCACCACTCTGTAAACAAAGGTAACATGGTCTATATAACCGTGTTTATTATCACTGAATTTCCGTCCAAAATTGTAAATTAAGTTTCAACTAATTTTTGTACAAAATTCTACATTCAGTGCTTTTCATATTTTTTACTAGTTTCATGATTTAACAAGTAATTGTTTCGTAGAAAAGGCATTAACAGAAAATCACTAGATTTGTCATTTTGCGTGTTCACGAAGTGGCAAATCTTGATTCAAAATGGCAAATGATCAAAACGGAAAATGATATGAGATTCCTGGACAGTGTGACCCGAGAAACGAGTTTACAAAAGAGTCTGGCTCAATTGAATTCTATAACATGGGACCTTGACACCATTGCATTGTCACGGCGCACATTACGGGAAAGCTCCATTAAAGAAAGAGGCCAGAGTTATACATCCTTTTTGCTTTACCATAGTCTTGCCTGTTATCTCCAGGAATTCCTTGTCCAAACAGTGGACTCTAATCTATAATAGGATCTTCATGCACAGTATATGAAAACATTTTGTGGGTTTTAACATTATATTGAAATCTGAGGAGTGGAAACCGAATTCCATGTAGTATTTATTATTTAAAAACCGCCAGCCAGTTATGTTGCTGACTGCGCCCAGGTAGGTTAACTGCTCATCCATGAAGTTTGTTGATTCAACAAGTAATTGCAATATAAACACACCCTCTCTGAATAGGATGGATACTTTCCAAGTTTTTCAGCCAAAACTCGGAAATTATTTAATGGAGCTTTCTCGTAATGCAGTTAATGCTGGACAAGTTGTGTTTAAAACCTGCAGTGAGGGCCGCTGCATGTCGTGTCAGCACATGCTGACATGTTTTAATATTTCCATTGTCTTAACCACATCGTTCTCACTGATCAGCTCATAATATGCCATGATAATGTTAAAGGCACTGGACACGTTTGGTAATTGTCAAAGACCAGTATTGTCACTTGGTGTATCCCAGCATATGCATAAAGTAACAAACCTGTGAAAATTTGGGCTCAATTGGTCATCGAAGTTGCAAGAAAATAATGAAAGAAAAAACACCCTTGTTGAACAAATTTGTGTGCTTTCAGATACCTGAAAAAGGCTTCAGGCCTGAAGTCTTTTTCAGATTCAAATATTTTAGTGAGAAATTACCTCTTTCTCAAAAACTACGTTACTTCAGAGGGAGTCGTTTCTCACAATGTGTTATACTATCAACAGCTCTCCGTTGCTCGTTACCAAGTCAGTTGTTATGCTAATATATATGTTGAGTAATTACCAAACGTCCAGTGCCTTTAAGCTGGACCTTGCCACAATGTCAAAGAGGGGGTGTCAATCAACAAGGGTCAGTGATTTGGTTAGAAGGGGGCAGGACAAAACTCCTCCAGCAACCTTTGTGTACAAAATCGGTATGTAAATTGTCAACGGTGGATGAAAACAAAATTTTAAAACTTAATGAATTAAGCAAACAAATAAGCTAAAATGGACCCAGGGACATATAAACAGTACACTTGAATAAAAAACGTAGAAAAATACAAAATAAACCCTCATAAAGGATGTGTACAACATTGGTAAGATTGAAAATATAAATGTTCACAGATTTGCACATAGCTTACATGGTATAAAGATGGTCATGGTGGAAAACTTCCCTTGAAATGGTTTCGCTTTAAATGCTATAGTTTTTAGGAAATTAGTATAACAATGGTCTTTATCATGCAGGATAAAATCCGATGTTTGAAAAAAATTTAAACAAATAATTGGGCTTTTCACTGTTTTCTCATGCCTCCGAAGACCGTTTGAGCTTAAAATTTCACCGGTTTTTTATTTCATGTATTTGTTGGGTCACATCAAGTGTGGATACATATGCAGGTCATTGGAAATTACCTTTAACTATAGGAAAAAGCTTGCACGCTGTTAAGTTAACATCATTATTGTCAATCTGTCTCTTTCAATACAGAGTCCGATAGAAGCAAGAATAGCTGTTGACGTCATGTTGTCTCTAATTGGTATCATTCAATTGATTCTATCTGTAAGATGTGCTTTATACGCGTCTAAAATTTGCTGTGGCGGAGAGTCATTACGAAGGCATGGTAGCAGTTCCAGAACGGTAAGTGATTTTTTAAAGTTCCACTTCACAAGTAGATTACATGCAACAAGGTTCCATGTAATTTCAAAGTTTTATATATTAAGTTTCCCTGGAAATAGAAAGTCATTTTTTAGACATTATGGATCTTTTGCAACCGAAGTGTTTCTTTAAACGCTGTGCAGTGCACTCCCCAGGTTAGAGTTGATCCGGCAGGTCAGAGTTAATCCGGATTCCGGATCCTAAGGGGCTTTACCCATGTTAGTCTGACCCGAAAACTGTTTTTGAAAAGGGATTTTAACTCAGATCATATATCAGTTTGACGCGGTTCTGGGTTAGGGTCAATAACCTAGTGTGGTTGCCTCTAAATTGCCTGTACAAGGTGTCTATTATGACATGGCCCTACAATACACCGATCCATTAAGCCACGCCCATTTCTCATTGACCAATCACAACCGCGAAATCTGATCACCATTTGAGCCGTTTGGTGATCTTTGCACTAATGGTGATCGGGTTTCGCGGCTGTGATTGGTCAACTCGTAAGGAGGCGGGGCTTAATGGATCGATCTATTACTGGTACAATTTACAAATATTAGATCCACGTTATCCTCCTGAGAACTGTCGTTGCCTGGTTTTTCAGTTGAAAAAAGGGCATCTGAAGACTACCAAATGACCGTTACTTTTTTCGAAAACAGCAAATAACACTGTCTAATATTGGTCATGCACAAACCCCTGGGCTCGATTTCACAAAGCACGAAGACACATCATGATGAGTTTTCAGTGGCAAAGAAGATTGACCCACAGTTGAGGCCTATCTAACACAAAGCACAACAATAATCATTGTTATATACCTCATATATAGAATCCTCTAATCTGATTGGTTAAAAGTGGAGTCATTGAAATAGCTGGGCCCCCTTTTTCTATCAAGATGACGTCATAATTAACTGTGCCCGGGGCACAGCAATCGACTGTGCCCGCCTGCAGTCGCAACACTGTATTCATAGGTCGCTTGTGTACTGTATGCGTTGTATACGTTCGTGTCACGACGCGAACTGTGACATTTCTTCGGTATATAAAAGAAATATTGACTGCTTATTTATTCGGGGCACAAATAAAATTGTAGGCCCTCGGTGATGTCAAAACCATGACTATGCCCTCAGCTTCGCTTCGGGCATAAGTCATGGTTTTGACATCACCTTGGGCCTATAATTTTAACTGTGCCCCTCATAGCAGTCAATATTTCTATATTATTTTGTTTTGTATTCAAACGAGGACTACCCATTAATAACATAGCATTTTACAGTTTGGTGTTATAACCTTATTTAGTAAAAAAAACAAAAAAAAAAAACAATGACTTGGTTAAACAAAATTTAAAAATAACGGTTTGTCAAGGAACCAGCCATCTTAGAAAAAAAAGGTGTAATTCTCTCATCGTTAAAATATATTTCAATAATATCATAATGCCTGCAAATAAGTATTATTAAAGGCAGGGCATACCTTTGGTATTACTCCAAAAAATAAAATCCATAAAAAAAATTCTTATTAGTTAAACAGCATTGGAGAGCTGGTGATTTTATAAATCTGTGTTAGAAATAACCCCCTTTGAAAATGTAATTTTTGAGAAACGGGTAATTTTGCATCCAATTGCATCTGAGAAAGGCTTCAGGAATGAAGCCTTCCTTAGGTCTCTAAAAGCACACAATTCTACACAGCAATGGTGTTTTTTGTTTCATTATTTCCATGCAACTTCGATGACTTACAGAGCACAAATTTTCACAGGTTTTTTATTTTATGCATACAATTAGAAAACACTATACCAAAGTATACCCTGCCTGTAAAGAATACAGCCTTTGTCCAAAGTTGACCTTATCTGTCATGATTACAAACGGCTCGAGAATTGATTTTTATGGCAAGGTTGTATTTTTGGGGCGCAATGTAAACAATTGCATAAAAGCATCTTTTTGTTGCCCACGATTTATGTGCAGCTTCCGAGTCGAATCGTGGAAGTAGAATCCAGAAATAGCGACAATGACGTGCCACAAACACCGAGTGCCATAGCGCCGCCCCCAAGTTACGGTAAGAAGATGGGTGGTTGATGGCGCCCTTTGCATTTATAACGCCGTTTTCGAACCACAGCTTTTGCATGGGCTTGGGCTTATGGGGCTTATTTCCTTATGGGGCTGCAAACAAGGGGACGGAGCCCAAGCCAGAGCCCAAACCAGATCCCAAGCCAGAGCCGAAGCCAGAGTACAAGCCAGAGCACAAGCCAGAGCCCAAGCCAGAGTACAAGCCAGAGCCCAAGCCAGAGCCCAAACCAGAGCACAAGCCAGAGCCCAAGCCAGAGCCCAAGCCAGAGCCCAAGCCAGAGCCCAAGCCAGAGTACAAGCCAGAGTACAAGCCAGAGTACAAGCAAGAGCCCAAGCCAGAGCCCAAGCCAGAGCACAAGCAAGAGTACAAGCCAGAGCACAAGCCAGAGCCCAAGCCAGAGCCCAAGCCAGAGCCCAAGCCAGAGTACAAGCCAGAGTACAAGCAAGAGCCCAAGCCAGAGCCCAAGCCAGAGCACAAGCAAGAGTACAAGCCAGAGCACAAGCAAGAGTACAAGCCAGAGCACAAGCAAGAGTACAAGCCAGAGCACAAGCAAGAGTACAAGCCAGAGCACAAGCCAGATCCCAAACCAGAGCCCAAGCCAGATCCCAAGCAAGAGTACAAGCAAGAGTACAACTTTACAAGCCAGAGCACAAGCAAGAGTACAAGCCAGAGCACAAGCAAGAGTACAAGCCAGAGCACAAGCCAGAGCACAAGCCAAAGCTATGGTTTCAAAAACGGCCAGAGACTACCTCATTACAAAATAGTCTATTAATTCCTGAAAAAAGTTCGTAGTCTGTTAATGGTTTTCACCTTTAATGGATTACTAGAGAGGTGTTTGAATGTTAAGAATGGTTCTATCCTATAAGGAGATTTGAAGAAAAAGCGAGACTAAAATCAAAATTCTAAAACCAGGAAAATTACAGGCCTTATTTCAGTTGCTTATGAGTTTCTTGTTTCTGTTTGTCATGTTTTTAATAGCATACAGGTCTTTGACAATTAAACAAATGTAGAGACACGGGAAGGAGGCCGGTCCTCTATTTAAAAAGGACGAGGATTCACCAAGAGACAATACTAAAAGCAACAAATTCTATAGGTGACGTGTTAAATATAATAATGATCTCCTGTGCTGATTTTAATTCCTCAATGCAACACAGCACATCGAATACAAAATAGCACGTACAAATGCACACAGTCACTTATGTACAGCTAAAGGGCAAAAGGTCAGTGCAACACGAGGATGGCTACACACACAAGTTTACAATAATACAGAATGAAATCGCCCCATAAATGACTATATTTCTATGGTCAAAATATAATTTAAGCTAAAAGTGATACTCACAGAGAGTTTTAGGACATTATCCCTCCCAGATTAATGTTACTTGGAGCATGGCCAGAGCCATGCTCCCCACAAAATATAGAGAAATACGGACCAAAAGTATAGTGCTCTCTCTTGCTTTTACGCTAAATTGGAAAAGAGACTGAGTCGACAGGTCGCGACCCCAAAGTAAACTTTTAACAATATAAACACTGAGGGCGCACTTGGACTCCCTACACAAAGTTTACCCTATGCCTTTAAACAGCAGCCATCTTTTTTTCCAGATGATCTACGAATAATGGGCAAACCAAAAACAGGCAAACAAGGTAATAATGATATGTACAAAACAAATGTGCCAGGCGGTTTCCCTCTAAGACTGGGTCTAGTTACGTTGATTTAAATGGACTCTTCACAAAATTTACCCCATCACACATGCCAGCTTCATAAATACATTCTTTGTAACAATCATAACAATTGGGAACAGTGCACGGACAAAACACGGACGAGTTGACTTCTCAAGCACAAAAGCTACAAATATTTTCACGGGAAAAAAGTCCGGGGAGTCGGGTTTTTGTTCGGTCGACTGAGCAAACTATTACCTTCCTTTAGGGATGTGGGTGCATTCACGATGCAACCAAGGATCTATTTGAGCAAAGGATAGTTTTCAAACTCGGTCTCCTGGTCTTCAAATCATTGCACAACATGGCTCCATCCTACATCTCAGATCTCATCACTCAGTATGCACCTTTCCGCAGTAACCTAAGATCAGCCGATCAACGTCTCCTCGTAGAACATATGGCAAAGAACACATGGGGAGCACGTTCTTTCTTGGTTACTGCGGGGAAGGTGTGGAATAGTTTTCCCTACCACATCAGGACTGCAAATACAACATCTTCTTTCAAAACTGTTCTCAAAACCCACCTCTTTGCAGTTAAAAAATGACCAGCGACTCTCTACAAACTTTTTCTGTTCCTTTCTTTTGAACTGTTTATTTTGTATCATGAGCGAGCGCCATGAGCGCCTTTTTTGTGGCGGATACCGGCGCTATATAAGACTCCATTATTATTATTATTTAGAATGCTAACTTATTATGGGAAACCTATACCCTTTTTTGTTTATTCTAAAGTGATATTGCTTGAAAATCGTATTTAAAAAAATATCAGTTGATTTTTGCTTTGGAATATGCAACTTTCGGGTTATGCAACTTTCGTTTCGTGCTTAAGTAATACCTTGTACATAATTAAATAGACATTTGATTGTTAACTATGTTTTTCAGTGAAGCCTAGCCATACACGAAAAACAAAAAAGTGCTTTTTTAGGCAAACACAGTTTACAACAGGCGAGGATCCATGCAGGGTTTAAGGGCCTAGGGGCGCGCGCGCCCTTTTTCGCCGAAACTTCTTTACCATGCTCTGTTAACATTTCACAATTGGCGACCCCCCTTTTTTCACCATTGGTACCCCCTTTCACAAGCCCCTTGATCCGCGCCTGCACATTATAATTGAATCATTTAACATTTTGTTGCTGCAGTATCATACTTATATCAGATACTTTCATGATAATAATAGTGATACATTTTTAATGACATTTGTTTGTGTTTTAAATAGGGATCGTATAGACGATGTGACCTCTGTTTACATTCAAACCGCCCTCTGTTGACAAGTCTGTTGTCCAAGTCATGTTCCGCCGGGCAAAAAGACGCGTAGTCATGGTAATATTGCGTGTACTTTCTAGCTGGCTGTCAAGTACACAAAGGTTTTGCCCGGCGACATGCGCGCGCATCATGTTATGATTTTCAAATGACGTCAGAGGTCACATCATCTATATCATAACTCCAAAAATTATTGGCCATAAAAAGTTACTTGGTAAGATGCACTGCAGCTAGCTGTTGATAGTAAAACCATTTTGAGAAACGATTCCCTTGGAAGTAATGTGGTTCCATTCAATTCAAATTCAATTCAATACAATTCAAAATACACTATTTATCCTCAACACTGCTCCAAGCAACGTGCCTGTCGCGGTAGGCACATTTTCTGTTTAAATCAATAACATAAAAACCGTTCGGTCAAATCCGGTCAAACTTCATGTAATCCTCTATTCGAACCCCCCCCCCCCCCCCCACCCCTTTGAGGATAGTGTAGTAACACACGGGGTTGAATTCACTAACAGTTCACCATGACCCTTTGAAGTTAGCTGGCCACAGTCACCATTGACATGTACACACTGAAACAGGTGCAGATTTTTCGCCTGTTATGCGTTTTGTACACGGACTTTGATTTTATCTATAGATAAGGTCTGCAGCCAACATAATGTAATATATCTATCATCAGGCTACTACAAAGTCTTTCTAGCATGGGAATTAACGTGGGATCACCCCCAAACATACTTAACTGCCCTGTAATTTAAAGTGCCTTCCAATGAGGCGAAAGTCACCAGAAGGCGATTTAATGGGACCCGTGGGACCCAGGGTTAAAGAGGCAATGACTATTATGGTTGGACAGCTCACTATAAACACACTATAAGTAAGCAATTACTAGTCGAACTAATATATAACATTTTAAGCAATACCAAACTACGTGTACTTGTAATATCTAGATTTAAAATTGATGACAAATAAAATGATGACCTTAATAGCCACTGGAATAATAACTTCTTCGTTTTATCTATCCAACTAATACACGGCTAACTCTATCCATAATGATTAATCCAGTTTTGTACTACTTGTTTACAAGTTTGCAATCAACTCGGACCGCTATTAAAACTTAAAGTAATACAAAGTTTAGTTGTATGCATTTGGACCGGATATTATAGTGTACAAGCTTCCGGCTACTTCAGCGTTCTGTTTAACCCTGGTTGAGTTTCAGCGAACCTTGTGTTATCTATGGTACACACCTAACTATGAAGCAATAAATTACCAACTGAAGGATATGCAGTAAGAAATTTTAGTTGAAAAGTCTTATGCGACAAACATTAGGCTGTGTAACAGAAATAAATGTGCTTATACATAGCACAAAAACAACATGCATCATCTCTATAATACTACGCCCTCTACGGATTTGGTAAAGGGTTATTGATCAATTTTCGCCAGGCCTCGCCTGCTTCCGTCGGTTTGTTGAGTGAAGTGTACAAGTTCTTTGTGACTTTTACAATATATTGGCGTCGAGTTTCAGAAGCCCTAGCAATAAGCTCGCCATAGTTTCCATTCGACCAATTCCCATTGTTAAGTTCTGTTGCATCAGTGAACTTCTTACCAGCGAACTTGTCCTCCCATTTGGCCGTAAAGAGTTGGTGTGAAGTGGGAGGCTGTCCGGGGAAGGGAGGAAAATCCTCGCTTTTAACGGTGACTGTGGTTATTACATTGTCGGCGGTCCTCTCCTTGACGATGGTGGCGTAAGTTTTCTCCGAGTGGTCTGCGTAATCAGAGGCATACTTCTTTACGGAATTTACGTACGAAGACTTGGACGGGTCACTTACAGCAGGGTCAACCGACGCCAATTCTTGTAGCAGCACCAAGTGGATGCTAGCCCCAATTACAAAAACAGCCAAAGCCGATTCAGCAAATGTCTCTTCCATTAGAACAGCGATCATGTGGATGGCAAGATCACTCTCTTTTGCTTTCATCAGATCGTAAAGTTCCGCCTTAGGGGCCCCCGAATCTTTCCGTGGAGTTTAGTGTACACATTAGTAACCCATTCTGTTATGCCATTAATCTGACCGTTGACGTCATGAATGGTATTCTGCGTTACCTCTTGATGCATTATTTTCTCGATCTCCTTGTACACCTCTGTGAAGTAGCTAGGCACACCACCAGTGGGAAATATGCTGTCGAAGATGCGAGCGCCAACATCAGCACCAATGCCGGATACAAGCCCTTTAGCAAGAAGCTCGGCTATCTCTAAAATCACAGCAGCCATCTTTGTAATGACGGGAAATGTCAAGTCTAAATCTTCTTTGCAGAATTGAGATAATTGAGATTCAACAGCACCAACGGCAGCAACTTACTGAATAGTGAGTGACGCTGAATGGCACGGAACTTCCTTGTACTCGTGAGCTTATGTGGTGTACGTGACCCGCCCAGGAAAAGGGCAGGTTAACGCACAGCGGGCTGTTCCATTTTGAGAAGGTGAACCTCCCCCTAAAAAAGTTGTTGTTGTCTTGTATTGCATCTTCGCTTAGTTATATCCAATTTTATTCACAGAAACTTTGATTTTGAAGAACACAGTTGTCTTGCCTTGTCTTACAAAACAAATCCATGGATTGTCCCTTACGACATTCTTGTATACCCTCGGGCAATGTTTGGTATTACCTGACCTGATGCAAACGTGGTTTTCACCAGGAAGTACACGTACACGTACAACAGTTGAATAAACTGTCCGGGAGCAACCTCGTCCCCAGGGTGTCGAGCAGCACGCGCCCACCAGAATCTGCTGCTTTCACCCTGGTATTGGATCATTATGTATGTGCAAAAGTTTTGAACACGTATGCGAATGAGGAATAGTCTGGTGACTGGGGGACTTTGTGCGTTACATTAACATTTGTTTTTGTATGCGGTGTCTGTGGTAAACACAGCATAAATTCGTCGCGCCGTGCTGTAACGAAAACACGATTGTTTTCGAAGTTAAAATTATACAATCCTATCCCGCAAATATGAGCAAATCACATTATGAGCAAATTGGAAAGGAAATGAGTATTTTTGAGAAGGCAAGGTAATAATGATATGTACACAACAAATGTGTCGGGCGGTTTCCCTCTAAGACTGGGTCTAGTTACGTTGATTTAAATGGACTCTTCACAAAATTTACCCCATCACACATGCCAGCTTCATCAATACATTCTTTGTAACAATCATAACAATTGGGAACAGTGCACGGACAAAACACGGACGAGTTGACTTCTCAAGCACCAGTTTCGTCACAACAAATGGGATAAAAAAGCACGGCTCCATGTAAATTAAAGGCAATTAAATTATATTGTGAAATCGTCTTCAATGCTCACTTCCTGGATTATGTTTGATAGGGTATTTGTTTGTTTGTATGTTTTTGTTGTTATATTATTGTTTTCACTCATACATGAATCAGTGTACGGGTGATACCATGGAGGTAGGAATAGCTCCTCCATGGTGATACCAAACAATGTTCTTTACCCCGATACAAATTCTACACCTATTCAATTTATTTCTGTTGTCGTTGTCGCTGCTGCTGCTGTTGTTGTTGTTTTAACCCTCTTGCTGTCTGACCATTCAATACCATTCACTGTGGTTTTGAATGATAGATAAGCTATGCCAGCCTTGCAATATGATACCATGAGGGAATGCATGTACACAGTACACAGTTAGTTCTGTGCACAGTTGTGCCACCATACACAACTTTGGCAGTTGAATGGTTTCAAATGGTTGGTCAACTCACTTGAAAATGTTGGCGAACAGTAGGAGGGTTAATGATCTATTGGTGTTACTTTTATTGCAGTTAACACTGACAGGTTTTTTTGACAGTTTTAGATAAATGCCTAAATATGAATTGCATTTTCTGTTTTAACTACTTGCAATTTTCCCTTAAAATTACTCGGATCCGTCCAAATCACACCAGTAATTCATAATTTTATTGAATGCCAGTCAAAACAACTTATGTAAGTGTTGTAAATAAATATCGTTGATAAGAAAGAATCGTGTTCGAACATTGGCAATTTTTTTACTTCTTTATTATTATCCAATAATAAACCACAAGGGAAACTGACTGGGTAAATTTTCAATGATTTTGGGTTGAACAAGGACAAATTGACTAGAGCGGGATTTATTATTATGTTTGTCAAATAAAGTCAATGCGTTTATGAAACGGTTGTATACTCAGCCTATAGTGCAGTGTACTTTAGACTGTACAGGCGGAGTTAATGATTAACGAACCTATGACTAGCAAATAATGTCCTTTTGATTAATCCTGGACAAATTGTTGTGCCGGTCACAGGTCGAGTAGGACCCGTACCTGTCACTAAACTACACCTTAGCATGTTTTGGGGGTGATGTGACGAATACGAACTATTTTCAGTGCCGTTACGTTTATTTGGGGAGGTATTATTGCGAGAGAATCTCTTGCGGAAAATCACGAAA
This sequence comes from Leptasterias polaris, assembly GCA_037783415.1. NCBI lineage: Eukaryota > Metazoa > Echinodermata > Asteroidea > Forcipulatida > Asteriidae > Leptasterias > Leptasterias polaris. Next base: position 4,317,646 of record JAZGTN010000004.1, on the reverse strand, counting down.
ATGGTGGACTTTCTACGTCAAGAGGTTTGAGAATTGGAGTGCAGTGCGTTTCAATTCAGGTATGGCGTCATTAATGTGCTGTTTTATTTTAATGTAATTTTATAAAGTGCGGTTGGCGCCTTCTAATCAAGAGCACATTCTTTCATCGGCAAACACACTTCATCGTCATCAGTGTGTGCTGTCATTGTCGTTGTCATTGTCAGTGTCCCTGTCGTAGTTATCGTCATCATTATCATCATTCCAATTTGATGCTTTTATGTTCATGCGTTGCTACATTTTAAAGGACTAGGAGATATTTTGCTTATAGGTATAAAAATAATAGACCGCCACAAACTAACTAATCGATACGTTTGACTGTAAATATTATAATTGCAGTGTGTGGGGTGGGGGTCTTAAAGATATTAATATACAGGACTGGTAATCTATTGCTCTATTATAAAATGATATTGTCAGATAAAAATACCAAAGGTCATTATCAAAAAGTATAAAGATTTAATAGATGTTGAATTTTTGCATTGGGGATAAAGAATACAATTTGGTTCTACCCTTACACGATGTGTATTAAGCACTGTATACTCAGTACTTTCCAGAGTTCTGGGACCCTTACACCGATGTGTATTAAGCACTGTATACTCAGTACTTACCAGAGTTCTGGGACCCTTACACCGATGTGTATTAAGCACTGTATACTCAGTACTTACCAGAGTTCTGGGACCCTTACACCGATGTGTATTAAGCACTGTATACTCAGTACTTACCAGAGTTCTGGGACCCTTACACCGATGTGTATTAAGCACTGTATACTCAGTACTTTCCAGAGTTCTGGGACCCTTACACCGATGTGTATTAAGCACTGTATACTCAGTACTTTCCAGAGTTCTGGGACCCTTACACCGGTGTGTGTTAAGCACTGTATACTCAGTACATACCCAAGTTCTTTGAGAAAACAAATTATAAGTATAAAGATGGTGTTCAACACTCCAATTATTGTAAACGCGAATCGTTCAAATTATTGTAGCAACGGAACTCAGTTTCAAAAGAAATTGTATTTCATGTTAGTTCGTTTTGTATTAACAAAAACGTTATCAAATTTTTGTAGAGGTAATTATTTACTTTTAAGTACTTTGTACAATGCTTTAGCAACGATGCTTTAGCTACCAGACCGATCATTAAAAACATGTATATACTCCCAATAGACCATGTGACCTGTGACATCACTTGTTTACAAAAGAGCCACAGAGCCTGGACTTCCTGCAGGCACAGTTTGTACGCAGCTCAAGGGAAGAATACTCTAAATATTATGTTTTAAGGAGATTGCACTGTCTGATTTTTCTCAACTTTTGATATGAAGAAAAAGGGGGGGGGGGGGGAATCTCACAAGCTGTACAGCTTTTGCTTTTGTAACTCTTGAATTTATGTGAAAATTATGAAACAAAATGTAAATTTTCCCATAATATGGCCTGTGTAGTATTTTGCCAGTCAGGAATTGCATTATAATGTCACTACTCTGTAAACAAAGGTAACATGGTATAATAGTTCGTTTTTACCACAATTTTACATGAACGGCCATGAGTAAACTAAAAATTGTGTGAACTGGCTGAAAAAAGGGTTTGGGGGGTCCACAAGACTGCAGGGCTTACTTAATTGTTTTTACGGACCAGAAATCTTTCGCAAAATCAGTTTAACATCCCAGTTTAACATCTAACATGTTGTTATATGGACAAGCTATCAACAAGCCTTATCTCATTTTGTCTAATTAGAAGATATTTATCAGAGTCAAGTCAACTTTTGAACATAAAATTTGTTTTTATTCGAGAGCATCAAGGCATAAATATTTAATTAAAGAACACAAGGCCGCTGAACTTATCTGGCCGTGAGTTTACTGGCCGGGACTTCAATCACTGGCCTGGGGCCTGTGTGGTCCATAGGGAAATTTCAATCCCTGATTACAACTTTTTGTATGAAGTCAAAGTTCATACCTTCTTTTATTTGAAAGTAAATTATGTTTATCAGCAGTTTGGGTATTTATTTGATAGCATTATTTGTCAAATACTATGGTAATTTTTGCAGTGAAGGCCGCACGTACTTTTGCCAACCAAGGTTGGCAAAACTTGCGTCTGTGACGTTGTAAAAGAAAGGTTTATACCACTGGAAGCTTGATTAAAGATGGCGGACCCCAGGCAAGAGCTCCCTCAGCGTTTAACGGCTACATATCGAGGCTCTTTGGTCAACCCTGTGTACATGATGGGAATATTTCAGCTAATAATGGCGCTCATTATTGGCGTTGTGGGCATGCTAGCCTCATCTAAGTCATGTGCCTTCAGCATCATGTGGGTGTATTTCTTTATTTCCCTTTGGGTGAGTTAGATTTTGTGATTTTTCGAACTCTAGTTTGAATGTACTGCCAAAATGTCTTTAGTACAAAAGAGAAATATTTAACCGGCTGTGTTTGAGGAACAAGGGATAAACAAACATATCACTTTACTTAAATTATTACCACTCAATCCACAAAGACAATTTTTCAGCTAGTTCCCAATAATGAAGCACACATTGTCAATAAACGGTGTACGTGCATCTTCGATATTATGGTGGCAACAACATAACATGTGGCAAATTGTTTTGCTAAACAAAAAGATATGAATAAAACTGTTAAAAATATTGTAAGAAGTGCACAAAATTTTGACTTAGTTCCTCCAGCAATATTTTATGGAGAATAAAACAGAATGATTTTAACATTTTGAAAACAACTTCATGAAAAGTTGCTAAAAAGAGTTTAAAGTGAAAAATTGTTGATCAAAAATGAACCTGTTTTATATTGCAATGGTTGACAGACACGATTTAAAGAAGTTTTTTAATTTATTTGTGAAACAAATTTTCCTTGAAATCGCCCTTTCACACCCTTTCTGTGATTACGATTCCGTAATCAAATATTGAAATATGTTTTGTTTTGTTTTGTTTTGTTGCTTTCAGTATATTGTCGCAACTTCTGTTGGCCTGTCGCCCACAAGACGAGGAATGGCACAATGCAGTTTAAAATATATGAAGAAAACGGTGAGAAGCCTTATTTTACTGGAAAATATTTATATATTTTTTTATTTTTTTAATTTGTTGCAACTCTACGTATGTTAGTTTAAAACCATCGTTAAAAAATACACTCTAAAAATCTACCGGGTTAGAATTTACCCGGACTCAATGTGTCTTCTGACCCGTTTCTGGGTCACTATATGACCCAGAATCTGTGTCAAAATGACATAGAAATGGGTCAAATTGATACAGAATCTGAGATAACATCCCATTTTAAACCAGTTTCCGGGCCAGCCTGACCAAGAATAGATCAGGTACAGGTACTCTTCGACCGGAATACATTACGGGAAAGCTCCATTAAAGAATTTCCGAGTTTTGGCTGAAAAACTCGGAAAGTATCCATCCTATTCAGAGAGGGTGTGTTTATATTGCCATTACTTGTTGAATCAACAAACTTCATGGATGAGCAGTTAACCTTCCTGGGCGCAGTCAGCAACATAACTGGCTGGCGGTTTTTAAATAATAAATACTAAATGGAACTCGGTTTCCACTCCTCAGATTTCAAAATAATGTCAAAACCCACAAAATGTTTTCATATACTGTGCATGAAGATCCAATTATAGATTAGAGTCCACTGTTTGGACAAGGAATTCCTGGAGATAACAGGCAAGACTGGTGGTAAAGACAAAAAGGATGTATAACTCCAGCCTCTTTCTTTAATGGAGCTTTCCCGTAATGACGGGTCAATTATGGGGATTATATTGGCTCATCAGTGTAGGTAAGAACTAACTAAATAGTAAGAACAATGTCATTATAAAAGTAAATTCGTAGCAAAACTATGATACTGAACTTTAAAAGCTTTAAAAAGCCCACAATTATTTACAATTCATGCAAAAATGAATTAACATTTTTTTTAAACAGTTACAGTTAGGGTTTTACCCCTTTCACTGAATGGAAAGGGACCGGGCCCTAATTTCATAAAGAATGTAAGCGCAAAAAGTTGCTAAGCAAAGAAAAATATTGCTTAGCAGAAACTGGTTACCAGCCAAAATTCCATAAAGTTAACACTGTCCTGACTGGTACCCTACTCATTTTTTGCTTAGCGTAGACATTTCTTAAGCAGTATTTTTTGCTTAACAGCTTTATGAAATTGGGCCCTGGAATTTGCGTCAGTTTGACCCCTTTCTGGGTAATTTTGCTAAGCAGAAATGAGCAGTATACCATCAACAATTGTACAAGTGACATGGTAGTTTGGCTGGTAACCTTATTCTGTAAGCAAAATGTTGTTGTGCTTAGCTACCTTTTGTGCTTAAGCAGCTCTATGAAATTGGGCCCTGGTCACACTGACCCGGAAATTAGTCAGGCTCCCTGGCACCCCCAAACCAGGTTAATTCTGACCCAGAAGATTTAGAGTGTCTAGTACCTTGTGTTCTTTCCATTAGATGCGATGCTATAGGTTAATGTCTACACTGGGACTTATGTTCGTTCTTGCTATTATGATCGTGGAACTGATTGGCTTGTTCCAGGAACCAGAAGAAGTAGGGGTAAGTACTCTTAACTTCGAAAGATCTATTTTGTATGCCATGTCTGATATGGAGGAAGATGGTAACCCCCCCCCCCCCCCCAGTTTTCTAAGCACACAATGAGGACGCAATATGAGGTACCACCATGCCCCCATATCGAACACCAAATTTGTTTTTCATCGTTATGTCAACAGGGGGGGGGGACTTTTTCGTCTGACACAGTTTTTGCGCGCATAGCAAGCTGGTGTGGTCATGCCGTGCGAAGTGGTGGTCGTTCAGCTGCAGTGATCGCAGGTTTTCCAATGCATACAAGGAGAGGACCAGGACGCCCTCGAGCCAGTTGGGTGAACAACTTGATTCAGTGGAGTGGTCTCTCAGTTACTGATCTAAAGGACGCTGGGCTGCACAGAATAGATATTCAAAAACTTTCGACACAGCCAATTCGCAGAAGTGGGCGCCTACGGGCCAGACAACGGCTCTTGGCGTTGTGATGATGATGATGGTGGGGGGGGGGGGGGGGGGGGGGGGGGGGGGGGGGGGTAAGTTTCACTGCTTGTTTGTACAATGTGAAGAACAAACCTACAACTGCACTGAATTTTGATCGAATCAATGTTCGAAGAAACTGTGGTGAATGAGATTAGGCCCAACGAGCTGTAGTGATAATAGTCAAACACAAATTATATTATTCATTAGCCCATTTCACAGGTTATCAATAATAATAATAATAATAATAATACAAAGCATTTATATGGCGCTATACAAAGAACAGAGCGCCTTACAAAGGTAGTGAAACAAAAGAACAAAATGAATTTTTGTTTGTGCTTGAGTGTTTGTAGTTCACGTTTGAGCATTCGTTGCTTCATAGACAGCTTTATCGGCAATTTTGTTACGCATGCGCGCATATCTGCTTGCAGCACGCCCAATGTTTTTCCGTTACTTTCGGTTCCAAAAATGACCCAAGTTTAAAGGTAATTTTACAAAAAATCACTCATTTCATCGTTCAAAAGCATTTCTTATTGCAGAAGTTTGAAGCATGCGAAGAGCGTGTGTAACAACAAAATTCAATTTGTAAAACCTTTTCGTGCATAAATCATCAAAGAAAATCCTAGCTCAGTGCAATGTGGTTCCAGTATTAAAGCAGTGGAGTCAGTTTGTGTGAGGTGGGCGTGGCCTACAGTGGAACAGGGCCCGCTTTCATAGAGCTGCTTAAGCACAACAAAATTATGCTTACCAGAATATTGTTACCAGCTAAAAACACCATTTTACATGTTCAAAATGTAACTGGTGTCCTGCTTAGTTTTGCTTAGTAGAAAATGTTGGTGCTAACCCAAAGCAGCAAATGGTGATTGGGGACGGAGAACAAAACGACGGAATTGGGCCTACAGTTATTACAAAAAGGTATCGCTTAATAAACATAATACTTATAGATCATGTGACCTGTGACATCACATGTTTACAAAAAGCCACAGAGCCTGGACTTCCTGCAGGCACAGTTTGTACACAGCTCAATGGAAGAAAACAATCAATTTTATGTTTTATAGAGATTGCACTGTCTGATTTTTCTCAACTTTAGATATGAAAAAAGGGGGGACATCTCAAAAGCTGTACAGCTGTTGCTTTTGTCAATCTTGAATTTATGTGAAAATTATGACACAAAATTAAAAATTCTCTCATATGGCCTGTGTAGTATCTTGCCTGTCAGGAAATGCATTAGAATGTACAAGGTCACTACTCTGTAAACAAAGGTAACATGGCATGTTGTACAGTCATAGACAATGCACAGCCCATACCATAAATAAGATGTTGACGTTTTGTCAGGGAATCGTGTAAGCCAACTTTGTTTGCGAGCGTGAACAGCACATCTGTCAAACTTCAAAACACTACATACCGTTGATGTATGTGTTTCACGTGATGATGATAAACAGTCATGTCTTCTGCGTTCAGTCCAAAGCACTTGTACACTGCCCCCCCCCCCCCCCCCCCCCCGCCAACACAGCATGAGACAGTTTCACTACTCAGGTTTGAATTACAGCAAACAAAGCGATTAAATATTTCTAAGGTATTCTATGTAATAATGCTCTTGACCCAAATATCGACCATGACGTTGCTTCATCAGACCTTTACGCTGAAACGGTACGGTCATGATTTTCAACAATTGGACATATTTTTGGTTAAACACCTCGAATGCTCATAGTCATATTAATACTTGGTTCTTAGGCTGTATGGCCTAGTATGTTACTTATCCTAGTAGCTTGATCAAGGCGCTTTGCAGCATTATGTTTTCCCTGTTCACCAGGCATAATTTTATACATTCCTCTATCTTTTTCAACTCCCTGTGGGGCATACAGCCCCAATCTGCTTAAATTAGTGCTAAGGGGTTTATCCAACACAATACTGCCTTTGGCCTCTCAGGTTCCCATTTATACACCTGGGTTAAGAGAAGCAATTATGGTTAAGTGCCTTGCTCAAGAACACAAGTGTCACGAACAGGAATCGAACCCACACTCCGATGATTGAAGCATCAGAACTTGAGTCCACTGCAGTAGACCGCTCATGCAGCCACGGCACACAAACGTTTCAAATTTCCCGCGTGGGTTTGCTCTTTCGAGGTTTTGCTCCTACTTTAAACTAAACATGTTTTAAAACTCTGCAGGTTGGCAGACAAGCTGTATCTGACTCTACAAAAATCACTAATTAGCTAATAAACAATTAATGTTCTAATAATTATACTAATTTCTTCTCATATCAACGCGAACAAACTAAACAAATTTCAATTGTCTGATAAACTTCGTTCGCCTGTTCAGCTGTGTGAACACTTCAACCCATTGCCTTATTTAGCAAGTCCCTTGGGATAAAAAGAAAAACAAAAGCTACAGCTTCCTGAAGAGTAGTTTTTTGAAATTTATTTTTGTTACAAAGGTTTCTTCAGGCTTATGAGTTACAGTCCTTTGGTTTCATTATCAGAAATAAATAGCTAATTAACTGACAAAACAGAGTTTTTACAGTTCATCATTTTACCCTATATACTCGCATTTAATTTTTTTTTTTTTCTTTTTCTAAAAGACAAAGGGGTGGAGTTGTGTAACGATTCATCTCATTCTTGTTGGTGTTGGAGTGATAACTGTACTTGTCACTATCGGAGGGATTGTGACATCAAGCCGTGTCATTGCGATATACGCTGGATTGCAAAGACAGGTAAGGAAGAGCTGTGTATTGAGTGAGTTCCGACGTTGGGGGCCAGTTTTCTTTGGTCACGTGGTTGCTGAACTCTATTTTCGGTCCAAATTCAGCACAACCAATGGGTAGACTAGTCTGGCACCTTGTATTTGCCAACGCGTTTTTGGTTTTTTTACAAAATGGCTTATAATCGCAATATGTCGCAAATCTCTCCAATATACAAATCTGAGGTAAGGTTGTGTCTACTGCCCTCTATTGACACTTTCTAGTTTTACAGTTCTCGTGGTAATACGGTTCCATGATTTTAGTTTCTATTAACAAGACTTTCATAATAAGATTTACAATTAAGACTTCATAACTTTGACGCTCTAAAACCTAGCACTTCCCAACTAGACTCAAAACCAGCCGGTTTATTTACTCGTCAAAATAGGGTAGATGACAACAAGAGATTTCATGACTTGTAACACCAGGTAATTCTCTACATGTTGAATGTTTGATTAAGACATCTTATCACACTAATATCAAGGCTAAAGTTTCGGTTATTTTATTGTTTCGGAGAAGTTCCTGAATTTGGCAAGGGCTTTACATATAAGTATTTCTAAGTAAGGTTGGTGGTTTTGAGATATTATTTCATAGTGGGAAAATAATGTGTTATTTAAACATTTATTGCTTTTGACCTTCACAATATAAAGCACAATGTATTCTATGTGATAAACAGTCATCAGAACAACAACATTTTACCTTTTAAAACCCTGTCGCTAGAGGGAGCTCTGTTGAAATTATCAAACAGTCCGAAAAGAGTATACCTCACTTGTGATTCTAAACACAGAAGCCATACAAAACTGTCAAACCGTATTGGCTGTAGACCCTCAAACAACGAATTTCATTCAACTTCCGGTTTGAACCGAGGGAAAGGTCAAATTAAGGTTTATAGTGCAAAAATAGTTTAAAAATCGCATTTGGTAACCCTATGACGTCATGATGACGTAATCTGTATAAAAAAAAGATTGGTGTGCAAAACCATCGAAGACTGAAAAGGATACATCTCAAAGAATAAGAATAAAAATAAGGTGATTTCGGCTGAGAGCCGAAACCCCTATTATGTATACATGAGGGAGTTGCTTTTCTTGTCATTGAAGGAAAAGATATTTTTCTAATTGCATTATTCAGAAAAATACTTTATTTATTTATACAAAAGTCAACCTACTTAAATGTTGTCATTATTGTTACTCAGTTGCTACGGTTTTGTTTTTATCATCATGTGATACTTCTCTTTGTTTTTTTCTCATGCAGGAAGGAAGTGTATCATTTTCGGTTCAATCAAACACAATTTCAGCGAATCTCGGTCAGATAAACTTTGCTATGAATCGGGGTAAGTAAGGTCAGGGTTCAAAAATGGCGGCTCTAGTTATGAATACAGTTAGACCTCATAAGTTATAGCAATAATGTACATTGGGGTTTCATACGCAAGTGTTCGAATATTAGCGGCTTCGGTCCATGGCTGCAGAAATAACATTGAAAATTGGACTTTTCAACAAACAGTCTCATTTGATGCAATTGTTTCGAGCGCCCTCTGTTGAACGTAAATGCTGTAGCTTTTTTTCTTAACTTTGTGTTCTCTTCATTACACGGTTTATGTTTGTTTGTTTGTTGGGGTGTTGGTGTGTTTTGTTTGTTTAAGTGGTTTTATAATTGTTTATTGAATTATGTAGAGAGTAAATTAGGTATAAAACGGATCTATATTGAAACACCACACTTTAGCTTTTTCTTTATTTTGACACAGACCCAATGATGGCACCACCTGCATACTCGCTTGATGCGGACTTGCCACCTACGTACGATGACGTCATATCAGGGAAGGCTGATGAGTTAGAATTGGGTGCGAGTGATACGAGAGATGACATATCAAGAAATACATAACAATGGGCGAACTACTAGAGAACAAAGTTCTCAACTTTCGGTTTACGAGGCTCTTTACTGTTTGTCACTGCAGCAGTTGTGAAGTGACAATATTGTTTACCTTCGTTTCTTACTTTCAATTTTTATATTTGCTGTATACCCATCTAGTGAATGACCTTTGAATCATGTATCTAGAAAGTGCCTAAAGGTCATCTTATTTATGTTAATGAGGTCAATACCCACTCAAAGTGGTTTGGTTATTCAATTATTTGGGTGTAACAACACTAAGTAAAAGTATGACGAAACTCCTTGGTGTCTAATAAGTAAATGCCAAGGCAGCCACAATAGTCAACACCGTTAGCCATCATCGTATTACCAAGCTAGATATAGTTAACTCATTGCATCTGATAGTTGACAAGCTTTGACCTAAAACCATTCATAAAATAGAAAAAACACTTACCTGGACACTAGCCCATGTTGGACTCCTCCGTTGCAACAGACACTGACGTCCTACCAGGGCTACCTGGACACATCGATGATAGAGTAACTGATTGTTTACAGGGTTCGTCGAATCTGCTTCAACTGAGGGGTCGACTTGACCTAGTGTTCAGTTCAACATGGCATGATTACCTTTTCTGATGGTATAGAAGTACACGAGCTTCTTCCACTCCCGTTGTTGCATTAAGTATGTTCACAGCTGCTCACAAAAAGACATAGCCACAATCCGTTATTATAGCAAAGATACACCGTTCTGGGAATCTCAGGAATTCTTTTGAGAATTTTAGGGGGGGTGCTTCTGTATACAAGAGGGAAGAGTGTGTTAGGGTTAGGGTTAGTTTGGGGGGGCCTCCCTCTGCCCCATATCGAGCAGCAATTGACACTCATTGGGGGGCGTTCTTTAGTTCAGCAATAGTTCCCATTGTCCGACAGTGAAAAGCACAGGTGTCGACTGGACATGCCAGCTATGTGTATTAGCATGGGTAGTGGCATCACTAGTTTGCCCTTTTCTGTATATACTTGACGCAAGATCTAATGATTTGGTCTTTGAGTATGACGAAAGTATATGACGAAACTCCTTGTCATGACATTTGGCTTTTTTTTTTACAAAAGCTTTAAAGGGACATTGAGTGAGAGGACAAAGTCATTTCTATGACTTAATATGAGAAATAAGTCATAATTATGACCCAGTAAAAGTCATAATTATGACTTGTATACTGAGTCATACTTCACATAGTACAAGTCATGATAATTAAATATAAGTCTTGACAATTGTATAGTAGTCTTAATCGATAGATGCAAGTCATAATTTAATTTGCATAAGTTATAATGACTTAATATGCTTATATTCATAATAGACCTTATGCATTGACATCACCAAGCCGCCATCTTAGAGGTAAACTGATGACGAAACAATGGAAACGCGCTTATTTGTACGCGCGGCGCACAGGACTGGCCAATGAGCATCTTCCTTTTTGACCTCTAGGTGAGGGCGCCCTACTCAAATGACGTCATATGCATAAGGTCTATTATGAGATATAAGTCATACTTAACTATAAGGCATAAATATAAGATATGAGTCACAATTATGACTTCTACTAAATATTTTTTGATATATTAAAGTCAGAATTATTACTTTCATTTCTCTCTGTGTCTGTCTCTTCTTTCCTCCCCCATTCCCACCCACCGCTCCTTTCCCTTTCTCTCTAAATTCCCTCTTAAACACTTCCGTACGCTTCAAAAGAGCATAAAGTAACAGCCTTCTGCACTGTCTACCGGATTCAATCATTTCAAAACTTCAACAAATTCAGAACTCTGCTGCCAGACTCGTAACCCGTACACCATCCCAGCACCACATCACTCCAATACTCAGATCACTTCACTGGTTACCAGTCAGCAAAATAATCCAATACAAGCTTCTCCTTCTTACATATAAGTGCATCAATGGCTCTTCACCTGAGTTTCTTCAAGAACTCATTCACACTCACAAACCACCTCGCAATCTTCGCTCTGCCTCTTCATCACAACTCCAAACACAGTCACACGTACAAGATATACGGCCATCGCTCTTTCTCACACTCATTACCTGTACTCTGGAACTCTCTGCCACATCACATAAAAACTGCCAAGACTGAAAATCAGTTCAAATCCCTGTTGAAACCCCATTTATTCCAGTAGTCCACAGTTGTTTCTGCTGCTTTTCGTGTTTGTGCTTCCTTTTGTTAATTTTGAAATCCTGTTATTTTTGTACTGATTTTTCTTGTTAAGCGCTTCGAGACTATTATGTGCAGCGCTATATAAAAGCTATGTATTATTGTTATTATTAAAGTAATAACATATATGGTAGACGACCAGCGAAAAAGCGGGATGCAGAAAAATAGCAGGCATACAAAAAGGGAATTGTGATTTCCAGCTTTTACAGTCCAGTTAGGTAACAACTCAGCCAGGGGATTGACCTGTACTGACACAGGGCGTGCTTTGGCGACCATGATCGGAAACAAGTTTCGGACGTAAAATTCACTGACCAGAACAATTTCCGATAGCTATATGCGAAGACGGGTCGGTAACAAGAAACAGTTCATGAAGTAGGCTATAGGTACATCTCTTGATAGTTGATGTTCTTAAAATTTACAACCTTCATTTTATTTTCCAGTAAAAAAACTTAGTCTTTGTAATGTTATCAATATTAGTAAACTTTTATGCTTCAAGGTATTCATTTTAAATAGAATTCCATTGACATATTCCGATCCAACGAGTTGGTTAAGGTTTGGTCGGAACAGCCGCGTCACCGCGGTTCAACCGAACACGCGAAAACGCTCAACCAATGACCAAGGCTCAAACATGTTCCTGGTTTTGGGGTCGTCTTACCGGGTGTGGCAGGAGATTCAGCTCAGCTCCCTACGGCGACCTGTGTACTAACTTCTTCTGATAGCGCCCTCTTTGAATCAACCTTCTTCAACCCATGATATTTTCCCATGGGTAAAGATTTCCCCAGGACACCGGCACTGTCCTAATTCCAGTTTGGATAAGAGTGGCAACATGTCCGCAAGAGGACTGACCCGGGTTCAATTTCATCGTTCTGCTTACTGTGAAAGTCTGCGGCGAACTGTAAAACACACAGTTATTTAAAGGCTGCAAGCGCATAGGTCCGTGAAAAGCTGAGCTATGATATTGGGCCCTGTATTGGCCTGTCAATCTTACAGATGTGGCAGGGATTCTGTCCCCCGGAGATTTTTTGTGTGTGTCCCCCCCCCCCCCCCCCCCCCCCCCCCCCCATCCCCTATACGGCGAACTGTGTACAATATCTTCTGATAGCGCCCTCTTTAGAATCAACCTCATTCAGCCATGTTAATTTCCCATGGGGGACAGAATCTCCGGGGACAGATCTCCCTTGGACACCGGTACTGTCTGCATTCCGGTGTGGCTGTGAGTGGCAACATGTCAGCCAGTGGCTTCAATAAAACATTAATGCCAGGAGCTCAAGGGGCTCTTATAGTGTTGACTCTGAAAAAATGTTTCCTTATATTTATGTTTTAAATATCTTATTGTAAAAGAAACCATGTAGGCCTAAATGTAAAGCGCATTGAGACGTTATTGTGAAATGCGCTATATAAGAACTGGTTATTATTATTATTATTATTATTATTATTATTATTATTATTATGTTTTCATTCCTCTTACAAATGAAATGCTTTAGAACCTAAGGCTGTAGATAACACAAAAAGAGGAATTGAAAATAAATAGTTCGATGCATTTGTGTTTAATAAAAACAACCAGGCTACTAAATATCTACAAACAAATTTTGAACACACTCAGGATTGCTAACCAATATCCGTGTACATTGAATTCTTAATAATGTTATAACGTCAACTTAAACCGGAAACACGTATAGGAAATAAGTAAACGCAACCTCAGCAATTAATTAGCAACGACAAACTAACACCATTTTATTGAAGTTCTATGGTTACACTCGTCCGGTCCAACGCCCCCGATGCCAACTGAGTCGAACCAACTGGGCGTGACCACTTATAAAGATGTAGGCGATACCAACATTTACTAAGAGGGGTGTTACAACATTTACATATCAATGAACTCCACAACAATAATCATCGCTTTAGAAAAATATTGATCAGCGTGTGTATAGACCATGTGACCTGTGACGTCATATGGTTACAAAAGAGCCACAGAGCCTGGACTTCCTGCAGGCGCGATTTGTACACAGATCAATGGAAGAAAACAACAAATCTTATAATTATTATTGGAGATTGCACTGTCTGTTGTTTATCAACGTTTGATATGAAGAAAGGGTACACATCTCCAAACTTGTTCCACTTATGACACTCTCTATAGGACCAGTGCAGTATCTTGCCTGCCGGATAGGCCCTGGAATGAACAAAGTCATTCTTTTTGTAAGCAAAGGTACGAGGTCTATACTTGACCAAATTATTGGTGTCTGTTTAAAATGTCAATCCTCTAATACATGGAGGTTATCAATACTTACATGCAATTGAAATATAATTATACTTTGTCAAACTGTGAAACAATACGCATTATTGGTCTTGACAACATATAGGTTATAAATATAGGTGAACACAAATATAGTTACATATCTATGCAATTGTTGGGATATACAATTCGTGTAAATATATATTAAATATATTCAATATAGATATAGGTATAACTTTTTTTTATATTACACAATTACTTGATTAAATGATACTACCATAAATAACAAGTGTATTTATCTACTGCCAAATTACCAGAGGATATAGTTATGTTCATGAACTTTACAAAGAACTGGTAATAGAAGACAGTGTGAAACAAATCAACACATACAATAGCACCTTTATGAAAATAGAGGGCGATGCGTTGCATTGCAGAAAGTTATATCAGCCATATTATTATTAAAACAGCAACGTGCTGATCTAAATAGACGACTGGATTGTCGTGTAAGTGTGACGTGTACAACTATTTTCCAGTTAACTATTTAATGATACAGCTTTACACTATATCGTGGCGGCAATCTCACTATATATATCTATAGTATAGTACAAGTAGAAACATTAAATTATATCTTGTTGTAAATATATTTTTATGTTTATAACATTTCGTATATAAAACGGGACTTGATAAAAATGAGGAGGAACTTTGTAATTGGGAACAATGTATCATACAAAAATTTTCTTTTTCTTTATGATTTTTCCATGCTAAGGCCTACCTTTCACCATCGTTTTTTTTGGGGGGGGGGGGGGGGGGGGGCAATACAACCGAAGTGGAACTAAAACCTATTTCTTGAAACAATAAACTCGATCCGATACGTTTTTTTCCAGTTTAAATCATGAATTTCCAGCAAAACGTATAGACCATGTGACATGTGACATCACATGTTTACAAAAGAGCCACAGAGCCTGGACTTCCTGCAGGCACAGTTTGTACGCAGCTCAATGGAAGAATACAACAAATCTTATGTTTTGTGGAGATTGCACTGTCTGATTTTTCTCAACTTTGATATGAAGAAAGGGGGGACATCTGAAAAGCTGTACAGCTGTTGCTTTTGTAAATTTTGAATTTATGTGAAAATTATGACACAAAATGTAAATTTTCCTATAATTATAGCCTGTGTAGTATCTTGCCCGTCAGGAAATGCACTAGAATGTACAAGGTAAACAAAGGTAGCATGGTCTATAGAAGACACCAGACAATGCTGTTTAAATGAACTTCTAGAAGTAGAACCCTTTCAATTTGGCAAACAATAGTCAGGTTACAGTCCTTTGCTCTTACTTGTATAACCAATGTCTTGTATTCAGGGAAGAAGACATAAGATGGCTGACTCAGATATGACTTGGTGAATTTTTAAGAATGATGGTCATTTCCACATTTCGCCATGTATTTTATACACCAGTTTGTTTGATATAAGTCTAGAATTGAAATACTAGTCTTTCAAAAATTATAAGAAATGAATTCTCACGCGTATCTGGAAAACGAAAACTAAAGCTAAAAAAAGACACAGTTGTTGTCGATTATTGTATGTGCTTTACTTTACAAACAAAACAATCAAACCATCATTAACCTTTAGACAATTTTAATAATTCCAAAGATTGTTTATGGCCAAAGGTTTCTACCCCAAACAGAGTCTTTCTCGAATGCTAAATGACAACATAACACACGTAAACAGGTATACAGCAATCCTTCACCGATCTTGAACTCTTGGTGGCAGCAGATACCGCCATTATTGCGGTGGTACCTGGGTGGTACTGCGCTGCCTAGCGACGGGTTTAAGCGATTTGCAAAGTAAAAGTCCAATAACCCGCGACTGATCAAATGATCGCCGTGTAGCCCAAACCTTATACCAGTCGCTAGGCAGCGCAGTACCACCCAGGTACACCGCAGTAATGGAGGCATATCTGCTGCCACCAAGAGTTCAAGATCGGTGAAGGATTGCTGTATACCGATGTAACAGAAGCAATCAAGTGGAAAACAATGAAATAAGAGAGCGGTAGAAAACAGGCAGAAAAAGCAAGGGGTGAACAATTACGGAGAAAGGACGGATAGAGGGAAGGGCTGGTTTAACCACAAAAGGTTGGAAACGCAAGAGACAAAGTCAATGGTTGGAAGAGGGAGAAAAAGTAATTATAGTTAGTGAATGAGGCAGACTAAAACAGGGGGGGATATCTCTGGGAAAAAGAAGAAGGCAAAGACAAATGTCCAGACCATGGAGTTGAGTGGTCTTGAGGCGCCTTATCCACAGTTCTTCCTACTCGACGAACTGAGGGCGTGGCCCTTATATAGGTCAGGTTGACGCGGAACCTGGTGATAAAATGGGAATTTTGACTTGGATCTCGCGTCAGCTTGACACATTACTGAGTTTTTGACACAAATTATGGGTCAATCTAACCCAGAAACTGGGTCAGGCCCGATGCAGCCAGGATCTCGATCAATTCTGATCTGGACGATTCTAGAGTGTAGGAGACAACTTTGGAATTTCACGTGCAACTTCTGTCACGATTCAGATTATTCAACACAGACACTGCTTTTGCCTAGCCTAAAAAACACACTGCATGGCCGTAAATCTCACACTAACTGTGCGCACTAATTCCGCCCAAATAGGCGAGCAATAGTCGAAACTAACATACTTCGACTTGAGCTGTTTCTTATTCAGCATTTTAATAGTAGTTATACGTTAAGACGGCAATAGACCTTATGCATTGACGTCACCAAGCCGCCATCTTTTAGAGGTAAATTGATGATGAAACAATGGAAACGCGCTGATTTGTACGCGCGGCGCACAGGACTGGCCAATGAACATCTTCCTTTTGACCTCTAGTCGAGGGCGCCCTACTCAAATGACGTCATATGCATAAGGGCTATTCTGCCTCATGCAAATCTTACCGGAAACTCGGATTCTGCGTCACTTTGACCCATTCGGTGTCATATTGACACATGTTCCGGGTCATTCCGACGGTCATTCCGACCCAAACAAGGGTCAGGCCAAGTGGGACCCGGATCCGGGTCAGTTCTGAGCTGGGTGTTTTAAGTGTGTGCGCTTTTGTTTGCATAACGATCCTCTGATGCAAACTTGGCACGATACTGCGTAGAAGGTATTAAGATATGCCACCTACGGTCTTTTCGAGAACATCGCCTCTAGCTCTGCGCATTGCCCCTCAAAAGCAATAGACCTTATGCATTGACGTCACCAAGCCGCCATCTTTTAGAGGTAAACTGATGATGAAACAATGGAAACGCGCTGATTTGTACGCGCGGCGCACAGAACTGGCCAATGAACATCTTCCTTTTGACCCCTAGGCGAGGGCGCCCTATTTAAATGACGTCATATGCATAAGGTCTATTGCCCTCATAGCCCAACACTCGGAGTTCAAATAAATTTCTAGGTTTCGAAAAAACTCTAATACACAACGAGTTGTTTAAACATGTGACATCTGCGATACATTCCCGCTGGTTCGCCTCGACGTGCCGGCTCCAGTGAGTGTAGTTAGCCTCATGGTTCCCTGTCCTCGTCGAAAGTTCCGTTTGTTGCACATCAACTGGAAGAGGCAACAATGCTGTCGGTGCTTGGAGCTCATGATGAAAATAATCCATGGGTTCGTACAGGAGTTTGTGAGTTCCATAAGAAAGCTGATGATCCGAAGATAGTCCATGGGTGACGGGTACACCTCTATGTACGTCATATCTCTTGGGGCGTACGCTTTCAAGTGGAGATGCACAAAATGCGGTAACCAAAATATGGCAAATAGAACTGTGATAAATAAGACAATCAAAGCTAGTCGCTTCCGAAGTCGACTCTGCTGAGCGTGACTCTCGGAGTTTCCGAACTGCTCGATACTCTTGTAAAGCGAGTGCGCTATGCGGATGTAGTAGCCGGCAACTATATTTAGAGGTATGACGTAGCCTAGCACAAAACGCACGGTCACGAAAACCCTTTTGAACCTGAGGTCTGTGGGTAGTTGATTGCAGAAACCGGCCTCCGGCAAGTAGGTTGTGAAAATAAAGGCTGGGACAGCGAGGAGTATGGATGCGGTTACTACCACAGCCGCAGCACAGAGGCTATTCGCTGAGCAGGAACCCCTCCTCCGGCGGGTCTCGATGCCTCGAACAATGGCGAGGTACCTCTCTCTGCTCAAGGCTGCCAGAGAGAAGACGCACATGCTCTGCCCTGCATCTTCTACGTACGCTTTCAATTTGCATGTTAACTCAGTCGATTCCCATGCTGGGTTCAATTCCTTTTCGATGAAGAAAGACGCAGCACTGAGTATGTACAGCAAATCCCCAACCGTGAGGTTTATGATCAGAATGTTTGGCGCGTTGCGGAGTTTCTTGTGCCTCAACACGAGGTAAATGATACTCAGATTGCCCAGAATGCCGATTATACTAAATATCGCAACGCCAATGGGTCCGGTCTTTCTATCAGAAGTTGCGGGCAAAGAGTAGTTCCCATCGGAAGATTCATAGTAGATGTAGTTAATATCGTCCGATTCCATTGTTCAACACTTGGACCTCAAACTATCTCACAGGTTTTGTTAAACAATTGAACCCCAATGTACCTCACATGTTCTGGTCATCAATTGAACCTCAATGTACCTCACAGGTTTTGTTAATTAATTGAACCTCAATGTACCTCATAGGTTTTATTCAACAATTTAACATGAATGTACCCCACATGTTTCTTTCAACAATTGAACCTCAAACTATCTCACAGGTTTTGTTAAACAATTGAACCCCAATGTACCTCACATGTTCTGGTCATCAATTGAACCTCAATGTACCTCACAGGTTTTGAACTGATGCTAATTCTTGCCGGCTAAATCGAACCCTTTCCCTCTTCGCTGATGGACATCAGCAAGGAAGCAGCGAGGACTCGACGGAGAATAAGACTGACCATCTACACTGAAACTATCCTTGACCCTGTATCAATATAAAAATAATAACAAAAATCATCTGTTATCGTTCAAATACAGTTAATTATAAGAAAAAATTTAGTGTATCCAGAACAACATTTATAACTTATAAGGTTTTGTTTATGCTGTAATAGACTGTGCAAGTCTCGCGCGTATTCGAACAATGGGACCCGTTAAAAGGCGCGAGTTTGTTTCCTTCACCTTGTTAAAAGCAATGTACGTGGGACCAAAGTGGTCACAAACATGTTTGAATACGCGCAATACTTGCTCAGTCTATTTATAACATGTTTTCCTGAAAGAAAACACACAATAATATTAAGATTTGCCAAGTATCATTGTAATGTGTTTGTGGCGTGTCGTGGCCGAGCGGTCTAGGTCACCGGACCTAAGCTCTGGTGTTTTCAGCAGCAGAGTGTGGGTTCGATACCCGGTCATGACACTATTGTGCCCTTGAGCAAGGCACTTAACCATAATTGCTTCGAAAAGGTTGGGAAGGTAGTGCATTCTGCTCTACCAGACAGGCTCCTAGTGGATGATACCCATGCCTACATCCTTAAGGACTGTGAAGGGGGTAACCCTGTTTCAGCCCCAGGAGTAGGAGGCAACGTGCCCCTGGTGTCAATTGATTTGGGTCGATAGCCTAAATCAGTTATGGGTAGCCCTCACCTTGAAGTGGCCGTCCGTGGCCTTGTGAGTTAGGCGATATCTCATTTTAAAAAAATAAAAAAATAGGCCCTTATATAAATAATACACTAATACACAATTCATAGATTCTCAAACAGGAGTGATAACATCTGACTGATAAACGGAGTGTCGATTATAACGAGGTTGGGGAACCGTGGCCATTTCGGCAACTTCGTTATAACGAGGTAGCGTTATAACGAAAAAGCAACAGGAGAAACTGTTATTGCTTTGTCAATAATGTACAAAAATGCCGTTTTTCTGAAATTTGCTCACGATAGCTCACGATAACATAGTGTTAAGTTTGTTTAATATGGAAAATCTGGGACTATTTCTGACACAATATGCTGGCAATTAGATACAACGACACGATTCTAATTTCAAGGCATTTCTACAAAATACCCAAAGTGTAAATTTCGTGTGTTTACGTTTTGAAGTGTTCGGCTAACAGCCGAAAACCTATTGTTATTTTTCCAATCTGATTTGAACGAAGAATACATACAGCGCCCTCTGTGGGAACGACATCAATTCTCATTCGATTGAAGCAACAATTGGCCTCGCCTGAACATCTGACGTCACACTTTGAGGATCGTGAATAACGCCAGACACCAGCCGTGAGCGCTCGGCAGGATCCCGTCGGATGTACCTTTGACCTAGCATTCATTTCGCACGGAGATTCGTAGTCGTGTGTACATCCAACAACACTATAATTTATGCACACGCTGCATGCAGACGACCGATCACCTCGGACCAATCATAACACAGATATGGAAAGCTTACGTCACAGCACGTTTAGTCAATAAAATAATTGCATCCAATGAAATCATTGGGCCTGTAAGACCAGCGCCTGTTGCGGATAAAGACAGGGGACCAGTCTACCGTAGGCAGTGGCTATGGCTGGAGCTCCGAAAACGCCCCACCTTTAACGTTGTCCTAGAAGCAAGCGGCCATAGCCGTAGCCGAAGTCGATGGATTCGGACTTGGGCTACGAATCAACAATCAGACATTGACAACACTTTGAAGAAGCACTTTGCTTGATTGTTCAACGGTGATCTTGCGCGACGTGGGTAATAGAGTCGACGATTGGCGACGTAAAGTAGTCACCGATAACCGAACACGAATTACTGGATCCAGATTCGCAGACTTGCCCAATCCCTCCGAGCAAGTCGACGTCGCGCCCTCTACCAGTGACTAATACAAAAAACAGCGTCACCCGAATCAAGAACTTGTGCGATATTGAGTGACGTTCTATCATGGAGGAAAGAAAGACATGTACATGTAGGTTCCAGTCCAAACCCATTGGTTCAAGTGTCTATGTGTCCCGAGTATATTATTTGAACCATTACGTCGTACCATTTGACAATGGGAAACTTTGACATACTGTGGCAGGTGATGACAGTTCGTTCGTCCACCCTTGGGTATCGATGACATGACATATGGCTGCATTAGTCCAATGTGTGCTATGAAATGTCTCCGGCAGATTTCGCAGACGAACCTTGGCCGAGCAGACACTTAAGCTCTCCATTCCATTTGTATGCAGTTATGTTCGTGTTATCACTAATCAACTCAATTTCATTCTTTATCATTAATTTAAATTAGCATCAACAAAAAGCCCGACATTTAAAGATAAATCCCCACACATTAAATGTAAGCTTTCCCCCTCTGGCCCCGCCCCTCCCCTGATTAACAGGACCGGTGCCGCCACTGGTTTGGAGCCAGAATCTTGAAAAGGCATCAAAGGCACTTCGATGGTATTTTTAAAGTTTTATTGTACTGTACATCATGTGTCTTGTTCCACCACTCGCTGTTTTTCCTCGAGTGGCGCCCCATACCTTAACATTAATAGATCCTGCATGATACAACATAGCCTTGCTTTCAAGACGCTGCTGATGTATGCAGGCAGGGGTGTGATTTTGTTCCTCGACAGGAGCGTTTTGCAACTGAGACTAGATTTCCAGCCTAGTCTTTAAAACTTGAGACTGTTTTTCATTCTTCATTTTATATGTAGTATAGATTGGTACGAAAGCCCAATCGTGCCACTGAAGTATATATTATCAGCGGGAACTAATCCGTTATAACGAATTAATAATCCGTTAGAACGAATTACTAATTCGTTTAAACGGATTACTAATTCGTTAAAACGAATTAACAATCGGCCCACCGCCACGGTGCGACTGAACGGCCGAGTCCGAATTGATGATTTCGTATATGGCAGGAACGCCGAAAAGTTCCATAACTCATCGTTGTTGTAGTCAACGGATATCCGCATCCGAAATCATCAGTTCGCACTCGGCTGTTCAGTCGCATCATGGAGGTGGGCCAATTGAATTATTAATTCGTTTTAACGGATTATTAATTCGTTTTAACGGATTACTAATTCGTTATAACGGATTACAAATTCGTTATAACGGATTACCAATTCGTTATAACGGATTAGTTCCCGCTGATAATAATACTTCAAGGGCACGATTGGGCTTTCGTAGATTGGCAACAACCCAAAAAGTATATAATGTCCATAAAAACTTCCTAAGTGAGAAGCACTGCATCTGTTGATAGAATAAACTATTTTGAGAAGAGATTCTCTTCGAAATAATGGTTTGGATGATTTTGTTACCTCACTACATTTGAATCTAAAGGTTGGTGTCCGTTTGCGAATGCTGCGGCCAGGGATGCGGTTGGTACCCCGCTGTCACCTCGCTAAACGTTTATGCTTTCGACGTTGTTGTGAAAATACCATGACAGGTTTTGTTTCTATTTTCTCAGCAAGCAGTCACTGACATTGGCTGAAACTTTCACAAGTGACGTTTATTGTATCTTTCTCGACACTTTAGCCTGTAAATTAGCAATACTTAAATTAGTATTAGTCTTGTGTATCTTGTTTTTCTTTTTCTCTGTGATACCTTATACTTTTGCTATAGTTGATTTTTTATCATAGTAATTGTGGGTTTTTTCTTATATCTGGCTGGCCGGGTTTTTGATTTTGTTATCGTCTCTGTAATACTTAATGTTTGGTTTTGTAAGCATGTCATTTTTGGTATTATCTTGTGATAATACCGACCATGTTTTGTGTTTTTAAACCGAAATAAATAAATAAATAAATAAATAAATTACGCCGACACAAAAACCAAACTATGACCCCCACCTTTAAGCTCACCTAAATATAGAATCGATCACACGGACATTGAATTTGTATATAACCATAGCCTGCAGTCCAAAGTATAATCAATGTTCATGCGAATGGAATAACACCAATATCCTGTTCCATTATAGACAAACTTTTTGCCAAGTTTAATTAAACTAACCCATTTTGTGATAAACTCGTTGTCATTGTAGAGAGTGCTCAGCGCGCTGTCAGGAAATGAAGTACGCGGTTCGCAGGGGAATTTGATCAGAACTGTACGCTTTCGAATAAGAACATAACGGGAAAGCACTGTGATTTTCTACCATCAGCCTACGACAAAAGAGGGGCATACAACCCTTGAGGCTTCACCGGGGCTTCTGATAATAAAACGGGGAAGCATCGTCAGTCCCTAGGGGTTCACCTATCTAGGCAGAAATGACACATGATATCCTGTTTCTAGAAATCACTCCATCAAAAGAAAGGATTCCTCTCTAAGAAATCAAGGTGGACGTCTTGAAGACGCCGTTGAGTATATATATTTTTTTCCATCAATTCATTGGGACTATTGCTTCATGTTGTGACAAAGACAGGCAGGGGACCTTCAACAATTCCGGTAGAAGGCCTAACTTAGACTTTGGATAATCTTCGAAAAAAAGTTGCTATATTTCAAAGTTCATTCATTCGCTTGGGGCAAAACAAATGTTTTAAAGCCGATAATACACGATGTCATTTTCAAAGATAACTCAAAGATAAAATATATAGATGTTCGAATGAGTTAAGGTTAAGGTTGGGTTGGGTTAGGTCAAGGGGGTCGGAACATTGTCGGAACATTGTCGGAACATAGGGATGTGGGAACACAGAGATGTCGGAACATAGAGATGTCGGACCATATGGATGTCGGAACAAAGATATTTCGGAGCATAGGGATTTTGGAACATGGAGATGTCGAAAAAATAGATGTCGAAACATAGGGGTGTTGGAACATAGTGATGCCGGAACATACTGATGTCGGAACATAGAGATGTGCCGGAACATATGGATGTCGGAACATAGGGATGTCGGAACATTGAGATGTGTCTGAACATAGAGATGCCGTAACATAAAGATGTCGGAACATAGATGTGTCAGAACATAGAGATGTCAGAGAAAACCTATTATGCACGAAGGTTAGCTGCCAAGCTTCCCAAGAGTCCTATATTTATCAATATAGGACGATTGTATTAAATTTCGGGAGTGTCGTAACAGCATATGGCAAAATAAAGTATGACACGTGACGCGTGTTCGTCCAATTAAGTGACAAGGACCTACATTAAAGTGCGGTAAAACAAACTATTGCACGTGAGGTTCCCAGACCACCAATAAACACGACTGAAGTTTTAATAAATTTCTAATAAACCTTTTGCCTTAATGAGCTGCATTTAAATTGTACATTATATATAAAATAGAACACAGAGTAATACCGTGTTTCCGGTGGAATTTGTGTAAAAGAAAAACCTAGGCTTATGCAAATAGTGTGAGTCAAAAGTACCACTTAATTTATTTATTACCTGAACGTTTTATTGAATGGGTGGATCATTCAGGGGGGAAATCACACTCCTGTAAATAAAACAAGTGAATTCTTAAAATACCTCAAGAATGACGCGCTAACACAATCGTTTTAAAATTAAATTCTTAGAAAAACCTTCCTTACAATAAATAGGACTAAGCCCTGTTTTATCATTGCATGAACCGTGGTTGCATCCCACACCACGTGCATAAAATTTGACCATTGATTGTGGCATGTCGGCTGCAGGTTTTCCCGCTTATTTTTCGGGCAAGTTAGCGGTCGCGTTCTATTTCGCGTGGAGATGACAGCTACTCAAAACAGACCATTAATTCACTTAAATATTCAACAACTGTAATTCTGCGTCTTGTGAAGAGAACAATTTAACAATCCACTCACACAGTATTCAATTTCACAGCAGCTTTTTGCATAATTATCTAGTTGCGTCCGGCTCTGCTAAATTGATTGCCGATTTCGAATGGCTAAAAAGAACAGTTTATAAGTTTAATTGAATATAATGCCTCAAAAGTGAAATTGAATGACGGTTTATACTGAAGAGGCAACATTTCTTTAATACGAATGAATGAAAGAGTAGGCTGCTTTTATTGCCGAAAATGACCGGGGAAAACCAATAATATTGTTTAAGAAACTTGGGTTTTTAATTAATACACACACTCTAAAGTCTTTGCCCGCTCTAGACGTCTTGGTCCTTCAAGAACCTCGTTCAGAGTTACGCAGGAAACACGAGCCATTTGTGAGGGAAACAAATTGGTTTAATGAAAAATTATACAAACAAGAAACCATGGAGAGTTATATGGTGGCTTATTAACCGATATCTATTAATTAAGAAATCACAGCGTGCGTTGCAAGCCTCCGTATGTCTCTCGGGTAGTTTAGGTGCCTCCGAAAGAAAACAAAACACACGTCTTATCTAAATGTCCACAACCTTCGTTTCAAAGTTGATATAATATTAATCACGTAAAAACATAGCCGTAGGGAAATCAGATGGAGAACTGCGGGGTCGAACGTCCTCAAACCCCCAAACTGAAAGGGACTGTTGATTTTGTTTAATTTGTTTCTTGTAAAGTAAAGGAAGGGAAAGAGCGAAAGGTTTTACAAATATTTAAACAACAAAAACAATCTGTTCTTTGTAAGTGTTTGTGTTTTACTTGAAGCACCCCCGGCACAGTAACCTCAAAAGATATTTCCTGTGTGTGTGCCTCAGCCTGTCTTCGTAGCGTGAGTTCTATAAAACTAGCCAAACAATTAAAAATACTCCCGGATCAGAATTGATCCGGTTTCCGGGTTCCGGAGACCTGAGCCGGAAACTGGTTAAAAATGGGATTTTGACTAGGGTCATGGGTCAGGCCCTCTACGGCAACCGGGTCGAGGTAAATTTGTGACCCGGGATATTTTAGAGGGTAATCTATTTGAATGATATCTGGGCCCAATTTCATAGAGCTGCTTAAGCACAAAAACTTGCTAAGCACAACAAAAGTATGCTTACCAGAATAAGGTTACCAGCCAAACTGCCATGTCACAAGTACATTTTGTGACTGGTATCCTGATCATTTTCTGCTTAGCAGACAATTGTTAAGCAATATTTTCTGCTTAAGTTGGGCCCCGGTGCAATGCCTTGTTCACTACAAGTGAATTTTCAATTTGAATTCCTCAGACTTTATTCAGTGTTGCTATACACCAATTCTTCACCGATCTTGAACTCTTGGTGGCAGCAGATACGCCTCAATTACTGCGGTGGTACCTGGGTGCGTGGTACTGCGCTGCCTAGCGATGGGTTTAAGGGTTGGGCTACAATCGCCGTGTAGCCCAACCCTTAAACCCATCGCTAGGCAGCGCAGTACCACCCAGGTACCACCGCAGTAATTGAGGCGTATCTGCTGCCACCAAGAGTACAAGATCGGTGAAGAATTGGTGTATAGCAAAATGGTTCGGGGAAATATTTCTCTTGGTAGATGGTGCATTATCAATAATTTTTTCAGTAGTGCTAAGTGCTAGGTACGGGTTATGGCAGGTAATTATAATAATACAAATAATAATAATGTATTCTTGATATATCGTTTGACATAAAATCTCAAAACTCTGTACAGGATATCTCGACAAAATATACAGTACACTAGTAGGCCTAAGTCGGTAATTAATTAATGAATTGATTATATACCTTAGAGTAAAATCACACAATGAAAACGTAAAAAAAAAAAAAAAATCACAAAAAACCTTATTAAACATTTAAAATTGCATAAACATTGCAAAGGTATAAAACAACAGTTTAAAAACATTATTTTAAAATCGAACTATCTATAAAAAAAAAGTATATATTTATTGATTTATTAATATATTGAATTTATTAAATTAAATAAGATAAAATAAAATAAAATTAAATGAAATTAAATTAAATTAAATTCCTGAATATTACCTTTTTAAAAGAAATGTCTTTAGTTGCTTTTAAAAACTCCCAATTCGCTAATCGCCCTCAAGTAAACACAGTGGGTATGAGTAAATTGAAAATGCACGATCACTTTATGCCTTCCTGGGCATTGGACACATTTTAGGATGTCCTAAATATGTCTGCTTAAAGGCACTGAACATGTTTGGTAATTATCAAAGACCAGTATTGTCACTCGGTGTATCCCAACATAGGCATAAAATAACAAACCTGTGAAAATTTGGGCTGAATCGGTCATCGAAGTTGCAAGAAAATAAAGAAAGAAAAAACACCCTTGTTGCACAATTTTGTGTGCTTTCAGATGCATAATAAAAGGCTTCATGCATGAAGTCTTTTATTATTTTAGTGAGAAGTTACCTCTTTCTCAAAAACTACGTTACTTCAGAGGGAGTCGTTTCTCACAATGTTTTATACTATCAACAGCTCTCCGTTGCTCGTTACCAAGTAAGTTTTTATGCTAATATATATTTTGAGTAATTACCAAACGTGTCCAGTGCCTTTAAGCAAAGCTTGATTGTGCTAAGCAACTCTTAGATTCTGGTATTTTAAACTATCATGAAGAGTGGTTTGGCATTTTTCAGTGACAGAAATATTGCCATTATTGTTGGTTAATGATCGGAAAGTGCAGAGGTGCAGAGACGAGAATGTGATAAACGAATCCGCCACTTTGTCATTTCCAAGTTCTCGATCAATCAACCTCTGATTCTATTGCGGGTAGACAGAAAACCTCAGTCAAATCACAGACACGACGGAAAAACTAAATGATTGACTCCAAATCCCAGGGGAAAATTTTCATTTCGATGAAATCGGCTGAAATGATTGGCAGCAATTCCCTTGAAATCGATCGACTCTTCAGAGACGGCGATATCAGGAAAAATTTCTCGCAGCTATTGCCCGAAACAACTGAGATTCAGTCCATTGATCCAGATGCAGTCGGTTAATCACCGAGATTTAAAGTCACGTGGGGCAAGCCACCTTAAAGGCATTACGTCCTGTTTGCATTAGTACAAATAGGACCATAGTCCCTAGTTTACTTTCATAATGTACTCTGATATCTACGGAAGCGTATTGTCGCCACATGAATACAAAAATCCCTCTTATCGTGTACGTACACGATAAGCTACTAAGTACTTACAATATAAGTTATCATGTACGTACACGACAAATTATTGTGTGTGTGTAGATAAACTATCGTGTATGTAAAAGATAACTTATCGTGTACGAACACGATAAACTTAGCCTCCCCCATTTGACTACTTGACCTTTGGTATTGAAAGCTATCAGAATGAAATGTCACATTTAAAAAGCTTCTGGTAGAAACAACAATGCTTTTAAGACTACTTTTTATACGCAGACAATGTCATTTGATATACCCCCACGTTAAAAAAAGGAAATGTCATAACAAAAGCTATTGAAAAGGTTTATTTGAGAAATATGCAAATAGAGACTACAGTTTTATTTGGCAAGTCCCCCCTCTTTTGAAAAAAGAAGTTGCACCCATTGTGCCCCTGATAAAACGTTTCCATAGTTTCGCCGCAAGGGAAAGGGATTGCATTGTCTACCCGTGTACAAAGCATCTATAGACTTTATGCATTGACGTCACCAAGCCGCCATCTTAGAGGTAAACTGATGATGAAACAATGGAAACGCGCTGATTTGTACGCGCGGCGCACAGGACTGGCCAATGAACATCTTCCTTTTGACCTCTAGGCGAGGGCGCCCTACTCAAATGACGTCATGTGCATAAGGTCTATTTTAAAAGATGTCCAAACACAACATGACCGACCCATGGATTAGGTCACTATCTTCCTCGAATTAATTAAACAATTTCTATGACTATATATCCATGAGTACATTTCTGACATTTTGTGGCAGGCCAGCCATCTTTGGGATGTTTGTCAACGGAACGATTCGCATTGCGGTATTCCCCCCAGATGATTCAGCAGTAATCGTGTTACATGACATCTTTATTAGGCCTTCTATCAGACATAGCTTTCTTGGTATCTCACGATGTCGTCTATAACCCCGGCTGACCCTTCAGCCTGGATCTGTGGAAATTCTCATAAGGGGGGGCTTCACACCGGTCAGAGCCGGCTATGGATGCACTCCAGAGATCACAACTTGTGGTGAGGCCTTTAAATTTCTCCAAATTGAAAATGCTATCTTCAAATGATGACTGATGGAGGCAATGATTTGGTATTAATAAAGATACAGTTCACATTCTGCGTCATGGTTGTCACGTACAAATTTATTGCAATTTTGGAAATGATTTATTGCATAAAAATCTTGAAACGTGTTCAGTGTACACGTGCGTTACGATTTGAGTTGCAGTGTATGTGTGATATTTCGTTCATTCTTTTTTAATTCAACTGTACATTTCCTCAGGCATCTGAGCTACAGTGATCGAGTTTGCCTTTGAGGTGTGCTTTGTACTATTTGTAGATATATAAATGTAAAAATAAACAACCACAGTTAACTGTTGATTGCATCGAGTTTTAAAGGCACTGGACACGTTTGGTAATTACTCAAAATATACATGTATATTAGTATAAAAACTTACTTGGTAACGAGCAACGGAGAGCTGTTGATAGTATAAAACATTGTGAGAAACGACTCCCTCTGAAGTAACGTAGTTTTTGAGAAAGAGGTAATTTCTCACTAAAATAATAAAAGACTTCTGGCCAGAAGCCTTTTATTCCTATCTGAAAGCACACTAATTTGTACAACAAGGGGGTGTTTTTTCTTTCATAATTTTATTGCAACTTCAATGACCAATTGAGCTGACAACTCCGTGGGGAGTTTGCAGCCTGCCAAGTATGTGGCGCACTAAGCGAAATCAATCCCAAGAATTATCTCTGCCCTCACAGGCACCCATTTAGTCCTGGGTGCAGAGAAGAAACTATAGTTAAGTGTCTCGCTCAAGGACACAGTGACTGGGTTTCGAACCCAAACCCCGGTGGCTTAACTTAGCCACTAGAAATTGAATCCGGTCACGGCACCAGATCTCGCGGCCACGACGCTGCAATATTTCATAACCTCCCCCATCATAACATTCCAAAAGTAAGTCGGGTACCAGTGGTGTTCATGGTATGCCATTAATGATCATTCCAAGAGGGTAATTTGCGAGGGGGATGGCGTGGGTCACCGGCAGCTGTCCATGGGTCAACAGTGATGGATAGACACGTCGGCATGACTTATTTGCTGCAATAGGACATACCCCAATTTTACAAGGAAATTTTAAAGCTTTATTCTGTCTGTCGACGGAAACCAAGTTTAGGCCTTTGAGGTGTGCTTTGTACTACTTGTAGATATATAAATGTCAAAATAAACAACCACAGTTAACTGTTGATTGCATCGAGTTTTAAAGGCACTGGACACGTCTCCTTAAAGGTGCTGAATACATTTTTTAATTGGAGCCTACTGATTGTGTTAATCCTATATAAATGTAGGTACATACAATAAAACTAACCTGTGGAAATTTCACTTCAAAAGGTGGTCGCGTTTTTGAGATATCGCCGAAAAACCGGAGCGAATATTTCCACGCAGGAAGAATATTCCCCATAGGAATACACAGTCTGAGAAGCGTTTCTGACAGAAACGCTTCTCAGATTCAAATTTTGAGGAATAAAAAGTGATATATTTTTCCATAACCGTAGTACTTCGAAAATAAAAGTTTCTCAAAATTCATTATACTACCCAAAGCTGCTGTACTTCTTACCAAGTAAGTTTTTATTGCCATTAATTTTCAGAGTCATTACCAAACGTGTACTTTTGAAGTGAAATTTGTTTTCCTCTTGTAGCCCGTCAAGAGTGGCCTTTAAGACTTATTTGGGGTCAAGTTGAATTAAAAAAGAATGAACGAAATATCACACATACACTGCAACTCAAATCGTAACGCACGTGTACACTGAACACGTTTCAAGATTAAATATGCAATAAATCATTCCCAAAATTGCAATAAATTTGTACGTGACAACCATGACGCAGAATGTGAACTGTATCTTTATTAATACCAAATCATTGCCTCCATCAGTCATCATTTGAAGATAGCAAGTTGTGATCTCTGGAGTGCATCCATAGCCGGCTCTGACCGGTGTGAAGCCCCCATTATGAGAATTTCCACAGATCCAGGCTGAAGGGTCAGCCGGGGTTATAGACGACATCGTGAGATACCAAGAAAGCCTATGTCTGAAAGCCATTTTGACAAATTTCTGGGAAATTTTGACACAGAAACTGGGTCATAATGTCCCAGAAATGGATCCTGAACCGGGTTTTGAGAGTGTTGTGTTATAAAGTATCGTTTCCGGATTTATACATGTTTGAATTGTTTTTTCGAAAACACAATCCGCTGTTTTAAGATTATGTTTAATACATAGAATGTTCATCATTTTTTCTAAATATTGTATTTACGCAATGACCGATGCTGTCAATATACTATATCAATCTAAAGCACATACACGGCTCACCTTCAAAAAGAAGGTAAACAAAACAAATATTGATAAATTGAAACAGGTTGCTACACAAAATGGCTTGTAGTTTACCTTTGGTGGTTGCCCTGCTAAGCTGTCGCTCAACAATGAAAGTTGCTAAGCACTAGAGTTCTTCTTAACAAGGTTATGGAATTAGGTCAAGGTTATTTTGGGGAGGAAGCTTGTGAAGGGAGGTGTGCCGGGGGGGGGGGGGGGGGGTGCTCATATGTGCTACTGGTCTTACTCTTGGATTAGGCATGGGGCTATAATTATAGAAAGCTCAATGGATTGGTTAACATTACATGACGATTTAAAGTTACTGGATCAGTATTTGAGGAGAATTGGGTTTGAGCTTTGAGGCTTGAATTGTTTCTGCTCCTTTTGACTTCAATTACTTGAAGGTACGATGCGAAGTGGACTAACCAATCTCAATGGCACATGGGGGGTGGGGGGTTGGGGGTGGGGGGTTATACTTGTGTGACTTTGCAGTCACGCAGTATGTGCAGCGATACTGCTTTCCTCCCATTCAAACATACGTTACCAAAACCAGAGGGAAACAGAATTTTACCTAAATTTGCAAACATAGCTTTTAAAGATATCATTTGAAGCAAAAATTGGCTTATCAAGAAATAACCATCTTTATACCGTAGGTTTGTGTAAATCTGTGATAATTTGTATTTTCAATCTTGACGACTGCTGCGCACACCTTCTAATTCGCGACTATTAAATGAGTGAACGGTTAGTTTTGATCTCCCGAGTCCAAAACCAGACGTTTTGAAAACAGCGAAATCATATAATGGGGTTTGTCACTTGACACCGATGACCGATTGAGCTACACTTTCACAGGTTTGTTAGTTCATGTTTGTTGGGTTTTATAGTGGTTTTTGACATTACACGTTGTCCGCGTGCCTTAATCAGTGATTTAGTTTGATATCTGTTCATTTGAACTACAAAAGGTACCAGTGTATATCGATAGGCGACAAATACAGATTTTAAAAAAAAATGTGTTTGATTTAGTACGGAGGTCTGTAAGTACCATTCGATTTAATGAGACCAAGCGGATAAGAGCACCGGACCGGACTCAAGCTCTGGTGTTTCTGTTCAGCAGAGTGTGGGTTCGAGTCCCGGTCGTGACACTTGTGTCCTTATTAAGCAAGACACTTAACCATTATTGCTTCGTCCTTCGGATGGGACGTAAAGCCGTTGGTCCCGTGTGTTGTGTAATGCACGTAAAAGAACCCAGTGCACTTATCGAAAAGAGAAGGGGTTTGCCCCGGTGTTCCTGGTTTGATTGGCTGCATATTGCGCCACAGCACCTTGTAAACCATTACATGGTGCTACGTAAAGAAATAGGTCTCAAAATTCAAAAAGTAGCTCCACATATATACCTTGCAGGAAAATACTGACTGTTGGAGCGCCTTGAGCGTCACTGAGTGACGGATATGAGCGCTATATAAGAAGCCACTATTATTATTATATTATTATTATTATGAGAGAATGATTTTGGGACTCAACGACATCCCGTGACAAGGTGTCAACTTGATCTCGTCATCCCGGGATAAATACCGTATTTTAGGATCACAACAGTGGGCTGTCGATATACAAGGATGAATTTCATGTACAAAAACACCTACACTGTTTTTGGTAATTAGTGAGTACATGGGTTTTGAGGCATTGCATGGTGAGGTATCAATGTATATTTGGTTTGCGGTAAAACCATGTGTATATATCTACTTGCTAGGTATAGATTTGTTCTTTGAGAACTTGTCTTGCTATTTATTCTACTGCCGCGGAGTAGATTATTCGGAATTCGGGAGACTTCTCAGTTCTGAAACAAACTGTCCTGCTTATTAACTAGTGAGAAGTGATTAAAAATAACATAAAATTGCTCCTTGAAATACAACCAGCGAAACATACCGTCTGCCATTTCGCAGAGTCAAACATTTGGCTTCACAAATTATTAGTGTGATTCGACATGAAATTACACAAACACCACACGTTTTCAAGGCATGTTTATGTGAATGATTATATTCTACTTTTAAATTATCTTTCTAAGCGTATTCATTTCAAAACAAACGCCTTTTATAGCCCAAAGCGCCCAATCCAAAGGCAACGTGCCGCTTTAAACGCCCAACTGATTTCTGTTGTGCTAAAAATAACTAATTTGGGGAATCCCCCGAGACCGTCATGCCTCCCAGATCACCCTACCTCGCAGCATCTAAGTCATTATGCGACTCAATCACATAGCCTTGCATTAACATCCTTGACTGAGATGTATTCGAACGCAACAGCTAGAATCCACGTACACTCCTACTAGCCACAGACGTTCCATCAGAGATCAAATTATCAAGAGGTTTTCAAAGGTGATTCATTACACCCCAAACTCTTCAACGCAACCCTTGATTCTCAAGAAGTCAGAGTGGGAAGAAAGAGAAATTAACATCAACGGAAAATATATATCGAACTCTCAGATTTGGTGACGACACTCCAAAAACTGAGGTGTTAAAGTTGACACCAATAGTGTTGTCACATAAAAATACAGAAGAGCGAATAATAATAATAATAATAATAATAATAATAATAATACGAGATATTTATATAGCGCATAATGCAGGAGCCTCTATGCGCAACACAAAACATAAAAGTAAATATAAAAGCAAGTTACAAAAATAAAGATTCAAACAAATGAGTTTTTTAAAGTCCCTTGAAAATCTGAAGAGAGCCAGCTTGGCGAATATGAAGAGGTAAGTCATTCCATAACGAAGGTGCAATGAAGTTGAAGTTTGACCATAGAATTTAGTGGGAAAAGTAGTTTGCGTGAGTAGGGATTGGTCAGCAGATCGAAGAGGATGAACAGGAATATATTTACGGAGAAGATCAGATATATAGTCAGGGGATAAGCCATGAAGAGCTTTGAAAGTGAGAAGATTTAACTTATAAACGATACGCAGTTTGATTGGGAGCCAGTGGAGTTCTTGTAAGATGGGAGTAATATGTTGGGAACGAGGTGTGCGTGAGACGAGGCGAGCAGCGGCGTTGAATTTTAGAAAGTTCTTTATCTGAAAGTCCAGTGAGAAGAGAATTGCAAGAGTCGAGTCTAGAAATGACAAAGGCATGAACAAGTAGAAGAGTAGAATCATCATCAAGATGGCGCCGGATTCGACCTATTTTTCGAATTTGTAAAAGAGCAGATTTAACACAAATTGTTTTTGCAGAAATTAGTGTTATTCTAACACCCTCTAGTGTAAATTTTGATTCTTTTTGGTATCGATATCTTACAACACCCATGGTGTAATTTTTAACACCCTAGTATTTTAGGTGTACCCATATTTTCAAATTCCACTGAAAGTCTAGAAAGACAACTAAACAAGCCCAACCAAGGATGTAAATGATCTGGACTTAAAATGCACAACGGAAATACATTCATCACCAATACATCTTCCAAAGCAACTGTCGAAATTGAAAATGAATTTGTAGAAAAGGTCATTGAATACAATTACTTTATCTATCAGACTCTAAAGATGAAAGACTCAACCACCGAGGAAATGTTAAAACAGAATAAAGGCCTAGAAGATATCCAACCAGAAGAGCTTTTCACAATCTCACACAACACAAGCACAAAGGGACACAACTTCAAACTCTTCCAGAAACATCTCCACAAGGGATTAAATTTGAGGCAAACTTCTTCTTCTCCGAACGAGTTGTTGAGTCGTGGAATAATCTTCACGAACATGTTGTCAATGTGTGGAAACACTTCCCCTTTCGCACCTCCCCCCTGTCACTCTCTTCGTCATTCATCCAGTGCTTTATATATGTCGTGCTTTATATATGTCATTCTTTCCACTTGACTGCTTATTGTTAAACCAGTGTACCTATTTATGTGTGTTGTGTTTACTTTAACCTTAGAGCAAGACTCTGCTAGGGTCGAACTGTCGTCATGCCACTATTTTTTGCATTTATACATAATATGTTCTTTTTGTTGGTAGGCAGTTTGCAATAGCTTATTCCGTTTTCTCTAAGTGAAAACAACCAAGGGCGTCGATCGCTACTGAAAAGTAGGGGGGACGGGCGAGCAAGTCTTGAAAAAAATACATCTTACATTATTTGCACCCCACAAGACTGGCCAATGAGCATCTTCCGTTTGACCTCTAGGTGAGGGCGCCCTACTCAAATGACGTCATATGCATAAGGTCTATAAGAACCACAGAATGGTAATCTAGAGTAGGAGAAAGATCCGGAGGCAGACCAAAGAAAAGATGGAGGGATGATATAGTGAAGATCGCAGGGAAGAACTGGTCCCAGAACGGCTAAGGAAAGGACAATGGGGAAGTGTCTGACAGAGGGCTTCATCCTGTAGTGGATGAACGACGCCTAGGTACCTAACGCAAGCAGGTACATACCTCAAGAAAACTTGTCCTCCAAAAATTTGAGACAATAAAAAAAAACTAACTTAATAGTGAGAAGCACTACAACTGTTGATAGTATAAACTAATTTAAGAAAGGATTCCCTTTATATGTTTTGGATAAGTTTGCATCTGAGAAACGATTATGCATGAATCGTTTCTCGGATTTCTGAGGGTTGATGTCCTCTCACGTATGCTGAGGGCCAGAGATGGTGTTGGTATACTCACTGTCATGACCTCACAAAACAGATGGATTCAACGTTGGTGTGAAAATACCGTGAGTATTTTGCATGTTTTCTCAGCAAGTATAGACGCTGTATTCAGCTGAAACTTCCACATGTGACTCTTAGTGTATCGGTCGTTATAGTTAAGCCTTTCAATCAGCATTACGTTGACAAAAACCAATCAATGAGTCTATCTTTAAAGCCAAGTAAAAAAAGAGTTTCTCGTCCCCGCCCGCCTCCTTTTTGGCCGCCGCCGCCTCTTTTTTTTTTTACTATTTACTATTTTCAGAAAAAAAAATGTAAACAAATAAAATGATCTTAAAGCAGATTTTTTTGAAGATTTAAAGCTGAAATCAAATTTTGGGGGAGATAAAACTGAGTGGCATCTCCGATATTTTGAATCCCCCGAATCCAATAAGATGGGCCAAAATAGCAGCTTTGCCTCAAGAATTCCCAACTTTCTCATTTCAATATTCTCAGGTGTGCAGTCCCTAGCTAGTTGAGGGCTTAAAGTGTGATTCTTCTGACTTTTAATTATTATCATCAGTGTCTTGGCACCAAACCCAGCTGGGCGTTCTTTTCAGAGCGGACAGCAACTGTTGTCGAAGGTGATGGTGCTGCGATTCTGCAGTGAAGGGGCTTACAAATCATTTGTTTGGTCATAAATTGCATCAGTATACTCAAATAGCACAATATCTGTGAATAAATATACCTTGGCAAGCCATATTTAGCATGGCGGCCATCTTGGAAAAATTTGCAAAAAATTGTAAAAATAGTAAATAGTAACGCCCTGCCTCCTCCTTTTTTTGAAAAAGTCCGGACGAGAAACTCGTTACTTTTTTTACTTGGCCTAACTACAGAAGATATCATATAAAAAAAATTACAGCTGTTGCCCACATTGTTTGCTGCTAAATTTACAATTTTTAAATCGATCAATCTTCATATGACTTGATATGACAAAAGCACTACATATAACAAAGACAATGAGTCATATTTAGGAACAAATAAACCAATCACAGATACAATCGGTCAGATCATTATGCAGCAGTTGACGGGAATTGTGTTAAAGCTATTTTGCAGAATTGGTAAGGATAAAAACCTAATTGATTATTTTGAGTCTGAAAAAACACAAATGCTGATTTCGGAATTGTTACAACCAAAAATAAAGACAATGTGTTTTGCATGCTGACAATTGTACACTATTTTACACTATTTTCTCCTGACTCACACAATGGGATTAAGCCCAAATTACATATTTGTTATTTCATGTGGATGGTTGATCACACAAATCATGAATACTGTTTGCGACTATTTTGCCAGCTGTACCAATCATGTGTAGTACCTTTATCTATAGAAAATAACACCACCTAAATCGTCTTCAAAAAGTTAACAGCTGTCCACATAGTTTGCAGCTAAATTGACAATTATTAAATCGATCAGTCTTTCCGGCACTTGACTTAAAAACACAAAAAGCACAATGTATGGCAATTAAAGAAAGACAATGAATCAAATTAAGGAACAAATAAACCAATTTGGTGCAATCATTCAGATCATTAAGCAGAAGATGAAATTGGACGAAGTGTTAATGAAATAAATGACAAAACGCTTCCAGGAATTCACCGAGAGACCTTTGTCCAGACTCCATGGAGCAGAATCCAGAATCACAACGTCACAGACGAAGTCACTGGGCCCAATTTCATGGCTCCGCTTACCGCCGAATTCTGCGCTTGCGATCACCATTCTCCGCTTACAGAGCAAGCTCCGAATTTCTGCGCTAGCTGTGTAAAGGCCGGTTCATACTCGCTGCGACTGCGCGCACGCACCCGACAGTGCGAATTCGACTCTCTCGTTCATACTTTCATCAAAATAAACAATAGACCTTATGCATTGACGTCACCAAGCCGCCATCTTAGAGGTAAACTGATGACGAAACAATGGAAACGCGCTGATTTGTACGCGCGGCGCACAGAACTGACCAATGAACATCTTCCTTTTGACCTCTAGGCGAGGGCGCCCTTCTCAAATGACGTCATATGCATAAGGTCTATAGATACGCATTAAATTTGCGTGAGCGTGCGGAAACGCACGCGTCAACTTGTGTTCATACATACACGCAGTGCAATGAACTTTTCTTAATTTGAGTGATTTATCCTTGCATTTCTTCCAATCTTTACCGTTGATTTTCCCAATTTCCTTCAATGAATCACTGCCATGTTTACATCTCGGTGATTTTTTGAAACTTGTGTTATACAGATTTGGAAATAGGCGCACGGTTTTCAACTTCTCTAATCAGGTTCTTGCCATCATTCACTGACACTGCGTAGGGTGGCCTAAACGCATCCGACAAATGTTAAAATATTTCGATTTGTCCGACTACGCATCCGACTAGTGTGTACGACCTAGTTTTAGTTTTGTTT
Organism: Leptasterias polaris; assembly: GCA_037783415.1. NCBI lineage: Eukaryota > Metazoa > Echinodermata > Asteroidea > Forcipulatida > Asteriidae > Leptasterias > Leptasterias polaris. The sequence continues at coordinate 4,279,291 of JAZGTN010000004.1, read as the reverse complement.
TAAGTCGGACGCAGAAGCGCAGTATGACTACGCAGTGCGCTTCCATTTACACACTGCGGATTGAATGAAATGGGTCTGCGCGCTGCGTACGCAGTGAAAACGCAGCGAGTATGAACTGCCCTTAAATGCAGAATGCCTTGTAAACGTGGACTACGCAAGCGCACAAGCAAACATTCCATGCTAACCCACAAAATACGCTTGACGTAAGCGCGGAATTCCCTGCTTCCGTAAGCGCCGATTCTTTGCTTACGGTAAAGCAGAGCCTTGAAATTGGGCCCAGATTGAAGAAGCCGCAAGGCCACGCCGGTATAGGTTTACCGGATAAATCAGCCTTAAACTGCATGCGATTTATCACAAGCACTGAACAAATTATCCGGTATAAACACGCGCCCGGCTCTTCCTCCATAGCCGGGCGGTGTTTTAATATTAAACAATGCTGATGGATTGGTTTATTAATTAAGGTTGAATCCATTCTGTCACAGACGGGAGTCACGCAGATGGTATACCGTGGAACGAAGCGATCCGCGGTATACAGTCTTTGTAAAAACAGTAGGACTCAAACCGGGCTAGGAATGTAAATCAATCGTTCACGCCTGATATTAGATTTGATTTAGAGTGGAATTATTTAAAATCCAGGAGCTATTGCGGCTAATCGCATACACGGCAGCAAAGTCCTGTACACGTCTTCCATAAATCAAGTTTATTAACCGCTCATATTTATCATAATCTCAATTTATTTGTGTTGAAGAAAACACGATTTCATTTTAAAGGAGATGCGTTTTCTGTATTTCTGTATTTCTGTATTTCTGTATTTCTGTATTTCTGTATTTCTGTATTTCTGTATTTCTGTATTTCTGTATTTCTGTATTTCTGTATTTCTGTATTTCTGTATTTCTTTATTTCTTTATTTCTTTATTTCTTTATTTCTTTATTTCTTTATTTCTTTCTTTATTTATTTCTTTATTTATTTCTTTATTGTGGGTCGTGTGTGCGCTGACACATGGTTGGTGTGGGCATGGAACCGAGAACAAATTGTCCACATAATGCAGGACTGTGTGGACACTGTGTGGACTTACATACGTCCACACACGTAGCTCTGTGTTGCATTCATCTTTGCGCCCAGTGGGATCATTTCAATATTTCCCTAAGGAAACCAACAGGCAATGGATGAATTTCGAATTAATATTTTGCTAAACGCAAACTGGAAAGTGGACTCGGGTTTTGATCCGCAGAACTGGACCTCTATCAAAATTCATTGGTAAGCTAAACTAATGGGGTGTCTTTTGAAAGATATTTCAATAATAATATTTATAAAGGAATATTGCATCAAAGCTTTTTGAGCTTTCAGTCAAAATTGTGTGATATTATTCAGGCCTTGTGCTTAGTCTTTGAGTTCAAATAAAACCCAGGCAAAATACACAATGTATTCATAAGTTTAAATTGATCGTGACCTTCTTGTCAGATAATATGACAATTATCAGATTGACCAACGCAAACAATGCTATACTTAAATGATCAAATGTTGACTCTGTAAATAAAAACCAGTAAAAGCACGTTTGCATAATATAGGAGTACGACGATTTCTCCACCTGTTGACAAGACCAACTGACCCTGTGCAAATATTTTATGTCTGTTCTGCTCTCCATACGAGTGACGACGATTGTCATGAATCAAGTTTTATTCCGAAAGAATCAAAACAACCCGCAAATTGGAATCCTCAATTAAGGTATCTCGTTTCCATAAAAATGATATAGATTAGGAGTTATTTTTTATTAATTTGTATATTTTTTTCTCTATTTCCTACAGAATGGAACGTACAACACAGACAACGAGGTTTGGTTTGTACCTCTATGGTTACCCACACTAGGCCTACCTGGGGGAAAAAACAATGATTTTTGAACAAATTTTTCTTTTAACAAGTAAGATTGGGTGTTTTCCTTTAGTTAATTTGTTTCATGAGCATACCACAGAACAAGCTTTTTAATAACGCAAATAAGGTTATCCCATTTTTAAGGAAACACGCATGTAATTTACGTTTTTGTCAGCAATTTTGTTTCACACACAAAACAAAATATCATGTTAGGAGAAAATGTTCGCATTCCAATTGTATTTTTTATACAGCAATAACTTTTGAGTCCACGGATTCAAATGAAGTTATCATTTTTTAATTCTTAGTTTTACGCGTTACGTTGACAGCACATGCTGATATCTTAAACGCGTCGTGCACGCTGGTCAGCTCATATGCCATGATACCCTAAGCTTGACCGTGCCACACGTCGTAGAGGGGAGCGTCAATCAACATGGGGCAGTGATTTTGTTAGAAGAGGCAGGACACAATTCAGCCACCATATCCTTTGCGTACACAATCTGTCGGTCGATTGTCAATGGTAGATGAACCAAATTATAAACAATACTTAATTAAGCAAACATTCGAATAAATTTAATTTTGCCCAGGCAATATCTGGACATGTAAACTACACACTTGAATAAAGAACTCGTTAGGCAAATGAAAAACAAACCCACTTAACCTATAGAAACGATTATCAGCACGTTCTGACAACGTAACGCAGTTACGTTGGTCCCAAACGGCCGGGTACCGGTGTTGAAAGTTTTTGTCGAATTTTGTTAAATTCGCGCACTCTTCGTGATAACAAGTCAAACCAGAACCCCGTTGGGATACCATTTCCTCTCTGCAGTTGAATTATCCCAGCACTATATTTTATTGACCAACATTATAATATCTGCTCTACATAAACGTAGGTATTTTGAATTTGAAATATTTCCGTAATGCACTACGCTTGACCTAACAGTCAAACCTCATTCAGGTTGACGGATACGGGTTAAGCGATCTCGTTATAACACTTTTGAATCAAATTTTGCCATAAAACATTTTCTAATGTCTAATATAACTGTAAAGGTATAACACAGGATTGGTAGAGCTTACAAAATAGTCGCAGACAATTTTCGAATTTTGTGTTATCAACCGTACACATGAAATGACAAACCTGTGAATATTTGGGCTTAATCTGTTGTACGAGCCAGGAGAAAATAATGAAACCCATAAACAGTTTTCAGCATCATAGGTAAACAAATTGTCCTTCACTTTGGCTGTAACAACTAAAATCAGCTGTTGAGTTTTTGTTTTTTCAGTCTTTCAGTTTTCACGAATATGACTTCACTTCAGAGGGAAATATTTCAGAGAAAAGGTGGTTCTAGTATGAACTTAAAAATCAGTAAGCTTTTAGACTAAAATTGAACAATGATGTTTTTATCCTTATCAATCCTGTATAATATCTTGAAACAGAGCCATTCTTAACACGAGGTGCTTACCGAAATTCAATCAGACATCGAGGGCACACCTTACACTGCCAGGGGAAAAGATGAGTAGACAGGCACAGCCGCGCCTCGCTCGTTGCTGATCAAGCCTACCTCTAAGCTGACAATGATGTGTAAAGTAGCACCAGCAAAACGCCAGTGATGTCTTACAGCGTCTGCAATCAGAGAAATAATAACAGGTTTAAGCTACATGATCTGGTTTCGTCGAGGTAGATAGAGAGACCGTGAATTAGCCAACTGGGGCACGGCAAACAGGTAGCTCCAACCCCCGTCTCAATCTGGCTCTCTGTGACCAATAGATCGGGTAGTCCCATGAGATAACCACACTAGGGTATCACATCTAGTGTAATCTCTGCCGCCCTCTCCACAGTTTGACTCGGCTTGTAGGATTTCAATAAACTGAAATAACACACTTTAATGCCGCTTTTTGTGTGTACTGCTCCTGTGTTTACCTCCAACTCACCCGTTCTCGAGATTGTTTGTCTGTTTTAGAATTAAACTGCGGACAAGTTGAATCCACTGTACGTGACTCACTTCTCTCATCACCGAACGACTGTTGGAGCTGTCTAAAAAGATACCCTTTTCGCGTTGGTCTTCACAACGCTCTCTTTGGCTCACTCTAAATCTGAGAAGTAACTGAATATTTTAAAGGGCAGTGGTACATGAAGTGTACATGTAAAGGCACGATAGAAGTTTAAGGGTACGAATTAAGTGTTTGGGTACGATATAAGTTGACGAATACTATTAGATACAAGTTCAAGCGATTAAAGAAAAGTTTTAGGGTGAAATTGGTTAATAACGGGTTCTACACGAAGGCGAAGAATGATGTAGGCTACGTACAGGTTTGTGGGGGTCCTGTATTGTTCAACCTATTGTCCGGTCCTGCATTTTTAACTTAGTTGTTCCTTTTCTAAAGAAAGTCCCGTATGGAGTCCGTTATTGTTTCTATTGAGATTGCCGTGTGGGTCTATTATTCTGTTGTTGTTAAAACAACACAACTGTGTCATGACTCAAAAACACAATAAGTTGGTGTATCTCCAATCGTGAACCCTCCTTTGTTCAACTGTTGTCCTGACAAACGCTTACCCCATTGTTTTCCTTTGTGATATAGCAATCGTGAATCTATTGTCCCGTTTGTTATAAGTCCTCGGTTTGAATGAGACTACTTGTACACACACACAGTACACACCCACGTTTGTAAATCCCGCTTACTGAGGACTTCTCTTTGTTCTCCCATTGTTTGGACATTTTTTTTGCGACGTCCCTATTGGGTTTGTTCACGAAAACGAAGCGAGGACGACCTCGCTCTGTCAAACACCCGGATCCCTTTTGTTAAAGTCCTCGGTTTGAATGGATAGACACGCTTACACACACACAACCTTACGGATCCGGTTTGTTGGGTTATTATTCCCTTTTCTTAAGAATTCTCTTGCGGGGTCCAGGTTGAACAAAGAATTCCCTTGTGGGGTTCATTGTTTCATTGTGTAAAAGACCCCACAAGGGCACTCCCGTAAGTTCACGTGTACACACACCGCTGAAAAGAACCCAAAGAGATCACCGATGGCAAAAAAACAAACTTATTAGTAAGAAGTACAGCAGCTTTCAATAGTATAAATCATTTGAAAATCATTTCACTTCGAAGTAATGTGGTGATGTCAAAAGATATCCGTTTTCATGCCCCAAAATTTGATTCTGAGAAACGTTTCTGTCAGAAACGTTTTTCAGATTGTGTATTCCTGTTAGGGATTATTCTTCCTGTATGGAGTTATTCGCTTCGGATTTTCGGCGATATCTCAAAAACTGGACACCTTTTGAAGTGAGATTTTCACAGGTTAGTTTTATTGTATATCTACATTTATATAGGATTGAAACAATCGAACGCTTCCAAAAACCAAATGTATACTTTGCCTTTAAGAGTTTACAGGTACGGAATATCTTAAGAGTGACGTGTTTTGCAATCGAATCAAACAGTATTCCACAAGAAACCTTTGCTTGTTCTGATCATGTTGTTACTCTGTGGGCGGTCGGGTTGGTTAGTGGTATCTTTCCGAGTCCTCCACCTCTAGGGCCCCAGTTCAAACCCTGCCGTGGGCTTTATGTGGATTGGGTTTTCAGTCCCTTCCTGTCTTTCCTTATCCTCTCACCACGGAGTTCTTGGCTAAGTGATTAGGTTTGCTTTTCTGATAAGCCTTGGCTTCACTAACCAGAATTAAGAAATAAAGGGAACTATACTACCATTTCTCTATGAAACGAAACTTTTACAGACATTGCAAACGTGTTGCCTTGGCAATTTCATAGAGCCTCGTTAAAGTAACGTCGGTGGTGGCTTTTGTTGCTGAGGACGCAAATGTGGCTATGATATTCAAACGCTGTGATTATTAACATGAATGCCGTTCCAGCCAAATAAATTTTACAAATTATGAATTGTACCATCTTTCCATATCAACACTTCTCTCTGATTTTTTTTTTCTGACGTGAAAAAGGGGAACATGGGACACTGGGACAAGACTAATTTGCAATCTTTCAAAATGGCTCGACGCAAGCACGAAGCACACATACATTCCCTCGGCTTATGCAATAACCTGCAACGACAGTGGATATAGATCACTGTGTTATATAAATTTCATTAGTGGGGAACCATCTCTCACCGTCTCCGCTCCCTGACAAGCAAAAGATGGGGACTTTGATCAAGTGACAAGCAGCGTTGCAATAATGAACTCACTGGACTTCCTTGGAATGGCCAGAACATTACAGGAATCTCAAAAGAGTCTGGGTTATGGTGGGAAATTCCTCCATGTTACGGCAAGGACTGAATGATCGCAACCCCATTTGTTATTAACTATGAGATCCGGGAAAGAAAGGATATTAAAAACATTGCGGTTTGTTTGTTTTAGGACATCTTGCATTGTGTGAATGTCAGATAGCGGTGGTTTATCTAAAATGGCGTGTATGGACATTGATTTATTGGTGTAAAGCTAGTACGTTTATTGTAGACTTATACTAGTATATGTAGGTCTCACGAGGAGAGCCGTAAAAGGTGCGCTGCAGCGGCTGAAGTGAATTTCTTTATTTTGAAAAAAAATTATATTATTATGACAACAAAATTTGAGAAAAAAATAATGAACTCCATCTCAAACTGTACTTAAACACTGCAAACACTGGGGTGTTTAAATTGACATGATGAGTGTTGTCACATACAGATACCCAAGAGAGAATTAAAATTAACATCATTGTATGGTGTTAAATTAACACTGATGCAATTGTGTTGGCAGAAATTAGTGTTATAAAAACACCCTATGGTGTAAATTGTTAAGTATTTTTCTCCGGCATCTTTATTTGACAACACATTTGGTGTCAAGTTTAACACCCCAGTTTTTGCAGAGAAGGTAGGGTTTTACGTTGGGTACGTTTGTCAACGTATGCTTAGGCTTGTCAGAAGAACGTCAAATCCATTTTTAGAGAGGTGATAGCGGGTTCCAACCCGTCTCCGTCCACAGCGTTCACAAACGGACTCCAACTCTCGGAAATCCGAGAAACGAGCCATTCATGAATCGCTTCTCAGATTCAAATGTTTTGGAGTGAAAAATTATCCAAACCATATCAATTCGAAGGGAATCCTTTGTCAAAATCAACAGCTGCATCCTTCTCACCAAGTAAGTTTTTATGGTTCATAAATTTTTGGAGTATTTACCAATCTATGACACTACCGAGTATAGAGTACTCAACAAACAAATGAGCATGCAGTCGTCTGGTTCCGGCGGCTCATTTTCTACACATGGAAACCGGTTGGTCTGTATACGCAGACCCTACCTAGACGGCCATTAGTGACATGTTATCGATTCATCAGTGCAACCTATCTATAGTGGTATTTTACCACGAGTATTTGAAACTAAGTCCGAGTACATAATTAGTCGATTTTCGAGTACGGGACTTTGAGTAAAAGTAAATTGTAAGTAGAGTAATGAGTACCGACGAGGGTTATGAGTCCGAGGAATACAGGTACTCGACGTGTATGATTACCTCAAAGACGGTACCCTCGGGTACGAGTACTGAGAACGAGGACTGTACCCGAGTAGTAATCAGGTACGAGGGAGAGAACGAGGACTAGTACCCGAGTAGTACTTGGGTACGAGTACTGAGAACGAGGACTAGTAACCGAGTAGTACTCGGGTACGAGTACTGGGAAAGAGGACTAGTAACCGAGTAGTACTCGGGTACGAGTACTGAGAACGAGGACTAGTAACCGAGTAGTACTCGGGTACGAGTACTGGGAAAGAGGACTAGTACCCGAGTAGTACTCGGGTACGGGACTGAGAACGAGGATTACAGTACTGCCTATACTAGTGTCAAAGTTCAAAAGTCATACGTGTATCATTCCTCTGTTGTTGACACCCGTGTATACAGCTCACCAGTGATAATCACTCGGCCCCACCGGTCTCATCCACGACCACTGGGATGGGCTGATGAGCTTGTACAAATTCTTGTTCAGGATGTAGTGGTGCATGATGGGAATGATTGTACTGCAGTCGGCGCAATGCGCCATCACGAAATACACACACACGAGATTCGAAGCATGATTTTGGTTGTTTTTTGGGGGGGGGGGGGGGTTTGAGGGGGGTGGTTAGGGGGGTCGTGTTATTCTGACGTCACACAGTGATTTTATTTCCATAAATATTCAAACAGCGTACAACTCATGCAAGTTCTTTATACAAACAAATATTTTTGGGTAAATTGTGGTAAAAAGTGAGCCAGAAGATGAACAAAGTATCATCGAATCTAGATAACTTATATGGTTCAATTTGTCTCCTTCATTGTTCATCCCTTGCCCTTCTCTCTCTTGCTCTTTGTGTGTTTCCGCTAGACTGCTCCTGTTACACCAGTGTATCTCCTAGCAGACCAGCAGAGTCTACTGTTCGAAACGTCGAAACCACACCGGCTCTTTTCAGAGCCAAAACTCCTCCCAAGGAGATTTTACACAAATTATTGTACCCGCAATTTTACTATTTATAGTTACTTCTTATGTTCACAAATCAAAGCTTAAAACATCACTTATACCAGTAGCCCCCTTATACCTGTCAGTGTTGTAGTCGAGTCACCTGTGTCGAGTCCGAGTCAGAGTCTCAAGTCACTTGGGTCGAGTCCGAGTCCGAGTCCCGAGTCACTTGGTCTGAGTCCGAGTCCGAGTCACGAGTCACTTGGTCCGAGTCCGAGTCCGAGTCCGAGTCACGAGTCACTTGTTTAAATATTGATTGCAAACCAAATGTAGTTAAATAAGAATGACAAAATAAAACACATTTATTTTAAACAAAGTTCTGTTAAAGTTTTTTGTTAAAGTTGGTATAACCAAAATAAAACAATACGGGGAGGAACGGCAGATGCCATGATTAAAAAAAATTTTTTCTACTTTTTACTAGTGACGTGACCAAACTTGACGTCGTGTTTGTGTGTCAACCATGTGTAGAAACTGGTGCAAACAACACACAGCCATCACAGTGCAATATGCAGGCTGTGTTTTACAGGTACCAGACATGCCATTTCCCTGGCATCAAGCACAAGCAGTGGCTATGATGTTAACGTTGACAGAATACCAGCATAATACTGCTGGTGTCGTGCATCCCAGTGTTAATATGCGTACTGAACATACGAATCGAACATACACGCGCTGTACTTAGATGGCCATCTACACAATAATCACGATACTTGCAACACCATACGACAGTACTTATTTATTGTGCTAGACGTTAACTCTATGACATGTGCACTCCGGGAATGACGATCGGATCGTCGGAATTGTTTTTAATATTTAAAAAAGGTATTGTTTGTGAAAATACGTGACTCGAGTCACGAGTCCTCGGGGACAAGTCCGAGTCATGATAGTCGAGTCCGAGTCCGAGTCCGAGTCTTTTGCAGACGTGACTCGAGTCAAGTCCGAGTCACCGAAATTGTGACTCGAGACGGACTCGAGTCCGAGTCCTGGACTCGAGTCATACAACACTGATACCTGTTGATGTGTGTTGTGTTGTCATTAGCCCGCAAGAATAACTCTGCTACGGTCGAAACATCAGGCCATTAAAGGCACTGAACACGTTTTGTAATTGTCAAAGACCAGTATTCTCACTTGGTGTATCCCAACATATGCATAAAATAACAAACCTGTGAAAATTTGGGCTCAATTGGTCATTGAAGTTGCAAGAAAATGATGAAAGAAAAAAACATCCTTGTTGTACAAATTAGTGTGCTTTCAGATAGGAATAAAAGGCTTCTGGCCAGAAGTCTTTTATTATTTTAGTGAGAAATTACCTCTTTCTCAAAAACTACGTTACTTCAGAGGGAGTCGTTTCTCACAATGTTTTATACTATCAACAGCTCTCCATTGCTTGTTACCAAGTAAGTTTTTATGCTAATATATATTTTGAGTAATTACCAAACGTGTACAGTGCCTTTAAGTATTGTTTTGCATTAACACCATTATGTCCTTTTGGTTGGTAAGCAGTTTGCACCCAGCTAATTATATTTCCTTGAAATTCAGAGAAATTACAATTCCCATTTTCAAAATAGAGCCATTGGTTGTTAATCCTAAGAATTCAGAAGGTGGTGTGTTTTCCACCTGAATCTGTTGTGGCTCCCATTTCCTCATAAATCGTTGATGAACCCACTGGAGCGATTTTAATAAAAAGACCATCCATGGGGACAAGCTGCACTTTGCTATCACGAAAGGCTCTCCCTCAGAAGTGGATACATTCTGCAGCCTTTCGTTCGTTTTTTCTATTAGGCCAAGAAAAAAAACTAAAGAGTTTCTCGCCGCCTTCTTTTTTGTACTATTTACTATTTTCAGAAAAAATGAAAAAAATCATCTTAAATCAGATTTTTTTTGAAGATTTAAAGCTGAAATCATATTTTTTTGAAAAAACTGAGTGGCATCTCTGATATTTTGTATCTCCTGAATCCAATAAGATTGGCCAAAACTTTCTCATTAATATATCATCAGTGTCTTGGCACCAAACCCAGCTTGGCGTTCTTTTCAGAGCGGGCAGCAACTGTTGTCAGAAGGTGATGGTGCTGCGATTCTGCAGTGAAGGGTCTTACAAATCATTTGTTTTGTCATAAATTGCATCAGTATACTCAAATAGCACAATATCTGTGAATAAATATACCTTGGCCAGCCATATTTAGCATGGCGGCCATCTTGGAAAAATTTGCAAAAAATTGTAAAAATAGTAAATAGTAACGCCCTGCCTCCTCCTTTTTTTGAAAAAGTCCGGACGAGAAACTCTTTTGTTTTTTACTTGGCCTAAGTATTAGCGCTCACTTTATTTCAATGTTGATATTGCACAGGGTAAGTTTTGTGTGGCACGCGACAGAAAACAAAAAACCAGCGGAGATATGGTGGGTCAGGGACAGGAAGTCTGATGGAGTACTCAAGTGCAGACTCTACGGGTTTTGTGAGATGGCGAAACATGTGGCGATGAGATCAGTTGTTTCCTGATGACGCCAAAAGAAATCAAACGAAACTGTTTATCAATGATGCCTTTAAATCAAGTCTGAAGTATGTGCTCAATCGAGGGTGTAGGTCTGTCTTCCTCCATCTTTTATTATTATTATTTTTATTTTTTTTAAGACTAATTTTTTTCACACTTCTTTATTAAGTAAAATAAAGAAGTTTACTTCGAGTCAAAGCGTACGAAGAAAACAATGGATTTTGACAACTCAAGCGTCATCACTGTTTGTATTTACCAATAAACAAATACAAATGAAAACTGTGATAGGTATACATTATGATTTGGGGTTGAACAAAGAAAATTTGACTAGAGTTGAATTCGAACCAACGACCTCTGGATTAACGTGCCGGCGCTCTACCAAATAAGCTATCTAGCCCTATGTTGGCGATCTGTTTATTTAGGCAATATCTTTAATGTTAGGTATACATTAGTATACAACTGACAACCAGCAAGGTTTCAACATTCGTTATCAACCTTATAACCTTTGTTTACAAAAAGAGTGACCGTGTACATTCCAAGGCCTTTCTGGCAGGCAAGACACTACACTGGTCATGTTGAGAAATTTGACATTTTTTACATAAAATCGAGACCTATAAAAAAACCAGCTGAACTAGTTTTTCTCCTATAATGACAAGTTGATAAAAATCATACAATGCAATGTCCATGAAATATAAAGATTTCGTCCATTCAGTGTGTACAAATTGTGCCTGCAGGAAGTCCAGGCTCTGTGCTTTGAGATGTCACAGCGTACCATGGTCTAGGCCTGCTAAACCTACTGTCTGGCACTTTTTTTGTACAGCATTCAATAGAAGCAAACAATCATGAAGCAATACAACTGTTACTTGTTAACAATCGTGCAATTATCATTGTTGCCAGATTTTATTTTTAGACATCTCAAGTCATGCTCTATCCATCTACGCTTAATCTCACTTTCCTACAATGACTAATGAACAGTTTGAGAATCAATCGGATCTTTTAGTTTTCTTGGAACACAATTTGGCACAATGATTGCTCTCTGTGGAACTGTAGGATTTAATCTTGGCAATTATAATAGTTTGTGAAATCGATACCTATACCTGTACTTGTCAGATGTTAGGCTCATTATAGTCTGAGGAACAACAAACTACATGATGCTACAGGACCACTATAGTAGTTACTGCGCAGCTTCGGAGTATTTTGATCATAACAAACACACACATAGTGTAAACACATAACCTTACGCGGGAAGATGCTTTTTGGCCCAACGTTTGAAACAGTGTTTCATGATTTGCTACTCAAATGCCCCCACGGTCCAGTGGTTAGACTGCAGCACTTGCAATCACAAGCTTGTGGATTCGACTCCTACCAAGCTCTACCCGCTGATTTCACAATGACTAGAACAAGTATTGTCGTCTACTAGTTACTGAATCACAATTTCTTGATTTGTGCAATTCATAATCATGGACGTTAAAGGCACAGTACACGTTTGGTAATGACTCTGAAAATTAATGGCAATAAAAACTTACTTGGTAAGAAGTACAGCAGCTTTTGGTAGTATAATGAATTTTGAGAAACTTTTAACTTCGAAGTCCTACGGTTATGGAAAAATATATCACTTTTTATTCCCCAAAATTTGAATCTCAGACTGTTTATTTCTATGGGGAATATTCTTCCTGCGTGGAAATATTCGCTCCGGTTTTTCGGTGATAACTCAAAAACGCGACCACCTTTTGAAGTGAAATTTTCACAGGTTAGTTTTATTGTATGTACCTACATTTATATAGGATTAACACAATCAGTAGGCTCCAATACACCGATCCATTAAGCCACGCCCATTTCTCATTGACCAATCACAACCGCGAAATCTGATCACCATTTGAGCCGTTTGGTGATCTTTGCACTAATGGTGATCGGGTTTCGCGGCTGTGATTGGTCAACTCGTAAGGAGGCGGGGCTTAATGGATCGATCTATTACCAAACGTGTACGTTGCCTTTAAACCAATGTTTGTATGTTGATTGGCTGTTGCCAGCTTGGTGTTTATTTTGTCCCCATGTTGCAGTTTGCCGAGTTCCCAAACGAAATAAACAAACAAACAAACACCCCAACAAACTAATACTTATTACTCTCGGCAATGGACAAAATCAACGAGGAACAAGCAAGATGAAGGGTATCTATGAAACTAAAGTGGTTATAAAAACGTTGAAATATAAACTTTGTATTACAAACATGATACACACCTGAGCTGATTGATTAACGAAAACTAACCAAAATGATGTGAACCATGTATCAAAACAGTTAAATAATTAATGGACCACATGATATGAACCATGTATCGAAAGAGTTAAATATTAATGGAACATGGGGACAGGTTTTGTCAATTTTGAGTTGTGTGGGAACAGCTGCACTCGTATATATTGGTAAATATACATGTGGTTGAGTGACAAGGTTTTGACTGCCAAAAGCAGCCGCTGGGGGTGGAACTCGTAAAGTAATGCCGCGCCTCATATTATACTCTGGCATCAAACTGCCTCGAGTTAAACCTGTTTCTATGAAGTGTTGGGGACCGAATTCATCGAGTTCGTGACCCGATCTAGGTTGTACCGTCGCTCAAGACTTACAAAGAGTTCGCAAGATTCATGTAGTCTGTCAGCCCCGGGGCTTAGCATATTTATTATGCGATCTTATCGCCGTACAACGACCTGCTTATTCGTTTTTCCATTAAACTGCGAAAAAGAGCAATCCTAGGATAGGCCTATGTTATGTTCATGGAATGCCACACATGGACGCAAACTTTGTACGGATCTTGTCTAAGCTTACGCTCTGACAAATAACCCTCCAGGTCAGAATTGACCTGGATTAAGCCTCGTTGAACCATTTCAAAAATTTGTGTCAAAAAGACCCAGAAATTGATCAAAATTACGTAGAATCAAATTTCAAATCCCATTAGTAACCACTTTCCGGGTCGACCTGACCCGCAAGTGGGTCAGGCCCCAGGAACCCGCATCAATTGGAACCCAGAATCCGGATCAATTGGAACCCGGAATCCGGATCAATTGGAACCCGGAATCCGGATCAATTGGAACCCGGAACCCGGATCAATTTGAACCCGGAATCCGGATCAATTGGAACCCAGAATCCGGATTAATTGGAACCCGGAATCCGGATCAATTGAACCCAGAAGCCGGATCAATTGGAGCCCGGAATCCGGATCGACAGGCAAAAGTTGCTGCAAATGGGAGATTTTAAATTTTTCCCCAGAATTTCCTTTAATAAAAGACAAGTATTGCAAATTACCTGACGTTTGAAGATTTGTTCTTGTCTTGTCTTCTCAGGAAAAGTTGGCAAGAATCACCGAGGCTCCTCTTCTTTAAGACTGTTCGTTGTCCTCTAATGAGCTGTCAATGCGTTCTGGAAGCTTTGTACTGAAGCCCTGGTAAGCACGTAATGTCATGAGTCACCTCTTCTGTTGAATTTTAAAGGAAACAAATTGTCAAGCCTTTTGATATTTTGATTTATATCATTAAAGTCAGGGTATGCTTTTGGTAACTGTTAGATTGATTTGGCGCGTTACAAATGCCTATAATTATTATTTATTAAAGCCCAGTATCATCACTTGGTGTATCCCAACATAATTATGCATAAAATATCAAACCTGTGAAAAGTTTGGCTAAATTGGTAATCGAAGTTGCAAGAAAATAATGGGGAAAAAACACAACACCCTTGTTGCATAGAATGTTGTGCTTTCAGCTGTCTGAGAAAGCATTCTCATATTCAAATTTTTGGGTGAAAATTACCTCTTTCTCTGAAACTGCATTACTTCAATGGGTGTCATTTCAAACAATGTGTTATACTATCAACAGCTCTCCTGTGCTCTTTACCATATACGTTTTTATAGTTACAAAACTTTGGAATAAGTACACTCCCTTTAAGGTAAATAATGTGCATTCAATAAAACTAGGTCCCATTATTGTTGTGCTGGCCTCATTTTGGTCTAGATAATCACTCATAGCATGATAAGAACACAATAAGATGAGTACGTTTTTGTATTACCGTTTGTATTACAATTTTGAAATTGTTTGCCTTCACTTGTCATAAATTGATTGTACGGACATTAATCTATGGCCCAGAATTGCCCTGGTCGGTGCTCGGGTTTTTTGACGCTCAGACTCGGCGTAGAGGCACGTACAATGCACGCTCTATTTAATATAGAGAAACTCAAGTAACCCATAGCAGTTTGTATATGGATAGAAAAACATTGATTTTTTCCCCCCATGCAAATCTTAAACTTTTCAAGAGATAAGTCATCCAAATTTAAGGGTTTGTGTTTGAAGAAAATTGGGCAAGATCTGAAGACCACTTTTTGCTCGTGACCTGCTCCGCACACATGGTCCACATTTGCAACATTGACTTTAGGCCTAGGGAAAGGCCATATTCTAAGCTTTAATTTGGTGTATGTTGGAACTCTGCAGCATTTTGCAAAGTGGAGAATAAACCAACATTTGCAAATTAAAATCCTTCAATTTGTTTTCAAAATTACATGAATGACTTCAAGAGAAAAAGCTCTTTAAATATGTGCAGTGAACTAAGAGTATGAACATTTATATATACGTTGCAAATGGGGTTTTTTAAATACCCAATAGAAACCAACACTTTTCTGCTGGAGGATGGGTCTAAAATTTTGACCACACATTGTTCATGACTCTTGAAATATCATATCAAAATGCGACAATTTATGAAGCATGGGACTTCATGTTTTTATTAATCTTTGGTTCCAAAATACACGCACTCATTGTGACAGTTGAAGAATTATGGAAGATAAATAATGCCACTCCAATTTTGAACCAATTAGTTTATCTCCACAAGTTCATAGGTCAACCTGCAGTTGAATGTACACTTATAAATCTTGTTAGACAAACACGGGGGGGGGTGTTTTCCTCTTCTTTTTTCGTTGTCAAAATGAGAACATGTTAATTTAATATCACCACCTGCCTGAGAGTTGTGCATTGTCAAATATATTCTAAACGATTTTTCTCTCTCTTTACACATGCCCTTTATTGGAGTCAACAATGTCGAATCTCTCAAACATCCGTTTTTTCTCTCAGGTTACCCCCGACGCACTTCAAAGATGGAACAAGTGACATATGCTAAGTCGTCATCTCGCGAGATTTTATCGATATCGTGGCATTTGCAAGTTCAGGACGAGTGTATAGGGGGAGAGAATGAGGTGTTTTCTTGAAGGGGTTCAGACAGAATCGTGGAAAAGTTGTTAAAAATCACTTGCAGAGTTTACTTGTGTAAAGTAACACACTAAGGAAAACCTGAATCGTGATGAATGACGGAACATGAATTGTGTGTATTTATGGAAACAGTACACTGCAAAAACTGCAGTGTTAAAATTAACACCAGTTATCAAAAAAACAAGAGAGAATCAAAATTGACATCATAGGGTGTTGAAATAACACCAAATGTTGGCATGAATTTTTACAAATTTAAATTTTTACAACTGGAATGATATATTTTAGCCAGTACCAAATCAAATTATGGGGCCTCTTCCTCAAGTAATTTACCTTCGTTTTTTCTGGGATTGTTTAATGCAATCAACTGTTAATCTTCAAGTATTTGGGCAGTAAACAACTTTGATTTTGATTGACAATGTTGAAAGCTGTTGACAAGGTGCAGCAGAACATATGTATGAATAAAACCCAATCCAAACCCATACAACCCGTTTATAATTTCAAAATGATAATACCTTTATTCATTGATGTTAGCCATATCAACGATGATTTCTCAATGGGTCATGAAGTTTGTTTTAAGTTTAACCAACATAAACATAACAAATTATTGACAATAAACAAACAAACGACTTGAAGCAAGTCTATCTCACCAAAATGGTGTAGTTATGGGTGAAATTTACTAATATTAAGTAAGGACCACGCGCTGCATTTATTTGTACGGAACTCCACGAGGGCCATGCCACTTATCTAGATAACGACATAATTTATCTCGCCAAGTCAACTTTTTAAAACGAAAAAGTCAACTTATCCTGATAATTTATCTCACCATAAATTATCAGGATAAGTCGACTTCTTAGTTTTAGGAAGTAGTCTTGGTGAGATAAATTATCAGGATAAGTCGACTTCTTAGTTTTAGGAAGTAGTCTTGGTGAGATAAATTATCAGGATAAGTCGACTTCTTAGTTTTAGGAAGTCGTCTTGGTGAGATAAATTATCAGGATAAATCGACTTCTTAGTTTTAGGAAGTCGTCTTGGTGAGATATATCAGGATAAGTCGACTTCTTAGTTTTAGGAAGTCGTCTTGGTGAGATAAATTATCAGGATAAGTCGACTTTTTCGTTCTAAAAAGTTGACTTGGCAAGATAAATTATGTCGTTATCTAGATAGGTGGCATGGCCCTCGTGGAGCTCCGTATATTTGGATCACGTTGTCTGGTGCCTGTTTCCCTCCATCCTACATTCTAGCCTTTTTAAAGAGGAATTAAAATTTCTACCTTCAGCTCCCCTGAGTAATTTTCATCTTATTTGTTTTCATTCTTCCTGTAGCCCACTACCAAAAGAGGCTTTTAGCCTGGTTTGAGGCGAACTTGTTGTAAAAAGAAATTTAGAAGGAAAAAAACCCACCAAAAAACCCTTGAAAATGAGAACTTTTTGTTGTTATTTCTCCGCACGGCTAAACGCCAGTATCCTGACCCCCTTTCACTCCGATAGATTTAACTAGTTCGGGGCAACGTCGTCTTCAGCCAAAGAAACAAATGACGACTTTTCTTTGTTATGCTTACGCTTTGGTAAATAAAAATTTGCAAAACAGAGGGTGTTTTGTTGTTGAACATAATAAATTATGTATTCGACGTTTATTATCCATTAAGGGTAAAAAAGGAACGTCAACAAGGAAAGTTAAATACAAGGGGGTTATGTATACAAATTTAACGACAAAACACAATTAAAATGGTAATTTGATAATTGACAAACCTTTGGGGTTACGCTTATTTCCATATTAATTTCTTAAATATGAAATGCAACTGTAGGCCTATCAAAGCATAATTCCAACTAAGCCAAACACCGTGGGTGTTAAGTGCATTGAATTTTGATCAAAGGTGGGATCATCGATTGCTGATTTATAGGCAGAAGTATCAAAACAGATACAACGGAGTCAAATGTGAATGTTTCATCTGAATATTGACGTCACCAAGCCGCCAACTTAGAGGTAAACTGATGATGAAACAATGGAAACGCGCTGATTTGTACGCGCGGCGCGCAGGACTGGCCAATGAGCATCTTCGACCTCTAGGCGAGGGCGCCCTACTCAAATGACGTCATATGCATAAGGTCTATACTGTGACAACTTGTTGAGCAAACAGCTAAAAACTGTTAGGGTATTTTACCACGAGAGTTGAATCGGTCCACAATTAGAGAGGTGACACAGCGGGTACCAACCGCATCTCTGGCCACAGTATTCGCGAACTGACACCAACGAAAACATTTCATGTATGAATCACTTCTCAGGTTCAAATGTTTATGGGTGAACATTATACAAACCATTTTACTTTGAAGGGAATATTTTCTTAAATGTGCTGCATACGTTTGGTAATTGGAGCCTACTGATTGTGTTAATCCTAAATGTAGGTACATACAATAAAAATAACCTGTGAAAATTTGGTCGCGTTTTTGAGATATCACCGAAAAACCGGAGCGAATATTTCCACGCAGGAGGAATATTCCCCATAGGAATACACAGTCTGGGAAGCGTTTCTGACAGAAACGCTTCTCAGATTCAAATTTTGGGGAATAAAAAGTGATATATTTTTCCATAACCGTAGTACTTCGAAAGCTGCTGTACTTCTTACCAAGTAAGTTTTTATTGCCATTAATTTTCAGAGTCGCTACCAAACGTGTACTGTGCCTTTAAACTAGCTTATCTATTAATTTTACAGCTGCAGTGTTTCTCAACAAGTAAGTTGTTATGGTCATTAGTTTGACCCTACCTTTCTTTTATTTTATTATATTTCTTTAAATTCTTTGGACAATATGATATAACGAGCAGAGGCCGTCCAGGTAAAGGCAAAAGTCAAAAAAACTGTCATCAAAAAAGATGTGCCCTCCCAGACCTTGCTCATTTAAAAGAACAAACATTTTTTATATTATATATTAATACACAGAAATCTAAAATTGTAGTAAAAAGTAAAGTACAAAAATTATTAAAATACATATACACCAAAATTATTAGACCCCTTTAAGGCATTTTTGACAAAATAGCATAAATATTTCAGAAGATGTGTAGCTTAACTCGGTTAAAGTTGACACTATCAAAACATATGCCTTTATTCCTAAAACGTTCTGCAGGTGTTGAATTATGCATGTTATGTATGTTTTTCCAAGTACTGTTCACATTTCGACTCTTTTTCAAAAAAATTTAATTTATTTTTCCGTGATTTGTACACATTTCTTGTTCCTAATAATAGCAACATCTGGCAAGCGATTAACCCTACAATTACCTTTTTAAATTGATTCATACAATTCACTCAATTCACAGCTGTTACAAGATTTACCGAAGCCACTGGACCATGACTCGTTTCAAGCAAATTAAAGGACTGCGTGCCCCAAGTGCATTTTTCGAAATTGGATCCTTAGATTTTAGTTGTGGTTTTTTCTGACCAATTCTATTCACAAATGAAAATAACACATTGAATTGTCAGAGATTGAGTGCACGGTGTAGTTACAAGGTGTCAGCAAGCCTACGGTGAATTAGCTAAAAAATAGTTTAATTTTTCCCATCATAATACCACCATTAAGTCGTTCGAGCCGAGCATAATAATGGACTTTTCAACCAATTTGCTTCTAAATGTCATGAAAACCTCTCTGATTATAAACTGATAATCCCGTCACTGCCTTTGCATGACTTCTCGTAAACACTTGTTTATTACGAAACTCAGTTGGGCTTTTACTGCAAAAAACGGGGGTGTTAAATGGGATTCTCTTTGTGTTAAAGGTGACAACACCGACACGGCGATAATTTTGCCACCAATATGGCGGTACCTTACACTGTGTCTGTGTTGTCACAGGCATTATATAACAATAGAATCAACTTAACACACCCAGTTGTTGCTATAAGGAGTCAATTAATAATAATAATAATGGCTTCTTATATAGCGCTCATATCCGTCATTCAGTGACGCTCAAGGCGCTTCAACAGTCAATATTTTCCTGCAAGGTATTATGTGGAGCTACTTTTTGAATTTTGAGGCCTATTTCTTTACATAGCACCATGTAATGGTTTACAAGGTGCTGTGGCGCAATATGCAGCCGATCAAACCAGGAACACCGGGGCAAACCCCTTCTCTTTTCGATAAGTGCACTGGGTTCTTTACGTGCATTACACAACACACGGGACCAACGGCTTTACGTCCCATCCGAAGGACGAAGCAATAATGGTTAAGTGTCTTGCTTAATAAGGACACAAGTGTCACGACCGGGACTCGAACCCACACTCTGCTGAACAGAAAACACCAGAGCTTGAGTCCGGTGCTCTTATCCGCTCGGCCACGACACTAACCAATTAATTAGTATAGGGCAAAATAAACCTAGTTACAAAAAAATGTGGTTATTAAACGTTTGACTGGTAGGTATACCACACGCATTTAAAGATTCTTAACATTTGATTGGTGGAACACGCGTCACGTGTCATAACTTTATGTTGTCGTGTTGTTCCGAGATTCAACATTTAATATTAGCCAACAAGCTTTGGATGTTTCTTAAAGTTGCCAGAAGCAACAATTAAGTTAAAGAAGACAATCAGTTGTTAACTCGTTTTCGAATCCTCAATACAAAGATTCCTAAAACTTGATTACAATCTAAATACTTCCGGGTCAGAATTGACCCGGATCCAAGTCTCTTGGGGCATGACCTGGGTCAATATGACCAAAATATGGGTCAAACTGACGCAAAATTCGATTTTAAATACTATTTCCTTATATGCGTGGAGCAGCGTACTGCGTGTGCGTGGACGGACTCCTTCCCAAACCGGAATTCAGGTCATTTTAGAATGTATTCATGCCCATGGTTATATATAATTCTCGTCAAATTTGACAATGCGACCTCCCAGTGATAATCCACATTCGCAAGAGCAGTTCATTAATTTTCAGCTTATCCGATTGCAATTCACATAAATCAATTAGTGCATTATGATCCATGGGCAAGTTATTGGGTCTAAGTAATTTGTTAAATATAAATGTTTTCTCTTCTCATAGCATGTTATTTTTTGACTAATATTTCCTTTAATAGTTGATCGTTAAAAACGAAAACCAAATTTTCGTAATGGCGGATGTTATATAGACCATGTGACCCGTGACATCACATGTTTACAAAAGAGCCACAGGGCTGAGTATGAACGATCACGCAAGTTAATGGTTGATGTTTTTTTTTGTCGTTTGGCACGCATGGCGACCAATAGTGCATCACACACATTCTCTTTCACCATAAACGTTGCAGAAAAACAAATTAAACAACACAATAACGTACACTGGCTTACATTCATGATTGGTGAGGTTGCTTTGTAGTTCTGCGGTGAACCTACGCCAGGTATGCAAACTTCGAACTTTGCGTTCGGTTGAAACTGGAAGCTTCACTCGGTAGAAAGTGAGCTGCCTACTACTGCCAGCAAGGCAGTAACGTTGGGTAGCTGTATTGCATTCAAAGCCGAGTCGCAGTTTGAGTTCTTGTCAATATTTTATTCCACTCTTGATGACAATACAAACGAGTTGGCCCGGTGACGACCACGACCCGCTTGTGAAATGTCAACTTGTTACTGACCGCTGACTTATCCAATTTCCAAATTGATCTGGCACATCCAACTCACGATCCCCACGAGAATTAACGTGTTTTCGTTTCACCTACGTGCTTAAAAGCAGGTTACACAATCGCTACTGTTAGCACAACTGCTACATCTGGTTCCCGACTACTCAAAGTTCGTGCACTGCACACCCAAACCCCTGAATATTACACCAAAGTGTCATTCCTTTCAAGTGAATTTTGGTTCCAGGCATTTTGTGAATTTTGATTGTGTGTACTCATTCCAAAACAATGTGAACTATAAAACAAGATCATCAACAATTTAAACTATAACAAAGACAAAACTATAAAATGCACTTATTGTAAAACGATAGTGTAACAATAATTTGTCCACAGATTCTTCTCAGCAGAACACAACAAAAACACACAGCAGGATACAGTTTTCTCGGTCAATTCTTTACTGGTTTATTCAACACGTCTCTACTCCAAGACTCACATGACAAGAAGAACGTTTAGGCCACGTCTTCCCAACGAGACGGGTGTCCCAGCCGTTCAGCGAGGGGCCCGCTGCGACACAGCTCTAACAACGGTGCCGTGTCACAGCGCCCTCCAGGAGGCCGCTCGGTAACACGGCTCCCACCGAGCCCGTGCTGGCGCCCTCTCGCTGAACGGTCTGGGCCAAACGCTACACTGCCCCCTCCAAGAACACTGCTTGTCCCCAAGCAGGCAGCGAACTCCCGTCCCGGTGGGAACACGCAACAACAACAACAACAACAACAACAAAAAGGCTGGCAAGTCTGTCCTACTATGGCTGTTGGCCTTGTGTCTCTGGTCCGGCCGTCCCCGGCGGTGGCTGTCGCTGGGTCTCCGTCGGTTCCCACTCCATCCGCTCCATCCTCCACTCGTTCCGCAGGTGCGGAGCTGATTCACAGGCTCCGCTCCATAGGTTTGTACAGTGCGGGGCTGAGCCGTTGGCTCCGTTCCATGGGGTTGTTTGCGGAGCTGATTGACAGGCTCCGCACAATAGAATTGTGTAGTGCGGAGCTGAGCCGTGGGCTCTGCTCCATTGGTTTGCACAGTGCGGAGCTGATTCACAAGCTCCGCTCCATAGGGTTGTGCAGTGCGGAGCTGAGCTGTGGGCTCCGCTCCATTGGTTTGTACAGTGCGGAGCTGATTGACAAGCTCCGCTCCATAGGGTTGTGTAGTGCGGAGCTGAGCCGTGGGCTCTGCTCCATTGGTTTGTACAGTGCGGAGCTGATTGACAAGCTCCGCTCCATAGGGTTGTGTAGTGCGGAGCTGAGCCGTGGGCTCTGCTCCATTGGTTTGTACAGTGCGGAGCTGATTCACAAGCTCCGCTCCATAGGGTTGTGTAGTGCGGAGCTGAGCCGTGGGCTCTGCTCCATTGGTTTGTACAGTGCGGAGCTGATTCACAAGCTCCGCTCCATAGGGTTGTGTAGTGCGGAGCTGAGCCGTGGGCTCTGCTCCATTGGTTTGTACAGTGCGGAGCTGATTGACAAGCTCCGCTCCATAGGGTTGTGTAGTGCGGAGCTGAGCCGTGGGCTCTGCTCCATTGGTTTGTACAGTGCGGAGCTGATTCACAAGCTCCGCTCCATAGGGTTGTGTAGTGCGGAGCTGAGCCGTGGGCTCTGCTCCATTGGTTTGTACAGTGCGGAGCTGATTGACAAGCTCCGCTCCATAGGGTTGTGTAGTGCGGAGCTGAGCCGTGGGCTCTGCTCCATTGGTTTGTACAGTGCGGAGCTGATTCACAAGCTCCGCTCCATAGGGTTGTGTAGTGCGGAGCTGAGCCGTGGGCTCTGCTCCATTGGTTTGTACAGTGCGGAGCTGATTCACAAGCTCCGCTCCATAGGGTTGTGTAGTGCGGAGCTGAGCCGTGGGCTCTGCTCCATTGGTTTGTACAGTGCGGAGCTGATTCACAAGCTCCGCTCCATAGGGTTGTGTAGTGCGGAGCTGAGCCGTGGGCTCTGCTCCATTGGTTTGTACAGTGCGGAGCTGATTGACAAGCTCCGCTCCATAGGGTTGTGTAGTGCGGAGCTGAGCCGTGGGCTCTGCTCCATTGGTTTGTACAGTGCGGAGCTGGTTCACAAGCTCCGCTCCATAGGGTTGTGTAGTGCGGAGCTGAGCCGTGGGCTCTGCTCCATTGGTTTGTACAGTGCGGAGCTGATTCACAAGCTCCGCTCCATAGGGTTGTGTAGTGCGGAGCTGAGCCGTGGGCTCTGCTCCATTGGTTTGTACAGTGCGGAGCTGATTGACAAGCTCCGCTCCATAGGGTTGTGTAGTGCGGAGCTGAGCCGTGGGCTCTGCTCCATTGGTTTGTACAGTGCGGAGCTGAGCCGTGTGCTCCGCTCCATAGGTTTGTACAGTGCGGAGCTGAGCCGTGTGCTCCGCTCCATAGGTTTGTGCAGTGCGGAGCTGATTGACAGGCTCCGCACAAAAGAAATGTGCGGGGTCGAGTTGAATCAAATTCTCTGTCTCATAGGCCTGTGCTGTCAGCCTCTGGTCAACAAGACCACGCACTTCCGTGCCGTGACTTCGTGGCTCCTGGGCCCGCTGCGGTGTAGACTGGGCATCCCCCATGTGGGCACGCTCCCGGAAGAAAGGCCCCGAAGAAAGCTGCTCCACAACCGCATGTCCGGGGTGAGGATGGCCCAGTTCCGAAAAGAGCCGCGCCCTGATGTCTCCCGCCGAATGCCACGGGGAGGGGAAGGTCGGTTCCGTGTGGGACCGCCCCAACCCCTCCCTGGTCTCTGGGGCATGCTGCGGAGAGGCACAGAACTGCTTCCCTGGAACCCGCTCCGATCCTTCCCCCCTCACGTCGGTGCTCCGTCGCCCCGACCCTTCCGCCCCTCTCATGTCGGTGCTCTGTTGAGAGAACCAGAACGATTCTGTGAGGGATCGCCCCGACCCCTCCAGCCCCCTCGTGTCTGTGCTCTGTTGAGAGAGCCGGAACGATTCCGAGGGATCGCCCCGACCCCTCCGCCCACTTCGTGCCGGTACGTTGCGGAGGGAGCCGGAACGATTCCGTGTGGTACCGCTCCGACCCCCCGCGCCCACCTGACCCGACGTGGACGTGACTCTACTGACCTTAAGAACCTGTGGCTGACCCCCCTCATCTCCACTGTTGCTCCTACCGGCCTCTCCCAGCCCTAGGAATGATAAAATCTCATCCACTGTAGACCACAATGGCCCACCCATTGTCTGAGTCTGGCTCGGCGTGTCCCCAGCATCTGCTGAGTCTGACGCCAAACTACCCAACACACGTGAAAACCCCCACAGAGAAAACAATCTTTTTACCTGATTCCAGTGTCTTGCTAGTGCTCCTGCCGTCCCGTCGCTGCCACCAATGTAACAATAATTTGTCCACAGATTCTTCTCAGCAGAACACAACAAAAACACACAGCAGGATACAGTTTTCTCGGTCAATTCTTTACTGGTTTATTCAACACGTCTCTACTCCAAGACTCACATGACAAGAAGAACGTTTAGGCCACGTCTTCCCAACGAGACGGGTGTCCCAGCCGTTCAGCGAGGGGCCCGCTGCGACACAGCTCTAACAACGGTGCCGTGTCACAGCGCCCTCCAGGAGGCCGCTCGGTAACACGGCTCCCACCGAGCCCGTGCTGGCGCCCTCTCGCTGAACGGTCTGGGCCAAACGCTACAATAGTCTTACAGTTAAAGGGTTGGTAATTATGCCAACATTAATGGGCATACAAACTTACTTGGTGCACTAGAGAGCTGTTGAGATAAAATATGGTTATAAACAATCCCCTTTGAAGAAATATAGTTTAACAGAAAGAGGTAGTTTTTACCCACCAAATTTAATTATGGGAAAGGCTTCGCGCATGGGGCCTTTCCCAGGCATCTGAAAGCACACAATTCTATGCGACAAGGGTGTTTTTCTGTCATTATTTTCTTGCATCTTCGATGATCAATTGAGCCTAAATTTCCACAGGTTTGTTACTTTATGCATGTGTTGGGATACACTAAGCGGAGATAAACTGGTCTTTGACAACTACCAAAAGTATACCTTGCCTTTAATCTGACAGTCTGGGTGATCAAAGTTATCGCAAAATTTACGGTTTCGCATTGGGGAATCAACCGTAAGTGTTTCACAGCAAATGCCGCTTTAGATCAGACAGATGCTATTTCCATAGTAAGTTCCATACGTGTTTCAAAACTGTACCAGTCATTTGTTAACGGTGAGTTACTTCTGAGAGTGCCATACAATAAGATTGTTATAATTCTTTCTGAACGCATTATACGAGTTTAGGTATGGGAGCACCATCGGCTGTTACACTGATTTTGCAGAAGATTTTCGCTCCAACACGATGCAATTATTTAATGGGAAAGGAACGTGACTTGTGACTTAAACTGGTTCACATGTGCTGATTGTATAGCACCATAGTAGAACACAAATTCATCGCAATTCATCAGAGCATGCACGTACACCTAACTGTTTCATAAGTCCCAAGTCCATCTGGAATTAAAACGCGTCCACAGCAAAAAAATTACATCAACGACTAACCATATTTTGTTCTCTTTGGAGAGGGCTTTCAATAAAGGAAAAAAAAAATCACTGGAGTCCGAGTTGCTGGGGAGAAAAATGTTCTGTTCCGAAAATTATCCGATTCCCATTTACAACAAAAGCGTTTTCTGTATGTAAAGCAGAAACCTTTTTATGTATGTTTACAGTATTATACAGGATTGGTATAAGGATTATAAACATCATTGCTTAGTTTCGGTCTGCAAGATTACTGATTGTGAAACAAATTCTGTGACATGTTTTCCTCTGCAATAAAGTCATGTTCGGGAAAAATGTATCTGAAAGACTCTTTAAAAAACGCCAGCTGATTTCGGTTGTTAAAACCCAAATTAAAGGCACTGGACACGTTTGGTAATTGTCAAAGACCAGTATTCTCACTTGGTGTATCCCAACATATGCATAAAATAACAAACCTGTGAAAATTTGGGCTGAATTGGTCATCGAAGTTGCAAGAAAATAATGAAAGAAAAAACACCCTTGTTTCACAAATGTGTGTGCTTTCAGATGCCAATAATAAAAGGCTTCGCTGAAGTCTTTTATTATTTGAGTGAGAAATTACCTTTTTCTTAAAAACTACGTTACTTCAGAGGGAGTCGTTTCTCACAGTGTTTTATACTATCAACAGCTCTCCATTGCTCGTTACCAAGTAAGTTTTTATGCTAACAATTATTTTGAGTAATTACCAATAGTGTCCAGTGCCTTTATGGACAATGTGTTTATAATGCTGAAAATTATGCAATTATTTTGTATATCTGCTGACTCACACAATCACACAATGGTTTCAGCCCAAATTTTCACAGGTGTGTTAGTTTATATATGTGTACATTTATGGCACAAAACAAACTATTTGTCAGCTCTAACAAACCTATAATAAGACTCTTAAATGCTTGCCATCATCTTTGATGTTTAAAGGTATATAGTCAAGATCGTTCCAAACTATAACATTCTGTCATTTGAAACAATTTGGCGCTGAACAAAGACAAATTGACTAGAGCGGGATTTGAACCAACGACTTCCTGTCGTGCGCTCCACCAACTGAGCTATCTATAGCCATATGTTGATGGTCTCCCTATAACCCCAAATTGTTTCAAATGTACCCAGTCAGTTTCCCTTGTCTTCTATAATTTGATATTTCATTTGGTGACACTAATAGAAATACAAAATGATACAGATCTATGACACATGTAAGCATGACAGGCTGGTGGTAGTTAACAAGCAGGACAAATCTTTCAGAACTAATTAGTAGTCTCCCGAATTCAGAAATCCACTCTTCGGCAGTAGACTGAATAGCAAGAAAAGTTTTCAAGAACAAATCTACACAGCAAAGTGGATATTATTATTCGCTGCAGATGGGGTTACCATAATTTTTGTATACCTTTTGAATATAAATATATGACACTTTAGTTTTTCTATTTCTTTTTGGTCGTTCCTTGTGCACCCTGACACGTCAACCCGTTTTGTCGACCCCATAAATCAAGGAGCTGTTTTTGCTCTCAAATTATTGTTTGACTTTTTCAGGTGTTCAGGCGCCATCCCAACACCTGTTAAAACTGTTCTGTTTAGTTGTTTGAGCCTCTTCTTTTACAATTTGTATAGGCCTATATCTCAAACCTAAAACGTGTGTTGAAGAAAGCATGACCCACTCCGTAACAGTGAGGACTTCGAGCCCATTGTAAGACTAATAATTATAAGATTTTTGTTTGTTTTTTAGTTGTTTAGCGACATCCCCAGGCTTGTGTACACAAAACTATAAGCGAGAACGTCAAAACACCACGATCCCTCAACGGGTAGCCCACACAAACGATTGTACAGACCCCCCCGTACATCGAGGACCTCTCTTTGTGTTTGGACGTACCCGTAATTTTCGTTCGCTAAAGCGAAGCCGTGGACGTCCTCACTCTCAACGGGTACCCACACTCATTTGGTTTGGGGTTCAAACCTAAGACTTTACGCATCCTGCACCAGACGTCTAAACTGCCAGTGGCAAGGAATACTAGTAATATATAAGAATCGTAAAAAAATCTACTAGTCGCTCGAATGTATCAAATTACATGCCCCGATCCCATTATTATGGGTTCATACGACGATTCAAAGCGGGGAGCCCTGCTATCAAACCCGTTTTATAACTGAACCCGTGCCAGGGTTGAAGAGCATCCTACTCTAAACCTGCTGACATTTGATAATACAAAACCAATTGAAATTTAAAAGCTTTCAGTGTAACCCGTGCAGCACCGCCAAATAGAAAGGAAAATACAAACTTCAACATTTAATCAAAAACCCGATCGAGCAGTTGTCATACTTCAACACAAAACCTAATCTTACCTTTATTCTGTAGAGTTCTTATTCGAGATGAAGCTTGTGAACGTGTACACACACTTTGAAGAAGTGACGATGAATGAATTATAGATTTGCGAGACTTTCCTTCGAAACCGGCAAAAGGATATAAGACTCGTATTGATTCAGCGAAGTCTGGCCGTAATGTACACCTTGACTCGCCTTCCGTAGTCTGCTCAGCTGAACCGGTGGTCTGTTGCGCAAACACGCACCAGCCTGTTAGCGCAGCGATCCGCGAAACTCAGCTGCACTGGCCCGAGATTTGGATAAAGAGAGAAAATATTTGCCGATGTGTTTATCCCCGTCGAGTAGCTTTCTCTAGAATGCGTAGGGATAAGCGATCTAACTCATACAGTACCGTCCACAGTGAAAGACAACTGGATGTACGCGTAACGGAAGGTGTGCAGCACGTGTCGCAGTTCCGGGTGTGTTGTACCTCGGTGTCATCGTCCCGTTTGTTATCTCAAATCAAGACGGTCTTTTTCTGTCTCCCTCCAGCAGACCATGTAACACGTGTTCAGTTACGACAGGTTTTCCTGAGCGTGAGCCGGAAACTCTACTGTCTTTATTTTACAGTGTACGGATTGGGTTCGGTGGTTTTTGTTATCTTTAACTTTTCTTTTTATTAATTTGTTGCTCCATGATACTAATTGGAAGGGTAGCACAGGTTTGTGGGAGACTTTCATTGACTGATCAAACGTGAAATCTCACTATTGTTTCCGTGCTTCGGAGAATACACAACTTTACTTATTTATTTGTTTAATTATCATTAGTATATGTTTACCTTCATTTTTCATGATAAATGTCTTGGTGGAACAGACGTAATCTTCTAAGTACGTAAACCATTGACAAATAACGAGATGCAAACCCAATCAAAAATGTCAATTCACTCACCGCACCGATGGAATTCTACCATGACACCATTGCCTGCCATTTTTTTTTACCAGAAGGTAATCACTGTCATTGTATTGCTTGTCTTCTAGCTCGCTCCCCCGATCTAATCCAAGGGGAAAACTGGGGTATGGAAACAGCATATTATACAGCTACGAGGGACACTTCAATTATATTAGTTTAAAGATAGCACTCTGAGCATGGCGTGGTGTTTGTAACAGGAAGTGATCACCACGCGATATTCGACGCGGCGTGTCTGAGAGTCCTCGTTTTTACAAATACCCTCAAGGTATCCTACTGGATGAAAGATAATAATAACAAGAAGACTTTAAGGAGAAATCATGAACTCTGTTTATTAGTCGAGGTTTGAGTGTAATCGCTTTTACTTAACAAGGGGGGTATTTGCTTAAAGGTCTTATACGGGATTGGAGCTGACAAATTGGTCGCAGGGACAGCGAACATGCAATCAATCATGTACATGAAATAACAATCTAAATTTTGTGTGTGAGTCAGGAGAAAATATTGAAAACTATGCACAATGTTCAGCATAAACACATTGTTCGGTTGTAACAACTGAAATCACGGTCTGTTGCGGTTTTTGGGGTCGGGTTTTTTTTGGGGGGGGAGGGGGTTTCTTATGCTTTTAGCGTATTTTTTTCATATAGCCTAAGATGACTTCATTTAAGAGGTAAAAATTTCACAGGAAAAACATTTTTCAAGTATGACCTTCACTAAGCTTTCAGACTCAAATTAAACAATGTTTATCCTTTTAACAAATTCTGTATAATACCTTTAAAGGTAATGCACAACATTGGTTAGAATGAAAATGTTTACAGATTTGTACATAAATTACATGGATAAAGATGGTCAAGGTGGAAAACTTCCCATGAAATAGTTTTGCTTGAAATGCTGTAGTTTGAGAAACGAATAAAAACAACTAGTTTTGGGAGTCGAATCCGATATTTGGAACAGTGAAAACATATTACGGAGTTTTTCACTTTATTTTCTCGAGCCTCTGGTGATTTTCCTCGTGACTGTGACGTCAGATTAAGATTCACGGGTTCGTTTTTTCATGTTGGCCACATAAAGCGCCGATACCATCTTTGACCAGCACCGATGCTGTCCGGCGTACTTTGAGGGAAAAGTAATTACTCTGATTCTTATAAATTAATGAGAAATCAGTCAACTGGATGACAATACACTGTACAAGTGTCAAGTGTATACAAAGGGGTGACTTATAGGGTTAGAATTAGGAAAAAACAGGGGGTGTCGGAATAATATTATAGGGATGTCAGAACAGGGGTGTCGGAACATAGGGGTGTCGGAACATAGGGGTGTCGGAACATAGGGGTGTCGGAACATAGGGTCGTTGGAACATAGGTGTATAATCATTCGAAGAATGGGGTTCGTCAAAGACTTAGTTCGTTTCCAACTTTTAAAACAATAGCAACACAAGGTTTAAAAGAAATCCTGCTATTCAAAACGCGCTACAGAGTCCAAATTGCTTTCTATTAAATGATTAATATTAAAGGAATAAAAGAGTGGTGACGAGTTCTTAAACGGCCGTTTAAAACCGGCAGGGTCGTGGCCGTGCAATAAAGAATAAGGAAAATCGGTGGTAAAAAAGACAATTCGCAATCTGCGAAGTTTCGAAGTTTTTACATTTTCAAAAACTGTTGTAACATTCTGTTTTGAGCGCGTTGGGTTGTGTGCACGCGCGCGCGCGTGTGTCGACAAGATTACGCGCTGGTATACTAATAGCTGTATATTGCGTTCCGCGTAAGTAAATTGGCGTAAACAAGCTTGCGCGCCCAACACGCGAAGCCAGCCGTGTTTAAACACTTCTAGCCATGTTTATATCACACGTTTAAACACCCCCACGTGACGTGCTCTCCACCAATCAGAATGGATAAACTGTCCAAGGTATTTATGAATTTTGAATAAAACTCGAGATCTCCAGTATATTTCTACGAAGCTTCGGAAATACCATCACTTATTTACATAACAAGATATCTCATCTCGCTAGGTCTACTTTCTGAAATTACACTTTAGAAACTTCCGGGTCAGAATTGTCCTACATCCGGTTTACATGGGGTACTGATCCTTGCTGGGTCAGTGTGACCCGTAATCTGTGTCAAAAATGATCCATGCGGGAATGGGTCAAACTGACGCAGAATCCATGCTACAATAAATATTTCCAACCAGTTTTCCATTTTTAACCAGATATTAAAACAATCTAAACTTATCATTAAAATAACCAACACAGTTAAGAAAACAAGACCTTACTAAAGAGAAGATCAAAGAATATAAAAAAAAACACTGAACACGCTATAATATATAGGGGCCTATCAGTAAATTAAAAACTTTGTCCAATGCTAGCTGGCAAGTCATAGGCACTAATATAACCAGCTTGATTATACGCTACAGAAGAACAAAGTAACACACGGTTGTTGATAGTTGAAACGTTTATTTACTCGATGCTGGTGGAGGCTCTCACTGCCTACTCTCTGACTTTCACCCGGTATTTATTGTAAAACCCAAGACTACTTGTTGCAGCAAGTATAACCGTATTAGGACTTGTTTTACACCTCATTAAGAATACATTTGAATAATTATACAATACAAGAATATGTATGGATGGTTTAAAGAAAGGGGCTGTACTAAACAAATGAGTTGGAAGAGGTTGCCCCATATTTGGGTACGTTTGACCAGTGCCTGGCACTCTCTGTCATCACAGTGGAATGTGAAGACCCATACACACTTGGCACTATTGTCCTGACTAAGAACAATGAGACTACTATAACTGAAAGCATAGAGGTCTATTGACACTGCTACAATCTCAGAGGACACTCTCAGATATTGATATTATTTCGTATTTTAAGTGCATGCTTTTCGTTGGGTGATACTAACCGCCTTTGATTCATCTGTGCAAAATTTACTTTAAAGGGTGTGTACAGCATTGGTAAGATTGAAAATGTTCACAGGTTTGCACATAACTTACATGGTATAAAGATGGTCATGGTGGAAACTTTCCCTTGAAATAGCTTTGCTTTAAATGCTATGGTTTTTAGGAAATGGGTAAAACAATCAGTCTTTATCACTGGTGATAAAATCCGATGTTTGGAAAACAGTGAAACATTAATGGATTTTGTCACTGTTTTCTCATGACTCCAAAGACCGCTTGAGCTTAAACTTTCACAGGTTTGTTATTTCACATCAAGTGTGGATACTGGTCTTTGACAACTACCAATTATGTACATCGAATACTTGCTAGACTCCTTGTGAAATACGTTGTTGTTTACTTTTGTTTGAAATAAATTCAAATAAGAGTTATTTCCATTTACTAATGAAACAAAAGTCACTTCGGGATTGTTAAACCACTTAATTTATCTGTCTCCCCCCCTTGTTTGATATGGAACAGTCCGACTGACGTAAAACACTACCTCTTAAATCAGTCCTCCTAAGAAAAGCATGGTTTCTCCTAGAGCTGTTGCCTTCTTAATGCAGCAATGTGTTGTTAATGGGAAATGATCTGAGCTCAGTGGAGCTAATAGTGTACAGACTGTTTGTTCTAAATACATCGGTATGTTTATAAACCCAATCGTTGTACATCCTGATCAAAAGAAGCACTATCAACAAGCCCGTAGAATATATGCCCCACAGGGCGCTAAAGAAGAAAAAAATCATTTCAGGTCTGACAATTTAAGCAATGAATTTAATATGAAATTTGGCGTGTATGACGGCGTAATTGCGCTGGCCGGATATTTTGGGTTGTGATGGTGCGTGCGATTGAGATAGAGGCGAGGGTGGGACGTCGACAATATCCCTCCCGAGGCGCAAATGAGTTCCAAGTCAATGAGTTCATCATGGTGACACTGCCGTTAAAAATCCTTAACACGGATTTCTGATACGCGTATGTGCTTCACGGTAATTTCACTCCAGCATCAGCGCAGCATCTGTTCATGCACAAGCAGCATCACTAAGCCTTTTAAGCGATTATGCAACTAGCATTTTACTGAAACCCCTGGTATTTTGATAAAGTTGAATATTGGAAAAGGAAAAATCCGGAAGTCAGACTGTTCATGTTCTTGTTCACTTTGCTGCAAGCTGCAGGGTTGGGGCCACCATCGGAAGACTTTTGTGAACACAACATATTATTCCTTACAATACGCATATAAATTTGATTAAAAGAGTAACTTCGTTTCTATCTCGGGAGGTCTTTTGGGAACTAAATGCCAGAGTGCTAAAGTGATTTTAAGTTCACTTTTTTAGTTCTTGTCATAACTGTGAGTGTCTCTTTTATTGTATGCTTCTATTTTGTATTTTGTATGAGTATGGTGACAACTAAATATTAGGCCTATAATAATAATGATTTTTTTTCAATATAGGCCTAGGCCTACTATCAACAAATCTGTGAACATTATTTTTATCAAATTCTGTGGTAAACGTTTGGTGACACAACGAACAACAGGGCCCAATTTCATAGAGCTGCTTAAGCACAAAAAGTAGCTAAGCACAACAACATTTCGCTTACCAGAATAAGGTTACCAGCCAAACTACCATGTCACATGTACAATTTTTGACTGGCATCCTGCTCACATTTCTGCTTAGCAGACAATTGTTAAGCAATATTTTCTGCCTAAGCAGCTCTAGGAAATTGGGCCCACAGGTTATGCTTTGAAAGGGATCCTGTACACGCTCATAAGGAATTATTTCGATTGCTACGATCGGAATAAGCATGCGTTTTAGGTTTATCACAATTGTTATTTCATTGACTTTGACAGTATTTCAAACGTAAGTGTTTCTTTGGGGAATTAGTTTTAGCATATATGACTTTTATGGGAGCTTTCAGATAGAAACTCTTCTTCTTCATTTTTAAATTATCTGTACTATATCTGTACTATATCTGTACTATATCTGTACTATATCTGTACTATATCTGTACTATAGCTGTACTATAGCTGTACTATAGCTGTACTATAGCTGTACTATATCTGGATTCAAATTGTGTAATTAACAGTATATTACAGTATATTACTGATTGAAAAAAAAAAACGCAAACGCTTACCAACCAAAAGGACCTGTGGTATAAATGGGGGAAAATCGACCCTAGCAGAGTCTTTCTCGAAGGCTAAATGACAATTCACAACACACATACATTACATGTATACAGGTGTAACAAGAGCAGTCAAGTGGAATTACATGAAGAGAGAGAGAAGCAGAAAGCATTACTGATTGTGATATAAACACTCTATTGTGATTGAAGGAGTAACTAATTGAAAGAATCAACTCTACCACTGCACAGAATTTTGGGTCGGGTCAGAATTGACCGGGAACTGCGTCCCGTGGGGCCTGACCCGTATATGGGTTAGTATAACCCGGAATATGTGTCAAAATGACCAAGAAATTGGTCAAACTGACACAGAATCAGAGTTTATATCCAATTTTTTTTTTACCGCTTTCCGGGTAAGCCTGACTCGGAAATGTGCCAGGGCCTCTAGGATCTGGAATCCGAGTCAAGTCTGACCGGGGAAGTTTTAGAGTGAGTCTAAAATTTAATTATTTTTTTTTAATTTAGCGTCCCCGCCCACTTCCTTTTTAGAGGCCGCCTCTTTTTTTTTCTTTTTTTCTTTTTTTAAGGATAAATTTGAAAACAATACATTTTGAAATAAATAAGACAGTATTTTTAGACTTTAGCACACCGACAAAGCACATCGAAAACAGTTGGCAACCATCTTGAAAAATAGCCCGGCCGGTTGTCTTGAAAAATAAGTCGGGCGGCCATTTAAAAAAAAAAGGGCCTTTCCTCCTTCCTTTTTTCAAAAAGGCAGGACGCTTAACATGTTTTTTGGTTTTTATGCCTTAGCTGTTTAGAAAAATACTGCTTGCTTTCTAACCATTAAAACGTTACCTTCTACACGAAAAGCATGCCATTTAGCCCCAGGCAAACTAAAATTGGCACAAACATCTTGATTGGTCACGTTACGTATGACAAGTTTGATCCCAGTTTGAGATCACCGTAGTCCAATATCGCCGTTCAATTTGCCACCGAACCCGGCCTCAGTCTCCGGCCCTATCGGTCCGCCGACCAATTCTCCCCTGCCCCGTATAGTAAAAAGGTTGCCTGCATCATGATTGACAAGCATGCAACTGATTACACGCTCAACGACAACAAAAATATATACGTGTCGCTTTGAACCACATTTCCAGGAGAAACGAGATGAACAAAAAAGTACCCCTGACTTTTTGGAAAAACAAGTTAATGAAAGCGCTCGCCCAGACCCAAGATGGGCTCGAGACGCTGTAAAAAAGTTGTTTGTCTAATTCCTCCCTGGCGAGCAACACGGTTAGTTACCTGGAGGCTAGTAGACGAGAGCAATCCGGGAAAATTAGGTGGGGTTTTTTTTGTTACAAGGGAGAGTTTAATCGAGGTAATTGGGGCCTATTTTTTCTTAAAATATTCTGGTTGCACGTATGGGATTAAAGGCATTTAACCAAGAAGCTGAACAATGAGTGGACACATTAAAATAAAGCAACGATTCTTCCGTGTGATTCTTTAGGGGGTTTGGTCACAAGGAAGAATTCATTCGAAGTAATTGAGGTATCTGTTTTTTCCTTTTTCTTGTCGCACTTTATATGGGATTATGGCTAGTACTTGAAGATGAACATATCCGGTTGGACAATGTGTCTTCTGTGTAATTCACAATAATATTCATCAACAAAGATATTCACAATCAATTCAAGGTGAAGCATTTTTCATATAGTGTTATATGTTATATGTTATATGTTATGTTATATTATATGTTATTGTTTTCTCATCTGTATATTTGCATTTCATGCACCATAATCAAAAAATTGGGCGTGGCTTGTGACGTCAATAAAACAAATTGCCCAAGGGTGCCAAGTGGGCACCCGTCAGATTTTGAATCTAGACACCCTCATCTATCATTTTCAGCAATAAAATTGCATTTGTACCCTACTTCACGGTCCTTTCACAATTTTATTCATATCCTCTTATTCATATCTTAAAGGCACTGAACACGTTTGGTAATTACTCAAAACAAATATTAGCTTAAAAACTTACTTGGTAACGAGCAACAGAGAGCTGTTGATAGTATAAAACATTGTGAGAAACGACTCCCTCTGAAGTAACGTAGTTTTTGAGAAAGAGGTAACTTCTCACTCAAATAATAAAAGACTTCATGCATGGAGTATTTTATTCCTATCTGAAAGCACACTAATTTGTACAACAAGGGTGTTTTTTCTTTCATCATTTTCTTGCAACTAATTCATTGACCAATTGATCCCAAATTTTCACAGGCTTGTTATTTTATGCATATGTTGTGATGGTGCGTGCGATTGGGAGATACCGGGAGAGAGAGTGGACGTCGACAATATCACTCCCGAGGCGCCGAGGCGCCAATGTTTCCTGGAATTTCGTGTTATCTAAATACTCTCATATCATAATTTACCCCGTTCTGCATCCCAGGGGCCCTGACCCATTTATGGGTCATTGTGACCTGATTATGTCAGTTTGACCCCACTAGGGTCAAACTGACACAGCACCCATGCTAAAACCCATTGTTAACCAGTTACTTCCGGGTCAACCTGACCCAGAAATGGGTCAGGCTGACCTGGAACACAGGATCGGGGTCAATTCTGACCCGGATCTTCTTTAGAGTGTGGTTATCCTGGTTTCTTGAGATTAAGTTGGAATATTTTTTATGGATTCACTTGTTGGTGTTTTATTACAATAATTGTTGCGGCTGAACCAACCATTCAATACACCTTCTCCTCAGCCTATTGTTCAACGGTACCTGCTAAAATTTATCTTTCGTTTCCACAACAAAAAGATTAAAGGATAAACTTCTACACAATTCTAATGTCATTTATTGATCAAGTGCAAAAGAAACATGCATAAGTGGGGGGTATTCCGAAGCTACTGCAGACTGCGAGTGCGGACAAGGGTCCCAAACTATGGACCACCTACTGAACTGTGGCTTGCTACATAAAACCTGCACCGTGGAGGACCTTGCAGAGGCCAATGACAATGGACACCAAGTTGCTCAACATTGGCGAGCAGTTGTGTGGTGACACGAAATGAATGAATGAATTTATTGATCTATTTATCTTTTTAAGTTTGGGTTTTATTTTTGTAGTTTTGGGTATCTAAATGTTTATCGTGGCCGAGCGGTTAAGAGCACCGAACTCCGAACTCAAGCTCTGGTGTTGCTGTTCAGCAGAGTGTGGGTTCGAGTCCCGGTCGTGACACTTGTGTCCCTGAGCAAGACACTTAACTATAATTGCTTCTCTCCACCCAGGGGTAAAATGGGTACCTGTGAGGGCAGAGATGGTTATTGTGATTGATTTAGCCTAGTAGCGCATATATTGCAGCACAGGCTGTATACTCCCCAGGGAGCTGAGAAAGATTAAAAAGGAATGTTATTGGCCCAATGACCAGGGCACTAATGTAAAGCGCATTGAGACGTTATTGTGAAATGCGCTATATAAGAACTGGTTATTATTATTATTATTATTATTATTATTATTATTATTATTATTATTATTTATTTGTACACCCATGCTTTTAAACATTGATCACTATAGACCACGTGACCTGTGACATCACATGTTTACAAAAGAGCCACAGAACCTGGACTTCCGGCAGGCACATTTGTACACAGCTCAATGGAAGAATACAACAAATCTTATGTTTTATGGAGATTGCACTGTCTGATTTTTCTCAACTTTTGATATGAAGAAAGGGGGGACATCTCAAAAGCTGTACAGCTGTTGCTTTTGTAAATTTTGAATTTATGTGAAAATTATGACACAAAATGTAAATTTTCCAATAAAGCCTGTGCAGTATCTTGCCCGGCAGGAAACGCTTTAGAATGTACAAGGTCACCTATCTGTAAACAAATGTAACATGGTCTATACACAAACCCCAAGATGTTCAATTCTAAAAGATAAATCTGTAACAGTATGTGCACCGCAAATTTATGATACTGTCAAAATATTCTTTATGCCAAGAATTCCACTGGAATTTCATCGCAGCTGTTGTTCAACATACTGATCTTTGTAACATGAGAAAAGCTGCAGCTTTTTTCTGGTAAAAAAAAAATCAATTTGCTTCGTTTTGGTGTGGAGGATTACGATATGATCGTCACTTATGGATATTGTATCTAGTCTCAACTATGCAGAAAGACACCTCTATCACAGTCTACAAAACTGAAGAGTCGTATTAAATTTGATATCGCTGGATCGATGGTGTTAGATTTTGCGGAAGTACAAAATCACATGCCTAGAATTGTCGTCATCGTACGCAATTGTGAGCCGTATTCTACTGCTGTATTCTACTTCCCAACTATTGTGATTGTCGGTATGGATGCACTCTCAAAGGGAAAACTACTAACAATGTTAATGTTGTAAGTTTCGTATAACCAGAACTGATGACTTTAAAATAAACCCTCGGTTTTTAAAGGTAATATATAGCCTATAGGCTGGTAGAGCTAACAAAATAATCGCAGACAGTGTTCACGTTTCGTGTGATCAAATATATACCTGGAATAACAAACCTATGAAAATGTGGGCTTAATCCGTTGCGAGTCAGGAGAATATAGTTTTTTTAAAACATGCACAAGTTTTAGCGTGGAAACACATTGTCCTTAATTAAGGTTGTAACAACCGAAATCAGCTGCTGCAGTTTTGGGGCTTTTCAGATACAGTTTTCTCAAATATGACTTCATTTCAGAGGAAAATAATTCACAGGAAAAAATGGATCTAGTATGAACTTCATAATCAGTAAGCTATCAGACTAAAATGAAACAATGATGTTTTTTATTCTTTACTGACCTGTAAAATACCTTTTATCAAGTGCGAAAATGTATTGTTCTTATTTATTAACAACTAATTTTGACAATGAAACACTTTATGACGCTCTGTGGCTTAAAGTTTGCAAAGTCAGATTTAAATTTATTTGCATTCTGCTGTTTGCCAAGGCCGAGACATCATCACAAGTGATTAACATTAAAGTCTTATGTACTTTGGGGTCAACTTAAGGTTAATGGTGTATCCGGAGGTAGACAATTTCCAAATCGTTGCTCAATATTACCCATTTGTCCCTTTCGCGCTTCGTACTAAATAATATATAACTGCCCATTTATTTTGATTAACACGGGAACTGTCGCCAGGTTGTCGCATCTTCTTAATAAGAGTGGTGGAATACAATTCCATTTTATGCCAGTATTTCTA
Source organism: Leptasterias polaris (assembly GCA_037783415.1). Lineage (NCBI taxonomy): Eukaryota > Metazoa > Echinodermata > Asteroidea > Forcipulatida > Asteriidae > Leptasterias > Leptasterias polaris. The sequence continues at coordinate 4,239,635 of JAZGTN010000004.1, read as the reverse complement.
TCAGTCTCATATCGCAGGATGACTGGTTGGCTTTTGGTGTTCACCATTTCAGCATATTCTCTTGATTAGGCATAAAATGGGGGCGTTTGACGCCGAGGAAGTTGTACAATAACTAGCGCGAATCAAAACAAGCCATTATCCGTTGCGCACCATTTCCCGTTCGTAAAATGGCCAACCATCGTTAAACTGTCCCCTTTATTACCTCCACAGCTACTAATAACTGTTTTTATGCGACCAAAGGGCGACAACTTTTGCACCAGTATCCTTGTCGAGTATACCATGGGAAAATGCATGCTGAAATAAGCATGGGTTCGAATGTGTCTGCAAGTATAATGTAATGACAGGAGAGAAACTTTTTAAAAGCAGTTATACTTTTTTCAATTAAAACTACAGCTGAAATGTGTCTGCAAACACATCTTAATTCCCAATTTATTAAGATGAGATCACCCAATTTGGGGGGAATGTTCACCTAGAGAGATGTTTACAGAAGATTGAACTTTCGTAAGGCATGGCAATCTAAACATTTAAAGGTATTATGAGATTTGTAAGGGAAAAACAACTTTGTAGTAATTGTGTATGGTTTTTCAATATTTTCTCCTGACACACACAACGGATTAAGCCCAAAAATGTACAGGTTTTGGATGGGTGTATAATGGATGATCACACAAAACATGAACACTGTCTGCGACTAATTTTGCCAGCTCTATCGTGTCCTTTATAATAACTTTAATTTAAGAATTATCAGGAAGGCAGATATTCTTATTTTGGGGCATGCGGGGCAAAGACTTTATTTGGTGATAATGAAAGGCTGTATCGAACCAATAGACCCTTCCCATGAAATATGCTAATTACATTCACGCATGCGTACAGACCCTGCTGGTTGGCAAACGCCATAGAGTTGTGCACTAAGTAGACGCACAAGCGCGTCTGCGTCACGCCACCATCAGCCCCACACAAAAAGGGGCAATGTTCCAGCATTTTGCCAACCAGCAGTGTAAGTGCGCACGCGTGAAGTGCAATTTAAATATTTCATGGGAAGGGTCTATTGTGGGGACAAGAGGAGGGTCAAACGCCCACTATACCTTCCCAGCGTCGATTCACCCATAATAAAAACGGAATACATTGCCTCGTGAACACAGCCTCTCGACCACATCCCCAGTTTGTGAAGTTTCATTTTATGGGGGGGGGGGGGGTATAAACAAACGATTGGTTGGGTTCACAGTGAAACTTTTTTTATATATCAAATATGTAATACTGGGTAAATACATAGACACATGTTTTGATTCCGGTCTTTAAAAATATAGGTTAATGACAGCTAGCTAGTGGCTAGACCATTGAAATTGATAGTCCCATTCTCAAAGCAAAACAAGCTTTGACTTTAGAGTGATATCAAAAAACGGTGAAACAGATTCAAGTTGAAAGGAACTGATCAGCTAAATTCGTTGCTTGTAAGTTTTTAATCAAGACCATGATGTAAAAGACACCCATTTGTTAATACCCCAAATTGTTCACTTTTAAACGGCTGTTTTTCTCATTATGGTCTGTTTTCAACGTCCCCTCCAATTCAGTTGTTATGAATCGCAATGTGTTTTGATTTCAAGGTGAGTTATAAGATATCGTTATTGGTGGAAAATTACATTACACAGACTTGCTAACCGGCTGTGATCGTGACAACAAGGCGCACCAGTGCATTGAACTGGGATGAAGTTGCATTGCGTTCCTGCACTACGTGCTCTCGCATTTGCTGCTCTACATTCTGAGCACAACTCAATTACAAAATAATTACATGTTTCGTAAAGTAAGACCTAAAGTCTAACAGCCCTGCGCATACCTCACGGTATACAAAAAAACGTTCATAACGCCACCGTGGAATAAAGGATTTCACTAAACATAGTATGCATAGATTGAGTGCACCGACTAGTTATAAAAGATCTAGACATTGGATACACTCGGCATGAAGTGAAGAAAAATTAACAAATATACGAAGCAAAAGTTTTGGTCATTTTAAGAAAAGTATTGTGGGGAGGAGGCACAAGAAAAAAGGAGGGGTGGTTGGGGACACTTAATGTTTTGCATGGGTCCTGATTAAGTTCATTACCGAATGAGAAATTAAAATACTTGTGACCATTTTTTGTCTGTGAAACTTGATTTACTCCATGCAACCTGACTTACTACACGGAACCTGAGGTTGTCAAAGTCATTTTAGAAAAAGGAAAAACAAGGACCTGCAACCAATTTAAGTCTGTGAAACCTGACTTACGCCATGAAACCTGACTTACGATACGGAACCTGAGGTTGTCAAGGTCGTTTTAGAAAAGGGAAATATGAACTTGTGAAAAACAAGGACCTGCAACCAATTTAAGTCTGTGAAACCTGACTTACGCCATGAAACCTGACTTACGATACGGAACCTGAGGTTGTCAAGGTCATTTTAGAAAAGGGAAATATGAACTTGTGAAAAACAAGGACCTGTAACCAATTTAAGTCTGTGAACCGATTTACGCCATGAAACCTGACTTACGATACGGAACCTGAGGTTGTCAAGGTCATTTTAGAAAAGGGAAATATGAACTATGTGATGTCTACCTCTGTTTGTTTCTAACTCAGGCAAAGTACACCTTTGGTTTTTTGGAACCGTTCGATTGTTTTAATCCTATATAAATGTAGAAATATACAATAAAACTAACCTGTGAAAATTTCATTTCAAAAGGTGGTCGCATTTTATGAGCTATCACCGAAAATCCGGAGCAAATAATATAACACGTAGGAAGAATGATCCCTAATAGGAATACACAATCTGAGAAACGTTTCTGACAGAAACGTTTCTCAGATTCAAGTTTTTGGGTCATAGAAACTGATATCTTTTTACATAACCACATTACTTCGAAGTGAAATGATTCCCAAAATGCTTTATACTATCGAAAGCTGCTGTACTTCTTACCATGTAAGTTTTTATTGCCATTAATTTTCAAAGTCATTACCAAACGTATACAGACCCTTTTAGCTCCTCGTTTGCAAAATAGTCTTCGGAACAAGAACCGACTCAAGATGTTCTTTATTACCACAGATTGTTAGCAATGACAGTAACATAACAGATTTACAAACAGGATTGGCAAGGATAAAAAACATCAATGTGTAATTAATCTAAGTTATGAAAACAATTTGTTTCTGTGAAATGGTTTCCTCTAAAATGAAGCCATGTTCGAGCAAACTGTATCTAAAAACATGTTTTTTAAACGTGCAACAGTTGATTTCGATTGGCTCAACCAAAGTTAAGGGCAATGTATTTACATGCTGAAAATTTAGCTTGTACTTTTTTTTTATGACTATTTTATTCTGAGCCACAAAATGAATTAAACCCAATTCCACTGGTTTGTTATTTCATGTACATAGTTGATCACACAAAACATTAACACTGTCTGTGACTATTTTGTCAGCTCTACCAACCTTTAGGCCAAGTAAAAAAAGTAACGAGTTTCTCGTCCGGACCTTTTCAAAAAAGGAGGAGGCAGGGCGTTACTATTTTTCAATTTTTAGCTAAATTTTTTCCAAGATGGCCGCCATGCTAATTATGGCTCCCCAATGTATATTTATTCACAGAGTATTTGAGTATACTGATGCAATTTATGACAAAGCAAATGATTTGTAAGACCCTTCACTGCAGAATCAAGGGTGTCATGGCCGAGTGGTTTAGATCATCGAATTGAAGTTCTGGTGGTTTAGTCATCGGGGTGTGGGTTCGAGTCCCGGTCATGACGCTAGTGTCCTTGAGCAAGACACTTTGCTATAATTGCTTCTCTTCACCCAGGGGTATAAATGGGTACCTGCGAGGGTAGAGGTTGATATTGTGTTTGAAAAAGCCTTCTGAGCGCCACGGCAGCTCGGGCTGTATACTCCCCAGGGAGCTGAGAAAGATTAAAGGAATGTTATTGGCCCAATGACCAGGACACTAATGTAAAGCGCATTGAGACATTATTGTGAAATGCGCTATATAAGAACTGGTTATTATTATTATTATCGCAGCACCGTCACCTTCGACAACAGTTGCTGTCCGCTCTGAAAAGAACGCCAGCTGGGTTTGGTGCCAAGACACTGATGATATATTAAGTCAGAAGAATCACACTTTCAGCCCTCAACTAGCTATAGGGACTGCACACCTGAGAATACTGAAATGATAAAGTTGGGAATTCTTGAAGCAAAGCTGCTATTTTGGCCCATCTAATTGGATTCAGGAGATTCAAAATATCAGAAATGCCACTCAGTTTAATATAAAAAAATTGATTTCAGCTTTAAATCTTCAAAAAAATCTTATCTAGGCCTAATGTATATATATATATTTCTTTTTTTACTGAAAATAGTAAAAAGTAAACAAACAAAAGAGAGGCGGCGGCCAAAAAGGGGGCGGGCGGGGGCGAGAAACTCTTTAGTTTTTTTACTTGGCCTTAAATATACGATCACAAAAAACACATTTAAAGTAAGTGTAAATTGAGTCCACAGGGAGGTAGATCAGTGTACAGAATGCTCAAACCATAAGAAGTGTTTCTTGTGATTGACTATGGCCTCCGGGTGAACAGTGATGAGGTTTCTCTCACTGTAGATTTCCCCAGATCAGAATTGAACCATAGGGTGCGGGGTCTATTCTAGGGTCAATATGATCCTGTTTGCGAGTAACACTGACCCGGATCTTGTTTTAAGGCATGAATATGCCTCCCAAGTGTGCCACCATGAATTTGTGCAATAGCAAAAGGTCTCATCAAAATGTTGCGTGGTACCCAGTCTTTATACAGGGAACTTGTGTACTTGAAGTAATACGCTTACATTTTGAATAAGTAGTCATTTTGACCCGGTGACCCGGACTGACCCTGTTGGGTCTGGCCACCACAGGACTTCTTTTTCTGCGGTAAAATCTAGCCTGAAGCTTTCAGGGAAAACAAAGTGTTGTTGTTTTTCTGTCCTCTAATCCAGCTTCTTCATTTTGTTTGTATTAAGTTGTTTTTACATTTCTCCACCTTTCATTGTTATTCTTAATTTTCCTCATCGAAATTTCGCCATCGAAATTTCGCCATCGCCCGTTGTCCAACATTTATGCAAAACTAATATTTATTTTGATATTCTCAGTACTTTGTTCTTATAATAGTTGGCGCCTTTGACCAACTCAATATCGAAATTGACAGAATACTAAAAGCAGGTTTTGACTCTCTATATACAAGGTCAAAGACTAAATCAACAATCGTTAAATAAGTTAAGTTGAATATTTTAGTGTGTTCAAGCAATAACCCAAAATAATACAGTGCAAGAACACCGTATTCACTATAAAGTCGGCTAATTTTGGAGTCGCTATCAACACAACTGATTTCCACATCATTGCTTTCAAATTAATTGCAGGCCTAGAACTTCTGTAAAATTTTAGTTTAACATCTGCTGACCTACGACCTCTGCGTTCTTAATACGATAAGTATGTAGGTCAGATCTCCCAAGGCATCTTGGAGGTATGGGTGTTTTGTCACGGGTCTGTGTATTATTCTGTGTACTGTCAACACTCAATCTTTGCCGTCCGCATCATATTCAACTTTAAGAAGCTTCAGCCAAGATGCACGCAGGCTGGAGAATACATCACGGAGAATTCAAAGACATGTGCTCGATTTCACAAAGCACTAAGAATCATCTCAAGATGAGTTGTATGTATCACCATAGTGATTTGTATTGTGACGTCACACTTTGCTTAGCAGACAAGATTGATAGGCCTACACTGTTAAGATCAATCTTAACTCTTTGTGAAATCGGCCCATGGTCAAATAGGGTACGGGTTCGATGACATACAGGAGTTATATTAATCGAACTCTCAGTCTACACAAATCCAAAATGGCCGCCCAAAAAGTAGATAGTTGAAACAGTATATGCAATGGGAAGGTGCCTAATGCTGAAATAAACGTGGGTTCTAATTAGTGACGTGAATCAGGGAATTACAGAAGAACCTACTTTTTAGAAGCATTTCTGCTAATTTGAAGACTGTAAGAGTCACTGTTTCTTATTGTGAATCCGTTGTAACGGATTGTGAATCTGTTATAACGGATTGTGAATTCGTAATAACGGATTGTAAGTCCGTAATAACGGGTGGGAAATGTATTTATTGTTGGCAATAGTGGGCTTTCGTACCAATATGATTTATCTCTAACAACTTCTGTATTATTAGTTTGCAGGCTGGTGCAGAACCAGTTGCATTAGCATTACACCACAGTTTGCTTGGTAACCACACTCGTTTGAGTAAACAACAACAACTATATACAAATTAAAAACACATTTACGAAGTTTACAGCTGGTCTAGTTTTAAGAAATTGCACTTTCGATTCAAAAGTGCACTTCGTCTGTAAAGTAGACTGCATCATTTCTAATCAACTCAATTCGGAAAACATTAATTTCAAAACTGATTTCACTGATTACTGGGGAAAGGTAGTCGTACGAGATGCCTAGTTAAACGATTTCACATGCACTCTTGTCTGATGATATCTTGACTGCAGTACATGAATGAATTGGGAGAAATGCACTCGTTCCAAGAAAGATCAATTAAATTAGACTGGACATACGGAAGAGGTTCATGTCGGTCCGAGTATGTCTGATGTTTGGTTTCGGTTTCATCCCTGGCTATATGCTTCACGATTTTGACCTACTTGAACGAAAACGGCAACAAGTGATCTTTGCTGAAATTCGTTTAAAATGTTTTCAATCAGTAAGGAAATTTGAGTTCACTTGAGATTAAACAGATTGTAATTGTGTAAAAATCAATACTTTTGTATACCTTAATTCTCCGGTGCTTTTCAGAAAGATTCGCGAAAAGCCCCGTTTACGTCAGGAGTGTTACGTCATAATGTGGGAACTCCGTTTCGTATGGCCGTCAAAGTATTGTCATTATTACCTACGCAGTCAATGCAGAAGTGTTTCTAGTTTTTCAAAACCTTGAGGCTGGGGTCTAAAATATTTTTTATCAATAATTACGAAAAATTCTGAAGTTGACAAATATCAAACTTACATTTAAATGATAAACAAACACATTATGAATACGTATAAAAAACAGTTCGCTCAAGTACCTTTGTAAAGCTTTATTCAAAGTATTAGGGTTTCGTCACACATGAGACAACTTTTACTGACAACTTGTCGTGGTCGAGCGGATAAGAGCACCGGATCCAAGCTCTGGTGTTTCTGATCAGCAGAGTGTGGGTTTGAGTCCCGGTCGTGACACTTGTGTCCTTCAGCAAGACACTTAACTATAATCGCTTCTTATCACCCAGGGGTAAATGGGTACCTGTGAGGGCAGAGATGGTTCTTGTGATTGATTTAGCTTGATGCGCTACATATTTGGCAGCACAGGCTGTATACTCCCCAGGGAGCTGAGATGGTTAAAGAATGAAATAAAAATGGCCCAGTGACCAGGGGTAATAATGTTGAAGCGCCATGAGCGTCACTGAGTGACGGACCTGAGCGCTATATAAGAAGCCACTATTATTATTATCCAACTGCAGCGCATGCGAATGGAACATTTTTGGTACTAGCACAGGAGTAACTTTTCAAACAATGTCTTTACAATCCACAAGAAAAATATGTGAACATTCAAACGTGAATGCCTTCTTAAAGATTGCCTGGAATTGGTTGCCATACAAATTTCCTCGTGTGACATAGCCCATAATAGTCCACCATGTCCAAAGGGGCCCATCACGTAACCCCGCCCCCTCCTCACGAATTTTTTTTTAATGAAAACTACACAATGGGAACTAATTTACTTCTCACTGTTATTAATGTCTTATTCATATTGAACTTGAGTGCAAAAGGCAAACGTCACTCTAAAAATGTCCGGGTCGGATTTGACCCTGATTACTAGTCACACTCATAAGCCCTTTTCACACTACTCTATTCCCCGTGGGCAACCCCGTGGAATAACGGTCGGCCTTTTCACACTATGATCGCTTTACCCCCTGTATGCCCCCTGTCTGCCCCGGCAAGTGGGCATACCCCGGGGAATAGCCACCCCTGCTCCGAGGTAGGGGTAAGCGGTAAAACCCCGGGGTATTCTTGAAACATGCAACAGGAACCCTGTGGAATAGGGACCTAGGCGGGGATAGTGTGAAAGTGCGCCGGGGTAACCGTAGGGTAAAAAAAAAACATGGGCCTCCCCGGGGCTGTATTCCACGGGGGTAAGAGATGCACTATAGGGGGCCTGATCCATTTCTGGGTCAGATTGACCGGAAACTGGTTTAAATATGGGATTTTACCTCCCATTCTATGTAATTTTCACCCATATCTGGGTCACATTGACACAGATTCCGTGTCATCAAATAGAGATGGTATGAAAGACTGTGAACGGTCTACTAGGCTTGATTTTGTGTGCAAAACCTGTGCAAAACCAGTGGTGATATTATTTCTTTCCTTTTTTTGCTTTTACAGTGTAAAATTCACGCAAAACAACTGGCTTGCTCTAAAGTTACATATTAAACAGGCTCAAAATTTGTCCATCTACAGGTTTTTATTAGTGATCTTTTAACTTTACATTTCAGGAACCCTTTTTAGAAATGTAAAAGCGTTTCGGGAACCCCTTCTTTTGGTGATCTTTTGACCTTTTACAATTATTTCGGGAACCACTTTCTTCAGTGATGTTTTGACTCTTTACAATTTCGGGAACCACTTTCTTCAGTGATGTTTTGTCTCTTTACATTTCAGGAACCACTTTCTACAGTGATCTTTTGACCATTTACAATTTCGGGAACCACTTTCTTTAGTGATGTTTTGACTCTTTACATTTCAGGAACCACTTTCTTTAGTGATGTTTTGTCTCTTTACATTTCAGGAACCACTTTCTTCAGTGATCTTTTGACCATTTACAATTTCGGGAACCACTTTCTTCAGTGATGTTTTGACTCTTTACATTTCAGGAACCACTTTCTTTAGTGATGTTTTGTCTCTTTACATTTCAGGAACCACTTTCTACAGTGATCTTTTGACCATTTACAATTTCGGGAACCACTTTCTTCAGTGATGTTTTGACTCTTTACATTTCAGGAACCACTTTCTTTAGTGATGTTTTGTCTCTTTACATTTCAGGAACCACTTTCTACAGTGATCTTTTGACCATTTACAATTTCGGGAACCACTTTCTTCAGTGATGTTTTGACTCTTTACATTTCAGGAACCACTTTCTTTAGTGATGTTTTGTCTCTTTACATTTCAGGAACCACTTTCTACAGTGATCTTTTGACCATTTACAATTTCGGGAACCACTTTCTTCAGTGATGTTTTGACTCTTTACATTTCAGGAACCACTTTCTTTAGTGATGTTTTGTCTCTTTACATTTCAGGAACCACTTTCTACAGTGATCTTTTGACCATTTACAATTTCGGGAACCACTTTCTTCAGTGATGTTTTGACTCTTTACATTTCAGGAACCACTTTCTTTAGTGATGTTTTGTCTCTTTACATTTCAGGAACCACTTTCTACAGTGATCTTTTGACCATTTACAATTTCGGGAACCACTTTCTTCAGTGATGTTTTGACTCTTTACATTTCAGGAACCACTTTCTACAGTGATCTTTTGACCTTTTACAATTTCGGGGAACCACTTTCTTCAGTGATGTTTTGACTCTTTGCATTTCAGGAACTACTTTCTTTAGTGATGTTTTGTCTCTTCACATTTCAAAAACCACTTTCCTTAGTTATCTTTCGACTCTGTACATTTCAGAAACTGCATTGGCAGACATCTTTGCATCATTCCATAAGGTCAACTGAGTTTATGAGCATTAACAAAAAGCCAAATTGACAAGGGGCCTAAATGTCTTGAACTTCACAAGACTGGCTTGTTGGTTTGAAAATACACATCAATTTCACGCAGGTTGTCACCAATAAAGGAGTCTGTTCCCCGAGCATCTTCGCTTCGCAGCACCGCGTCACTCGGGTATCTAACACGCTGGTCTCCCTGCTCATGCAGACAGACGGCTGTTTCATTTAGTTCTCCGTCATTAAGTGAGTGAAAACGAGCAGACTCAAATAGGTGCCAGTTGCCTAGACCTCGAATTTTAAGTTATTTGTCAGGTCTGGAATTTCATCTTTGAGAGGGGAAGGCTACAGTTTGCAAAGAGCACTTCCATTGGAAAATCTTGAAGGCTATTGGGAAGTTGTGAAGTGGCACCTAAGGCCAAGGTAAGGGGCAACAGAGGCCATGGCCCCGTGGCCTTCGTGCAATTCAAGGCCCGTGTTATTACAAGAAGAAACGTTCAGTTAGCTTCACGTAATGAAATTAAATTATGCACCGTTGTGAGACGTACTCGGATCGCATTCGACCCTATTCTACACATTGCCTAACGTGAAACAGTCATGCTTTGATTCCCTGCACGACTTTCATGTGATTTCAACGAATAAATATGAAAATGAATATTGTTCAGATTTTACAAACTTATCACCCCCCACAACAAAATTTTAAAAAACCAAAAACAACAACAACAATAAACAACACCATCACAACAACGACCAACAAACAAACAAATAAACAAAAACACACACACGGTGACGTAACCAAGGAGGGCGGAGGTGGAGCAGACGTATAGGCACGTTGATGTCCGTCCGTCCCGCCCCCCCCCCCCCCCATTCGAAATTTGGACTTTTTATAATAAACATTTCTTGAGTAATGTTACATTTTATAAGATTGATAATATTAGTGTTTTGTAAAATATTGTTTTCCATTTACACGATGACAATGTATTTGTTTTTACAATCACGTCAGATTATCGTCTAAAAAAATAGTAAATGGCATAACGAGAGCGCTGAAAAGGAGGCTTGCGGAAGAGAAATGCAAATGCAAACGGAAACTAGTGCCCCTAAAGAAAAAGTGGTGCACCCCTTGTGCCCCCTAAAATTTGACCCGAAACAGAGTGTTATCGGGGAGAAAAAACACCAATAGCGTTGGTGTCCTGAATCACTATATTTAGTTAATTGTAGATTTACGGTTGATGAGTGGTAACAAAGCATGAATATTTACGCACAGGAAAGCTGATTGTATGCATTGTTATTGAAGACTAGCGAATGAAACAGAGCTCTTTAAAACACCTTTTTTAAATGTTAAGCTTTTGCTTTTTTTTGTCGAACTTTCATTCTCGCTTTCTAACTGAAAATCCTCAATGAATTAATCAATTTTCCTCAATAAATTACTTACTTTAGTAGCATAAAGAATCCACATCTAGAGACGTGAAGATTGAACTGGAAAGAAAACAAACAAAAAACAAAAACACATGAATTGATGACACTGTGAACTTACATTAATCAATATCTAAGGGCTATTTGGAATTACCAATGTGTTAAAAAACATGTTGATGCTTAATATTCCTATCTTAGGATGAAGTATCTTGAAATAGAGCAACCTGGCCCACGGATGCGTAGGTGCTCAGAGCATTGGTCCCTCCGGACTCCCAACATGCCTTTGTTGTCGTTCCCTTCGACTTGTTTTGTAATTTTAGAAGGTGTCTATGAGAGGGAATATTTATCAAATTAAAATGTCCTCGGTGCCCAAGTGTAACCCAGCGAGGTACTTCAGATGCATTTGCAAAAAGTCACAGAAATGCGTTATTATGTAGTTGACCAGTATCTTTTAGTTCCAGTCTGTTCTCAGGTCATTCTAAAGTTGAACCCGCAGGCCGAATTAAGCGCACGTTTTCCAACGAGGGCCCCACGTACGATTACGCTGATAGCAAATTGAGATTCGTGGAAATAGGCCTATTGTAAACTTTTTATTTTATGGGTGACATTATTGTATAGCATATCATTTGCTATGTTTGCTTATCGTCTTTGTATTTCCCGTTGGGGTGGTTAAAACTAGAATGGCCATTGGTAAGGCTAAATTTAAAACACTTGGACTGAGGTTAAGTGGCGCTTACTCTACTATTTCGCACTGATCTCTATCAACACTAGCAGTTGTGATCCTCGATTGGGAGTTGTAATAACGTAATCTATGGTTAAGATCCAGTTTAAGCTTTCAAAGGCTTGGACGTAAGGCTGAGAAATGAAAGCATTTTTTCCAATACTCTCTGAAAAACTCGCAGGTCAAAATACTAATCCTGTATAACACATTTAAGTTCAATTTTATTCCATATTTGTATGGTGTCCCTGAAGGGTAATAACGTTGAGTCCTATAATGTGCAGATATGTGTGATTTGAGATGTCACTCTGGGGCCTGCATGGACCTATATTAACGTCATTATGTGAAAATAGAATGCCAGTGATAAACGCAAGTGTTTCTTAATCGGGTGTCCCCGGAATACTCGCTTGACAAGCTTAACTTTATTTGTCATAACTCAACTAAATTTGTCCTATTTTGTTGTATCGTCTAATTCCAGTAAGCTGGTAACCGCGCGCAATACAGTTATTTTATTTTTATTTTATTACTTTTTTTACATTATTTTTTATTTTATTTTTATTTTTTAATTTATTTTTTACTTTAAATTTTATTTTTTATTGTTAATATTAATTTTTTTTTTTCGGGGGGGGCGGTTCAAAGGAAAGAATGGGACAAAGTACTAATTGGTTTAAGGGCACTTCGTTGTGCACGAATTGCGTCTGTCTTAAACTGTTAAACAGTGTCCAGTGCCTTCCCAAACTTGAAATCATGTCCCTGGAGAAATGTCAACCCTCCGGGGAATGGTCCCACACTGCAAAACTTGGGGTGTCCAAGTTGACACAATGTGTGTTTTCACATACAGATACACAAAAAAAGAATCAAATTATACAACATTAGCCCTTTTCACACTACTCTATTCCCCGTGGAATAAAGGTCGGCCTTTTCACACTATGATCGCTTTGCCCCCTGTCTGCCCCCTGTCTGCCCCCTGTCTGCCCCCTGTCTGCCCCCTGTCTGCCCCCTGTCTGCCCCCTGTCTGCCCCCTGTCTGCCCCCTGTCTGCCCCCTGTCTGCCCCCTGTCTGCCCCCTGTCTGCCCCCTGTCTGCCCCCTGTCTTCCCCCTGTCTTCCCCCTGTCTGCCCCCTGTCTGCCCCCTGTCTGCCCCCTGTCTGCCCCCTGTCTGCCCCCTGTCTTCCCCCTGTCTTCCCCCTGTCTTCCCCCTGTCTTCCCCCTGTCTTCCCCCTGTCTGCCCCCTGTCTGCCCCCTGTCTGCCCCCTGTCTGCCCCCCCTGTCTGCCCCCCTGTCTGCCCACCCCTGTCTGCCCACCCCTGTCTGCTCCCCCTGTCTGCCCCCCCTGTCTGCCCCCCCCTGTCTGCCCCCCCTGTCTGCCCCCCCTGTCTGCCCCCCCTGTCTGCCCCCCCTGTCTGCCCCCCTGTCTGCCCCGGCAAGTGGGCATACCCCGGGGAATAGCCACCCCTGCTCCGAGGTAGGGGTAAGCGGTAAAAACCCCGGGGTATTCTTGAAACATGCAACAGGAACCCTGTGGAATAGGGACCTAGGCGGGGATAGTGTGAAAGTGCGCCGGGGTAACCGTAGGGTAAACAAAAACATGGGCCTCCCCGGGGCTGTATCCCACGGGGTAAGAGATGCAGTGTGAAAAGTGCATATAGGGTGTTAAAATAACCATTAAATCTGCCAACACAATTACATCTGTGTTATTTTAAAACAATGTAATAACAATTTTGATATCCTTTTTGTTTCAATTATAACACCCCAATCTTTGCATATTCAGGTCTAAAACAAATTATGTTAATTAAGTTGTCATACTAATTACGTTAGACCATGTGACCTGTGACATCACATGTTTACAAAAGAGCCACAGAGCCTGGACTTCCTGCAGGCACATTTGTACACAGCTCAATGGAAGAAAACAACAAATCTTATGTTTTATGGAGATTGCACTGTCTGATTTTACTCAACTTTTGATATGAAGAAAGGGGGACATCTCAAAAGCTGTACAGCTGTTGCTTTTGTAATTTTTGAATTTATGTGAAAATTATGACACAAAATGTAAATGCTCCCATATAGCCTGTGTAGATCTTGCTATAGTCAGGAATTGCATTAGAATGTACAAGGTCACTACTCTGTAAACAAATGTAACATGGTCTACATATGGTGGCCCTGAAGGGACATTGCATATCGCAAACGTGTGCACATACGTATGCAATGTCGTGAAACAATTCGCGAATATATGCGCACACGGTATGCAATGTCGTGAAACAATTCGCGAATATGTGCGCACACGTATGCAATGTCGTGAAACAAATCGCGAATGTGTGCGCACACGGTATGCAATGTCGTGAAACAAATCGCGAATGTGTGCGCACACGTCTGCGAATATATTTGCAATGTCGTGAATTTTATTGCATACCATGTTGCATACCTTTGAATAAAATGTCTAATGATCTGGGGGGTTTCTTGCCTACAGTGAGATTAGCGGTAGTCATGATCATTGCAGCGGTATAGTCATTGTTGTGAGGCAAGCGAGGCGGGTGGCGTATTTCTTTTTTTCCCAGGACGAACGTGGGCTATTAACATAAAATGGGCGTGTTTGACCGTAAAATACCCTCGCGCGTGCGTACTCTTCGACCTTGATTGTAATAGCACATGCAGTAGTACTAGTAGGCTGTAGTACATGTTGGCGAAACTTGGCCTGGTGCCAAGTTCCTGGGTACACATTATTGTATAGCCATGGCCATGTTACAGGAGCCTGACTGTAGCGCCACGTACTCCCTAGGTCACTAACAAATTGTCTGCAACTATGACATCATCCCAAAGGTATGCAACATGGTATGCAATAAACGTTCACGACATCGCAAATATATTCGCACTCGTGTGCGCACATATTCGCGAATTGTTTCACGACATTGCATACGTGTGCGCACACACATGCGATATGCGATGTCCCTTCAGGGCCACCATATCTATATCTTTTGCGTTTGGCTTAAAGGCACTGTACACGTTTGGTAATTACTCAAAATATATATTAGCATAAAAACTTACTTGGTAACGAGCAACGGAGAGCTGTTGATAGTATAAAACATTGTGAGAAACGACTCCCTCTGAAGTAATGTAGTTTTTGAGAAAGAGGTATAATTTCTCACTAAAATAATAAAAGACTTTTGGCCAGAAGCCTTTTATTCCTATCTGAAAGCACACTAATTTGTACAACAAGGGTGTTTTTTCTTTCATCATTTTCTTGCAACTTCAATGACCAATTGAGCCCAAATTTTCACAGGCTTGTTATTTGATGCATATGTTGGGATACACCAAGTGAGAATACTGGTCTTTGACAATTACAAAACGTGTTCAGTGCCTTTAATAGGACTACACGTATGTCCGTTCATTAGATTACATGATAGATAAAATCATGTGGTATGATGGGTGAACAAAATTAATTTCGGAGTTCTATTTTCTAAGTTGAACCTTTGAATTGGAGTGGAATGCAATGGAATGGGGCCATCTGAAAGGACAGGGTAATTTTAAAAAAAATTGTCTGAGAGTTATGCGCTAATTGGTGGTTTTGCTGAGACCTCTCGCTTTGAACGCATACCACACGGGGTACCTCTTTGTTTCTTAATACCGTTCTGACGGGTACATGGAAGAGTCGTCGGGTAAAAGGGCAGTTGTGACGGGGCAATTTGTCACGGGAAGCCGCCTGCCTCCCTGTCCACTTCTAATGAACGCCACACCAAGGTCCGGGTTTGTTTAATGGCCACAGGTTGCCGGCACTAACCTGCTCGCGTTTTTTGGCCTGATTAAGCAATTGATCAATCAGCTAAAAGTTGAAGATCCCCAAAATGCCCATTACCTGTCCATGCCACTTTATGGTGGATTGCACGACGCCTTTTAAAGAATTACCTCTCGCTTTGAACGCAAGTTGGTTTAATTAAACATCCTTTGGCTTTGATACGGCATGTGTCATGCCCGTGTGATGTGTGATAGATGTTTTGTAGGCCGGGAGCCATTAAAGGTATGAACAATATCGTAACGAGCAGAATGGCCTGCCCACATACTCGACGAGAAGCTTTGTAGGGGGGAGTGCGAGGCGAATATGACGGTTTCGCTGTTCGGAAAGAGTATGCCTTGGAATCTACTTTGTCACGCGAATCTCTGTTGTGATGATGTCACGATTGCTTCCACAATGGCTTTCTATGCGCAGTGCCCAATTTCATACAAAGCACTGAAAGTAAGCTAAGCATGATAAGCCCGGGCTTACCAGATTAAGGTTATAGCCGAAATACCGTGTCACATACCCCTTCTGTGACTGGTATCCCGCTTATTTTTGCCTATTAGCAGAAAACTATCCAGCAGTATCTGCTTTAAAGGCACTGGACACGTTTGGTAATTACTCAAAATATATATTAGCATAAAAACTTACTTGGTAACATGCAACGGAGAGCTGTTGATAGTATAAAACATTGTGAGAAACCACTCCCTCTGAAGTAACGTAGTTTTTGAGAAAGAGGTAATTTCTCACTAAATAATAAAAGACTTCTGGCCAGAAGCCTTTTATTCCTATCTGAAAGTACACTAATTTGTATGTCGGACTCTGTTACAAATTTCATATTAATATTATTATAACTCTTTTAGACTAGTCCGACGAAGATTCATTATTTAGACAAACACCACCTGGGTGTGAGTGCATGGAGGTAGAATTGAAGACTTCTCCTTATCAGTCGTAAAACAAACGATCGTTAAACCACGTCCTAGAGTTACTGTTCCCACGGTTTCTCCTGACCACAGCACATTAATTGCCATGTCCGGAATTTCCCCCTCTCGCAAGCTCAGTAGTTTCTTTGTCTTAAATAGTTTGCCCAAATTTGGTCGTCTTTGCTGACCACGAAGTTATTTTAAAATGTAGTCCACTAGTCTTTTTTTTTTGTGATTGGTTGAAGCTCATTTAGGACATCATTGTTTTAAGACTTTGACCAATCAAATAGTTATTTCTGTCCGAGTGCGTGACCAGCCGGGTTTTTTAAACCCATGTTTCGCTCCTGGCTCCTCAGAAGCGAGAACGGCCTAAGATGCTAAGTCAGAAAAAGTGTCCCGCTATACACTTTGTCTTGACTTGATTGGAACGCGACGACTTTTCCCTAAAAGTGGTTCCTAAACTATTGCATCCCTTTTTCACGTGCTCTGTTGATACAGGTAAGCTACTTTTCATGTTATTTTCTATGTATAAACTTATTCCTTAATTGTATTTGATTATTGATTGATTGATTGTTCAACAAGGTGGTTGAAAACAAACTCAAGATGGATGGAACAGTCCAATATGAGTTTCTAAATAGATTGTTTGAACAATGCTGTTAACTGTTTTTTGAGATGTATAGGATCACTAAATAATCTTTGTGTAACCTTTCTTATTGCTCACTACGTATACGGAAAAGCTTTAGGAGTTCCGTCCAATTACCGTTAGATTTTTGTGTTGCTTATATCTTTGATTTAGTTGTATAGCATTTTATTGATTGTAACAATTATACACTCGTATCTATTATTGTCGTTTATCAAGGCGTTTCATTTCTTGATAGAAATCCATTTAGTTATTGGAATACTTAATTGAAGCATTCTCTGATTCAATCCAAGTTATCAAAACTAAACCGTTTATTGATAGCCATGATTCTATACTTTTGTCGAGACTTTCAAACACAAGTACTGCGCCTATAATTCTTGGCTATACTTATTTTGTCCTGAGATAACCTGTTTATAGTATAGCATGGTCATGCACATTATTTTCAACTAGTAGATTATACGACTGTTTGCTGTTTGGGATTATAAACAATTGTGATCTTTGACCGGTTGACCACCTCAGTGTTCCGCACACATACACACAAAGATCTACGTTGAGCGATATCCTTGATATGTTTTATTCAATATTCCTTTTCGAAGCCCAAGTGTTTTCCACATGATTATTATGTTCCTGAGAGAACATGTTCCAGTCGCCAATTTCATTGAACGAGTGATATTTTGTTTATTATAATTAGTTAGACTCAATTTTCTATGGTTGGTTGTATTTTGCATAATTGATTGATATAGAAGCGAGAACGGCCTAAGATGCTAAGTCAGAAAAAGTGTCCCGCTATACACTTTGTCTTGACTTGATTGGAACGCGACGACTTTTCCCTAAAAGTGGTTCCTAAACTATTGCATCCCTTTTTCACGTGCTCTGTTGATACAGATGTACTAGCCCCCCAGGTCCGCTTTGGTAGATATGACCCGGTTCATCTCTCCACCTTGCCCCGCTTCTCAACCCCTTTCATCGCCTTTTCCTGGACCTTGAGGTTGTCATCTTGGAGCCCATCTGAGTGACGTGTACCTTCCATCCCCAGCCGTAGAAGTGCAGATAAACCCAGCTAAGATCTTTACCAATATCCATGTATTTTCACCGATGTATTTTTGTATATTTTATCAAGTGTTAGATCGTATTCCATTTGATGATAATAACTTCTAACTGAAGCTATTGTATTTTAACCTAGACTTGTATTTATCAAATTCTTTATATTTCAATTGCTTGTTTATCATTTACATACTGTTGTTGGCATTATTCGTATGAACCAATAATAATACGGTGATTCCAGTTGGAGAATCAACCCACATATATAGCTGTCCGTTGCGTTTATTTACCGAGCAAGTTTCCCTTACACAACATAGAACCGATCGCAGGCTCTAAATTAATAGAGGTAAAAACCTGTGACATGTACAACAAGGGTGTTTTTTCTTTCATCATTTTCTTGCAACTTCAATGACCAATTGAGCCCAAATTTTCACAAGTTTGTTATTTTATGCATAATATGTTGCGATACACCAAGTGAGAATACTGGTCTTTGACAATTACAAAACGTGTCCAGTGCCTTTAAGGCAAAGTATACATAGGCCTATGGTTCTTAAAACCGTTTGACTGTTTTAATCCTCAAATTAATGTAGATGTATAGGCCTATACAATAAAACTAATCTGTGAAAATTTCATTTCAAGGGGTGGTCGCGTTTTTCAGATATCGCCGAAAAACTGGAGCGAATATGTCCACGCAGGAAGAATAATCCCTTATTTATAGGAATACACAATCTGAGAAAACGTTTCTGACAGAAACGTTTCTCAGATTCAAATTTTGGGGCATAAAAACTGATACCTTTTTCCATAACCACATTACTCCGAAGTGAAATGTTTCTCAAAATCCTTCATACTACCAAAAGCTGCTGTACTTCTAACCATTACCTTTTGCATTGTCATTAATTTTAAGAGTGATTACCAAACGTTTACTTTTTTTTAAGCAGCTCTACAAAATGGGGCCCACTCGTCCATATAGGATTTCTACATGACGCGTGTTCCACCAATGAAATGACAAGGATATTATGTGCGGTGATGCAAATTAATATTTCTGGTTATTTATTCACACTTTGTTTAGTAAACTAGTTTTTAAATATGTTTTTAAATGGGTTTTTTAAGGTTTTGTTTTGTTTTGTTAGCTTGTTTTGGGGCCCTTTTTATGCTAACTGTAGACTCTATTTGTCATTAACTTCAATTAGTATTCCATACCTTGTCAGACCAGAGCATACTAATTTGTCCCCAATTTGAAAGTGACAAATGCATTGGTTGAGTAGCGACCACTGAGCCTCAAGTGACGCAGCTGCAACCTGCGAACACACATTCTTCCAGTCTTTCTTTTAGCTTATGTATGTATTTTTAGTCAATTAGTCTACTTTTTCCAACGAGCTCACTCAAAAACCACGCAAGAGCCCCGGTTTAATTTGAGGTCATTTTGCCCCTCCAAATTACACACGTGAAATTTGTACAATGTATTGTAATGTCGGTCGGGTATAATGCAAACACTCTCCGCGCACAGAGGCTGAATTAATTAAACAGTACTTATTCAGAAATACATTGAAATACGTTAACTCCCAAACAAGTAACACCTCATTTCTTGTTTCTATTTCACATTGCCACAATGACAGAGCCCCACAAACCCGATCTGAAGGTGTGAGTGTGGGTATAGGTAATACACATTTAAACCGGGGACCTATCATATCAGATGACAATAGGGTCCCCGGTTGGGTTATAAAGGTCCCCGGTTGGAAAGTGTGTAATACAAAACCAATGGGAGCTGTTGCCAAATAGTTAGAGTACAAACAAAAGAGGGCAATAGGAGTTACCGATTAGAGGTGTGGACCTGAGAATAGACATTTCCAGCGTTTCATAGAATAGCAGGAAATAGTTGTCTTAGAAATGCGGGGAGCGCATTGTGGTATAAGAATGGTGATTACGTAAACGGGGTGTGGTAGCGGGAGGTTTAAATAGAGGAGAAATTGTGATTAGAGTTAGTTCTAGCGTTTCACACACACACACACCCACCCTTACAGATCCGGTTTGTGGGGTACTGCTATTGTTGTTCTATTATTCCCTTTTCTGAAGAATTCCCTTGTGGGGTCCAATTGTTCCTATTGAAATGACCTTGTGGGGTCCATTGTTCCATTGTTGTCAGGACCCCACAAGTGCCAATCCGTGCGAACACCCACACACACACACAGAGGTCACTGAGACGGAAAAATGCATCCTTGTGGAGCACTCTTTTGTTCTTTCCTTTGTCCCTGCACTTAACAGTTTCCCATAGACTTTGTACACAAATTTCCTTGTGGAGCACCCCGGTCTTTAGAAATTCCATGTGGAGTCCTTTTGTTTTCCCTTTTTTGTTTTGTCCTTGGTCTCCAGAAGGTACCGAAAGTGAGAGCACACATTTTTACTTTTTATTAATTTTTTTTGGGAGGGTACAAGATAGCTATTGAATAGGGTGAGGTCCAACACCCTCATGGAGGAGGGCACTGAAAGTTTTTGGGCACAGGTTTTCAGAGGAATTTTAAAGATCTCTGTTTTTGCCTGGACGTCGTGTTCTCTGATGAAGTGAGTCGAAATGTCATTTGACATTATGATGGATGGTCAGAAGTGAGTCGAAATGTCATTTGACACTGTGGCGGATGGTTATTTTATTTATTCAGACAGTTTGAACGTTGGGATTGAAAGAAGGCCGCTGTAAAGATTTATAACACAAAGTTATTTTATTACAATAGCAAGATTATTGTCATACTTGCAGTAACCCTTCAAGTAATTATTGTTTGGATACAAATTATTAATTAAATATGTAAATAAAAGGCTGGCACGTGTCACTCAAGTGCTTCGCTAATCTCCTTAAACACAATAAGTGTCTCTGTGTTATTATGTATAAGAGAAAGCAAAGCAAAGCTAAGACCAATATTGTGGACCTGAGAACAAAAGAGGTCCACACAAAGTAGGGACTTGAAACCTACACATGTCCACATAGTGTTTTTACAGTGTTGAAGAATAGGTTTTTCTTAAATGAAAACGTCCACAGAGTGTATGCTACACAGAGCTGTGTGCTTACAGAAGGGCCCTTGTGGGCTCTTTACACAATGGAACAATGGACACCGCAAGATTTTTCTTTGTTCAACTTCCCCACAGAGGAACTCTTAAAAAACCACAACCCCAGAAACCTGATTCGTGAGGTTGCGTGTGTGGGTACATGTTCAAACTGGAGCCCTATAACAAAAGAGGACAAATGGGTTTCTGGTTGGGAGAAGGTCCCCAGTTGGAAACAGTGTACAAAATCAATGGGAGCTGTTGCCAAAAAGTACAAACATAATTATGCGCATTTATTGGAAGGTCTCCAATTACATAGGTGTTTATACAAAGTTGTTTGTTAGTCGAGATGATGTCACTCTATGTTGTAGTATTTTAGATTAGAGTAGATGGTGCTATGTAAAGAAATAGGTCTCAAAATTCAAAAAGTAGCTCCACATATATACCTTGCAGGAAAATATTGACTGTTGAAGCGCCTTGAGCGTCACTGAATGACGGATATGAGCGCTATATAAGAAGCCATTATTATTATTATTATATTATATTTTATTCAACAGGACGTAACATAAATCGCGTATACGGTACTATCCGACTTGCACTTTTATCGTACATGAGAAGTGACAATTTGAAGTTGAACAAGTAAGTTTCATTAATAACATTAATTCCAGAAAAATTAAAAGTGTTATTGTATAGAATTTCAGTAGCTCGAAGCTATAGACACTGACTCTGGCAACCGCATACTGTCGCTTTGTCAGTACGACTAATATTTATCGAGTTTTTCACAATACTCATTGAATAGTCATCCTAAATGACATATGTGAAGTTAATGAGTTTTTTTTCTTTCTTCTAATTCTTTAAAAGGGAATTAGTATAGTCTTCCCCCAAGGCGCTCTGGAACTCCTGAGAGGGAATACAAACTGATACTTTGTTTCCATGTGGCGTAGTGCCATAGTAAACTGCCGATAAGATTAAGCTACGCCTATAGGATACAATAATTGTATATGACTTCAAACTTGAGATGAGTTCAACATGATGAAGATTTCAGCTTCAAGGAAGGTGGGGTTATTTTCTTGGGCTTAACCTCAAAGCGAGTGTATACCTTTATTAATTACGCCAAAAATTAATTAATATAAAAACTTACTTGGTGAAGAGCACTGGAGAGCTGTTAATATTATAAAATATTGTTAGAAACGACCCCCTTTAAAGTTATGTCATTTTAAAGAAAGGGATAATTTTTCACCAAATATTTTGAATCTGAGAAAGTCTTCAGGCATGAAGCCTTTCTGCGGTATCAGAAAACACACAATGCTATGCAACGAGGGGATTTTTCTTTCATTAATTTCTTGCAACTTCGATGACCAATTGAGCCCAAATTCTCACTGGTTAGTTATTGTATGCATATGTTGAGATACACCAATGAGGATGTCTTTGATAATAGACTGTGCAAGTCTCGCGCATATCCGAACGAGAAAACACGTCAAACAAAGAACATTTTTATTTCTGACATCAAATCTTTGTTTTAAATTATATCTCATGACAAAATCTGAACAACAAAAATTAATTATTACAATTTTATGAAATTAGTTTTAGCTTTTGAAAAAAATACACAAAAGTGTGTTAATTATTATTGAAAAAAAATTAAAACTCTGGGACAAGGATGCTTTTTTGATGTTAACTTTTCAGAAACACTTTACGCGGATTCTTGATGGTCAAACGGGTTTTTAAATGACCCGTATCGCAGTTTAAAGAGGATGCTGACGCCTCAACAACCATAGACTGCAATGAAAAGGGTTCGTTTGCAATTACAGCATCTGGCGATTATAATCGCGCATCCAAAACAAGCGTTTACATAAGTTTTATGATCGGAAGCGAGCACAAAATTCTTAATTTTTGGCAATAACCGGAAGCTGGGGTCAAGTTTATTTATCGGGTTTTCTTCGTTATATTGTTGAATTAGTTTTACTTTCATATTTTGTTATCACTTAGTATTACATTCCCAACAACATGTATAATTTTCTAGGTCATAAACTACGTTAAATAAAAATAATTGACGAAACAAAATCTCGCCCACGTAAAACTCCATATGGTTGGGACCACTACGGTCCCGGAAGTTCGAATGCGCGCGAGACTCGCACAGTCTATACCAAAGTATACTTTGACTTTAAAGGTAGGTCGTACCGTTGCAGATTGGTTTTGGTCAACATTATGCTGATTTACATGCAAAATTATCAAGATATATTTTTATAAAGAGTCACATGTGGAAGTTTCAGCTGAATACAGTGTCTACTTAAGGCCAAGTAAAAAAAGTAACGAGTTTCTGGTCTGGACTTTTTCAAAAAAAGTAGGAGGCAGGGCGTTACTATTTACTATTTTTCAATTTTTAACCTATTTTTTCCAAGATGGGTGCCATGCTAAATATGGCTGGCCAAGGTATATTTATTCACAGATATTGTGCTATTTGATTATACTGATGCAATTTATGACAAAACAAATGATTTGTAAGACCCTTCACTGCAGAATCGCAGCACCATCACCTTCGACAACAGTTGCTGTCCGCTCTGAAAAGAACGCCAGCTGGGTTTGGTGCCAAGACACTGATGATATATTAAGTCAGGAGAATCACACTTTTAGCCCTCAACTAGCTAGGGACTGCACACCTGAGAATACTGAAATGAGAAAGTTGGGAATTCTTGAGGCAAAGCTGCTATTTTGGCCCATCTAATTGGATTCAGGAGATTCAATATATCAGATATGCCACTCAGTTTTATCCAAAAAATCTTCAAAAAATTATGATTTAAAATTTTTGTTTCTAAAAATAGTAAAAAGTAAAAAAAAAAGGAGGCGGCGACCAAAAAGGAGGCGGGCGGGGACGAGAAACTCTTTATTTTTTTTTTTACTTGGCCTAATGCGAAAACATCGAAAAACTGTCACACTGTAGTCTCACAAACGTCGAATCCATCCACGTATTATATGAGGTGACGGCGGTATACCAACCGCATCTCCGGCCAAAGCATTCGCAAACGGACACCAACTGGGACACCAACTGAAAAACGATTCATGCATGAATTGTATCTCAGAATTCAAAATGTTTTGGGATGAAAATTATCCAAACCATATTACTTCGAAGGGAATCCTTTATAAAAAATAGTTGATACAATCAACACTGTTGATTGTATCAACTAAAATTGCACTATCGTTTAACTCGCCAACAGTTTTTCCCCCTGAATATTAAGTATAAGTTGTAGCCTGCATTTTGATTTTATAACTCAGGATGGCCGATTCAAATCGATGACTCCCAACTCGAAAATAATGTTTTAATAATGATCTTGCAAAAACAAAATTGGTTTAAGTAGTCAAATATTGCATGAGATCGTACCACAGAGCATCTAAAATCCTGTTTCGTAGCATTGCGGGCCCCGGAACCGGCCCATGCCGTTAGGGGTTCGCATTATGCGCTCGTAGGCGCCACAAATTGCATTCACCATTTGCTGCTTGGTAAATTTTCACGCCCCCCGTTTGGAAAATCCTGGATCCGCCCCTGAACAGTTGCAGTGCTTCTCACCTAAAAGTTTTTCTGTTCATTATTTTTTGTAGTATTTACCAAACTCTTATGGACTAAAGTAAACACCACTTCTCAACCTTGACCTAATGGAGATACTAAAAACTGTCCAACAAGGGGACAACTTGTTTATAATGATCATATTTCTCTGTTTCAAATGTGACAATACATTTGTAAAATGTTTTCATATATTTTTGAAAGAGTGCATGTAATTGCAGTTGTAAAATAAAAGTTAATAAATTATATGATCGCTACTTAAATCATAAAAACGGTAAAGATTTGACAATACATGTTTGAAATTTGGGAAACTAAAACTGTATGGGGCATATAACATTCACAGTGGGTTTACTTGCCCGGTAGGCTACTCTGCGCAAGGCCCTGCTCTGTTGGTACCTGATTCGTCTGTTATAAAGTAAGGCTTTCGAGCAAAACCGCATTCCTTATAAAACGCTCGTGATACTGTTCTTAAAACCCGTTCTAAATCCACCTCGCATAAGAGTAATTTACAGGATTAGTAAAGAATAAAAAACAGGTTTGTTTATTTAATCTCAAAGCTTACTGATTATGAAATTTAGAACCATCCTTCCGTGACAAACTTCCCTTTGAAATGAAGTCACAGTCGAGGAAACTGTCTGAAAACCTTTTTTAAAAGCGCAACAACTGAAATTTAGAACCACCCCTCCGTAACAAACTTCCCTTTGAAATGAAGTCACAGTCGAGGAAACTGTGTCTGAAAACCTTTTTTTAAAAGCGCAACAACTGAAATTTAGAACCACCCCTCCGTAACAAACTTCCCTTTGAAATAAAGTCACAGTCGAGGAAACTGTGTCTGAAACCCTTTTTAAAAAGCGCAACAACTGAGTTCGGTTGTTTCAACATACCTTGAGGACAATATGCAAAAAATTACACATATTTTTCACAATTTGTTTTCTGAATTATGCAAAGGATTGAGTCAAAAGTTTCTTTAGTTCATGTATTTGGTTGATCACGCCAAACATGAACACTTTTGCGACTATTTTGTCAGCTCTATCAATCCTGAGAATATAGACTTCTAGCTGTTTAAAACTACCAACCAAAAAGACCTATGGTATAAATGTAAACAAATAGTTAATGACCTGACGTTTCGACCCCAGATTCTTTCTCGAAGGCTACCAATCCCGTTTAATACCTCTAAGAGTGGATGCTCTATCACGATGGCAGGATGGTATCAGGAGCGTTGAATAAGCAATGCAGTAATGCTTTGAGATATTACTTGTGACGGTAGTAGCTGTAGTCGAATCTAGAATGGCAAGATGCCAATTTGTCACCTGACTTTCTTGTTCTTGTATGTGCGGAATCGATGCACCATTACTCAAGGGTTTATGGTTAAACCGTGTCAGTAATTCAGGGTAGTTTTTGAAACTGGCAATAGATCTACGGAGCTCTGGAACTGCCACTCGACATGTTGATATCCTAATAAAATTTACTGCTGGATGATGACATTACAAATGTAAGATGTCAACATCCTGAAAAGATTTATCTCGGGATGTCGACATTCTGAAGTAAGATGTCGACTTCCCAAGATATATGGGAAGACAACATCCTACTTGCAGGATGTCGTCATCCCGAGATAAATTATCTCGGCAAGTCGTCATCTTACCATCATACAGTAAATACATCAGGATCTCAACAAGTTGAATGACACTTCTCGGAAGCGGTGATTATTTCTGAGGGGTGGACAGGGGTCACAATAATCTCAAATGCAACCGGTTGACTGCGGAGGTACAAAATCACGGGCCAACACATACACTAAACACGAACTAAGACCGAGCCGAATGCTAAAGGCACACTGAAACACAATTAGTTTTCCAGTTGGCAAACCCCCATAGTTGTATATTTAACGGTAATCTCTTTCAAAAAAAGAAAATGTTGATCAAACAAAATACCAGCAGAACAAACACCAACACCTACTGTTGTTAGACTCAACATAAACAAATGAACAAGTTCGGGGAGGATCGGTTAATTTAGGGCCAAAGCTCCCAACCAATCAGGGGTTCGATAAAATCAGATGGGGATTGGGGGTGATCCCGGCAGCGAGATTGTTTTTCCTACGAACTTTTTGACACCCGCGCATGCGCAATCAATGATTTATTCTAAGGCATGCCTAATGCATGTAGCCTGTAAGTACATGTAATTAGTGTACGCTGTGTACGCGTGTAGTGTATTATCCTGTAAATTTAAACCGAGAAAAAGAGACCTTCAAAATCCTAATCCTGACCCTGACCCTGACCCTGACCCTGACCCTGACCCTGACCCTGACCCTGACCCTGACCCTGACCCTGACCCTCATTAATATTCACGGCTTATTCAGGAGTAAGTAAGTGCACATGCGCGGTGTCAAAAAGTTCGTAGGGAAAAAATATGGCATCCCAGCATATTTTATGGACGTGTGGTAGATGAGGCCCCTCGGGTTACCTGTTATTTATTCATTTATTATTTGTTATTTAATAGTCTCTGTAAGTCTCGCCCGTATCGAAAGTGCCAAAGACTGTGCTCAGTTTTGACTGCAACACAACATCTGGCGTGTGTGGAAACGATAAGAAGTAGAAGCAAAGTTGCAAAAAAGAGGTTGCGATCGAGCCCTATTTTATTTTTTAGTACAGGGCCCAATCTCTGATAGAGCTGCTTAAGCAGAAACTGTTGCCTACAAAATTCTGCTAAGCAACAATAAGCAGGATACCAGTCACAGATGCTTGTGAGATGGTATTTTAGCTGGTAACCTTTTTCTGGTAAGCATAATTTTGTTGTGCTTAGCTAATTGTTATGCTTAAGCAGCTCTATGAAATTGGGCCCAGGGCGTAGAATGACAATAATTATTTGCAATAGATTTACAAAATAGAGCTACATTGTCAATGATAGTCGAACATTTCCTGAACAGAAAGAAGTGACTGGTTATATGGGTCAGGATGAATGGTCAAATTCGCATGTGTACACGTCAGTCATCCTTTGGATGGGGCGCTGGGAAAAGGCCAACAGAAGGTTGCTCATTGGCGAATCCTGTGCGCCATGTACGTATAGATGTGCGTTTTTTAATAGAGGGGTGGCACATGACGTCATTGACCGCCATCTTTGATGACAAACAATGGAAACGTGCGCGCGTGTAGGCGCTGCGCACGACACTCAGCCAATAGATAGGTTGCAATATGACGTAAATCGGCCATCTTTACGGGCAATTTGGAACACACAGTCATGCGTTACGCGTGAGAACGGCGTGCAGCACGCGCACATTTCACAAAACTCATTGCGTGATTGGTTAGTAAACGACGCGGCTGCGTTAATAATTTGAGCGCTTGACGTGCCTGCAAGCCAAAATGCGATTTGCCCGTAAAGATGGCGTCTACTGGGAACTATCTATGATAGCCTTTCATGCGTGCACGTTTTATCAACCGATGGCGCCCAATGCAATGGGTTTTATCATCGTGTTACCTACTACAACATTTCAGAATGTTTGAGAACATTTTGCAAGGAATGTAGAACATATTTAAAAAATGCTGTCCTTTCACACGAAGCTCATTTTGTAATATCTCACAAACATTGAGAACATTTCACCAGGAATGTGGGTTATTTCCGTCGTGTGAAAAGGGTTTTTTGATGGCGGCATGATGAAGTCTAGATAACCTAACTCTGGGTCTGAAACAAACCCTGGATTTTTAACAAATCATTCCAGCACTAAACCCTTTAAATCCCACATGTCCTTAGTAACGATGCGATAAAAACAGATATGGATCACAGTGCATTATGATGTTGGATGTTTTGGGGGCTGGATTGTGTCACCTTATGGAATAACTCAACGAGAGGTGATCCTCAGTATTATATTGTGCCGTCTGTAAATGAAGCAATTAAAATGCAATAGATACACGACGTATAAAAAGATGCCAAAATGGGCGTAGCATAACTGAGAATCCGCCTCTCTTAATATTCATGCATGACGTCATAATTCTTACTTAAAATGAGGCTATAGGCGCGCGTCCGCCACAGTGGCTGCGCCTATGGCCTCGTTTTGGGTTAGAATTGTGACGTACTCGAGCATAAATATTAAGAGAGGCGTATACGTTTCCACACTCTCTACAAATGATCGGACTTTTAATTTGAGTTACATGAGTTTGTACAATCGTATGCCGACGGTGAACTTGTGCACGCTCTCATAATAGCCTTTTGTCAAGGCCTTCGTGGCTTGGAGCCGCGATCCCAAGCAACTGAATGGTAGCAAGTTGCTCAATCAGTAACGTAACTAAACTTTTTTCGAGGGGGGGGGGGGGGGGGGGTGAGTTCAAACAAATAACTTTAGGGCTTTTACTTTATCAAGAGAACCAAGGTCCGGGTCCCGTGCGCATGACTAATTTCTGGGTCAGTACGAAATCAAACTAACGTCAAATCCGAGTTAAAATCTTTGGATTTTGGAACCGTTCAGTTGTTTCAATCCTATATAAATGTAGATGTACACAGTAAAACTAACTTGTGAAATTTGTTGTTGGAGTACTACTAAAGTATGACCCTACTCTAAAACCGAAACCTGCACTCGCAACCAACTTCACCCGCTACGGGCCATAAATTGGTGATCATCGCCATGATATCTTGCCCTGCATTTCGCCTCTTTGATGCACTGTTCGATACCGGTGTCTGATTGGGTTTACAATAGAATTTTCTTTTCGTCTTTTTGTTTTTTCTGGCTCAAAAATCACAGGAAGCCACGGGGGAAAAAACGAAAAGCAAGAGTTGCTTCAGAGTAATCTTTGATTTTATTGCAGAAGTAAATAATAAAAACAACTAGCATGAAATAAATATTAAAAACAACTGGCATGAATGAAAATAATTCGCAACTTGCAGGAATTTGGAATTCCACTTCAACAATGTTTCCATTGTCTACTTTTACTAGCAGACAGAACTGCTCGGTTACGGGGGAAAACAATTTTCCGCCAGGTCAGGCCTTCTGTGCAGTTATATTTTATTGTTACATTTCTATATTTACACTGATGCTTTTCCTTGTTCCTTTGTTGTGTCTTTTTACTCGATATGCTTTGGACTGAGGATATTGAGGAGAGAAACAAAATATTAATGAAAAAATAACAGTTAGTGCTTACTTTCGAAGCTATGTTTTAATATTTCCCCGCCATGTTGAAAGATATCCTGAACTTGGTTGTATGTTCAGAACTATATATAAAAGTAGGTTTGATTGATCGATTGTGCAATGATTACACTACAGCGAATAGGTAATAATAATAATAATAATACGCAGTTCTTATATAGCGCTTTATACTCCCGATGGGTGTCTCAAAGCGCTCAGTATTTTTCCTACAAGGTATGTGGAGTTACGTGTTGATGTATGAGACCTATTCCTTTACATAGCACCATGTAATGGTTTACAAGGTGCTGTGGCGAATATGCAGCCTATCAAACCAGGAACACCGGGGCGAACCCCTTCTCTTTACGATAAGTGCACTGGGTTCTTTTACGTGCATTACACAACACACGGGACCTACGGCTTAACGTCCCATCCGAAGGACGAAGTGTCTTGCTTAAGGACACAAGTGTCACGACTGGGATTCGAACCCACACTCTGCTGATCAGAAACAAGAGCTTGAGTTCGGTGCTCTTATCCGCTCGGCCACGACACGCCACATGCAGAACCAATGTAAATTGTTTGCAGTATTTTGAGTGACAACTACATGTACACTGAATTTTTGGACATGTTTCCATAAACGAAAACAAACATGCATTAATCTTTGGCACTCAACCTACTGGCAGCTTGGGTGTCCGATAATGTGCATACATTTTTTTTTTTTTTTTTTTTACAACAACATTTATTTCCATTTAACATAATATGTGTGCAAGTAACATACAAAATGATGATTTATATTAAAACAGAATACACTAATGATACTATATAATAGTAGGAAAAGGGCAGAGTTAGTGAAATGGAGGCAATCCCCGGTAAGCGTGTGCTTGATTTGGGAATGCCATACAGGACAAGACGGTAAGATTAAAAACATAACTGTTCACAGATTTGCACAAAATGTACATGGGAAAGATGGTCATGGTGGGAAACTCCCTTTGAAATATTTCTGCTTGAAATGCCATATAGTCTTTGAGAAATGATTAACACAATTAGTTTTGATCTTGCAAGCACAAAACTCAATGCTTGAAACAACGAAAACATCAAGGTTTTTCAACTTTTTTTCTCGTGACTCCGAGGATCGATTGAGCGAACACTTTCACAGGTTTGTTACTTCATGTATACATGGGATGTGTCACATCAAGTGTGGATACTGGTCTTTGACAATTACCAAAAATACGAAGTGATTTAAAGGTAAAGGATTGGTAGAGCTGACAAACAAGTTGCAAACGGTGTTTATGTTTTGTATAATTGTGAACAATTTGGCTAAATCCATTGTGTAAGTCAGGAGAAAGTAGTGAACAAATTTGCAATTTTCATAAATTTCCTAAATTTTGGGTTGTAACAACCGAAATCACCCGTTGGGTATTTTAAATTCTCAGATACATCTCGAACATGACTTCATATTTTCAGAGAAAAGTATTTCACAGAAAAAATGGTTCGCGTGTGAATGTTATAATCAAAAGCTTTCAAACTGAAATTAAACAATGATTTGTTATCATTATTAATCCTGTATACATCATTTAAAGGTATTATACAGGATTGGTAGAGCTGACAAAATAATCACAGACAGTGTTCATGTTTTGTGTAATCAACCATATACATGAAATAACAAACCTGTGAAAATTTGAGCTCAATTGGTCATCGAGGTCACGAGAAAATAGTGAAAAGAGACCTTATGTGTTTTCTGTTTTTCAAACATCGAGTTTATTATCGCGCGCGATAAAAACTATTGTTTTACTCATTTCTCAGAAACGATAGCATTTTAGGCAGAAATATTTTTAGGAACCCTTTCTACCATTACTTACTTTAAATCATGTAAATTATGTGTGAATCTGTGAACATTTGTGTTTTTCGATCTTACCAATAGTGTACAGGGCCTTTAAGTTTAAAGGCAAAGTCAAACCTTTGAGTTTTTGGAACCATTCGATGGTTTTAATCTTATAATGTGGTATACAATATCACTAACCTGTGGCAATTTCATTTCAAAAGGTGGTGGCGTTTTTGAGATATCTCCGATAATCCGGAGCGAATGTCCAGGCGGGAGGAATAATCCCTATAGTATAGGAATACACCATCTGATAAATGTATCTGACTGTTAACGTTTCTCAGATTCAAAGTTTTGGGGCATAAAAACTACTACATTTTGGGGCATAAAAACTGCTAAAGTTTTACATTCGAAATGAAATGTTTCTCAAAAAGCTGCTGTACTTCTATCCGATAAGTTTTTATTACCATTAATTATGTATTCTTTCCTTAACTATACATTTACCTGAGAAGTCATGCGGCCTATAAGCAAACTCCAACTTGAAACTCAATTGTTAAACATTGATCGTGAATGAAAATATCAATGCAATCAAATATCCGGTTTCAAGTAGGACTACGGTAGCTTCAGTTCAATCATGTTTGTATGAATTGCAACACAAACAGTGGGTGATACTGATTAATGTCTGTGGGTCGTTTCAAGGCCACATTCAAATCACTGCTGGTTTTAGAGTACTCAGCTTAGCTTCCTTTCTTGTTACCCAACTGTGGCGTTATAATATAATACTCATGTCATCCCTCTTCAAAACTCCTCCTATGTCATTGTTGTTATTACTACCTTCTTTTTAGTTTTATTATCACTCTTATTATTGCTCTCGTTCAACGTGTTCCTTTATGAGTGTAATTGCAATATTTTGTTTTATTTACTTAATTTGTTTTGTATTTGTCAGTAGGCATTCCACTACAAGCCTCTTTTGGCTTCTGAAAATGCCCCCACATTGGTTTGCTACGTATCAGTTTTATTATATTATTTTGATTTCTCTACTTATTTTTTGTTTTCATTAATTATTAATGTCCTAATCAGTTCTTGAATGTCTGATTTAAAAAATTGCTCTAAATTTGTTCAGTATTCTCTTTTCTTTGTTCGTTTACCAATGTGGAAATAAATGTTGATTTGAATTGAATTGAATTGAATTGAATGTCCACCGTTGTTGTGCACTTTAACAATTTTCAGTTCCATAATTTCATCTGATGTGCCCAATTTCAAAGAGCTGCAAAAAATTGCTAAGCATAACAAAATTATGCTTACCAGAATAACGTTACCAGCCAATCGTGTTAAAGGTACAATTTGTGACTGGTATCCTGCTCATATCTGCTTAGCAAAAAATTGTTAAGCAATATTAGCTGCTTAAGCAGCTCGATGAATTTGGCCCTGCTTTATTGACAGGAATGTAAGCTGTGAACCAGTCACAACCATACGTCATTATAATATATCAATTTGGTTGGTAACCTTATTCTACAAACGAGATTTGTATGTGCTGTGCAAAGTGTTGCTTAAAGGCCCTATACACTATTACTATTGGTAAGATCGAAAAACACAAATGTTCACAGATTCACACATAACTTACATGATTTAAAGTAAGTAATGGTAGAAAGGGTTCCTTAAAATATTTCTGCCTAAAATGCTATCGTTTCTGAGAAATTAGTAAAACAATAGTTTTTATCACGCGCGATAATAAACTCGATGTTTGAAAAACAGAAAACACATTAGGTCTCTTTTCAATATTTTCTCGTGACCTCGATGACCAATTGAGCTCAAATTTTCACAGGCTTGTTATTTCATGTATGTGGTTGATTACACAAAACATGAACACTGTCTGTGATTATTTTGTCAGCTCTACCAATCCTGTATAATACCTTTAAGAAATTTGTCCTGAGTCCGTCCGACTCTATATAGGAGTAGGAAGCTTCGGTGATGATAAAAGATCATAGTCACGAATGAGATATGTAAGACCCGCAAATGTTGTTAAATTTAATGTAATTAGCTAAGGGCATCCCGTTTCCTCCCTATGGCCCCAAGTGGAAGGTTCAATGGCGCCTACGAGCAAAGAACCGTAAAATGAGTCCACTCTTTATTGGATTTGTTTTTATAATTTCAATCAATTTAATTCATTTTTCATTGATTATTCTTGCCGTTGGAATTCTTCAATACCGTTCCATCATCGAGATTGTAAGCAATTAATGGTGGTGTATGAAATACAAAACCAGTAGCGAGGAACAGTTTCAAGTGGGGTGTGGCCCCAGGTCTCGACTCTGGAACCCAACTTCCGCCCCAATTGCTTCGGCCCTACTGTACAAATAAATACGAGGATGGGAAAGTCGGGTATAGCGTCTTCTACGTCCCGCAACACTTAGACCCACTGATGTTTCAGTATGATTTTAGGTGAGGTGAGGTTTGCAGTGACACCATGTGTAAAATCTCTTGGAGTAGTGGTGTTTGTAAGAAGAACCGGTAATGAGAAGAAACCGTGATGTTTCACAAAATTAGTAAAATGGAAAACGCTTTTTCGCAGTCATCTTTGACACAGAACAGACAATGGGTTTGTTTACCTTTAGATTGTGCAACTTGTCTGGACTAAATAGTTCGGTCTAGAAAATGTTCGCGTTTGATTGACAGCGTACATAGGATTTGCGTTCTAGATCGCTATAGAATGCATGAGGTAGTTCGCGATACAGATCATCGCCGACTTACTGCCGGTGAGTGACGAGATGAGCTGAAATAATGCAGACATATTGACTGGGCCTGATGCACCGTCAAATGGGAGATGAGATGGGTCAAAAGGTGGGGGAATATCTCACACTCGGAGACAAGTTGTTTTAATATCAAAGGAGGGTAAATGATTGGTGTTTGAAGCCCTTTCCAATATACGTCCGTGGCAATAATAAGCCAGAGTCTTCGAGCGTAAAGTAAGGCTGAGCCAAAATGCCCATCTGAAAATTCCTCTAAGTTCATCATAAGAATTACCGCAATGACATGTTTCAAAAGGTCTTGTTGTGGGCATGATATTCTTTAATGTCAAAAGTATAAATATGGTCCTAATATTTAGTTATAGAATGTAATACATTGTTGAGTCGATACGCGTAATTATGTTTGTTAGCGGGGCGATTTTTTTAATAAAATTTAAAACGTAGTGCACTGTCTCACACGTTTGCTATAATACACCGATCCATTAAGCCACGCCCATTTCTCATTGACCAATCACAACCGCGAAATCTGATCACCATTTGAGCCGTTTGGTGATCTTTGCACTAACGGTGATCGGGTTTCGCGGCTGTGATTGGTCAACTCGTAAGGAGGCGGGGCTTAATGGATCGGTCTATTGATACGGAGCCCCGAAGTGACAGGTTTACACACAAGAATGAAACGGTAAAAAACAAAGGTAGTTATATTCTTCGTTCCTGCGAAATATTATTTGGTTCCCTCGAAAGGTTGGTAAAGCACAAAGCACTCGTAATTGTATGTTTGGGAGGTCGTGGGTGCGATACCATTATCCACCATTATTTTAAAATGAAAGGTAGTCGTGCGCAAACTCTGAAGCCCCATTGGTGCCACTTGACAATTGCAAATATGTTTCACTGAATGAGATGTATTTCACTGAACGAGATGTATTTCACAGCACCGCCAGTTATATATTGCGGTCGCCACTTATTATCTTGCGGCTGTCACCTATTATCTTGCGGCCGCCACTTAACATCTTGCTGCCGCCACTTAGTAAGTTGCGGCCGCAACTTATTATCTTGCGGTCGCAACTTAATATCATGCGGCCGCCAGTTATTATCTTGCGGCCGTCCCTTAGTATCTTGCGGCCGCCAGTTATTATCTTGCGGTCGCCACTTATTATCTTGCGGCCGCCACTTATTATCTTGCAGCCGCCACTTAGTAAGTTGCGGCCGCAACTTAAAACATTGCGGCCACCACTTTTTTACTTGCGGCCGCCACATATTAATTTGCAGCGCCAATTATTCTCTTGCTGCCACCACTTACTTTCTTGCGGCCGCCACGTATAGTATCTTGCGGCCGCCACTTATTATCTTGCGACCGCCACTTATTATTTTGCGACCGCCACTTAGTAAGTTGCAAAGTTACAGTTTCCCTGTCCACGGTCAGCCAAGCTTGGACACATTGTTAATGCAAACATATCTATCTTTGGTGATTTACTTGGTTAATTGTCTGGGTTTTAACAATTGACATGGCCACATCTTACAAGTCAGATTGGTGTTTTCTCTTAAAAGTCCAAGTTTGCTCAGTTCACACTTAAGGGTCCGCATACTGATTATGAATCTATGATTCGCTGTCAAAGAGCACATGATTTCCCTGTAATTTAATCCAAGCTGGAAATAAACTTGTATTAATAAATCTTGTTATATACATGTTGTCCAACATTGCAAATTACCGACAACAATTGCACGACTTTCATCCTTCGAGTGCGTTTGGAATAAGATACTCCATGAATCATGCGAGGAGTTGTATTTCAATCCTGCCTAAAATTTATGTGACCACCCTTTTGACCTAACAAGTTTGGACTGGAATTGTGTGTATACGACGCAATGTCCTAACCAGGCCATCGACCGTTTCTATTGTCACTTCAATAATTTATATGAGAAACACTTTCCACTAAGAAAACCTAAACCTACTAAGAAATTAAATGCATGGATGACCAGTGGAATATTGTGTTCTATCAAACACAAAAACAAATTATATAAAAAGTATCTTAAAACATCAACTTTAAGTAATAAACTTAAGTATAAATCTTTTCGAAATAAACTCAACGCCTTAATTAAAACAACAAAAATCTGTTTTTTTCAAGAAAAGTTTCGCAATACCAAAAACAATGTTAAAAATACTTGGAGAATCATTAATTCATTATTAAACAAAAAATCTAAACGTAGTACATCATCACACAAATTTAACTGTGAAGGACGTACGATCAGTGACTCGGCTGACATTGCCAGTGCATTTAATAACTATTTTACAAAAATAGGACAATCTCTCAACAGAAACATTCCTCAGGCGACCAACAGCTACAAGCAATACTTGACAGACCCAAACCCATATTCCATGTTTTTTAATCCCACTACCCCGACTGAGATTCAAAATATAGCTAGTTCCTTTAAAAACAACAAATCTCCAGGCATAGATGAAATAAGCCCAAGGGTTTTAAAATCTGTTATTAATCAGGTAAGTCACCAACTGTGTCACATTTTTAACTTGTCATTAACTAAAGGTATATTTCCAGACAAACTCAAATCTGCCAAAGTCACTCCAATTTTTAAAAATGGAGACCATAGTGAGCTCGGTAACTATAGGCCAATCTCTGTGCTGTCATGTCTCTCTAAAATTCTTGAGAAAATTCTTCACAAAAGAACTATGTCATTTTTGGACAAACACAACATAATCTGCAATAATCAATACGGTTTCCGAAAAAATTATTCTACCTCACTGGCATTACTTGACTTAACAAATAAAGTTATAGATGCCTTTGAAAACAATTTATATGCCATTGGAGTTTTCCTGGATCTGTCAAAAGCGTTTGACACCATAAATCATGATATTTTATTGGATAAATTACATTATTATGGAATTCGAGGCGTTACACTTGACTGGTTTAGGAGTTATCTTAATGACCGCTCTCAATGCACAAAATACCAATCTTCTCTGTCAGCGCCTCTAGGAATATCATGCGGGGTTCCTCAAGGATCTATCTTAGGACCTTTGCTCTTTATCATTTATATAAATGACATTTGTCAAACATCAGATTTGCTTTCTTTTATCATGTACGCTGATGACACAAATATATTTTGTTGCAATGCGGACCTTCGCGTGTTGATTGATAATGTCAATAGGGAACTAACTAATGTCTGTGAGTGGTTTAAAGCAAATAGGCTCTCCCTAAATACTAAAAAATGTAATTATATTATTTTTACCAACAGACACAAATCAGCCAGCCAAAACTACTCAGTCAATCTCGATAGCACACCTATTCAGCAAGTAATTAATACCAAATTTTTGGGTGTCTATTTAGATGAAAAATTATCATGGAAATATCATATAAGTGAAATAGAAAACAAGGTAGCAAAAAGTATTGGTGTCATCAGTCGATTGAAATTTCTCCTTCCTAACAATGTTCTGCGTATACTTTATTGCACTCTCATACTACCATATCTCCAATACTGTAATGTTGTATGGGGAAACACGTTTAGCACCAATCTTAATAAGCTGAATGTTCTCCAAAAGAAAGTTGTTCGTATTATTTCACATTCTCCACTTAGGGCCCATGCAAGTCCTTTATTTTTTAAACTTAAATTACTCAACTTGAAAAGTATCAACAGATACCAACAGTGTATCTTCATGTATAAACACATGAAAGGACTACTTCCTGACTCATTCAACGACTACTTAGAACTTAACCGTAATATTCATCGCCACAATACCAGATCTTCTTCTAATTTTCATCTTCCCAAACACAGAACAACAGCCTTCCATCATAACATCTGTTTCTCTGGACCCTCAAATTGGAATAAACTGCCAAATAGTATAAAAACTGCCCCAACACCTGCTACCTATAAACACAAACTAAAAGCCCACTTGCTCAACAACCCCCCTGTATAGCCTTCTGTACAAACAAAGTAATACAAACCATGTTATTCATATTTGTTTTCTGTATATTGTGTATATGAAAATTATAATTTGATGTTTTGTAATTGTTTACTTACATGTGCGTTTGTTTGTATTTTTGTCCAAGGCATTTCTGCCAACAAGCATTGTTTTGCTTTTTTGGATTTGCCTCCTTCAATATATACCTTCTTATCAATTGTATTGACCTTTTGTTATTGGCGGAAATAAATGTTCTTTGAATGAATGAATGAATGAATTGCAAAACCGATTATGAGGCTAAATAACACGAAACACATTCAGAAAGTATCAAAACAAAGTCATCATTTTAGGCTGAAACAGTGCGTGGCGAGAAAAATAATTTCCTTGGTTTCCTAGTATACCCAGTGAAAACGTATCTTATGAGCGTTAATATCGAATAAACCTCTATTTTGCATTTCACTGCCCAATTTTTTTTGGAACAAAAAATGCAAAACAAAAACATATGGACAAAGTTTGTAACAATG
Source organism: Leptasterias polaris (assembly GCA_037783415.1). NCBI lineage: Eukaryota > Metazoa > Echinodermata > Asteroidea > Forcipulatida > Asteriidae > Leptasterias > Leptasterias polaris. Next base: position 4,200,684 of record JAZGTN010000004.1, on the reverse strand, counting down.
TTACACGGTTTTTTATTCAAAATCAATGTTCAAGTTTGGTAGAATTTAGCAACTAATAACGGGATTTATTTGAATGTTTGTTTGAAGGTTTGCAAAAAACGTTGAATTTGGCACAACATAAACAAACGATTTAATGTTTTGCTCACATTTATGGCCGTTCGTGCGAACCAGCGCGTTATAATTTATTGTTTCAATTATTATAAAGCTTTATAGATCATTGTCGTTGTCATTGTTTGGTGGAACATACGTCACGTTTCATCCTTTTTCCTTTCATGTACATATACTTTTCTGACAATTTAATAATGGAGTCGAAAATAAGAGTCTATATAATTTAGGCAATATTTTTTGGCTGCTAGGTTGTTGGCTGGCCAACGTTAATGATTGAATTATCTTTACAGACTTCATTACTAATTCAATGTTTTTCAGTCAATTTTAAAATCCAAATATTTTCCATAACTTGTTGTTAAATTCCATGAGGCCTGTGGCACTGATACCGTCTGTAAACATGTTGAATTGTGACTGAATGTATCGAATTCAAAGGAAAATGCCCGGTAGGGTGTGGGTTCGCGTCCCGGTCAAGACGTTTGTGTCCTTGGGCAAGACACTTCACTTTAAATGCTTCTCTTCACCCAGGGGTATACAGCAATCCTTCACCGATCTTGAACTCTTGGTGGCAGCAGATATGCCTCCATTACTGCGGTGTACCTGGGTGGTACTGCGCTGCCTAGCGACTGGTATAAGGTTTGGGCTACACGGCGATCATTTGATCAGTCGCGGGTTATTGGACTTTCACTTTGCAAATCGCTTAAACCCGTCGCTAGGCAGCGCAGTACCACCCAGGTACCACCGCAATAATGGCGGTATCTGCTGCCACCAAGAGTTCAAGATCGGTGAAGGATTGCTGTATAGATGGGTACCTGCAAGGGTAGAGGTTGATAATGTGTTTGAATTAACCTTCCAAGCGCCACGGCTGCTCGGGGGCTGTATACTCCCGAAGGGAGCTGAGGAAGGTTAGAGAAATGTTATTGGCCCAATACCAAGACACTAGTGTAAAGCGCATTGAGAAGTTATAATAAAATGTGCTATGTTATAACAACTAGTTATTATGATTTATTATTATTATTATTATTAAAGAGAGGGTACACTTGGGTATTTTTTCAAATAACATTATCCTCAATTAGTTTAATCAAACAGATGCATAACAATAAGGAACCTTTGAAATTTTGGCTCAATTGGTTATTGAAAATGCACGAGAACAAAGGCAGACAACAAAACAACCTTGTTGCATGAACTAGTGTGCTTTCTGATGCCTGAGGGCTCATGCCCGAAGCCTTTCTCAGAAAACAAATATTGTTTGTAAAAGATTATTCCTCTTTCTCTAAAGCCACATTTCTTCAAAGGGTGTCGTTTAAAAAAAATCATACATCACCCTAACCATTAGATAATAGACTCTTGGGAATAAAAAACATAAATCATATATAATTATGTGTACGATCATAAGACAGCACACGAGGCACCATCATACTACTAAGCCTTGTTATACATATCCTACTCAATGCATTTTGTTGGAATAAAATCCTTTGTTTACACAACTCTGCAAGAACAATCATAAGCTCTTACATTTTCTTATAGGTTAGTGGCCTGACGTTTCGACCCTAGCAGAGTCTTTCTCGAAGGCTAAATGACACAGGGTACTTTTAGGTGTTCCAACACATCCAAATGCATCGTTTGTAGACAACACATCAGGGAATCAGACTCCTTTACCAGCCATACTGGTGGTACCACCCACAAGACTAGGGGTCATGTCACATGCACCACCACTAATCTAATCTATCTAATATCTTGCAGAGCCTGTGGTGTTCAATATATAGGTGAAACAAGAACTACACTCAAGAGGCGTTTCTATGGCCACAGATCCACAGTCAACACCCAAAAGCTGGATACACCTGTAGGACACCACTTCAACCTTCCTAACCACTCCATTTCTGACATGAATTTACAGGGCATTGAGGCACTAGGCAACTGCAGAGAGACTGTCCGTCTCAGTAGGGAAAAACTTTGGATAAGGCGCATAAAGACCACTCAGCCCCATGGTTTGAATATCCAAGAAGGAAATGACTAATAACCTTTTGTCTTTGCCTCCTCCTTTTCCCACACAGTTATCCACTTTATTAGTCTGCCCTTCATTGTATTAACTAATTATTTACCTCTCTTCTAACCTTCCATTTTGTTCGTTTCAATCTCCACCTGTATCCAGTAGGATCGAGAGCTTAGAGCATTATCAGTCATTTGCACAATTTTAAGCCAGCTTCAGTTTGTGCACATCTATATCAAAGCGTAATTGTGTTATTACAGTGGTGTGGGAAAGTTGATCTTTAAAAAAAAAATTACATTTTCAACAATGACATAACAAAGAAGTCAGGCATGCAAAGGTGATGTCGAGCCAACAAGCCAACCGTTTGTTGAACACGCTCAGTCAATAACGTTATACTTACTACAAGTTCCTGAGGCTGCACTAGTGCTAATAATATAAACCTATTATAGACTGTGCAAGTCTCGCGCGTATCCGAACGAGAAAACACGTCAAACGAAGAACATGTTTATTTCTGAAATTAAATCTTTGTTTTAAATTACATCTCATGACAAAATCTGAAGAACAAAAATAAATCATTACAATTTTATGAAAAGTTTTAGCTTCTGAAAAAACAATCACAATAGTGTGTATATTATTATTGGGAAAAAATTAAAACTCTGGGACAAGGATGCCTATTTGATGTTAACTTTTTAGAAACCCCTCACGCGGATTCGTGAAGGTCAAACGGGTCTTAAATGGACCCGTATCGCAGTTTAAAGAGGATGCTGACGCCTCAACAACCATAGACTGCAATGAAAGGGTTTGCTTTGCAATTACAGCATCTGGCGATTATAATTGCGCATCCAAAACAAGCGTTTACGTAAGTTTTATGATCGGAGGCGAGCACAAAATTCTTAATTTTTTGCAATAACCGGAAGCTGAGGTCAAGTTTAATTCTTGGGTTTTCTTCGTTATATTGTTGAATTGGTTTTACTTTCATACGTTATCACTTAGTATTACATTCCCAACAACATGTATACTTTTCTAGGTCATAACCTACGTTAAACTAAAATAATTGACGAAACAAAATCTCGCCCACGTAAAACTCCATATGGTTGGGACCACTATGGTCCCGGAAGTTCGATTACGCGCGAGACTTGCACACTCTATTAGCACACCACCGGCCGATATTATTCATATAGTCAGTATATACAATCATTTGGCCCTAGCTTCCCAGTAAAATCCTGATATTTGTATCCATTTAAAATATGCAAAACAAGATCTAGTAATTCTTATCTTATTAAACAAACAAAAAAATGGTGAAGGAGCTTACAAAAACATAAACAAATTTGTGTCACACTCTTTGGTTGGGTTAGGGCAACCTCGTGCCAAGACGCTCATGGAGACGAAGCCAAAGCTACCATCTCGGCCAAAATGATTGGGCCACGCATGGGCCACGTGACAATAAACATACCATCCATTTCCCCGTTTCCTAGTCTTGGTGAAATACCTTCTCGTGTTGATTTGTCACAATTTTCCCCACGAGAGGGCGCTAATATTCACCAACTGCTCTCACAACACAAACCGCTCGCGATATTATTTTTGTCCAGCTTAGTTGCGGCAGAACCAACAGGGGGCGGCGTTTGTTGGGGATTTCGTCATTCAAAACATTATGAATAGCGCATGTTTTTACGGAAGCCGGATAGTGACAGGAGATAAGTGAAATATTTTTTTCATGGCGCGAGAATATTTTTGTGTAGGCCTACCAATTATCTGGCGGCCGCCACATATTATCTTGCGAACGCCACTTAATTAAGTGGCGGCCGCAACTTCTTATCCGGCGGCCGCCACTTATTATCCGGCGGCCGCCACTTAATTATCCGGCGGCCGCCACTTAATTATCCGGCAGCCGCCACTTAATTATCTGTACCACACGTTCTTTATTTTGCGGATTTTGAGTGCGTGCGTGTAAGGTAAAGTTCATTTATGTCATTGGGAACAATTAGTGCCTTTTGTTACTGGCTACAGGTAATTGAGCAATGTGTGCTCTCACGCGATTATGCTGCTCTCGCGAAAAAGCTGGTTCATGACAAATGCTTACATAAATCCTTCTTATTATTATTGTCAATGAAAAACTTATTATTTTAAGACCAGAATTGATAAGTCTATAGGGAACAATAAGTCTCTCTCGCTTGTGGCTAAAGGTAATAACTCGGGATGAGCACAGTATATATTTTGAATGTTTTTGGTTGTGGAATCTATAAATAATTGCTAAGTAAATTGTTTTTGACTGCATCTCGACGATTAAAGAAATTAACTGTTCACTTTGTATGAACATGAGCTAGGTGTTTGTAATTATATCTAAATTATTCCTTTTCTTTAGCGTTAACGTTTTACAGGTCAACTGTGAAGGGGAAAATAAGGATTTCCATTGATTTGACCAAAGTGTAACGATGACTGTATAGTTTCAATTTGATGACACGTTTTTGTTCTACAGACACAAGCTGGTGAGCGGCTAAAAGACTGCCTTACATACGGTAGGAGGAAACGCTCACCAGCTTGTGTTTGTAGAAAAACGTAACATCAAAAAAATCTAGATAGTCAAGTACGCGTTGGTCAAGTTTGTCAAGTCATTGGCAATCATTAATAAAGATCATTATTAAATTCCCCTTCACAGTTGACTTAAAATCGTTGTCGCTAATGACGATGAAATAATTTAGCTACTACTGACAACGACGCTCAAACAAAAACTTAAGTTTATTTCATCATCAAAAAACTGTCTTTTTGGCGTCTTTTTGCATTACATAAAACTCGGGTTCGTTATGTTAAAAAATGGTTTTGTAATCTCATTCTTTTTCAAAGATGTGTTCGTACCAACCAAACATGTTCCCAGTTGTTACCCATTTCATTTATTCCCTGCGGAATGTTTTGTTGAATACAAAGGGCTTCAAACAAAGTTATTTCTCTCGTATTTAAAGTTTTGTTACGTCATTAGGGCACCCCCTTTTCTGTACTAAATACAGTATGTGAGGAATGCAAAGAACTGGGCAGTCCATGCGTTTAAATAACTTGTCAAATGCCTCAATGAATTGCCGTGTTCTAGCCGACCACTCCAAACGGAGGGATCTCTTAAATTTGTTGAGGTCCAAGCAGTACTCTACACAGTGTCTTCAAGACATTCATTGTGCCGATTATATGAAAGAATGTTACTTCTGTTCTTATAAAAGCAATGCAAGAGGCGTGGCTATTTTGTTTAACAATACTTTTGATTTTAAAAATTCTTGGGTCGATTTTTGATGCAAATGGAAATTTTCTAGCTCTTATTTTGGAAACTCAAGACCTTAATAATACCTTGAATAATTTGTATGGTCCAAAGGATGGTCCAGACTTCTATGATAATATTAATAATGTTGTGTCTGATTTTGATGACCCTCATACAATTATTTGCGGTGATTGGAATTTAGTTTCGGATAGTAATCTAGACTGTGAAAACTACCTTCGTATCAACAATCTATTAGCCAGGAATAGTGTGCATGGTACAAGTAGAGATCTCGATCTGGTTGACCCATGACGGGTTCAAAATGAAAGTGTTAGAAGATATACCTGGAAACAACACTCTACACTAAAACAGTCCAGGCTGGATTTCTTTTTAATTTCGTCAGAGCTGAATTCCAATCTTGTTTCATGTGACATAAAGCCAGGTTACCGGACTGATCATTCACTAATCGATATTCAATTTGAGTTTAATCAGATCAATAGAGGACCCAGTTACTGGAAATTTAATAACTCGTTTCTTACAGATATAGTATACGTTGAGCAGGTTAAGAAAGTAATAAGTGAGGCTGTCGAAACTTACGCTGCATCACCATATCGGCGGCCAAATTTACAAACAGTTCACCCCAGAGATAATCTTTGTACGGTTAACGATCTGCTTTTTTTAAAAATGTTACTGATGGAAATAAGGGCCAAAACAGTTTCTTATGCTTCTTGGAAGAAAAAGAACAGCAGAGTTGAAGAAGCTTGCCTTGAAAACGAAATTAAGGTTTTGTCAGACAAGATTGCCGATGGTGACAACAGCCTGATGTTGGATACATTTAACTCAAAACAAGCCAACCTTGTTCAGCTTCGTAAAACAAAAATGGATGGTGTTTTGGTCAGGTCTAGAACAAGATGGATGGAGCACGGTGAAAAACAATCGAAATACTTTCTCAATATGGAAAAACGTAATATCTCTAACAAAACAATCAGTCGTGTTACAAAAGATGACGGTAATTAGCTTAACACTTCGGCTGACATCACTAAGGAGGTTGGTAAATTTTATAAGAGTTTGTATTCTGTCTCAGATGAGGTAACTACGTAAACTGGCAATCAATTGTTGATAATTCTGACTTTCCAGTTCTTTATAACGTTTTACGTAACAGTATTGAGGGTCCCCTTACTCATAGTGAATTATTAAGTGTTTTGAAGAACACCAAGAATGTGAAGTTGCCCAGGCTCTGATGGTTTTAGTTTTGAATTTTATAAGTTTTTCTTCTCAGCTCTATCATGGTATTTATTACGTTCTCTTAATTACGGCTATGATACTAGCTGACAAACCTTCCGTTACTCAGCAATATGGTATTATTACTTTACTACCCAAAGGAAATAAACCTCGCCAGTTTTTTTAAAACTGGAGGCCTATCTCACTTTTAAACACTTCCTACAAATTAGCGTCTGGTTGTTTAGCAGAGAGGCTTAAAACATGTCTCCCGACTTTAATTCATGACAATCAGAAAGGTTTTCTGCAAGGGCGTTATATAGGTGAGAATATTCGTTTAAAGGCCCTGTACACTATTGGTAAGATCGAAAAACACAAATATTCACAGATTCACACATAACTTACATGATTTAAAGTAAGTAATGGTAGAAAGGGTTCCTTAAAATATTTCTGCCTAAAATGCTATCGTTTCTGAGAAATGAGTAAAACAATAGTTTTTATCGCGCGCGATAATAACATTGATGTTTGAAAAACAGAAAACACATAAGGTCTCTTTTCACTATTTTCTCGTGACCTCGATGACCAATTGAGCTCAAATTTTCACAGGTTTGTGATTTCATGTATGTGGGTGATTACACAAAACATGAACACTGTCTGTGATTATTTTGTCAGCTCTGCCAATCCTGTATAATACCTTTAATGTATGATTTGCTTAATTACACAAAGTGTAACACAATTCCTGGTATGTTTTTGTTAATAGATTTTGAAAAGGCATTTGATTCAGTTTCTCATGAATTTATTCTTAAAGTATTAGATACGTTTAATTTTGGCCCTTCCATACAAAAGTGGTTTCATGGGGTTTTTTTATAATGGAGCGAAAGCTTCAGTCTTAGTTAATGGATTTCTATCAGAATCCCCCTAACTCCCAAAGCGTTTTTACTAGAATCCATCCCTAACCCAACACATTCCAACAGCTTATACTACCATGCGATGGGAACTGTACCCAATCTTAGGGGGACGATACACAACCTAACAAACTCCAACAGGCCTTTTTTGTTTGATTTTGTTGGAGTTTGTACACTTGGCATGTGCAAAATTTGATCAGTGAAATCACACAGTACCCAACATAACATAATCCAACAACTATCTCATTAGACCATGGAGGAAAGAGCAATGCCAGACATGTACATTTCACACATCCACCATACCCACTCAATCAAATTCAAACACCATTACTTGTCAGCAAGGATACACAATCCCACAGAATCAAACACCCAATCCTAACTTCACTGTACTTAACCTAACAAAATTAAACACTTTGCCCCGTTTGAATTTGTAGGGTTAGGGATTGTTAGGGAGTGTTAGGGAGTAGGCCGTGGCTGTAGACAAGGGGACGGTCTGAGCCCATACTTGTTTTTACTGTGCGCAGAAATAATGGGCACGATGATTCGCAGAGACAAGATTCTAAAGGGAATTGTAATCGATGTCAAGAGGAATATAGGTTTTCCCAGTATGCTGACGATACAGTGTTGTTTTTGGACGGTTCACAACGTTCCTTCGATAGAGCCTTTAAATTGCTTAAGGATTTTGCTAGTATTTCTGGTCTTAAGGTAACTATTGAGAAAACTAATGCGGTGTGGATTGGTGGAAATAAGGGACGTCAACAAGGTCTATGTGATCATTTAAAAGTTAACTGGGTCAAACTTCATGATATCTTTATTTTGTCGCTCCCTATCCCACCACCGCATATAGTATAAAACATTTAAACATCGTGCTGTATAAATTTATTTGAAAAGGTGGTGACAGAGTCGCTAGGAATCAAATGATCAAGAATTACAGTCTTAGAGACCTGTGTTAAAATGGTAGATTGGAGCTCCTATATTAAGGCTCTTAAGTGTACACAGACTAGTGAAAGCGAATGACACTCTTTGCTGGTGTAGTTTATTGTATAAAATTGCTAAAATTCCCAACGTGCTTTTCATAGAAGGTGGTTATTCACGGATTACTCGATCACTCAAAGGGGCCACAAAGCCAAATCAGTTCTGGGTGCATGTTTTTAATGCTTGGAGTTCCTTTGTACAATGTCATGTTCCAGTTACCCAGAATGATCTCTACAGGAATGTCCTGTGGAACAACCACAGAGTTACAATGACAATTCTTTACAATCACTGGTCTAACAAAGGGGTTAATTTTGAGAGCGATCTTTTGGATGATAATGGCACCTTCCTGAGTTTCGATCACTTTAAGTTTAAGTACAGCATTACGACCAACTTTTTAGAATACCTTGTGGTCATTAAGGCTCTTAAGAAATCCTTCAGTAACTTACTTACGGGTGGTACATCTAACATTCCGTTTAATTTGGAAACACTTTTACAAGATAAAAAGAGTTCTATTCGGATTTACCAAATTCTTACGTCTGAAAAAAGCGTTGTTGGCAGGTTTATTGATCAATGAGAAACAAAATTGGGCACATTTTTCCAACCATCAAAACGGTCTGTTTTCTGCAGTATGCCCTTTACAGTTACGTGTGACAAAAGATTACGGTAGTTCCAATATAGACAAACTCATAGAATACTGGGTTCTTTTTTGGTTAAAATTGGGAAAAGGGAGAGCGATTTATGTTCCTTCTGTCATTTTAAGAGTGAAACCACGATCCACCTATTTTGTACTTGCGAGTTTTCTAGGACCGAAATCAATAGGTGGATCAAGGATGAACATGGATATCAATGTTTTTTAGACCATGATGCCAAACTATTCGGTATTCTGAATAAGAAAATGACTGCCCTTAATTTAGTTCTACTGCTAGGCCGTTACCATATTTATAGAATGAAGATGAACGGCAGTAAACCTTCTTTTTATCATTCAAAAAAGAGCTTAAACGGTACTTTCAATTAGAAAAATTCATCTGCATCACAAATTACCTCATGCCAATGCCTGTATGTCTCTGAATATTAAAGCTACAGTATTCATATTTAGGCATATGATAGATCAAGGCACGGGCAACATTTGAAAAGTTAACGCCAAATTCACATGACCTTTACTTCCGGTCGTTACCCTAGGTCGAAGTTCACCTTCGTTTTTTTCCTTCAAAAAAACCACTTTCGAGCTTATCTACGGAATAACTCAAGATTGAGATTGAATTGAACAATGAAACTCAACCGATAGTTGAACCTCAATATCAAGACGACACAAACGTATTTGTAAAAATCATAACTCATGAACCATTTGTTTGTTTTTTATAATCTACACATCATCGGATAGCTCATTTAAAGTTCGACAAACGCTACGCAGAACCCATACAACATTAATTGACCTTACTTCCGGTTCAAATCGGAAGTTGAAAATTTCAGAATTTCTTATCTTATTCATATCTTTAAAACTACTGATCATTTCAGCATAATTTTTGTATCAGGTTGTGAAACTGTACATATAGTTAGATAACCATTAGGAGATGAAACCACTTCAGTTACGTCATGATGACGTCATCAGGTGTCAAATTACAATGTTTTTAAGTTTAAAAGGTGACCATTTGCTATACGCTGTATGTCTTTGAATTTTACGACTATGATATTCATAATTAAGCATCTGATAGATCAAGACTGGGGCTACATTTGAAAAGTTAACGCCAAAATCGTATGACCTCTTCTGGTCGTACCGGAAGGTCAAAGTTTGCCCTTGTATCTTTTCTTCAAAATCGGACGGTAAAGCCCACGTATGAATTGACCTGCATGTTAACTATAGTGTACACAGCGCTGTGGCCGGCTGTTCCGCTCCATTGATCAAAGTTTCATAAGTCCACGAGGTTTGTGTGAATTCGCAGAAATGCATTGTGTACATGTGCAAGTTTGTAAAAGGTCATCGGACATTACATGGTGTTTGGTACGACTGAGTTGAAACTTGGTGTATTGTTAGACAATGACATTGACAGCTAAATCCTGAAGCACGTAATGATGACATCATCATGGTAAAAAATTGGTAACCACTTGTTGCATATCTTTATAACAAAACAAGCTGCAATCAAATTTTGTTTTGCATAAGACTTGGAAGGTCATTTATGGTTAAAATATGGACAGACGTCTTCACGACGTCATCCTTTGTCACGTTTCTACATTATTTACCCTAAAGGTAGTTTTTTTACGAGATCTAAATGTAAAGAAAAACTTTGGTGATCAAGGTGAAACTTTGCACGTATTCAAGTCGGGATGTGTTACATCCACAAATTTAGTTCACATCACGATGACGTCATTAAGTGTAACATGACTTCACCTTCAATGAGCAGTTTTACAAGATCTTTATGCAGATAAATACATTCTTGGTCAAGCTGAAACCAAGCTTGCATGAATTCAAGCTGAGATGTATTACGACCAACATTTTAATATCATGCCGAACACCTAGTTTTTGTTATGCAACAAAAATTTAAGTCTAGTTTATTTGTATTTTTTTTGTGGGGGGGGGGGGGCCTCCTGTTTTTAGTCGGTCATGCAATATGAGCATGAACACCTTTTGGTTTTGTTCTGTTTTTCAGTCAACATGAAATGAAACATTTTGACATGGTTTCAGTGCTTCAAATAACATATTGTTCACGAACTTTTCAAACTAGGCATTGGTGACGTCGTCAGTACGCAGTGCTCTGTGACGACAAGTTAAACATAAATATAATTTTCAAATTCAAACATTTTTGAACCAAAATTCATCATTAATATTTTACTGATACATAGGCTAATATCGATGAAATATTAAAAGTAAAAATTTGTCTAAGTCAACCATTGCGTTAGGAAACAATAGACCTTATGCATATGACGTCATTTGAGTAGGGCGCCCTCACCTAGAGGTCAAAAGGAAGATGCTCATTGGCCAGTCTTGTGCGCCGCGCGTACAAATCAGCGCGTTTCCATTGTTTCATCATCAGTTTACCTCTAAGATGGCGGCTTGGTGACGTCAATGCATAAGGTCTATGGTGCCGTTTTTTAGTGCTATCACAAAAGCACATGTTACGGTCACTGTGTGTCATCATGTCACAATGCCACTGTATTCCTTCAAACTCTTCTCTACATCACAACTCAAAAACGAAACTGAATTTTACAAAACTCATCAGACAAAGAACATCAACACTTAAACTGCACATGAACAATGACGTCATAATGACGTCATCAGGTATCTAATAACATTAAGTCAGTTTAATATTTGAAAACTTCATAATAACTCCTGCACCGGAAGCCTGAAACAATTTTTTTGTTTTTTTTGTTATTCAGGTTGAAAGGTCAATTGACGTCATTATTTGATGGTGATTCACGAATATCTTGTTTTTGTAATGGAAGAAAAAATTACATTTTTATTATTATTGTACTCATTTCCCGTTTGTGGGTCAGTATTTTAGGTCAGTTTTACCCCAAATAAAGCTTGTGCGCGAATTGCTATTCTCTAGCCAATTTATGTCATACTGGTGGGGGCACGATCCCTAGACAATCGACAAGGCTAGATAAAGTTTTATAGTATAGGCCTCTGATCTGACTAAATACGGAGGACTGACCTGAAATACACGCGGGTAGCGAGCAAAACAAAATGGCTTATGCTGGAGTCGAACCCATGACAGCTCAAATCCGTGCTAGAGTTGTACCAACCTTGTTTGTGGTGGTCCTTTTATGACAATCGTCTAGTGCTCTGTGGAACCAGGTCAGGTCGTTATCTGCCGATTGATATAATCAACAATTGATAAGATTTAAGTTCATTTGGGGGCTCATAGGTCCAGGAAACTTAAGGACGTGTCTGACTTAAGTGACTTTGGCTGTTGATGCAGCCTTTGGCTACTGCGGCATGCACAGTATTGAAAAACAGCCATCCGAAGTCATCAATACTGACGCGGCCTTATTCACAGATTGTTCACAGCAGTTTGTCAACAGGGGGCGGTATTCGTTTTCAAGGGGATAGTTTTTGCCCTGACATCTGAAGACCCCCTTTGTGAATTATACTCAATTTAAATACTTTGTGCATCTTTGGTGAGTATCCCACACAAAAGGAAAATAGAAAGGTATATTTACACATCACACAACTTCACATGAAATTAGCAATTACGTAACTGCTGAACAAATATATTTTGCACATTCCTTGATTAGAAGGCCCATACATTTTACTAGAGTTCAGACACACGAAAAGAATCCACACATCTGCAGTGAAATCCACTAAAACAGTAACTGATTAAATGTTGAATGTGCAGCAAAATCAAAATCGTTTTGCTGTTTATTGCACTGAGTTTATATTAAGGGACCGTGCCTGTGGTCTGGCTTGAACTGTTTAACTCCGATCCACTATAGAACTTTCGTACAGAGAACGGAACAAATAAGGCGTTAGAACTGTACTGGACTTCAACGTTTATAGCCATAAATGAAACAACTAAAGTTGAGTTAGCCAACTATCTGTTTCGAGTATACTGCTGTTATGTAATACCATGTCACACACGCATTCTGGACAATAAAGCGAAGAGATCTTCTTTGTTAGAAACAGAGTTGTCTCCGTTTGTAACACTGCACTGTGCAGTGCAAAACTAAACTGTACGTTTTGTTATACGCAATTCAACAATCATTTTCAATGCATAACATTGTGACTCCACAATGCAACTTGACAATCTGAATAATGACGTCTACTTACAGTGTGTTGACATCCGATACAGGACAACTCGTCCGTACACTGTCGACGGGGACTGGCTGATAAATAATAGTTTGTTCTCAGACGAAGTGGCACATTACATTCGATAAAGAAACATGCCAGCCTTATTAAACATTTTACATTACCGTAGGACACGAGATTGGATAAAACCCTCATATTGTAATCTACACTGACTCCAGGATGTATAATTTTCATCCAAATCATTCTTCCCGCCATTCCACCATTGCAAAACATTGCAGCACATACAACGTGCACAGAGAAATGCCAACACTGGTGTTCTTTTATTTAGATGGTTTATTCTACGATATTAAACCGTGCCACGGGTACCATCCAATCGGAAGACTCTTTACGAATCGTGCGCGTGTGGGCACGTGTACTACGTCATTGTAATAGATCAATCCATTAAGCCCCGCCTCGCCTCCTTACGAGTTGACCAATCACAGCCGCGAAACCCGATCACTGTTAGTGCAAAGATCACCAAAATTTAATAGTGATCAGATTTCGCGGTTGTGATTGGTCAATAAGAAATGGGCGTGGCTTAATGGATCGACGTGTATTTCTGACCATTCATGAATAATTCAGCAGCTAAGCCTAGCTTGGTTTTTTATGCATTTTGAATTACCCGCTATTACACCAGATTCCTTTCATTGTCATTATGGTCTTTTGTATTATTAAAACAATACAATGCCATGGGATACACACATCCTGCATGATAGAGTTAGAATAATTAATGTGTTTCTGTTCCTTAGCTACAGGCCTATAATAACATTTGACTAATGAGACCGTTCTGCCGCTGTCATAGGGAAATCTGTCCCCCGGAAATTTAACATGGGCTAATTAAGGAGATTGATTGAATAGAGGGCGCTATCAGAAGAAGTTTGTACACAGTTCGCCTAATGGGATGGGGTACAGAATCTCCGGGGGACAGAATCTCCATCCACACCAGTTATCACACGTGACTGGATGGGACTTTCGTTGGCATTTTGTACTTCAACTAGCTCCAGAAGAGAACAAAACAGAACAAAATTATATATCGGCATATATAATAAATACTATAGAGTCGTGAACCATTGTATGGGCACCAAATCTGGCGGTAATATCAATTTAAAGTGGAAAAACTAAACAATTACAAATTTGATAAAAACACCCTTATCACCCCAACGGTGACCCCAGAAAGCAAGTATAATGTATTGAGTTTTGTCAGAATAACAACGGTTTTGCAAAATCTGACAAATTATGGGGAAAATTTTGACCCCCCAAAACACGGGCAAAATTTACCGAAAGTGTGTTTTTATGTCAAAATGTAGAACATTTGTGGCAAGGTTCATTGTAGCCGTAGAATGTTTGAGTGATGTCCATCCAAAATTAAAATACCCTGAACGGTTTAAACTGGCAAAACTCCCTATTGGAGTTGGAACCCCCCTCGCCCCTTTCCCCAAAATCTGATATATATTTTTTAATGTACAATATATAAATGGTTAGGCTACGTCAAAGCCCCCACCCCCCGACTTTTCTAAACCATTGTTTTGAAACCAAATGAACGCCACATATCATTCCAACATTGTTCAAAACTTAAACATAATCTCTAAATGTGAATAATATTTATTAATGATATTATCTTGATCTGGGTCAATTACTAATTCCACGTTTTGCCTATTATCAAATTTCAAGAGGCTATATATAAGTAAGCAATAACGTGCTTCGATTCTAATAATAGAAGCTTGACCAGTATCAACAACCTAATTACAACACAAGCGTAAATCTTCCTACATAAATTTGAAAGAATGGCACAAAAATCACCTACATGCAAATCACAAGCAGTGCAGTACAACCATTACACGGACCATAATGTTTACAAGAAATCAAGACTGATTTTACAACAAAAACCCTCTGAATTTACTTATAATCCCAGCAGCTATAATTAACTTTATTAACCCATACCATAAAGAGGAAAGTACAATCAATTATGCACTCACCAACTGTTGCATTGCTAGGAGTGAATTTTATTCCTTTTTAGTTTTTTAGCTACAGTCAGAGAACTTTTCCAGTCTCAAAATGCAATGGCTTGCCAAATGAGGGCGCTGTAACACAAATACGCGGCTACAAGTTGTAATTGGTAGTTTTCAGCCGATCGTTAGGAAAGAATTTCACCAAGTTCCAGATGAAGACGAAACAAAATATTTTAATTTTATTTACACTGGCCATTTTGTAGTTGTTTGCCAATTTTAATTAAAAAAAAAACACGTTATTGTTAACCCACCCACCCCCCGCCCCAATGATTTTCATATTTTTTGTCCAAAGCTACGAAACTTTGCATGAAGTTGTTTTTATTTGTTTATTATCAATGACGTGGCAAACGTTTGTGGACAAGTCGTAAATGTTTGTAGCGTCGATAGCGAAACGGCGCTCTCGCTATATCCCGCAAGAGGCTGCTCCGCGAGACTACTGCTCTCACGACTAGAGTCCGTCCGTCCGGCAGGCAGCAGCCAGCAACTTCGTGCGAGAGCAGTCTTAATACGCTACCACCACAATCACCGTGACAAACATTAACGACTTGTCCACAAGTCTATGGCAAACGTTACGTTATACTTTATCACTGTGGTGACCGTTGGGGGCGCTATAATCATTCTGCTTGATTTTCTTGGCCTGGCAAGTTAAAACATTATTTCATCAAATTAATTCAAAATATACTGCTGGAATCACAAAATGCAAGACGCAGGTATGGCGGCTATTTTGGGTCAAATGCATTGAACACTAGCTAAACTTCACCAACAATTTTCTGGGGGGGGGGGACTGGAAAGTTTGATTTAAAAAAGTAAAATCATTGAATAAGACAATAGGACATTGACCAAATTCAATCAAGTGCCTTTCATTGTAACAGCTGTTATTGTGAAAAAACAAATTCATGGAGTGATCAGATGCAGCTCACCATAATATGGGAGGGCACAATGTGCCGAACCCCTCCACATCATTCTTTGGAAATGATTTTATCAAGTCTGTTCACCTACAGCTTAAAATTGTCACGATATTTCATATGAAATCCTACACCACAAAGTTTACACACACTAAAAAAAGGGAAAAAGACACAAAATACTTTTCCTTTTTTTTTATTGATCGCCAAGTCACTGAAACCACTTACGTTTTATCGACTTGAATTTGACGTTAATGATGCTCCCAACCCAACATACCAGTGTAACTTTAATAAAGGTGACGGATTTTCGTTTCTCTTCGAGAAATAAAATGATACAGTACAAGTTGGTTTTTAACTTTTCTTAAATATCAACTTAAATATTGTTGTTGTCTTCAAAGACGCCGTGGTAACAAACACATTAAAAACATCAACTCAATACATGGAACGTGTATCCAATCAGGTTTCTCAAGTCTTATTGTAAAAAACAACCACCAAAACATCAATTTTATGTTATGTTTTGAATAAAGCAAAATGGAGACGGTGCTCATGACACTTTTCCGGAGTGGAATTTTCATCACCCCCATCACCCTCAAAATGAAAATTGTATAACATGGTTGGTTGATTTAATATAACAAATACATTCACTGTACAGCCACAATTAACATCAATCTTAAGTTACTTTATCCAATATTAACATGATGCCGTCTTTTCTCTCGACTTTGACCAATTTAAAACTGAACATAATAACAAGTGACTTTTGTTTCCAAACCCACCCTCTGCACAATTAAGACCATTTTCCTCTTCACAACTTTCTTTAATGGAACTGGCCAAAATAATTGACTTGATGAGATACTTTCTCGTCGTATGTAAAGTACTTTTTAAAGTGCTGCTTAATAACCACACAAAATAAATGAATTGCAAAATTGAGAGCTCGCTTATGCTTTTTAGTTTGCTTTCCTGCGAAAGAACTTCCTGTGGTTTATACTACTTTCTCCTTTTCCCCTTGCTTTTAGGGGATCATGTACTTTTATAATTTGTTTGGCTACGCATTTTAGAACATGGACAGGGGCAATGCTTGTTTTCATTGTATATGATCGTACATTACGTGCCTTCACTACAGGCTTAGAGGCAGAGGCTAGGAAGACCTGCCATCACTTCTTCTTCTGTGCCTTCTGGGCAGACTTTGTAGTCTTTCCTGAAGCCTCTTTCTTAGTGACGCTCTTGATGACACCAACAGCGACGGTCTGCTTCATGTCACGCACAGCAAAGCGACCCAGTGGTGGGTACTGGGCAAAGGATTCAACACACATGGGCTTGGATGGTGTGAGGGTTACGATTGCAGCATCACCAGACTTGACAGACTTGGGGTTTTCCTCGAGGGTCTTGCCTGAACGACGATCACACTTCTCGTGGATCTCTGTGAATTTACATGCGATGTGAGCAGTGTGGCAATCCAACACTGGTGCATATCCAGCGTGGATTTGTCCAGGGTGGTTCAGGATAATGACCTAAAATGAGAAAACAATGGTTTCAACTATTTTCCTAAAATCTGGGTTACCTTAAATCTTAAAGACACTTGTACAAATTATGTCAACACTTTGTTATTCACAAGAAGCGCAAAAACAGCTTAGGACACAACAGGAATTTTCCCATCACACAAAAATTGATATCATTTTGCTTATTTAAGCCCTAGATTTAAAAGGTTTTCTCTGATATGGCTTTTAATTGTGTCTTTTATGATGCAATAAAGCCAAAAAATTTAACTAGACATTCAATTTTTGTGTCGTCACAAAAGCTAGGTATTGGGTTTTATGAATAGCAGGTATACATCAAAAGTTCAATAAAATAAAATAAATAAATTTGGTCATAAAAACCAGGAAACGCAGCTATTTTGTGAAAACTATCATTAAAGGCACTGAACACGTTTTGTAATTGTCAAAGACCAGTATTCTCACTTGGTGTATCCCAACATATGCATAAAATAACAAGCCTGTGAAAATTTGGGCTCAATTGGTTATTGAAGTTGCAAGAAAATTATGAAAGAAAAAACACCCTTGTACAAATTAGTGTGCTTTCAGATAGGAATAAAAGGCTTCTGGCCAGAAGTCTTTTATTATTTTAGTGAGAAATTACCTCTTTCTCAAAAACTATGTTACTTCAGAGGGAGTCGTTTCTCACAATGTTTAATACTATCAACAGCTCTCTGTTGCTCGTTACCAAGTTTTATGCTAATATATATTTTGAGTAATTACCAAACGTGTACAGTGCCTTTAACAACAAGAACAATAATAGATGTTTACCTGAGCTTTGAAGGTATCGGCAGCCTTTGGGGGGTCATTCTTGCTGTCTCCAGCTACCATACCACGCCTGATATCCTTGACGGAAACGTTCTTCACGTTGAAACCAACGTTGTCACCTGGCAATGCTTCAGTGAGGGCTTCATGATGCATTTCCACAGACTTGACCTCAGTTGTGAGATTAACTGGAGCAAAGGTCGCGACTGTTCCTGGCTTGAGGATACCTGTTTCAACACGGCCAACAGGCACTGTTCCAATACCTTACAATAATAAACAAAGACAAATATTAATATTTAATTGTACTTTGCTAAAAATCATCTTGAAAATATCAGATTATGAATCGACTACTTTTGAAATGTTTAGTCAAGATTCAGTACTAGACTGCAAGAGTTTCCAAAACAAAGAATTTGATTGTTTACTTTGAAGTAATCCTGCATACACACTGGCTTAGTACCTGGGCTATATACGCAACGCTACGAAATAGACACAATCACGACTCTAAAGGTATTCCAAAAGTCTAGTAGAAAGTGCTTCTGAAAAGAAACCATCAAATTTGGCAGTTTTCAAGCCGTTTTATTCCTTTTTTGGTTTTTTTACCAAGGTTTTTGATCTTTCAATTTAGTTTTGACTTCTAGCCATATTAAAGTTGAGCATTTGACCAAAGAGGTTTATGTATTCAGATTATGGACAAGTTAATTAATTAAATATGAGAAACCAAATGCAAGATTTTAAATTGGCGAGTCCGAGCAGAAGAAGCTTGCCCCATAGTGCAGTGTGGGGCCTACAGGTGTTCCCTTAACTTTTTTTCCCCCACTCGCTGGCCGGATGCGTCCAATATTTTGGGTCACCCCCAAGTTTCTTTACTAACCCACATGTATGCACACAAATTTTTAAGGATAAAAAAATATATACACTTTTTTTTAGCAATCGCGGAAAAGATCGCAAATATTGTTTGTTAGGAGAATATTTTTACCTTAAATCTGCCCTTAACAACCATTTTAATCAGGCCTGTGAGTGGACCCTTAAAAAAAGAGCTGAAACACTACATGATGTAAGAATGATCGTTGAAAATTGTGTGTATTAACACATGCGGGCTAGTGTTTGAATCGTTGAGTTAGGAGAAATTCATGATGCTCTTAAATCAGTGAGCCACTTGGACAAAGGCCTAGAACCAAACAACACTTACCTCCAATCTTGTAGACATCCTGGAGGGGGAGACGGAGTGGCTTGTCGGTTGGTCTCTTAGGGGGTAGAATGGAATCCAGGGCTTCAAAGAGCGTTTTTCCTGTAGCATTACCTTCTTTACGCTCGACGGCCCATCCCTTGTACCATCCCATCTGTTAAGAAATGGCAAAACAGTTGTACTCTTTTTTTCAAGTGTGTTGTATTTTGGGGCGACTGTTTGTAATATCATCAAATTTGACGATTTTCTGAAAAATGGCTAGCGGGCTTGGTCACCGTTTATCTAGACCCAGAATTTCTCAGTGTAACAAATCTTTTACTGACCAGAAATGTCTTTTGAAAAATCAATTGCACAATGTTTATTTATTTCATTTTTTAGAACGTCCCTCAACTTAAAAAGGGAAAATACTTCAGAGTCAGTTTATTTTGTTTTTATCACGAGTCGATGTAACCACTTTCGTCACTTTCCATGAATAAAGCAGATGCCTTCTGAAATTGTATTATGGAATCAAATATGCTATGAAAAAAAGTGAATTGCTTTTGTTTAAACTATACTACTAAATAATAATCAAATCTTTAACAGGACAGCTTTCTTCCAGCCTATTTTTAGCTCAAGCTTGTCAGATATACTCAATTCACCTTATCTGAGGCCTCCATCATGTTATCTCCATGGAAACCTGAGATGGGGACAAAGCAGACACCCTTCGGGTTGTAACCGACCTTCTTGAGGAAGCCACTAACTTCCTTCGTGATCTCCGTGAATCTAGCCTGTAAGAAATAAATCCAAGCACATTCAGTTAGGTGCAAAATCTGGCAAGGTTTTTTACTTTTATTTAAGCAGAAATGTTAGAGACACGTTGCCTTCGATCGGGCGAGTTGGGCTATGAAAAGTGTTTGAAACCGTTGTTATGAAATGCATATGGTTAGAATGATGTTTTTAAAGTAGAATACAATGATCCTAACAAATATGCCTCAAAATTGCATTGGTTTCCCTTTTACTTTGCGAACTAACACGGCCCATCATTTTGTGGAGCCAAAAATTTTGCTCTACAAAATGGCGTGCCATGTTAGTTCACGATGTAAAAGGAAAACAACGCAATTTCAAGGCATATTTGTGTTGAACATTATATTCTACTTTTAGAACATCATTCTAACCGTATGCATTTCAAACGGTTTCAAACGCTTTTCATAGACCAACTCGCCCGATCGAAGGCAACGTGTCTCTCTGACTCTAACATTTCTGCTTAAATAAAAGTTGATTCAAGGCAACGTGTCCCTTTAAGTTTAGTTAATGCCTTGAGTTCATTGCATCATGTCGGGCACTAGAAGTCTTCTTACCTTTCAAGTTTTTTGCATCCATTATAAGTACCTCATTAATATTGAGTCGGTATTTCCATAACATTTGCCATTAGTTGACAAAGTGGAACATCCATTATATATTGTTTTTATATACGGCCCCCATACATGATACTTCAGAAACTAATTAATACTGGATAGGCCCATCCAACCATAATCAGAGTCTACCAGTTTGGGTGTTTGAATAAGCACATAGCATTTGGATCGTTATACAAATATTCAAATTACTGGACACTTTGTCCAAGTAGCTCAGACTGTAGGACCATTTATTTAATGTCCATTTTATTTAGAGTCCTCAGGTTTGAAAAATTAACATACTACGTACACATACACATCTATGTTTTAGCGGTTAGGGTTAATCACACAGGCAAGAAAAAATGGTTATCAATTAACATCACCACCTCAACCCAGTAAAATCTTGCACTAGTTAACTGATTATACTTTCTAGGGGATCAGGAAGACGCCCGTAATCAGGGTGAACCAGTTTGGGTGTTGATTTAGCATCTGGCGATTGGATCGTTAGAATGCACTCTATGTAAGATTAACACCTTCAATAAGATGCCAGAAAAAATGTGTTTAACAAGCATTTGTAAAATTACCTCACTGAAGGGGGGATCAGTGGTGTCCATCTTGTTGGCGCAAACAATGAGTTGTTTTACACCGAGGGTGAAAGCCAGGAGAGCATGCTCACGAGTCTGTCCATTCTTGGAGATACCAGCCTCGAATTCACCAGTTCCTGAGGCAACCATCAGGACGGCGCAGTCAGCCTAAACAAAAGAAACCATTTTAATTTAACCTTCATTTAAATGAATTTTTAAAAAACACACTATCCCTTAATTAAGGTACTATTACACTTGAACAATTACGATCAATATTATCTACTTAATGCAGGCATGATATTTGGTCCTTGAGAAAAAGTAGGATCATTTTATCAAGAACTGACCTACATGTATTGTAGGCTTTAACAAACTTTTCATGCCTTACTAATAACAATTTCTCTGATTTTTCCCAAGAGCAAAACAAAATCGGAAAACAGACTTAAGTAGGAAAAATATCATGCCTGTTAATGCTGCCGAGTTTCATTTCATACATTTAGCAGGCATATGAATGGGTTATGTTGAAAAAAACTGGAAAATATCGATCTAGTATTAATACTCCCAATCAAGCCGCAGGCTTGTCCCGAGCCAAAGATGAGGCATGCTGGGGGTCCAGGGGGCCCCCTTACGAGAAAATTTTGACAATTTAGGTACTGAAAAGTATCATTTTCAAGCAATTTTCAATGTAACTTTTAGATCTGAATGTCCATATTTAACAATAATAATAACAAATTATTAAAAAAATGAAGGTATTATGGACCAAATGTCAGACTTACATGTTTTTTAACAAAATTGAACTAAAAAAACAAGAACGCATCCAGACAAGTTTACTGATATCTGCGTGATTTGGGTCTCATGATTTTGTGATCCACGGACGTCGTGTCATGTTTCCTGAAGTACCCAGCAGAAAATACCCACAATGTAATCTGAAGATTGCGCACACTTAAAGCTCAATAGGCAATGGAGCTGCCAATTCTGCATAGCGCAAACTAAATATTGCGCAAAAGTTTGTCCAATTCGTTGTGCAAATCTGTTGATTGCGCTCCACAGATAAACCAAAGGGGACTCAACAGAAGACCAGGGCTCGAAATTTACGCTGGACCGCAGGCCCGAGGCCAGTGATTTTAGCTTCGGTCCAGTAAACTTTATGTCGAACAAGTCCGCCGGTCTTGTGTATTTCTTTTAACAAACTAATGTTATTATTAATAATAATGTAAAATATATTATCTTTCATTAAATAAATGTATTTCAATCTCAGTTTTAAAAGTTTCCGTTTTTACTTGTCGTCAAATCAATTCCGAGCGCGGAACGTCAAACCCAGCCGACCGTTCTTCGTCGTGATGCTGCTGCGTGCAAGTTTACCATCCAGCAGTTTACTCATGCCCACCACCTTGTAAAACTGCTGGGCTCAAACCATGTTTAGGCACCCGGGGGCGAGCGAACAGCACCCTCCGTTTCCACAGTGCATGCATGATGTATTGTGCCCGGCGGCACAACACAGTAAACAGCGCATCGTTCGTATACCACTGACCGTGTACATACACATTGGATGTAGTCACTTTGAAGTCTGATACCTTACAAACGAATTACATAGTGTTGAAATCGTATCGATAACGTCTTGGTTGTATGCTTTCAACACCACACATCCCTGTGTTGCATGGATTAAAAGCAACGTCTTGTTTCCACACGTCTTGCATTGACAACGTTGTTGTTCTGTCAAAACTGATTTCACTTTTTCTATGGAAGCAAACGTCGCGTAAAAAGAAGGTATGTGGAAATTTCTCGAAGGGGTTTCAAAGCCCAAACTGCCTGTTAAGCGATCTGCAAGTGAAAAACTTGCACGGGCGCAGAAGTATGAAAAAACAAGTTAACTTTTGGTGTGTTTTTGTTCCGTTTTGGATTTTTTCTTCTCGTATGACTTCGGTCTTGTAAAAAATGTTCCGGTCCAGTAAAAATTCTGAGCAACAAGCCCTGCGGTCTTGTGGATTTTTTCCCCAAATTCGAGCCCTGAAGACGTGTACATCGTGGTCAGCCTTTTGTGGCACATTACGTTTATCCGAACAATAAAACTTAGGCCGGATGAACGATCGGTCGGTTAACTATGTAACCGTGTAACCCCTACCCCCCAATTTGAAACCGGTGTCACGTTCCGGCGTACTGAGCGTTCCAGGTGATGTACGCATGCGCGGCCTTCTTTCCCCCCCCCCCTGTCAGGCCTTCCACATACTTCCCACTGGTAAGGTAATGAATTATTCTTGATGTCTTCACACATAAGAGTTACGAAACGACTTGGCATGCTTGTGCGTTCATCACTACTAGTAGTAGTACTACAGCTCATGGGCAATGCCATGACAGCTAGAGACTAGAGGAACACTCAGTGCGGCACAAGATTGACTACTTTCGCGTGCTGCACGCAGGCATGACATGACGTAATGTATTATATTTAGTCATCTGGAACGTTTAGTATGCCGGAATGCTCAGTGCGCGACACTTGATGTGAAACACCTAATAAGTCGCATTACTCAGTCAACATATCTGTTTTAGCAACCAATTTGCTTACATCATGTTGCTTCACGTTGATGCAAGAATAACTAACTAACCTGAGAGGTACCAGTGATCATGTTCTTGATGAAATCACGATGACCTGGGGCGTCAATGACAGTGATGTAGAACTTCACAGTCTCGAACTTCCACAGAGCAATATCAATGGTGATACCACGTTCACGCTCAGCCTTCAGTTTGTCCAAAACCCAGGCATACTTGAAGGAACCTTTTCCCATCTAAAAAGCAAAGCATTTTTATTAACTTTATATTTAATTGAGCTCATGCAGTTTTAGGTTTATCAAGTATTTCAATCAAAGTAATTTCAAGCACATTTACTAATTGATAAGTGTCGTTGCCATGCAACAGAGTATCTAACTCAAGTTCCGTAGGGAGAGTGGTGACTGATTTGTGCTTCAATGCATTCAAATCCTGGCAGTGACAGTTCTATTCTTGTGGAGGACTAATGCCTGCTTGGGTAATTGGCTGCCGATGGCAGAATACTTAGGTGTTTAGATGGTAAATGCCTATGATAATTATTATTAACAATTATTTATTGAATTTGTTTGTTTCGAGTTGTTTTTTCTTAACAAAGAGAAACAAACTCTAACATCCAAGATGCTCAACCATAGAAATTTAGTTTTAATATTTCAGAACATTTAATCCTGTGCCATTTACCTCCTGGGCTTCTTTCTCAAACTTCTCAATGGCACGCTTGTCGATTCCACCACACTTGTAGATGAGATGACCAGTGGTTGTTGACTTGCCGGAGTCGACATGGCCAATGACGACGATGTTGATGTGAATCTTTACCTTAGGCATTGTGAGTTTGAAGTGTTGCACACCGGTAGTTTGGTAGTTAAGTTGATATTGTAGAAGGCTGCAAGACAGAAAACAAAAATCCATTCACAAATTATTATTTTACACAACTTTCTTGCCAATTTTTTTTTTATGTTAACAGCTTTCTCCATGAAGAGTGATCCACAGAAACAGTCAAGGACCATGACCATACATGTAACACTTTCGAGTCTAAGCAGTTTGGCCAACTAATACAATGTGTAATCCACTGGCCACACGAATAATACACTTACAAATCCAAAAATGGTTAAGTTCAAAGACACCTTAACAATAAATATTTTGGCAGACTAGCCAACTGGTTAGTCACTGACAAATTGCAGAGTCAACTCTGTGGTCTTCATTTCACAAAAAAGCAGCACTGAACTTTGTAATTTTTCCAGAGTTTTGACTAACTGATGTAATGCATTTACCCCATAAATCATACCGCCACGCATAACAATGAGTGGCTGTATGATATTGCATGGTCAGACAGTAGGAGAGTTAATGAACTTTTAAAATGTCGGCCTAGTTTAGTTTTTTTGATAAAACACAGCCTGTTATTACCTGTGCACAACATACCCTGTTCATTGCAATGTACACAGAGGGATGCATTGCATGTATGTGTACACACAAATTGGTACAATATTACCAGACTACAAATCTTTCACAATTAACTTGTCACTGTGTTTAATCATGTTTGCTGCATGGCAGATGCTTTTAAGGCAACTATCATTCACAGAATGTTTATTTTAATTTGTTAACATCTTGGTGTTTGAACAGCATTCTCCTTTAACAGTGGCGCTCTGGCCAAATGCCAGTTAAAACAACCGAGAACCAGTCAAACTCTACTGTCAAGTGGTCCAGCTGGCTAGATCAGCGTTGAAAACATCTTATTTAATATTAAGTATCAACAAGTGAATGACAAGCTAACTGGTCCAGCTGGCTAGTCGCTTACAAAAATTGCGGGCAAACCATGTTTAAGTGTTGAGTAAAATCAATATCATGAAAGTCTCATCATACTGGGTGTCACTATAAGAAAATGTTTTATGAAAATGCTTTTGCGCTCATCCCTCATTTAAATTATAACTTGATTTTTGTTTATTAGTTGCCAATTTCAAGTTTTTACCCCTCAAAATGTGCATCATTTAAGGAACAAAATGCCTTATTCAACCAAAAATGCTAATCCAACACTTTGAAATTTAAATATGCAATGGTTTGGTGAATGAATGATTGATTCAATTATCATCTATCCAACCAGAAATTATTTTTCAGGGTAGCGAATTCGTGCGAGATTTTACAGTTCCCCCTGAAAATGGGTTAGAAATAATTTGTTGACCATTTATGCACCGAGATGTTTATAAACAGAAAATCATAATCAACTTCTGATTTGTCATTGCTTAACTAGTTTCCATTTTTTTAACAAACGGGTAAGGTTTATATATTTCTGCTATTAAAGGGGCACGTTGCCTTGGATCGGACGAGTTGGTCTATAAAAAGCGTGGTTTTCCTTTTACTTTGCGAACTATCACGGTCGGCCATTTAAGGGAAATGGCCGACCGTGTTAGTTGACGATGTAAAAGGAAAACCACTTAATTTCGAGGCATATTTGTGTAAACCGTTGTATTCTACTTTTATATATGACCCACTCTATTGAATTGAGGAATATCTCGGAAATTTTGAAAATTGAGTTATGCATACCATGTTAACAAGTAACTCACTGGCTTTCCAGTAGTACCATTATTATTTCTGTAGCTTATTCCATTCCGAAGTTCTCGGGCAATGAAGTCTAAAAGACAAGGCCACTTCCATTTTTAATACGTGTTTATTTAGATAATCGCTTTTAACAACAGCTAGCTATTGTAGCTATGCGTACGAACATGCTCAAGAAAACATACTTTCTGTTGATTTATTCATCTTTTCAATTAAAGGTAATACCACGACAAGAAAGATCAAGTTTTGTTTAACCTAATACCACTGAAATCTCAGAATCGGTTTTTAGTGTTTTTTCAAAATTGTTGAATGTCAACAAATTTTGTAGGGCGAATTACACGTAAACATGATTTCAGAGACATTCCTCATTTTGATAGAGCAGGTCACATATGCATTTTATAACAAACGGTTACAAACGCGCTTTTTATAGACCAACTCGTCCGATCCAAGGCAACGTGTCCCTTTAAGGCATTTATAAGAAACTTGTTTTTTAATTGTGTACTAGGCACTTATCCGTTTCGTTTTTCTACCAGAGTGAAATTAATTTTTTGTAAGGTTAACTTTTTCAAATGAATTAATGCAAATAGCTACTTGTACATGAGGTTATTTACATTTCATTTATTTCAATTAAATTCCAAATTCATCAAGGTCTGTTTTTAATCACTGCAAGTCTACTACTCAATAATGCATATTGCTCACTACTCACATCACAAGACTGAGCCACATTCATAGAATAGAAAAGTGGCTGCCTTGTACTGTTTGATGCCGTTTTGTAACAATCATACTTTGTTGCACAATTGCTCCTTGTCATTTGTCAATACCAGTTGATATGGCAGACAATAGCTCGGACATATTTTGTGCACTTAACTGTGAAATCTGGGAATAGTGCAAGAATGCTCGATATAAAACACTTTTACCAGACTGTTCATTTACAGATGCACATTCATTGTAAAGCATCATTTGACACAAGCTCGACGAATCAAAGTAAGAAAATATGCAGTTTCATAATGCCCAATGGCCAAGGTTATGGTAGAATTGGAAAACTATGAAATAATGGAGGACATTTTTGGCTTGTTGGCCAAAGATTTTGGCTAGATCATAGATGTTCTTACTTTTTTTTGTCATTACTAATTTGCCTGTAGAGTTCATACATTTGTATTTCTTTGTTGTTGGAATTTTAGTGAGCAAAATAATTTATTAGGCCTCCGCAGAAATATACAAAACTGTGCCTAAACAGCAATCAACGCCTGTGCCGTATGCAAGTGATTGCACAAACTGTATTTGCCTTTATCGACCCACCTTGTGAAATACAGTCTTTGGTTACCTTTTCAGAAACGTGTTAACTTGACACCCTCACTTCATTTACAATACAAAAGAGCAATTTCAACTTACTTTGAGCCTCTAAGTTAGGCCTTACACTGTGCATGATTTTAGACACTGCAAAAATTGTGTTAAAATTCTCACATGATTTTGGGTGGAACAAAGACGAATTTACTAGAGCGAATTTAAACCTGCAACCTAGATTAACAATGTCGGTACTCTACAAACTTGACTATTTACTTTACTTCCTTGCCCTTGTCAGTAACCTTGTTCGGGGCGGTAGATAAATAAGACATTCAATCTCTCTCAACCCATTAATGCCATGTCACTTCGTACCCAAGCCACTTCGTACCCAAGCCACTTCGTACCCAAGCCACTTCGTACCCAAGCCACTTCGTACCCAAGCCACTTCGTACCCAAGCCACTTCGTACGCGTATGAATTGGGTACGGTTGTTGAAACATTGAAACCAACCCTTTTTTTTTCCAAACCAAAGTTAGGAATTCGTTTTTTATATCGGAAAACATCCCTTTTTTTTTTTAGTAGTTTTTAAAACAGAAAACATAGTAATTTACGGAGGAAACGCTTGTGTAAAATGTGCCCTCAATGCGTGCAATTCTCCGTCGGACCAGTCAAAAACAGAGCCCATGAGAAAATCGCATCAAAGTGAAGAACATTTCGGCAATAATAATAATAACTGGACACTTTTTTTTACTTGGGTACGAAATGACTTGGGTACAAAGTGACTTGGGTACAACAATTTGGGTACGAAGTGACTTGGGTACGAAGTGACTTGGTACGAAGTGACCAACATCGATGCCCACCATATCTGACATTTTATTTCAAAAAAATGTCAAGTAATATTAAAACCAAAAAGGAAACTGACTGATAAATTTCAAGACTGGGCTGCTGGATAAATTTACAACAACCCCAAATTAATTCACATCTTACTTACCTAATCAGTTTCCTTGTGCTTTTTGTGGTTCATTCATTACTTAGAAATCTCAATTCTATTTTAAGGTGTAGGCCTATTACTATTTGACTGCAAATGTTTTGCCTTTGTTGGAGAGAAAAACGATTTTATTTTTTGGGGTAACAGCCTGCAAGATAGAAACTCTAAAAAGGAATATCCGCCAAATTTTCCAGACAGCTGTTTAATCTAATGAAAATGAATGTCGAATCACTATCGAGTCTTCGTGATTCGCCGGTCGGTGTTAAGTTACAATGAACGAGTGGGCCTTCACAAATGTGCCCTAAAATTATCAACATTAACAACAAAAACCAAATTCCAATAAAACATAAGTTGCGACTTGAACATGTAATACAAACCAGTACAGTTGTGTAATAAAATTAATAATGGTTAAGTTAACAGAAAATATTTCATTTGACAAAGACGTCACAAAAATGTCACATGTAAATGAGGCAAAAGCACAAATGCCGGTGAAACATATTTTTCTAAATTAAACATTTTTTCAAATGGCAGACAAAAAATACGCAATCCCATGTATCCTATGTCCTTCAACGTTTCTACCGATAACATTTATATTACAAGATGGATAATATAAACATGAAATTTAAAGGGATAAAAAATATACTGAGTACCAATAATTTAACGTTGAACGTACCTGTTCCGCCACGTATGAAAAGGACCGATAGTTGGCAGTCATGTGGCATTTATACTGACAGGGAGGGGGTGCATGTATTGACGTCATTCTTTACAATTGACGACCCCCTGAAACATTGCGCAAGGGTCTGACAATGTGGGCCAATGATACAACCTCGTTTTAAAAAACATCAGAACAATCAAACACAATTTCTCAAAAGTGAGCATTAATGTAAGTGTACAAAGTTTACGTACCATTGATCCACTGACAAAATCCAAATTGAACACAATTTCGAAACAATAGTTTTGGTAAAACGAAAAATATTATAAACAACGCATATATCATTATTTTATATGCCAGTTATAACAGGAAGACTCCGTCCCCAAAACAACGGAAAGCTTGGGGACGAGGATGATATAGACAGGCGGCGGCATTCGAAACCACGGCTTTGTGGGCTTGGCTCTAGACTTGATTTCAAGTCTGAGATTGCGGTTATTTCTCTGCATCAGCCACGCAATTCCCCAGATTGGAGTTACACACGCTCTAACTCGCAATATTATTTTGTGATCGTAGGTTGGAACGGAGGTTTATCCACAAGAGGGCGCTATTTTAGGCAATATTGTATCGGCTATCAGGTAGACTAAAAACACAGACTTGGAACCAAGTCTAGCTTGGCTCCGGCTTGGGCTCCGTCTTTCCGTACGGGAGACTTCGAACACAGCTAGCTCCAGGGCATGCAGCGGAGGACACACAGGCAGTTTTTTTTTTAGAGAAGGGCCGGCCACGGCCGGTGGCCTCTGCCGTCACGTCTTCAGACTTCCGCCAACCTTCGGTCCATTGCGATTTTGTTTAGAGTTGATGATCGTATGGTTTAATGATTTCCCCTAGGAAGAAGGAAAGGTCCATGGTTGAATGGAGGTGGCGGGGGTAGGGGGACACTTACAATGCCCAAACAGACTGCACGTTGCACGCATATATAATAGTCATAGATTTCTACCTCCATGGTCATACTGAGTGACTGACATACAGGCATTTTACACACACTTCTTGGATGATGAATTTCAACCTCCGTGATGAAACATGATCATGCATTACGAACCATGGACTAACGATTCATCACTCAATTTGTGTTTATAGTTTGTCAGAAAAACCCAAAGTTTGCTAGACTCATGCCTATTAAATC
This sequence comes from Leptasterias polaris, assembly GCA_037783415.1. Taxonomy (NCBI): domain Eukaryota; kingdom Metazoa; phylum Echinodermata; class Asteroidea; order Forcipulatida; family Asteriidae; genus Leptasterias; species Leptasterias polaris. Next base: position 4,169,934 of record JAZGTN010000004.1, on the reverse strand, counting down.
TTATCAGGCCCTGTAATTATTTTCCCCTCAACAGACAAAAACCCCCCAAAACATGGTGAGACAGCAGGACATTATAGTCTAGAGATGGAATGTAAACTGCCTCAACAACTATGATAAACGCTAAGCAAAAACAGATATTTCTTGATAAAATAAAGCGAAACGGTTACTCAAACAATAGGCCTAATGTGTAATCTAAAAATGACATTTAAATACAAGACATTAGAGATCGAGTTAAAAATAAATAACAAATTCTTAGTTCTCTGCGTCAAGAGAATATATTTATTAATATGACTTAACACCCGGTACATACAAATAATCAAAGTAGAGTGAGAACAGATGTTGATGTTAATTAAATGATATGTTTTTATAATTCTTGTGTGGTATTTCAATGTTCGCATTAATTTGGGGGGAAAAAATCTTAAATTTTCGCATTATGATATAATTTTATTTTATATAATTTCAAGAAAACATAATTATGGGAAAACCGTGTGTGGTGTGATGGCTGAAAGAAGTTGGAGTAGACCGGTATTTGTAGGTTGATCATTTGAACTGATGCATGTGAAATGCAATGGCATGGGACCATCTGGACAAATTTGGTAATCTCATAATATTTGAGAAAGATGTACTAATTAGTGGTTAATGAGAAAGCTGCAGAAAACAATAACAACTCACAACAGAAGGCCTACGGTGTGCAGGCATCATTATTATTATTATTATTATTTATTCGGCTATTTCACAAAGAACAATAACAATACTGTACATAAAAAAATAAAAATAAACTTGTTGAACAGAACTACATGTAGGCATACAGGCTAAATAGCAACTAAAGCACTGGTCCTGAATGAAGATGACTGACAGCAAGGTTTGGATACAACAAGGAACATGTGAAGAATAGATAAGAGATGATGGTAGATTGGGTAAGGACAGGAAATGGGGTGGGAGAGGGGACAGCAGGGAATTAGGAACAGAGACAACCCATTTCAAGCTGGCCAGGATTAACAAAAGAGTACTTAAACACTGTGACCCGAAAGTCTGTCAATCCAAACTTGAGATGGGAAACATAATAAAGAATAATATACTATAAATAAAATATATAAAATATATTGCATTATGTTCACTCAAAACCGATGGGAACATAAACTTGAAGTTTTGTAAGCTGGTTTAGGAAGGATACCCTTGTTCTAACGATGCACCACTTTGTACACCACTTTGTAGAATTCCGCAACAACATTGCTATTCCGGTACCCGGCATGTTGTTTTTGTCATTAATCAACTTTGTTTAAATAAATCTACGTCTTTAAACTTGTAAAACACGTGCTGTGTGGTATAACATTGTTTGAAACAATTAAGAGAATGACTCAAGAAATACCGTTTTCAGGTTTCTCTTTTAGAAAAGGGATCACTCTATAGGTCATTTCGTTTTTCTTTTGAAGCCGGCAAAACGAGTACCTATATCTTAATATCGCTCTGGCGTCATCATGACGTGGTGCGGCGCCAAGTGACACACTATCCAACGTTTCGGGCGATTTACAATCAATAAAGAAAAATAATAAACTTACCTCATCTTTGAAAATGTTTTTATGGACGTTTATTTAGTGGAGCAGAAAGCACTAGATTCTTGAAAAACAACACGAACTCATTTAGCAGATATGCAAATTAAATTTGGCGCAGTTGGAAGTTGGAAAATGCATTTTTCTACCCTGCGACTATACTGGTACGATCCAGTAAAGAATAACAAATAAAAAATTACTAGTTATTAAAAAAGATTCATAAACATTGTGAAAGTGTTGCATTTTACGATAAAAGACGCCGATTTAGCGATGATGACGTCATAGAACCTGTTTATGTGCGCGTGCATCCGGGACTTCTAGGTCAAAAAGTCAATTCAGACGATGAAGGTTATTGGTCAAGCGTATAAGTTTCCTTTATTCCGACAACAATAAACAACCAATCAAAACAAGTTTAATACCAGATGAATGCTAACGATTAGTATAGCCCACTGATCTCTATTATACTGTCAGTATAATAGAGATCAGTGGTATAACCGCTCACCCCAAAGTCGCCTGACCACTGGAACGAGTAAGGGCTTGCGAAAGTGGCCGAAGTGCAATTGAAACTCGCTATTTTGCTCTTCTCCAACGCAAAAAAAAAAACGACATTGTGCAGGATTACTATGTTTTTTCCGACAAAAGTACAGAGAAAGTGCCATATTATTTTTTAATATTATATTTGTTGAAATGTTACCCAAGTGACTCCCGGCGCCCCAATGCTGGAAAGGAACGCACTTTTTTTAATAGAAAACTTCACTTTTTCATGCAAAAATGCTCATTTGTTCTATGCACGCAAGTCAGATCATAGAGCAAGGCTCTATGGTCAGATTAAGCGGACGAGACAACGTTTTCATTTATTATGTGCCATTAATTTTAAGAGCGATTACCAAACATTCCCTTTAACGAAAGGCCCCCTCTTCTTAGTATTGTGAATGGAAAGGGGTTCGTTAGTTGAACTAGAGATACAAAATAAAGTCAACATGAGACATGTTTAAAGGTACACTGGGGCAAGATGTGACAAGTTTTAGTCAATAAAAAATACAGTTGAACAAAGAAAAGTTGACAAGAGAGCAGGATTTGAATCAAACGTCCTCCGGTTTAACGTATAGACCTTTCTTTTGTTGATAAACAAAGTGCGCCGGTTGGCATGGACGGCCGAATGTTAGCAAAACATTCAATCGTGTTAACAAATGTTGTGACCAAATTCAACATTTTCTGTAAAGATTCATGAACGGAAATACCTTCCATGATTGGTTGAACAACAAAATTCAACACTATTTTTGAATATTTGTGTAACACTGCTACAAACTGTGGCAATCTGTTTTTGATTTGCAGGCAGCAGTTATGGCTTTGCATAATTTTCGGGCTGTGACGTTGCAAAAGAAAGGTCTATACAGGCGCTCTACCAACATGGACCAACTAACTTGCTATCTAGCCCTATGTTGGCGGTCTCCCTATTTTGTCAACATCTTTGTTTGGGGTGCCAGTCAGAAGCCATACAACCGTTAGCCGCCGTGTAGCCAGGGATTACGTCCAAATTTACTGTACAAACTGGAAAGCGGCAGCCAGGGGATCACCTTCAGGGGATGCAACTTTTTTATTTCAAATATCAAGTTTATAAAAATTTACAACAATTGACCTTAAAGTTCATTTGGGCTAACTTATACTAAAGGTAATTTTTCTAGTTTCACCTTTTATCGAAGTTTCAAGATTTTTTAGTTTGTTGCTGCTTTGAAAAAAAAAAACTTCATTAAGTTTTAGATACCAAAATGATCCTTATAAAAATGAAATCTAGTGTCCCGTTTTACCCCAACATTTGGGGCATGATGGGACGCATGCAATGTATCAATGATGGATACAAAAAACAATATATAAAGTAGAATTATAAACATTGTTGTGGGCAAACTCAGTCACACTGGGGCAAGACGAGACAAACAAATCATGTAATTGTAATTATTTAGTGTGATAATTAAGCAGCTTTAAAAAGAAGTTGAACAAAATTATGATATTCAACAATACTTGGAGAAAGTTGAATACAAGTTTTAATTCAAATCTTTTGACAATTTTGTTTTTAAAATGAGGTCTATCACAAAATTCTTTGGTCCAGTGACAATCCAGGAGCAGGTCCAGGGGTGGGGGCGGCACGGGGCACTTCTCTGGTATTAATCCCTCAAAAATGTTTCTTTTTCAACAAAGCATAACAAATAATTAAGAGAGAAGCGAAAGCGAGAGCGAGAGGGGGAAGTGAGAAGCAACATTTTGCAATAAAAAAATAATAATTGCTGAACAACTGCGCATTTGTTATGACTGCCACAAAGCCTGCTCCAAATTTAGACAACAGGCCGTTGATTGTCTTCAATTAGACCCAGTAACTGGGGCGCTGTACTCCTTTTTTCGAAATTTTGACATCATCGGTTAGACGGGTGCCCTGCCTCGACCGTGACGATTACGCGGTTTGAGGCAGGGCACCTGTCGATATTTACTGAGAGTCGGATCATGACATGACCATACAATAATAACCTGGGGCGCTAGTACGACCGATGATGTCAAAATTTCGAAAAAAGGAGTACAGCGCCCCAGTTACTGGGTCTAGTCTTCAATAGATATTTTCACCCCTGAAAATGGAAACACTGTTGACCCCATTCCGATAGATTTTATACATACATGTTTCCGCATTTATACCTGGACACAGTGGGACAATTTGATGAAGAAACTTGAATTTTGAGATGGGCTCAATGTCAAAAGTAGCGCCTTGAACGATGCAATGCCAACGAGAAATTTGAGATCTCAAAGAAATATTTCTTTAAAGATACACTTGCTGAAAAAATTTTCACTGATTGAAACAGTCACATTCAATAAACAATATACAGTATTTATAAGTACTTTTGATAGTAACCTTTTCTGCTAAGTAAAGTCTCTCTATGCTTTAATAGCACTTTAGCTTAGCACCTCAATGATCACTTGAGCCCAGTTATCTGCTGGGAAAAATATCACTGATTGATATAGTCACATTCAATAAAAGTGATATAGTATTAGTACTTTTGATAGTAATCTTTTCTAGCTTAGCACCTCAACTCAGTTATCTGCATATTGTATCGTCATGATCTTGGAGCGTCATCTTGAAGTGTTTTTAGAGATGAAGCGTCACTGACATCAGATGCGTCTTTTTGTTCGTCCTCAAAAGGCGTATTTGCCTTCCAACTCAAGTAAGTATTCCAGAATACTGCCACTATATTTACTGCTAGAACCCTGGGTGAAAAATGAAAAAAAAAAATACAATTTGGTGTTTTAAAATTGAAAATCTAAATATCGGCTCTCAAAAGGCAACATAAGTAATAAAGAACTCTCAAAATTACCTCTGGTTTTATCAATAAAGGGGGAACCGTTCTCAATGATGGTCAATTCAATATTCTATATTGAATTGATTAAATTATATGTTTTTATAAACACAGCCCACTTATTTATAGTGGCGTGTCGTGGCCGAGCGGATAAGAGCACCGAACTCAAGCTCTGGTGTTTTTGATCAGCAAAGTGTGGGTTTGAATCCCAGTCGTGACACTTGTGTCCTTAAGCAAGACACTTAACCACATGCTTCGTCCTTCGGATGGGACGTAAAGCCGTTGGTCCCGTGTATTGTGTAATGCACGTAAAAGAACCCAGCGCACTTATCGTAAAGAGAAGGGGTTTGCCCCGGTGTTCCTGGTTTGATTGGCTGCATATTGCGCCACAGCACCTTGTAAACCATTACATGGTGCTATGTAAAGGAATAGGTCTCATACTTCAACACGTAACTCCACATACCTTGTAGGAAAAATACTGAGCGCTTTGAGATGCCCATCGGGAGTATAAAGCGCTATATAAGAACTGCGTATTATTATTAATAACAAGACTTTTCAAAGATGCTTGTACAGCAGTGGAGTAACTTGAAATTTTCCTTCGGGAAATAATTACTTTTAATATTATTTTTTGTTTGGGGTTTTTTTTTTTTTTTTTTTTTTTTGAGGGGGGCACTCATACTTAACCAATAGATCGATCCATTAAGCCCCGCCTCCTTACGAGTTGACCAATCACAGCCGCGAAATCTGATCACCATTTGAGCCGTTTGGTGATCTTTGCTCTAATGGTGATCAGGTTTCGTCGCTGTGATTGGTCAACTCGTAAGGAGGCGGGGCTTAATGGATCGGTGTATTCAACATACATGACATCTTTTTCATCAGGGCTAATAATGAAGCTAGCCTTACGGCATTCATTAACAACATAAATTCCTTTCACAAGACCATCAAATTCACTAACGAATACAATAACATATGGGATAGAGAGACATGGTCAACAACCAAAGAGAAATCAACACAGCGAGCTTATTATCAACACAGTGAGCTATGGAAAGGAGATGCGTGTCATGGCCGAGCCGTTAAGAGCACCGAACTCAAGCTCTGGTGTTTCTGTTCAGCAGGGTGTGGGTTCGAGTCCCGGTCGTGACACTTGTGTCCCTGAGCAAGACACTTGAACTATAATTGCTTCTCTTCACCCAGGGGTAAAATGGGTACCTGTGAGGGCAGAGATGGTTCTTGTGATTGATTTAGCTTAGTAGCGCATATATTGCAGCACAGGCTGTATACTCCCCAGGGAGCTGAGATGGTTTAAGGAATGAAATAAATGGCCCAGTGACCAGGGGTAATAATGTTCGAAGCGCTTTGAGACGCCCTTGGGTGTGATAAAGCGCGATATAAATCCATATTATTATTATTATTATACCAAATACATCATGGAAAGGATCAAGTAAATGAAAGAAGACGAGACAACAGATGGACCAAGAGATACCAATGAAAGAAGAAGAGGAAGACAGAAGGGACGATAGAGAGACAAAATCCAAACACAGACAAACACGACAACTTGGGCCAGAATAGCAAGGAGGAGAGAATGGAAATTGCATGGGGAGGGCTTCATACAACAATGGGTGATTACGGCAAAATGCAAACAAATAAAAATGCAGTTCGTTGCAAATTTTAAAGCAATCTCAAACCGAATATAAATGCAGTTTGCAGCAAATTTTAAGCAATTTCAACCAAACATAAATGCAGTTTGCAGCACAGTTTACAGCAATCTCAACCAGATACAAATGCAATTTGCATCAACAATTTAACGCAATTTCAACCACATATAAATGCAGTTGCATTCAGCAAAAGCATTTCCAACCAAATTGAAATGCAGTCTGTTGCAAAGTTTGCACATTTAAATTCAGTTTGTAGTTCAGTTTCAAAGCGATACCAACCAATAGGTGTAATTTGCAGAAAAAGAAATGTTAACCAAATTTAAATGCACTTTGTCAATAATAATGATGAATCGGGCATAATAATGGAAAATAGCAACTAAAAGTAACTACCTGTGCTGTAGTGGGACAAAGTAGAAGTTGACAAGTTGCACAGCAGGCCACACCTGTAAAGAGTTGGTCAAGGTTTGAGTTTAATCCAAAGTTGATTCATGGAAGGTGAATAATTCGTCACGCGTACCACGAAGTGACCTATCTGTCAAAATTAATAAATTTTTGCAAATCGGGTTTTATACAAATTATTAATATACTCATTACTGTTAACATTTTCAGCAAGTTTGAATACCTAATACTTAATAGTTTCGTAATTACACTAATTAGTAAAAACGACGTGTCACTAGATTTGCCGTTTTGTATTTCCACGAAGTGACCTATCTCGACGCGCCACTTCACCAATGATATACGAAGCGTTACACACACAGTTCAGCGTGCGTGTGTGACATTTCGCATTTTCATGAAGTGACCTATCTGGAAGCGTAGTATTTTCACGAAGTGACCTATCGCGATAGGTCTCAATATGCAATGTGTTTGTACACAACGCGCGCGCTGCGGGCAATACTCGCTTTCATTTTCACGAAGTGACGTATGTGTTTAGGACTGTATTACTAATTAAAATAGTTGCAAGAATGAAAACACTCTGACAGTTATGCACGAATAAAGTATTCAGCTTTATTTTTGTCTTAAAAAAATGAAACAAACTTGTTAAGAATACCCTGAAGCAGCAGTTTGAAAAATAGTGCAACTTCAATCGCGATTTTCTCCAAACACGTTTTTGGGGGCTGTGAACAAGATAGGTCACTTCGTGGTACGCGTGACGAATTGTTTGCTTCTAGACTGTGTGAGTCTTGCATGTATTTGAACAAAGGGACCACGTTAAAGCAATGTGCATGGGTCCAAAGTGGTAACATTATGTTTGAATATGCAGGAACATGTGACGTGTCATGGCTGAGTGGTTAAGAGCACCGAACTCAAGCTCTTGGGCGGATTGCAGTCAAACAGTCTTAGCCAGCAGTCTAAGGACCAGTCAGTTATAGCCAGCTATCTGCCTTAGACGGTCTTAGCTTAGTCAGTTGTTAAGCCTGTTGCAATAAGCCAGTCTTAGATAAGTCAGTGATGAGTAGTGAAACACATGTACAAACAAGAATTCCTTATACAGCTTCTTTTTTACGATGGCCGACAATGGCTTTGAAAATTAATCAAAGATCAAACATTAGGCGACCAGCCTGCAGTAAAACAAAGTAGTTGGCACATTTAGAGGGCGACATGAACAGCAGAGAGATTCTGCAGTCATAAATAGGCAATTTGGATTTTGGTGACAATGGAGGGGAAAAAAGCCTGGGACGAAATTACAGATTGAGTAAACGTTATCAATATAATGGTCTTGCCGTAGGGCTCTTAGCATGAAATCATTAACAACTAACAGATGTAGCGCCATGTTTAAAAACAAAACAGAGACCGCTTATAGCCAGCTCAGCACATGCTTAAGATTTAAGACTGGCTTAAAATATAGACCGTAGTATTGCAATTGGTCTATAATTAAAGACTGTCTAAGCCTGTCTGGAGTTAGCCGGCTATAGAGCATAGACCAGTTTAAGACCACTTGGTGCAATCCACCCCAGGTGTTTCTGATCAGCAGAGGTGTTGGTTCGAGACACAGTCATGACACTTGTGTCCTTAAGCAAGACACTTAACCATTATTGCTTTGTCCTTCGGATGGGACGTATAGCCGTTATTCCTGTGTGTTGTGTAATGCACGTAAATGACCCCAGCACACACTTGTCGCTAAGAGAAGGGGTTCGCCCCAGTGTGTCTGGCAGTGCGTTTATCTTCAAGCATTTGAAGGCTGCACTCAAAAGGAAGAAGAAGTAGAAGAGACTTGCACAGTCTATTTTGCAAAATATTTAGTCGCTATGATTTATCAAATGTTATCGTTTGTTTCTTTTGATCAGCGCCAAAACTAGGGTAAAATGTAAGAAGGGCAGATGGCGGTGATCCATTGTTTTCAAGTAGGCACTCTTGGCCAAGTTTCTTTTTGCCTTTTTCTTAAACAAGCTCCTTTTTGGTGCACTCTTGTTATGCAATTTACTATTTTACTAACGGATAATCTGAGTAGTGAGTGTAAAAACAAATGTCTTTTCTGCGTGTAAATGGAAAACAGTTTTAAAAACATTGAAACTGTCACATTAAAGCTTATAAAATGTCACATTTTACAATGGTAATCTTTTAACTAAAAAGTTTGGATTTCAATGGGGGTGGGAGGGGGGGGGGCATGGACATCAATTGCACCCCCTTTCCCACTGTGCCCCTCCCCCTTAGTTATGCCTGGACTTTTTATCAAAATCTTTTGATGATGTCTTTGTACTACATTTTTTATGGGGTATTTGGGTGACTATATTGTGAATGTATATAAAATTATACTATACTTAATGTAATGGTATTTTAATTGTACTTCATTTAATTTTGATTCACAACTGCTCATCCAGTAAACAACGTAAGCTCTTTTTTTATCGTGGCCGAGCGGATAAGAGCACCAGACTCAAGCTCTGGTGTTTTTGATCAGCAAAGTGTGGGTTTGAATCCCAGTCATGACACTTGTGTCCTTAAGCAAGACACTTAAGCAAGACACTTAAGCAAGACACTTAACCACATGCTTCGTCCTTCGGATGGGACGTTAAGCCGTAGGTCCCATGTGTAATGCACGTAAAAGAACCCAGTGCACTTATCGAAAAGAGAAGTACCGTAGTATTGCAATTGGTCTATAATTAAAGACTGTCTAAGCCTGTCTGGAGTTAGCTGGCTATAGAGCATAGACCAGTTTAAGACCACTTGGTGCAATCCACCCCAGGTGTTTCTGATCAGCAGAGTGTGGGTTCGAGTCCCGGTCGTGACACTTGTGTCCTTGAGCAAGACACTTAACTATAATTGCTTCTCATCACCCAGGGGTAAATGGGTACCTATGAGGGCAGAGATGGTTCTTGTGATTGATTTAGCTTGATGCGCTACATATTTGGCAGCACAGGCTGTATACTCCCAAGGGAGCTGAGATAGTTTAAGGAATGAAATAAAATGGCCCAGTGACCAGGGGTAATAATGTTGAAGCGCCATGCATGAGCGTCACTGAGTGACGGACCTGAGCGCTATATAAGAAGCCACTATTATTTATTATTGTTTTGTTCTATAGACGATGTGACCTGTGTTTACAATCAAACCGCCCTCTGTTGACAAGTCTGTTGTCCAAGTCATGTTCCGCCGGGCAAAAAGACGCGTAGTCATGGTAATATTGCGTGTACTTTCTAGCTGGCTGTCAAGTACACAAAGGTTTTACCCGGCGACATGCGCGCGCATCATGTTATGATTTTCAAATGACGTCAGAGGTCACATGGATAAGGTTGAGACACAGAAGATGTATGAACAGGCATGTCTTTTAGAAAATGATTCGTGATAAAGATCGACAACAAATAAAAACCCACGTATAAAACTTCTCGAAACTTGCAGGTACACTCATGTGTAAAATCTCATTTGGGAGGAGTAATTGGCTCTGATATCAGCCAGTGTGAGGAGACCACATTAGCTCGATCTTGTCAGTGCCAACTGTAGTGTTTGTGAGGATAAACACGCAGAGAACGGAGCGTAACTTGAACATGAACTTTATTATAACTCAACTCCAGGAAAAACATGGCGCAAGCCTAGGCGCGTAACAAGCATGAAAAGTATCTAGCGCCCTCAAGCGTTGCCTTAAGGAAAATATTAAATACATATGAACTAGCATAGGGTTTGTAAACACAACACCAACACTCCTTCCAGATGAGGTTTTACTTATTGACCTTTCTTTTGTTGATAAACAAAGTGCGCCGGTTGTGACCAAATTCAACATTTTCTGTAAAGATTCATGAACGGAAATACCTTCCATGATTGGTTGATTTGTTTCCAACAAATTCAACACTATTTTTGAATTTGTGTAACACTGCTACAAACTGTGGCAATCTGTTTTTGATTTGCAGTTATGGCTTTCCATACTTTTCCAACCTGGGTTGGCAAAAACTCGGGCTGTGACGTTGCAAAAGAAAGGTATATACCTGCAAGTTTTTCAACACCATGCAAATTGCTTCAAATATCACAAATATAATTGCTTCTCTGTGCTTACCTTGTAGTTGGTGATTAAAGTCGTCTTAAAATCCTGTCAAAAAACAACAGAAACATGAAGAAGAAACATTGTCACTAATTTCAAAAAGAGCCAATTATATGTGTCAAAAATGCATGCTTAGCTTAAAACTGCAAATCTGCAAGACCCAAGCCACGGTTTGTAGTTTAGGACCCTTTCATGATTTGAGGTGGAACAAAGATATATTGACTAGAGCAGGACTTGAACCTGCTACCTCCAGAAACGTGTTGATGCTCCACCAGACGTAATTCCACTGTAAAGCCCCTTTCACACGAGAGCAATTTAGCAAGGGTCCCTTGCTTAATTGTAGCATGGTTGTAAAATTTTACAAAACGTACCTCGTGTGAAAGGACATTAATTTTTACACTGTCCAGGGTCCCTTGTAAAATCTTGTCCAACATTGCTACATTTTGTCGGAGGTCTGGACCTACGACAAAATCTTCCGCTAGCGGAGGTTTTGACCAAGGACGTGCGTGAAATCATCGTGTAAAGGGAACCTTTGTTTATTGAATGACGTCCTGTGCGAAGTCTCCCACACTGCGCATGCGTGGCAACTTTTCAGTGTGACCTTTTGCATCGCATGTCAAGAGGCTGTATCCATTCACGCTAGTGCATCTTTTTTGCAGCAATCATTTAACTATGTTCATCATAGAACAGTTGAAAACCAATCACAAAAGGAGACTTGAAGGTCCTTAAATTTGATGATTTGTACAATTTTAATTTAGGTAAATTCATGTATAAGTATAAAAGTGGCTTTTTGCCTAACGAATTTAATGATCTTTTTACCCTGTGTTCATCAGTCCATACGTATTCAACTCGTGCAGTATCAAAAGGTGATTTGTATACAAAATTTAACCGAACAACGTTTTCAAAAAACAACATTGTATCTCGTGGTACCCTATTCTGGAATAACCTCAACTCGGATATTAAAAAGTCTCGTTCACTCAAGTCATTCTCTAACAAACTGAAACATCACCTCTTGAATATGCATTTGTAGATCTAGTACACACTTGTACAAAGACTGTTTGTTTTGATAATTATTTAATTTGACTGGTCTGGTCTCAATGTCATTGTCATTGTCATTGTTATTTTTGTCCTTGTCGTGTCCAAGTCCTTGTCTGTCACAGGGAAATGTACAAAAGCATTATGCTTAACGTTTTTCCCTGCATGTTGGCTAGCATGTTAATTACACTTGATACTATTTTTTGAAATTTCTATAAATCTTATTGTTGAATTAAGTGGCATCCATCTTCTCATAATTATACTCATTGTTATTTGTTTCAACTGTATGTTTAATTGTCATTGTCAGCATGAAAAATAAATGTGCATTGAATTGAATTGAATTGAATTGAACAGTAGGAGGGTTGACTGTGTACTATGTACATGTAGATGCATTCACTACATGATATCTTAGAACTGCAGACTGGAATAGTTTATCTATGATTGTAAACCACAGTGGTGATTAGACAGTAGGAGGGTTGGCTGTGTACCTTGTAGATGCATTCACTACATGATATCATATTATTGCAGACTGGAATAGTTTATCTATGATTCTAAACCACAGTGGTTGATCAGACAGTAGGAGGGTTGACTGTGTACTATGTACATGTAGATGCATTCACTACATGATATCATAGAACTGATGCCTGGAATAATTTTTCTTTGATTCTAAACCACAGTGGGTGATCAGACAGTAGGAGGGTTGACTGTGTACCTTGTAGATGCATTCACTACATGATATCATATTATTGTAGGCTGGAATAGTTTATGTATGATTCTAAACAACAGTGGGTGATCAGTCAGTAGGAGGGTTGACTGTGTACTATGTACATGTAGATGCATTCACTACATGATATCATAGAACTGCAGACTGGAATAGTTTATCTATGATTCTAATATGATGAAAAATAAATGTGCATTGAATTGAGACTTGCTTCTTTGAGAAGACGAAAATCACTGACCTTTTTATTTAACTGCCGTCGGTGACCTTCATTATATCACGCATAATAAATGTCCGAACAACACTGCAATCGGTAAGTCATGTTTCTAAAATACCAAAAACCTTTCTCGGCGAAAAAACTTAAATATAAAACCTTTTCCTGGCTTTTCGGAGCCTGGTTTTGCCCCCAGAAAACATGCAATGACTTAATACTACTGGTAGTATTATCTATTTCACAGATTTACCAGTCGTTGGCTGGTTACCAGTGGTGTGTGCACTGTCATAGCGCACGATGGTTGTTAGTTTTTTTACTTTATCCGTGTGAAAGCTTGCTAAATCAGTCACGCATGATGACAACAAATAAACAATCAGCGCTCGTAAAATATGTAGCAATGGACCATGGTCATTTTGTTGTCGTGTGAAAAGGGCTTAAGCCACGCCTACTTCACACAAACTGGTCCCACTGATTACCGGAAGCCCATATAAGAGTTGCAGTGAGCAAGTTTCCTCAGAATTAAAAGTTTCGTTCATAAGAAATGCTTGAACGATCAAATGGGTATTTGTTTTGTCCAACTACACACACAAACATAAGCCACTTTTTGAGTCGGAAGTAACAACAGGAGGGATAGGACTAACTTTACACACAAAATATGAGGGACTCAAACTCAGACAAATGTGGACTCGGACTCGGGGTGGACTGTGACTGGGACAACAGGGACTCAGACTTGGGCAAGAAGGACTAGACTACCATTACGGGAAAGCTCCATTAAAGAATTTCCGAGTTTTGGCTGAAAAACTTGGAAAGTATCCATCCTTTTCAGAGAGGGTGTGTTTATATTGCCATTACTTTTTGAATCAACAAACTTCATGGATGAGCAGTTAACCTCCCTGGGCGCAGTCAGCAACATAACTGGCTGGTGGTTTTTAAATAATAAATACTACATGGAACTCGGTTTCCACTCCTCAGATTTCAAAATAATGTCAAAACCCACAAAATGTTTTCATATACATTATACTGTGCATGAAGATCCAATTATAGATTAGAGTCCACTGTTTGGACAAGGAATTCCTGGAGATAACAGGCAAGACTTGTGGTAAAGACGAAAAGGATGTATAACTCCAGCCTCTTTCTTTAACAGAGCTTTCCCGTAATGTACAGCACTGGAACTGGTGCTTACAAATTGAGTCATGTGACATAGCTTTAAAGAAATGTTTGTACCTTTTTCAGTTTGTCTCCAACGTTTTGGATTGATAGCCCACTTGTCAAGCCAATATACGAGAAGAATGCAGTGATGAACAGTGGAGCCATCAGGGACTAAGGAGAAAACACAAGAAACAACTAATTATGTCAACAGGTTCCGCTAGTTATTGGCTCCCTAGTTAACCAAAAAGGTTTGATTGGCAGAGGGAGGGCTGTTGGAAACCTCAGAACCTAGCACAGGCTCCACTTTATCAGAGGGTTAGATCTGGGTATATCTGGATGTGTGTAACATCTTAACACTGTAGAAGCAAATATGAAACTCAGGTTAGTCTCACTGCGTTCTTTTCATTTGCCAATCCCCTAAGTGCAGGAGTAACCCCAGGAATTACACCAATGCAGGAAGGTTCCACTTGTTACTGGCACCCCAGTAAACCAACAAGTTTGATTGAAAAGGGGAGGAGTGTTGGAAACCTCAGAACCTAGCACTAGGCTGTCAGCAAGACATCTTGAAGCCTGCTACAAAGAACAGATGGCTCCACTTTATCAGAGGCCATGGGTATAGGTCTGTATGTCTGTACAGTTTTGTGCACAAAGTATATGAGTGACAATATTTTCAGCTTCTCAAAACAAAACCACACAACTCTGGGATATGATCCCCCCTCTTAGATTTATGGAATGGCCCTGTCAAGGGTATAGACCTTTCTTTTGCAACGTCACAGCCCGAGGTTTTGCCAACCCAGGTTGGAAAAGTATGGAAAGCCATAACTGCAAATCAAAAACAGATTGCCACAGTTTGTAGCAGTGTTTCACAAATATTCAAAAATAGTGTTGAATTTGTTGGAAACAAATCAACCAATCATGGAAGGTATTTCCGTTCATGAATCTTTACAGAAAATGTTGAATTTGGTCACAACATTTTTTAACACGATTGAATGTTTTGCTAACATTCGACCGTCCATGCCAACCGGCGCACTTTGTTTATCAACAAAAGAAAGGTCTATTAAGGATATTGACTTCCCCAGGGCATTGTACTATGGAGAAAACAGTGAAATAAACAACATGTTAAATGACTAAAGCTGTGTTCCCATTGGACTTTTTCTTCCGTGGCCACGCGGAAAGTTACCGTGACTGGATTAAGTGTAATTCTACCGTGCGTTCCCACCTGGACTTAAATTCCGCGACAGAACAGTTAACTCGGTGTTCGAAACAAGCCGAATGTCACACATCGCGGGCGCTGTGCACAGTCACCTTTGACCTATGCAAGATATGACGTACCTCTGACGTAGTTTTCTAGTGCTGAATTCATCAGCATTTTCACTTTCATCTAGCCCAATTAAACTCCTCACAAAATCGATCAAATCTGCCATGTTTCTAACCACAGTAGCGAAACTGCAGCAACTGGAAGAGATTGAAAAAAGCGCTGACCGTTGTTTTTGTATTGCATGCTACATGTACACACGCTGCATACCACACCGCCGCCATCAGTGCAAATGAGACAGGGAACCATACTACCATTTTCGCGCGCCCTCTGTGTATATTTGTGGCGTATACAGGAAGTGGTGTTGTTTGCATAGCGTTTTACACCGTGGTCGCGGTAGGTTTACAGCGCGGAGCTGTTCCCATTGGACTTTTTAGCGGCCCTGATAAGTTACCATGGCTGCATGGCAGTCTTCCGCGACCTCTTTCGGCCTGTTAGTTTTACATCACGGTCGCGGTAAGTTGACAGGGAGGTCAGTCTACCATGCGTTCCCATCGGATTTAATTTTGTCATTCTACAGAAAAGTCGCGGTACTTTAGCAAAAAATAAGTCCAATGGGAACACGTCTTTAGTGTTACCATGCACTCAAGTATTGCTTAACAAATTTCTTCTGAGCAAATAGAAAGCAGGATACCAGTCACAAATGGTTTGGCGTGGTATTTTGGCCAGTCACCTACTTCTGGTGTGCATAATTTACTTTTGTTTTTGTGTATGGATTCTTCTTCTGGATGTGAAAAAAAATATATATATATAAATAAAAAATGCACTGTACCTGATCAATGGCCACCATTTTAAGCACTTTGACAGTACCTACTCCTTTCACAAGTCGGTCTAATGTTGAATACCATGTAAAGAGGACTGGTCCCTGCATTGAATTCAAAAGAAAAGCATTCAAACAAATCAATGCAAAAACAGTCACCATTTCTTTTAGAATGAGCCGACAATGAAATGTCCCCCTGAACATTGTCACCTCTGAATAGCAAGGGAACTTAGGGGCAGAGGCAGGGGCACTATAGTTGTGATAATTGTGACCCTCCATCCTCCTGACTGTCGCAGACCAGGGGTCCCCTCAGCCGACCGAAGAGTACACAAGTACCCTGTTCAAATCCACTGCCATAGAAATGCCACAATTCTATGTTTAGAAATCTGTGATCTTAATTCTTTTCTTTTTCAACTTCCTTTTGAACTAGACTTATTTCACCAACCATTTTGGAAGACAACTTTTGTGATAACAACCGTGCCTCCTTGATAGATTGATACTGAAAATGGGTTTGTAGCTTAACTACACATGCTACAGGGCAAATGGTTATCGATGATACTTCATTGATAATGTGTACACAGTGCAAACACAGGCCTGGAATTACACAGAGGCCATGGTCTCTGCCCCAGGCCTTGGCCTAGCTTATTGCCCCTTCAAAAATGTCCCTTCTTAAGAAATTTCAATATAAGTTCCCTTTAGCTAACTAAAGAGCAAATAAATAATAACAATAATAACGGCCTCTTATATAGCGCGCATTTCTGTCACTCTGACACTCAAGGCGCTTCAACAGTCAGTATTTTCCTGAAAGGTATATATGGAGCTACGTTTTTGATGTATGAGACCTATTCCTTTACATAGCACCATGTAATGGTTTACAAGGTGCTGTGGCACAATATGCAGCCAATCAAACCAGGAACACAGGGGCAAACCCCTTCTCTTTTCGATAAGTGCACTGGGTTCTTTTACATGCATTACACAACACACGGGACCAACGGCTTTACGTCCCATCCGAAGGACGAAGCAATAATAATTAAGTGTCTTGTTTAAGGACACAAGTGTCACGACCGGGACTCGAACCCACACTCTGCTGATCTGAAACACCAGAGCTTGAGTCCGGTGCTCTTATCCCCTCGGCCATGACACGCCATAAATGATACTTCCCTGACAATGTTTACACTATACGAACACAGGCCTGGAACAACACGGAGGCTGTGGCCTCTGTTGCCCATGGTGTTGGCCATGGTTCCCCTCAAAAGTTTCCCATAGATTTTAAGATTTTCAAATGGAAGCGCCCTTTACAAAATGAAAGTGGCCTTGCCCTCTCAAAGTTGGCATTCCAGGGCTCAATTTCACAAATAGTTAAGATCTTGTTTTATTAAAATCACAAATTATTATCCATGGGAAACCATAATCAAACTGCGACAGGTGTAAATCTTCCCTTAGACCCACGTACTCACTACAAAGTGGCGACTTAACTGCGACCCAATCTTAATTGTTAAGCAAAGTGTGCTGTCACAATACAAAAAGAAACAGACAACTTTGTGAAATCGCTCTATGTTGAAATCGACCCCAGGCCTGCAAAAACAATAAGACTTGATCTGAAGAAGTCCTTACACCAATGAACAGCCCAAAGGATGCCTGTCTCACTGTCCTGACTACATTATGGTTCTTCAGCCCAGCTTTTTCCACCAGCTGTTGTGAGATGATGTCTCCAACACCCATCAGTACACCTGCAAATTAAAGATTCCAAAGGACGTCTAAGTGGGAGAGGAATTGAATATTAGAACATTTAACATTATCAAACAACAAACCACAAGGGAAACTGACTGGGTAAATTTTAAATGATTTTGGGTTGAACAAGGAAAAATTGACTAGAGCGGGATTTGAACCAACGACCTCCGGATTGACGTGCCGGTGCTCTACCAACTGAGCTATCTAGCCCTATGATGGCGGTCTCCCTATTTTGTCAATATCCTTGTTCGGTGGGTGCCAGTCAGAAGCCATTCAACCGCAAACTGCCGTGTAGCCAGGATCACACCCAAGTAAACGATACAACCTGGGAAGCGGCAGCCAGGGGATCACCATGAGGGGATGCGACTTTTTATATCAGATATCAAACAACAAGGGAAACTGACTGGGTAAATTTTAAAAGATTTTGGGTTGAACAAGGAAAAATTGACTAGAGCGGGATTCCTTGTTCAACCCAAAATCAACATTTAACATTACAAGTGATTATTTACGCAATATCATCATTCATATTCATTCAAACAGGATTGGCAGAGCTGATAAATAGTCGCTGACAGTGTTTAGCTTTTGTGCGGTCAATCATGTACATGATTAAACCTGTGGAAATTTTGGCTTTCTGTAGTGTGAGTCAGGAAAAAAAAGTGAAAAAACCAAGGAAAATTTTCAACATGTAAACACCATGTTTTTAATATTGGTTGTAACAAACGAAATGTTTTGGGGTTTTGGGGGGGTTTGTTTCTTTTTCAGATACAGTATTCTCAAATGTGACTTAATTTCAGAGGGGAAATATTTCACACAAAAAAATGGTATGAACTTTACACTCAGTAAGCTTTAAAGGCACTGGACACGTTTGGTAATTGTATCCCAACATACATGTATGCATAAAATAACAAGCCTGTGAAAATTTGGGCTCAATTGGTCATTGAAGTTGCAAGAAAATGATGAAAGAAAAAACACCCTTGTTGTACAAATTAGTGTGCTTTCAGATAGGAAGAAAAGGCTTCTGGCCAGAAGTCTTTTATTATTTTAGTGAGAAATTACCTCTTTCTCAAAAACTACGTTACTTCAGAGGGAGTGGTTTCTCACAATGTTTTATACTATCAACAGCTCTCCGTTGCTGGTTACCAAGTAAATTTTTATGCTAATATATATTTTGAGTAATTACCAAACGTGTACAGTGCCTTTAAAGCTTACTGAGTGTAAAGTTCATACCATTTTTTTCTGTGAAATATTTCCCCTCTGAAATTAAGTCACATTTGAGAATACTGTATCATCAGCATTTTCACTTTCATCTAGCCCAATTAAACTCCTCACAAAATCGATCAAATCTGCCATGTTTCTAACCACAACTGCAGCAACTGGAAGAGATTGAAAAAAGCGCTGACTGTTGTTTTTGTATTGCATGCTACATGTACACACGCTGCATACGGTACGATGGTAATACCACATCGCCATCAGTGCAAATGAGACAATATTTGAAGTGATTGCAAAATAACAACACTACTTTATTTTATCATCATTGGAAAGATCCGATCTTTCTCTTTCCAATGATGGTAAGCTTGGGTATGGAGGGCAAACATGGACAAAACTACAGCTTTTTAACAATGTCCTTTGTGCTCAGGCTTGAGTGCTTTTTTGTGTGAGTAGCCATTGGGGCTCAAGTAGGGTATAGTGCACAGTCAACTAAAGTCCCCATTGGGGCTGAAAGGGTTAAGATTTATTCACACAAGATCAATCTTAGCCTTTTGAGAAATCCAGCCCAGCTTTTTTAAGAGTCAACATCTTTACAAATGAGATCATTACATCACCCCTAACTACATGGTGTACTGGAAAGAATGAATTAAAATCTAATCTCACAATGCAAAGCCTATACAATCCAGCATGAATAATTATAACTCCAGCAAGACTGAGGTAATGAATGTGGGAAATGTTGCAGACTCCTCCATGGTTGTAGCGCACTATGAGCACTCAAAGGGAGGGGGGGGGGGGGGGGGGGGGGGGGGGCTGGTCTATATAAAATCTGATGGGAAGCTTAGAACTACTGATGTTTAAGAATCTTGGTTTATTAAGTCTCAATCACTGTGAAAACGTTCACACCTTAGACCAGCTGATAAAACTTCCAGCATTCAACCCTGATCACTTAATGACTACTTCGACTCTATTTAGCCCATAAACACGATACAAAAGGGGCAAGTAGCCAAAAGATTCAGCCGAAACGAACGGATAAGTTTTGTGGTTTACAACTTTCAAGCACGACAAATCATAGAAAAGCATGATTACGAGAGGGCGCTAATCACAACTAGACTTTCCTCAAGTCAACTGAACGCTTTAGCTAAAACACGCCAAGTCGCCAGTTACAATGGTCCAAGTAACTAAGACAGTTTGTGACCTTTTTCACATACTATTTCAAGGTCAAATTCAGTTTTGTGATGCACTATTTTCAAATAGAGTCCTCATGAAAGTGTGGGGGGGGGATTAATTACAAGTCTCTTAAGGGTGTAAAGTGCCATTTTATTTCATACTCTTTCATAGAGAAAATTGAAATGTGACGTCATCGAACACCCAAAACAAATGGGCGTGTGGATTCCAAAGAGGATTTTCTGTGCCGAAGTCAAATTCAATGAGAGTGTACCGACTGAATAAATATCATCAAAATTCAGGAATGAACTAAAATTCTATTTACCAAAACTTAAAATGTTTGGATTTTGACAAAAATTGCACTTGAAGGATCGTACCAGCAAACACAGTAGCATTTTACACCAGTTCAACACAAGGTTGGAGACTTTGTTTTCATCTTCACAAGGACTCTACATGTATCTATTGAACAATGAGTGAATTAAACAAATTGAATTTGATCTTGTGTTCCTTCTTTAAAGGCCCTGTACACTATTGGTAAGATAAAAAAATATAAAAAAATTCACAGATTCACACATAACTTACATGATTTAAAGTAAGTAATGGTAGAAAGGGTTCCTTAAAATATTTCTGCCTAAAATGCTATCGTTTCTGAGAAATGAGTAAAACAATAGTTTTTATCACGCGTGATAATAAACTCGATGTTTGAAAAACAGAAAACACATCAGGTCTCTTTTCTCTATTTTCTGGTGACCTCGATGACCAATTGAGCTCAAATTTTCACAGGTTTGTTATTTCATGTATATATGGTTAATCACACAAAACATGAACTTTGTTTGCGACTGTTTTGTCAGCTCTACCAATCCTGTATAATACGTACTTTAAACTTTCTGCATGTTGAGAAATAGTTACAATAAGCCCTAATTCAACTCTTAGTATTTGATTTATAAGCAAATAAACCCACTATATGAGTTTTGGTAGCTTTGATTCGGCATGCATCATCACATAGGCCCTATGTTTAGAATTGGTTAGTTAGTAACTTGGTTAGTTAGTCAGTTTTGTGGCGTGTCGTGGCCGAGCGGTCTAGGTCACCGGACCTAAGCTCTGGTGTTTTCAGCAGCAGAGTGTGGGTTCGATACCCGGTCATGACACTTGTGCCCCTGAGCAAGGCACTTAACCATAATTGCTTCGAAAAAGTTGGGAAGGTAGTGCATTCTGCTCTACCAGACAGGCTCCTAGTGGATAATACCCATGCCTACATCCTTAAGGACTGTGAAGGGGGTAACCCTGTTTCAGCCCCAGGAGTAGGAGGCAACGTGCCCCTGGTGTCAATTGATTTGGGTCGATAGCCCAAATCAGTTATGTGTAGCCCTCACCTTGAGTGGCCGTCCGTGGCCTTGTGAGTTGGGCGATATCTCATAAAAAAATTAATTAAAAAAAACTTACAAGTATTCGTCATTTGAGCCTTCAGTGGATGAGCCTGGAGAAACCTTGTGTACCCCTGCCACAATCTCAACATCTTGATTCCTCTTCAAATTTACCTGTCACAAATTCACAAAACAATAATATAATAATAATAACAGGCATTTATACTGCGCTTTTCCAAAACATGATCAAAGCGCATAACAAAAGAAAAGGATAAATTAAAACAAGCTAGAACAAAACTTAAATCTACTATTTAGGAAAGAGATAAGTTTTAAGTTTACTCTTAAATGTAACAACACAAGAAGAATCACGGACACTAATTGGGAGACTGCTCCAAAGTTCAGCAGCAGAGTGTGAGAAGGCGTGTTTGCCATAAGATAATCTGGACTTGTGAGTGTTAAGCCGAGTTCTATCAGAAGAAGAGCGGAGTCCTTGACGGTTGCTTTGGCAAAGATGAAACATATCAGAGAGATAAGGTGGAGCAATGTCCTTCAAACATTTAAAAACATATAGAAGAGTTTTGAACTGGATGCGTTTCTCCATGGGTAGCCAGTGTAGTTTAGCGAGTAAGGGGGATCCATGAGCTCTCCAACAGTTAACAGTGAGAACAAGTTTGGCAGCTCTGTATTGACCACTTCTTAATTATAAACCACTTAAACAACCACTTCTTAATTATAATTTCAGTTAATAGTAATTCAAACTAAGGGTGTGTGTAGCAGTAGAAATATAAATGTTCAAAGATTTGCACACATTGTACATGGTACACATGTATAAAGATAGCCATGATGGGAAACTCCATTTGAAATATCTTTGACTGATGGATGCAATGGTTTTTGAGAAATGAGTAAAACAATTGGTTTTGATCTTGCAGGTCCAAATGTTTGACTTTTTTCTCTCGTGACTCCGATGAACGATTGAGTTTAAACTTTCACAGGTTTGTTTCTTCATGTAGGCCAATATTTTGGGTCAATCAAGTGTGGATACTGGTCTTTGACAATTACCAATGTGACACATGTGCTTTAAAGGTGCTGCATACGTTTGGTAATTGGAGCCTACTGATTGTGTTAATCCTATATAAATGTAGGCCACTGCTATCGTGCTAAAGACCAGGTCATACCTGACGTGTTGTTTTGGAGACTTCCGTGCCCTAATAGAGGACGCAGACCTCTCAACTACATCGATGTGATCAGTAGAGATACGGAGTCTGAAATTGAGGACCTACCAAACATGGTGACGGATAAACACCTCTGGCGTGACGTTGTGAATGGAATCTCGGTTGCGACCGCTAAATGATGATATAAATGTAGGTACATACAAAAAACCAACCTGTGAAAATTTCACTTCAAAAGGCGGTCTCGTTTTTAAGATATCACCGAAAAACCTGAGCGTATATTTCCACCCAGGAAGAATATTCCCCATAGGAATTATACACAGTCTGAGAAGCGTTTCTGACAGAAACGCTTTTCAGATTCAAATTTGGGGGAATAAAAAGTGATATATTTTTATATTTAATGATTTTGGGTTGAACAAGGAAAAATTGACTAGAGCGGGATTTGAACCAACGACCTCCGGATTGACGTGCCGGCGCTCTACCAACTGAGCTATCTAGCCCCTATTTTTATATTTAAACGGTAGTACTTAAAAATAAAAGTTTCTCAAAATTCATGATACTACCCAACGCTGCTGTACTTCTTACCAAGTAAATTTTTATTGCCATTAATTTACAGAGTCATTACCAAATGTGTACTGTGCCTTTAAGGGTATGTATGACTTCATGTTGCTCTTGATTTAAGATCTGAACTTTCCTTTGTTGGATTAAACGGAAAAGTTGCTGTATCCAGCCTCCACTAAACAAATTTAAGGTTTGTGCAATTCACTTCTTTGTACAATAATTGCGTTAGACTTTATTTCACTTTTAACCCTAACTCCCAAAGCGTTTTTACTAGAATCCATCCCTAACCCAACACATTCCAACAGCTTATACTGTACTACCATGCGATGGGAACTGTACCCAATCTTAGGGGGACGATACACAACCTAACAAACTCCAACAGGCCTTTTTTGTTTGATTTTGTTGGAGTGTGTACACTTGGCATGTGCAAAATTTGATCAGTGAAATCACACAGTCCCCAACGTAACATAATCAAACAACTATCTCATTAGACCATGGAGGAAAGAGCAATGCCAGACATGTACATTTCACACATCCACCATACCCACTCAATCAAATTCCAACACCATTACTTGTCAGCAAGGATACACAATCCCACAGAATCAAACACCCAATCCTAACTTCACTGTACTTAACCTAACAAAATTAAACACTTTGCCCTGTTTGAATTTGTAGGGTTAGGGATTGTTAGGGTTAATTTATAAAAAAACACTCTCGAGTTACTGATAGAAAACCTCAACTTACATGGCTTTTAGACTGATCCTAGCCCAAATTGGACTCCTCCGTTGCATAATGTACAGCAATCAGTGTACTGCAACGGAGTCTGGCGTCCTACCAGGGCAGGATCGGTCCCAACTTTGAATGTTACAGTGGGATGGCCAAACTGCAGCTGGAATCCAGAGTTTTTTCACCATGCAGGGTACCAGGAAAAGCAGCTGTTTTTACATTGCATGGGATGGTTGCGTCACAACATGGTGTAACACTGCTGTGCCGGCAGGTGGCCATTGTAAAATCAGCTGCGCAAACTGCAGCTGGAATAAAGATCTTTTACCATGCAGGGTACCAGGAAAAGCAGCTGTTTTTACAATGCATGGGATGGTTGCGTCACAACATGGTGTAACACTGCTGTGCCGGCAGGTGGCCATTGTAAAATCAGCTGCGCAAACTGCAGCTGGAATAAAGATCTTTTACCATGCAGGGTACCAGGAAAAGCAGCTGTTTTTACAATGCATGGGATGGTTGCGTCACAACATGGTGTAACACTGCTGTGCCGGCAGGTGGCCATTGTAAAATCAGCTGCGCAAACTGCAGCTGGAATAAAGATCTTTTACCATGCAGGGTACCAGGAAAAGCAGCTGTTTTTACAATGCATGGGATGGTTGCGTCACAACATGGTGTAACACTGCTGTGCCGGCAGGTGGCCATTGTAAAATCAGCTGCGCAAACTGCAGCTGGAATAAAGATCTTTTACCATGCAGGGTACCAGGAAAAGCAGCTGTTTTTACAATGCATTGGATGGTTGCGTCACAACATGGTGTAACACTGCTGTGCCGGCAGGTGGCCATTGTAAAATCAGCTGCGCAAACTGCAGCTGGAATAAAGATCTTTTACCATGCAGGGTACCAGGAAAAGCAGCTGTTTTTACAATGCATGGGATGGTTGCGTCACAACATGGTGTAACACTGCTGTGCCGGCAGGTGGCCATTGTAAAATCAGCTGCGCAAACTGCAGCTGGAATAAAGATCTTTTACCATGCAGGGTACCAGGAAAAGCAGCTGTTTTTACAATGCATGGGATGGTTGCGTCACAACATGGTGTAACACTGCTGTGCCGGCAGGTGGCCATTGTAAATTCAGCTGCGCAAACTGCAGCTGGAATAAAGATCTTTTACCATGCAGGGTACCAGGAAAAGCAGCTGTTTTTACAATGCATGGGATGGTTGCGTCACAACATGGTGTAACACTGCTGTGCCGGCAGGTGGCCATTGTAAAATCAGCTGCGCAAACTGCAGCTGGAATAAAGATCTTTTACCATGCAGGGTACCAGGAAAAGCAGCTGTTTTTACAATGCATGGGATGGTTGCGTCACAACATGGTGTAACACTGCTGTGCCGGCAGGTGGCCATTGTAAATTCAGCTGCGCAAACTGCAGCTGGAATAAAGATCTTTTACCATGCAGGGTACCAGGAAAAGCAGCTGTTTTTACAATGCATGGGATGGTTGCGTCACAACATGGTGTAACACTGCTGTGCCGGCAGGTGGCCATTGTAAAATCAGCTGCGCAAACTGCAGCTGGAATAAAGATCTTTTACCATGCAGGGTACCAGGAAAAGCAGCTGTTTTTACAATGCATGGGATGGTTGCGTCACAACATGGTGTAACACTGCTGTGCCGGCAGGTGGCCATTGTAAAATCAGCTGCGCAAACTGCAGCTGGAATAAAGATCTTTTACCATGCAGGGTACCAGGAAAAGCAGCTGTTTTTACAATGCATGGGATGGTTGCGTCACAACATGGTGTAACACTGCTGTGCCGGCAGGTGGCCATTGTAAAATCAGCTGCGCAAACTGCAGCTGGAATAAAGATCTTTTACCATGCAGGGTACCAGGAAAAGCAGCTGTTTTTACAATGCATGGGATGGTTGCGTCACAACATGGTGTAACACTGCTGTGCCGGCAGGTGGCCATTGTAAAATCAGCTGCGCAAACTGCAGCTGGAATAAAGATCTTTTACCATGCAGGGTACCAGGAAAAGCAGCTGTTTTTACAATGCATGGGATGGTTGCGTCACAACATGGTGTAACACTGCTGTGCCGGCAGGTGGCCATTGTAAAATCAGCTGCGCAAACTGCAGCTGGAATAAAGATCTTTTACCATGCAGGGTACCAGGAAAAGCAGCTGTTTTTACAATGCATGGGATGGTTGCGTCACAACATGGTGTAACACTGCTGTGCCGGCAGGTGGCCATTGTAAAATCAGCTGCGCAAACTGCAGCTGGAATAAAGATCTTTTACCATGCAGGGTACCAGGAAAAGCAGCTGTTTTTACAATGCATGGGATGGTTGCGTCGCAACATGGTGTAACACTACTGTGCCGGCAGGTGGCCATTGTAAAATCAGCTGTGCAAACTGCAGCTGGAATACAGAGATCTTTTACCTTGCAGGGGACCGGGAAAAGCAGCTGTTTTTACAATGCATGGGATGGTTGCGTCGCTACACATGGTGTAACACATCTGTGCCATCAGGTGGCCATTTTAAATTCAGCTGCGCGCCTATGAATGATGCAGGAGTTACAATGGATTCTCAGTTTTTTCATAAAATCATAGCATGTCTTTTCCCCGAAGTTTTCATTCACTTGACAGGATTGACAGTTACTTTTTTTAAGGCCCAACTGTTATTTTTTGAAATACCATCATGTGATGGTCAGTCTGGCATCCCAAAAGTTTAGAGAGATAGCTGGGCTGTCCCAACTGTACACTACACACGTAAATCAAGTCAAGGTGGGACTGGTCTCAATTAGTTGAAATGATTCTGTTCTGCTACTCCTAGAACTATGAGGTTCAATCCGCTATCGGTAATGGAGACGATAGCGGATTGAACCTCATAGTTCTTCTAGGAGTACTGTTCTGCTATACAATAATATTACTCACTGTTCTGTTAGAATAAAATGAAAAAGTAAAACTAAAAGTGAAATTTACTTCACGTATTTGTCATTTGTAAAGTAAAGTTGAGAAAATGGGATTAGCTGTTGAAAACTGCTCACAAACCAAAAGAGTCCAAGGTATTAAAAAAAGAAAAGAAAAAATCATGGCCTGACGCATTTCGATCCTAGCACTTTAGCAGAGTCTTGAATCAAAGGCTTAAAAAAAAAAAATTGTACAGAAAATAACAACCGTAACTATCAATTAAAACAAACCTCTTTTCACAATACTACTCACAAGAAGAAGGGGGCCTTATCATTAAAGGGTGTGTACAACATTGGTAATCTGGTAATTGCCAAAGACCTGTATCCAAACTTGATGGACCCAACATATACATGAAATAACAAACCTGTGAAAGTTTAAGCTAAATCGGTCTTCGGAGTCGAGTCATGAGGAAACAGTGAAAAAAAACGTTATATGATTTACGTGTGTAGTGTACAGTTGGGACAGCCCAGCTAAGATCTCTTTAGACTTTTGGGATGCCTGACTGACGGACTGACCATCACATGATGGTATTTCTTTTCAAACATCGGAATTTATCCTGCAGGATGAAGACTGTTATTTTAATTTCCTAAAAACTATGGCATTTCAAGCAAAACTATTTCAAGGGTAGAACCCAGTCTGGGGGCGCTGTACTCCCTTTTTCGAAATATTGACATAATCGGTCGCTAGATACGACCGATGATGTCAACATTTCGAAAAAAGGAGTTCAGCGCCCCAGTTACTGGGTCTATTTCAAGGGAAGTTTTCCACCATGACCATCTTTATACCATTGTAAGTTATGTGCATGGATATCTGTGAACATTTATATTTTCCTTATTAATATTACCAATGCAATGTATTCATTATGACGTAGTTGTACACACGTCCACCCTTTTAATAAAGACATGTTTGTTAAAAATATAGTGTTAAATTACTTACTTGGTCTGGTTGCAGTTTTCCCAGTGTATTTTTTATAAATACAGCAACTCGCACAAGTCACTGTCACACCATTTTTTTACACCCCACTTTGACTTTTTGAGAGTTTGATTTGTCTGAATGACTTCAAGTTTATGAAAAGTATAAATCATTCAATCACACGTGAGAGTATATAGCGCCCTCAAGCGTCATTTGCATCGCCTGCCTTTCCATTGTTGATAAACAAAGTGGCATGGCATGGACGGCCGAATGAAACGAAACATATTCAATCGTGTTACAAAATGTTGTGACCAAATTTAACATTTTCTGTAAAGGTTCATGAACTAAAATACCTCTCATGGTTGGTTGATTTGTTTCCAACAAATGCAACACTATTTGTACTTGTACTTGTGTAAGAGCCATGAAATTGGTCCCTGTACTTTCGATCGCCTGCTGCTGCTGCATTGTTCTTTGTTGCATAATGTTTGTATGTAATCAACTGATCAAGTGTATGTCTGTATAATGTGAATGGGATGTGAGATCAAAGGTACATCTTGCAGGATCCTGCCAGGTACTCAAGGCTGGTATCTGGCGTTATTCATAAGCCTCAAAGTGTGACATCAGGGCCCAATTTCAAAGAGCTGTTTAGCAGAAAATACTGCTTGAAAAATCTTTGCTAAGCAAAAATTGAGGGGGGCACCAGTCACAACATTGCAAAGTTTATGTAATTTTGGCTGGTAACCTGTTTTTGCTAAGCAATCCTTTTCGGTGCTGATCATGTTTTTGTGCTTACAGGCTTAATGAGCTGCTTAAGCACAAAAAGTAGCTATATAAACACAACAAAATTTGCTCACCAGAATAAGGTTACCAGCCAAACTACCATGTCTCATGTACACTTTGTGACTGGCATCCTGCTCATTTCTGCTTAGCAGACAATTGTTAAGCAACATTTTCTGCATAAGCAGCTCTAGGAAATTGGGCCCAGACTAGATCGAGTGTAGCCTGAACATCTGACGTCACACTTCGAGGCTCGTGAAGAATGCCAGATACCAGCCTGACCAAATGTTGCCAGATGAACCTTTGACCTCGTATCCTTTTACACAGTGGAGATTCTTGTCTGAATGAAACAACATTGCGTACAGACATTATATATGCACACGCAGCATACGATTGAACAGTTCTAATCCTGCTGGCGGGCTGGGGTTGTGAAGCTGTAAACTACACCACTTCGGAACAGACCCCATCACAACAGATATGAAAAGCTAAGGTCACTGCACGATTATCAAAGACCAGTTCCTGTCTTTATCCATAGGGGACCAGTCTAAGGCGGGGCTACAATGTGTTCATAAAGTTATTTTGGGAGGAGGGGGCGGGGATAATTGTGATTATAGCGTGTCTTTATTTCTGGTGGAGACAGGTACGGAGTTTGGAAAATCAATACCCAATTTACATATGCCTGTATTTGTATTAGTAGATTTTTAAGCCAAGAATTCGAATCTGGACAGTTTTTTGACAAAGCCAATATTGATTGGGATAACTAATGTCTATATTTTTTAATTTATCATAAAAATATTACTTGACTCCTTCTCCCACCCAAAGATTGCGAGGTTATTTAGAGAAGGCATCTGACCATTTTACTTTTCCGCATTATTAGGAAAAACAAAAACCAAAAGGCTGACAATGACAATGCATTTGTTTACTTTAACTCCGAGATAATCTTTGCCCAATTTCATGGCTGTATGCTTACCGCTGAATTCTGTGCTTGCATGTCACCATTCTTCGGTTACCGAGCAAGCGCCGAATGTTTGCCGTTAGCTGTGTAAGCCTAAAATGCCTAGTAAGGTGGACTACGCAAGCTCGCACGAGCAAAAATTCTATGCTAACCCGTGAAATACGCTTGACGTAAGCGCGGAATTCCCTGCTTCTGTAAGCGCAGATTCTTTGCTTACGGTAAGCAGAGCCATGAGATTAAGCCCGGTCATCTTTATACCATCTTAAATCCTTTATTTGCATGCTCTTGTCATGTTCCCCATGTGCTCTACCAATGTTGAATACTGGTTTTCAACACACCAGAAGCAACCAGACTAGTTTGCCCTTCCAGCCTCATCAGCTTTCAGACTAATAAACCACCAAAACAATCAAAATTCAAGAAAAGGTTGTTCCTCTGATTCCCATGGTTTTTATTTCCGTCTTCTTATTTGTTCAATGTTATTATTTTTATTATTATTGTACATATTTGGTTTGTAGTAACACCATTTGTATATATATTTGCTCGGTAGATTTTGTTCTTTGAGAAGTTGTCTTGCTATTTATTCTACTGCCTCGGAGTAAATTATTTGGAATTTGGGAGACTTCGGGAGACTTCTCAGTTCTGAAAAGAACTGTCCTGCCTATTAACTACTACCTGGGCGGGAGGTAGGAAATCGGCCGGGACTACTACTTTCGCTTAGTGGATCAAGACTTCTCGTTATTAACTTTACTGCCGCGGAGTGAGTTCTTAATGAGACCAATTAAGAACTCGCCCTACGGCAGTAGAGTCCCCTCGGTCCACTAAGCGAAAGTAGTAGTCCTGGCTGATTTCCTACCTTCCACCCAGGTAATAGTTAATAACAAGCAGCATACATGTAGTTCATTTCAGAACTGAGAAGTCTCCTGAATTCTGAATAATCTACTCCGTGGTAGAATAAATAGCAAGACAAGTTCTCAAAGAACTAAATCTAACTAGCAAGTAGATATACAAATGGTTTTACAGCAAACCAAACATTGATACCTCACCATGCAATGGCCTCATCAAATACCAAAATAATTTTATTTTAAATTGTTATTATAATTTAAAATGGGGTATTTACTATTGAAACAATGCATTTGGAGCCCAGGGCATTATTGCTACAAGATTTCCAAGCTAAAAACTATGAACTGTACAAAGAATTACTTTGAATAAACAGTTACAGACTTGCAATCTAAAACTAAAAATACCACAATACAACAATAACATGGCACACATTAAAAAAAAAAAAAATTATCTCTCGATCCTTATGTTCAAAATACTGAAAAAGTAATGTATCGGAAAATGTTTGTATCTGCCAGTTCAACAATTAACTCTATACCTGGAATTGTCAAATACAAATCATGATCTTCTTTTGAATTGGTCGTGTCTCAAAATGAATTTGCAATAATTTGAACCACGTTAGGGCTTGTGTGTGAACCAAATTTACATAGTGGGAAACAAAAACAACCTTTTGTTTTATGTTGCTTTTAATTATTCTTAAATTGGCTATTGATAAAAGAAAACATCAAAAGTTAGATTTGTAAATATTGACAAACTATTTAATATACCATACTACGTATACGTACACTAAAGAACAACACATAGAGGCTTTGTCGGTCCCAAAACAGTTACAAACTTGCACTCTAAACTCAAAATACCACAATTACATGTACTATAGACGATGTGACCTCTGACGTCATTTGAAAATCATAACATGATGCGCGCGCATGTCGCCGGGCAAAACCTTTGTGTACTTGACAGCCAGCTAGAAAGTACACACAATATTACCATGACTACGCGTCTTTTTGCCCGGCGGAACATTTCTTGGACAACAGACTTGTCAACAGAGGGCGGTTAAGATGTAAACAGAGGTCACATCGTCTATAGAACACATTAAAATAAGAAGAAAAAATATCTCTTATGTTCAAAATACTGAAAAAGTCATTTATCCGAAAATGTTTATATCTGCCAGTTCAACAATAATACTCATTACCTGGAATTGTCAAATACAAATTATGGCCTTTTTTTTAATTGATCGTGTCTCGAATTGAATTTACTGTAATTTTTACCGAGTAAGGGCTTGATTGAACCAAATTTACATAATGGGAAACAATTATTACTTTTTGTTTTATGTTGCTTTTATTATTCTTTAATTGGCAAAAAAAATCGGTTATATTTTTGTTGAGGGGGGGAAACGGATTTCTGTGAAAAAACAGAGAAATCGCATCTCTGTTTTCCTCTAACAGTAGCACAACCTACACTGATGATTTTGTATTTAATGTAGAAAACCATGAAAGGGTTGAATACAAATGACACTATTGACTGACCCAACAAACCGTTACAATGATGCATCCATCTTCATTTTCCCCCAACTCAAATCATTGTGAACAAACTGAGGCTGGAAGAATAATTAGTTGGGTTCCTGTTTTGTTCTATAAAAATGAATATTCATTACTGTTATTACATCCAGGGAACTTGACCAAGATGGTGGCAAAACAGGTTTATTCACCCGATGCTATCATTACGCTTATCTTGGTTGCATTGGAAGTCAATGTCCCTTGTATTATAAAGTGTTGTGGGCATTTTAGGCCACACCATTTTCACAATTACCATATTTTTTTGAGCAAATTGACTCCTAAAATGGCTTTACACCTGATGCCATCATCATCACAATTATATTGATTGTCCCATATTGGAAACTTTCAATGTCAAGGTGTGTTATAATTTGTTGGACGAATTTTAGGCCACACCACTTTTCCAAAAACATCGCAAACAAATGGTTTCTCTCCAGTGTTGAATCGCGGATGGCATGTCAAGCTACACATGTATTATGAAAGGAGAACAATTTTCCACAAAGATCACAAAAAACGGCGTCACTCTATAGTGTGGATACATGTACGCTGATGGTGTGTATAAGTTGATTTATACAAAAAACCTTTTCCACATAAGTCACAAACAAATGGTTTTTCTCCTGTGTGGATACGCTGATGGCCTGTCAAACCTTTTTTCGCCGAAAAAGCTTTTTTACATAAGCCACAAACAAAGGGTTTTTCTCCAGTGTGGATATGCCGATGGTGTGTATAAGTTGATTTATACAAAAAACCTTTTCCACATAAGTCACAAACAAATGGTTTTTCTCCCGTGTGGATACGCTGATGGCCTGTCAAAGCTTTTTTCGCCAAAAAAGCTTTTCCACATAGTTCACAAACAAATGGTTTTTCTCCCGTGTGGATACGCTGATGGCCTGTCAAAGCTTTTTTTTCTGAAAAAGCTTTTCCACATAAGCCACAAACAAAGGGTTTTTCTCCAGTGTGGATATGCTGATGGTGTGTATAAGTTGATTTATACAAAAAACCTTTTCCACATAAGTCACAAACAAATGGTCTTTCTCCAGTGTGGATTTGCTTATGTTTTCTCATGTTAGCCCTATTTGAGAAAGCATTTCCACAAATATCACAAATAAATGGTTTCTTTCCAGTGTGGATACGCTGATGGTGTATCAGGCCAATGTTTTGTGAGAAGGTTTTTCCACAAACATCACAAACAAATGGTTTCTCTCCAGTGTGGATACGCTGATGGCATGTCAGATTACTTTGTTGGGGGAAGGATTTTCCACAAAGATCACAAACAAACGGTTTCTCTCCAGTGTGGATACGCCTATGGCATGTCAGATTACTTTGTTGGGGGAAGGATTTTCCACAAAGATCACAAACAAACGGTTTCTCTCCAGTGTGGATACGCTTATGGCATGTCAGATTACTTTGTTGGGGGAAGGATTTTCCACAAAGATCACACACAAATGGTTTCTTTCCAGTGTGGACACGTCGATGGCTCGTCAGCAAACGCTGATATGGAAAAGCTTTTTCACAAAAATCACATACAAATGGTTTCTCTCCAGTGTGCATCTGCTGATGCAATGTCAGCTTAAACTTTTCAGAGAAAGCTTCTCCACAAAGATCACAGTTAAATGGTTTCTCTCCAGTGTGGAAACGTTGATGGATTGTCAGCTTATACTTAGATTGGAAACCTTTTCCACAAAGATCACAAACAAATGGTCTTTCTCCAGTGTGGATAATGTAACAAGAATTTGTCCACAGATTCTTCTCAGCAGAACACAACAAAAACACACAGCAGGATACAGTTTTCTCGGTCAATTCTTTACTGGTTTATTCAACACGTCTCTACTCCAAGACTCACATGACAAGAAGAACGTTTAGGCCACGTCTTCCCAACGAGACGGGTGTCCCAGCCGTTCAGCGAGGGGCCCGCTGCGACACAGCTCTAACAACGGTGCCGTGTCACAGCGCCCTCCAGGAGGCCGCTCGGTAACACGGCTCCCACCGAGCCCGTGCTGGCGCCCTCTCGCTGAACGGTCTGGGCCAAACGCTACACTGCCCCCTCCAAGAACACTGCTTGTCCCCAAGCAGGCAGCGAACTCCCGTCCCGGTGGGAACACGCAACAACAACAACAACAACAACAACAAAAAGGCTGGCAAGTCTGTCCTACTATGGCTGTTGGCCTTGTGTCTCTGGTCCGGCCGTCCCCGGCGGTGGCTGTCGCTGGGTCTCCGTCGGTTCCCACTCCATCCGCTCCATCCTCCACTCGTTCCGCAGGTGCGGAGCTGATTCACAGGCTCCGCTCCATAGGTTTGTACAGTGCGGGGCTGAGCCGTTGGCTCCGTTCCATGGGGTTGTTTGCGGAGCTGATTGACAGGCTCCGCACAATAGAATTGTGTAGTGCGGAGCTGAGCCGTGGGCTCTGCTCCATTGGTTTGCACAGTGCGGAGCTGATTCACAAGCTCCGCTCCATAGGGTTGTGCAGTGCGGAGCTGAGCTGTGGGCTCCGCTCCATTGGTTTGTACAGTGCGGAGCTGATTGACAAGCTCCGCTCCATAGGGTTGTGTAGTGCGGAGCTGAGCCGTGGGCTCTGCTCCATTGGTTTGTACAGTGCGGAGCTGATTCACAAGCTCCGCTCCATAGGGTTGTGTAGTGCGGAGCTGAGCCGTGGGCTCTGCTCCATTGGTTTGTACAGTGCGGAGCTGATTCACAAGCTCCGCTCCATAGGGTTGTGTAGTGCGGAGCTGAGCCGTGGGCTCTGCTCCATTGGTTTGTACAGTGCGGAGCTGATTGACAAGCTCCGCTCCATAGGGTTGTGTAGTGCGGAGCTGAGCCGTGGGCTCTGCTCCATTGGTTTGTACAGTGCGGAGCTGATTCACAAGCTCCGCTCCATAGGGTTGTGTAGTGCGGAGCTGAGCCGTGGGCTCTGCTCCATTGGTTTGTACAGTGCGGAGCTGATTGACAAGCTCCGCTCCATAGGGTTGTGTAGTGCGGAGCTGAGCCG
Source organism: Leptasterias polaris (assembly GCA_037783415.1). Classification (NCBI taxonomy): domain Eukaryota; kingdom Metazoa; phylum Echinodermata; class Asteroidea; order Forcipulatida; family Asteriidae; genus Leptasterias; species Leptasterias polaris. The sequence goes on along the minus strand of JAZGTN010000004.1, from coordinate 4,134,834 downwards.
TGGGCTCTGCTCCATTGGTTTGTACAGTGCGGAGCTGATTCACAAGCTCCGCTCCATAGGGTTGTGTAGTGCGGAGCTGAGCCGTGGGCTCTGCTCCATTGGTTTGTACAGTGCGGAGCTGATTCACAAGCTCCGCTCCATAGGGTTGTGTAGTGCGGAGCTGAGCCGTGGGCTCTGCTCCATTGGTTTGTACAGTGCGGAGCTGATTGACAAGCTCCGCTCCATAGGGTTGTGTAGTGCGGAGCTGAGCCGTGGGCTCTGCTCCATTGGTTTGTACAGTGCGGAGCTGATTCACAAGCTCCGCTCCATAGGGTTGTGTAGTGCGGAGCTGAGCCGTGGGCTCTGCTCCATTGGTTTGTACAGTGCGGAGCTGATTCACAAGCTCCGCTCCATAGGGTTGTGTAGTGCGGAGCTGAGCCGTGGGCTCTGCTCCATTGGTTTGTACAGTGCGGAGCTGATTGACAAGCTCCGCTCCATAGGGTTGTGTAGTGCGGAGCTGAGCCGTGGGCTCTGCTCCATTGGTTTGTACAGTGCGGAGCTGGTTCACAAGCTCCGCTCCATAGGGTTGTGTAGTGCGGAGCTGAGCCGTGGGCTCTGCTCCATTGGTTTGTACAGTGCGGAGCTGATTCACAAGCTCCGCTCCATAGGGTTGTGTAGTGCGGAGCTGAGCCGTGGGCTCTGCTCCATTGGTTTGTACAGTGCGGAGCTGATTCACAAGCTCCGCTCCATAGGGTTGTGTAGTGCGGAGCTGAGCCGTGGGCTCTGCTCCATTGGTTTGTACAGTGCGGAGCTGATTGACAAGCTCCGCTCCATAGGGTTGTGTAGTGCGGAGCTGAGCCGTGGGCTCTGCACCATTGGTTTGTACAGTGCGGAGCTGAGCCGTGTGCTCCGCTCCATAGGTTTGTACAGTGCGGAGCTGAGCCGTGTGCTCCGCTCCATAGGTTTGTGCAGTGCGGAGCTGAGCCGTGTGCTCCGCTCCATTGGTTTGTGCAGTGCGGAGCTGAGCCGTGGGCTCCGCTCCATAGGTTTGTGCAGTGCGGAGCTGATTGACAGGCTCCGCACAAAAGAAATGTGCGGGGTCGAGTTGAATCAAATTCTCTGTCTCATAGGCCTGTGCTGTCAGCCTCTGGTCAACAAGACCACGCACTTCCGTGCCGTGACTTCGTGGCTCCTGGGCCCGCTGCGGTGTAGACTGGGCATCCCCCATGTGGGCACGCTCCCGGAAGAAAGGCCCCGAAGAAAGCTGCTCCACAACCGCATGTCCGGGGTGAGGATGGCCCAGTTCCGAAAAGAGCCGCGCTCTGATGTCTCCCGCCGAATGCCACGGGGAGGGGAAGGTCGGTTCCGTGTGGGACCGCCCCAACCCCTCCCTGGTCTCTGGGGCATGCTGCGGAGAGGCACAGAACTGCTTCCTTGGAACCCGCTCCGATCCTTCCCCCCTCACGTCGGTGCTCCGTCGCCCCGACCCTTCCGCCCCTCTCATGTCGGTGCTCTGTTGAGAGAACCAGAACGATTCTGTGAGGGATCGCCCCGACCCCTCCAGCCCCCTCGTGTCTGTGCTCTGTTGAGAGAGCCGGAACGATTCCGAGGGATCGCCCCGACCCCTCCGCCCACTTCGTGCCGGTACGTTGCGGAGGGAGCCGGAACGATTCCGTGTGGTACCGCTCCGACCCCCCGCGCCCACCTGACCCGACGTGGACGTGACTCTACTGACCTTAAGAACCTGTGGCTGACCCCCCTCATCTCCACTGTTGCTCCTACCGGCCTCTCCCAGCCCTAGGAATGATAAAATCTCATCCACTGTAGACCACAATGGCCCACCCATTGTCTGAGTCTGGCTCGGCGTGTCCCCAGCATCTGCTGAGTCTGACGCCAAACTACCCAACACACGTGAAAACCCCCACAGAGAAAACAATCTTTTTACCTGATTCCAGTGTCTTGCTAGTGCTCCTGCCGTCCCGTCGCTGCCACCAATGTAACAAGAATTTGTCCACAGATTCTTCTCAGCAGAACACAACAAAAACACACAGCAGGATACAGTTTTCTCGGTCAATTCTTTACTGGTTTATTCAACACGTCTCTACTCCAAGACTCACATGACAAGAAGAACGTTTAGGCCACGTCTTCCCAACGAGACGGGTGTCCCAGCCGTTCAGCGAGGGGCCCGCTGCGACACAGCTCTAACAACGGTGCCGTGTCACAGCGCCCTCCAGGAGGCCGCTCGGTAACACGGCTCCCACCGAGCCCGTGCTGGCGCCCTCTCGCTGAACGGTCTGGGCCAAACGCTACAATAAGCTGATGGCGTGTCAGCTTAGCTTTTAATGTGAAATCTTTTCCACATAAATCACAAACAAATGGCCTCTCTCCAGAGTGGACACGTTGATGGAATGTCAGGTGAAATTTTATTGGGAAGGCTTTTCCACAAACTTTACAAACAAATGGTTTCTCCGCAGTGTGGATATGCTGATGGGATTTCAGGGCATCTTTTCGAGAGAAGCGTTTTCCACAATGATCACATACAAATGGTTTCTCTCCAGTGTGGACACGTTGATGGAATGTCAGGTGAAATTTTATTGGGAAGGCTTTTCCACAAACTTTACAAACAAATGGTTTCTCCGCAGTGTGGATATGCTGATGGGATTTCAGGGCATCTTTTCGAGAGAAGCGTTTTCCACAATGATCACATACAAATGGTTTCTCTCCAGTGTGGACACGCAGATGGCGTGTCAGATGATCCTTTAATTGGAAAGCTTTCCCACAAAGATCACAAACAAACAGTTTGTCTCCAGTGTGGATAAGCTGATGGCGTGTCAGGTTAGCTTTTAGTGTGAAATCTTTACCACAAATATCACAAACGAATGGTGTCTGTCCAGTATGGATACGCTGATGGTGTGTCAGGTCACCTTTTAGCGAGAAGGCTTTTCCACAAACATCACAAACAAACGATTTATCTCCATTGTGGACACGCAGATGGCGTGTCAGGTGACCCTTTAATCTGAAAGCTTTTCCACAAAGATCACAAATATCTGGTTTCTCTCCAGTATGGATACGCTGATGACATCTCAGGCCACCTTTTAGTATGAAGGCTTTTCCACAAACATCACAAACAAACGGTTTCTCTCCAGTGGGGTCTTGCAGCTTGTTTGTCTGATTTATTTTTCTCGAGAAGGTTTCACCTTGAAGGTCAGAAACGGTCAATTTGGTTCCTAAGTTCACAAACAGATGACGACTTTGCATGCTTTCTAGTAAGACGTCACTTTCTAACTTGTTCACCATCTCCATATTATTCATAATTCCGACTGCTTTTCTCTCGTTTGTGGTGTCCTTTGATTTTGTTCCAATCAACAGCATTCATTTAGTACACACGCGGCTATATGGTCAGCTAGATTTCTGCGTCACATCATGCAGTGTTTCAACTATATAAGAAGTTCCAAGCAACATCTGGACTATACCATTATTCTGCAGGGACAGACAATAATTTTTCAAAGTTCAAAAGGGTCCTCTTTTTGTAACAAAAAGTAATTTGTTTTGGGGCAATTCATAATAATCAATGTTTAAAAGTTTCGATCTTTTATCAAATTTGTTTTGACCCACACACCCACTCAAAAGTTAGATTTGTAAATATTGACACACTATTATTTTAATATGCCCTACTACATGTATGCACACAAAAGAACTAGAGTATCACACCCAAATGTGAGTTACATGTAACACCACGTTAACAAAAAATAATTATAGAACCCATAGAAGCTACACGATCCAAAAACTTCTCTGAAGAGTAACAGATACATTGTGTAAAGTACATGTACTGTAGTCTAGTACTTTTTATTCTTTAAGACCATCCACAAGATTATTAATAAAATTAGTCCAGAAATGTGCTTGGTGTTGAGGACTACTTTTTGGTTATGGCTTCGACAGATTACCTGACTTCGGACGTTTGAACCGCTGTTGAGGTCTAGTTGAAATTTTGTGTTGTAATGAGATTCCTGTATGTTTCGAAGGTCAATGTGTGATGTATGATCAATGCGTAAAAGCCCTGCCATTTTCAGCGATAGAAAGTATTTGACAGGCAATAACAAAAAATGTGTACATAAGTTGAAACACAAGAAGACATTTTTGCCATTTCCCCATCAGGCAGAGTGGTCAACTATTGAAACAAGGTTGACCGATAACAAATGGCAACAGGGGTATAACAGGTATGAAAGTTAATCTGAAAGGAGCTGCTGGGCATTTCAACTGGAAATTATGTTTCTATTATTTTAAATGTAAACTGAATTTAGATTTTAAGTTAACTTGATTAACCCATAATATTTATTTTGTTAAATGAATACAAAATTAAACACTGATTATTTTGAATCGCCTGTTAATTAGTAGTGGGTAATCAGTCTCCATTGCAACAACACCAGTTTTCACTTCTCACCCCTAACCCATGTCCCCCTTAGAGTGAACCAAACATGAAACAAAGATATCCAAGCTAAAAGTGTAATGTTTTCATTAGGATGCTTTGCCGGCAATGTAATTTAAATTCAGATTCAGAGACTATGACATCTTACAATAGTGACCAAGGTGAGACCTAGTGGGGCTAGGGACTGAGATGACTTGGGACCTAGTTGACTCGGACCCAGACAATACACTTTGGCACTTTGGACCCGGACAATACACTTTGGCACCTCGCAAACTCTGCTGGCACCCACAAACTCAGCACCAAGCAATCTTGGCACCTGTTCTTCAATAAAACACTGGATGGAAAGGTCAAGTGGTCAGATAAGAAAGGTCTATGTACATGTACATCATGAAACAATTAGGATTGACTGGTAGCACTTACTGACTAACTAAATTACATTTTAAAAAAACATTAACTTACCTAGCAACAGCTACTATCAGATGCAATGAAGGGGACAATTCAAATACATGTGGTATATAATACAAGAAAGTTACGGGTGAATGAATTCAGTAACAATGGTTGGAGTAGGCAATATCTATTCCTGGTAGTGAGACCGAAAACCACAATCCCTATTGAGTCCTTAGTTGACAGTTCAGTATCTTGATGATCTTTTGTTCAGCAGCTTCCCTTTTAAACCTCTCTGCTGAATAATGGCCACAATGAGGTGGTGCAGGGAGTAGCCACTAGCTGGGTAATCTAAAGTGCTCAGCTAATCAGTATGTTATTGATTCTGATGTCAAACTTGTGGTTGTTCATCTGTTGTTGTGTGTGACAGTGGGGGTGGCAACTTGAAGCATGCAGGCATGTAGCTGTTAGGATCTGTAGGGATTTGTTAGGGAAAACAAAAACCAAAAGGCTGACAATGACAATGCATTTGTTTATCTGGGCCCAAATTCATGGCTGATGCTTACCGCCGAGTTCTCCGAGTGCCGAATGTTTGCCGCTAGCTGTAAAAGCGTAGAATGCCTAGTAAGGTGGACTACGCAAACGCACAAGCAAAAATTCCCTGCTAACCCACATACGCTTGACGTAAGCGCGGAATTCCCTGCTTCTGTAAGCGCAGATTCTGCAGAGCCATGAAGTTCGGCCCTGGGCCCAATTTCATGGCTCTGCTTAAGCACAAAATTTGCTTAAGCACCAAAAAACCTTGCTTAGTAAAACCAGATTACCGGCCAATACTCCACTCGATTGTTATGCTAACTAAACAACAGCTAAATACAAGTCACGAGCAATGTACATCGCATGGAGTTTTGGCCAATAACACGAGTATAATAAGCAAGCTTTTTTCGTGCTTAAGCAAATTTTGTGCTTAAGCAAAAACTCCATGAAATTGGCCCCTGGTCATCTTTATACCATAACCCTTTATTTATTTGCTCTTGTCATGTACCCCATGTGCTCTACCAACATGACCAATGATAAATACTGGTTTTCAACACACCAGAATCAACCAGACTAGTTTGCCCTTCCAGCCTCAACAATCAAAATCCAAGAAAAGGTTGTTCCCGATTCCCATTGTTTTTATTTCTGTCTTCTTATTTGTTCAATCTTCAAAATTGACAACATAAAATTAAAAAACACTTTCTCTTCAAAGATAATAGTCAAAGATTTATTATTATTACTTCATTTTATCACAGCATACAATTATTATTATTGTACATATCTACTTGCTAGGTAGATTTTGTTTTTTGAGAACTTGTTTTGCTATTTATTCTCCGGCCGCAGAGTAGATTATCGGTATTCGGAATTTGGGAGACTTCGGAGACTTCTCAGTTCTGAAAAGAACTGTCCTGCCTATTAACTACTACCTGGGCGGGAGGTAGGAAATCGGCCGGGACTACTACTTTCGCTTAGTGGATCGAGGGGACTCCCCGTTATTAACTACACTGCCGCGGAGTGAGTTCTTGATGAGACCAGTTAAGAACTCGCCCTACGGCAGTAGAGTCCCCTCGGTCCACTAAGCGGAAGTAGTAGTCCCGGCCGATTTCCTACCTTCCACCCAGCAGCATACATGTAGTTCATTTCAGAACTGAGAAGTCTCCTGAATTCTGAATAATCTACTCCGCGACAGTAGAAAAGATAGCAAGGCAAATTCTCAAAGAACAAAATCTACTTAGCATATACAAATGGTGTTACCACAAACAAAACATTGATACCTCACTATGCAATGCCTCAAATCCCATGATAATATTATTAGAATTAAAAATGGTTTATTGAAACAATGCATTTGGAACCCAGGGCAGTAACTACGAGATTTCCAAGCTAAAAACTAAATGTATGAACTGTACAATGAATTACTTAGAATAAACAGTTACAGACTTGCAATCTAAAACTAAAAATACCACAATACAACAATAACATGGCACACATTAAAATTAGAAAAAAATGATTTCTTGTTTTTATGTTCAAAACACTGAAAAAGTAATGTATTAGAAAATGTTTGTATCTACCAGTTCAACAAAAAACTCTATACCTGGAATTGTCAAATACAAATTATGGTCTTCTTTTGAATTGGTGGTGTCTCAAAATGAATTTGCAGTAAATTGGACCACGAAAGGGATTGATTGAACCAAATTTACATAATGGGAAACAATTATTACTTTTTGTTTTATGTTGCATTTATTATTATTGTTTAATTTGCTATTGATACAAGGAAACATCTTACAGCCTGTAATTTTTTTTAAAACATATACATTTAGATATAAATACATGTATATATAAAAATTTAAAAAATTGGGGGAATGGATTACTGGGAAAACAGAGATATTTTTTATCGCATCCCTGTTTTCCTCAAACAGTAGCACAACCTACACTGATGATTTTGTATAATGTAGACAACCATGAAAGTGTTGAGCACAAATGACACTATTGACCCAACAAACCGTTACCATGGTGTGTTTATCTTCATTTCCCCCCAATTCAAATCATTGTGAACAAAAAACAAAGGCTGGAAAAATTATTAGTTTGGTTCCTTTTATATGTTCTATTAAATGAATATTCATTACTGTTATTAGATCCAGGGAACATGACCAAGATGGTGGCAACAAAGGTTTATTCACCCGATGCCATCATCACACTTATCTTGGTTGCATTGGAAGTCAATGTCCCTTTGTGTTATGTTGTGGGCATTTTAGGCAATTCATGTACCACTTTCAAATAATAATAATAGTAATTAAAACTTGTAAAGCGCCATCTATCTAAGACTAAACTTGTTCCGAGGCTTCACACCTGATGCCATCATCATCACAATTATTGGAAAATTTCAATATCCACATGTATAATTTATAAAATTTGTTGGGTGAAATTTAGGCCACGCTACTTTTCCAAAAAACATCGCAAACAAACGTTTTCTCTCCAGTGTTGATACGCTGATGGCATGTCACGCTATAATAAAAGGAGATCGGTTTGCCACAAAGATCACAAACAAATGGCGTCATTCTATAGTGTGGATACATGTACGCTGATGGCGTGTATAAGTTGATTTATACAAAAAACCTTTTCCACAGAAATCACAAACAAATGGTTTTTCTCCAGTGTGGACACGCCGATGGCGTCTCATGTTAGCCCTATTTGGGAAAGCCTTTCCACAAACATCACAAACAAATGGTTTCTCTCCAGTGTGGATACGCTGATGGTATATCAGGCCAATGTTTTGTGAGAAGGATTTCCCACAAACATCGCAAACAAATGGTTTCTCTGCAGTGTGGATACGCTTATGGCATGTCAGGTTAGTTTTTTGAGAAAAGGGTTTTCCACAAACATCACAAACAAATGGTTTCTCTCCAGTGTGGATACGCTGATGGTATATCAGGCAAATGTTTTGTGAGAAGGATTTTCCACAAACATCGCAAACAAATGGTTTCTCTGCAGTGTGGATACGCTTATGGCATGTCAGGTTAGTTTTATGAGAAAAGGGTTTTCCACAAAGATCACACACAAATGGTTTCTCTCCAGTGTGGATACGTTGATGGCGTTTCAGCTTAGCTTTTAATGTGAAAACTTTTCCACATGAATCACAAACAAATGGTCTCTCTCCAGAGTGGACCCGTTGATGGACTTTCAGGTGAATTTTTATTGGGAAGGCTTTTCCACAAACTTTACAAACAAATGGTTTCTCCCCAGTGTGGAGATGCTGATGGGATTTCAGGGTATCTTTTTGAGAGAAGCGTTTTCCACATAAATCACAAACAAATGGTCTCTCTCCAAAGTGGACCCGTTGATGGACTTTCAGGGTATCTTTTCGAGAGAAGCGTTTTCCACAAAGATCACATACAAATGGTTTCTCTCCAGTGTGGACACGCAGATGGCGTGTCAGGTTAGCTTTTAGTGTGAAATCTTTTCCACAAACATCACAAACGACTGGTGTCTGTCCAGTATGGATACGCTGATGGTGTGTCAGGTCACCTTTTAGCGGGAAGGCTTTTCCACAAACATCACAAACAAACGATTTCTCTCCAGTGGGGTCTTGCTGATGGTTTGTCTGATTTATTTTTCCCGAGAAGGTTTCACCACAAAGGTCAGAAACGGTCAATTTGGTTCCTAAGTTCACAAACAGATGACGCCTTTGCATGCTTTCTAGTACGACGTCAGTTTCTAACTTGATCACCATCTCCATATTGTTCTTAATTCTGACTGATTTTCTCTTGAGTGTGGTGTCCTTTGATTTTGCACACATTGACAGCATTTGTCTAGTACATGTACACACACGGCTATGGCCAGCTGGATTTCTGCATCACATCATGCAGTGTTTCAACTATATAAGAAGTTCCAAGCAACATCTGGGCTATACCATTATTCTGCAGGGACAGACAATAATTTTTCAATGTTCAAAAGCGCCCTCTTATAGTAAAAAAAAGTAATTTGTTGAGAGGCAATTCATAATAATCAATGTTTAAAAGTGTTGATCTTTTATCAAATTTGTTTTGACCCACACACCCACTCAAAAGTTAGATTTGTAAATATTGACACACTATTTAATATACCCTACTAATAGTACTATACACACTAAAGAACTAGGTACTGTACATGTACAACACCCAAACATGACTTAACACATCTGCCTACATGTATGTGCCACCACATTAACAAAATATAATTCTAGAACCAATAGAGGGTATGTCGGTCCCAAAACAGTTACAAACTTGCACTCTAAACTAAACATTCCACAATACAAAACAATTACATAACAATTACACGACACAGCACACATTAAAATAAGAAAACAAATATCTCTTGTTATGTTCAAAATACTGAAAATGTAATGTCGGAAAATGTTTGTATCTGCCAGTTCAACAATTAACTCTTTACCTGGAATTGTCAAATACAAATTATGGTCCTCTTTTTAATTGGTGGTGTCTCGAAATGAATCCACAGTAATTTTGACCATGAAAGGGCTCGATTGAACCAAATTTACATAATGGGAAACAATTATTACTTTTTGTTTTATGTTGCTTTTATTATTCTTTAATTGGCTATTATACAAGAAAATATCTTACAGCTAGTAATTTTTTATTTTATTTTTTTTTGGGGGGGAATGGATTTCCGGGAAAAAACAGAGAAATCACAACCCTGTTTTCCTCAAACAGTAGCACAACCTAAAACTTGCAATCTAAAACTAAAAATACAACAATAACATAGCACAGATTAAAATTAGAAAAAAATTACCTCTTGTTATGTTCAAAACACTGAAAAAGTAATGTACATATGAATTAGAAAATGTTTGTATCTGACAGTTCAACAAAAAACTCTATACTTGGAATTGTCAAATGCAAATCATGATCTTCTTTTGAATTGGTGGTGTCTCAAAATGAATTTGCAATAATTTTGGCCACATAAAAGGGTGTCTGTGAACCAAATTTACATATTAACCCTCCTCCTGTTCGCAACATTTTCAAGTGAGTTGACCAACCATTTGAAACCATTCAACTGCCAAAGTTGTGTATGGTGGCACAACTGTGCACAGAACTAACTGTGTACTGTGTACATGCATTCCCTCATGGTATCATATTGCAAGGCTGGCATAGCTTATCTATCATTCAAAACCACAGTGAATGGTATTGAATGGTCAGACAGTAGGAGGGTTAATGAGAATTAATTACAAATACTACTTATTAGTTTTTGGTTCCTTTTATTATTCTTTAATTGGCTATTGATACAAGGAAATATCTTACAGCCATTTTTTTATTTTTTTATAGAGGGGAGGGAATGGATTTCCGAAAGGAAATCGCATTCCTGTTTTCCTCATAACAGTAGCACAACCTACACTGATGATTTTGTATAATGTAGACAACCATGAAAGTGTTATGCACAAATAACACTATTGACCCAACAAACCATTACAATGGTGTGTCCATCTTCATTTTTCCCCAATTCAAATCATTGTGAACAAAAAACAAAGGCTGGAAGAATAATTATTTGGGTTCCTTTTTTGTTATATTAAATGAATATTCGTTACTGTTAATAGATCCAGGGAACATGACCAAGATGGTGGCAACAAAGGTTTATTCACCTGATGCCATCATCACACTTATCTCGGTTGCATTGGAAGTCAATGTCCCTTTGTATTATAAAGTCTTGTGGACATTTTAGGCCGAATGTACCATTTTCAAATTTACCATATTTCTTATGAGCAAATTGACACCAAAATGGCTTTACACCTGATGCCATCATCATCACAATTATATTGGCTGTCCCATATTGGAAACTTTCAATGTCAAGGTGTGTTATAATTTGTTGGACGAATTTTAGGCCACACCACTTTTCCAAAAACATCGCAAACAAATGGTTTCTCTCCAGTGTTGCTTCGCTGATGGCATGACAAGCTATTATGAAAAGAGAACAATTTTCCACAAAAGATTACAAAGAAAACTAGACATTAGGTGTTTGTGAACAAACACAAAGCTGTTCCGTGTATTATTGTTTCGCTTAAAGGTTTTATAACTGAAAAGAAAATGAAAATCAGGTGTTTATAGTTCTTGAGATATGGTCCCAATTCCGGTTGACCCATAGGTAAAGGTCAGAATGGGGTCACGGTTACCCAAGGATAATCTCCAATGCCCAATGAGTCTATAACTGAAAAAAGGTTTGAAAAACGGTTGTGTAGTTCCTGAGATATGGTCCCACTTCCGGTTGACCCGGAAGTAAAGGTGAACATGGGATCACGGTTAGCCCAGGCTAATCTCCCATGCCCAATGGTTCTATAACTGAAAACAGTTTGAAAAACGGTTGTGTAGTTCTTGAGATAGGTCTAACTTCTGGTTGACCCGGAAGCAAAGGTCAACATGAGGTCACGGTAACCCAAGGCTAATCTTCAATGCCCAAGGAGTCTATAACTGAAAAAAGTTTGAAAAATGGTTGTGTAGTTCTTTAGATTTGGTCCCACTTCCGGTTGACCTGGAAGTAAAGGTCAACATGGGGTCACGGTTACCCAAGGCTAATCTCCAATGCCCAATGCCCGAGGAGTCTATAACTGAAAAAAGTTTGGAAATGGGCTAATTAATTAAGAATAAAAAAAAAATTACATTGAGAGTTAAGTTTATGTAACTCTTTCATACTTTTACGCTTAGGATATTAGGTCACATGCATGGTTGTGTAAATAGTTTTTTTTACTTCAAATTTTGTTTATGAAACTGCTGTTACATGGGTCACCAACTGTTTCAGAAACGGTATGTTGACAAAAAATTACCGTGAATGCTCAGGCTTATACGTAAGCCTGTGACGGTTACACGGTTAAGTGACAGATGTTACGGTTAAACGTTCACATTTGTACGGTTCGGATAAACGTTGAAAAATTCACTTAAAAAGTGCCGTGTTATGCTGACCATAATAACTGCGATCACGATTTTCACAGCACAATATCCCATAAAACACACACACATAATATCATTCCCAATTTACAGACTCGTAGTCTTTGTTATTTCAATACAACTGTGCGTGCAGCAATTTGTGAGAAACATTAAACGCTAGGGGGCGTTCCACAACAATTCGATTGCGCAACATGCTCGCTTTTGCAGGTGCGCAAAGTCAAAATTCTGCAATAAAGAAGGAAGACACAATGTTTTTGATCACACGCTGGTTGTGTAAACAGTTTTTTTTACATGAAATGTTGTTTATGAAACTGCTGTTACACGGGTCATCAACTGTTTCAGAATTACGGTTACACGTTTACAAAAAAATAACCGTGAATGCACAGGCTTATACGTAAGCCTGTGACGGTTACACGGTTAAGTGACAGATCTTACGGTTAAACGTTCACATTTGTACGGTTCGGATAAACATTGAAAATTTCACTTGAAAAGTGCTGCGAAATGCTGACCATAATAATTGCCACACACACCTATATCGTTTCCAATACTTTGTGTGCGGCATTAGTTGCAAGAAACATTGAACGCTAGAGGGCGTTCCACAACAAATCGATTGCACGGTTACCCGGTTAACCAAACGATAATCCTGTTAAACGTTTAAATGTTTATGTTTACGTTTAAATGCTGAGGCTTTGTAAGCCTGCCTGTGACGGTCACACGGTTAACCATCCGATCAACCGGTTAAACATCTACATTATTACGGTTCGGATAAATGTTGAAAAATCATCCTCAAAAAGTGTCGTGAAATTTTGAACCGTTCACATTTATTATGGTCGTTTCAGAAATTATTACGAGTTTACTAAAAATTAACTGTAAATGCATGTAAACAAAAATGATGTTGTATTTAATTCGTAATCGTAAAAATTGTTCTACCCTGAAATGCCAATCGAGTATGTTATATTTGTTTAGGCTAAAACAGTCATTTCATATGGGATACGATTGTATTGTAATTTTGTCTCTTCCACAACCCCAAATCCAACACTGACCGTTTAGCCATGGAAAAACTAATTTCTCTTTACCACTCCTTTCCTCAATCAGCTTTTTATTGCCTTATTGCCTTATTGCAAGCGCCATCAAGTTTTTTAACTGATACATCGCGGTTTCCTGAAGTAATGCCTTTGCACAAGAAATGTTAAACATATCGTTTTCCCGGCGAACGGGACCTAAGCGCATACAAGTTTGCCACCCCAAATCATGGACAAGAACACGGCACTCATTTTCTTTACGTCCACGGTGAAATCTGAATAACTATCTGACTACACGACGACGACGCTGCGCTGATAGCAAGACAAATTCTTTTCGATTCTTGTGAATGAACGTAGACTTGTGTCAGTCGCCGACAGGAATGATGACTCTATGTATATTCTACATAAACGTCTACAACACGGGTCATAAATGGGTTTAGGGCTTGAACGAATCTAGGAAACCCTAGAAAGATTGAGGGCGCTATACGAGTTTAACGGTGCGTTTTTTTTAACTAAAAAAAAAATGAAAAAAAATTACTGTGTCGTTAATAAACACATATCAAATTCAAGTCAGAGTACCCATGGCGTTCAATTTGCCTGAGAATTTTGGGTTTTTTCTCTACTGACAATGTTTTAATAAGTTTTGATGCTTTTAAACTGATTGTCTATAATACCTTTCTTGTTTTAAGAAACATTTGTGTAATCTAGGACGTTAAATTTGAGCTTAATTGAAAAACTATGTTTCTAGAAGTCGGATTTGTTTTCACTATCTCCATTTGTTTTGTACACGGGCGAAAATGCGCAATAAATGACGTCATTGTGACGTCGTTCGTAATTTAAGGCCAAAAGGCACATCTACAGTGTCCCAGAAGTCTAAAACTGAAAAAAGTTTGACGATCGGGGGTATACTTTTAGAGATATGGTGCTAACAAGGTTGGCTAATTAAATATTCACCTCGCTGTTAAGTAGCTAATTAATTAAGAATTTTAACATTTATTACATTTAGAGTTAAGTTCATGTACTAAGCTTCAATTTGATATAATAATCTCACTCTTTCGTATTACGCTTTAGGATATTAGGTTTAAAGAAAAAACGTGTGCAAATGCAATGGGATTTAAGTGGAAACAAGTATAAGAAAAATAATAATAATCTCGACGAAAACAATAGCTGTTCCGACAGCTAGGTCGGAACAGCTAATAATAATAAAAATAATAAAAATCTCGACGAAAACAATAGCTGTTCCGACAGCTAGGTCGGAACAGCTAATAATAAAAATAATAAAAATCTCGACGAAAACAATAGCTGTTCCGACAGCTAGGTCGGAACAGCTAATAATGGAGTCACTCTATAGTGTGGATACGCTGATGGCGTGTATAAGTTGATTTATGCATAAAAGCTCTTCCACATAGGTCACAAACAAACGGTTTTTCTCCAGTGTGGACACGCCGATGGCGTTTCATATTAGCCCTATTTGAGGAAACCTTTCCACAAACATCACAAACAAATGGTTTCTCTCCATTGTGGATCCGCTGATGGTTTATCAGGCAAATGTTTTGTGAAAAGGATTTTCCACAAACATCGCAAACAAATGGTTTTTCTCCAGTGTGGATACGCTGATGGACTGTCAAAGTTCTTTTATCCTTAAAAGCTTGTCCACATAAGTCGCAAACAAATGGTTTTTCTCCAGTGTGGACACGCCGATGGCGTTTCATATTAGCCCTATTTGAGGAAACCTTTCCACAAACATCACAAACAAATGGTTTCTCTCCAGTGGGGTCTTGCTGACGGTTTGTCTGATTAACTTTTCTCCAGAAAGTTTCACCACGAAGGTCAGAAACGGTCAATTTGGTTCCTAAGTTCACAAACAGATGACGCCTTTGCATGCTTTCTAGTAAGACGTCACTTTCTAACTTGTTCACCATCTCCATATTGTTCTTAAATCTGACTGCTTTTCTCTTGCGTGTGGTGTCCTTTAATTTTGCATTTGTCTATTACACAAGCAGGTATGGCCAGCTAGATTTCTTCGTCACACCATGCAGTGTTTCAACTTTATACTAAGTTCCAAGCATCATCTGGACTATACCACTATTCTGCAGGGACAGACATTATTTTTCCAAAGTTTAAAAGCGCCCTCTTATAGTAAAAAGGTAATTTTTTAGGGGCAATTCATAATAATTAATGTTTTTAAGTTTCGATCTTTGACCCACTCACTCAAAAGTTAGATTTGTAAATTATGACACACTATTTAATATACCCTGTATGCACAATAAAGAACTAGGGTATCACACCCAAATGTGAGTTACATGTAACACCACGTTAATGTGACACCACGTTAACAAAAAATAATTATAGAACCCATAGAAGCTACACGATCCAAAAACTTCTCTGAAGAGTAACAGATACATTGTGTAAAGTACATGTACTGTAGTCTAGTACTTTTTATTCTTTAAAACCATCCACAAGATTATTAATAAAATTAGTCCAGAAATGTGCTTGGTGTTGAGGACTACTTTTTGGTTATGGCTTCGACAGATTACCTGACTTCGGACATTTGAACCGCTGTTGAGGTCTAGTTGAAATTTTGTGTTGTAATGAGATTCCTGTATGTTTCTATAAAAGTTGAGAGGTCAATGTGTGACGTATGATCAATGCGTGAAAGCCCTGCCATTTTCAGCGATAGAAAGTATTTGACAGGCAATAAAAAAAAATGTGTACATAAGTTGAAACACAAGAAGACATTTTTGCCATTTCCCCATCAGGCAGAGTGGTCAACTATTGAAACAAGGTTGACCGATAACAAATGGCAACAGGGGTATAACAGGTATGAAAGTTAATCTGAAAGGAGCTGCTGGGCATTTCAACTGGAAATTATGTTTCTATTATTTTAAATGTAAACTGAATTTAGATTTTAAGTTAACTTGATTAACCCATAATATTTATTTTGTTAAATGAATACAAAATTAAACACTGATTATTTTGAATCGCCTGTTAATTAGTAGTGGGTAATCAGTCTCCATTGCAACAACACCAGTTTTCACTTCTCACCCCTAACCCATGTCCCCCTTAGAGTGAACCAAACATGAAACAAAGATATCCAAGCTAAAAGTGTAATGTTTTCATTAGGATGCTTTGCCGGCAATGTAATTTAAATTCAGATTCAGAGACTATGACATCTTACAATAGTGACCAAGGTGAGACCTAGTGGGGCTAGGGACTGAGATGACTTGGGACCTAGTTGACTCGGACCCAGACAATACACTTTGGCACTTTGGACCCGGACAATACACTTTGGCACCTCGCAAACTCTGCTGGCACCCACAAACTCAGCACCAAGCAATCTTGGCACCTGTTCTTCAATAAAACACTGGATGGAAAGGTCAAGTGGTCAGATAAGAAAGGTCTATGTACATGTACATCATGAAACAATTAGGATTGACTGGTAGCACTTACCATGGAGGAAGGTTCCTTCCTCCATGCACTTACTGACTAACTAAATTACATAAAAAAAAAACATTAACTTACCTAGCAACAGCTACTATCAGATGCAATGAAGGGGACAATTCAAATACATGTGGTATATAATACAAGAAAGTTACGGGTGAATGAATTCAGTAACAATGGTTGGAGTAGGCAATATCTATTCCTGGTAGTGAGACCGAAAACCACAATCCCTATTGAGTCCTTAGTTGACAGTTCAGTATCTTGATGATCTTTTGTTCAGCAGCTTCCCTTTTAAACCTCTCTGCTGAATAATGGCCACAATGAGGTGGTGCAGGGAGTAGCCACTAGCTGGGTAATCTAAAGTGCTCAGCTAATCAGTATGTTATTGATTCTGATGTCAAACTTGTGGTTGTTCATCTGTTGTTGTGTGTGACAGTGGGGGTGGCAACTTGAAGCATGCAGGCATGTAGCTGTTAGGATCTGTAGGGATTTGTTAGGGAAAACAAAAACCAAAAGGCTGACAATGACAATGCATTTGTTTATCTGGGCCCAAATTCACGAGTATAATAAGCAAGCTTTTTTCGTGCTTAAGCAAATTTTGTGCTTAAGCAACTCCATGAAATTGGCCCCTGGTCATCTTTATACCATAACCCTTTATTTATTTGCTCTTGTCATGTACCCCCCCTTACAGAAATGTCCCATGGGAATCCCATGGGAAATTTTCCCATGGGATTCTCATGGTGAATTGGGCATGGTGAACCCATGGGAATACCCATGGGGTATCCCATGGGAAATCTTAAAAATATCCCATGGGGTCCCATGGAGGATCCCATGGGGTCCCATAGAGGATCCATGGGGATCCCATGGGGATCCCCATGGGGAACCCATGGGGATCCCATGAAGGATCCCATGAAGGATCCCATGGGGATCCCATAGAGGATCCATGGGGATCCCATGAAGGATCCCATGAAGGATCCCATGAAGGATCCCATGGGGATCCCATGGGGATCCCATAGAGGATCCATGGGGATCCCATGAAGGATCCCATGGGGATCCCATGAAGGATCCCATGGGGATCCCATGGGGTCCCATAGAGGATCCATGGGGATCCCATGAAGGATCCCATGGGGATCCCATGAAGGATCCCATGGGGATCCCATGAAGGATCCCATGGGGTCCCATGCAGGAATTTAGTGTTTTGGCCCATTTGCCATAGTTTTACTATGCAAAATAATTTTGTAGTAATACTATGAAACAAATAAGTTAAAAAACTGTTTTCAATCTCATTTTACTATAATGTGTTTTCAATCTCATTTTACTATAATATAAGGGCAATTGTACTGCAGTTTTATTTACGTTTTAAACTTAGGAAAAACTAGTTTTATTATAATGGTGATTGAAGAGGACAGTAAGTTGTGGAAGTTGCAACACCACAGGATTAATCTCTTTTTGGAATGTTTATCTTAGGCAAGTAGCCCAAACCCAATGCTGGTCTTGTGAGAAATGCCACCATGCTCCATTGCTGGGCTTCTGTTGATGGTGGTGATGATTTAGTCACATTCCTCAGAGAGAGAAGCACAAAGAACTGTAAAGGAAGAAATAGGAAATATATTTGTAAGAAAAATAAAAACATTTGCCAAAACTATAGTCTGCGATGGTACAGACATGGCAGCATAACTTAAATCAGTACCATGCCCAAACCATGTGACCATGAAGTTATTAAATATAATTAATTTTAACTATGGCAGTCAAAAATTTTAAATTTTGCGCTAATCAGTTAAGGGGTTTTAGACAACTAGGTAGTTACAACCGATTTGACTTGGGTACGAGGTAACCTGGGTACGATTTGAATTGGGTACACGTTTATAGACCCAGCTACTGATGCACTGCCACTACGCAGTGCACCCGTTTAATTACGAGAGTGTTCTTAGACGTGGATTGCGATGGATGGGGTTTAACCGATCGTTGACTTAAAATCTATCAATTCGTGAGTACAACAATTTACAAACAATGCCTGATTTTGCATCTTTGACATATCGAGAAGCCAGTCGGCGTTTTTTAAAGCTATTTTGTTGGGTCTTTTTGTCATTTGGTTGGGACATTTTTTGTAGCTGGATGTTTAAAAAAAATCTAGTAAATTGAAGTTTTCCATCGTACCGTTTGTACAAGTGTTTTTTGCTGGGGATCGCTAGGACGACCGCCGCAGATGTCAACATTTTGAAAAACAGTCTGACACTATACAACCATCCCCCTACATTACATACACCAACCTGACATACCAAAAGTACTTGTTGTAGTTGTACATGCACATTGTTACAAGAAAACTTAAACTATACTTAAAATCACGTTTTAAACAAAACACTTACCAAATCATGCTATTTTAGTTCTGATCACACAACACAGGGCACAGGCAAGCACAACAACGTGCCAACGATCACCAACGATGTCTGATGCTGATCACTGATGATTCTTTCTTGTTCTTGAGTTTCACTGTAAAATTCACATCTGCATTCACATTCACATCAGCATTTCAGTTTCCAACTATCAGCTTTTAAAATGAAATTGCCCTCAAAAACCTCCTAGTCCTACTTAAAAATGGGAAGCTTTAATAATTTACACTAACAAGTCGGACGGCAAACGTCGGTTGTATTGTAATGTTCAGTTTCATTTCAAACTGATGACTCATTGTGGAAGAGAAGGGGCTCTAACCACATAGGTGTGCAATTTACATACGCGAAGTCAGGGGGCTGATCTTAATCAAAGATACATGTAGCATAGCGCCACCAAGCGGCAGGGCTGTGCTATATTTGTGTTAAATAAACTTGTGCAGTCCTTTTACTGCTTTGAATATGCAGTGACTGCATACTATGGCATAAGTAGGCCTACATATCCATGTGTCTAACAATTTTTCAGATTATTTTTTCTTTTACTCATACTAGTATGTATACCTCCTCAGTCTTAATGACAAGTTACTTTGAATAGTAAAACTAAAACTCAGGATCCCATGGGAACACCAATGACTCATTGGAACAAATCAGAACCCATGGTGTTCCAATGTGATTCCCATGTGAAACACCATGGGGTATGGGGTTCAATGGGAACAGATCAGAATCCCATGGGATCCCCATGGGAACACCAATGATCCCCATGGGAACACCAATGACTCAATGGGAACAAATCAGAACCAATTATGGTGTTCCCATGGTGTTCCCATGGTGTTCCCATGGGAACAACAATTACTCAATGGAAACAAATCAGAACCCATGGTGTTCCCATGGGATTCCCATGGGAACACCAATGACTCAATGGGAACAAATCAGAACCCATGGTGTTCCCATGGTGTTCCCATGGGAACAACAATTACTCAATGGGAACAAATCAGAACCCATGGTGTTCCCATGGGATTCCCATGGGGAACACCAATGACTCAATGGGAACAAATCAGAACCCATGGTGTTCCCATGGTGTTCCCATGGGATTCCCATGGGAACACCAATGACTCAATGGGAACAAATCTGATTCCCATGGGATTCCCATGGGATCCCATGGGAATCCCATGGGAAACCCATGGGACATTTTTGTAAGGGCCATGTGCTCTACCAACATGACCAATGATAAATACTGGTTTTCAACACACCAGAATCAACCAGACTAGTTTGCCCTTCCAGCCTCAACAATCAAAATCCAAGAAAAGGTTGTTCCCGATTCCCATTGTTTTTATTTCTGTCTTCTTATTTGTTCAATCTTCAAAATTGACAACATAAAATTAAAAAACACTTTCTCTTCAAAGATAATAGTCAAAGATTTATTATTATTACTTCATTTTATCACAGCATACAATTATTATTATTGTACATATCTACTTGCTAGGTAGATTTTGTTTTTTGAGAACTTGTTTTGCTATTTATTCTCCGGCCGCAGAGTAGATTATCGGTATTCGGAATTTGGGAGACTTCGGAGACTTCTCAGTTCTGAAAAGAACTGTCCTGCCTATTAACTACTACCTGGGCGGGAGGTAGGAAATCGGCCGGGACTACTACTTTCGCTTAGTGGATCGAGGGGACTCCCCGTCATTAACTACACTGCCGCGGAGTGAGTTCTTGATGAGACCAGTTAAGAACTCGCCCTACGGCAGTAGAGTCCCCTCGGTCCACTAAGCGGAAGTAGTAGTCCCGGCCGATTTCCTACCTTCCACCCAGCAGCATACATGTAGTTCATTTCAGAACTGAGAAGTCTCCTGAATTCTGAATAATCTACTCCGCGACAGTAGAAAAGATAGCAAGGCAAATTCTCAAAGAACAAAATCTACGTAGCATATACAAATGGTGTTACCACAAACAAAACATTGATACCTCACCATGCAATGCCTCAAATCCCATGATAATATTATTAGAATTAAAAATGGTTTATTGAAACAATGCATTTGGAACCCAGGGCAGTAACTACGAGATTTCCAAGCTAAAAACTAAATGTATGAACTGTACAATGAATTACTTAGAATAAACAGTTACAGACTTGCAATCTAAAACTAAAAATACCACAATACAACAATAACATGGCACACATTAAAATTAGAAAAAAATGATTTCTTGTTTTTATGTTCAAAACACTGAAAAAGTAATGTATTAGAAAATGTTTGTATCTGCCAGTTCAACAAAAAACTCTATACTTGGAATTGTCAAATACAAATCATGATCTTCTTTTGAATTGGTGGTGTCTCGAAATGAATTTGCAATAATTTGGACCACATAAGGGTGTCTGTGAACCAAATTTACATATTAATGAGAATTAATTACAAATACTACTTTTTAGTTTTTTGTTGCTTTTATTATTCTTTAATTGGCCACAAGGAAATATCTTACAGCCAGTTTTTTATTTTATTTTTATTTTCCGAAAGGAAATCGCATCCCTGTTTTTCTCAAACAGTAGCAAAACCTACACTGATGATTTTGTATAATGTAGACAACCATGAAAGTGTTGAGTACAAATGACACTATTGACCCAACAAACCATTACAATGGTGTGTCCATCTTTATTTTTTCCCCAATTCAAATCATTGTGAACAAAAAACAAAGGCTGGAAGAATAATTAGTTGGGTTCCTTTTTTGTTATATTAAATGAATATTCATTACTGTTATTAGATCCAGGGAACATGACCAAGATGGTGGCAACAAAGGTTTATTCACCTGATGCCATCATCACGCTTATCTTGGTTGCATTGGAAGTCAATGTCCCTTGTATTATAAAGTGTTGTGGGCATTTTAGGCAATACATGTACCACTTTCAAATGTACCATATTTTTATATGCAAATTGACACCCAAAATGGCTTTACACAATTATATTGATTGTGCCATATTGGAACTTTTAAATGTCCAGGTGTGTTATAATTTGTTGGGCGAATTTTAGGCCACACCACTTTTCCAAAAAATATCGCAAACTAACAGTTTCTCTCCAGTGTTGATTCGCTGATGGCATGTCAAGCTATTATGAAAGGAGAACAGTTTTCCACAAAAGATCAAAAACAAACGGCGTCACTCTATAGTGTGGATACATGTAGGCTGATGGTATGTATAAGTTGATTTATGCTAAAAAGCTCTTCCACATAAGTCACAAACAAATTGGTTTTTCTCCAGTGTGGATCTGGTGATGGCTTGTCAACGTTTTTTTATCCTTAAAAGCTTTTCCACATAAGTCACAAACAAATTGGTTTTTCTCCAGTGTGGATCTGCTGATGGCTTGTCAACGTTTTTTTTATCCTTAAAAGCTTTTCCACATAAGTCACAAACAAATGGTTTTTCTCCAGTATTGACACACTGTTTAATATACTTTACTATACACACTAAAGATCTAGGTATAACACCCAAACGTGAGTCAACACATCTGCCTATGTGCCACCATGTTAAACAAATAATAATTCTAGAACCCATAGAAGCCACACGGTCCAAAAACTTCTCTGAAGAGTCACAGACTATTGATAAACTATTACTACATGTAGTCCAGAAATGTGCTTGTAAGGTTTTGAGGACTACTTTTGGGTATCGGCTTTGACAGATTGCCGATTTTACCTGATTTCAGACATTTGAACCGCTGTTGAGGTCTGGTTGAAATTTTGTGCTGTAATGAGATTCCTGTATGTTTCGATATGTACTTGTCAACAGAATTTTAATTTCAAAATATTTATTTGATTGACCCATATGGTTAAAAAAATAATACAAAATTAAACGTGGATTATTTCAAGTCACTTTACTTAGTAGTCAGGTAGTGGTAAGAAATCAGTCTAAATTGCAACAACACCAGTTTTCATTTCTCACCCCTAACCAATGTCACCCTTGTAAAGAGCAAACCAACAAAGATATCCAAGTTACATGTACATTATAGTGTGATGTATCCATTAAGTATTAGTAGGCTCTTTGTTGATACATGTACGCTGATGGCGTGTAAGAGTTGATTTATCCGAAAAAGCTTTTCCACACAAGTCACAAACAAATGGTTTTTCTCCAGAGTGGATATTCCGATGGCTTTTCATGTTAGCCCTATTTGAGAAAGCCTTTCCACAAACATCACAAACAAATGGTTTCTCTCCAGTGTGGATACGCTGATGGCATATCAAAGTTCTTTTATCCTTAAAAGCTTTTCCACACAAGTCACAAACAAATGGTTTCTCTCCAGAGTGGATATTCCGATGGCTTCTCATGTAAGCCCTATTTGAGAAAGCCTTTCCACAAACATCACAAACAAATGGTTTCTCTCCAGTGTGGATACGCTGATGGCATGTTAAAGTTCTTTTATCTTTAAAAGCTTTTCCACACAAGTCACAAACAAATGGTCTTTCTCCAGAGTGGATATTCCGATGGCTTCTCATGTTAGCCCTATTTGAGAAAGCCTTTCCACAAACATCACAAACAAATGGTTTTTCTCCAGTGTGGATACGCTGATGGCATGTCAAAGTTCTTTTATCCTTAAAAGCTTTTCCACAAACATCACAAACAAATGGTTTCTCTCCAGTGTGGTCACGTTGATGGCATGTCAGCGAACGCTGATATGAAAAAGCTTTTCCACAAAAATCACATACAAATGGTTTCTCTCCAGTGTGTATCTGCTGATGTAATGTCAGATTAAACTTTTCAGAGAAACCTTTTCCACAAACATCACAAACAAATGGTCTTTCTCCAGTGTGGATACGCCGATGGCGTTTTATGTTAGCCCTAGTTGAGAAAGCATTTCCACAAACATCACAAACAAATGGTTTCTCTCCAGTGTGGATACGCTGATGTAATGTCAGATTAACTTTACAAGAGAAAGCTTCTCCACAAAGATCACAGTTAAATGGTTTCTCTCCAGTGTGGATACGTTGATGGACTGCCAGATTATACTTACATTGGAAACCTTTTCCACAAAGATTACAAACAAATGGTCTTTCTCCAGTGTGGATACGTCGATGGCGTTTCATGCTAGCCCTATTTGAGAAAGCATTTCCACAAACATCGCAAACAAATGGTTTCTCTCCAGTGTGGATATGCTTGTGGTTCATCAGGCCACATTTCCTTGAGAAGGCTTTTCCACAAAGTTCACAAATTGGTTTCTCCCCAGTCATGCCAGTGTGATGGATATGCTGATGGGATTTCAGGGCATCTTTTCGTGAAAAGGCTTTTCCACAAACATCACAAACAAATGGTTTCTCACCAGTGGGGTCTTGCTGCTTGTTTGTCTGATTTATTTTTCTCCAGAAGGTTTCACCTTGAAGGTCAGAAACGGTCAATTTGGTTCACAAGTTCACAAACGGATGACGCCTTTGCATGCTTTCTAGTAAGACGTCACTTTCTAACTTGTTCACCATCTCCATATTGTTCTTAAATCTGACTGCTTTTCTCTCGAGTGTGGCCAGCTAGACTTCTGCGTCATATGGACTATACCACTATTCTGCAGGGACAGACAATATTTCAAAGTTCAAAAGCGCCCTCTTATAGTAAAAAAGTAATTTTTTAGGGCCAATTTATAATAAATGGTTTATTGAAACAGTGCATTTGGAGCCAGGGCATTAACTACAAAGTTTCCAAGCTAAAAACTACATGTACATGTATGAACTGTACAATGAATTATTGAATAAACGGTTACAGACTTGCAATCTAAAAACTAAAAATACAACAATAACATAGCACAGATTAAAATTAGAAATAAATTACCTCTTGTTATGTTCAAAACACTGAAAAAGTAATGTACATATGAATTAGAAAATGTTTGTATCTGACAGTTCAACAAAAAACTCTATACTTGGAATTGTCAAATACAAATCATGATCTTCTTTTGAATTGGTGGTGTCTCAAAATGAATTTGCAATAATTTGGACCACATAAGGGTGTCTGTGAACCAAATTTACATATTAATGAGAATTAATTACAAATATTACTTTTTAGTTTTTGGTTGCTTTTATTATTCTTTAATTGGCCACAAGGAAATATCTTACAGCCAGTTTTTTTATTTATTTTAGTTTTTTATGGAGGGGGGAATGGATTTCCGAAAGGAAATCGCATTCCTGTTTTCCTCAAACAGTAGCACAACCTACACTGATGATTGTGTATAATGTAGACAACCATGAAAGTGTTGAGTACAAATGACACTATTGACCCAACAAACCGTTACCATCTTCAATTTCCCCCCAATTCAAATCATTGTGAACAAACTGAGACTGGAAGATTAATTAGTTGGGTTCCTTTTTTGTTCTATTCAATGAATATTCGTTACTGTTAATAGATCCAGGGAACTTGACCAAGATGGTGGCAACAAAGGTTTATTCACCCGATGCCATCATCACGCTTATCTTGGTTGCATTGGAAGTCAATGTCCCTTGTATTATAAAGTCTTGTGGGCATTTTAGGCAATACATACCACTTTCAAATGTACCATATTTTTATATGCAAATTGACACCCAAAATGGCTTTACACAATTATATTGATTGTGCCATATTGGAACTTTTAAATGTCCAGGTGTGTTATAATTTGTTGGGCGAATTTTAGGCCACGCCACTTTTCCAAAAAAAATCGCAAACTAACAGTTTCTCTCCAGTGTTGATTCGCTGATGGCATGTCAAGCTATTATGAAAGGAGAACGGTTTTCCACAAAAGATCAAAAACAAACGGCGTCACTCTATAGTGTGGATACATGTACGCTGATGGTGTGTATAAGTTGATTTATGCTTAAAAGCTTTTCCACATAAGTCACAAACAAATGGTTTTTCTCCAGTGTGGATACGCTGATGGCTTGTCAACGTTTTTTTATCCTTAAAAGCTTTTCCACATAAGTCACAAACAAATGGTTTTTCTCCAGTATTGACACACTGTTTAATATACTTTACTATACACACTAAAGATCTAGATACAACACCCAAACGTGAGTCAACACATCTGCCTATGTGCCACCATGTTAAACAAATAATAATTCTAGAACCCATAGAAGCCACACGGTCCAAAAACTTCTCTGAAGAGTCACAGACTATTGATAAACTATTACTACATGTAGTCCAGAAATGTGCTTGTAAGGTTTTGAGGACTACTTTTGGGTATCGGCTTTGACAGATTGCCGATTTTACCTGATTTCAGACATTTGAACCGCTGTTGAGGTCTGGTTGAAATTTTGTACTGTAATGAGATTCCTGTATGTTTCGATATGTACTTGTCAACAGAATTTTGATTTCAAAATATTTATTTGATTGACCCATAATGTTCAAAAAATAATACAAAATTAAACGTGGATTATTCCAAGTCACTTTACTTAGTAGTCAGGTAGTGGTAAGAAGTGGTAAGAAATCAGTCTAAATTGCAACAACACCAGTTTTCATTTCTCCCCCCTAACCAATGTCACCCTTGTAAAGAGCAAACCAACAAAGATATCCGAGCTAGTGTGATGTTTCCATTAGGCATTAGGATGCTCTTTGTTGATACATGTACGCTGATGGCGTGTAAGAGTTGATGTATCCGAAAAAGCTTTTCCACACAAGTCACAAACAAATGGTCTTTCTCCAGAGTGGATATTCCGATGGCTTCTCATGTTAGCCCTATTTGAGAAAGCCTTTCCACAAACATCACAAACAAATGGTTTCTCTCCAGTGTGGATACGCTGATGGCTTGTCAGCGAACGCTGATATGAAAAAGCTTTTCCACAAAGATCACAGTTAAATGGTTTCTCTCCAGTGTGGATACGTTGATGGACTGCCAGATTATACTTACATTGGAAACCTTTTCCACAAAGATCACAAACAAATGGTCTTTCTCCAGTGTGGATACGCCGATGGCGTTTCATGTTAGCCCTATTTGAGAAAGCATTTCCACAAAGATCACAAACAAATGGTTTCTCTCCAGTGTGGATACGCTGATGTTTTATCAGGCCAATGTTTTGTGAGAAGGATTTTCCACAAACATCGCAAACAAATGGTTTCTCTCCAGTGTGGATCTGCTGATGGCATATCAAAGTTCTTTTATCCTTAAAAGCTTTTCCACACAAGTCACAAACAAATGGTCTTTCTCCAAAGTGGATATTCCGATGGCTTCTCATGTTAGCCCTATTTGAGAAAGCCTTTCCACAAACATTACAAACAAATGGTTTCTCTCCAGTGTGGATACGCTGATGGCATGTCAGCGAACTCTGATATGAAAAAACTTTTCCACAAAAATCACATACAAATGGTTTCTCTCCAGTGTGAATCTGCTGATGTAATGTCAGCTTAACTTTACAAGAGAACGCTTCTCCACAAAGATCACAGTTAAATGGTTTCTCTCCAGTGTGGATACGTTGATGGACTGCCAGATTATACTTACATTGGAAACCTTTTCCACAAAGATTACAAACAAATGGTCTTTCTCTAGTGTGGATACGCCGATGGCGTTTCATGTTAGCCCTATTTGAGAAAGCATTTCCACAAACATCACAAACAAATGGTTTCTCTCCAGTGTGGATATACGCTGATGGCATGTCAGGGAATGCTGATATGAAAAAGCTTTTCCACAAACATCACAAACAATTGGTTTCTCTCCAGTGTGGATCTGATGATGGACTGTCATAGTTCTTTTATCCTTAAAAGCTTTTCCACACAAGTCACAAACAAATTGTCTTTCTCCAGAGTGGATAGTCCGATGGCTTCTCATGTTAGCCCTATTTGAGAAAGCCTTTCCACAAACATCACAAACAAATGGTTTCTCTCCAGTGTGGATACGCTGATGGCATGTCAGCGAACGCTGATATGAAAAAGCTTTTCCACAAAAATCACAAACAAATGGTTCCTCTCCAGTGTGGATCTGCTGATGTAATGTCAGCTTAACTTTACAAGAGAAAGCTTCTCCACAAAGATCACAGTTAAATGGTTTCTCTCCAGTGTGGATACGTTGATGGACTGCCAGATTATACTTACATTGGAAACCTTTTCCACAAAGATTACAAACAAATGGTCTTTCTCCAGTGTGGATACGCCGATGGCGTTTCATGCTAGCCCTATTTGAGAAAGCATTTCCACAAACATCGCAAACAAATGGTTTCTCTCCAGTGTGGATACGCTGATGTTTTATCAGGCCAATGTTTTGTGAGAAGGATTTTCCACAAACATCGCAAACAAATGGTTTCTCTCCAGTGTGGATACGCTTGTGGTGCATCAGGCCACATTTCCTTGAGAAGGCTTTTCCACAAAGTTCACAAATTGGTTTCTCCCCAGTCATGCCAGTGTGGATATGCTGATGGGATTTCAGGGCATCTTTTCGTGAAAAGGCTTTTCCACAAACATCACAAACAAATGGTTTCTCACCAGTGGGGTCTTGCTGCTTGTTTGTCTGATTTATTTTTCTCCAGAAGGTTTCACCTTGAAGGTCAGAAACGGTCAATTTGGTTCCCAAGTTCACAAACGGATGACGCCTTTGCATGCTTTCTAGTAAGACGTCACTTTCTAACTTGTTCACCATCTCCATATTGTTCTTAAATCTGACTGCTTTTCTCTCGAGTGTGGCCAGCTAGACTTCTGCGTCATCTGGACTATACCACTATTCTGCAGGGACAGACAATATTTCAAAGTTTAAAAGCGCCCTCTTATAGTAAAAAAGTAATTTTTTAGGGCCAATTCATAATAAATGGTTTATTGAAACAGTGCATTTGGAGCCAGGGCATTAACTACAAGGTTTCCAAGCTAAAAACTACATGTACATGTATGAACTGTACAATGAATTATTGAATAAACGGTTACAGACTTGCAATCTAAAAACTAAAAATACAACAATAACATAGCACAGATTAAAATTAGAAATAAATTACCTCTTGTTATGTTCAAAACACTGAAAAAGTAATGTACATATGAATTAGAAAATGTTTGTATCTGACAGTTCAACAAAAAACTCTATACTTGGAATTGTCAAATGCAAATCATGATCTTCTTTTGAATTGGTCGTGTCTCAAAATGAATTTGCAATAATTTTGGCCACGTAAGGGTGTCTGTGAACCAAATTTACATATTAACCCTCCTACTGTTTGCAACAATTTCAAGTGAGTTGACCAACCATTTGAAACCATTCAACTGCCAAAGTTGTGTATCATGGTGGCACAACTGTGCACAGAACTAACTGTGTACTGTGTACATGCATTCCCTCATGGTATCATATTGCAAGGCTGGCATAGCTTATCTATCATTCAAAACCACAGTGAATGGTATTGAATGGTCAGACAGTAGGAGGGTTAATGAGAATTAATTACAAATACTACTTATTATTTTTTGGTTGCTTTTATTATTCTTTAATTGGCTATTGATACAAGGAAATATCTTACAGCCTTTTTTTGTTTTTTTTATGGAGGGAGGGGGAATGGATTTCCGAAAGGAAATCGCATTCCTGTTTTCCTCATAACAGTAGCACAACCTACACTGATGATTTTGTATAATGTAGACAACCATGAAAGTGTTATGCACAAATAACACTATTGACCCAACAAACCATTACAATGGTGTGTCCATCTTCATTTTTCCCCAATTCAAATCATTGTGAACAAAAAACAAAGGCTGGAAGAATAATTAGTTTGGTTCCTTTTTTGTTATATTAAATGAATATTCATTCCTGTTAATAGATCTAGGGAACATGACCAAGATGGTGGCAACAAAGGTTTATTCACCCGATGCCATCATCACGCTTATCTTGGTTGCATTGGAAGTCAATGTCCCTTGTAATATAAAGTGTTGTGGGCATTTTAGGCAATACATGTACCACTTTCAAATGTACCATATTTTTGTATTGAAATTGACACCCAAAATGGCTTTACATCTGATGCCATCATCATCACAATTATATTGATTGTGCCATATTGGAAACTTTCATTGTCAAGGTGTGTTATAATTTGTTGGACGAATTTTAGGCCACACCACTTTTCCAAAAAATATCGCAAACTAACAGTTTCTCTCCAGTGTTGATTCGCTGATGGCATGTCAAGCTATTATGAAAGGAGAACGGTTTTCCACAAAAGATCAAAAACAAACGGCGTCACTCTATAGTGTGGATACATGTACGCTGATGGTATGTATAAGTTGATTTATCCTTAAAAGCTTTTCCACATAAGTCACAAACAAATGGTTTTTCTCTAGTATTGACACACTGTTTAATATACTTTACTATACACACTAAAGATCTAGATATAACACCCACACGTGAGTTAACACATCTGCCTATGTGCCACCATGTTAAACAAATAATAATTCTAGAACCCATAGAAGCCACATGGTCCAAAAACTTCTCTGAAGAGTCACAGACTATTGATAAACTATTACTACATGTAGTCCAGAAATGTGCTTGTATGGTTTTGAAGACTACTTTTGGGTATCGGCTTTGACAGATTGCCGATTTTACCTGATTTCAGACATTTGAACCGCTGTTGAGGTCTGGTTGAAATTTTGTGCTGTAATGAGATTCCTGTATGTTTCGATATGTACTTGTCAACAGAATTTTGATTTAAAAATATTTATTTGGCAACATAAGTCAATCCTCAGATTATCTTTTTTGTGATCAATTTCATGAAAAGTTTAAAAACAAATCCACTAATAACACCTTTTCCACATTTCATCTGAATGCAAGAAGTTTCTATAAAAATTTTGACAGTATCTGCGATTATCTCGACCTCCTGAATTTTCAGTTTTCTATTCTTGGTTTTACCGAAACCTGGCTCCATGAAAATAGTCCTCCATTTGAAATAAATGGATACAGTTTCTTATCAAATAATAGAAAAGATAAAGCTGGTGGAGGCGTTGCACTATATGTACATGATTCCCTGGTATTCAACCTCAGAAAGGATCTAACTATGGACAAGGAATGTTGCGAGTCACTTTTTATTGAAATACCGCGTTCAGGGCAAACAAATATTATTGTCGGTGTATTATATAAGCCACCTAAGGTTAATCCTGCTGCTTTTGTTGATGTATTTGATGTTGTTCTCCAAAAAATTAACCAAGAAAACAAACTAACTTTTATTATGGGCGACTTTAATATAGATCTTTTGCAATACGATTCCCATCGAACCACTCAAAACTTCGTCAATAGCATTTTCAGTAATTATCATAGGCCATTAATTAACAGACCTACTCGTATCACGGACACGACTGCAACTGTTATTGACAACATAATCTCCAACAAAATCGATGGTGACGTTTCTAGTGGAATTTTATTTACTGAAATTACAGATCATCTTCCTATCTTCCAGGTCTCATCCTTAATAGATGCTCACCAGACTCGACGGTGTACTGACCAATTCAGAAGGGTTATTAATGCCGGGAATATTTCCAATTTTTCGAATGATTTAGCTGATACTGATTGGGGTGATACTTTATCTAACGAGGATCCGAACCAGGCTTTTAATATGTTTCATTCTAAGTATACTTTGTTGTATGACAAACATTTTCCAAAGCAAAAAGTTAAACCCAAAAAGATCTCGAAGCTCAAAAGTTGGATGACCACCGGTTTAATTAAATCTGTGAAATTTAAACATAGATTGTATAAAAAATATATTAGCAAACCAACTGCATTAAATAAACAAAAGTATACAACTTGCCGTAATAAACTAAACACACTAATAAAACAAGCCAAGGCGAAATATTATCAAGATAAATTTGACAATGCTAAAAATGATGTAAAAAAGACATGGAAGATTATTAAACTCATTCTTAATAATAAAACTGGTAATCGTAAACCTGAAATGAAGCTCAACCACGAGGGTAGACAAGTAAACGATCCTAATGAAATAGTTAACATATTTAATGATTATTTTACTAACATTGGCCCCTCATTAAATAATAAAATTCCCCAAACTGAAATTCCATACAGAGAATTTTTGAAAGGTA
This sequence comes from Leptasterias polaris, assembly GCA_037783415.1. NCBI lineage: Eukaryota > Metazoa > Echinodermata > Asteroidea > Forcipulatida > Asteriidae > Leptasterias > Leptasterias polaris. Next base: position 4,102,777 of record JAZGTN010000004.1, on the reverse strand, counting down.
ACTCTCCCGAATCACTCTATTTTTATCCTACCGATCAAAATGAGATCTGTGATATTGCTAAATCGTTTAAGAACGGCAAGAGTGCAGGATATGACGATGCAAGTCCAGATGTTCTTAAATCCGTTATTTCCCAAGTTAGTCGCCCATTATGTCATGTTTTTAATTTGTCCCTATCTAAGGGTATTTTTCCCGATAAACTTAAAACGGCAAAAGTGACTCCTATATTTAAAACGGGAGATCGCTGTGAAACAGGCAACTACAGGCCTATATCTGTTTTATCGTGCTTTTCAAAATTACTTGAAAAACTAGTTTATATTAGAACATCTTCTTTTGTATCTAAATTTGACATCCTGTATAACGGTCAGTATGGATTTAGGAGTAAATATTCTACTGACATGGCCGTAATGGACATGATCCATAAGATAACTAAAGGTTTTGAGAATAAATGTATATCTATTGGTGTCTTTTTAGATTTATCTAAGGCATTTGATACTATTAATCATGATATTTTAATACATAAGCTTAATTTCTATGGTATAAGAGGGACTCCATTAAACTGGTTTTGTAGTTATCTCTCCAACAGGAATCAATATACTAAACTAGACTCGTGTTTCTCTTCTATGAATACAATTACATGTGGAGTACCGCAGGGATCTCTTCTTGGCCCATTGCTCTTCTCATTATATATAAATGATATTTGCCAAGCTTCGAAATTATTCTCTTTTATTCTTTTTGCTGATGACACTAACATATTTTACTCGAGTAATAACACTGACTTAGAAACTATTGTTAGTCTTGTTAATATTGAATTAGCCAAGGTGTCAATTTGGCTTCAGTCTAATAGGCTGTCACTTAATTCACAAAAATGTACATTTATGGTCTTTCGAAATAGAAAAAAGAAGTTGAGTACATCCAATTGTCAAGTTAAAATTAATAACGAGCCTATACTGCAAGTGTCACATACTAAATTCCTTGGTGTCTATATTGATGAATGTCTTTCTTGGAAATTCCATATAAAGGAATTAGAAAACAAAATTTCCACAAATATAGGCATCATGAGTAGATTAAAGTACACTCTTCCATCAAGCATTTTGCGTACTTTGTACTGTTCATTAATTCTTTCTTACCTTTCTTATTGTAACGTTATTTGGGCTAACACGTACAAGTCAAATCTTGATAGATTGAATAAACTGCAGAAAAGGGCAATTCGTATTGTATCTAAGGTCCACTTTAACGAACATACCACTCCTTTATTTAAGAAATATAACCTTTTGTCTCTTAACAATATCAATGTCTTTCAACAAGACGTTTTTATGTATAAATTTATAAATAACCAACTTCCTGAATCGCTACATAACCTGTTTCAACGTAACAGATCTATACATAATTATAATACTAGGACTGCATCCAAAATACACATACCTCTTGCTAGAACAACTCTTTCTCAACATACTATTTTTTTCTCTGGACCCAAAAATTGGAATTATCTATCATCTTCTGTAACTAATTGCCCTTCAATCAATACGTTCAAATGTAAATTGAAATCATTCCTACTCAACTCTCAGAGAACTTAATTTATTGTCATCTGTTAAGTCATTTTAGCCAATAATAATCCGTTTTGCTTAAATATCAAGTCCATACTTAATATGTTTAACCGATCCATGTATTATTTAATTATGTGATCACGACTAAATATTGTAATCAGTGTTTTTGTCTTATCTTGTCCTGTTCTGTAAGGCACATCCGCCACAAGCTTTTCCTTTCTAGGATGATGCCTCCACACTTGTTTTAATGTACATGTATTATTTAATGTAATTAAGAGTAAGATTGTGGAAATAAATGTTCTATTGAATTGAATTGAATTTGATTGACCCATAATGTTAAAAAAATAATACAAAATTAGACGTGGATTATTTCAAGTCACTTTACTTAGTAGTCAGGTAGTGGTAAGAAGTGGTAAGAAATCAGTTTCAAGTGCAACAACACCAGTTTTCATTTCTCACCCCTAACCAATGTCACCCTTATAAAGAGCAAACCAACAAAGATATCCAAGTTACATGTACATTGTAGTGTGATGTTTCCATTATGTATTAGGATGCTCTTTGTTGATACATGTACGCTGATGGCGTGTAAGAGTTGATTTATCTGAAAAAGCTTTTCCACACAAGTCACAAACAAATGGTTTTTCTCCAGAGTGGATATTCCGATGGCTTCTCATGTTAGCCCTATTTGAGAAAGCCTTTCCACAAACATCACAAACAAATGGTTTCTCTCCAGTGTGGATACGCTGATGGCAAATCAAAGTTCTTTTATCCTTAAAAGCTTTTCCACAAACATCACAAACAAATGGTTTCTCTCCAGTGTGGATACGCTGATGGCATATCAAAGTTCTATTATCCTTAAAAGCTTTTCCACACAAGTCACAAACGAATGGTCTTTCTCCAGAGTGGATATTCCGATGGCTTCTCATGTTAGCCCTAGTTGAGAAAGCTTTTCCACAAACATCACAAACAAATGGTTTCTCTCCAGTGTGGATACGCTGATGGCATGTCAATGAACGCTGATATGAAAAACCTTTTCCACAAACATCACAAACAATAGGATTCTCTCCAGTGTGGATACGCTGATGGCATGTCAAAGTTTTTTTTATCTTTAAAAGCTTTTCCACACAAGTCACAAACAAATGGTCTTTCTCCAGAGTGGATATTCCGATGGCTTCTCATGTTAGCCCTATTTGAGAAAGCCTTTCCACAAACATCACAAACAAATGGTTTTTCTCCAGTGTGGATACGCTGATGGCATGTCAAGCTATTATGAAAGGAGAACAGTTTTCCACAAAGATCAAAAACAAATGGCGTCACTCTATAGTGTGGATACATGTACGCTGATGGTATGTATAAGTTGATTTATGCTAAAAAGCTCTTCCACATAAGTCACAAACAAATTGGTTTTTCTCCAGTGTGGATCTGCTGATGGCTTGTCAACGTTTTTTTATCCTTAAAGCTTTTCCACATAAGTCACAAACAAATTGGTTTTTCTCCAGTGTGGATCAGCTGATGGCTTGTCAACGTTTTTTTATCCTTAAAAGCTTTTCCACATAAGTCACAAACAAATGGTTTTTCTCCAGTATTGACACACTGTTTAATATACTTTACTATACACACTAAAGATCTAGATATAACACCCAAACGTGAGTTTACACATCTGCCTATGTGCCACCATGTTAAACAAATAATAATTCTAGAACCCATAGAAGCCACACGGTCCAAAAACTTCTCTGAAGAGTCACAGACTATTGATAAACTATTACTACATGTAGTCCAGAAATGTGCTTGTATGGTTTTGAGGACTACTTTTGGGTATCGGCTTTGACAGATTGCCGATTTTACCTGATTTCAGACATTTGAACCGCTGTTGAGGTCTGGTTGAAATTTTGTGCTGTAATGAGATTCCTGTATGTTTCGATATATACTTGTCAACAGAATTTTGATTTCAAAATATTTATTTGATTGACCCATAATGTTAAAAAAATAATACAAAATTAAACATGGATTATTCCAAGTCACTTTACTTAGTAATAATAATAATAAGAATAATAACGAAGACTTATAAAGCGCACATATCCACCAAAGATGCTCAAGGCGCTGTAACAAAGAAAGCGAAAAAACAAAAGGGGAGGGGACCAACAGAAAAACTCAGTTAGGAGGAACTAAATGCTTTAGACATGAGGTGTGTTTTGAGAGACTTTTTGAATGAGTGAATAGTATTGGAGGTTTTAATGTGAAGAGGAAGCTGATTCCAGAGATGTGGTGCCGCGACGGAGAATGATCTGTCCCCCCATACAGGTTCGATGAGAATTGACTTCTTGAAGAAGATATTTATTTCCTGATCGAAGGTTGCGGGATGGCTTATAGAAGCTGAGCATGTCTAGGATGTACGTTGGTGCTTGCCCATTGAGTGCTTTGAAAACAATCAGCATCAGCTTGTAGATGATTCTGGATGATATTGGGAGCCAGTATGGATTGAGAAGGACAGGTGTTATATGAGAGTGTTTTTTCGTTAAAGTGACCACACGGGCAGCGATATTTTGTAGGCGTTGAAGACGAGAAAGTTGGACATCTGGAAGGCCAAAGAAAAGTCAGGTAGTGGTAAGAAGTGGTAAGAAATCAGTCTCAATTGCAACAACACCAGTTTTCATTTCTCACCCCTAACCAATGTCACCCTTGTAAAGAGCAAACCAACAAAGATATCCGAGCTAGTGTGATGTTTCCATTAGGCATTAGGATGCTCTTTGTTGATACATGTACGCCGATGGCGTGTAAGAGTTGATGTATCCGAAAAAGCTTTTCCACACAAGTCACAAACAAATGGTCTTTCTCCAGAGTGGATATTCCGATGGCTTCTCATGTTAGCCCTATTTGAGAAAGCCTTTCCACAAACATCACAAACAAACGGTTTCTCTCCAGTGTGGATACGCTGATGGCATGTCAAAGTTCTTTTATCCTTAAAAGCTTTTCCACACAAGTCACAAACAAATGGTCTTTCTCCAGAGTGGATATTCCGATGGCTTCTCATGTTAGCCCTATTTGAGAAAGCCTTTCCACAAACATCACAAACAAACGGTTTCTCTCCAGTGTGGATACGCTGATGGGATATCAAAGTTCTTTTATCCTTAAAAGCTTTTCCACAAAAATCACATACAAATGGTTTCTTTCCAGTGTGAATCTGCTGATGTAATGTCAGCTTAACTTTACAAGAGAAAGCTTCTCCACAAAGATCACAGTTAAATGGTTTCTCTCCAGTGTGGATACGTTGATGGACTGCCAGATTATACTTACATTGGAAACCTTTTCCACAAAGATCACAAACAAATGGTCTTTCTCCAGTGTGGATACGCCGATGGCGTTTCATGTTAGCCCTATTTGAGAAAGCATTTCCACAAACATCACAAACAAATGGTTTCTCTCCAGTGTGGATACGCTGATGTTTTATCAGGCCAATGTTTTGTGAGAAGGATTTTCCACAAACATCGCAAACAAATGGTTTCTCTCCAGTGTGGATACGTTGATGGTGCATCAGGCCACATTTCCTTGAGAAGGCTTTTCCACAAAGATCACAAATTGGTTTCTCCCCAGTCATGCCAGTGTGGATATGCTGATGGGATTTCAGGGCATCTTTTCGTGAAAAGGCTTTTCCACAAACATCACAAACAAACGGTTTCTCTCCAGTGGGGTCTTGCTGATGGTTTGTCTGATTAACTTTTCTCCAGAAGGTTTTGCCACGAAGGTCAGAAACGGTCAATTTGGTTCCCAAGTTCACAAACGGATGACGCCTTTGCATGCTTTCTAGTAAGACGTCACTTTCTAACTTGTTCACCATCTCCATATTGTTCTTAAATCTGACTGCTTTTCTCTCGAGTGTGGCCAGCTAGACTTCTGCGTCATCTGGACTATACCACTATTCTGAGGGGACAGACAATATTTCAAAGTTTAAAAGCGCACTCTTATAGTAAAAAAGTAATTTTTTAGGGCCAATTCATAATAAATGGTTTATTGAAACAGTGCATTTGGAGCCAGGGCATTAACTACAAGGTTTCCAAGCTAAAAACTACCGGTACATGTATGAACTGTACAATGAATTATTGAATAAACGGTTACAGACTTGCAATCTAAAAACTAAAAATACAACAATAACATAGCACAGATTAAAATTAGAAATAAATTACCTCTTGTTATGTTCAAAACACTGAAAAAGTAATGTACATATGAATTAGAAAATGTTTGTATCTGACAGTTCAACAAAAAACTCTATACTTGGAATTGTCAAATGCAAATCATGATCTTCTTTTGAATTGGTGGTGTCTCAAAATGAATTTGCAATAATTTTGGCCACGTAAGGGTGTCTGTGAACCAAATTTACATATTAACCCTTCTACTGTTCGCAACATTTTCAAGTGAGTTGACCAACCATTTGAAACCATTCAACTGCCAAAGTTGTGTATGGTGGCACAACTGTGCACAGAACTAATTGTGTACTGTGTACATGCATTCCCTCATGGTATCATATTGCAAGGCTGGCATAGCTTATCTATCATTCAAAACCACAGTGAATGGTATTGAATGGTAAGACAGTAGGAGGGTTAATGAGAATTAATTACAAATACTACTTATTATTTTTTGGTTGCTTTTATTATTCTTTAATTGGCTATTGATACAAGGAAATATCTTACAGCCTTTTTTTGTTTTTTTTTATGGAGGGGGGGGAATGGATTTCCGAAAGGAAATCGCATTCCTGTTTTCCTCATAACAGTAGCACAACCTACAAGTACACTGATGATTTTGTATAAGGTAGACAACCATGAAAGTGTTATGCACAAATAACACTATTGACCCAACAAACCATTACAATGGTGTGTCCATCTTCATTTTTCCCCAATTCAAATCATTGTGAACAAAAAACAAAAGCTGGAAGAAAAATTAGTTGGGTTCCTTTTTTGTTATATTCAATGAATATTCATTACTGTTATTAGATCCAGGGAACATGACCAAGATGGTGGCAACAAAGGTATTCACCTGATGCCATCATCACGCTTATCTTGGTTGCATTGGAAGTCAATGTCCCTTGTATTATAAAGTGTTGTGGGCATTTTAGGCAATACATACCACTTTCAAATGTACCATATTTTTATATGCAAATTGACACCCAAAATGGCTTTACATCTGATGCCATCATCATCACAATTATATTGATTGTGCCATATTGGAACTTTTAAATGTCCAGGTGTGTTATAATTTGTTGGGCGAATTTTAGGCCACGCCACTTTTCCAAAAAATATCGCAAACTAACAGTTTCTCTCCAGTGTTGATTCGCTGATGGCATGTCAAGCTATTATGAAAGGAGAACGGTTTTCCACAAAAGATCAAAAACAAACGGCGTCACTCTATAGTGTGGATACATGTACGCTGATGGTATGTATCAGTTGATTTATGCTAAAAAGCTTTTCCACATAAGTCACAAACAAATGGTTTTTCTCCAGTGTGGATCTGCTGATGGCTTGTCAACGTTTTTTTATCCTTAAAAGCTTTTCCACATAAGTCACAAACAAATTGGTTTTTCTCCAGTGTGGATCTGCTGATGGCTTGTCAACGTTTTTTTATCCTTAAAAGCTTTTCCACATAAGTCACAAACAAATGGTTTTTCTCCAGTATTGACACACTGTTTAATATACTTTACTATACACACTAAATATCTAGATACAACACCCAAACGTGAGTTTACACATCTGCCTATGTGCCACCATGTTAAACAAATAATAATTCTAGAACCCATAGAAGCCACACGGTCCAAAAACTTCTCTGAAGAGTCACAGACTATTGATAAACTATTACTACATGTAGTCCAGAAATGTGCTTGTATGGTTTTGAAGACTACTTTTGGGTATCGGCTTTGACAGATTGCCGATTTTACCTGATTTCAGACATTTGAACCGCTGTTGAGGTCTGGTTGAAATTTTGTGCTGTAATGAGATTCCTGTATGTTTCGATATGTACTTGTCAACAGAATTTTGATTTCAAAATTTTTATTTGATTGACCCATAATGTAAAAAAAATAATACAAAATTAAACATGAATTATTCCAAGTCACTTTACTTAGTAATAATAATAATAATAATAATAATAACGAAGACTTATAAAGCGCACATATCCACCAAAGATGCTCAAGGCGCTGTAACAAAGGAAGCGAAAAAACAAAAGGGGAGGGGACCAACAGAAAAACTCAGTTAGGAGGAACTAAATGCTTTAGACATGAGGTGTGTTTTGAGAGACTTTTTGAATGAGTGAATAGTATTGGAGGTTTTAATGTGAAGAGGAAGCTGATTCCAGAGATGTGGTGCTGCGACGGAGAATGATCTGTCCCCCCAGGTTCGATGAGATTTGACTTCTTGAAGAAGATATTTATTTCCTGATCGAAGGTTGCGGGATGGCTTATAGATGCTGAGCATGTCTAGGATGTACGTTGGTGCTTGCCCATTGAGTGCTTTGAAAACAATCAGCATCAGCTTGTAGATGATTCTGGATATTGAGAGCCAGTGCAGATTGAGAAGTACAGGTGTTATATGAGAGTGTTTTTGACCACACGGGCAGCGGTATTTTGTAGGCGTTGAAGACGAGAAAGTTGGACATCTGGAAGGCCAAAGAAAAGTCAGGTAGTGGTAAGAAGTGGTAAGAAATCAGTCTCAATTGCAACAACACCAGTTTTCATTTCTCACCCCTAACCAATGTCACCCTTGTAAAGAGCAAACCAACAAAGATATCCGAGCTAGTGTGATGTTTCCATTAGGCATTAGGATGCTCTTTGTTGATACATGTTCGCTGATGGCGTGTAAGAGTTGATGTATCCGAAAAAGCTTTTCCACACAAGTCACAAACAAATGGTCTTTCTCCAGAGTGGGTAGTCCGATGGCTTCTCATGTTAGCCCCATTTGAGAAAGCCTTTCCACAAACATCACAAACAAATGGTTTCTCTCCAGTGTGGATACGCTGATGGACTGTCAAAGTTCTTTTATCCTTAAAAGCTTTTCCACACAAGTCACAAACAAATGGCCTTTCTCCAGAGTGGATATTCCGATGGCTTCTCATGTTAGCCCTAGTTGAGAAAGCCTTTCCACAAACATCACAAACAAATGGTTTCTCTCCAGTGTGGATACGCTGATGGCATGTCAGCGAATGCTGATATGAAAAAGCTTTTCCACAAACATCACAAACAATTGGTTTCTCTCCAGTGTGGATCTGCTGATGGACTGTCATAGTTCTTTTATCCTTAAAAGCTTTTCCACACAAGTCACAAACAAATGGTCTTTCTCCAGAGTGGATATTCCGATGGCTTCTCATGTTAGCCCTATTTGAGAAAGCCTTTCCACAAACATCACAAACAAATGGTTTCTCTCCAGTGTGGATACGCTGATGGCATGTCAGCGAACGCTGATATGAAAAAGCTTTTCCACAAAAATCACATACAAATGGTTTCTTTCCAGTGTGAATCTGCTGATGTAATGTCAGCTTAACTTTACAAGAGAAAGCTTCTCCACAAAGATCACAGTTAAATGGTTTCTCTCCAGTGTGGATACGTTGATGGACTGCCAGATTATACTTACATTGGAAACCTTTTCCACAAAGATTACAAACAAATGGTCTTTCTCCAGTGTGGATACGCCGATGGCGTTTCATGTTAGCCCTATTTGAGAAAGCATTTCCACAAACATCACAAACAAAAGGTTTCTCTCCAGTATGAATACGCTTGTGGTGCATCAGGCCACATTTCCTTGAGAAGGCTTTTCCACAAAGTTCACAAATTGGTTTCTCCCCAGTCATGCCAGTGTGGATATGCTGATGAGATTTCAGGGCATCTTTTCGTGAAAAGGCTTTTCCACAAACATCACAAACAAATGGTTTCTCTCCAGTGTGGATACGCTGATGATTTATCAGGCCAATGTTTTGTGAGAAGGATTTTCCACAAACATCGCAAACAAATGGTTTTTCTCCCGTGTGGATACGCTGATGGCATGTCAAAGTTCTTTTATCTTTAAAAGCTTTTCCACACAAGTCACAAACAAATGGTCTTTCTCCAGAGTGGATACGTCGATGGCGTTTCATGCTAGCCCTATTTGAGAAAGCCTTTCCACAAACATCACATACAAATGGTTCCTCTCCAGTGTGGATCTGCTGATGTAATGTCAGATTAACTTTACAAGAGAAAGCTTCTCCACAAAGATCACAGTTAAATGGTTTCTCTCCAGTGTGGATACGTTGATGGACTGCCAGATTATACTTACATTGGAAACCTTTTCCACAAAGATTACAAACAAATGGTCTTTCTCCAGTGTGGATACGCCGATGGCGTTTCATGTTAGCCCTATTTGAGAAAGCATTTCCACAAACATCACAAACAAATGGTTTCTCTCCAGTGTGGATACGCTGATGTTTTATCAGGCCAATGTTTTGTGAGAAGGATTTTCCACAAACATCGCAAACAAATGGTTTCTCTCCAGTGTGGATACGCTTGTGGTGCATCAGGCCACATTTCCTTGAGAAGGCTTTTCCACAAAGTTCACAAATTGGTTTCTCCCCAGTCATGCCAGTGTGGATATGCTGATGGGATTTCAGGGCATCTTTTCGTGAAAAGGCTTTTCCACAAACATCACAAACAAATGGTTTCTCACCAGTGGGGTCTTGCTGCTTGTTTGTCTGATTTAATTTTCTCGATAAGGTTTCACCTTGGAAGGTCAGAAACGGTCAATTTGGTTCCTAAATTCACAAACCGATGACAACTTTGCATGCTTTCTAGTAAGACGTCACTTTTTAACTTGTTCACCATCTCCATATTGTTCTTAAATCTGACTGCTTTTCTCTCGAGTTTGGTGTCCTTTGATTTTGCATTCGTCAATTACACACGCGGTTATGGCAAGCTGGATTTCTGCAGCACATCATGCAGTGTTTCACAGTGGTGTTTCAACTATATAAGAAGTTCCTGGCATCATCTGGACTCTACCATTATTCTGCAGGGACAGACAATAATTTTTCAAAGTTCAAAAGCACCCTCTTATAGTAAAAACGTAATTTGTTTTTGTGCGATTCATAATAATCAATGTTTAAAAGTTTCAATCTTTTATCATTTCTTTCGTCCCACACACCCACTCAAAAGTTACATGTGTAAATATTGACTCACTATTTAATATACCATAATTATAAACACTAAATAACTAGGTATAACACCCAAACTTGAGTTAAAATATCTCTTGTAATGTTCAAAATACTGAAAAAGTAATGTATCAGCAAATGTTTGTATCCCCCAGTTCACCAATAACATTTTACCTGGAATTGTCAAATACAAATTAGGGTCTTCTTTTGAGTTGGTGGTGTCTCAAAATGAATTTGCAGTAATTTGGACCACGTTAGGGCTTTGTGTGAACCAAATTTACATAATGGGAAACAATTATTACTTTTTGTTTTATGTTGCTTTTATTATTATTGTTTAATTGGCTATTGATACAAGGAAATATCTTACAGCCAGTTTTTTTATATTTTTGTTAATGGGGGGGGGGGGGGGGGGGGGGGAAGGATTTCCAAAAGGAAATCGCATCCCTGTTTTCCTCAAACAGTAGCACAACCTACACTGATGATTTTGTAATTTAACAACCATGAAAGTGTTATGCACAAATGACACCATTGACCCAACAAACCGTCACAATGGGGTGTCCATCTTCATTGTGAACAAAAAACAAAGGCTGGAAAAATAATTAGTTGGGTTCCTTTTTTGTTATATTAAATGAATATTCATTACTGTTATTAGATCCAGGGAACATGACCAAGATGGTGGCAACAAAGGTTTATTCACTCGATGCCATCATCATGCTTATCTTGGTTGCATTGGAAGTCAATGTCCCTTGTATTATAAAGTGTTGTGGGCATTTTAGGCAATACATACCACTTTCAAATGTACCATATTTTTATATGCAAATTGATGACACCCAAAATGGCTTTACATCTGATGCCATCATCATCACAATTATATTGATTGGGCCATATTGGAACTTTTAAATGTCCAGGTGTGTTATAATTTGTTGGGCGAATTTTAGGCCACGCCACTTTTCCAAAAAATATCGCAAACTAACAGTTTCTCTCCAGTGTTGATTCGCTGATGGCATGTCAAGCTATTATGAAAGGAGAACGATTTTCCACAAAGATCAAAAACAAACGGCGTCACTCTATAGTGTGGATACATGTACGCTGATGGTATGTATAAGTTGATTTATGCTAAAAAGCTTTTCCACATAAGTCACAAACAAATTGGTTTTTCTCCAGTGTGGATATGAAGATGGCGTTTCCTGTTAGCCCTATTTGAGGAAGCCTTTCCACAAACATCACAAACAAATGGTTTATCTCCAGTGTGGATCTGCTGATGGCTTGTCAACGTTTTTTATCCTTAAAAGCTTTTCCACATAAGTCACAAACAAATGGTCTTTCTCCAGTATTGACACACTGTTTAATATACTTTACTATACACACTAAAGATCTAGGTATAACACCCAAACGTGAGTTAACACATCTGCCTATGTGCCACCATGTTAAACAAATAATAATTCTAGAACCCATAGAAGCCACACGGTCCAAAAACTTCTCTGAAGAGTCACAGACTATTGATAAACTATTACTACATGTAGTCCAGAAATGTGCTTGTTGGTTTTGAGGACTACTTTTGGGTATCGGCTTTGACAGATTGCCGATTTTACCTGATTTCAGACATTTGAACCGCTGTTGAGGTCTGGTTGAAATTTTGTGCTGTAATGAGATTCCTGTATGTTTCGATATGTACTTGTCAACAGAATTTTGATTTCAAAATATTTATTTGATTGACCCATAATGTTAAAAAAATAATACAAAATTAAACGTGGATTATTCCAAGTCACTTTACTTAGTAGTCAGGTAGTGGTAAGAAGTGGTAAGAAATCAGTTTCAATTGCAACAACACCAGTTTTCATTTCTCACCCCTAACCAATGTCACCCTTGTAAAGAGCAAACCAACAAAGATATCCGAGCTAGTGTGATGTTTCCATTATGTATTAGGATGCTCTTTGTTGATACATGTACGCTGATGGCGTGTAAGAGTTGATGTATCCGAAAAAGCTTTTCCACACAAGTCACAAACAAATGGTCTTTCTCCAGAGTGGGTACTCCGATGGCTTCTCATGTTAGCCCTATTTGAGTAAGCCTTTCCACAAACATCACAAACAAACGGTTTCTCTCCAGTGTGGATACGCTGATGGCATGTCAAAGTTCTTTTATCCTTAAAAGCTTTTCCACACAAGTCACAAACAAATGGTCTTTCTCCAGAGTGGATATTCCGATGGCTTCTCATGTTAGCCCTATTTGAGAAAGCCTTTCCACAAACATCACAAACAAATGGTTTCTCTCCAGTGTGGATACGCTGATGGCATGTCAGTGAATGCTGATATGAAAAACCTTTTCCACAAACATCACAAACAATAGGATTCTCCCCAGTGTGGATACGCTGATGGCATGTCAAAGTTCTTTTATCTTTAAAAGCTTTTCCACACAAGTCACAAACAAATGGTCTTTCTCCAGAGTGGATATTCCGATGGCTTCTCATGTTAGCCGTATTTGAGAAAGCCTTTCCACAAACATCACAAACAAATGGTTTTTCTCCCGTGTGGATACGCTGATGGCATGTCAAAGTTCTTTTATCTTTAAAAGCTTTTCCACACAAGTCACAAACAAATGGTCTTTCTCCAGAGTGGATACGCCGATGGCGTTTCATGCTAGCCCTATTTGAGAAAGCCTTTCCACAAACATCACATACAAATGGTTCCTCTCCAGTGTGGATCTGCTGATGTAATGTCAGCTTAACTTTACAAGAGAAAGCTTCTCCACAAAGATCACAGTTAAATGGTTTCTCTCCAGTGTGGATACGTTGATGGACTGCCAGATTATACTTACATTGGAAACCTTTTCCACAAAGATTACAAACAAATGGTCTTTCTCCAGTGTGGATACGCCGATGGCGTTTCATGTTAGCCCTATTTGAGAAAGCATTTCCACAAACATCGCAAACAAATGGTTTCTCTCCAGTATGGATACGCTTGTGGTGCATCAGGCCACATTTCCTTGAGAAGGCTTTTCCACAAAGTTCACAAATTGGTTTCTCCCCAGTCATGCCAGTGTGGATATGCTGATGGGATTTCAGGGCATCTTTTCGTGAAAAGGCTTTTCCACAAACATCACAAACAAATGGTTTCTCACCAGTGGGGTCTTGCTGCTTGTTTGTCCGATTTATTTTTCTCGAGAAGGTTTCACCTTGAAGGTCAGAAACGGTCAATTTGGTTCCCAAGTTCACAAACGGATGACGCCTTTGCATGCTTTCTAGTAAGACGTCACTTTCTAACTTGTTCACCATCTCCATATTGTTCTTAAATCGGACTGCTTTTCTCTCGAGTGTGGCCAGCTAGACTTCTGCGTCATCTGGACTATACCACTATTCTGCAGGGACAGACAATATTTCAAAGTTCAAAAGCGCCCTCTTATAGTAAAAAAGTAATTTTTTAGGGCCAATTCATAATAAATGGTTTATTGAAACAGTGCATTTGGAGCCAGGGCATTAACTACAAGGTTTCCAAGCTAAAAACTACATGTACATGTATGAACTGTACAATGAATTATTGAATAAACGGTTACAGACTTGCAATCTAAAACTAAAAATACAATAACATAGCACAGATTAAAATTAGAAATAAATTACCTCTTGTTATGTTCAAAACACTGAAAAAGTAATGTACATATGAATTAGAAAATGTTTGTATCTGACAGTTCAACAAAAAACTCTATACTTGGAATTGTCAAATGCAAATCATGATCTTCTTTTGAATTGGTCGTGTCTCAAAATGAATTTGCAATAATTTTTACCACGTTAGGGAAATATCTTACAGCCATTTTTTTAATTTTTTTTATTTATTTATGGAGGGGGGGAATGGATTTCCAAAAGGAAATCGCATTCCTGTTTTTCTTAAACAGTACCACAACCTACACTGATTAATTTGTAATTTAGACAACCATGAAAGTGTTATGCACAAATGACACCATTGACCCAACAAACCGTCACAATGGGGTGTCCATCTTCATTGTGAACAAAAAACAAAAGCTGGAAAAATAATTAGTTGGGTTCTTTTTTTGTTCTATTCAATGAATATTCGTTACTGTTATTAGATCCAGGGAACATGATCAAGATGGTGGCAAAAAAGGTTTATTCAGTCACCCGATGCCATCATCACGCTTATCTCGGTTGCATTGGAAGTCAATGTCCCTTTGTATTATAAAGTGTTGTGGGCATTTTAGGCAATACATGTACCACTTTCAAATGTACCATATTTTTATATGCAAATTGATGACACCCAAAATGGCTTTACATCTGATGCCATCATCATCACAATTATATTGATTGGGCCATATTGGAACTTTTAAATGTCCAGGTGTGTTATAATTTGTTGGGCGAATTTTAGGCCACGCCACTTTTCCAAAAAATATCGCAAACTAACAGTTTCTCTCCAGTGTTGATTCGCTGATGGCATGTCAAGCTATTATGAAAGGAGAACGATTTTCCACAAAGATCAAAAACAAACGGCGTCACTCTATAGTGTGGATACATGTACGCTGATGGTATGTATAAGTTGATTTATGCTAAAAAGCTTTTCCACATAAGTCACAAACAAATTGGTTTTTCTCCAGTGTGGATATGAAGATGGCGTTTCCTGTTAGCCCTATTTGAGGAAGCCTTTCCACAAACATCACAAACAAATGGTTTATCTCCAGTGTGGATCTGCTGATGGCTTGTCAACGTTTTTTATCCTTAAAAGCTTTTCCACATAAGTCACAAACAAATGGTCTTTCTCCAGTATTGACACACTGTTTAATATACTTTACTATACACACTAAAGATCTAGGTATAACACCCAAACGTGAGTTAACACATCTGCCTATGTGCCACCATGTTAAACAAATAATAATTCTAGAACCCATAGAAGCCACACGGTCCAAAAACTTCTCTGAAGAGTCACAGACTATTGATAAACTATTACTACATGTAGTCCAGAAATGTGCTTGTTGGTTTTGAGGACTACTTTTGGGTATCGGCTTTGACAGATTGCCGATTTTACCTGATTTCAGACATTTGAACCGCTGTTGAGGTCTGGTTGAAATTTTGTGCTGTAATGAGATTCCTGTATGTTTCGATATGTACTTGTCAACAGAATTTTGATTTCAAAATATTTATTTGATTGACCCATAATGTTAAAAAAATAATACAAAATTAAACGTGGATTATTCCAAGTCACTTTACTTAGTAGTCAGGTAGTGGTAAGAAGTGGTAAGAAATCAGTTTCAATTGCAACAACACCAGTTTTCATTTCTCACCCCTAACCAATGTCACCCTTGTAAAGAGCAAACCAACAAAGATATCCGAGCTAGTGTGATGTTTCCATTATGTATTAGGATGCTCTTTGTTGATACATGTACGCTGATGGCGTGTAAGAGTTGATGTATCCGAAAAAGCTTTTCCACACAAGTCACAAACAAATGGTCTTTCTCCAGAGTGGATATTCCGATGGCTTCTCATGTTAGCCCTATTTGAGAAAGCCTTTCCACAAACATCACAAACAAATGGTTTCTCTCCAGTGTGGATACGCTGATGGCATGTCAAAGTTCTTTCATCCTTAAAAGCTTTTCCACACAAGTCACAAACAAATGGTCTTTCTCCAGAGTGGATATTCTGATGGCTTCTCATGTTAGCCCTATTTGAGAAAGCCTTTCCACAAACATCACAAACAAATGGTCTTTCTCCAGTGTGGATACGCCGATGGCGTTTCATGTTAGCCCTATTTGAGAAAGCATTTCCACAAAGATCACAAACAAATGGTTTCTTTCCAGTGTGAATCTGCTGATGTAATGTCAGCTTAACTTTACAAGAGAACGCTTCTCCACAAAGATCACAGTTAAATGGTTTCTCTCCAGTGTGGATACGTTGATGGACTGCCAGATTATACTTACATTGGAAACCTTTTCTACAAAGATCACAAACAAATGGTCTTTCTCCAGTGTGGATACGCCGATGGCGTTTCATGTTAGCCCAATTTGAGAAAGCATTTCCACAAACATCACAAACAAATGGTTTCTCTCCAGTGTGGATACGCTGATGTTTTATCAGGCCAATGTTTTGTGAGAAGGATTTTCCACAAACATCGCAAACAAATGGTTTCTCTCCAGTGTGGATACGCTGATGGCATGTCAAAGTTCTTTCATCCTTAAAAGCTTTTCCACACAAGTCACAAACAAATGGTCTTTCTCCAGAGTGGATATTCCGATGGCTTCTCATGTTAGCCCTATTTGAGAAAGCCTTTCCACAAACATCACATACAAATGGTTTCTCTCCAGTGTGAATCTGCTGATGTAATGTCAGCTTAACTTTACAAGAGAACACTTCTCCACAAAGATCACAGTTAAATGGTTTCTCTCCAGTGTGGATACGTTGATGGATTGTCAGCTTATACTTACATTGGAAACCTTTTCCACAAAGATTACAAACAAATGGTCTTTCTCCAGTGTGGATACGCCGATGGCGTTTCATGTTAGCCCTATTTGAGAAAGCATTTCCACAAACATCACAAACAAATGGTTTCTCTCCAGTGTGGATACGCTGATGTTTTATCAGGCCAATGTTTTGTGAGAAGGATTTTCCACAAACATCGCAAACAAATGGTTTCTCTCCAGTGTGGATACGCTTGTGGTGCATCAGGCCACATTTACTTGAGAAGGCTTTTCCACAAAGTTCACAAATTGGTTTCTCCCCAGTCATGCCAGTGTGGATATGCTGATGGGATTTTAGGGCATCTTTTCGTGAAAAGGCTTTTCCACAAACATCACAAAGAAATGGTTTCCCACCAGTGGGGTCTTGCTGCTTGTTTGTCTGATTTATTTTTCTCCAGAAGGTTTCACCTTGAAGGTCAGAAACGGTCAATTTGGTTCCCAAGTTCACAAACGGATGACGCCTTTGCATGCTTTCTAGTAAGACGTCACTTTCTAACTTGTTCACCATCTCCATATTGTTCTTAAATCTGACTGCTTTTCTCTCGAGTGTGGCCAGCTAGACTTCTGCGTCATCTGGACTATACCACTATTCTGCAGGGACAGACAATATTTCGAAGTTTAAAAGCGCCCTCTTATAGTAAATTTTTTTTTTTTTTAGGGCCAATTCATAATAAATGGTTTATTGAAACAGTGCATTTGGAGCCATGGCATTGTACAAGGAACTACATGTACATGTATGAACTGTACAATGAATTATTGAATAAACGGTTACAGACTTGCAATCTAAAAACTAAAAATACAACAATAACATAGCACAGATTAAAATTTGAAAAAAATTACCTCTTGTTATGTTCAAAACACTGAAAAAGTAATGTACATATGTATCAGAAAATGTTTGTATCTGACAGTTCAACAAAAAACTCTATACTTGGAATTGTCAAATGCGAATCATGATCTTCTTTTGAATTGGTGGTGTCTCAAAATGAATTTGCAATAATTTGGACCACATAAGGGTGTCTGTGAACCAAATTTACATATTAACCCTCCTACTGTTCGCAACATTTTCAAGTGAGTTGACCAACCATTTGAAACCATTCAACCCTACCTCCATGATTCAACTGCCAAAGTTGTGTATGGTGGCACAACTGTGCACAGAACTAATTGTGTACTGTGTACATGCATTCCCTCATGGTATCATATTGCAAGGCTGGCATAGCTTATCTATCATTCAAAACCACAGTGAATGATATTGAATGGTCAGACAGTAGGAGGGTTAATGAGAATTAATTACAAATACTACTTATTAGTTTTTGGTTGCTTTTATTATTCTTTAATTGGCTAATGATACAAGGAAATATCTTACAGCCATTTTTAATTTTTTTAATTTTTTTTTATGGAGGGGGGAATGGATTTCCGAAAGGAAATCGCATTCCTGTTTTCCTCATAACAGTAGCACAACCTACACTGATGATTTTGTATAATGTAGACAACCATGAAAGTGTTATGCACAAATGACACTATTGACCCAACAAACCGTTACCATGGTGCGTCCATCTTCATTTCCCCCCAATTCAAATCATTGTGAACAAAAAACAAAGGCTGGAAGAATAATGTAGTTGGGTTTCATTTTTTGTTCTATAAAAATGAATATTCATTACTGTTATAAGATCCAGGGAACTTGACAAAGATGGTGGCAACAAAGGTTTATTCACCTGATGCCATCATCACGCTTATCTTGGTTGCATTGGAAGTCAATGTCCCTTTGTATTATAAAGTCTTGTGGGCATTTTAGGCAATACATGTACCACTTTCAAATGTCCCATATTTTTATATGCAAATTGCCACCCAAAATGGCTTTACATCTGATGCCATCATCATCACAATTATATTGATTGTGCCATATTGGAACTTTTAAATGTCCAGGTGTGTTATAATTTGTTGGGCGAATTTTAGGCCACGCCACTTTTCCAAAAAATGTCCTTTCTCTATGCTTAAACTAACAGTTTCTCTCCAGTGTTGATTCGCTGATGACATGTCAAGCTATTATGAAAGAAGAACGGTTTTCCACAAAGATCAAAAACAAATGGCGTCACTCTATAGTGTGGATACATGTACGCTGATGGTTATGCTAAAAAGCTTTTCCACATAAGTCACAAACAAATTGGTTTTTCTCCAGTATTGACACTGTTTAATATACTTTACTATACACACTAAAGATCTAGGTATAACACCCAAACGTGAGTTTACACATCTGCCTATGTGCCACCATGTTAAACAAATAATAATTCTAGAACCCATAGAAGCCACACGGTCCAAAAACTTCTCTGAAGAGTCACAGACTATTGATAAACTATTACTACATGTAGTCCAGAAATGTGCTTGTATGGTTTTGAGGACTACTTTTGGGTATCGGCTTTGACAGATTGCCGATTTTACCCGATTTCAGACATTTGAACCGCTGTTGAGGTCTGGTTGAAATTTTATGCTGTAATGAGATTCCTGTATGTTTCGATATGTACTTGTCAACAGAATTTTGATATCAAAATATTTATTTGATTGACCCATAATGTTAAAAAAATAATACAAAACTAAACGTGGATTATTCCAAGTCACTTTACTTAGTAGTCAGGTAGTGGTAAGAAGTGGTAAGAAATCAGTCTCAATTGCAACAACACCAGTTTTCATTTCTCACCCCTAACCAATGTCACCCTTGTAAAGAGCAAATCAACAAAGATATCCGAGCTAGTGTGATGTTTCCATTAGGCATTAGGATGCTCTTTGTTGATACATGTACGCTGATGGCGTGTAAGAGTTGATATATCCGAAAAAGCTTTTCCACACAAGTCACAAACAAATGGTCTTTCTCCAGAGTGGATATTCCGATGGCTTCTCATGTTAGCCCTATTTGAGAAAGCCTTTCCACATACATCACAAACAAAAGGTTTCTCTCCAGTGTGGATACGCTGATGGCAAATCAAAGTTCTTTTATCCTTAAAAGCTTTTCCACAAACATCACAAACAAATGGTTTCTCTCCAGTGTGGATACGCTGATGGCATATCAAAGTTCTTTTATCCTTAAAAGCTTTTCCACACACATCACAAACAAATGGTTTCTCTCCAGTGTGGATACGCTGATGGCATATCAAAGTTCTTTTATCCTTAAAAGCTTTTCCACACAAGTCACAAACGAATGGTCTTTCTCCAGAGTGGATATTCCGATGCCTTCTCATGTTAGCCCTAGTTGAGAAAGCTTTTCCACAAACATCACAAACAAATGGTTTCTCTCCAGTGTGGATACGCTGATGGCATGTCAGTGAACGCTGATATGAAAAACCTTTTCCACAAACATCACAAACAATAGGATTCTCTCCAGTGTGGATACGCTGATGGCATGTCAAAGTTCTTTTATCTTTAAAAGCTTTTCCACACAAGTCACAAACAAATGGTTTTTCTCCAGAGTGGATACGCTGATGGCTTCTCATGTTAGCCGTATTTGAGAAAGCCTTTCCACAAACATCACAAACAAATGGTTTTTCTCCCGTGTGGATACGCTGATGGCATGTCAAAGTTCTTTTATCCTGAAAAGCTTTTCCACAAAAATCACATACAAATGGTTTCTCTCCAGTGTGAATCTGCTGATGTAATGTCAGCTTAACTTTACAAGAGAAAGCTTCTCCACAAAGATCACAATTAAATGGTTTCTCTCCAGTGTGGATACGTTGATGGACTGCCAGATTATACTTACATTGGAAACCTTTTCCACAAAAATTACAAACAAATGGTTTTTCTCCAGTGTGGACACGCCGCCGATGGCGTTTCATGCCAGCCCTATTTGAGGAAGCCTTTCCACAAACATCACAAACAAATGGTTTCTCTCCAGTGTGGATCTGCTGATGATTTATCAGGCGAAAGTTTTCTAAGAAGGATTTTCCACAAACATCGCAAACAAATGGTTTCTCTCCAGTATGGATATGCTTATGGTGCATCAGGCGACATTTCCTTGAGAAGGCTTTTCCACAAACATCACAAACAAATGGTTTCTCTCCAGTGTGGATACGCTGATGGAATATCAAAGTTCTTTTATCCTTAAAAGCTTTTCCACACAAGTCACAAACGAATGGTCTTTCTCCAGAGTGGATATTCCGATGGCTTCTCATGTTAGCCCTATTTGAGAAAGCCTTTCCACAAACATCACAAACAAACGGTTTCTCTCCAGTGTGGATACGCTGATGGCATGTCAGTGAATGCCGATATGAAAAACCTTTTCCACAAACATCACAAACAAATGGTTTCTCTCCAGTGTGGATACGCTGATGGCATGTCAAAGTTCTTTTATCTTTAAAAGCTTTTCCACACAAGTCACAAACAAATGGTCTTTCTCCAGAGTGGATACGCCAATGGCGTTTCATGCTAGCCCTATTTGAGAAAGCCTTTCCACAAACATCACATACAAATAGTTCCTCTCCAGTGTGGATCTGCTGATGTAATGTCAGCTTAACTTTACAAGAGAAAGCTTCTCCACAAAGATCACAGTTAAATGGTTTCTCTCCAGTGTGGATACGTTGATGGACTGCCAGATTATACTTAGATTGGAAACCTTTTCCACAAAGATCACAAACAAATGGTCTTTCTCCAGTGTGGATACGCCGATGGCGTTTCATGCTAGCCCTATTTGAGAAAGCATTTCCACAAACATCGCAAACAAATGGTTTCTCTCCAGTATGGATACGCTTGTGGTGCATCAGGCCACATTTCCTTGAGAAGGCTTTTCCACAAAGTTCACAAATTGGTTTCTCCCCAGTCATGCCAGTGTGGATATGCTGATGGGATTTCAGGGCATCTTTTCGTGAAAAGGCTTTTCCACAAACATCACAAACAAATGGTTTCTCACCAGTGGGGTCTTGCTGCTTGTTTGTCTGATTTATTTTTCTCCAGAAGGTTTCACCTTGAAGGTCAGAAACGGTCAATTTGGTTCCCAAGTTCACAAACGGATGACGCCTTTGCATGCTTTCTAGTAAGACGTCACTTTCTAACTTGTTCACCATCTCCATATTGTTCTTAAATCTGACTGCTTTTCTCTCGAGTTTGGTGTCCTTTGATTTTGCATTCGTCTATTACACACGAGGTTATGGCAAGCTGGATATCTGCATCACATCATGCAGTGTTTCAACTTTATACTAAGTTCCTGGCATCATCTGGACTCTACCATTATTCTGCAGGGACAGACAATAAATTTTAAAAGTTCAAAAGCGCCCTCTTTTAGTAAAAACGTAATTTGTTTTCGGGCGATTCATAATAATCAATGTTTAAAAGTTTCAATCTTTTATCAATTTCTTTCGTCCCACACACCCACTCAAAAGTTACATGTGTAAATATTGACTCACTATTTTAATATACCATATTATAAACACTAAATAACTAGGTATAACACCCAAACTTGAGTTAAAATATCTCTTGTTATGTTCAAAATACTGAAAAAAGTAATATAACAGCAAATGTTTGTATCCTCCAGTTCACCAATAAAATATTACCTGGAATTGTCAAATACAAATTAGCATCTTCTTTTGAGTTGGTGGTGTCTCAAAATGAATTTGCAGTAATTTGGACCCTGTTACATGTAGGGCTTTGTGTGGAACCAAATTTACATAATGGGAAACAAATATTACTTTTTGTTTGATGTTGCATTTATTATTATTGTTTAATTGGCTATTGATACAAGGAAATATCTTACAGCCAGTTTTTTAAATATTTTTTAATGGGGGGGGGGGGGGGGGAATGGATTTCCAAAAGGAAATCGCATCCCTGTTTTTCTCAAACAGTAGCACAACCTACACTGATGATATTGTATAATGTAGACAACCATGAAAGTTTTGAGCACAAATGACACTATTGACCAACAAACCATTACAATGGTGTGTCCATCTTCATTTTCCCCCAATTCAAATCATTGTGAACAAACCGAGGCTGGAAGAATAATTAGTTGGATTACTTTTTTGTTCTATAAAAATAAATATTCATTAGGCGTCTTGTCAAAACCTCCAAGATGTTCCAGGCCGCAGCTTTTCCGCGGAATATCGCGGACTTTTTAATCCGTTGATAACAAAAGAACCCGTAGCAACCGGACAGATAATCGTTTGCACAGTCAATCTAATTTCATAAATCAAAGTTCAATCGAGAGGTCTCTTATCCAGTCTCGAGACATCAGGGCTGATGAGAGTGGAGAAGGAGCCAGGTGCCTTGTGGGTGGTGCACTCGGTCACCACGTGGTGGACTGTCAGGGACGGATGCCCGCATGTGCAAGCTGCGTCAGCTTGCATGCCCCAGCGGTGGCGGATCTCTCCCACTCGAGCAGTGGCGGAACGGAGACGGTTCAGCCGCACCCATTGCTTGCGTGTAAGGTCAGCAACCGGGCAGGTCCATGACCAGAACGATTCATTTACAAGTCAATGAACATGAACATTCTAGCGGCTCCGCGGAGAGACCGGTCGGCTGCTGTGAGGTCCAGCTTATTTAAATATCAATAAGCATGATCACCACCGCGGCTCCGTGGACTCGCTGACCGCAAGGTTTTAGCCAGGATTTGGTAAAAGGGTGTCCAAATCTGCTGGAAATTTAAAAACTGGGTGTCCAAATTGTTCACTTACAATACATTTACATGTAAATGACAGATGAAACAGGGTGTCCAAATTTAAAAAGGGGTGTCCAAAAGACACCCAGACACCCCTCTGGCTAACACTACAGCTGACCAGCGGATCCGCTGAAGAACGCAGGTGATGAACAAAGGTTTTACTTTTGCAGTGCAAAAAAGTGAGGGTCGATGCCAGAAATGTAGCTAAAAGCAATTTTCTCCATTTCCATGTGTGATTAGTAAGACTTACATGTAGTTGTTCTAGAAATGGTGTTCTTAATAATGTAATGTCAAAGTCGCCGAATTGGTCGACTATAACGTTTAAAACATGTTGTTAATAACAGCGCGCGATCGTCATGCTGTGCATGAGGGTCGGATGGCACATCCAACGAGTATGGTGCATTGGTCTTGTCGGTACGGCCTGTCCGCTTCCAGGACGATGATATTCATGAACTGAAAATACAACATGTTTATTCAATTCATCAGACTTATTGTTATACCAACAATAGCACCCGGCATGGATAGCTCATTAAACTTCGCCGCGCTTCAACGCACACGTTCGTTCCTCCGCTGACTGTCCGCTGTCCTTAGCAACGCGGTATTTTCTGTCAAGTCCGCAGCTTGTACGCGGACGAACGCCTGGGGAGTTTTGACAAGGCGCCTTACTGTTATTAGATCCAGGGAACTTGACCAAGATGGTGGCAACAAAGGTTTATTCACCTGATGCCATCATCACACTTATCTTGGTTGCATTGGAAGTCAATGTCCTTTTGTATTATAAAGTCTTGTGGGCATTTTAGGCAATACATATACCACTTTCAAATGTACCATATTTTTGTATTGAAATTGACACCCAAAATGGCTTTACATCTGATGCCATCATCATCACAATTATATTGATTGTGCCATATTGGAAATGTTCAATGTCCAAGTGTGGTATAATTTGTTGGACAAATTTTGGGCCACACCACTTTTCCAAAGACATCGCAAACAAATGGTTTCTCTCCAGTGTTGAATCGCGGATGGCATGTCAAGCTATTATGAAAAGAGAACGGTTTTCCACAAAAGATTACAAACAAAATAATGGAGTCACTCTATAGTGTGGATATGCTGATGGCGTGTATAAGTTGATTTAAACAAAAAAGCTCTTCCACAAAAGTCACAAACAAATGGTTTTTCTCGAGAGTGGATAAGCCGATGTTTTCTCATGTTAGCCCTATTTGAGGAAGCCTTTCCACAAACATCACAAACAAATGGTTTCTCTCCAGTGTGGATACGCTGATGGCATGTCAAAGTTCTTTTATCCTTAAAAGCTTTTCCACACAAGTCACAAACAAATGGTTTCTCTCCAGTGTGGATACGCTTGTGGTGCATCAGGCCACATTTCCTTGAGAAGGCTTTTCCACAAAGATCACAAACAAATGGTTTCTCTCCAGTATGGATACGCTGATGGCATGTCAGGTTAGTTTTTCGGGAAAAAAGTTTTCCACAAATTTCACACACAAACAGTTTCTCTCCAGTATGGATACGCTGATGGCATGTCAGGTTAGTTTTTCGGGAAAAGGGTTTTCCACAAAAATCACACACAAATGATTGCTTCCCAGTGTGGATACGTTGATGGCTTGTCAGGCTGCCTCTAAACGTGAAGGTTTTTCCACAAAATTCACAAACAAACGGTTTCTCTCCAGTGTGGGCATGTTGATGGCATGTCAGCAAACGCTGATATGGAAAAGCTTTTCCACAAAAATCACATACAAATGGTTTCTCTCCGGTGTGTATCCGCTGATGTAATGTCAGCTTAAACTTTTCAGAGAAAGCTTCTCCACAAAGATCACAGTTAAATGGTTTCTCTCCAGTGTGGAAACGTTGATGGACTGTCAGCTTATACTTAGATTGGAAACCTTTTCCACAAAGATCACAAACAAACGGTGTCTCTCCAGTGTGGATAAGCTGATGGCGTGTCAGCTTAGCTTTTAACGTGAAATCTTGTCCACATAAATCACAAACAAATGGTCTCTCTCCAGAGTGGACACGTTTATGGAGTGTCAGGTCAAGTTTTTTTGAGAAGGATTTTCTACAAAGGTCACAAACAAATGGTTTCTCCCCAGTGTGGATACGCTGATGGGATTTCAGGGCATCCTTTCGTGAAAAGGATTTTCCACAATGATTACATACAAATGGTTTCTCTCCATTGTGGACATGCAGATGGCGTGTCAGCTGAGTCTTTATTACGAAACCTTTTCCACAAAGATCACAAGAAAATGGTTTCTCTCCAGTATGGATACGTTGATGGATAGTCAGGCCAATTTTTTGTGAGAAGGATTTTCCACAAACATCACAAACGAAAAGTTTCTCTCCAGTGTGGATACGCTGATGGTGAATCAGGCCATGTTTTAGTGTGAAGGCTTTTCCACAAACATCACAAACAAACGATTTCTTAGAGTGGTAACGCTGATGATCTCTCAAACCATGTTTTAATGAGAAGGCTTTTCCACAAACATCACAAACAAACGGTTTCTCTCCAGTGGGGTCTTGCTGATGGTTTGTCTGATTAACTTTTCTCCAGAAGGTTTCACCACGAAGGTCAGAAACGGTCAATTTGGTTCCTAAGTTCACAAACAGATGATGCCTTTGCATGCTTTCTAGTAAGACGTCACTTTCTAACTTGTTCACCATCTCCATATTGTTCTTAAATCCGACTGCTTTCCTCTTGAGTGTGGTGTCCTTTGATTTTGCATTCGTCTAGTACACACGAGGTTATGGCAAGCTGGGTTTCTGCAGCACATCATGCAGTGTTTCAACTATATAAGAAGTTCCAAGCAACATCTGGACTATACCATTATTCTGCAGGGACAGACAATAATTTTTCAATGTTCAAAAGCGCCCTCTTATAGTAAAAAAAAGTAATTTGTTCAGAGGCAATTCATAATAATCAATGTTTAAAAGTTTCCATCTTTTATCAAATTTGTTTTGACCCACACACCCACTCAAAAGTTAGATTTGTAAATATTGACACACTATTTAATATACCCTACTATACACACTAAAGAACTAGGTACATGTATAACACCCAAACGTGACTTAACACATCTGCCTATGTGCCACCACGTTAACAAAATATAATTCTAGAACCAATAGAGGCTATGTCCGTCCGACGAAACTTGCACTCTAAACTAAACATTCCACAATACAAAACAATTACATAACAATTACACGACACAGCACACATTAAAATAAGGAAAAAAATATATCTCTTGTTATGTTCAAAATACTGAAAATGTAATGTCGGAAAATGTTTGTATCTGCCAGTTCAACAATTAACTCTTTACCTGGAATTGTCAAATACAAATTATGGTCCTCTTTTTAATTGGTGGTGTCTCGAAATGAATCCGCAGTAATTTTGATCATGAAAGGGATTGATTGAACCAAATTTACATAATGGGAAACAATTATTACTTTTTGTTTTATGTTGCTTTTATTATTCTTTAATTGGCTATTATAAAAAAAAATATCTTACAGCTAGTAATTTATTTAAAAAAAAATTGTTGGGGAGGGGAATGGATTTCCGGGAAAAAACAGAAATCACAACCCTGTTTTCCTCAAACAGTAGCACAACCTAAAACTTGCAATCTAAAACTAAAAATACAACAATAACATAGCACAGATTAAAATTAGAAAAAAATTACCTCTTATGATGTTCAAAACACTGAACAAGTAATGTACATATGTATTAGAAAATGTTTGTATCTGACAGTTCAACAAAGAACTCTATACTTGGATTTGTCAAATACAAATCATGATTTTCTTTTGAATTGGTGGCGTCTCGAAATGAATTTGCAATAATTTTGACCACATAAGGGTGTCTGTGAACCAAATTTACACATGAATGAGAATTAATTACAAATACTAATTTTTAGTTTCTTTTATTATTCTTTAATTGGCCACAAGGAAATATCTTACAGCCAGTTTTTTTATTTATTTTATTTTTTTATGGAAGGGGGGGAGGGATTTCCGAAAGGAAATCGCATCCCTGTTTTTCTCAAACAGTATCACAACCTACACTGATGATTTTGTATAATGTAGACAACCATGAAAGTGTTATGCACAAATGACACTATTGACCAACAAACCGTCACAATGGTGTGTCCATCTTTTTTTTCCCCCCAATTCAAATCATTGTGAACAAACTGAGGCTGGAAAAATAATTAGTTGGGTTCCTTTTTTGTTATATTAAATGAATATTCGTTACTGTTAATAGATCCAGGGAACTTGACCAAGATGGTGGCAAAAAAGATTTATTCAGTCACCCGATGCCTGGTCATCACGCTTATCTTGGTTGCATTGGAAGTCAATGTCCCTTTGTATTATAAAGTCTTGTGGGCATTTTAGGCAATACATACCACTTTCAAATGTACCATATTTTTATATGCAAATTGACACCCAAAATGGCTTTACATCTGATGCCATCATCATCACAATTATATTGATTGTGCCATATTGGAAACTTTCAATGTCAAGGTGTGTTATAATTTGTTGGACGAAATTTAGGCCACGCCACTTTTCCAAAAACATCGCAAACAAATGGTTTCTCTCCAGTGTTGCTTCGCTGATGGCATGTCAAGCTATTATGAAAGGAGAACTATTTTCCACAAAAGATTACAAACAAAATAATGGAGTCACTCTATAGTGTGGATACGCTGATGGCGTGTATAAGTTGATTTATGCATAAAAGCTCTTCCACATAGGTCACAAACAAATGGTTTTTCTCCAGTGTGGACACGCCGATGGCATTTCATGTTAGCCCTATTTGAGGAAACCTTTCCACAAACATCACAAACAAATGGTTTCTCTCCAGTGTGGCTACGCTGATGGTTTATCAGGCCAATGTTTTGTGAAAAGGATTTTCCACAAACATCGCAAACAAATGGTTTTTCTCCAGTGTGGATACGCTGATGGACTGTCAAAGTTCTTTTATCCTTAAAAGCTTGTCCACATAAGTCGCAAACAAATGGTCTTTCTCCAGTGTGGATACGCTGATGGCTTCTCATGTTAGCCCTATTTGAGAAAGCCTTTCCACAAACATCACAAACAAATGGTTTCTCTCCAGTGTGGATACGCTGATGGTTTATCAGGCCAATGTTTTGTGAAAAGGATTTTCCACAAACATCGCAAACAAATGGTTTTTCTCCAGTGTGGATACGCTGATGGACTGTCAAAGTTGATTTATCCTTAAAAGCTTGTCCACATAAGTCGCAAACAAATGGTTTTTCTCCAGTGTGGACACGCCGATGGCATTTCATATTAGCCCTATTTGAGGAAACCTTTCCACAAACATCACAAACAAATGGTTTCTCTCCAGTGTGGATACGCTGATGGTCTATCAGGCCACTGTTTTGTGAGAAGGATTTTCCACAAACATTGCAAAAAAATGGTTTCTCTCCAGTGTGGATACGTTGATGGTGCATCAGGCCACAATTCCATGAGAAGGTTTTTCCACAAAAGTCACAAACAAATGGTTTCTCCTTAGTGTGGACACGTCGATGGCTTGTCAGCAAATGCTGATATGGAAAAGCTTTTCCACAAAAATCACATACAAATGGTTTCTCTCCAGTGTGCATCCGCTGATGTAATGTCAGCTTAAACTTTTCAGAGAAAGCTTCTCCACAAAGATCACAGTTAAATGGTTTCTCTCCAGTGTGGAAACGTTGATGGACTGTCAGCTTATACTTAGATTGGAAACCTTTTCCACAAAGATCACAAACAAACGGTGTCTCTCCAGTGTGGATAAGCTGATGGTGTGTCAGCTTAGCTTTTAACATGAAATCTTGTCCACATAAATCACAAACAAATGGTCTCTCTCCAGAGTGGACACGTTTATGGAGTGTCAGGTCCCGTTTTCTTGAGAAGGATTTTCCACAAAGGTCACAAACAAATGGTTTCTCCCCAGTGTGGATACGCTGATGGGATTTCAGGGCATCCTTTCGTGAAAAGGATTTTCCACAATGATTACATACAAATGGTTTCTCTCCAGTGTGGACATGCAGATGGTTTGTCAGCTGAGTCTTTATTACGAAAACTTTTCCACAAAGATCACAAGAAAATGGTTTCTCTCCAGTATGGATACGTTGATGGATAGTCAAGGCAATTTTTTGTGAGTAAGCTTTTCCACAAACATCACAAACGAATGGTTTCTCTCCAGTGTGGATACGCTGATGGCGAATCAGGCCATGTTTTAGTGTGAAGGCTTTTCCACAAACATCACAAACAAACGATTTCTTAGAGTGGTAACGCTGATGATCACTCAGACCATGTTTTAATGAGAAGGCTTTTCCACAAACATCACAAACAAACGGTTTCTCTCCAGTGGGGTCTTGCTGACGGTTTGTTTGTTTAACTTTTCTCCAGAAGGTTTCACCACGAAGGTCAGAAACAGTCAATTTGGTTCCTAAGTTCACAAACAGATGACGCCTTTGCATGCTTTCTAGTAAGACGTCACTTTCTAACTTGTTCACCATCTCCATATTGTTCTTAATTCTGACTGCTTTTCTCCTGTGGTGTCCTTTGATTTTGCACACATTGACAGCATTCGTCTAGTACATGTACACACGCGGCTATGGCCAGCTAGATTTCTGCATCACACCATGCAGTGTTTCAACTATATAAGAAGTTCCAAGCAACATCTGGACTATACCATTATTCTGCAGGGACAGACAATAATTTTTTTAAGTTCAAAAGCGCCCTCTTATAGTAAAAAAAAGTAATTTGTTTTGGGGCAATTCATAATAATCAATGTTTAAAAGTTTCGATCTTTTATCAAATTTGTTTTGACCCACACACACACTCAAAAGTTAGATTTGTAAATATTGACACAATATTTAATATACCCTACTATACACACTAAAGAACTAGGTACATGTACAACACCCAAACGTGACTTAACACATCTGCCTATGTGCCACCACGTTAACAAAATATAATTCTAGAACCAATAGAGGCTATGTCCGTTCCAAAACAGTTACAAACTTGCACTCTAAACTAAACATTCCACAATACATAACAATTACATAACAATTACACGACACAGCACACATTAAAATAAGAAATAAAAAAAATCTCTTGTTATGTTCAAAATACTGAAAATGTAATGTATCGGAAAATATTGGTATCTGCCAGTTCAACAATTAACTCTTTACCTGGAATTGTCAAAAACAAATTATGGTCTTCTTTTTAATTGGTCGTGTCTCGAAATGAATCCGCAGTAATTTTGACCACGAAAGGGCTTGATTGAACCAAATTTACATAAATGGGAAACAATTATTACTTTTTGTTTTATGTTGCTTTTATTATTCTTTAATTGGCTATTATACAAGAAAATATCTTACAGCTAGTAATTTTTTTAATTTTTTTTTTTGGGGGGGAATGATGGATTTCCGGGAAAAAACAGAAATCACAACCCTGTTTTCCTCAAACAGTAGCACAACCTAAAACTTGCAATCTAAAACTAAAAATACAACAATAACATAGCACAGATTAAAATTAGAAAAAAATTACCTCTTATGATGTTCACTAACACTGAACAAGTAATGTACATATGTATTAGAAATTTTTTGTATCTGACAGTTCAACAAAAAGCTCTATACTTGGAATTGTCAAATACAAATCATGATCTTCTTTTGAATTGGTGGTGTCTCAAAATGAATTTGCAATAATTTGGACCACATAAGGGTGTCTGTGAACCAAATTTACATATTAATGAGAATTAATTACAAATACTAATTTTTAGTTTTTTGTTGCTTTTATTATTCTTTAATTGGCCACAAGGAAATATCTTACAGCCAGTTTTTTTATTTATTTTATTTTTTATGGAAGGGGGGAATGGATTTCCGAAAGGAAATCGCATCCCTGTTTTCCTCTAACAGTAGCACAACCTGCACTGATGATTTTGTATAATGTAGACAACCATGAAAGTGTTATGCACAAATAACACTATTGACCAACAAACCATCACAATGGTGTGTCCATCTTCATTTTCCCCCAATTCAAATCATTGTGAACAAACTGAGGCTGGAAAAATAATTAGTTGGGTTAATTTTTTGTTCTATTCAATGAATATTCGTTACTGTTAATAGATCCAGGGAACTTGACCAAGATGGTGGCAAAAAAGGTTTATTCACCTGATGCCATCATCACGCTTAGCTTGGTTGCATTGGAAGTCAATGTCCCTTTGTGTTATAAAGTCTTGTGTCATTTTAGGCAATTCATGTACCACTTTCAAATGTACCATATTTTTATATGCAAATTGACACCCAAAATGGCTTTACATCTGATGCCATCATCATCACAATTACCTCTTATGATGTTCACTAACATATATATTTTTTAATTTTATATTCTCTATATTTCTGTAAAGCCAGTAGCATTGGAAACGAAGGCTCTTGGGCCACAGTTATTAGGTTAACTTTTTTTTTTCCTGGCATGTGTTGCTGGCTCTATTCCTTGTTCCCTTGTTGTTTTTTATCATTGTCTCATCTGTTTTGTATTTTTATTGTCTCGTGTAATATGCCGAATAAATAATAATAATAATAATAATATTGGCTGTCCCATATAGGAAACTTTCAATGTCAAGGTGTGTTATAATTTGTTGGACGAATTTTAGGCCACACCACTTTTCCAAAAACATCGCAAACAAATGGTTTCTCTCCAGTGTTGCTTCGCTGATGGCATGTCAAGCTATTATGAAAGGAGAACAATTTTCCACAAAAGATCACAAACAAAATAATGGAGTCACTCTATAGTGTGGATACGCTGATGGCGTGTATAAGTTGATTTATGCATAAAAGCTCTTCCACATAGGTCACAAACAAATGGTTTTTCTCCAGTGTGGACACGCCGATGGCATTTCATGTTAGCCCTATTTGAGGAAACCTTTCCACAAACATCACAAACAAATGGTTTCTCTCCAGTGTGGCTACGCTGATGGTTTATCAGGCCAATGTTTTGTGAAAAGGATTTTCCACAAACATCGCAAACAAATGGTTTTTCTCCAGTGTGGATACGCTGATGGACTGTCAAAGTTCTTTTATCCTTAAAAGCTTGTCCACATAAGTCGCAAACAAATGGTCTTTCTCCAGTGTGGATACGCTGATGGCTTCTCATGTTAGCCCTATTTGAGAAAGCCTTTCCACAAACATCACAAACAAATGGTTTCTCTCCAGTGTGGATACGCTGATGGTTTATCAGGCCAATGTTTTGTGAGAAGGATTTTCCACAAACATTGCAAAAAAATGGTTTCTCTCCAGTGTGGATACGCTGATGGTGAATCAGGCCACATTTCCATAAGAAGGTTTTTCCACAAAAGTCACAAACAAATGGTCTCTCCCCAGTGTGGACACGTCGATGGCTTGTCAGCAAACGCTGATATGGAAAAGCTTTTCCACAAAAATCACATACAAATGGTTTCTCTCCAGTGTGTATCTGCTGATGTAATGTCAGCTTAAACTTTTCAGAGAAAGCTTCTCCACAAAGATCACAAACAAATGGTTTCTCTCCAGTGTGGAAACGTTGATGGATTGTCAGCTTATACTTACATGTAGATTGGAAACCTTTTCCACAAAGATCACAAACAAACGGTGTCTCTCCAGTGTGGATAAGCTGATGGCATGTCAGCTTAGCTTTTAATGTGAAATCTTGTCCACATAAATCACAAACAAATGGTCTCTCTCCAGAGTGGGCACGTTTATGGAGTGTCAGGTCCCGGTTTCTTGAGAAGGATTTTCCACAAAGGTCACAAACAAATGGTTTCTCCCCAGTGTGGATAAGCTGATGGGATTTCAGGGCATCCTTTCGTGAAAAGGATTTTCCACAATGATTACATACAAATGGTTTCTCTCCAGTGTGGACATGCAGATGGTGTGTCAGCCGAGTCTTTATTACGAAAACTTTTCCACAAAGATCACAAGAAAATGGTTTCTCTCCAGTATGGATACGTTGATGGATAGTCAAGCCAATTTTTTGTGAGCAAGCTTTTCCACAAACATCACAAACGAATGGTTTCTCTCCAGTGTGGATACGCTGATGGTGAATCAGGCCATGTTTTAGTGTGAAGGCTTTTCCACAAACATCACAAACAAATGATTTCTTAGAGTGGTAACGCTGATGATCTCTCAGACCATGTTTTAATGAGAAGGCTTTTCCACAAACATCACAAACAAACGGTTTCTCTCCAGTGGGGTCTTGCCGACGGTTTGTCTGATTAACTTTTCTCCAGAAGGTTTCACCACGAAGGTCAGAAACGGTCAATTTGGTTCCTAAGTTCACCAACAGATGACGCCTTTGCATGCTTTCTAGTAAGACGTCACTTTCTAACTTGTTCACCATCTCCATATTGTTCTTAAATCTGACTGCTTTCCTCTTGAGTGTGGTGTCCTTTGATTTTGCATTCGTCTAGTACATGTACACACGCGGGTATGGCCAGCTAGATTTCTGTGTCACACCATGCAGTGTTTCAACTATATAAGAAGTTCCAAGCATCATCTGGACTATACCATTATTCTGCAGGGACAGACAATATTTTTTCAAAGTTCAAAAGCGCCCTCTTATAGTAAAAAAGTAATTTTTTAGGGGCAATTCATAATAATTAATGTTTTTAAGTTTTGATCTTTGACCTGCACACTTACTCAAAAGTTAGATTTGTAAATTATGACACACTATTTAATATACCCTACTACATGTATGCACAATAAAGAACTAGAGTATCACACCCAAATGTGAGGTAACACAAATGTGACACCTTGTAACAAAAAAAAATTATAGAACCCATAGAAGCTACACGATCCAAAAACTTCTCTGAAGACTTGCTGAAGAGTAACAGATAAAGAACATGTAGTCTAGTACTTATTCTTTAAGACCATCCACAAGATTATTGATAAAATATTACTTAGTCCAGAAATGTGCTTGGTTTTGAGGACTAGTTTTTGGTTATGGCTTCGACAGATTACCCGACTTCGGACGTTTGAACCGCTGTTGAGGTCTAGTTGAAATTTTGTGTTGTAATGAGATTCCTGTATGTTTCTATAAAAGTTGAGAGGTCAATGTGTGACGTATGATCAATGCGTGAAAGCCCTGCCATTTTCAGCGGGAGAAAGTATTTGACAGGCAATCGAAAAATGTAAGATTTGATACAAGTTATTCTGAATCGCCCCTTACTTACATTAGTAGTGTATAGGAAATCAGTCTCCATTGCAACAACACCAGTGTTCATTACTCACCCCCTGGCCCATGTCACCCTTGTAAAGAGCAAACAAAACAAAGATACATGCATCCAAGCTAGTGTGATGTTTCCATTAGGATGCTTTGCTGGCAATGTAATTCAGATTTAGATTCAGTTGCAGAGACTGACATCCTACAAAACAGTAAACACAACTAAAAAAACAGGTACACCGGTCAACACACTCAAAAGTCAACTCGGTCCCAGGTCAACTCGGTCCCAAGTCAACTCGGTCCCAAGTCATCTCTGTTCAAAGTCATCTCAGTCCCAAAACATCTCAGTCCCAAAACATCTCGGTCCCAAGTCATTTCAGTCCCAAGTCATCTCGGTCCAAAGTCATCTCAGTCCCAAAACATCTCGGTCCCAAGTCATTTCAGTCCCAAGTCATCTCAATCCAAAGTCATCTCGGTCCAAAGTCATCTCAGTCCCAAAACATCTTGTTCCCAAGTCATTTCAGTCCCAAGTCAACTCTCGGTCCCAAGTCAACTCTCGGTCCCAAGTCAACTCTCGGTCCCAAGTCAACTCTCGGTCCCAAGTCAACTCTCGGTCCCAAGTCAACTCTCGGTCCCAAGTCAACTCTCGGTCCCAAGTCAACTCTCGGTCCCAAGTCAACTCTCGGTCCCAAGTCAACTCTCGGTCCCAAGTCAACTCTCGGTCCCAAGTCAACTCTCGGTCCCAAGTCAACTCTGGGTCCCAAGTCAACTCTGGGTCCCAAGTCAACTCTGGGTCCCAAGTCAACTCTGGGTCCCAAGTCAACTCTCGGTCCCAAGTCACCTCTGGGTCCCAAGTCACTTCTGACTGAATATGGTTAAAGAGCAGTTCTAGGATGCTCTAAACATTTTAATTATTACCTTTTTGTGGCCGAATAGACAGCGTACATGTACATGTACATGTACATGTAGATACCGGTTAATAACTACATGTATTTCACACTTAAAATTTGAATTTAGTAATAAAGAATTCAAGTCGAAAATGCACCTCCCCTGTGCTTTTTCAGCTGAGAGTCAAAAACTGCTTAAACTGCCCCGCCACGACTACTGAAACCGCGCTGCGACAATTTGCCGCATGTACTAAAGGTGTCATTCACGAAACAATCCTTCTAGACAAAACAACAAATATTGCTCCATGTTATACTCATGTCCATACACAACTCAGACGTAACTGCTCCCATGCCACAAACGCACACAGCCACATTCAGCTACAGCCAGGCTCATCCATATTCATTAGTTACATTATGTGTGGCTTGTGATTGGTCCAGAATTGTTCCTGTACATGGATATGTAGACTATATTGTACTCACATTTGGGGGATATGTGGTCGTCAACTAACTACATGTATGGCCAGCCGTTGGCATCATGTAAACTACAAATGTATTTTAAATGCAAGATCTATGGGGAGCTTCAAACTGGGATGCATTCTTCCCCGTTAACATAAATTGGATGAGTGCTGAATTGGACAACGAAACATGTTCTTTATGGTTGTTAACTTTTACAAATATTTTTCAGTTAAGTTGCTTAAGTTTTCCCCAAATAAGGGTGTCATGGCCGAGTGGTTAAGAGCATCGGATTCAAGTTCTGGTGGTTTAGTCATCGGGGTGTGGGTTCGAGTCCCGGTTATGACGCTTGTGTCCTTGAGCAAGACACTTTGCTATAATTGCTTCTCTTCACCCAGGGGTATAAATGGGTACCTGCAAGGGTAGAGGTTGATATTGTGTTTGAAAAAGCCTTCGGAGCGCCATCACGGCAGCCCAGGCTGTATACTCCCCAGGGAGCTGAGAAAGATTAAAGGAATGTTATTGGCCCAATGACCAGGGCACTAATGTAAAGCGCATTGATACGTTATTGTGAAATGCGCTATATAAGAACTAGTTATTGTTAAATAGATTTGGTATTTTAAATTTTGTATTATTTAATGTACCCGCCCGAGCTATGTGCAGTCTCTGTGTGCACACATGTAACGCATGTAACGCAGTGCTTGCGTGTTGTGAGATGTGCACGTAGACTCTCTGAATCAACACCTTGATGTTCTGTTTTGAGCTAGCCATGGTCATCTATACTATAATGATCGTTAAATCGCCATCTTGGATTAGAAGTGCGTCATATAGAAGCGCGCCTTCTTGGATTAGAAGGCTCGCCATTTGTTACGTCACAATACAGATGTAATACTTCTAAATAATTAAAGCTTGGGTCAACTTCCTCCCTGCCTTTCTTGACTGGTGTCCTGACGGCGTGCCTTCCGGAGACGCGTTCTCGAGCCGGGTGCCATTTTTTGACACCTAATGACGTTGATACGTATCATTGTTACGTCACAATACAGATGTACATGTAATACTTCTAAATAATTAAAGCTTGGGTCAACCTCATCCCCGCG
The DNA here is from genome assembly GCA_037783415.1 of Leptasterias polaris. Taxonomy (NCBI): domain Eukaryota; kingdom Metazoa; phylum Echinodermata; class Asteroidea; order Forcipulatida; family Asteriidae; genus Leptasterias; species Leptasterias polaris. The sequence goes on along the minus strand of JAZGTN010000004.1, from coordinate 4,065,363 downwards.
TTTCGTGAGTGGTGTCCCGCCGACGGGGTGCCTTCCGGAGACGCGTTCTCGAGCCGGTGCCATTTTTGACACCTGATGAAGGAATTAATGAAAAGTACACACGGATACAGAGAAACAAACGGGAAAACGCAGTATACACAGAAAGTATTGAAACAAAGACACATTTTAAGAAATAAAGGAAAAGAGAAACCCACACCTTTTTTCAAGAAATAAATAAAAGAGGAAATCAAGTAATAAATCAAATCAAAAAAATTAAAACTTTTAGGAGCACAGAAGCATAATTTCCTTACAAAGAAACCAGTGGATTACTTACATAAGTAGGCCTATGTCTTGACAAATCTAAATACCTAAATACTATGCCAAGCATGCATCATTGCCAAGTACATCCCTCCCCGATATTAAAACTCACTTCCGGCCGTGCAAACACCCCCAAATTATGCTTCGTGTATAGTTGGGGGAAAGGGACGAGAAGGGTGCGGCCAGGAGATGTTTCGACCCCATTCAACACCTTTTGCATGCTGAACATTTTATCATAAGACAAAACAACATTGCGTACCCATTTCAACTACCGTTACCAAGCCAAATCTATAAAATGATGACCTCTGAGTGCCCCCTCCACTTACCCCCTTACCCTATACATTTGCAACATTTATACGCAAGAAGTGTGCCTATCTAACAGGTGCCGCGCGAAGCGCGGCGCCCGCTAGTTACTATAATGCGTGCAGAAGACAAGACCCCATTGGTCAGTGGCGGAAGTCATGTTTACTAATAGGATGGGGGGGGGGGGGGGGGGGGGGGGGTTGCACAATCATTTGCAATCGCGGTTTGAGTAGGCCCTACACTCCATTTATTAAAAGAGATGCTTACCGTTATCTACATGTATAAGTATCAGCACTAACAACAGTAGGGCCTCTGGCCTATATACGTTTTATATTAAAATTAATAAAATTACTAAAGCAGTTATCAACGCAACAAAAAATCATTTACGAATGTTCTCTACATCACTGTCACATGCTCTAGTGTAAAGATTTAGTGTTTACAACATTTGAAGATATCATCACCTTTAGATAAAATGGACTTGTCGGCAATAGTGTTCGAATCTTGTACATGTGTGGAAGCATGGTACAAAGGGCATAATGACGGAAGCTTGTGATTGGACAGTCGAAAAAAAATGAATCATTCATTTGCTTCTCATTCTGTGCGTTGTTTGCAGTTGGCCTAACGAAAGATTTAAAAGAAACACCACATAGAGTAGTTGCGATAATCGTAACCCTCCTTTCCCGAAAGGCCGTTCGGGAAAGGAGGGTTACGATTATCGCAACTACACATAGAGATGCAAAAGACTGAGTGAACCAGACGTAATTTTGTAAAATAAAAGACAAACCTATTATTTTATTAACTAACTAAAGAAAGAAATAAAGAAAGAAAACAACATACACGGACCACGGCAGAGGACCACCGACAATATGGACCACAGGCTTAGCGGTCATCAATATGGACCACGGGCTTAGCGGTCGCAACTGCCCCCTCCATCATGCACTCTCTTTTCATCTGACATTCCCCGTTTGCGCATTGTAACTCAAAATAATAGAGAAAGGATTAAACAATCCACATTTTTAATTGTTAACGTATTGCCGGTTTGTTACTTATCTAATTAACCAGGCAATTGACCCTTCCAGCGTAAGAAGTAAAACAGGTGCCGCTTGGTGTCAAGTTTGTTAGTAAAAAATAGTTCGAACGGTGCCAAGTCGAGTTGGTGCCGAGTTTGCAAGGTGCCGAGTTTGCAAGGTGCCGCCGAGTTTGCAAAAGACAAAAGGCAAAAGCCATGCACTAAATTATTGAGAAACTGAACTTCCGGAACTTACCCTTGTCAGCTTGTTGAAAGACTTGTGAATATAATAAGTTTCCAGGCTGCCAAAAGCCAACCACTGTAATTTTCTAAACGCCTGCGAGAAAGATCCAGTGAAGTATTCTCAGTGAAGTCGAACGAAGGAGGACGACAATACGTCCGTCCGTCAAGTCACGCTTCGAGGCTGTTTTTTTGGCGGATAAAGACAGGGGACCAGTCTACCACAAGACAACTAGTAGTACTACTGCACGTTTATCAATGAAATCATTGTATCCAATGAAATCATTAGGTCTGTAAAGCCAGTGCCTGTTTGATTATTTTATCATTGCTGATGAAGACTGGGGACCAGTCTACACGAGAAGGTCTTCCCCCAAGACTACTACTGTATGTTTATCTAATGTAAATCATTGGGTTGTAAGACCCAGTCATCTAAGCGCTTTCGTCAAGTGCATCTGACATTGCGCACTCTGTAAGTTTCCTCCACTGCACTCTATCAGCTGCCAAGTGCCAGGTATTTCGGTTCTTGATGTTTATGTCCGTGGCTTTCAGGTCTTCATTTATTCTTTTCAGCCATGTTGTTCTTTGACCGCCCCTTGGCAGCTTGTGATGACGTATACACTCCATAAGCGCTTGAAAGACTTGAAAGACCCAGTACCTGTTTTATTTATGTTTCCGGATAAAGACGGGGTACCAGTCGAGATCGGGTGCGGAGAGGATTCATCAAAATGTTGATTGTTTTGATGTAAATCCAGTATTAATTGCTCATCAACTTATGGCTTGGCAAAGTTGAAGCACAGAGAAGCTACAAGGTAATAAGTGTGTTGTTATTTATCTGTAGGTTTGTTTTATCTCTCCGATTGGTTGGGAGATCAGAAATATTAATTAAAAACAATCAGCCTTTCGCTTCGCTGCATGTGTGGATAAATTCAGTATAAAATGCCCGCGTAACTCTGTAATTGCGCGCTTGTTTTATTGAAATACTTGAACATTTTGCAAAACTGCGCGGTATCAAGGTTCAAAATAGATAGCCATAAAATGCGCGACTATCCGTGGGTGCATTAGTGCAGAAAGTGCGGAAATGCGCACTCCCCGGACCTTGCCAGAGGCAAAACGAAAAATTGCATTTGGAATTTGGAATGAAAAAACAAACACCGATCATGCATGCTCGCACTCCACTTCTAAGTCCAGTCGTAGTCAGTAGTACCCGTAGTCTTACCTTTAGGCAGTAGTATAAACTAGCACAGAATAGCCCACATTTCAGAAAAGGGTGACCTTCCACCGTACCATGCCCATCATATTCATGATGGTCTGTTGTCTATTTTGGTCTGTTCAATGTATGTACATGTAGTCTATAATCTAAAAGTAAACCATTCTACCTCCAAGATTTAACTGAACTGACTACTAAAAAAACTAAACACAATTTTAGGTAGCAGACAAACATTAGCCAACAATCGCCTGCAAAAGGTACATAACAACATTACCATTAATATAACATTGTAACATGTGTTGTTAATGTTATGTTAGGTTAGGTTTAGCCCTGGTTAAATAATACACAGCTGTCCTAGGTTTACTGCAGCGTGTACACCGTTGGGAAAACAAGATACCTCATTTGAAATTTTGATTTTATACTTTTTACAAAGCATTATATTTTGGTAGCTCTGTCGAGATCAGACTTCCAGATCTTATCTAATTTGTTACACGCTGACCTAGCCCTGGTAGGACGTCAGTCAGTGCCACTGCACTGACGTCCTGGGTATAAAGATCCTGTACAATACGAACACAATTTTAGGTACACATTTTTCATATTTTTACCTGATCTGAGAAGCTGAAACTCCATTCATATATTCTTGGTGTCCATAAGTACACTTTTTATGAATTCACAACTAACAAATACATCCATGGATGACATTATTTCCGAAAATAAGTCCGAGTTGTGCACTGGCGATGTGACCATCGTGTACTGATTGACTGTTAAGGCTCATGTGCGCATGCACGATATGCATAACATTTACAAAGAACGCGCATGCGCGTAAGCATTCTGAAGCGGTTCACAAGCTGTCAGTTTAGGCTGTCGCAACGAATGCCTCAATTTCCATTTTATTTTCACAATGTCATCCAAGGATAAAATTTACAATTCTGAATAGAGCAGGCGTAAAGTTCAGGACACAAAGAATATGCGAGTCAAGTTTCAGCTTCCTCAAAAAGGTAAAAATATGAAAAAATGTTATCATAAATTTTTTCGCAATGGCAGAGCCCCTTTATACCCTGGACTCCGTCGCGTTGTATGCAACGGTGGAGTCCAACCTGGGCTATGTTAGGTTCAGCTCTAGAATAGCTTAATAATAATAATAATAATAACAGGCATTTATACTGCGCTTTTCCAAAACATGAACAGATTGCAGTTGAGGGCATATCAATTATTGAAATAATGTGCATGGTTTGGTTGGTTGTCAACTAATTATTCAAAAACTTCAAAACACAATATTTGTTTAATGTTTGGAAAACCCCTACTCCTAGAACTACGAGGTTCGTTCCGGTATCGTCTCCACGAATGTTATGAGGCTTTTTCTGCAAATGTTACGAATGTTCGTGGAGACGATAGCGAACTGAACTTCATAGTTCTAGGACTTTTCAACCACCTACCCCCCAGAAAAATAAAACTTTTAAGTGCATTGTATAATGCGTGTAGGATTTTTGGGAGTTGTGTAGAACTCGTGTAGGACAATTTGTACCAAGGTTTTAGCCAGGATTTGGTAAAAGGGTGTCCAAATCTGCTGGAAATTTAAAAACTGGGTGTCCAAATTGTTCACTTACAATACATTTACATGTAAATGACAGATGAAACAGGGTGTCCAAATTTAAAACAGGGCGTCCAAAAGACACCCAGACACCCCTCTGGCTAACACTATGATTTGTACAGTGTATAATGGTGTAGGACTTTTCAACCACCTGTACAAATTGTCCTACATGTACACGAGTTCTACACAACTCCCAAAAATCCTACACGCATTATACAATGCACTTAAAAGTTTTATTTTTCTGGGGGTAGGTGGTTGAAAAGTCCTACACCATTATACACTGTACAAATTGTCCTACACAACTCCAAAAAGGAGTAGAAAGCCCTTACCTACTTTTTCCTTTCTCCATGGGTTCAAGTAAAATAACATAACATTAAAAGGTAGGACCTAGACCCAGTAACTGGGGCGCTGTGCTCTCGGGTTTTTTCAAAATTTTGACAGATGTCAAAATTTCAACAACAAAAAACAAGTACAGCGCCCCCGTTAGGTAGAACCCCAGCCCTATGCATTTCTTTTCATTTGGCCATCTGGGGTGCACTTTGTAATATCGGAGTGAATGCCGGATACCTAGGTGGCCTAGACATTTAAAAACCCTGTACTCCAGACCTGTAGTGAATTTTTTATTTTTTTTTAATGCACAGATGTCAAAATGAAGGAGCCGTTTTCTTTTGTTTACAATGAATGTGAATCTTATCCAGTGAGATTTGTTTTAACCCTCTTGCTGTCTGACCATTCAATACCATTCACTGTGGTTTTGAATGATAGATAATAAGCTATGCCAGCCTTGGTGCAGGTTGTTTACCCATGGTGGGCTTGGGCCTCCCCATAAAGCACAGAATGCTGTCGGCCGTAAGTGCAGAAAAGGGCTGTGTGCAATGGACACTTTGATGCTGAGTTATGTATACACTTACAGGTTAAAGTACCAACTGTTACCAGCAACTGACTACATCATGCCTGATATGGGGCACAGCATACCCCAAATGTTCCCATGCTTTAACCCTCTTGCTGTCTGACCATTCAATACCATTCACTGTGGTTTTGAATGATAGATAAGCTATGCCAGCCTTGCAATATGATACCATGAGGGAATGCATGTACACAGTACACAGTTTAGTTCTGTGCACAGTTGTGCCACCATACACAACTTTGGCAGTTGAATGGTTTCAAATGGTTGGTCAACTCACTTGAAAATGTTGCGAACAGTAGGAGGGTTAATTAATTAATAGAAAATATAAATGTTCACAGATTTGCACATAACTTACATGGTATAAAGATGGTCATGGTGGAAAACTTCCCTTGAAATAGTTTTGCTTGAAATGCTATAGTTTTTAGGAAATGAGTAAAACAAGAGTCTTTATCCTGCAGGATAAAATCCGATGTTTAAAAACAAGTTAAAACATATAATGGGGTTTTCCACTGTTTTCTCATGACTCCGAAGACCGATTGAGCTTAAACTTTCACAGGTTTGTTATTTCATGTATTATGTTAGATCACATTAGGTGTGGATACTGGTCTTTGGCAATTACTAATGTTGTACACACCCTTTTTCAAAAGCAAATACACATTAGAGTTCACATTCTTTGTATGTAAGTTTATTTGTTGTCCAAAGTAACCTTTGTACCTTCTTTTTTCAGGTGTACTTTGATCATCAGAATGACATGATGGTTTGATTTTGACGGGATGCTATCATCAGAATGGGTGTGATCTCCCCTACAAAAGGAATTCCGTAACTATTCTTTTTGATGTAATTGATGAATCATATTGAATAACAAAAGAAACATGGAATCGGAAAAGTTTGATCTATGGCACAGCAACCTAGTCAGGTCTTTCACTGGGGATTTGAGTGATGATCAACGATGCACGGTCCTGGATAAACTCATTGCAGCCAGCGGTGCCAGCCAGCTACGGTTTCTCTCCACCAAGCTAGAAGGTCTCGTCAAGAGGGATTTCTTACATCTCCTGCCAGCAGAACTTGGGAATCACCTCCTGGCCTGGCTGGACGCCGAGACCCTTTGTCGATGCTGCCTCGTTAATAAGCATTGGAACAAGATGGTGAACGAGTGCGGCCAGGCCTGGCAGAATGCCTGCTGTCGGCTAGGGTTGAACGCCACGGACCATGAGCTACGTCTGGATCAGAATGGGCGGGACTGGAAATCATCTTACAGGGACTTTGTGTTGAGGCTTAGGCAGCTACGAGAGGGATGTGCATTTGACAGTTTGACATTACGAGGTCATAGTGCCAGGGTGTATGCTCTTCATTATCGAAATGGACAATTAGCCTCAGGTAATTTTATAATCACTGTTTAGTGTTTACATTGAGTAAGCTGAAACAGCTTGCTATCTTAGAAACACGTAAGCCCAAGTGTGCTTCATATTAGACCCCTTGCATATATGACGTCACACTCTCAAACAGCGCCCTCGCAGAGGCAAAAGGAGGCAGAGCATAAGATGATAGCTGTTCTCTGCGCGTAAAAGCGTGCCCGTGACCTCAGCGTACCAGCAGCTTTGCACGTTATGCAAGGGGTCTATAGACTATACATGTAGGGTGGTCAGTAAACAATGGAAACTTTACATGTATATAAATCTTAGTCCGTGTTGCAACAACAGGCCTGTAATTACACGGAGGCCGCGGCCTCTGTTGCTCCTGGTCTTGGCCTTGGTGCCCTTTTAAGAGTTTCCGAAGTTTCCTTTGACAAATTTAAATGGCCTTGCCCTCTCAAAGATGAACAATTCTGGGCCTGCAATAGTTTGTTTGGACTAGTTAAAAAACAGTTTCGCTGTTTTTTTTTTTGGGGGGGGCGGGGGGGTTCTCTTCAAATTGGTACAAGACAGACATAAAAATAAAGGGTATCACATGAACAGTTTTTCTAATGCTTGTAATTTGTTTAAAGTAATTTACATTTTGTTCAAAGAAACTTCCCAAAAAGTGTTTCACCCTTGGAATGGACATCCAGGCTTATTTGAGTTTATTCATTTGTTGATTGTTTTTTTGTTTTAAATTATCCTCAAATTTCCATCAAAAATGGAAAGACAAGGAAAATTACTGTGGATTTTAACCCTAACTCCCAAAGCGTTTTTTACTAGAATCCATCCCTTACCCAACACATTCCAACAGCTTATACTACCATGAGATGGGAACTGTACCCAATCTTAGGGGGACGATACACAACCTAACAAACTCCAACAGGCCTTTTTTGTTTGATTTTGTTGGAGTGTGTACACTTGGCATGTGCAAAATTTGATCAGTGAAATCACACAGTACCCAACATAACATAATCCAACAACTATCTCATTAGACCATGGAGGAAAGAGCAATGCCAGACATGTACATTTCACACATCCACCATACCCACTCAAACAAATTCAAACACCATTACTTGTCAGCAAGGATACACAATCCCACAGAATTGAACACCCAATCCTAACTTCACTGTACTTAACCTAACAAAATTAAACACTTTGCCCTGTTTGAATTTGTAGGGTTAGGGATTGTTAGGGTTAAAGAAAGTTCTCGTCTTCACCTGTCACAAAATTCTTATCAAAACTGAAATGATTCCTTTTCTCCTTGTACAGGATCTGATGATCTGACGGCACGTTTATGGGACGTGTCCACCGGTCAATGTCTCAAAGTACTCCAGACACACACCTGCGCTGACATCAAGTTCGACGACAACAAACTCATCACGGCTTCATTTGATAATACAGTGGCATGTTGGGACTGGGAGACAGGAACCAGACTTCAGAGGTTCTCGGGTCACACTGGGGCAGGTAATATTCTCAAAAAATATAATTATTTTGTGTAATTCCAGATTTCAAACCTTTGTCCTTTGTATACAAATGTGGCTTAGGCCTGCGCTAAACGTCGCACTTTTGCCAGGTCGAACTCATATGATTTTCGCACGGCAGCAGTGCGGCAGTTAAAACGAATCGGTGACAAACATCGAATGTAGTAAAATGTTTGCCGCATTTAAAGTGATTCAAAATGGTGGATGCAAGAGAAAATTGCTAAGGAGTCCTGTTTCATGGCAATTCGAGCTGTGACACTCGACTATTAATGACAAACTCATGATAACGTTTCCCAACTTAAATGTTGTCCTTATTATACACAACGTGGTTGAGCGGCGTTCGTTGTCCTTTTTTGTAGAATGTCCTGAAATTATACAGATTAGGTTTGTTCCAGTCAGAAGTTGTTCCTCATCCCATCCTGGAATTCTCCAAGCTAAGGTACTAACAAGAAGAACGTTCACAATATTAGAAAATACGCATAAAATATTTTTCAACCGCTTTGCGCATGTGTAATCCCAAAGAGCATTGCCCGACTGAGAATTCAATTCGATTCGACACGGCAAGAGCGCGACGTTTGTCACCATGTCATGCAACTGGCGTGTAGCACGGCAGAGCTTGCCGTGATACGCGACAGTGTCAAACTTAAATCAAAAGTTGCGCTAAACGTCGTGTTTTGTCAAATTTAATTCAACATTTTCTAATTATTTGAGTTCGACATGGCAAGCCAAAAGTGCGACGTTTAGCGCAGGCCTTTCTTGAATGGACAGGCTGCCACCATTTTTTTTAAAGTTGCGTTCGGAGGTTAGTTCGAACCTTCTGAGATTACAGCATACCATGGCAGATTATCGGCCATGGCTCACAGCCGAGTTTTTGCCAATCACAGTAAATACATACTCTAGAAAATAGAATGAGCTGTTGCAAACTGCTTACATGTACCAACCAAAAGGACCTGTGGTATAAATGCAAACAAATAGTTAGAGGCCTGACGTTTCGACCCTAGCAGAGTCTTTCTGTCACAAGAGAACAACAAATCCCCGTGCTTTCATGATTACAGTTGTTGTCTTTCCTTTGTCAAGTCATGGTTTTATTGTAACGATATTTCAAAAGAAAGTTATTACCGGTACTTTGGAGGCTCCAAAAAGTTCTGGAAAACCGTGCAGAGGCACAGAAAAGTTTTTGGAATACCGCCCAAAGTGGTTTTAACAATGAAATATTATGGATATGCTGATCTATGTATGTTTGATGATTCCAAGTATCTTAATTTTTATTGATGTTTTGTTTAGTGTTCAGCATTGATTATAGTGACAAGCTGGACCTGTTAGTCAGTGGATCAGCGGATACTACAGTCAAGCTATGGTGCTTGAGTGATGGTGCACTATTGAACACACTACATGGACATTGTGACTGGGTCACTCAGGTACGCATACATGTAATAAAGAGTTGAGAATTAGGCCCCCCAGGGTAAAGGAAATAACATCCTTGACAATTTTGTGTGGATGGATTTTACAGTGGACACACAATAATTGTTTGTTTGTTTGTTTGTTTGCTGGGTTGTTTCTTTGTTTGTTTGTTTGTTGTTTGGGGTTTATGAGTTTTTGTTTGTTTGTTTGTTTAGATGATTTCCCCCCAAAGGGGATATAAACACCAAGCTGGCAACATTGGTTTAACGTCTATGATTATGAATTGCACAAACTAAGAAATTGTGATTCAGTAACTAGACGACAATACGCGATTGTGAAATTAGAGATTAGCTCGGCCGAATTCGAACGCACAACATTGTGATTGCAAGTCCTGTGGTATAACTACATGTACTGGACCACTGTGGTAATGGTTGGTAAACAATGGAGAACCAATTTGCATATTGGTCACATGCCCATGTTACACAAAAGTTTTTTTTTAATTTGGTAGTCAAGCCAGATTTTAAGCTAATTTGATTGGTTTCAACTTGTTATGAATTGCTAATGAACATTTTGATTTTGAGGAATTTTGTATAAATAGAATTTTAAACAAATACTTGATAGCACAGAAAAATAATGGTCTTCGTTCAAGTTGTTTTCTCGTTTTTGGATACACGAGAGAATGCAGAGACTATCATAAAATAACTTGACATAGGTCAGATGCCTAGTGGATATTTTGACACCTGATTCTAACATTTGCCAAGAACAAATTAAATAGACTGTGCCGCGCATTCGAACTTCCCAACCATATGGAGTTTTACGTGGGCGAGATTTTGTTTCGTCAATTATTTTAGTTTAGCAGAGTTTATGACCTTGAAAATTATACATGTTGTTGGGAATGTAATACTAAGTGATAACAACATATGAAAGTAAAACCAATTCAACAATATAACGAAGAAAACCCGAGAATTAAACTTGACCTCAGCTTCCGGTTATTGCAAAAAAAGTTATAATTTTGTGCTCGCCTCCGATCATAAAACTTATGTAAACGCTCGTTTTGGATGCGCGATGATAATCGCCAGATGCTGTAATTGCAAAGCGAACCCTTTTCATTGCAGTCTATGGTTGTCGAGGCGTCAGCATCATCTTTAAACTGCGATACGGGTCAATTTTAAACCCGTTTTACCATCACGAATCCGCGTAGGGGTTTCTAAAAAGTTAACATCAAATAAGCATCCTTGTCCCAGAGTTTTAATTTTTTTTTAAATAATAATTAACACACTATTGTGTTTTTTTTTTTAAAGCTAAAACTAATTTCATAAAATTGTAATGATTTATTTTTGTTCAGATTTTGTCATGAGATATAATTTAAAACAAAGATTTGATTTCAGAAATAAAATTGTTCTTCGTTTGATGTGTTTTCTCGTTCGGATACGCGCGAGACTTGCACAGTCTATTGACAGGTGGATGTTTTGTATGATTTGATTGCAGGTGATTTTACATGAAGCATGTGTCGACTCGGATCCTTTCACTGCCGGTGAACCTGTTCTTCTTACAATGGACAAAGCAGAGATAAAGGTAATGAACTTTCATTTGACAAAAACAGCACAAACTGTACAGTCAACTCAAGAACATAATAAGTTATACTTAAAAAGTATTAGGCAAACAACATAACAATTAAAAGTATCCAATAGTCCGCTGACATGCTCCAGCACACACATGACAAAGGGCACTCAAACACGCAATGGGCGGCCCACACAAAACCTCTGAGCCCTCCAATGACAGTTCTCCTTTCGGAAGAACCAATCAGAGCAGTACTGACTCTACACTGAAACATCTGAACCCCTATAAACAAACCAGAATCTCAAACACTCTTCAGTCTCCCGATGATGACTAGAGCAAGCTAGTCGAAACGTTGAGACCAATTAAGAACTCACTACGCGGCAGTGTAGTTAATAACGAGAAGTCCCCTCGATCCACATAGCGAAAGTAGTAGTCCCGGCCGATTTCCTACCTCCCCAGGTAGTACTTAATAAGCAAGACAGGTTTTTTCAGAACTAAGTAGTCTCTCGAATTCCAAAATCTACTCTGTGGCAGCAGAATAAGTAGCAAGACAAGTTCTTAACCAGTTCGACGCGGGATAAATTTTCGCCGAATTTACCCCCCACACGGGATACTTTTGTGAATTTTGTTGAAAAAAAAAAAAAAGTGCAAGTGCTGGCATAATTTTATTCTTTATGACAATTTTCTGAAATAAAAAGCTCTGTGATTTAAAAAACATGTCACAACAGGGGAAAACACCTTCACATTTCTCTCTTTTTGTTTAAACTCGCATTTCACCATCTCAAGATACGGATCCCTCAGAAAAATCTGCATTATCATCACTCACCTCAGCTCATCATCGTGATCATCAGAACTGACTTCAATATAACCATGCTAACTTCAGAATTCTCGCTTTTTTCACGATTATTTTCAAACTCTGAATCAGAACTATTGAACTATTACCCTTACTTTCCTCTGAACTAGATGAATCGGAATTAGAGGACCCTGACGATACAAAATATCCAAGAATTTCCGTGTCATTATTGTACACGCGTTTTCTCATGGAGGCCGCCATCTTGATTTTGTCAACAAATGTCATCTCAATCGTTGTGTTCATCGGCTGGCCCTGTGTCCAAATAGCGCCACCAATCGCTAGTAAATTACACTAGATATATCCCTGGTACCCCGCAATGCAACTACAACTGAATCCCATACACAATTCGCACGCTGAGGGTAACGGCGATTCATATGTAAATTTGGCGAGTTTACTCCTCCTCCTAGTGTCAGTAAAAAAAAATCTCGCGTCGAACTGGTTAAGAACAAATCTACACAGCAAAGCAGATATATACAAATGTTGTTACCACAAACACAGTATTGAAACCTCACAAGGAAATGTCTCAAAACCCATGTAACAACTAAGCAAGCCAAAAGAACGACAGAAAAAATAAAGGGTCATCTCAAATGAAGAATGAAAACAGCCAAGAACCATGTACAAGAACTGTCATAAGGGTTGGGTGACAAAACTAAAATAAGCTGCTTTACCACAACTGTTATGCAGCCCGGCACATAACCAGCAATGCATCAGTTCTAATAGTCTTGATTGGCGACGCTGTTTGTATTAGCCACCGGTAGAGGGCGCTACATTGACTGTTTGGGAGGCTGACTCAGAAGGACTGGGCAAGCCTATAAATCTGATCCAGATGTTCTTGTGATACAGATATCTCTTCTCCAGTAATTCGTGTTGCGGACAGTAATTCAAGTTGCGATAATGTAAACAAAGTGAACGTCGCCAATCAAGACTACAGTTCTAATGGACTACAAAACAAGTAACATAATGCATGTAGTCACATTGTTGTAAATTCATCACAATTTTTACCTAGTCAGTTTCCCTAGTGGTTTATTACTTGATATTTGAAATAAAAAACTTGCATTCCCTATGTGTGGTGATCCCCTGGCTGCCACTTCCCAGGTTGTATCATAAACTTGGGTGTAATCCCTGGCTACACGGCAGTTAACGGTTGTATGGCTTCTGACTGGCACCCCTAAACAACAAATAGGGAGACCACCAACATTAGGGCTAGATAGCTCAGTTGATAAATCACTGACATGTTAATCTAGAGGTCGATGGTTCAAATCCTGCTCTAGTCAATTTGTCTTTGTTCACCCCCAAATATTCACCAGACTTCACTTTTCTTTCTATCATTTAAAAAAATAATTCATATCAGGTTTGGAATCTGAAGAACAGTGATGAGTCACAGTGCATCAGAACTTTGACATCGCCAAGCACCATGGCCGTCCACACCCAGACGTTCCTACCAAGGCTACAGTTTTATGGGGCCCATGTAGCTTGTGCCTCAGATATGGGCATCTTGGTCTGGAGTTTCCAAACATTTGAGCTGACAAAGTGAGTTCCATATTGAGTCCACCAACAACGTTTTAGTCAGGATTTGGTAAAAGGGTGTCCAAATTGTTAACTAACAATACATGTAAATGACAGACAAAACAGTGTACACATTTAAAACAGGGCATCCAAAAGACACAAGACACCCCTCTGGCTAACACTATGTCCACCAACTTTGAACATTATCTAGCTTTGTGTTGGGTTGATTTAAAAAATACTAGCATGTGTGAGTAGTTTGTCCCCCCCAATTTCTGTGTGTTGGTTTGATTTGTCAAAATAAGCCAATTTGAAAAAGGTCTAAAAACATAAGCATATAATGACACTTTTTAATGGTAAATTTCAGGTTTGGGGTGTGTGTGTTTTTTGGTTATTACTATGAGACCAATTTATGATGCACGTTGTTAGGGTTTACAAGGTGCCAGGGCGCGATTTTTTTTCCCTGAACCGTTCGGGCAGCACAGTACACTGTACATGGGTCATTGACCAATCAATAAGCGGTATTAACGCAACGTCATCAACATAGCCTCGCTCTGATTGGCTGACTCAACGCACTCTGCCCGAAAGGGTCAGGGAAAAAAAATTCGCCGCCAGGGCGCATTCAGCAGCCACGGCCAGAAACACCCGGGCAAACTCCTTTTCTCAGCGATAATTGTAACTGGATTCTTCTAGTTTTACGTGTATTACACAAAACAACGAACCAGTGGCTTTATGTCCCATTTGAAGGACAAAGCATAACAGTTAACCCTTTCCTTACCACTTAAGTGGACTGCACTAATACCCCCTCTTCCTTACCATTGGCGACTTTAGTTGACCAAGCTTACACACAAAAAAGCAATCAAGCCTGAGCACAAAGGCCATTTGTAATAAAGCTGCAGTTTTGTCCATGTTTGCCCTCCATACCCAAGCTTACCATCATTGGAAAGGGAAATATCGGATCTTTCTAATGATGGTAAAATAAAATAAGGTTGCTATTTTGCAATCTCTTCAAACTGGAGTTGAAAGATCCGAAATGCCAAACACCTACGGAGCACCATATGGTGTTTGAGATTACAGATCACACCAAGGAAAGAAAGACAAAGAACTTTGACATTTATTGACCGATCTCAATGATTTTTTGATTATATGAAAGGGAATTCAATAAGTGAGAACTTTTTCATTACTTATTTTGCTGTAAAACAATATCTTCAAGGAGATAATGGAGTTTGTAAAAATGGCCTCTGAATGAAAGCTTTCTGTTGTGTAAGAATGTGTGCTTCACGCTTGAGTGGTCAAACAATGCGGTCACCAGCAGTTGTTTATGTCCAAACAATTCGGTCAGGAAAGTGTTAAGTTTATACTTTTGGTAAATGTCAAAGACCAGTATCCTCACTTGGTGTATCCCAACATATACATGAAACAACAAACCTGTGAAAGTTGAAGCTCAATCGGTCATTGCAATCACCAGAAAAAAGTGGGGGAAAACCTGAAGTGTTTTCACCGTTTTCAAACATCGAGTTTTCGACTCGTGAGATCAAAACTAATTGTTTTACTCATTTCTCAAAAACTATAGCATTTAAAGCAAAAATATTTCAAAGGGAGTTTCCCATCATGACCATCTTTATACCATGTAAGTTATGTGTGAATCTGTGAACATTTGTATTTTTACTCTTACCAATGTTACAAACGCCCTTTAAAGGCACTGGACATGTTTGGTAATTGTCAAAGACCAGTATTCTCACTTGGTGTATCCCAACATATGCATAAAATAACAAACCTGTGAAAATTTGGGCTCAATTGGTCATCGAATTTGCAAGAGAATAATGAAAGAAAAAAACACCCTTGTTGCATTACTTTGTGTGCTTTCAGATGCATAATAAAAGGCTTCTAGCATGAAGTCTTTTAAATATTTTAGTGAGAAATTACCTCTTTCTCAAAAACTACGTTACTTCAGAAGGAGTCGTTTCTCACAATGTTTTATACTATCAACAGCTCTCCATTGCTCGTTACCAAGTAAGTTTTTATGCTAACAATTATTTTGAGTAATTACCAAAAGTGTCCAGTGCCTTTAAGGACACAATTGTCAAGACTGAGACTTAAACCCTTACCCTGCTAATCAGAAACACCAGAGCTTGAGTCCAGTGCTCCTAACTGCTCAGCCCAACACGCCATCGTCATGTAGTAATTGCAACACATTAGTTTCATCTATCTCTTTAAATTGCTTCATCAGACTCATCCCGTACGCCGACTCCAGCAACCTCATCCTGCTGGGCATCTGCTCTGCCTTCACACTCCTCCTGGATCATCAATTCCTACGCCTCCTCAACACCCAGACACATGAGGTCATCTCCTCATGGCGCCTCCCAGCCTACCGCCGCTCTAAACGAGGCTCTAACTTTGTAGCCGGTGCCGTCCAGTGGCTGAAGGGTCTGCGACTAGAGGCAGAGGAAGGCCTGGTGTTTGCGACGAGTATGTCAGACCACAGCTTGCATCTTGTGCGATGGCGGCAGCCGGTTGAGGGAAAAGAACTGAGGTGACGTTAAAACAAATACAAGAGAACCTGGGATTAAGTTAGCCAAGTGTGCAGCTTTCAGTGCTATTTGCTTAACTTTCTGAAATAATATATACAGTGTTTTTCCTTTGTAATTGAGTGTAGGATATTTGTAATCAAAGTTTGGATACGTGTGGCACTTAAAGGTTAAGCAAACACTGTTGAGTTTAAGGCCTACTTGCAAATAACTATGGGTATTAACCATAGAAATAGAACCCGGAGAACGCCGAGTGCGTCATTGTGCGTGCGATTTCGTTGTGAGACCATTTTTATGGACGCGCGTACGCCATTTTTTTTACGCGTGTATGGCAAAATTAGCATTAAGCCAGTGATAATATTTTGCCATACAGTAGACGTCATGAACATTGACCAATGAAAACACGTACATGTAGAAACGGTCTCTGTGCGTTGCCATACACGCGTGTCACGTGATGATCATTTTGCCATACACGCGTGTCGCGTGGTATCGATACGCCGCGTCCACAGAGGACGGTCGAGCTCAGCGTTCTCCGGGTTCTATTTCTATGGTATTAAGAAAGAAATGTGGTATTTTGACCACAAATTCCTGAGTACATTTTCAGTTGAGTATCCAGTACATGACATCAAGTACAGATTATTTTCCAGTCAAATATCTAGTATGGACATGAGTATTTTGCAAGCTGAGTACAAGTACTATGCATTTTGACCACAAGTACTTCAAAATGGAGTCCGAGTACATTTTCAGTATGACACCAAAAATGTTGGTGGCCAGTACATAAAGTGCTTGCCTCTCATCACTGTGGCCCTGGCTTGGGCCATGTGTGAGTAGAGTTGTGCATTGGTTCTTTCCTGTGCCACGAGGGTGTTTTGGGGGGCCTTCGGTTTTCCTCCCCCCGAAAAAATCAAACACTTTCATTCTCTGCTCTGCGGTCATATATGGGTCGATGTGACTGGCTGCCAAAAGGCGCCCACGCATGCCTTGGGCTCAACCACGTGTTAGCTGCTGGTACGGATAATTAGTCTCCCTCTACTATTATTAGTGTTAAAATGGCCGACCATTAACAGCAGTGTGTGTTACTGTGACGTCAATGCAAGGTGTCATAGTATGTAATTTTGCAAACAGCTGTACCATTGGATGTTTAAGAAACCCATGAAGGTCACCCATAAAGCTATTTGCGAATAAAGTCTAAAACAATTCCTCGGACTATAGAGCCAGTTGCCGTGTCAAATGGTTCGGGGCAAGCTTTTGTATAGCAACCTCCAGATGAGCAAACCCTGGTACCATTGTGCCATACACATCCATTCAGAATTGTGTATGGGACTGGGTGTTCTCCATCTCTTTCGAGCTACGCAAAAGCTTAACCAAAATCATGTGACATAGCAACTGTCTCGATAGTCTGATGAATTTAAATTTAAGTGGTAACTTGTGACTAAAGAAGTCAATGTACCAGATTATTCAAATCTAACTCATAAATGGCTATTGTTTTATTGTGCCTGTAATCCATTCACCACAGAGTTGGAAAGAAATGTAACAAGTTGTACAATGTGTCGATGTTTAAAACTGAACGTTAGGAATGTCGCATTAATCGCAAACAGAATATTTTGGGTGAGAGTTTCTGCTGAAATAGTATTGATATTTTGTTTCATTTACATGTACATAAGTTGATAACCTTTATTAGGTACTGGCTCTTCTCATTTTCTAATCAATTTGAACATTTTCAAAGATTTTCCAGATTAAGTTTGAAATTAGATCGTAATACAAGGATTTCTGAATAAAAACTTCAGGATTTTCTTTAACATTAACCGTTATTCCTTAGGCCCACTTGCCCACAGGGTACATGTAAAATCAATCCTGCACTATCCTCCACTCTTTGGTCACCCAATCAATGTTTGGACTTGATAAGATTGGTCTGCCTGGCCCAGTGATAAGCAATTGTTATTTGGACCTAGTCCTCAATCCTGCACTCTATGGTCAACCAACACCACAATGTTTGGACTTGATAAGATTGGTCTGCCTGACCCAGTGATAAGCAATTGTTATTTGGACCTACAGTCCACCTTATGCATATGACGTCATTTGAGTAGGGCGCCCTCGCCTAGAGGTCAAAAGGAAGATGTTCATTGGTCAGTCCTGTGCGCTGCGCATACAAATCAGCGCGTTTCCTTGTTTCGTCATCAGTTTACCTCTAAGATGGCGGCTTGGTGACGTCAATGCATAAGGTCTATCCTCCACTCTATAGTCAACCAACGCCACAATGTTTGGACTTGGATAATATTGGTCTGCCTGGCCCAGTGATAAGCAATTGTTATTTGGACCTACAGTTCTCAATCCTGCACTCTTTGGTCACCCAACACCACAATGTTTGAACTTGGATCAAGATTGGTCTGCCTGGCCCAGTGATAAGCAATTGTTATTTGGACCTACAGTCCTCAATCCTGCACTCTATGGTCAACCAACACCACAATGTTTGGACTTGATAAGATTGGTCTGCCTGGCCCAGTGATAAGCAATTGTTATTTGGACCTACAGTCCTCAATCCTGCACTATCCTCCACTCTTTGGTCACCCAATCAATGTTTGGACTTGATAAGATTGGTCTGCCTGGCCCAGTGATAAGCAATTGTTATTTGGACCTACAGTCAGACAACATTCTGAAGAGGATTTAAGAGGGTAAAGGTATAGGTAATCTGTGAGATAATTTACAATTGTTCAGTACCAGGGCTTCCCTTTTGAACATGTCTGTTTTCTGATATCCAATAATGATGTGCAAAACAAATGCTTGTATAACATGTGGGTGCTTTCGATTAGCTTCCCCGGGTGAGCCCCTAACCATGAGCTAATCGAACGCCAACTTCCCCCAGCATTCACACCGATGCATCTTGGGACAGCCGACCGGAAGTACTTCCATTTTGTGCCGTATGTCCGTGGATTCACAAAAACATCGTAAAATAATTATTCTCAAGGTAAAACTGCAATGTTAAACAATTTGTACAACCCCACAGTGATACAAAGGTATCCGGCTTCGAATAAAAAATACTTATTGCTCACAAAAAGGCTGTTGTAATGGCGAAAATGTGTGTCAAACTTCCTAAAATGTCCCGCTGAATTACAAACAAAATGGTGGCCATTGAGAAAGTTTTTCGCCGTGACGTCATGAACTAGGGTGAGCCACAGCAATGACGTCAGAGCTATTCGAACGCACTGGGGAGCAGGGCACTTGGGTCTCACCCGGGTGAGCCACAGCAATGACGTCAGAGCTATTCGAACGCACTGGGGGTCAGACCTGGGTCGACTAGGGGAAGCTAATCGAACGCACCCTGTAATTGGCTATAATAATGTAATGTAAATTTGTTCATCTGAATCTAACAGGAGTTCCCATTACTGGGTTCTTATATAGCACTTTATCACACCCCTAGGGGCTTATCAAAGCGTTCATTGGATAAGCAGCCATTGCCAGAAACACCAGGGCAAACCCCTTCTCTGAGCGTAAGTGTAACTGGGTTATTTTACCTTTGTGGCAAATTATTTATTTATTTGATAATTTGGTTAGTTTACGTGCATTACACAACACGTGTGACCAACCTACGTCCCATCTGAAGTATGAGGCAATAATGGTTAAGTGATTTACTCAAGGACAAGTGTCACGACCGGGACTCGAACCTACACTCTGCTGATTAGAAACACCAGAGCTTGAGGGACAGTGTACTTTACCGCTCAGCCGCGACACGCCAAGATAAATTGTACATCCATTGATCACTGCATAACTTGCAAAGTTTAGCAAGTGTTTTTTTTCTCACAGAACTGGTAAAGTATTGAGTATACAGTGCTTAGTAAAAATTGGTGTCGGGAAGAAAACAAATTATATATTCCTTAACAACTATCAAAGGCACAGTACACGTTTGGTAATGACTCTGAAAATTAATGGCAATAAAAACTTACTTGGTAAGAAGTACAGCAGCTTTGGGTAGTATAATGAATTTTGAGAAACTTTTAACTTCGAAGTACTACGGTTATGGTAAAATATATCCCTTTTTATTCCCCAAAACTTGAATCTGAGAAGCGTTTCTGTCAGAAACGCTTCTCAGACTGTGTATTCCTATGGGGAATATTCTTCCTGCGTGGAAATATTCACTCCGGTTTTTCGCCGATATCTCAAAAACGCGACCACCTTTTGAAGTGAAATTGTCACAGGTTAGTTTTATTGTATGTACCTACATTTATATAGGATTAACACAATCAGTAGGCTCCAATTACCAAACGTATGCAGCACCTTTAAAGAGTTTGTTTATGTTAACATTACAGAAACAAATAACATTTTCTTCTTAAATTATATTTACCCTTCCCATTTTGCATATCTGCTGGATTGTTATATTACTTGCAAAACACTTAAAGGCCCTGTACACTATTGGTAAGATCGAAAAACACAAATGTTCACAGATTCACACATAACTTACATGATTTAAAGTAAGTAATGGTAGAAAGGGTTCCTTAAAATATTTCTGCCTAAAAAAATGCTATCGTTTCTGAGAAATGAGTAAAACAATAGTTTTATCATGTATGATAATAAACTCGATGTTTAAACTGAAAACACATAAGGTCTCTTTTCACTATTTTCTCGTGACCTCGATGACCAATTGAGCTCAAATTTTCACAGGTTTGTTATTTCATGTATGTGATTATTTTGTCAGCTCTACCAATCCTGTATAACACCTTCAAGAAATTTAACATTTAAGTAAATAATGTCTTTATAAACTGTCATATTATAATCAGTTGATATTTTCACGATGTTCGCTTTGTTCTAAAAGTGGTATCAAGGTTGCTATCGCTAAACTTGTATACTTTCAATTTTTGTATGTTATAAATTAATGCTTTTCTTTGCAATGGTTATTTAAATTTATTGGACTACAATAATATTTCAGTGGATTTCACAGTAATTTGTACATTTCTTTTTTATAAATATATTATAGGGAAATAAAGTTTGCAGGATGATGCTTCCTTTGTGATTTCAAGTTATATTTATTTATTGTTTGGTTTTTTTGGGGGGAGGGGGGATTTTTTTATTTTATTAAATATAAAATAATTTGCAAAAAGTGCAAGACACCAGCCAAAATACAATGTCACATGTACCATCCGTGACTGGTATCCTGTTTGGGTTTTTTTAACAGACAATTGTTAAACGTTATTTTCTGCTTAAAGGCACTGGACACGTTTGGTAATTACTCCAAATATATATTAGCATAAAAACTTTCTTGGTAACGAGCAACGGAGAGCTGTTGATAGTATAACAAATTGTGAGAAACGACTCCCTCTGAAGTATTACCTAGTTTTTGAGAAAGAGGTAATTTCTCACTCAAATATTTGAATCTGAAAAAGACTTCAGGCATCTGAAAGCACATAAATTTGTGCAACAAGGGTGTTTTTTCTTTCATTATTTTCTTGCAACTTCGATGACCAATTGAGCCCAAATTTTCACAGGTTTGTTATTTTATGCATATGTTGGGATACACCAAGTGAGAATACTGGTCTTTGACAATTACAAAACGTGTCCAGTGCCTTTAATTATGTTCGATGAAGTACTGAACCATATACATGTACATTTATACATTTTTAAAACAGAGGATCCGGTTTACAACTGTGAAAACTAAACAAATCATAATTTCTTCTTCAATTTCATTTTTTAGGAAAAGAAGGAATCGATACTGAACATTTAACTTCAGACCACAAAGAGGAATCTTATTACTAAAAGAAAACCTGATTATTTGTTTGTTTTGTTTGTTTGTTTATTTTCCATATATCACAACTAGACAATCTGTCAATACAAGAATTTGATACAAGTGGTGACAATGGAGGGCACCAGGAAAAAGCCAAGGCTTATACAGGCCCTGGTCCCTTTAGTTAATAAATGAATCAATATCAATTTAAGAATAACGATGATAATTATTGAAACAGAATAAGGAGAAGTTGTATATCGCAACCAATAGTTCGTTTAGAAAGAAAACAATTAGTTATTGCATACAGTTTTAAAATTTATAGAACTATTTAAACAATTGATTTATACAAAAAAACGCATAAAGCGAGGGAAAAAGAGAAATAAACATAAGTAATTGAATACAAGACTTGATAATTGGAATGTAATCATAATATGTATATATGCCATTTCAGGAATTTACATCATAGATAAAATAAGTAGGTTTTTCAGGTATTTTTTAAAGCTGTGCGAAGTTCTAAAGAAAGGTAAAGGGGTGAGCTGATTCCAAAGTAGGGGGCCTTGATGTCTAACTGTATTCTTAAACAATGTGGTCCTAGCTTTTCCAATATGAATTTTATGTACTGATCTAGTATTATGTAGATGGACGTCCAGATTCCTCCTAAAAAGAGATCTTATGTTTCTCGGTAACAGGTTACTTTCAAATTTATACATAAGGATTCCTAGGTGATATGAATATTTCAGTTATAGAAACGCTTGAATAAACAATGGTTACATTTGGTGAAAAGGTTCTCAAAATAAACTATTCCCAAATTCATCTCAAAGCGCTCAATATTTTTTCTACGAAGGAATGTTCGAAATTTTCAGGTACTATCCCAGTATACAAGATCCATTTATTTATGTACATAGCACAATGTAATGGCACAACGCACAGTGCACTTACAACATGCGCTTAGCCTGTCCGCCATTTTGAAAGTGTCAAGAGAACTAGGGCACGACGGAGGCAAGTGAATAGACAGAACAAGATAGCTAACCAGCAAATATATGCACAAGTAATTTTACTACATGATCAAAAACGATATTTATTGCAATAAGTACATGGAGTACATGGATATGCAAATGAAGTACATGGAAACATTTATACCCAAATAAAATCAAACCCTATTGACCTTTCTTTTGCAACGTCACAGCCCGAGTTTTTGCCAACCCAGGTTGGAAAAGTATGGAAAGCCATAACTGCAAATCAAAAACAGATTGCCACAGTTTGTAGCAGTGTTACACAAATATTTAAAAAAAAGTGTTGAATTTGTTGGAAACAAATCAACCAATTGTGGAAGGTATTTCCGTTCATGAATCTTTACAGAAAATGTTGAATTTGGTCACAACATTTTTTAACACGATTGAATGTTTTGCTAACATTCGACCGTCCATGCCAACCGGCGCACTTTGTTTATCAACAAAAGAAAGGTCTATAATAGCATGTTTAATGACTGGGTTTACTCCCTATAAACATATTCGGCCACGGCCTAACACCATGACAAAGGTCAAAACATCATGCCAGTTCAAATCTGTGGCACTTGATTGGTCATTGTGTAAATGTATAACTATCATTGCGCTTCAAGCAACTGCACTGGGCAGTCTGCTGATTATATGAATAATTCATCGTGGGGAAATTTACATATTCACTAGCCCCCCCCCCCCCCCCTTCCCCCATTTTCAACAGACTTCCATCAAAAAGTACAGTTTTGTCAATGCTGTTGTCCTGATGGACTCCTTCAAAGGCTCGATGCGTGTGTATCGTATTACGGAGTCCGTGCGTGAACACCGGCCAATACTGGGATAGTACCTGAAAATTACAGACTAGGTGCGTGGACGATTGAGCCAAAGGAAAAGCGCAAGACAGCCTTGCGATCAAGGCTCAGGCCTTCAGTGCTAGGCACCTTGAAGAACACTGGGTACCATTTATGATATGGTAATAATAACAATAATAATATATGACTTATTTTAAGATGATCATCACCTCTTTAGCCTTTTTTAAAAAGTACTAATTCTTGCACAAAAACACTAGCTGAAAAAATGAAAAGTAGAAACATATAAAATTTGTGAGTGAAATAAAATTGACACTGTACCTGATTTGAGACACCTTACAGGATCTATAAAATGTGCTATAAAGAATGCATAGAACCTGTACAAAAATTCTTCTTCTGAAAATCAGGTTATCACAAGAGACTGTACAAAGGGTTTAAGAAAAATCATCCAATCATAGAGTACGTACTGAGTGTTTAAGAAAAAGCATCCAATCGTAGAGTCTGTACCAAGTGCTCTAGGAGAATCATCCAATCACAGTGTATGTATTTAGTGTTTGAGAAAAATCATTCAATCGTAGAGTCTGTAATAAGCGTTTAAAGCCGCCCTCAGGCGAACCTTGTGAAGACACAAAAGCATTCAGCAACAACTGATATTTCAAGATGATACTGCGCATGAGCTAAGACCATCAAAAACATATCAGTTGCCATTGTTTATGACCTGAGTTTAACTCTGATGATGTTAAGACATTCTGTATCAGTCACCATCAGAAAAAATAAACAGTCTTACTTCTGCGAAATCAGTAGTTTTTACATTGAGTACCGTATGTATTGATTGCGTTACACGTTATTAGTGTTTGCGTAAGCTTGCACACCAGCACGCGTATGGCTTAACGCCATATGTGCTTTAGCAATTGGTCTTTGATTGTGGGTGACATGAGCAGCGTTATTGTCGGGGTGATTCTTGTTCCATGACATTCACACAATTTTTCAATAATCGACCATTACACGGATTTACCATGTGCGTGTAGAGCCTGGACTTCATGATTCATTCTTATAGTATTTATACATCTGTTTGAATGAAAGTGTCGTTACATTACTGTGATAAGACATGTAAGACAGAGTTATATAATGCTTCTATTCACTGCTGTTCCCAATTTGAGGCTCTACACGCAAACGGCTGACCGTGTATTTTCTGCTGAACGCGACGGTTCCGTTGCAGCGCAAGCAAAAAACAGGTCGACCTGAAGTCGGCTTTTGGAAATCATCCAATCACAGTGTCTGTGCCAGGTGCTTTTGGAAAATCATCCAATCACAGTGTCTGTACCAGGTGCTTTAGGAAAATCATCCAATCACTGTGTCTGTACCAGGTGCTTAAGGAAAATCATCCAATCAGTGTGTCTGTACCAGGTGCTTTAGGAAAATCATCCAATCACTGTGTCTGTACCAGGTGCTTTTGGAAAACCATCCAATCACAGTGTCTGTACCAGGTCGTAACCAAGGAGTGCCTCTGAGATGACATCACATAGGGACAGGAGCTTGAATGGAGCATGTTTGGCAATCATTCTGGCATGAGGCACAGAGTCAGTGATCCAGAAATTGTTGAATTTGACGTCTGCTGCTTCCGTAGTGAACCTCTTCCAGGAGTCTTGTGGGAAAACAGCGTGAGTTACAAAGGCACTAACTGATAGGGCTCCTTTCTCTAACAACACCTGTGGTCGAGACAAGACCTTATTAATTTATTGACAAAATGGTAACTTTGTCTCAAATTAAGTTTGTTCATTTTCAAAGGCTAGTAACAAGTCCATTAATTTTTAACAGGCAATCCTACTGTAGTTTCTTTTTGTAAGAATATGCAATACTTGATTCTTTATTCTACTGGTACAGTTGAACAAAGAAAAATAGAGAGACCACCAACATAGGGCTAGATAGCTCTGTTGGTACAGCGCCATCATGTTAAACCGGAGGTCGTTGGTTCAAATCCCTCTCTAGTAATTTTTCTTTGTTCAACCCCATATCATTTAAACATTTATCCAGTCAGTTTCCCTTGTGGTTTATAACTTGTTATTCTTTGAGATACACCAAGTAAAATCTTTGTATCTGGCTGTGGTTAGTAAGGCCATAATAATAATAATAATAATAATAATAATAATAATAATAATAATAATAATAATAATAATGATATCGGCTGTTATATAGCACAATTCCAAAGAATGATCATTGCGCTTCACACTTTATTACCCCTGGTCACTGGGCCATTATTTCATTCCTAAAACCATCTCAGCTCCCTGGGGAGTATACAGCCTGTGCTGCCAAAGCGCACTAAGCTAAATCATTCACAAGAACCATCTCTGCCCTCACAGGTACCCATTTACCCCTGGGTGGAGAGAAGCAATTATAGTTAAGTGTCTTGCTCAAGGACACAAGTGTCATGACCGTGATTCCAACCCACACCCTGATGACTCAGCCACGACACGACACGCCATGCCTTCGCTTATGAAAGGAGAGGGGCTCCTGGGCGTATTCTCCTTGGTGAACGGCCCCTCTATGGGCAATAGTCAAGGGGAACTAAGGCCATTGACCAGGGGGAATGGAAGCGATTTGTTGCATTCATAAAGTATCAGGTCTGTCATGTAGAAGAGTATGTATCTGAAGGAGTTCTTTCTGTCTGTGACACTCCATGCCAAAACCTGGCACTTCTTGCAAAAAATGGGTTTATTTTCTCATTGAATAGATAAGAGCTTTCAAAATTCGAATAACACCTATATAGCACCTAGGCCTATAGATAGGTTGCAATATGACGTAAGTCGGCCATCTTTACGGGCAATTTG
The DNA here is from genome assembly GCA_037783415.1 of Leptasterias polaris. Taxonomy (NCBI): domain Eukaryota; kingdom Metazoa; phylum Echinodermata; class Asteroidea; order Forcipulatida; family Asteriidae; genus Leptasterias; species Leptasterias polaris. Next base: position 4,038,741 of record JAZGTN010000004.1, on the reverse strand, counting down.
GAACAAACAGTCATGTGTTACGCGTGAGAACGGCGTGCAGGACGCGCACATTTCACCAAACTCATTGCATGATTGGTTAGTGAATGACGCGGCTGCGTTAATAATTTGAGCGGTTGACGCGCCTGCAAGCCAAAATGCGATTTGCCCGTAAAGATGGCGTCTACTGGGAACTATCTATACTGTAATTATTTCTCAACATACATATTGTTTTAATAAATGATAAGTCACAAGACATTGATTTCAAGACTGATGTTTTGGTTGTCTTCACAATCTCACTATTTCCAAGAAGTGCCTGATTTTGGTAAATGGAGCATTATGTATTAATAACTACATATTTCCTAGTAGAAGTACGAAAGTAACTTACCCTCCCACAGTTCTTCAAAGTGCCACCAGTTTGAACCAAGTCATCAATGATGACCACGTGGTAATCCTTAGGCTCGCCTGTTGGAAGAACCAATAATCCTTTTCTAAAACTTGAGTGGTTCTGGTTGTTGAAGGAACCAATAATTCACTTTTAATTTGAGTGGTTCTTTGTTGAAGGAAAACCCAATAATCCTACTTTCCTATTTTCAGTTGAGTGTTTTGGGTTTGTTTTTTTAAGAACCGATATAATTTTTGTTAATTTGAGTGGTTCTTGTTGTTGGAAGAATTTTCCTGCAAGGTATATATGTGGAGCTATGTTTTGAAGTTTGAGACCTATTCCTTTACATAGCACCATGTGATCGTTTACAAGGTGCTGTGGCGCAATATGCAGCCAATCAAACCAGGAACACCGGGGCGAACCCCTTCTCTTTACGATAAGTGCACTGGGTTCTTTTACGTGCATTACACAACACACGGGACCTATGGCTTAACGTCCCATCCGAAGGACGAAGCAATAATGTCTTGCTTAAGGACACAAGTGTCACGACCGGGACTCGAACCCACACTCTGCTGAACAGAAACACCAGAGCTTGGGTCCGGTGCTCTTATCTGCTCGGCCACGACACGAGGTGCTCCTATCCGCTCGGCCACAACACGATTTCAGTGGATCATTGCCATTCTCATTTTAATTAGTCAGGAACGAAATCTTTAAAACCATTGACAAGATTTTGTTTTAAAGGCTCACTCACGGGATACATTTTTTGGGAATTTCCAGGATATTTTTCTTGCTAAGAATTATCATTGTCACGATCAGGCATGTAATTGCTCAGAATTGTCCTTAATTCGTGTTTTCTCAAAACCTCCTCGAGCCTTCAAACTGTTTTGAAAGAAGTAAAGCAATCACCAAAAGGAAAATAAATCGTCCACATTGTGTCCAAACCAGCAGTTTTGTATTTCTGGTGATGCACAGAGTCTGAAAGCCTCCTGAATTATAAAAACTGGGAGGTTCTTAATCTAGAATAAGGAGAAACTCTGGCATGACAGCCATTTTCAGGAATTTTCAATTTGGTCAAAACTCATCCCTGCACAATGAAACATGTCTTAAAGTACAGAAAATAAACATTCTCAGTATTGTTCCAGGATTTTTTTTTCTCTTTTGAGAAAGTTAGGTTTTTGTTCATTGCGAATCCACAAAACATTAGCGGTTAGCCACGGCTGGTAATTGACCAAGAGCTGGAATCTCAGTCTGTTATCCTATGCCAGTTACAACAGTGGCAGCGTAACGATCTCTCATAGTCGTCCTTTGTAGCAGTGAGGAACAACTTATTTTGATCAACCGGCATGATGATTTTAAAATTAATAATGTTCAAAATTACAGGCTGCATGAATGGCATCTGACTGGCACCTTCAACAAAGATATTGACAAAATAGGGAGACTGCCAACATGGGGCCGAATGGCTCAGTTGGTAGAGCGCGGGCACGTTAATCCAGAATTCGCTGGTTCAAGTCCCACTCTAGTAAATTTTTCGTTCAAATACAAATTATCGGTCAAAACTATAAAGCCGTGTTCGCATTGGATTAATGTTAAACTGAGACCGTGGTTAACTTTCCAATAGGTGAAACTTACCAGCGTCCGCACTTGGATTAATGACGTGGGTTAAACTAACCGACACAACCAATGAAACTAACCGACTAACACAAGAGGGTGCTATCGCAAGGACCTTTGACCGGGGTGCATGACAGCGAGAATTCAACGAGTGCAACCGAGCTTCCCTGTAAACACATGTGCGTGTACATGTCACCACACGATCACGTGGCCTGGCGGGTCGGGGGACCGGACGTGGCTTTTACCGGGACGGCTTTTACCCAGATCGCGTTCACACTGGACTTTTCGGCTCGGTTAAACTGACCTGGTCGATTTAACTGGACAGAAGTGGGTCGGTTAAACTACCCATTCGGGTCGGGTAAGTTACCTGGGAGGGAAACTTCCTGGGCTGTTCGCATTGGACTTAAAATGGTTAAGATACCCATTTGCTCGGTTAGTTTACCCAAAATAAGTGCAATGCAAACACGGCTTATGTGTACTTTTTGCTAAGAATAAGATCCAAATCAACAAAAGATATCTTTGAAGAGAAAAAAGAAGAAGCTGTAGTTACCTTCTTTGATTGTGACGAGCCTCTGATCTCCGTTACGTACTTTGATGCAGGTGATTTGCGGGAACTCTTTGAACATCCCATGAAATCTTTTGTGTGCTCCATCATCAGGAAAGGCTATAGCAATATGGAACTTGACTTCATCCGGTAAAGTTAGCATCTCACGGTGTAGAAGTGGTATTGCTGACTCTAGTCTGATTATGAAGACATAAACAGGATCAATAATTACCGATAACCTAAAATACCTTTTTAATGGAATTTTCTTACCAAATTATTTGGACATAAACAACAGACACAATCGGCGACTGCAGTCACGTGACCCATAGTGGGTATAAATTGTAAACAAGCCAAGCAAGCAACACCCAGTGTGAATGGAAATGCATGGCTGCTTCCAAGCACTTCTGCTGTAAGATGGGAAGCAGGCATACTTGTCCATACTCACTGTGCATTACTTGCTTGGTTTGTTTACACTGTATACCCACTATGAGTCACATGACTCTGGTCGCCGATTGTGTCTACTGCTGGTGACCACATTGTTTGACCACTCAAGCGTGAAGAACACAATCTTCCACGACAGACAGCTTTCGTTCAAGGGCCATTTTTACAAACTCCATTGTCTCCTTTCAGATATTGTCTAACAGCAAAATAACTAATAAAAAGTCCTTACTTATTGAATTTCCTTTTATGTAATTCAAAAATCATTGCGATCTGTCAATAACTGTCAAAGTTCTTTCCTCAGTCTATAGCACTGAATGTGAAAGTACCTTGGAATAATAGTATCAGCAAAGTAGAAACGCTCCTGCAGGGCATGAATGTCAAACATGACAATCTGGGCTGGTCCTCTAGCTGTACTGGGGATAGCAGATAACATCATCGCTAACACCTGAAGAAAAATAAGGAACATTTTCTTTTTGTTAGTAATCAAACCCTAATCAAGAGAACAAGAAGCATGTACAACTGTAATAGCCTTCTCAACGGATTACCAGACTCACAACTCAATAAACTTCAACGCATACAAAATGCAGCAGCTAGGATGATCACCAAAACACGCTTATATGAACCAATTTCCCCAGTCTTACATCAGCTACATTGGCTACCAGTGAAATCCCGGATAACTTTTAAAATATTGGTTTTGATCTACAAATGCACACATGAAATGGCCCCGGTTTACCTCCAAGAATTAATCAGCAAATATCATCCATCAAGAACTCTTCGCTCCAGCAACAAAGATCTTCTCACTCCGCATCCAGTTCTCACCAAATCATATGGTCAACGTGCCTTCCAATTCATTGCACCTGAACTATGGAACAATCTGCCACACCACATCAAAAACTGCCCCACCCTGGAACATTTAAGTTAAAACTTAAAACACACCTGTTTACCCACTCAAGCGCGTAGAGACTTCATTGTAATATGCGCTTTATAAGAACTGTTTATTATTATTATTATTATTATTAGATGATAAACTTGCATTGGGATAAAGAAATTAATTTGGTTTTACCCATACACTGATGTGTGTAACGTACTATATACTCAGTAATTTTCAAAGTCCTGTGAAAAAAACCACAGGTACGATTTGAACCCACTCATTCTAGAGCAGATGTCTTACCACTAGACCACCAAAATTGCCCGGTAGCTAGAGGCAGTTTGAGTCCTATATCTTAGCAGCAAGTAATAATAATAAATAATAATAATACGCAGTTCTTATATAGCGCTTTATACTCCCGATGGGTGTCTCAAAGCGCTCAGTATTTTTCCTACAAGGTAAGTGGAGTTACGTGTTGAAGTGTGAGACCTATTCCTTTGCATAGCACCATGTAATGGTTTACAAGGTGCTGTGGCGCAATATGCAGCCAATCAAACCAGGAACACCGGGGCGAACCCCTTCTCTTTACGATAAGTGCACTGGGTTCTTTTATGTGCATTACACAACACACGGGACCTACGGCTTAACGTCCCATCCGAAGGACGAAGCATGTGGTTAAGTGTCTTGCTTAAAGACACAAGTGTCACGACTGGGATTCGAACCCACACTCTGCTGATCAGAAACAAGAGCTTGAGTTCAGTGCTCTTATCCGCTCGGCCACGACACGCAACAGTTAAATTTGCATCGGGATAATGAATATTATTTGGTTTGACCCATACACCGCTGTGTGTAAAGCACTGTATAGTCAGTACCTTCCTGCCGTGTCCTGTGAAAAAAAATCCACAGGCATATTACTTGGGTGGGATTCGAACCCACGACCTTTGCCATTCCAGAGAAGCATGCAGGGTTCTGCCCAGGATTTGTTTAGTGCCGGAAATTTCTTTTTTCCTAGTACAGTCAAGTCAATTTCCTTTCGATCGTGCGCCCTGCAGCTGTGTGTAGGCCCTCAGTGCTCGCACGCCTTTACCGCCATGGGAAAACAATTTACAGCATCTATAGCATGGTGCTTACTCTGCAGTTCATTTCCGTTGTATAAAACGCTGTAGAATAGGGTTCGCAACATGATGAAACTGGTATCATGTTATTCCAAGCGTAAAGCTATAATCAGCGTGACTGGAAATCATTGCAAAATCAATGCGGGTTTCGTGCGTTGGATATATTGTACATCGTAGCGGGAGGAATGCTCGATCCTGGATCATTAAAATAGATTCAAACCAAAGAAGTAGGCTACTCGAAACTTTGGATAAAACTGTTTACTGGTAAATAATTTGTTTTACACGTTGTTCAAAATATTTTGAAGGAAATGGGCAAAAAAAAGGGAAAATGTGTGGTGGTCGGAAAAAGAAAAAATTCTGCGAGTGCCGGTCGGGGAATCATGAGTGCCGGTCGGGTTTTCCGGCACCGACCACCGTGGGCAGAACCCTGAGCATGTACAGGTGTATGAAAAATTGAACTATTTGTGTGTGAGCAGGAAAAACATCAAAGAAGAACATACACATGTAGCATAGTATCAAAACCCAATAAAGTGCCAAAAGTAGCTGGTTTCGCTGTACACAGTTCTGAAACACTGAAACTAAAGGCAAAGCATTGAATGCTGTTTAGACAGCGAGATTACAGGGGATTTTTTTGTTAATGTTTGTAAGTTTTCAGAAAGTTAGAGTTTAATTTGTGAATACCTTAGCAGTTGCAACTTGGCCCTCGGTGTCGACACGTTCCATGGTTCCAGTTGGGAAATATGGTAAAATGAACTTAAAAGATCTGGCAAGATACCTGTTGGCGAGGAAACACATTTGAACGTAAGAATTGAGAATCTAAACGCGTGAAGTATTAAACCAGTAAACACCACAAAAATGTGTATAAGCAAAACTTGTACGAACAGGCAAATGGAAGTGTGATAAATCCATTTTCCAGAAAGTCCAGGGAAGCCTTCAGCAGGCGTGTAAACATGCTATGGACGTTCCATTGTATAGGTGCACAGTGCATGCACTGCCTAGTAACAAAGAGGGCCAAAGGGTACTGGACTTTGGGCTTGAAATCTCCCTTTTTTCTTGAATCAGTGTGTAATTCCAGACCTTTGTCCTTTTGTTGGACAAACGAGCCCAATGCATTCCTGAAACCATCTCAACTCCTTAGGAGTATGCAGCACCAGCAACAAACAGGCACTGAGCATTCCTGAAACCATCTCAACTCCTTAGGAGTATGCAGCACCAGCAACAAACAGGCCTCAAGCATTCCTGAAACCATCTCAACTCCTTAGGAGTATGCAGCACCAGCAACAAACAGGCACTGAGCATTCCTGAAACCATCTCAACTCCTTAGTCCTCAGTATGCAGCACCAGCAACAAACAGGCACTGAGCATTCCTGAAACCATCTCAACTCCTTAGGAGTATGCAGCACCAGCAACAAACAGGCACTGAGCATTCCTGAAACCATCTCAACTCCTTAGGAGTATGCAGCACCAGCAACAAACAGGCACTGAGCATTCCTGAAACCATCTCAACTCCTTAGGAGTATGCAGCACCAGCAACAAACAGGCCCTGAGCATTCCTGAAACCATCTCAACTCCTTAGGAGTATGCAGCACCAGCAACAAACAGGCCTCAAGCATTCCTGAAACCATCTCAACTCCTTAGGAGTATGCAGCACCAGCAACAAACAGGCCACAAGCATTCCTGAAACCATCTCAACTCCTTAGGAGTATGCAGCACCAGCAACAAACAGGCCCTGAGCATTCCTGAAACCATCTCAACTCCTTAGGAGTATGCAGCACCAGCAACAAACAGGCCCTGAGCATTCCTGAAACCATCTCAACTCCTTAGGAGTATGCAGCACCAGCAACAAACAGGCCTCAAGCATTCCTGAAACCATCTCAACTCCTTAGGAGTATGCAGCACCAGCAACAAACAGGCCTCAAGCATTCCTGAAACATCTCAACTCCTTAGGAGTATGCAGCACCAGCAACAAACAGGCCTCAAGCATTCCTGAAACCATCTCAACTCCTTAGGAGTATGCAGCACCAGCAACAAACAGGCCTCAAGCATTCCTGAAACCATCTCAACTCCTTAGGAGTATGCAGCACCAGCAACAAACAGGCCACAAGCATTCCTGAAACCATCTCAACTCCTTAGGAGTATGCAGCACCAGCAACAAACAGGCCCTGAGCATTCCTGAAACCATCTCAACTCCTTAGGAGTATGCAGCACCAGCAACAAACAGGCCCTGAGCATTCCTGAAACCATCTCAACTCCTTAGGAGTATGCAGCACCAGCAACAAACAGGCCTCAAGCATTCCTGAAACCATCTCAACTCCTTAGGAGTATGCAGCACCAGCAACAAACAGGCCCCAGGCATTCCTGAAACATCTCAACTCCTTAGGAGTATGCAGCACCAGCAACAAACAGGCCTCAAGCATTCCTGAAACATCTCAACTCCTTAGGAGTATGCAGCACCAGCAACAAACAGGCCCTGAGCATTCCTGAAACATCTCAACTCCTTAGGAGTATGCAGCACCAGCAACAAACAGGCCCTGAGCATTCCTGAAACCATCTCAACTCCTTAGGAGTATGCAGCACCAGCAACAAACAGGCCTCAAGCATTCCTGAAACCATCTCAACTCCTTAGGAGTATGCAGCACCAGTAGCAAATGGATGCATGGGTTCATTAACACTAACTATGTCTATTTATTTAACCTTGGATGATGAGAAGCTGTTAGTGTCAAGACTGTGGCTCTAACCCACACTCTGATGTCTCAACCTCAGAAACTTTAAGTCCAATTGCCATGACCAGCATTGAATTATTCCTTTCTCTCAATCAAGGAAGTAAGCTTACAAGGAAGTAAATAACTCAGTTCATGAAACTGATCACTGTACCTTGGCATGTTGTAGAGTATCGACAATTGCTCAAAAACTACTTCAGACGAGTGGAAACTCCCGAGAAAGATCACTGAAAAAAGAAAAATTGAAGAAAAAGGGTGTCATGGCCGAGTGGTTTAGAGCATCGGATTCAAGTTCTGGTGGTTTAGTCATCGGGGTGTGGGTTCGAGTCCCGGTCATGACGCTTGTGTCCTTGAGCAAGACACTTTGCTATAATTGCTTCTCTTCACCCAGGGGTATAAATGGGTACCTGCAAGGGTAGAGGTTGATATTGTGATTGAAAAATCCTTCGGAGAGCCATGACAGCCCAGGGCTGTATACTCCCCAGGGAGCTGAGAAAGATTAAAGGAATGTTATTGGCCCAATGACCAGGACACTAATGTAAAGCGCATTGATAAGTTATTGTGAAATGCGCTGTATAAGAACTTATTATTATTATTATTATTATTATTATTATTATACTATATAAAGGGCCTCCTATTCAAGGAGATGTTAATTAGGGAATAACAGTCCAAGTGCAAGTGTCGTGCATGTTAAAGTGAGCAAGTTTGTTTCCTTCAGGCATACAGTAGAAGCAAAATGTACGTGGGAACAAAGTCATCCCAAAAATGTTTGAATACGTCCGCAAGACTAGCACGGTCTGATGCCAGGCTTAGGGGGCCATTCAGAATAGTCAATGTTTATAATACAATCTATAAACTGAAGAACAAAGTTATCCCTAAAATGAACCAGATATTTTAGGTCAAAGGTCTCCATCATCAGTAGTTTTCACTGGCTTTTCCTGGCTTAAACAAACATCTTTGTAGTTTAATCAGGAATGAAATAGACAATGTTGACCAACTGGGTACTACATGTATTTCTTTTTCTTTTAGATTGTTAGTTTATATATTAATTTTTATTTATAAAAATTTAGTTAAGATTTTCAGTTATTAATTTTTGACCCACCCACCCACAATTTAGAAATGCTTTAACATTGGCTATTCTGAATGGCCCCTTAGTAGGCCAAGCTTAACCCTCAAACGAGGAACCTGTTTCAGCCGAATGCCCCTTCATGACCTTGGAAGTCGTGACTTCCACACGTAATAAATCACTTAAGAGGGCTTGCAAGGGCTTCTCTCCCATTTTCTAACTGCAGAAACTGTCGACAAGACATCAAAGGACTCCCAACCAGTTGGTGAACAGATGTTTTCAATCATCTCTCTGGGGTTCAGACTTATGGCGACTTAGCGCCAGAGTTGTAGTGTCATTGACAGTAACCAGGCGGCCATTGCAATGGGGAAATTTGTGTATGCGCAATGGAGGTTTTTTTGTTTCTCTACCCACTTTGACCGAGTCACCGACCCCTGTTGATTGACACCCCTTCTAGACTGTGTGTTATGGTACAGGGGAGGATATCATGGAGTATGGCATGGCTGGGATTTACCACGTGGGTGCTGTTAACGATTTGGGGAAGATTTGGGCAAGGTTTTAATGGTTTGGTCGACTGTTAACTTACCATCTCTGCCAGCACACTGTTTGACATTTTCAATGAATAGATTAGGCCAGCCGTCCTTGAAGCTGTCCCACAGTATACCATCCTTCCTAAACTCAACGTGTTGAACTCGCATCTGAACACGTGTAATGTTCTCCTTATTCAGAGGATGCTGTTATGATAAAAAAATAAATAAATGCAAAAAAAATTATTGTACAATGAGTAAACTCTTTCAGTGACCCCCTTGTTATGTTTTGAACCTAAAAGGCCCAGCTTTTTGAGGTTTTTCGAAATTGCTGTAGCCAAAAAAAAAAAGAAGTTTCCTCACCAAACAAAATGTATCTTGCTGATTTGTGTTGCCTAGGTACATGTAAATTGAATTGAATTGAATTGAATTGAATTATTTTATTCATCAGGTATAAAAAATACATGAAATTTAAATTCCAATTGTACAGCAACAGATAAAATATTAAAATCCCGAAGTCAACAATATTTCTTGAGTGACAGAATGCCCTATCATAATAACATGTATGTCATGGGGCGTACATGTACGATTGACAACACTATAAAATAACATTAAAAAAGATTAAATACATGTACGATAACGGCGCCTTCGGAATACATAAAATAGATCGTACATCGTATTGATTTTAAGATATTGGTGTTAACATTGATAACATTGTCTTCATGGTACAGCCCCTGCTTATCATTGTCTTCATGGTACAGCCCCTGCTTATCATTGTCTTCATGGTACAGCCCCTGCTTATCTCCAGGATTTAATTCAACAGTATCAACCGGCTAGAAACCTACGTTCAAAGAACAAACATCTTCTCTCAGCCCCGGCTATCACATCTACATCCTATGGTTCTCGCTCTTTTCAGAACGCTGCTGTACATCTTTGGAACAGTTTACCCAACAATGTCAAGCTGGCTGAAACTACTGATCTATTTAAAACCCGGGTTAAGACACATTTGTTCAAACAATGTTATCACAGTTAATTTATTCTTTTCTGCCTTTTCAAGTTATTTCATTCTCTTTTCTAAGCGCATAGGGACCTCACGGTGATATGCGCTATATAAGAATCGTCTTAAACAGACAATAAGAAATAGGAATAGACCCTCCTCTGTATTTCTAAAATCTGGATTTTGAGGCATTGCATGGTGAGGCATCAATAAACATTTGGTTTGCGGTAACACCATGTGTACAGTATATCTACTTGCTAGGTAGATTTGTTCTTTGAGAACTTGTCTCGCTTTTTATTCTACTGCCGCGGAGTAGATTATTCGGAATTCGGGAGACTTCTCAGTTCTGAAAAGAACTGTACTGGGGTCGATTTCACAAAACTCTTCCTAACTTAGGACTAGTCCTAGATTGCCTAGGACTAGTCCTAAGTTAGGAAGAGTTTTGTGAAATCGACCCCTGGTTATTAACTACTACGTGGGCGGGAGGTACGAAATCGGCCGGGACTACTACTCTCACTATGTGGATCGAGGGGACTTCTCGTTAGTAACTACGCTGCTGCGGAGTGAGTTCTTAATAATTTCCTGACGATGACTAGAGCAAGCTAGTCGAAACGTTGAGACCTATGTATTAAGAACTCACTCCGCGGCAGTGTAGTTAATAACGAGAAGTCCCCTCGAAGGCCTCGATCCACATAGTGAAAAAAGTAGTCCCAGCCGATTTCCTACCTCCCGCCCAGGTAGTAGTTAATAACCAGAACAGTTCTTTTCAGAACTGAAAAGTTTCCCGAATTCCGAATAATCTACTCTACGGAAGTAGAATAAATAGCAAGACAAGTTCTCAAAGAACAAATCTGCCTAGCAAGTATATACACATGGTGTTACCGCAAACCGTAATTCTGAAATCAATACATAAACAGGGACACATTTGAAGGCAGGCGTGATGCTTCGTTTGTAAAAGGGGCAAGGGCAGCAAGGCTTTTTCTCCTTGGTAAAGAGCACCTATGAAATTGTAAATCTCTATTGGAACATTTCAAGGGGCACCAAGGCAATGATCAGGGGCAACAAAAACAATTGCATCTGTTGCATTTGTTAACCATCAGGCCTGTGTAGGTATCTCTGTCCACTACACATCATAACCATTAGATGATTTCAATGGGAGACTTTGGGACACAAAGTGGAACAGGTCCAACTGTGGCGTGTCATGGCCGAGCGGATAAGACACCGAACTCAAGCTCTGGTGTTTCTGATCAGCAGAGTGTGGGTTCGAATCCCAGTCGTGACACTTGTGTCCTTAGGCAAGACACTTAACCACATGCTTCGTCCTTCGGATGGGACGTTAAGCCGTAGGTCCCGTGTGTTGTGTAATGCACGTAAAAGAACTCAGTGCACTTATCGTAAAGAGAAGGGGTTCGCCCCGGTGTTCCTGGTTTGATTGGCTGCATATTGCGCCACAGCACCTTGTAAACCATTACATTGTGCTATGCAAAGGAATAGGTCTCATACTTCAACACGTAACTCCACATACCTTGTAGGAAAAATACTGAGATGCCCATCGGGAGTATAAAGCGCTATATAAGAACTGCGTATTATTATTATTATTACTTCATTTTGCTTGATTGCGTAGAACTTTATTTTTTGATAATCGCAACCCTCGATGCTCCCTATGGTCTCAGGGATGTGACCAAAGAGCTACAATAATCCCAGAAAGTATTGACCCCCTGTGTACAATGAGCATCCATTCTAACTCTTTTATTATTAGGAGTCAATTTCTTACTGTACATTTTGACCCCCAAAATGACGGACAGGATAATAATAGTGTACATTTATAAGTACTCCTGGTGCTGAAAAATCAAATTTGGTAGAGCTTGTAAAGTATACCATAGAGTTTCTCTATGGGTATACAAGGCACATATTGCTGCCTGACCAGCCATGGCGAACCCCATCTATTTTACGATAAGTGTAACTGGGTTCTTTTAGGTGCACTACACAACACACAGGACCAACGGCTTTGCATGCCATCTGAAGCACGGAGCAATAATGGTTAAGTGTCTTGCGTAAGGACACAAGTGTCTAGACCGTAACTCGAACCCAAACTCTGCTGAATCAAAAACACCAGAGCTTCAGTCCGGTGCACATGACCATTCGCCAGGCGCGTGTAATGTGCTGCGCATTGTGCAAGCAGTTAATTTCCAAAAATAATAGTTGGTCTGGTGTCACTTCTGTAGCATCTGAAATTCTCCCACTATCACTTAATAAAATACAAATAGACCAAGGTACACACCAACTCAGCAGGTGTCTTGTGAGCTGCAGGAGTTGGGGTGAGACACGTCATGGACAGGGACTCCCGACAACATTTCCTGGCAATTGCAGACGCCAGTTCTTCCATTGATGGGTGACAGAAGAGAAGAGCTGGGGATGGGGACAGCCTCCTTGTTGGTTCCATGTTGTCTGTCTGTTTGCTCTGATCTATAACCAATCTGAATTGCACGGGGAAAGTCACAAATACACAATAAAAAGTTAGGATGCACTTTAGATGATTTACAGAAACGTACAACTTCAAATTCAAAGAGCTGCTACTTTATGACATGTTCGTTCTTTGAGAAACGGAACAGTGTGGATTAACGTCGTGTGGTCGTTGGAATAAGGACCAGTGATTATCAAGTCATGTAGTGGTATTTACATACCTATTGGGCAGTCTAGGCACTACTTATGGGGGCTATCCCCCTGTGCAGCGCAATAGGACGGTGACTGCTCTGTACTCTGTATTCCAACATCCCTATGTTCTGACAACCATATGTTCTTAACCCCATGTGATTTATTCGCTAGGGTTAGGGTTGGGGGTTAGGGTTAAGGTTAAGGTTAGGAACTACACTAAGTTTGTCAGAATTTAGAGGCGTTGGAACATAGGGGTGTCATCCAGCTGAGTCCAGAGTGTTTTGGTATTTTGGCACTATGATCAGGGACTGTAGCGCCTAATGAATATCAAAAATTGGCACCTCTATTTATTGCTTTCTTTTTTCTTAATTGTGGATCTTGGAGATTTTCCTTTAACCCTCCTACTGCCAACACAATTTGCTATTGAGTTGACTGACCATTCAAAACCATTTGGTCGAATGGTTTTGAGTGGTGAGCTAACTGTGTATAGAGTAGACCCCCCTGAATGGTTTCAAATGGTATGTCAGCTTATCTATAGCCCAGTATGGATACTTTCAAGTGGTGGAATGGTTTGCCCTTGGAGTGGTGATTTTGAGTGCATTGTTTTGAATGGCAGGTCAGCTGAACTCAATTAGGGTTACAATGTTTTTGTAAACACAGTGCCAGTGTTTTCCTCTGAACCAGTGTTGTAGTCGAGTCACCTGTGTCTAGTCCGAGTCCGAGTCCGAGTCTTTTGCAGACGTGACTCGAGTCAAGTCCGAGTCATGATAGTCGAGTCCGAGTCCGAGTCCGAGTCCGAGTCTTTTGCAGACGTGACTCGAGTCAAGTCCGAGTCACCGAAATTGTGACTCGAGACGGACTCGAGTCTGAGTCCTGGACTCGAGTCATACAACACTGCTCTGAACTGATAAACACTGTGCAGTACATTCACCATTCAAAACCATTTAGCCTTGGGGGCATACCACAGTGCAGTGTATCCACCACTCAAAACCATTTGAATGGTTGTGAATGGTGACACAGCTTATCATCAATACAGGTCAAATGGTACTGCCATGTGTGTACAAAAACAATTGGTTTTGAATGGTGTATCAGTAGGAGGGTTTTAAAGGAAGTCCAACTTTATGTAAATGATCTGATTCCCATCTCGTGAACATGAAGTCAATACGATGTTGGCACGCGGGCAACTAACCAGACTAGCGCTTTCACGGTAAGAATTCAAAGTACCGAAAAACTGTCACCTGCATTGTTCAGTGCCATTCCAGCTTTTCCTTTACTAAAAATATGCCATAGTCGGTTTATATACCCTGTCTAATGTGTCTATATACAAATATTGGATGTATATAACGAGTGCATTGAATTGTCAAAGTAATAATCACACACGGTGAAATCTGTCCAGACTATTCCAGGGAAGCCAGATATTTATAAGTGAATACACTTATACTATGACAATGCAGGAACGAAATGCAATCAAAAGTTGTTTTAAACAACTCACACATAAGTCCTTGTCATTTCAGTATATTTTTTTCTCAATTACTCAAAATTATATTGACCACGCTGACCAACATGGGCGACTCCATGTAGACACCAACCCTTGTTCACCACCATGACATGACCTTGTCTCATTTGGGCAAATGGGCGGAAAAACAATTTGCTGCAAAGCTTCCAAAGCGTCCTATTTTTGTAGAGTTTTGATATTAAATTTTGGAGCACTGCAGCAGTACACTATACATGACAAAATAAAGGATGACACATCGGGCATGGACAGGATCTGTGTGTGCCACGTACAAAAGATGTGAGGCCAATGCGCCGTTTTTTTGACAGCGTGAGGGCGCTCACAAAAACATTTCTATCACTTCCGGGGGTATAATGCGATTATCGTCTGCTCAGCTCTGTGTACAGTTTTAACACCGGCTGGCGTTCTGTCGTCACTTTTACTGTGCTTCTAAGGTGGGTTATAACGACTTCTTTAAAGGTCTTATTGTCCGTAATGGATATGATGTCTGGTTGCAATGTGTTCCAGTCTTTCACTGTTAGTTAGGGGGAAGTATCATTGAAGCAGTCTTTAGTACTAGTACTCTTTCCTTTGTTTGTGGAGAACAGTTTGTAATGTAGGCCATGCAGTTGCTAGCGTGAATGTGATTGTGTCTGAAGAAGACATCCCAGAACCAACGTTTGAGCTGAATAACTAATGATGATGATGATGTATGTTACTCCAGCAGTACCATATAGGTTGCTATTGGAGGGTACTCTCGCAAGAGTACCAGGTAACTAGTTCTTTGGTTTAGGCTTTGTCTTCTTCTAGGTTTGGGTAAATTGTGAGACATCATTCCCTTGATCATGACATCTCGGGGGATGTTTTTTGTTGCATAACGTTTGACGACTTGTGAAAGAACTGTGCACTATGCTGCAGTGAGGTCGTCAAGTTGTACACCTTGGATGTCTTTTTGTCTCGTAATTTTATAGACGGAAAGTGGCAAGACTCTCCACCACACGGTCAGGCTGCCGTCCCGATCCCGGCAGGAAAGTTTTAAATTTACAACCGGTCACACACCAGTCCAGACACAATCACATTCACAGCAAGGTCTACCAAATGTTCTCCGCAAATAACTAAAAAATAAGAAGCAACTAAAAACTATACCGCACACAGAAAAAGTGATCATGACAGAACGCCGGCCGATGTTAAAACTGTACACACTGTATACGATAATTGCATTTATACCCCCGGAAGTGATAGACATATTTTTGAGAGCGCCCTCACGCGGTCAAAAATACGGAGCATTAACTATGTTGACTTGTTATCTGTGTGTGCCACGTACAAAAGATGTGAGGCCAATTAACTATGTTGACTTGTTATCTGTGTGTGCCACATACAAAAGATGCGAGGCCAATTAACTATGTTGACTTGTTGAACTTTATTTCAACCATAATATTATTCACAATAAAAGAATGCAATGTAGTAAAATTCCTACAAAGTCTTTGTAAGTAACAGTCCCAATACTTAAACTAAAACATCTCTTCTCAATTTACAACTGGTGGAAAAAAAATTCCCATCCGGCCACCGCTTTTTTAAGAAAGATAAAGTTGCAGTCGATTGAAATTGAATGCTGTAATACATCATCATCATGATCATGCATCCTCCCCTGTCCGGTTTTCGATGTAGTATGCCTTTTTCTTTGAATTGAAAACAAATAAAAATATTCCATAATCAACTGATGCCCTATTACCTTCCTTTGTTTATAAGAAATATGCAAACATATATTAAAACGTGATGGACATTGAAACTTTCACACCACGCACCGATCTTCGATGACTTCAATAGCGTCCCATTTGTTTTGAGTTTGACCTGTTTTCGATGCAAACAAGAAAGTATGGTGTCCGGGTGAAGCCATACGTGGAAGAAACATCTGCAGTGACTACAAGTGTTCTGTGAGACTTAGTGTATGACTCTATAGCCAGCAGTTTTCTTCATTTTATTCAACATATTTTTTATTTAGTTTTA
The DNA here is from genome assembly GCA_037783415.1 of Leptasterias polaris. Lineage (NCBI taxonomy): Eukaryota > Metazoa > Echinodermata > Asteroidea > Forcipulatida > Asteriidae > Leptasterias > Leptasterias polaris. The sequence goes on along the minus strand of JAZGTN010000004.1, from coordinate 4,022,340 downwards.
AAAATAACCATGGTATTTTTCAAAAACTTTTTTAAAAAAAATTAAAAAAATGTAAATAATTCTTGGCTTTCAAATCTTATTTTTATTTAGTTTTGTGTCTTTTTATATTTCTTAACATTTATAATAAAGCATATAAATAAACAGTGATAATCGAATCACAAAGCTGATGTTTAAATTTTAATATTAATAACAAAAATGATAGAGTGTTACCAAAAAAAATTATCCAGACTATTAGAAAATGATATAAGGCACGTGGCTTCTTTAAGCCTCTGTATTTTTTCCCCCAGAATGCTCAGCAGAATGTTCAGTCACATGATTTGATCATCGTGAATTGTGAATTGAAAAAGTGTTTGATGAAACTTTTTCGGTGGGAATTTTTTTTTTTATGGCCCCGACAGTATGACATATTTTTGTACCTTGCAGAAATGCCTAAAATACCACAACTTTTTGCATTTACAAGTGCAACTAACCAGTGGAGCCTTACATGTTTCTAAGTTTTGGTCAAATGAGAGGAGACTCTTTGCTTGGCAAGTCAAACCACAAAAATTGTATCTAGGGACTGTTTACATCGCGCACAGAGAGGTAAAAGATTTGCCTCGATTTCAGGGACGCCCTGAATACAGGGCGTCCTACGATACACCAGTATTAAAATAGAATACAGCATTATTTTTTGCCAATTGTTCTTGGTCATATTAATTATGGCGTGATGGTTGAATTCGGCATCTTTCTCCAACTGGTTAAAAAACAAATTTACACCCCGTGCAGTAAAGTTTAGAGTTACCACGGCTGTCAGCAATGCCATGGTGGAGCAGGCCCGAGACAGCTCGCGTACCGACCGCGGCACACACCGCGCCGCTCGCCGTCAACCTCGCCGTCCGAACCGGCTCCAGCCCCCGACCCACACTTGCTTGGCATTGTCGTCCAATAACCTACCTTGGCTCCTGAGTCTTGTGTCTTTTTTAACAATCTATGTTACCAACAGCTCAGTACTATCGTTATTATTAAAACTAAACTAACTAAGCATCATCATGACCCGATATTTAAACCAAAACACAGTAGTCAGCCAGAGACATTTTCACCACTCTGGCTCTGCACCACGGACCAACTCGACCATACATGTACATTGACATGCCATGTGTGGTGTGTGACGGGGGGGTGGGGATTAGCGCAGCAGGGTGTTGTCAAAATATTATGAATGGGAAACATGGGCGGCGCGGTTCCTCTCAGGGCGGGGTGTGGTCTGGAACCTCCAAGCCTAAGACACTTCACCAAACAAGGCTCTCTTAAAAAAAAAAATTTGCATCGATTGGAAATTTCATTTGATTTGGTTGATTATGCTCACCTTACTCCGTTTCCTTTCTCCTCCATGATGTGGCACTGGCAGACAATGTTCATCAATCAATTAAGGCGGATCGGAGAGGATGCATGATGCAGGAAGGGGTGTGGCGAGTGGGCATGGTGGGGGCAGTGTTTGTGTTGTTGTTTTCTAATTTGACATTAACCAGAGACACTGCAATTATAATTTTGCTCAAGATATTTGGACATCGTCCCAATGCACAAATAAAAATAATGAAATTTAAACAAATTTTGTGCAATCTTCCAGTTTCATTTGGAAGAGCAATGGGATGGGTTGATCAAGGCTGGGTGCGTTTGGGCATTTGGGGTTGGGTGCAGGTTTAGGCTGATTTTGTTTCAACTAAGTTTTGTATTTATTAATTTTATTTTTCGTGGTCTTCAAGGCAAGGTTGGTGGTGAAATCTAAGCTTGTTTGTTTTGTGTCTTTTTTGAACGAATGCCGAATCACAGGGCCATGGGGGGTCGTACGTCCGGTCTTCAAAATAATTCAACCTTCCCAAATTTTGCCAACAGAGGGCGCTCATCAACATTTCCGGTCCTAAAGAATATCGGCCATGTTGGGAGTTCCTTCCTGTTTTGTTTTTGTAGTTGTACTGCAATAACACGAACGATAAGCCCGCAGCTTCTGGCAAGTTGTGTCAGGGAGTGTGATTATTGACTGTAGTTGTTATTCGGTGAAGATCTTTTGGACACGATTTTGTGAATCACTGGAGGTAGGTGTTTGCCGTAATGTAGTGTAGTCTGTTCAGTGTTTGAATAATCCATATCGAGTTGGGATTGGTTTTTGAATGATCTTGTTTTAATGTTTGTTGTTTTACTTTTATTATAATATTTAGTAATAAATTACTAGCATAATACCGTATAATACCGACAATGCGACATTGCCTTGGCCTGCCTGCCTTTGGATCGGGTTGTGTTGCGACCTACATGCCTATAGATAGAACTGTATTTTTAATATGATGAATGATGATGAGGTTCGTTCTGCTATGGTAATTTGTAGCGGAACAAACGGAGCTCGAGACATAGTTCTACTGAGGGGGACTCACTCACTCAGTACATCCAACGCTCCTACTCAGTTACTCGTTTAGCTTGTTTAGTCCGGCACTTATCATGTCTTTAAGTTTTTAACCCATCCGACCTACTAATTTCTTCTTAGAACACACGAGTGCTTCAAACATGAACTACGGATAATAATGGCATATAATCCCTTTTTTAACGCAAAAAACATTCCATCATGTGAAGGAAATGATATTATTTTGGGCGCAATCTTTGAAGTTGTCCTTTTTTTGCGCGGTGTGCCTGTTTGTGCTGGCGCAAACTTTGTTTCCTCGCATTAAATTGAAATTTGAGCAGGGTAGCTCGGGCGCAAACTTTGAACACCGCGCGATCTTTGTCAGTCAACCATAAATTCCCACCACTTGTCACTTGTGAAATATGCGCTGTTTGAAGGGAATTTACATCCAAAGGTTAAATACATGCCAGTACATGTAGGTAAGTTTGAACTAGTGTTCAGACGGATCTTAACTTCTGTCTGAGGTGATAATTTTTTTCAAAAACTTGGGAAAATGATGAGAAATGGGACGAAATGTAAGTTCATAATTTCTTTTGTCATAAAACTGGACAATCACGCTGGCAGATTCCCGTGTGATGAATAGACCGCGCTGCAACTTTTGTTACAATAGAAAAACAAATTTGACAATTCGTTTGAATAACAAATGCATCCCGTTTTTGTTTCTAGTTTCCCAAATGGAATTATTCATGCAAAACGCATAGTTCGTGTCAATTTTGTGTCTCAGTCGCGCAATCTTTATTTGTATGTTCAAAAATTGCGCGTATGCAAATTTTTGAATTGGCTTGCGCGAATTTTAAAAAGGGCGACTTCAAAGATCGCGCCCAACAACAAAAATAATGTATTGCGAGCACCGGCTAAGTTTTATTTTTAAATAAGGAGCTATCTAAAGGCTGGAAAATTTTGTAATTTATGTAGCACCCTCTTTGACACGTACTTTATGTAGCCAAACTGCAATACCCTTGAAATCACAAACAATTCACAGCAATTCCAGTTAGTTAGCCTGAAAATCTGCGTACAGTTAACACTTTCCTTACCGAATTGTTTGACCACTCAAGCGTGAAGCACACATTCTTACACAACAGAAAGCTTTGGTTCAAAGGCCATTTTTACAAACCCCATTATCTCCTTGAAGACATTGTTTTACAGCAAAATAAGTAATGAAAAAGTTCTCACTTATTGAATTTCCTTTCTTATAATCCAATAAATGTCAAAGTTCTTTGTCTTTCTTTCCTTGGTGTGATCTGTAATCTCAAACACTTTTTTGTACGTGTACAAGTACATGTATATGGCGCTCCGTAGGTGTTTGGCATTTCGGATCTTTCAACTCCAGTTTGAAGAGATTGCAAAATAGCAACCTTATTTTATTTGACCATCATTAGAAAGATCCAATCTTTCTCTTTTCAATGATGGTAAGCTTGGGTATGGAGGGCAAACATGGACAAAACTACAGCTTTATTACAAATGTCCTTTGTGCTCAGGCTTGAGTGCTCTTTTGCATGTTTTGTGTGTAAGCTTGGTCGACTAAAGTCGCCAATGGTAAGGAAGAGGGGTATTAGTGCAGTCGACTAAAGTCGCCAATGGTAAGGAAGAGGGGTATTAGTGCAGTCGACTAAAGTCGCCTATGGTAAGGAAAGGGTTAAGCATTGCTATGAAATAAGCCCTACATGTAGATCATGTGTGAATGGTTCAATAGCCATCAACTTACAATGTACACAACCCAAATACTCAGCTGATCTGAAATTCTTACCAATCATACAATTATGTCAAGAGATGACAATGAGAAATTGACCATTGATGACTAACACTACAGAGTTGTGGTTGTTACAGTAATCTCCACTTAAAGGCCCTGTACAGGATTGGTAAGATCAAAAAACACAAATGTTCACAGATTCACACATAACTTACATGATTTAAAGTAAGTAATGGTAGAAAGGGTTCCTTAAAATATTTCTGCCTGAAATGCTATCGTTTCTGAGAAATGAGTAAAACAATAGTTTTTATCGCGCGCGATAATAAACTCCATGTTTGAAAAACAGAAAACACATAAGGTCTCTTTTCACTATTTTCTCGTGATCTCGATGACCAATTGAGCTCAAATTTTCACAGGTTTGATATTTCATGTATGTGGTTGATTACACAAAACATGAACACTGTCTGTGATTATTTTGTCAGCTCTGCCAATCTTGTATAATAGTATACCTTTAAATAAATAAATGAGTCAGTATGCAATGTTATTGAATCTGAAATGCTACATACGCCTACAATATAAACAGTAACGCTGACAAATCAAAGCAATAACAAAAAGCCCATTCTGAGATGGCCAGGATTAATAAAAGTGAACCAAACCACTGTGACTCAAAAGCCTATTAATCCAATATTAAAATGGGAATTGAGTAGAATAAATCTATAGCAAGACAAGTTCTCAAAGAACAAAATCTACCTACATGTAGCAAGTAGATACACATGGTGTTACCGCAAACCAAATATACATACAATAACAATAAAAGAAAAACTTTGGAATGAAATAAATTACATGTATGATTGGATTCCTGAGGTTGAAATTTTGGCAATGTCATTGTTTGGTAACAGTCTGATTTGGCATAAAATAACATGATGGTGAAACAAAACAGCTACGTACACGTAATATCCCAAAAAAATAAAAAATTAAATTCAAATTATTTTCAGAAGTCTGCTTGCCCACTTGTTGGAACACTTTTTAAGTTGTTTCAGGTACTTAAAGGTACATACATGTACATGACCACTAGGGTCATCGTTTGGTTTTTGTCAACATACCATTATTACAATGCTGATGTTCATTAGGCCAAACAAAATAAATGTTCTGTTTCCGATTACATGCCATTTTAAAATAGGGTCGGTAGGTTGGAAATTTTTTTTTCTTTCTGATAGGTTCCGCGAGTTTGTAAAAATACCCTACTTGCCCGATTCAAAACTAACACTAACACTGGTTTTTTAGTTCAATTTTGTTAAAAACATATTAGTTTGGTCAAAGTCTGACATTTGGTTAGGGTCGGTCGGGAAACCAGAAACAGAACCTTTTTGTTTGTTTGGCCTTATATAGGCAAAAACATCAAGAAGAATTAAAATGAAAGTCACACTGTGCAAGTTTCAGTTGAATGCATTGTCTACTTGTTGGGGAAAAAAAAGTGGAAAAAATTGTCACAGTATTTTTACAAGAATGCAATTATCCATTCTGTTTAGCCAGATGACAGCCGGTACAAACCACATCATTCACAAAAGAACACCACAGAAATGTTGTTGCCTCAAAGCAATCTTTCTAAATTTTCAACTCGTGTACTTTTATTGATTTCTAATCAACCGGGGCATTTCAGATAAAATAATTTCGCGGAAATGTCTACTAATGTACCACCATCTTTATAACAAGTAGGCCTACATGTAGCCTGGAAAAAAGTTCAATGAGTGGCACTGTGGCCTCCATAAAACACCAGGCCTGTCAGTCTTCACTCTAATGTTGTCAATAAATCACCTAAATTATACCACACTTTGAAATCCATCAAAACATTGTACCCTCAACATTACGCAGCCTGTCTGTAAAGTAGTATTTGATTGATAGGTTCACTCTCAATAGAATCAGGATGACATTACTACACTGTACATGAAGAACACTTTGCACAATGTTTCCTACATGTACATGTATCTATCTGCCTACTAAGCCAGGTTCCTCAGTACTAATTGCTACACTGTAGGTGTTTTTACATGTTTGTATTCTTCTCTTAAGGCCAAATAAAAAAAAATACCAGTTGGTCGTCTTGATTTTTCCAAAAAGGAGGAGGATGCGGGCCTTTTTATTTTTTATTTTTTATTTTTTTTCCAAGATGGCCGCCAAGTATTTCAATTTAAACAGGCCACCAATTCTTCAGTTTGAAATCACCGCAAACTATTTGTTGCATGAGGTAAGTTTACATCAAAAATTAAAATACATGTATATGTCAAGGGTGGATTAAAAATACAAACAATTTTTATTTATTTTGGGTTTTTTTATAGGAAAAATCGGGGGGAAAAAATAAAAAAAGGATGCGGCCTCAAAAAAGGATGCGGGCGGGGACGATCAACTGGTATTTTTTTTAACTTGGCCTAACTATTGTATTGTTTGTTGTTGTAGATCCTTTGATTTGCAATTAATTTTGTATTTTATTTTGTATGTTTGCTGGCGAATGAAATGAAATGAAATGAAATGTAGGTGGGGCCCAATTTTATGGCTCTGCTTACTGTAAGCAAAGAATCGGCACTTACGTAAGCAGGGAATTCTGCGCTTACGTCAAGTGTATTTCACAGGTTTGCAGGGAATTTTTACTTGTGTGTGTGTACTCCACGTTACTAGACATTCTTTGCTTACACAGCTCCGTACATGTGTGGGGGGGGGGGGGGGAATTGGCGCTTGCCCTATATAGTGTAAGCAAAGAATCATGATCGCAAGCGCAGAATTTGGCGGTAAGCAGAGCCAGGAAATTTGGCCCGGGTTATTTGATTAGTTGACTAGAAGACTCGGAAATCAACGAGTGGATTAACCACTCCAGCTGATGACCGGACATTGACCAAACCAACCATTGATTCTTGCCAGCATGCTTGAAGCACATGCCGGATAAGAGCCAGTTATGACAGGGAAAATATTATGGACATGATTGAGGCTTGATCATAGGATGGTGTGGGAGGCCAGAGAGATTTAATTTCCTGTTTGATTTCATCTGTAATAAATTTATGGTGTTAATATTGGATAGAAAACTGTTGAGGCGGAACAGTTTGTTTTTAGTGTGGGTTTATCACATGTTGCACTTGATTGCTGTATTGGATGGTACAGAAGCTTGGCTTGAAATTAACACTGAACTGCAGGCCTGAGGCCAGTATTTCTAGTGTCTGAGGCCAGTATTTCTAGTGTCTGAGGCCAGTATTTCTAGTGTCTGAGGCCAGTATTTCTAGTGTCTGAGGCCAGTATTTCTAGTGTCTGAGGCCAGTATTTCTAGTGTCCGGACAAGTCTGGCAGTCTTGTGTTTTTGAATAATAGATAAGGTATGTACCTCAGTTAATTTTTAAAAACTGTGTTCGATTGTTGACTTTGAGTCTGATGAATATTAAGGGAATAAAAGAGTGTATGTACAAGCATAGAGAGAGTCCTTGCTCTATGGTACAAGTAGTGACGAGTTCTTAAATGGCCGTTTAAACCCGGCAGGGTCGTGGCCGTGTAATAAAGGCCCCGAGCCAAAGGCGCGCGAGGGCCTTTATTACACGGCCATGACCCTGCAAGGTTTTAAACGGCCGTTTAAGAACGAGTCACTACTCTTTTATTCCCATGCCAATTTGTTGAAAAGTGAAAAAATAAGGAAAATCGGTGGTAAAAAGACAATCTGATTGTTTAGCGAATTTTCGAAGTTTGTACATTTTCAAAAACTTTTGTAAAATTCTGTGCACGCGCGGGTATACTAATAGCTGTATATTGCATTCCGCGTAAGTAAATTGGCGTGCGTAAACAAGCTTGCGCGCCCAACACGCGAAGCCAGCCGTGTTTAAACACTTCTAGCCGTGTTTATATCACACGTTTAAAACACCCCCACGTGACGTGCTCTCCACCAATCAGAATCGATAAACTGTCCAACGTATTTATGAATGTCTGTTAAATCTGCTGAATATGAAAGTTTTACCCATTTTTGTTAGACAAATGAGATCAATCTTCTCTTAGTGCTTGTTCAAATGAAAAAAAGTTTTAATTGTGACACTTATTTTTCTTCTCATTTTGGTTCTGGTCTTGAAACAAATTTTCTGTTCCAGTAAAAGTGTTGAGCTTACAAGCCCTGTAGTCTTGTGGTCTTTAATTCACCCCATATTCGAGCCCCAAGTAGAATGGTAAAATCCAGAGATGTGTATAGACCTTATGCATTGACGTCACCAAGCCGCCATCTTAGAGGTAAACTGATGATGAAACAATGGAAACGCGCGGCGCACAAGACTGGCCAATGAGCATCTTCCTTTTGACCTCTACATGTAGGTGAGGGCGCCCTACTCAAATGACGTCATATGCATTAAGGTCTATTGACATGATTGAGAGGGTTGCGATATATGGAGGGACCAGTTTTCTTTGGTCATGTGCTTTAACAAAAATAATTATGAGAGGTCGCCTACAATGTAACACCACAAGGCCACAGACGGCCATTTCAAGGTGAGCGCTAATACACTTTTTGGGCTAGCCACCCAAATCAATTGCCACCTACATGTACTCCTGGGGCTGAAACAGGGTTACCACTGGTTACCCCCTTTACTGTCCATAAAGGATGTAGGCATGGGTAAAGCCTGGCTGGTACTGGTAGAGCACAATGCACTACATGTACCTTCCCAACTTTTTACAAAGCAATTACCATGATTATGATTTAAAGTGCCTTGCTCAAGGGCACAAGTGTCATGACCAGGATTCAAACCCACACTCTGCTGCTGACTACACCAGAGCTTGGGTCTGGTGAATGGTGAACTAGACCGCTCTGCCACGACATGCCGTTTTCGGTCCATATGCAGCACAACCCAATGTGCAGTCTAGTCTGGCACCCTGTGTGCACACATGTATGCGTTTTATGGACCAAAAATGGCTTCCAATCGCAGGTTGTAGCATCCCTCTCAATAGGCCTACATGGTACACATACACTGATACAGTAGATGTACACGTATTTTGTCAATACATGTACATTGTAGCTCTGGTAGAATCATGACATGTACACTGTACAGTACTGTATGGCCAGTGGCTACAACATTTCTTGATCTCATTGTACATGTACTATTGATCCCATAGAGTTTTACAAGTTGTACAACACCTTGGGAACTGAATCGCAGGGCTCAAAAGTTCCTCAAGTTATAATTTTTTTGTCAACCTAACTTCATTGCTAGCTAACACTCAGCGGAAATTTTTGACCATGTGAACGCAAAAGTTCGCTGCTAATTTCGCTGCCGACTCCAAAAATTAGCAGTAAACAATTTCCGCTTCTAACTCAACTTAGCAGTGAAATTTGATACTTTAGCCACAGAGAAAGGAATTTAGCAATGATTGGTGTTATTTCTCGTGTGAATGTAACTGACCTCAGCTAGTTGTAAACATGATTTCAGCTCGATGTTACGACGCCGTGTATTTTTTCTTCCGGTGGAGTTGTACGTAGCAGGCCAATACATTTTTCTCCTCAGTTGCCGCCTAAATTCTTTTAAGTTTTACAATTAAGTTGACATCATCTGTATTCCTTATGACAGCTATTAATCACTCATAACACAGAAGATAATAAAGATCAAAGAATCGGACATTGTTGGATCCATGTTTGTAAACATTATCTGAACGATCGAAAAACGTTTCCACAGCCGGCCACGTGAGTGATCACCCTCCTTCCCGGAGACAGGCAACGCACGTGCTGTGGTACGGTGACATCGCACACTAATGGGGACGAAATTTATTCAACTTAGCCCTGACGCAGTGTATTTTAATCGTGACAAGACCCCTTCCCCCATGCTCAAAATTTACACTGGACCACAGGCCTGAGGCCAGTGATTTGAGTGTTGGGCCAGTAAACTTGTGTCTTAAATTGAATAATCAATATCTTGCTGTGTTGGGGCCTACAGTGTACATTTTAAACCATGATTGTACAATGTAAAACAGAAACAAGTTATAAATGTTTAGAGGTTGACTTTGATTCTCATAAATACCTTTCACTTTTAATTGAGTAATGAATTAGTATGCTTAAAGGCACTGAACACGTTTGGTAATTGTCAAAGACCAGTATTCTCACTTGGTGTATCCCAACATATGCATAAAATAACAAGCCTGTGAAAATTTGGACTCAATTGGTCATTGAAGTTGCAAGAAAATGATGAAAGAAAAAACACCCTTGTTGTACAAATTAGTGTGCTTTCAGATAGGAATAAAAGGCTTCTGGCCAGAAGTCTTTTATTATTTTAGTGAGAAATTACCTCTTTCTCAAAAACTGCGTTACTTCAGAGGGAGTCGTTTCTCACAATGTTTTATACTATCAACTTGAACAGCTCTCCGTTGCTCGTTACCAAGTAAGTTTTTATGCTAATATATATTTTGAGTAATTACCAAACGTGTACAGTGCCTTGAATACCAGACAAATGAGAAAAATCTTAATTTTTCTCTTACATGTCTTAGTTCTTTTTCACTTTAAAAAAGAAGAAGCTTGTCTTGTAAACAGTTTTCTGGTTCCGTAAACTTCTTGAGCCACAATTCCTGCAGTCTTGTCAAATTTCCCCCAAATTCAAGCCCTGTACACAAAAGTGAAGTACAAAGAGTTAATTGAAATCAAGTGAGGGCGTGGCTATTTGTTACATTAACCCTTAAGTGCGCAAGAGTCCATTTGGGACTTTATTACAAAACCCTACCAGTTGACAACTGGCATTGCTTTTGCTTATATCTCAATATACTGGCCATAAGGGATAAACTAACTGAGTGATAGCAATCACAGTCTTCCAGAGTGGAAGAAATCCCCTGAGTCCTGTTGACCAGTGGAAGTTCTAAACAATGTACTTGTTCTGTAAACGACCTTGCCACTCAAACTTTAAATTATGTTTCTCAAGCATATTCTCTTTTAAAAAGTCAAGAAAAATGGGATTACAACTAAATTCATGCGCAGAGTAATTAAAAAATGCTTAATCAGCCAGTTGCTGACTGTTAGGGTCGAAACGCACTTGAGGGTGTTCAAAGCTACTTTTACAGGCAACCTTACAATTCGTCATTGAAATTCAAATAAAAACATTCACATTATGTACATAATTTTCTTGGGAATACGTTTTTAATAGTAAGATTCTAATAGAAAAACTGTTACTTGCGCTTCCAAATGTTGCATTTGTAAAAATTTTGTTTGCATGAATGCAGATTTGATTGCTTGCTTCCAAGTTGGCTGTACTACATGTAAACTGTGTGTAAAAATTGCCTTGTGTGTCAAACTGAAAGTGCCTGAACTGTGTGGGTGGAAAAGCTGACAGTCCTGTGAAAACAGAGACTGCCTTGACTGTGTTCACATTCAATCCAGTACAATTGACACAAAGTGTATTCACATTCAATCCAGTACAATTGACACAAAGTGTAAACAGTAAACAGTTCTTTCAACACTGTAGTGTGTTTAAAAACATGTATTTCTGGCATGCCCCAAGTCCAGTTGCTTTTTTAAAACATGAACTTGGCTTTGCCATCATACACACATTTCTTCTTGTACAGACATGACCTGTACATGTATGTAGAGCACTTTTGTTTGGTACTGCAAAATGCTCCTTGATTTTATTTGTTTACAATTTACATTAAATAATAATAATAATAATAATAAACTGTTTTTGTATAGCACATATCACTGTTAAGTCCCTAAGCGCTTTAAAGGAATGAGAAAACAACAAGATACAAATAAAATACCAACAGATATTACTGATAGACGGTGAATAGATGTGTTTTGAGGCGACTTTTGAATTGGCCAACCGTGACTGCTTCCTTAACAGACTCGGGTAAGCCATTCCACAGTTCAGCTGCAGCTACTTGGAATGACCTAGCTCCGTATGATTTTGTAACAGGGGTGGAAATGACAAGAAGGGACTTGGATTTGGAACGTAAATTTCTAGAAGGAATATATTTGTGAACTAGGTCCTGGAGATAAACTGGGGCTGTGCCTTGTAAACAATGAAAAGAAAGGAGGAGAATTTAACTTGAACAGGGAGCCAATGAACAGCTTAAAGGTCATTGTAGGATCATGCTTTGATAGTGACCTTGAAAAATAAATAATTTTCATCCAAAAGCCTATTTGTTAAAAAAATAGTATGGTACATAGTGTAGTGTGCATCCTATGAAATTGGTTTGTCTGAAGAGCCCCAGTTGATTAGAAATGGTAATCAGAAAATCTAATTAAAGAACTTAATTTCCAAAGGTCGCCTAAAGGCGACTAGAGATTCAAATGTCCCTGGTGAATGCTGCGGCTAGAGATGCGGTTGGTACCCTCTTTCACTGTGCTAAACCGCATGGATTCGACAGACTCAATGAAAATACTGTTTGCTGTTTTCTCAACAAGATGTACCAGACACTGAAACTTTCACGTCGTCTTTTATTGTATCTTTCTTGATGAATTGGGCAATAAATCAGCATTACGTTGACTGTATGTATGACCGTACCATTAACCCTAACCATGCTAAATGCAACAATTATATATGCATTGTAATCTGTTGCATTTGGCAGTAAACTGATCGATGTCATTTTTATTTGGCAGTCAACTCAAATTCATACCTTGATGGAATTTGTTGCATTTAGCAGCCAACTGATTTTACTTGTTACATGTACATAAGCTCTAAATCATGCCTCATTTATATGCAATTGTATGTATGTAAACTTAGAGCTTGGGTGCTTCCATTGTTTCTGAACAAAGCAGCCACACACCACAGGAAGAATGACTTGGATATTGTTGCATTTGGCATAGTTCATGGTCCCACTAAACCACTACACTTACATGTATGTGCATACTGTTGCATTTAGCAGGGCAAACACCCTTGCTCAGTCTTAACACAAACAACATGCCTGCACAATGCAACAAAATCCCTTGTTGCATATGGCATGGTTCTCATTTCAACTGTGTTGCATTCTGTTGTATTTGGCAGGGTACATGTAGAGGGACCCTAATGGGGGTTAGGGTTAATGTAGGTTACAAAAGGTCTGTACCAACGTGTACACAAGTCTAAATTTAATTAACTCTTGTTTGTGATTTATTTTCAATATTTTGATTGTTTGTTTGCGGTCTTGTTCTTCTCTACATACATTTGTAATGTACATGTAGAGTCTTTTTTTCCATTGAACTATTCAGTTCAAACTAGTAGAAATCTGACTAGAGTTTTGAACATGCAGATTGCTTCACTAGGGAGCCATGGGTTAGGCAATTAGAGTGTCAGGCCCAAAGTGTGTTATTAATGTGAAAATCTGATGCTAGAAGACATCCTAAACCCGAATTAAAGATGGTAAACTATGACAGATTGAGCTGAATCTAGTTGATTAACACCTGGGGCCCTGATTCAATGTCCACTGGTACCACACCAAGATACTAGAATTAGCTCGGAATCAGACAATTGCCGTGGGTGCCCCTTGCTTTTGATGTGGATTCCTTCATATCTGATGGAAATTTAGGCCATGTCTGAATTGGCAACTCTGGGTACGGCTACGGCTTGATTACTTCGTCATAATGCGTTGAAGTATAGGATGTCATTAGGCCAAACAAAATTGAAATAAAAAACCAGTGTTAGTGTTAGTTTTGAATCGGGCAAGTAGGGTACACTCGCCAAACCTATTAGAATAAAAAAAAACGAAAAAAAACACACTTTCCAACCCCATTTTAAAATGGCATGTAATCGGAAACAGAACAATTTTTTGGTTTGGCCTTAGCATTAGTCAGAACTGTACATGTAGCTATTCCGATCAAGCCTTCCATAACATGTGTACCCAGTGTTCAGTGCATTGTACAGTTGTGCAACTTTGGACTACATGTAGGAGAAAATTGCCAAACTCCCATCAACTACAAAGTATCGAAGCCAGCTACAGTAAATGACTAAAGAGTCTTTTTGGTCAAGTTCATTTTTTGGATAACACTCATTTTCAATAGAAAGGGTCCCTTCTTTTCGTGACTGTTTGTGTACATTTGATACCCTTTAGTTCCAGTGCAAAGTTAAAATCCAGAATGACGTCACTTCAAATATAAGGGTCTGTTCATTTTTCATAAAAAGGAATTTTTTTGATCTTGAAATTCCAAGATATTCAATTAAAACAGTGTTGGACTTGACCTCTCACTTTAACCCTAACTCCCAAAGCGTTTTTACTAGAATCCATCCCTAACCCAACACATTCCAACAGCTTATACTACCATGAGATGGGAACTGTGCCCAATCTTAGGTGGACGATACACAACCTAACAAACTCCAACAGGCTTTTTTTGTTTGATTTTGTTGGAGTGTGTACACTTGGCATGTGCAAAAATTTGATCAGTGAAATCACACAGTACCCAACATAACATAATCCAACAACTATCTCATTAGACCATGGAGGAAAGAGCAATGCCAGACATGTACATTTCACACATCCACCATACCCACTCAATCAAATTCCAACACCATTACTTGTCAGCAAGGATACACAATCCCACAGAATCAAACACCCAATCCTAACTTCACTGTACTTAACCTAACAAAATTAAACACTTTGCCCTGTTTGAATTTGTAGGGTATGGGAGGGTTAGGGTTAAAGGACAATTTTAGAGCCGCTTTACATGTTACACGTACTTGTTTATTTGCGCGAGGCAATGTCATACAGGAATGAATTGTGTTAAATGCTTGTTGACAAGCAGAGCAGTCGCCAGAATTTAGAAATTGGGTGCCCAAATTTGTTGTAAATTTAATTTATTTGAAACGAAATTCCTTCACCTATTTTATATATGGTAAACACCCCCACACTGTACACACATGTAGCACGTAGCACATGATATGTTTAATGTAAATGAAAAAATGGAAAACAAATGAAAAATTTACAGTATTCAAGATTAAAAACATGGTTAATACCCAACATAGAAATAGAACCCGGAGAACGCTGAGCTCGACCGTCCTCTGTGTCGTCTGTGGACGCGGCGTATCGATACCACGCGACAAGCGTGTATGGCAAAAATGGCAACGCACATAGACCGTAATATGCTAATTTTGCCATACACGCGTAAACAAAATTGGCGTACGCGCGTCCATAAAAATGGTCTCACAACGAAACCGCACGCACAATGACACACTCAGCGTTCTATTTCTATGTTACCCAAAGACACCTGGGCGCATTGCTGGCGAGTCTTGCCGGCAGGGTACAAATGTAGATGTGTTTAAAAAGGTTCAACAACAACAAAAACAGTTGGTAGCGTGTCATGACCTAGACTTGACTCAAGTCCCAATCCCGTGCAAGGCCCTTCCTTGCCTCATCGTCAGAAAACTATTATTTTGCGCTCTGCATTCCCCAACCTCCCTGTTCCGCGCGCGGGACAGGGACTTGACGAACCCGCAGTTGCCTGATATGTAAATTTATTCACTTACGAATATGCAAAGTTATGGCGCATTACTTGTTGTCCAATCAAACGCGTTCAAAAAGAAGACTCGTTGATTTTTTATTTGCGGGGGTGGTAAAGTACTTTGTCGAGGATCGAAATGCATGAATATATATAAAAACTACAAATTTATTTGAATTCAAGTTAATATTACGTATACATTGGGATTGGTATTGTTTGCAAATGCATACTTTGAATTGTTGACAAATGCAATTCAGCGACTTAAAACACCCACCCCCCTCTTCCGCCCGGCAGCCATTCTGGAGATGCTTACGTCCATAGATACACGATACAAACGTCACAGAGCAAGATGAATACTAAATGAAAGGGGCGGCACTTCCACGCTCCCATTGGATTTGTACATCTCCCCATTTGGGGAGATTTTTCTATTCAAATGCGTGGAGTAGAAAACGACCCCGTCAAGTCCCTTGATCGCCACCGCATAAATAACTACATTTTGTCGGTGAGGGCGCACTGGTATTCTGTGGCTGCATGCTGGCGCGTTACGTTAGGAACCTCGCACGAGAAAGGGACTTGAATCAAGTCTAGTCATGACCCAGTGGTCTATAAGCACTGGGTTCGAGTCCCGGTCATGACACTTGTGTCTTTGAGCAAGGCATTATATCAATAATTGCTTCTCTTCACCCAGGAGTAACGTGGTACCTGTGAGGTCAGAGATGGTGATTGTGATTGATTAAATGTTCATGTAACTTGATGCACTACTTACATGCAGACTGTATACTCCCAAGGGAGCTGAGATTGTTTAAGGAATGAAATAAAGGGCCCAATGACCAGGGGTAATAATGTTCATGAGCCGTACGAGTGTCAAAATTGCTTGACACTGGAACTAAATGCAAATGAAATTGTAGTTTACACATTTGACAACAATTTGTCTTTACACACGGCCGAGTGGTTTAGAGCATCGGATTCAAGTTCTGGTGGTTTAGTCATCGGGGTGTGGGTTCGAGTCCCGGTCATGAGGCTTGTGTCCTTGAGCAAGACACTTTGCTATAACTGCTTCTCTTCACCCAGGGGTATAAATGGGTACCTGCAAGGGTAGAGGTTGATATTGTGTTTGAAAAAGCCTTTGGAGCGCCAGGGCTGTATACTCCCATTATGACCATGGCACTAATGTAAAGCACATTGATACGTTATTGTGAAATGCACTATATAAGAACTAGTTATTATTATTATTATTATTATGAAACGCTGACACAACTTTGTCATTTTAAATTTACAGGAAAAATACACAAAAATGTTCATGTATTTGTAATGTACATCTGTACACATCATACATTTATACAAACTGTAATATGAACTTTAAAAAATTTGTTTTTCCCATCTCCCATACAAAACATGTTTACATTTTTATGGACACAAAATTCTTAAGGTGAATTGGCAAATGATAAAATCTTGGCATTCAGCGTCGGAACTGCCTCACAATTATGCGCTCCAGTTCCCCCATCATACGACTTAATCAACTCTGACTCGTTCGATGATAAAAACAAGTCCACATCAGGGGAGAACGGATTGACCAATCCACCGAGGAATCATTCTGTTTTTCAGTGATTCTCTCTGGATAATTGCGATGCGGTGCCGGACGTCGTCAGCTTTCAGGATGTGAATTCAAATGAAGGTGTTGCATGTGCTGAAGCCATGTCTTAGGACCATTGTATCAGCATACGTGGAAGTAGAGAGGACTTGGTTGTATGTAAACCCATAGGCCAGCACCTGTACATCAAGATATATTAATCAACGCGATTTGAGTGATTGGTTGTTATTTGCACCTGGCTGCCTGCCCAGAAGTACACTAAGTGCTCCTCTGAACAACCCCTTTCCTTTTTTCTCTACCACTTGACGTGTCATGTACAATCAGATAATTTGAGTACATTGTTGTATTTTTGAATGGGATTAAGGGGGAGGGGGGTGTTCTAATGATTTGTCATTGTTTAAAAGGCACTGGACACGTTTGGTAAATCCCAACATATGCATAAAATAACAAACCTGTAAAAATTTGGGCTCAATTGGTCATCAAAGTTGCAAGAAATGAAAGAAAAAACACCCTTGTTGCACAAATTTGTGTGCTTTCAGATACCTGAAAAAGGCTTCAGGCCTGAAGTCTTTTTCAGATTCAAATATTTTAGTGAGAAATTACCTCTTTCTCAAAAACTATGTTACTTCAGAGGGAGTCGTTTCTCACAATGTTTTATACTATCAACAGCTCTCCATTGCTCGTTACCAAGTAAGTTTTTATGCTAATAGTAATATATATTTTGAGTAATTACCAAACGTGTCCTGTGCCACACTGTAAACAGTTTTGACAGAATCTTGTAGTTTAGGACCCTACATGCAGTACAATAAAGATCTTACGCACAACAATTTGAGAAATACCACAAGGGAAACTGAGTAAGTTTTTAAAATGTTAAACATAGAAAAATTTACTAGAGCAGGGCTTGAACCTGAGACCTCTGGATTAACGTACCGGTGCTCAACTACATATGTAACAGTTAGGAATGTATTTTGTTGGATGTGGTCTTGTTATTTTGTTGTGTGAGTTTTGTATGCCATGCTCTCCTCTTCTGTCAGGTTCAGTTCAGTTTATTTCCACAATATCAAAATCAAAATCAAATCAAAGACAATGTAAGTTGGAAATTAAGAGTTAAATGATTATTTGATAAGATTGAATTAAATAGAGAGTAAGCATGGGAGTTCATGATACTGTGGAGGGACCCATAAAGAAGCAAGGCTTGTAAGGTTATGGGTCCCCGAGCAAGCTTGTGCATTGAGCCGATAATTATTTTGATGTATTGTGGAAGGCACCACTCCAGGTAGAAAAACACGTTCCTGAAAGGACAGACTTTGTAACCAAGAAGGCTCAATGCACTTGTAAGCTGCTAGCAATGAAAGTAGTTACCTAGACAAATGAACAATGGACAAGAACGAACAAAGACAGGTCAGCAATGTTTCGTGGCGTGTCGTGGCCGAGCGGTCTAGGTCACCGGACCTACATGTAAGCTCTGGTGTTTTCAGCAGCAGAGTGTGGGTTCGATACCCGGTCATGACACTTGTGCCCTTGAGCAAGGCACTTAACCATAATTGCTTCGAAAAAGTTGGGAAGGTAGTGCATTCTGCTCTACCAGACAGGCTCCTAGTGGATGATACCCATGCCTACATCCTTAAGGACTGTGAAGGGGGTAACCCTGTTTCAGCCCCAGGAGTAGGAGGCAACGTGCCCCTGGTGTCAATTGATTTGGGTTGATAGCCCAAATAAGTTATGTGTAGCCCTCACCTTGAGTGGCCGTCCGTGGCCTTGTGAGTTAGGCGATATCTCATTTAAAAAAAAAATAAAAATAAAAAAAAATGTAAGAAAGAAAACATCTATCAACAATAGGTTGAAACATAAACAGCCACAATCCTGCCAAAACAACAGAAACAAGTTAATGTAGGAGTATGATCCTTCAGTGCTCTCATTTATGTACCATGTTGTTGGTGAATGCCAAACGTTCCTCAACCCTCTGAAAACATGTACCAAAATGGACAGACAATTCACAATATGCAATCAATGTTCTTGATACATGTTTCTGTGTATGTAGGCTAAAGATTTGACATACAAGACGGTACGCCCTACTCTAAGTGGAATACAAAATTGTATACTGCTAAACAATGAAATTCTATGCATGACACGGTTGTTTTTGCATGATACGCTTTTATGTGATTGATTATTTGTATGCTAGGCCTTTAGTCTTTTTGGAACTAAATTTACAATTCTTGGTTTTGGACCTGCTGGCATTATTGTTATTGATCCATTTCTTTGCATTTTGGAACAAGTGGAAAATTGCATGTAGCCTGGCCTGCATATTGGATTTATGCCTTTACACGCTAAATTGTACATAATCACACCGAACAATGCAAACAAAAATTAATTTAAAAAACGTTTAGTGATTGGAGCCTACTGATTGTGATAATCCTATATAAACTAATCTGTGAAAATTTCACTTCAAAAGGTGGTCGCGTTTTTGAGATATCACCGAAAAACCGGAGCGAATATTCCCACGCAGGAAGAATATTCCCTATAGGAATAGACAGTCTGAGAAGTGTTACGGCCGTAACGCTTCTCAGATTAAAATTTTGGGGGATAAAAAGTGATATATTTTTTCATAACCGTAGTACTTCGAAGTGAAAAGTTTCTCAAAATGCATTATACTACCCAAAGCTGCTGTACTTCTTACCAAGTATTAGTTTTTATTGCCATTAATTTTCAGAGTCATTACCAAATGTATACAGACCCTTTAAGGTATGATTTTAGTAGTCTTTTTCATTTGTACGCTAAGAAACAAGCACTATAAAACCATGGTAAAACACGTTTGTGCCTGGATTATAATTTTTTGATACATGTATGAATCTGGCGGGAGGGAACATGTATTTTGGAATTACACAAATTATAATATGGAATATAGTCTCATGTATGTACATGTATCAACCAATAAGGTACTCAATAGCGAAGCTCGATCAGGGTTCTGCCCAGGATTTGTTTAGTGCCGGAAATTTTTTTTTCCAAGTACAGTCAAGTCAATTTCCTTTCGATCGTGCACGGAGTGGTTACACGCGTGCGCCCTGCAGCTGTGCCTTGAATGTAGGCCCTCAGTGCGTGCACGCCTTTACCGCCATGGGAAAACAATTTACAGCATCTACATGTATAGCATGGTGCTTACTCTGCAGTTCATTTCCATTGTATTAAACGCTGTAGAATAGGGTTCGCAACATGATGAAACTGGTATCATGTTATTCCAAGCGTAAAGCTATAATCAGCGTGACTGGAAACCATTGCAAAATCAATGCGGGTTTCGTGCGTTGGATATATTGTACATCGTAGCGGGAGGAATGCTCGATCCTGGATCATTAAAATAGACTCAAACCAAAGAAGTAGGCTACTCGAAACTTTGGATAAAACTGTTTACTGGTAAATAATTTGTTTTACACGTTGTTCACAATATTTTGAAGAAAATGGGCAAAAAAAAGGGAAAATGTGTGGTGGTCGGAAAAAGAAAAAATTCTGCGAGTGCCGGTCGGGGAATCATGAGTGCCGGTCGGGTTTTCCGGCACCGACCACCGTGGGCAGAACCCTGCTCGATATATCGTCGGGTAAATATCACCGATACATTGTTGTACATGTATGTTGATATATCGTGAACATTTTTCGAACACGGATAAACGGTTTTACCGCAGGGAGGACATGAGCAATAAAATAACAATCTTATATGCTGCAATCCATTCAACTGCGTCTGGTTTGGCGGCATTAGCATATAAAAAAACTGTCGTTTACGAATGTTGTAAGGCTGGTCGCCATCCAAAATATTGAATGGCCTACACAAGTTTTTAACCCTTTGCCGAAAGTTAGAACCATCGTCTATTTTTTTATATCGTGAATATATATCGCGGTTTTTCGATATTTCAAAAAACCATCATCGATATTGACGATATTGTTTCAATATCGTATCGCGACAATAATATCGTGATATCGTCGCTAGTACTCGAAGCACTTTAACAAACATAGGGCTAGATAGCTCAGTTGGTAGAGCGCCGGCACGTCAATCCGGAGGTCGTTGGTTCAAATCCCGCTCTAGTCAATTTTTCCATGTTCAACCCAAAATCATTTAAATTTACCCAGTCAGTTTCCCTTGTGGTTTGTTATTTGATATCTGAAAAACATTTTAAGACAGGTTTTTGAATTTGTTACGTTGAGGCTGATTTATGTACATGTGTAGCACCTTTTACAGGGTGCTGCGGTGCATTCAGCAGCCACTCCAGTAACACTGGGGCAAGCTCCTTTCTCTGCGTTCTTTTGCGTGCTTTACGCAACACACTGGACCTACAACTTTGCGACCCATCTGAAAATACCTGAAGATTGGCATCCACTGATATTCTTGATGCATTGTGTACAATACAGTGCAACCGTGATGTCAATTTATGATCAATCTGACTCACTGCTTATTCCAAGGTTAGGCATTAAATCTTACTATGTCAAGTGTATTAGTGCTATTTCTGATCATACAGATAGAAATAGATCATGTGACTCATCATATAGATCATGTGACTCATCATGACATCACATTATTACAAAAATAACTTATCGAGTGAAAAGTGAACAGGCATAAAGTGTACATCACATGTTTTAAAAAGAGCCACAGAACCTGACTTCCTGTATCGATGCACAATTTGTACACAGGCCAATAGACCTTATGCATATGACGTCATTTGAGTAGGGCGGGCGCCCTCACCTAGAGGTCAAAAGGAAGATGCTCATTGGCCAGTCTTGTGCGCCGCGCGTACAAATCAGCGCGTTTCCATTGTTTCATCATCAGTTTACCTCCAAGATGGCGGCTTGGTGACGTCAATGCATAAGGTCTATGGAAGAGAATACATCTTATGGAGATTGCATTATCTTATTTTTATCAACTTTTGGTATGATGAAAGGGGGCACATTTCAAAACTTGTTCATCTGTTTTTTTTTAATGAAGATGAGCAGTGTTATACTGTTGGAATGTTGAGACCACACCGGCTCTTTTCAGAGCACACTCCTCCCGAAAGAGATCTGTACAGGGGTGGATTTCACAAAGAGTTAGGACTGGTCTTATCTCGAGTTAGGACGAGTTTTGTGAAATCGATCTTAGGATCGATCTTAGCTAGTCCTAAGTTAGGACTATCCTTTACTAGTTATTGTAGTTAATTGTTATCTTCAATTTATTTTGAAATTATGGCAGAAAATGTAAAACTTCCCTTTTGACCAGTGTAGTACAGTGTATCTTGCCCGCCAGGAAATGCCTTGGAATGTACATGGTCATTCTTTTTGTAAACATGGGATGGTAGTCACTCCCTACTTTGAAACAATGTGACATCATATGTAGGAGTGTTGTTATGGCAGGGTGTGGGTTTGACAGTTCATGTGATACTATCAGGAAGCATGTAGTCATTTGAACTTTAGACATGTTAAGATCATTTCCATGTTTGAGCTGTGAGTAAATTAAAGGTTTGAGGTTTCATATCCGGTCATGTTCCAGTTGCTGTTGCAGTACAAATCATTGTTGGTGTAACATGTGTAATGCAGAGAATTATAGCCTAATTATAACTTCACTCAATTTCTCTGGTTAACAAATTTCTGAGCGTGCTCGGTGGAGTGGATTGTGTTCTACGTGACGATCGACTAAAGAAAGTACTTTTGAAATCAATGTATGGGTCTGATCTTATTTTTAAATTAAGGTGACTTGCATCGATACAATTGTATTTGTAACAGAGGTGCTTGGACCAGGCTCGTGTGAGAGGGGAGTCTCTTGCACTAAGTCATAATAATAATAATAATAATAATAATAACTAGTTCTTATATAGCGCATTTCACAATAACGTCTCAATGCACTTTACATTAGTGCCCTGGTCATTGGGCCAATAACATTCCTTTAATCTTTCTCAGCTCCCTGGGGAGTATACAGCCCGGGCTGCTGTGATGGCGCTCCGAAGGCTTTTTCAAACACAATATCAACCTCTACCCTTGCAGGTACCCATTTATACCCCTGGGTGAAGAGAAGCAATTATAGCAAAGTGTCTTGCTCAAGGACACAAGCGTCATGACCGGGGCTCGAACCCACACCCCGATGACTAAACCACCAGAACTTGAATCCGATGCTCTTAACCACTCGGCCATGACACCCTACAAGGAAAGTCGAGAGAGTACGAAGCCCAGATTGAAAGTTGGGAAGATGTTTGTTAGGTTTTTGGTGGTGGGAGAAGTCTTGATTTTGAAATAATGTCACACAGAAATAACACAAGATTAGTGGAACAAGGTTAGATGATGTAGTGGTCAACAGGGGAGTAATGGTCGGAAGGCACTAAATACTAAACTCCACAGCGGTTCGGCCCATCGGAGACTACCCGAGACGGGTAATTCGTGGGATCGTCACGAACCGAGAGAGTACTGGGTGACCTTGAGGTCATCAGGTCATAGCCTGTAAGAATGTGTGTAATGTGTTCACTGAGAAATGGGAGTGAGCCTTGAGATGACAGTCTGTTAACATGTAAACAATTATTGGAGGAATACTAAAGTTAGTGAACAATTATCTTTACATTGGTATAGGGACTTGGTCAATGTTGAAGTACAGTGTAATATGTACACAATTCAGTAAACAATCATATTTAGCAGGGTGTGCCCTCAACTTTTTTGGTTACCAGCCAGCGGGACCAGTTACATGTAGCGTAATTTCACTGGTCTACCAGCTTTTGTTTTTACACTAGTCCATATTTTAAGGTTTTCTTTGATTACTGTCATTAGCATGGGATTTGTAATTCGAGTGGTTTACATAGCAGTGGGATTTCAGCAATAGACTACATGTAGACTGTCAGCCAGACTAGTTGGACAGAATTCTTACTGGTCCTCGGGTGTTTTCAGCAATGGCCAGAGGACCACTGTTTAGTTATAGGCTTCGCACAAGCTGACAAGAAGGGAGAAGAAACTGATGAATCCATCTGCGTTTATCGAGGTGGCAGTGGGTACCAGCCGCATCACTATAAGCTGCAGCATTCTGAGTCCAACTCTCAGAAAGGATTCTTGACTCAGATTAAAATGTTTTGGGGTGAAAAATTATCCAAACCACATTACTTCGAAGTGAATCCTTTCTCAAAAGAGTTCCAGCTGCGGTGCTTCTCACTAAGGAAGTTTTGATGTCATTAACCCTCCTACTGTTCGCAACATTTTCAAGTGAGTTGACCAACCATTTGAAACCATTCAACTGCCAAAGTTGTGTATGGTGGCACAACTGTGCACAGAACTAACTGTGTACTGTGTACATGCATTCCCTCATGGTATCATATTGCAAGGCTGGCATAGCTTATCTATCATTCAAAACCACAGTGAATGGTATTGAATGGTCAGACAGCAAGAGGGTTAAAGCATGGGAACATTTGGGGTATGCTGTGCCCCATATCAGGCATGATGTACATGTAGTCAGTTGCTGGTAACAGTTGGTACTTTAACCTGTAAGTGTATACATAACTCAGCATCAAAGTGTCCATTGCACACAGCCCTTTTCTGCACTTACGGCCGGCCGACAGCATTCTGTGCTTTATGGGGAGGCCCAAGCCCACCATGGGTAAACAACCTGCACCAAGGCTGGCATAGCTTATCTATCATTCAAAACCACAGTGAATGGTATTGAATGGTCAGACAGCAAGAGGGTTAATATTTGGGGTTGTTCTAAAACCCCCTCGACCCCCACGACCCACGACCCCTCGACCCCTCGACGTCCGCCCCGTTATCGAAACGTGTCCCAATTCCAATTCATAACACATCGCTTTACGGCCGAGTAAGAATTAAGTTCCCGATTTAGAATTCACAGTATGTGATCCAAAGAGCTAGCTGGTCTGGCGACGCGACTTCCTTCCGGCGACGTGCTGATGACCAACAGCCTAAATATAAACGGCAATTTTAATTTTAGCATTCTGTGGCCAACACCAAAATCCGAAAAGAAATGGTCTGCGTATTTTCCCCAGGACAAATGAGGCCACTTTATAGCATAAATGGGCGTATTTAATCCGCTTCCGCACGTTACGTGCACACCGATCATGATCTCGTTTCATATGGTCGGGGGCCCGGGTGTGGGAGACTGACAACCCCAAAACACGTGTGGGCCATGGTCGGTCGGGTCTACAACCTCGAGCTCCGCATAGAGCAAGTAGTAATTGTTGACACAGGACGGGAGCGATCAGCCGGAAATGAGTCTGCCTGATCATCACATAATGAGTTGGCCTAAATCGTACTCGGGCGGTAAACGCAGGATCCCAGTTGGGATATACTCCTATTCAGGCTCGGGTCGGCCAAGAGATACGCTTGGAAATGCCGCGATTTTTTTTCTGTACACCAAAATTGCCACAGTACCCGATCTCAGCCAATCACGCGCAGTTTGCTTCGTGCGTGATTGGCTGAGATCGTGTCTTGTGGCAATTTTGGTGTACATAAAAAAAAATCGAGCATAAGTCGAGGGGGTTGGGGGTCGAGGGGGTTTTAGAACAACCCTAATATTTGGAGTATTTACCAATCTCACCCTACCTTTAATACACACCTCGCTACATCTATAGGCATTCGTTTGTCTACGACCTGAGTGGTCTCTAAGGATTTCCCATTAGAGATCCTTGCCACTCCAATGCCTGTAGGCTTCATAATGCAGTCAGCTTCTAACGACCCCTTCCCAAAATAATTCCAGACAGAGCGCATTAACACACACACGCAGACTGCAATTTGGTTGTTTTGGGGGCACGGAACATTGCCAGTCGTATTTGTAGAAATATATGTAGAGCTTAAAGTTAATCAAGATTATCAAATCAGTTCGTTGTCGATAAGTGCACACACTCAATTTAGTTTTCCGCATTAATGTGTACAAATGAATTATGCGGGGAAGGGTAGACTGTTGTCGGGTATACATGTACAAGTTGATTGCATCACGCGCAATTATGAAATATGGTTGTACATGTACACAGTGCTGAGTAAATGTAATTCAGGAAGTATACACGTACAGCTCTCTACAAATGTATCCTGTGTACTTCTGGGGTTTTTCCTGGGCTGTAATTGAAGATGTTTACAAGTTCAACCAGTTTGATATGAAGTGTCAATGTATTACTTACTACATGTACATGTACATCACTATGCAAATACATGTAGGTCATCTCAATTTTGCTGAGTGTGTGTGAAGTTGTGGATTATTTTGTACAAGACATTTTCTTTGTTGTAATTTTGATAAAGAGTGCCCTTCAACTCAGTACAATCACGCTTAAAGGGACACGTTGCCTTGGATCGGCCGAGTTGGTCTATAAAAAGCGTCTGTGACCGTTTGTTATAAAATGCATATGGTTGGAAAGATGTTTTAAAAGTAGAATACAATGATCCACACAAATATGCCTCGAAATTGCGTGGTTTTCCTTTTACATCGTGAACTAAAACGGTCGGCCATTTTGTGGAGTCAAATTTTTGACTCCCTTAAATGGCGGACCGTGTTAGTTCGCAAAGTAAAAGGAAAAACCACGCAATTTCGAGGCATACTTGTGTGGATCATTGTATTCTACTTTTAAAACATCTTTCCAACCATATGCATTTTATAACAAACGGTCACAGACGCTTTTTATAGACCAACTCGGCCGATCCAAGGCAACGTGTCCCTTTAAAACTTTGTGCCAGAAATGTATACATATTGTCAGGGGGAAAATCCACAAGACTGCAGGGTATGTATTGTAGTTAAAAACAATTTTTTTTTGTAAGGCCTATTGGACCAGAAATTATGTTTACAAGACAAGAATCAAAAAGGAAAAACAAAATGTCTATACAGTTTAACATATAAATTGTTTTCAGTTGAAAAAGAAGTTCACTGTAAGATTATTATTTTTATTATTATTATTATTTATTCGGCCATTTCACAAAGAACAATAACAATACTGTACATGTATTTGCAAATAACATTTTAGTAAGAGGAAAAAAAATAAAAAATAAACATGTTGAACAGAACTACATGTAGGCATACAGGCTAAATAGCAACTAAAGCACTGGTCCTGAATGAAGATGACTGACAGCAAGGTTTGGATACAACAAGGAACATGTGAAGAATAGATAAGAGATGATGGTAGATTGGGTAATTAAGGACAGGAAATGGGGTGGGAGAGGGAACAGCAGGGAATTAGGAACAGAGACAACCCATTTCAAGCTGGCCAGGATTAACAAAAGAGAAGATTTACCTCATTTGTTTAAAAGGTACATCCATACTCAACAGAATTGAATGATAATTTGTGAGACTCAAAATCTGAAAAAACACAAAATCCACTGGACTGGTCTGGGGGGGGGGGGGGGGGGTGAGTTTACCGGCCCAATGCTAAAATCACTGGCCTTGGGCCTGCGGCCAAGCATCAATTTCAAGCTCTGTAGAGTATTATGACTGTTGATGGAAAATGTTTTTTTTTTTTTAAGTAACACTTTTAAATCTGAAAGCTACCCCTTTTTGTAAACCACAATGGAAACTAGAAAACATGTGAGCTGTATTTGAGCAAATACGGGTATCTCTGCCCAGCGGGTTGGCAGCCGCAGAAGTTGACTAAAAAGCCGACAACAGACGACAACTGTCAACAACCGAAGACAAGTCGTCTACGTCCAAGTTGTCAGTTGTTGTCGCCAGTTGTTGGTTGTTTTAAGTACGGCCCGACATCTGGGTACCATTTTTTGTTCCAATTGTGGCCGTTTACAAAACCACGACTTGAGCTTGCGCTCCGGCTTGGGCTCTGTCTGCCTGTTTGAAGCCCCGTAATCCCCGTAATCCCGTTTCAGCCCCTAGAGTAGGAGGCAACGTGCCCCTAGTGTCAATTGATTTGGGTCGATAGCCCTCACCTTGAGTGGCTGTCCGTGGCCTTGTGAGTTAGGCGATATCTCATATAAAAAAAATTAAAATATATTTAAAAAAAATTAAAAAATGATTATTTAGAGAATTATTGATCAAGCCTAAACACCTGCCTATACAGTGTGCTTTAAAATGGTATGTAAATGTCAAGTTATAGGACTGTTTTTTCGTTTTCTTTTAATCATTATGAGATAAACCATGAAATCAGTGTGTAGGCCTACATACACATTCGACAGGGCGGATCCAGACATTTTTTGCAGAATTTTCTTTTTCTTTATGTTTTATTTAAAAAAATGGCTGTTATGTTTTTTATTGTTTTTTGGTCTGAGCGGGAGGGGGGAGGGTGACCCCCTTTCCTTCGCAGCGAATTTTTTTTCAGGCTCTGAAGGAAAGAGTCACTGGCATCCCTGAGTGTAAAATGCCACTGTGTTTGATATCCTTCATGCTCAAACATTTCTGTCAAAATCCAAAACGTTCGATGGTGTCACATTTCAAATTAAATGGTCTGTCAGGGCTCGAATTTGAGTAGAAAATCCACAAGACTACAGGGCTTGTAGCTCAAAATCTTTACTAGACCAAACATTTGTTTACAAGACCAGATTCAAAATGTGAAAATAAAAAATTACTGACACAGTTTAACATGCATTTGACTGCTTTTATATGAACCCGAACTGAGACAAGTAAGAGAAGAGTATACTTGATTTAAGAAAATTTCTCAGACCCAAAGTCAACACTTAAACCTAATTTGTTTCCGTTATTCAACTGAAAAACACAAGACCATCAGACTTGTTAGGTCATAAGTTTACTGGCCCAACACCAAAATTACTGGCCTCTGGCCTGTGGTCCAGTGTAAAATTCGAGCCCTGTCTGTACTGTTCTGAAATGTGAATGTATTTAATCAAAACGGCACTGAATTTGACCTTCTGACTGCCGCAAAAAAAAATTCCTTTTTATTTATTTTTTGCCTTTCAATGACGCCACGTTTCAAGTTTCGCTATGATTGAGTATCACATAAAATGACACTTCACACCATTTTAACGCAAGGTTAAAGATTTGTATTTTTTCCCCTACGACCATGAGGACTCTATCTATTGGAAAATGACTTAATCACAAAACTGAATTTGACCTTGAGCCCCTCTTTAACAAGATCAACTCCCAATATCTGGACACAGGAAACGATGGGATTTTCCAGTGGGAAGTGACAGATGGTACATGTGTGACCCAAGGTACATGTACATGTACATTGTAACACTAATATCAGTAACCTTTACATTTATTTCAATGCTGCCATAAATCACAAGAATAGTACAAAAGGTTTCATAATTAAACTGATAGTACATGAACATCAATATTTTACAGATTGAGATAATAATAATAATAATAATAATAATTTTTATATAGCGCATAACACATAGTGATTAAACATGTCCCTATGCGCTGTAGAGAAAAAAAGACGACAAAATACAAATACAAGGTGTACTAGGTTTCAAACAAAATGCAAGAATCAAATGTTAAATAAGTGCGTCTTTAAAGCAATCTTGAACTTATCAATGGAATCAATATTTTTCAAATGTTCCGGGAGATTGTTCCATAGGGTTGAGGCAGTGTGAGCAAAGCTGCGTTCCCCATATGACTTGGTCAAAACTGGTGGAATAACAAACAATTTTTTCTTTTTAGAACGAAGATTTCTTGATGGTGTGTACAATGTTAACAGGTCTATCAAATAAGGTGGCGCAAAATTATAAAAACATTCATATGCCAACAACAGCATTTTGAATGAAATGCGAGAGTGAATGGGAAGCCAATGTAATTCTTTTTTAGAATGAGAGACACAGATTCATGTTTCCTAATACGATAAATAGTGAACAAAAATCAAAAGGCAACATCTACATGTACACGTACATGTATGTAGGTCCAGGGTGAAGCAACAGCCTATGGACGGACAGATAAAAGACAGACATAAGACAGCCCTACATGAAAGACAGCACATAAACGGGTGTAAGACAGTAATCAAGGCCACTGTTATTAACCCTATTATTTTTTTATATATAATAATTACATACAGTATTTTAGCATGTAATTAAAATATGATTTTTTAGTTTTCTAGTTAAGATAAATAGAGTGGGTAATGATTTAAAAGAGTCATCCAGACTATTCCAATATAAAGTGCCACGTTGGACAACACCACACACTGTACTGTATTTAAATGTAGGCGTGATACATGTACATGTAGGACTATATTGATGAAGTGATCGAGTCTGTAGTGTGTAGTGCTCCCAATTGGATTTGCAGTAATTTGCTATGTACACCTGCAGCCGATTTCACGAAAGTAGTGCGTAACTTGCGCCATGTCTTAAAGTTACGCCATGTAAATGTTGCGCAGCTGCGCCACTTCCTTAAATTGCATTTCACGAAACTTGCCTTAGCTGCGCAACGTTTTAATAACTAAAATAAATAACAAACACCGCGGACGAGGCTAATATAAACCTTTTCAACGACTGTTGCCTGAAACCACAGAAAAAATGCAACGGAGCGCCATTTTAAATCGCGATCTTTTTTACACAACATGTTTGTACGGTAAAGTGTCAACGGTGGTAAGTGTCGGAATAAGATGGCTCAACTTGGACCACTGACTTCGTTTATTTTGAATTCCCATTATATTTCATATCTGACTGCTAAATTAAGTTGATGTTGCCATGTATTTTTAAAACACTCGATTAATTTGGTGGGGTGGGCGTTGAATTTATTTTCAGCTGGTTTTTGAACACAACAATGTAAAAATTACTTGAAAACCAATGGCTGACGAACGTGTTTTTTGTTTTAAGTAAGCTACAGAAAAGAAAGAAAGCAACATCTTCCGGTAAGCACTGAAATAACGTTGTTTACCGAGGATAGTGTAGCCTACTCGGGTTAAACACGTTGTGCCGTTGGCAGTTTATCAACTTGCGCTATAAAACACTGACTTACGCCATCAAAATCGAGTGCGTAAGTTGCGCCATTTTTGTGGCGTAACTTTCAGACTTGCGCCACTTTCAGACGTGGCGTAACTTTCGTGAAATCGATCATAAATTCGTGGCGCAACTTACGCCATAAATGTTGCGCAAGTGGACTTACGCCATGGCGTAAAGTTTCGTGAAATCGGCTGCTGGAATCCCTAAAGTCATAACGGAGTGGCCCACCTATGCAAGATGGAGAACCCATAGGGATAGAAAATCAAACAGAAAGACTACGTAGGACTTTCAGGTTACTCACAATTCTCTGCTCTTTACCTTTCAATCTCATGTACTACTGAGTGTAACTGCTACCACTGACAGACAATTGTACGGTTGAATCCATTCTTCTACAGTGGCATGACAGAGAAAGTAATCAGCAGAAGAATGTAAAAAATCTTTAGTGATCTTTTACATGGTTTGACCATGGAGGAATAAGAACTTAATTTCCTCCATGGTTTGACCAACATACAATATAATAACAAGAATACAATGCACCTCGGACTTGGAGTCTCAAAGGCAAAATATACATAGGGCCTTTGGAACTGTTCAATAGACTGTGCAAGTCTCGCGCGTATCCGAACGAGAAAACACGTCAAACGAAGAACATTTTTATTTCTGAAATCAAATCTTTGTTTTAAATTATATCTCATGACAAAATCTGAACAACAAAAATAAATCATTACAATTTTATGAAATTAGTTTTAGCTTTTAAAAAAAATACGTCAAAGTGTGTTAATTATTATTAAAAACAAATTAAAACTCTGGGACAAGGATGCTTTTTTGATGTTAACTTTTTAGAAACTCCTTACGCAGATTCGTGAAGGTCAAACGGGTTTTAAATTGACCCGTATCGCAGTTTAAAGAGGAATGCCGACGCCTCAACACCATAGACTGCAATGAAAAGGGTTCGCTTTGCAATTACAGCATCTGGCGATTATAATCGCGCATCCAAAACAAGCTTTTACATAAGTTTTATGATCGGAGGTGAGCACAAAATTCTTTATTTTTTGCAATAACCAGAAGCTGAGGTCAAGTTTAATTCTTGGGTTTTCTTCGTTATATTGTTGAATTGGTTTTACTTTCATATTTTGTTATCACTTAGTATTACATTCCCAACAACATGTATAATTTTCTAGGTCATAAACTACGTTAAACTAAAATAGTTGACGAAACAAAATCTCGCCCATGTAAAACTCCATATGGTTGGGACCACAATGGTCCCGGAAGTTCGAATGCGCGCGAGACTTGCACAGTCTATTGTTTTAATCCTATATATATAAATGTAGAACAATAAAACTAAGCTGTGCAAATTTCATTTCGAAAGGTGGTCGCGTTTTTGAGACATCATCAGGTAAGGTTTGCGGTAGCACCATGTGTAAATTTTTTTTTTTGAGATATCGCCGAAAATCTGGAGTGAATATGTCCACGCAGGAAGAATTATCCCCAATAGGAATACACAATCTGAGAAGCTTTTCTGACAGAAACGTTTCTCAGATTCAAATTTTGGTCACAAAAACTGATATCCTTTTACATTTGTACATAACCACATTTCATCTAAGTGAAATGTTTTACATGTACTTCAAACCAAAAAGGTTTTATTGCCATTTATTTTAAGAGTGATTATAAAATGTTGACCTTCCAGTCAAAGGCAGGTTTTTGATTTTGTTGAGTAATGAGAATGATTTACATGTATGGAGCACCTTAGTTATACATGTAGGCCTACAAGGTGCTGCAGTGCACTCATCAACAAAGAACCACTCTGTCAGGAACACTGGGGCAAACCCCTTCTCTCTGTGATAAGTGTAACTGGGTTCTTTTACTTGGCATTTATTAACACAACACACAGGACCAATTGCTTTACATCCCATCCAAATGACCATAGAGTGAAGGAAACAGCATGGAATTGTGCCCTGGTCATTAGAGCAGTTCCCAATAGACCTTATGCATATGACGTCATTTGAGTAGGGCGCCCTCACCTAGAGGTCAAAAGGAAGATGCTCATTGGCCAGTCAGCGCGTTTCCATTGTTTCATCATCAGTTTACTTCTATAAGATGGCGGCTTGGTGACGTCAATGCATAAGGTCTATTAGAGACTCATCATGACGTCTGTCATCATCTCATTATCAACCAGACCCTAAAGGTAGAGACAGTTTGTCCTGCAGCTCTCAGCTTAGTCCAAGTCAATTAATAACTCAATATACATGTAGCTTTACCATTTATAGCTCCATGGCTTTACATATAGAACTCCCATAGACAGTTAAAGGGTGTGTACAACATTGGTAATTGCCAAAGACCTGTATCCAAACTTGATGTGACCCAACATATACATGAAATAACAAACCTGTGAAAGTTTAAGCTAAATCGGTCTTCGGAGTCATGAGAAAACAGTGAAAAAAAAACTTACGTGTGTATAAACTTCTTTTCAAACATCAGAATTTATCCTGCAGGATAAAGACTATTATTTTACTCAGTTCCTAAAAACTATGGCATTTCAAGCAAAACTATTTCAAGGGAAGTTTTCCACCATGACCATCTTTATACCATGTATAGTTATGTGCAAATCTGTGAACATTTATATTTTCATTCTAGACCAATGTTGTACACACCTCTAAAGGAGACATACACCACCTGTACATAAATGTATGCTTTTAGTGAATTGTTTGTGTACAGAGCTACATGTACTATGTGTATAAATGAATTATTTCATACGAAAATGGCTCTGCCCACGGTGGTCGGTGCCGGAAAACCCGACCGGCACTCATGATTCCCCGACCGGCACTCGCAGAATTTTTTCTTTTTCCGACCACCACACATTTTCCCTTTTTTTTGCCCATTTCCTTCAAAATATTTTGAACAACGTGTAAAACAAATTATTTACCAGTAAACAGTTTTATCCAAAGTTTCGAGCAGCCTACTTCTTTGGTTTGAGTCTATTTTAATGATCCAGGATCGAGCATTCCTCCCGCCTGTACGATGTACAATATATCCAACGCACGAAACCCGCATTGATTTCGCAATGGTTTCCAGTCACGCTGATTATAACTTTACGCTTGGAAAACATGATACCAGTTTCATCACAGTGCGTACCCTATTCTATAGCGTTTAATACAACGGAAATGAACTGCAGAGTAAGCACCATGCTAAAGATGCTGTAAATTGTTTTCCCATGGCGGTAAAGGCGTGCGCGCACTGAGGGCCTACATTCAAGGCACAGCTAGCTGCAGGGCGCACGTGTGTAACCACTCCGTGCACGATCGAAAGGAAATTGACTTGACTGTACTAGGGGGAAAAAAAATTCCGGCACTAAACAAATCCTGGGCAGAACCCTGGCAAGGGTACATGTAATTCAGTCAAAAGTATTATTGTTCACAGTGCAAAATGTAAAATCTGACACTAACATGCATTAACAGTTGATTGCCATTCTAGCAAGTTAAAGGTGCATACATACATTACATGTTGAGCTCAAAATTTACACTGAGTCTACATGCCCGAGGCTAGAGATTTTAGTGTCCGGCCGGTATACTTAAATAAGACTTGACAAGTTCGGCCTGCTTGAGGTTTTAAATTTAATAATACCTGACTGTATAATATCTTAATCTTCGGTTGAGCCAACAGACAAATTTTGTTTACTCTGCCAAAAATTTGGTTGAAATATATCTCAACAATTTCAGGTTCCCGAGACCTAGCCAAATGATTTTTCTTGAAACATAATTCTGCACAGTAATTGCTTATAATGCCCTTTCTTCGATAACAAGTGTCTTTCTTCCGGCACAAAACCAATGTTGGTGAAGCCCGGTTCATCATCCTTCCTGCGAATGCAATATGCGAAGCGAATTTTGACGTCACAGCTTTGTTTTCGCTGCGAATATTTCGCAGGAGTTGCCCACAGCTCAACTGTTGCGAATTGTTTGTTGCAAACTTGTGACGTCAAAATTCACTTCACATACAAAATGTACATAATTTTCAAAATGTACATAATTTTGTATTCGCAGGAAGTATGAACCTGGCTTTAGACTCATGGCAAGATTATCGTAAACTGATACTGCACTAAGATTTCCTTCTACATGTGCACCCTATTAATGCAGGCATAGATTCACTGAACATTTACATCAGATGATGCCAGTCACTGTAGTCAATAATTAATAGTAGTAGGTGTGTTGGGAAATAATTAGTCTGCAGTGAAGGGACTTGGGTGCTCAGTGTGTAATGTATATGATGTATCAGGCAAAGTGTTTTCAATCTTAACAGTTTTTGTCACATCAGCAGACCTGGCTGGCAGAAGGAGTTGATGTTTGTTTTGAGGATTACCAGCTGCTTTGTTAAATAATGGATGATTGCTTATTAACTTAAAGGTATTATACAGGATTGGCAGAGCTGACAAAATAATCACAGACAGTGTTCATGTTTTGTGTAATCAACCACATACATGAAATAACAAACCTGTGAAAATTTGAGCTCAATTGGTCATCGAGGTCACGAGAAAATAGTGAAAAGAGACCTTATGTGTTTTCTGTTTTTCAAACATGGAGTTTATTATCGCGCGCGACAAAAACTATTGTTTTACTCATTTCTCAGAAACGATAGCATTTTAGGCAGAAATATTTTAAGGAACCCTTTCTACCATTACTTACTTTAAATCATGTAAGTTATGTGTGAATCTGTGAACATTTGTGTTTTTCGATCTTACCAATAGTGTACAGGGCCTTTAATATACATGTATGAAAAACTTTCTTTTTTGTCTCTGGCATGTCTGGTGTGAACAATATGCAGCTTGCCAAGACCTACATGTAAATGTAACAGATTAACTTGGGCCGTGAAATTTGCGCGCTCTGCGCAATCATCCTAATGCCTTCTTTTGACTCGATAAGGTCAAGGGACGATTTCACAAAGCACTAAGATTTAGAGTTGTCAATATTACTATAATAATTTGTATTGTGACATCACACTTTGCTTAGCAACTAGGACTGGTTCGCAGTTTGAGATCAATCTGAGCTCTTTGTGAAATGGTGCATTTTTGGACTTTGATGATAATCCATCAAAACTGCATTGAATTTGATCTTTTTGGCGATGCAAAAATTCCTCACAATTGGAATTTACAGACCACTTGTTTTTGCTGTCCGTTGACGTAAAATTTTGCTCTAAAAGAGTATCAACTAAAATTACATTTTGCACCATTTTAACGTGAGAATATTGACTTGTAATGTTTCCCAGTTTCATGAGGACTCTCAATTACAAAA
This sequence comes from Leptasterias polaris, assembly GCA_037783415.1. Lineage (NCBI taxonomy): Eukaryota > Metazoa > Echinodermata > Asteroidea > Forcipulatida > Asteriidae > Leptasterias > Leptasterias polaris. The sequence goes on along the minus strand of JAZGTN010000004.1, from coordinate 3,986,151 downwards.
CTCAATTTGACCTTTGACCCCCTATTCAAAAAGAAAGGAGTTTTGAATAATGGGGGAAGTTGTACAACAAGTGAACGGAAAAACAAAGAATGCTCATAAAGTTCTAAAAATGTTTTTAAATTATATCTATGAGGTTACACTTTTTAGGAAAGTGTAGAATAGTTTTATGAAAGTAAAATGTAATAGTAGATTTGTTACATGTGGCGTGTCGTGGCCGAGCGGATAAGAGCACCGAACTCAAGCTCTGGTGTTTCTGATCAGCAGAGTGTGGGTTCGAATCCCAGTCGTGACACTTGTGTCCTTAAGCAAGACACTTCGTCCTTCGGATGGGACGTTAAGCCGTAGGTCCCGTGTGTTGTGTAATGCACGTAAAAGAACCCAGTGCACTTATCGTAAAGAGAAGGGGTTTGCCCCTGTGTTCCTGGTTTGATTGGCTGCATATTGCGCCACAGCACCTTGTAAACCATTACATGGTGCTATGTAAAGGAATAGGTCTCATACTTCAACACGTAACTCCACATACCTTGTAGGAAAAATACTGAGCGCTTTGAGACACCCATCGGGAGTATAAAGCGCTATATAAGAACTGCGTATTATTATTATTATTATTATTATTACATAAAAATATTTACTGTACTAATCTACAGAAAACTGCTTAATTAGACACAAATTTGTTTATCAAATAATAAACCACAATTTACCCAAAATCACAAATTTGTTTACTTAAAAAAATGTAATAAACCATAAGGGAACTAAGATTGACAAAATAGGGAGACCGCCAACAACAGGGCTACATGTAGCTCATTTGGTATAGCGCAGGCACGTTAATCCGGAGGTCGTTGGTTCAAATCCCGCTCTAGTCAATTTTTCTTTATCCAACACAAAATCACTTTTTAAAATGTTTTATAGGTATGTTTGAAATCACAATACAGTCGGTTTTGTTTAGAAAAGCAGAGTAGGATTTGTTTATTTTCAAGTGAGAGTAAATTTGAAGTGCTCTCAGTATTATTGCAAGGAAAACAGGCACTTTGTAGAATCAACAATCAGTAGGCCTACATGTACTACATGTATGTACAAAAGTACATCAAAGGGACATAAATTCATCGATGATATCAATAGTTTGGAGTCAGAGATTAGACTTGTGTGTAGATTCCTGCATAGAATGTGAGAGCCAAAGATGGAATCGACACTCTGTCATGCATTCTCAGTAACTGAATTAAAATTTGTTTAAAGGCACTGGACACGTTTGGTAATAGTTAAAGACCAGTATTCTCACTTGGTGTATCCCAACATATGCATAAAATAACAAGCCTGTGAAAATTTGGGCTCAATTGGTCATCGAATTTGCAAGAGAATAATGAAAGAAAAAACACCCTTGCTGCACAATTTTATGTGCTTTCAGATGCCTGAAAAAGGCTTCAGGCCTGAAGTCTTTTTCAGATTCAAATATTTTAGTGAGAAATTACCTCTTTCTCAAAAACTACGTTACTTCAGAGGGAGTGGTTTCTCACAATGTTTTATACTATCAACAGCTCTCTGTTGCTCGTTACCAAGTAAGTTCTTATGCTAATATATATTTTGAGTAATTACCAAACGGGTACAGTGCCTTTAAAGGAAGGGTCATGTTTTGATGATGCTGATTTACAGGCTAAGTTATAGGCCTATAAATAGAAAGATAGAATAAAAGTGTAAAAAGTTTCAGCTGAATACAGTACTTGCTATGAAAATAGCAAAAAACTGTCACGGTATTTTCACAAGAATGTCGAATCCATCAGCATTAAGCGAGGTGACAATGGGTACCCACCTCATCTCTGACCGCAGCTTTCGCGGACAGACACCAACCATCAGAAATCTGAGAAACGATTCATGCATGAATCGTTTTTCAGATTCAAATGTTTTGAGTGAAAAATGCTCCAAACCATATTACTTCAAAAGGAATCGTTCTCAAAATAGTGTACATGTAGTTTATACTATCAACAGCACAGTGCTTCTCATTGTGACCCCCATGTTCCCACTAAGTAAGTTTTATGGTCATTAATTGTAATAATAATGATAATACTATACACATGTACATGTAGAACATTTATAATGCGCACAAATCCGCAAAAAACCTTTCATGCGCGTACAGAGCAACATGATCATAAAAACAAAAGCAACATAAACAAACTATGTGTACATAATAACAAACAAGATGCAATCATGATTTACAAATGGAAAAACAGAATTTAGCATTTACACATGATCCCGACCGTAAGCGCTTTGCATGAGATGTGTTTTTAACCTGTTTTTGAATGTCTGAAGTGATGGAGAACTACGAATATTGTAGGGAATTGCGACAGAGAAAGCTCTGTCGCCTCAGGACCTAGATGATGTAGGCACAACCAAGAGGAATTTATCAACTGATCGCAAACCAGACCGGGGTGGATTGTTTAATTCAAGTAGTTCAGAGATGTACATGTATGGTGGAGCTTTGACAGCACCGTAGGTGAGAAGCAACAGCTTAAATTGGATCCTAAGATAAACGGGGAGCCAGTGTAACTCACAAAGAACAGGAGTTATGTGCATGGAGTATATTAAGCAATCTATGATCCTAACCTTTAGTTTCTCTGTACAGAAATTTACAACAAGCCTAGTCAGTTCTTAGATTATGCACATTGTAATTTTGCTAAGCTGTGCAATGTGGACAGGTCGAGTATGTGTGATGGCTCATAAGCCACTCTGCGTGCAAGGCTGTTTTTATCTTTTTGGCTCATGGCATTGACAGAATACTCCCAGTAACTGCCCATCACCTGTCAATGATGATTATATTTGCTCTATGATTACAGGTATATAAATGTACATTTGTGTAGATACAGTCTGGTTGACACGTCCGTCCGTCCGTCCGTCCGTGGGAGTATAGAGGGCCCGGGTAGTAGAGACTGGCTTTTGTCATGTTTGTGTGAAAAATGTCAATGTACAGGTACATTGACATTAAGTACAATGTAACTGCGTTGTTGAAATTTGGTTTAGAATTGTTTATTGTACACACCTTCATGGTTTTAGCATGGAGAAAGAAACCGTAGTTTAAGACAAATTTCAAAGTACTTAGGGCATGAAATATCTGCTCATCGATGTACATACTGTACATACATACTACAAATAGTTGCATTTTAAAATTGTAGAAAACCTATGGTTGAGATAATTAAATTCTTGCATTGGGGTGTGGAGCTCTAGAATTCTGTAAGATCATACTGTGCACATTAATGTTATATGTACATGATGTAAGGTTGGATACCCACCTGAGGTTCCTTGATTTCTAGAGAAAGCACAGATTAAAGGGGTTGTGCCGTCACGATCAATGCAGGCCTGTGGCTGTACATTATGTTCTCTCAACCACAGCATGCGTATGCACACTCTGCAGAAAATATTATAGAGGGAGGGCGCATGTGAAGTGAGGGGATGTGAGAGTTCATAATTCCATGTACAGCCACAGGCTAGCCCTGGCGGCCTTTCACTTTCGTAATACACTACAGTGACGTCCTGGAGATCAGGTACCATTTCTGGGGCGGAAAAATTTCAAAGCTTCTGAAGTCAAATCTTACCTGCAAGAAGCCAATAATTTCACAAGATTCACATTCCATGGCGGCATACATTTTGCTGCGGTGGATTTTGGACGTCATAATTCCTCATTAATCCGTCATTTTCGTGAAATAATGCAGCTCCCAACGTTGAAGAAAAGTCAATTTTGTTCGTTTTTTCACAGTGTCTGACTTGCGTACGCGTACATTCGCGTGTAAGATGCAGGATGCATGACGCGCATATCCTCACAGTGTTTGCCGTGTGTACGCGCTTATTCGCTTGTAAGACGCAGGGTGCATGACGCGTATATCGTGCGCATATCGTGCGTTGCGTTTGCATGTTCTTACGCTGTGCTGTCAAGATACTGTGACCAAAAAGTGCGATATGAATTTGTTGCATTTTGCGGTATGCGTAATCAACACCCATGCAAACATACGCAAACGCCGGCGTCTTGGTTTTTCTTTATTAAAAGTTTGCAGAATTGTTAAGCGTTGGGACCTGCATTATTTCACGAAAAGAGCTGCATTATTTCACGAAAATTACGGATTAATGAGGAATATGAGACGTCCAAAATTCGCCGCAGCGAAAGATATGCCGCCATGGAATGCGAATCTTGTGAAATAAGTGACTTCTTGCAGGTAAGATTTGAGTTATGAAGCTTTGAAAATTGTCCGCCCCAGAAATGGTACCTAATAGTTAGGACTCTGTATCTGTGTACAGCACAGAGGAAGAGTCCTACATGTATATAGGGCTAAGCCACAGGCATGCTTTGATCACAGCAACTCGGCCTCTTTAAAGAGCCGTGTATCAGAAGAGAGCTGAAAATGTTGCACAAATAGAAGAGCAAAAGATCCATTGAAGGAAAACAGCATAAATGTAACCAACTAAAGGAAACCATAATGTATATACATGTAGTAACTATTAAAGCTCAAAACCTATTAACCCTTTAGTCACTGTTCCGCCCGAAACCGCCCAGCCATTTACTCACTGGACCGCCCAAAACCGCCCGAGATTAAACAACACTTTGTATGTTGGGTTTTACACATGCTAGCGGGTTGCAGCAAACAGCCGTCGAAAGAGCGTGATCTAAAGATTGCGCCAGTCTAAAAATATCCCGTGGTCACCATTGACAAAAACCAAGTAATCTCCTTCCAAAGGTTCAAAGGTCGGAAATCTAGCAGGACGTGTCAATGCTTCTCTGTGTGTGCGTACCGTATCGTATGTACAATGCATTACGCGCACACACTCACTATAATGTACAGTATACTACGAAAGCGACGATGTTTCGCCATGTTTTTCACACATTATTGAAAGGAGTTTACATTGTAGAGGAAATTTATTGTTATCCATAAGTAATATAGACAAGATTGTTCATTTCTAAAGGTATGTTTTGATATTATTTCAATCACTTTGTCAACATTTTGTTCTTGTTTGAAACGATAGCAAAGTTGAAAAAGTTGTGTGCACAACTTTCCGTGAAACACTGACGCTAACGTAATGCAAACTAACAGTTGTCTATTTTCGTTGGTGTGTCAACATATTTACAATCTGAAAGCTTCAATTCAGTAAAAGCAAATACATATATGTGTGAATCATTCGAAAGATAATTTTATCCTCTACAAAATAAACCAAACTTGTAATACAAAAAAAATAATTACAATGGAAGTTATGATACGACTTCCAGATAGTGCATTAATTCGATGACTTTTCCCCGCCCTGCTCAGTGAGTAAATGACTTTGTTGAATTTGCTCGTAAGTGCTAAAGGGTTAAAACAATTATTACAACTATTAAAACCATTGAGACCCATAAACCAAGGCAACAAAACTACAATTCAGAGGGAGGGCGCATGTGCAGTAACTGGGTGTGAGAGTTCATAATTCCATGTACATGTACATGTACAACCATAGGCCTGCTTCGATCACAACAACTCAGCCTCTTTAACCCTAACTCCCAAAGCGTTTTTACTAGAATCCATCCCTAACCCAACACATTCCAACAGCTTATACTACCATGAGATGGGAACTGTACCCAATCTTAGGGGGACGATACACAACCTAACAAACTCCAACAGGCCTTTTTTGTTTGATTTTGTTGGAGTGTGTACACTTGGCATGTGCAAAATTTGATCAGTGAAATCACACAGTACCCAACATAACATAATCCAACAACTATCTCATTAGACCATGGAGGAAAGAGCAATGCCAGACATGTACATTTCACACATCCACCATACCCACTCAATCAAATTCAAACACCATTACTTGTCAGCAAGGATACACAATCCCACAGAATCAAACACCCAATCCTAACTTCACTGTACTTAACCTAACAAAATTAAACACTTTGCCCTGTTTGAATTTGTAGGGTTAGGGATTGTTAGGGTTAAAGAGCCGAGTATCAGAAGAGAGCTGAAAATGTCGCACAGAGCAAAGAATCAGTACAAAAATATCAGTTACAATTTCTTGGAAACAACAGTGCAATTTACAATATGTGTGGAGTGAGAAATAACTACATACATGTAGTATTAACTTGGGGTATACAATGTACAATGTAAATCTCTTTTGGGAGGAGTGTTGGCTCTGAAAAAAGCCAGTATGGTCTCCACACTGTGTAGAGTGTGTTACAATAAGCATGGAGGAAGGAATACATGTTGCGGACTAACCCAAAAGGCTGAATAAAATGCATAAATTAAACTATAAAAAAAAAAATAGAAGAGGAGCAAAAGATCCATTGAAGGAAAACAGCATAAATGTTACCATAATGAAACCATAATCTATTAAAGCTCAAAAACCTATTAAAAAAATTATTACAACTATTAAAACTGTTAAGACCCATAAACCAAGGCAACAAAACTACAATTCAGACAGGAATATAGCGGTAATAGCACTAATGCTTAAAATAGAAGCCAATTAACCGATCCTCAGACAAACATGTCAAATGTATCATGTCCATTGCTCGTACATCATGTACATGTCCAAGTTTATGTTTAATCGTGTGGACTGTACTGCAGCGGTGTAACTAAGGGGGGACAGAGTTTTTATACACATCATGTACATGTACATGTACATGTACACTAATGCTTAAATATCGTATACAAAATAGTACACAAATGAAAAAGGAACTGAAAAGGGGCTTGTTTATGAAAAAGGCAAATGGAAACTTGGCCAGAACTGCCTCCCTAGAAAAAATGGTGCACCCCCTTTGTGCTCCCCTAAAATTTTACCCTAGTTACGGTGCTGCTGTACTGACTACACTACATGTACATGTAGTGCAGTTTGTGCGTTGATGATGCGGTGATTGCATGCATGTACAGTGTATGGTGGAATGTTTGTCTTACAGCCGGGTATTTTGGGCAAAAGTGGCGTTAGTACTGTAAGTGCGGAGCGTGTTAGAAATTACAGTTTACACGTGTACATATGTACACTTACACCCGTTTCAGACAGGCGCTCTAGAGTCGCGCCGAACCAAATAGATTAGGAGCGACTCTACTGTACATCTACATGTAGGTCGACCCAATTAAATTTTGGTTTCAGACCAAAATATTTACAATAGGTTCGGCTCATGACAAGATCGACGTCTGAAACCAAGGCGCTCCAGAGTCGTTCCGAACGACTGCAACAGTCGATCTTTCGACTTCTAGCGCGTCCAGTCGCTCTAAAACTGTTTCAGACGTCGAACTTTTCATGTACTTAATTCAATAATTTGGTTCGGCGCAACTCTAGAGCGTCTGTCTGAACCGGGTGTAACTCAATCATTTATGTGGTGCTTGTACAATTATGGCCTTTTGTGTATGGATTTGGTTATGAATGACAATGTTATGTTACATAGCTTTTATAACATGCTACTGTATGTTGAAATTTTAGGTACATGTATGGTATTTATTATCTGGTCAATACCGTAATACGTGTACGTACAATAAGTATTCCATAACATCTGGAAATGTTTTGGGATTATTTACGTACTCAAGTGGACTATGCATGCAGTCATGCTAAACATTTGTATACAATATTAGAGACAGATGCATTCTGTGAACCTTACTTTGCATTATTATAAACACATTGCATTCAAGGTTTGATTACAATAGACCAATCCATTAAGCCCCGCCTCCTTACGAGTTGACCAATCACAGCCACGAAACCTGATCACCATTAGAGCAAAGATCACCAAATGGCTCAAATGGTGATCAGATTTCGCGGCTGTGATTGGTCAATGAGAAATGGGCGGGGCTTAATGGATCGGTGTATTATAACTTGATTTAAAAGTAGTGTCATATATACATGTAGATTTGTTTTTGTCAACATATTTATGCTGATTTGGGGCAAAATTAACAAGAAAGATATGTAGGGTTAATGGTATCGAATGCGCGCGAGACTTGCACAGTCTATTCACATAAAGAGGTCAAAGGAAAGGTCATGGCCACATATGAAATTTTCCGATGAAGTATGTTGACATAGTATCCCAATTTCTAAAACAAGAAACTAACTTTTCTCTTTCATTTTATTTATGTTGTCATTTTTACTGACAGAATTTCTATAAAGAAACTAACAATATTAGCAATGTCTGGGTGTTTTGTGATGATTACGGAAATGAATGGTCTCTAAAGGGTTAAGCAGCTCTATGAAGTTGGGCCCTGTGAAACTTGTGTCCTTCCGCACAAGATATTTAATCATTATTGCTGTGTCCTTCGGATGGGACATACAGCGGTAGGTCCTGTATGTCGTGTGATGCATGTAAAATGCATGCGCCGCAGCACCTTGTAAACCATTAATAGGGGTGTCATGGCCGAGTGGTTAAGAGCATCGGATTCAAGTTCTGGTGGTTTAGTCATCGGGGTGTGGGTTCGAGTCCCGGTCGTGACGCTTGTGTCCTTGAGCAAGACACTTCGCTATAATTGCTTCTCTTCACCCAGGGGTATAAATGGGTACCTGCAAGGGTAGAGGTTGATATTGTGTTTGAAAAAGCCTTCTGAGCGCCACGGCAGCTCGGGCTGTATACTCCCCAGGGAGCTGAGAAAGATTAAAGGAATGTTATTGGCCCATTATGACCAGGGCACTAATGTAAAGCACATTGATACGTTATTGTGAAATGCTTTATGTAAGAACTAGTTATTATTATTATTATTATTGGATAGCATAATGCATTTTGAGAAACTTTTCACTTCGAAGTACTGCGGTTATGGAAAAATATATCACTTTTTATCCCCCAAAATTGGAATCTTCCTATAGACTGTGCAAGTCGCGCGCGTATTCGAACGAAGAACATTTTTATTTCTGAAATCAAATCTTTGTTTTAAAATATACATGTATCTCATGACAAAATCTGAACAAAAATAAATCATTAAATTTTTTATGAAATTAGTCATAGCTTTTGAACAAAATACGCCAAAGTGTGTTAATTATTATTGAAAACATATTAAAAATCTGGGACAAGGACGCTTTTTTAATGTTTACTTTTTAGAAACCTCTTACGCGGATTCGTGATGGTCAAACAGGTTTAAAATTTACCCGTATCGCAGTTTAAAGAGGGTGCTGACGCCTCAACACCATAGACTGCAATGAAAAGGGTTTGCTTTGCAATTACAGCATCTGGCGATTATAATCGCGCATCCAAAACAAGCTTTTACATAAGTTTTATGATCGGAGATGAGCACAAAATTCTTAATTTTTTGCTATAACCGGAAGCTAAGGTCAGGTTTTCTTCGTTACATTGTTGAACTGGTTTTACTTTCATATGTATGTATTTTGTTATCACTTAGTATTACATTCCCAACAACATAATTTTCTAGGTCATAAACTACATTAAACTAAAATAATTGACAAAACAAAATCTCGCCCACGTAAAACTCCATATGGTTGGGACCACTATGGTCCCGGAAGTTCTAATGCGCGCGAGACTTGCACAGTCTATAGGGAATATTCTTCCTGCGTGGAAATATTCGCTCCGGTTTTTCGGTGATATCTCAAAAACGCGACCACCTTTGGAAGTGAAATTTTCACAGGTTAGTTTTATTGTATTAACACAATCAGTAGGCTCCAATTATCAAACGTATACAGCACCTTTAAAGACAACCTGACAATTTGAAAGGATTGGCTAGAGTTGATGTACGGTTGGTAAGGTATGTGTATATTGCACTATTGGGGCCTCTATTTATATGGATTGACTGTGTAGTTATTTGGCCATGACTGTTCTGATCCAATTCACATGCTGTCATCACCCATGCCCTAGACGACAGTAAGCGCTGTAGAGGCCTGTTACAATTTTGTCAGAAGGAGACCAAGGAGAAAACGCCTTGGTGCCCTTGCCCTTTCATAAAGGAACTGTCAGGCCTGGTTGAATGGATCAAAGAGCAAGTGGTGCATCAGTTAAAGGGGCACGTTGCCTTGGATCGGGCGAGTTGGGCTATGAAAAGCGTTTATGTAACCGTTTGTTATAAAATACATATGGTTAGAAAGATGTTTTAAAAGTAGAATACAATGATCCACACAAGTATGCCTCGAAATTACGTGGTTTTCCTTTTACTTTGCGAACTAACACGGTCCGCCATTTTGTGAAGTCAAAAATTTGGCTCTACAAAATGGCGTGCCGTGTTAGTTCACGATGTGCAATTTCAAGGCATATTTGTGTGGATCATTATTCTACTTTTAAAACATCATTCTAACCAAGCATTTCATAACAAATGGTTTCCAAACGCTTTTCATAGACCAACTCGCCTGATCCAAGGCAACGTGTCCCTTTAAGCACTTTAAACAGTGATCAGTAGTTTGATTCCATTTGTGTCATGGTTTTAAGCTTATCTCAGACATGATAGGTTTCTTAAGCATAAATCCTGTGTCTTTCAGGAGACCTAAAACTGTAGGTCCTGTGAATTGCGTAATGCACACCCGTGAAAAAGAAGCCCGGCTTTTGCTATTGTGTTTCTAGATTGGCTGCATTATGAGCATTTAGCTCTGAGCATAGCCTAATTATAATTTTGTAGATATCAAATATTAAACCACAAGGGAAACTGACTGGGTAAATTTTAAGTGATTTTGGGTTAAACAAAGACAAATTGACTAGAGCAGGATTTGAACTAACGTGCCGGTCCTCTACCAACTGAGCTATGTTGGCGGTCTCCCTATTCTGTCAATATCTTTGTTCGGGGGTGCCAGACAGAAGCCATACAACCCGCCGTTCACTGCCGTGTAGCCAGGGATCACACTAAAAGTATACATGTACGATACAACCTGGGAAGCGGCAGCCAGATAAATGCATACTACATGTCTTTAGGCAGGGCTCAAAATTTACACTAGACCCCAGGCTGGTGATTTTATTGTCGGGCCATTAAACTCACAACTTGACATGTCCAGCGGGCTTGTGTCTTTCAATGCAATTTTTATCTTTATTTTATTTTTTTTACATGTTCAAATGTTGATTGATAAATATCTTTCATTACTATTCAGTAATCAAAGTCTACTTGCCCATAAGACAAATAAGATCAAGATCAAGATCTTCTCTTCTCACAAAAAAAAAAGGCCCAAGTTAAAACTGTATCATCATTTTGATTCTGGTTTTGTCTTTTCTCATTTTGAACCTCCTTGTGAAAAAATTGCCAGTAAAAATTATGAGTTACAAGCCAGGTTGTCTTGTGGGTTTTCCCCCCAAATGGATCCGTGATAGGATCTTTTGAACCCGTTTTCTTCCTCCATGGTTGCACTGCACTTTCAGTAGAGACACCAGTTTGTCCCAAGAGTCCCATTCAGTAAGCTTGGTTTCCTTCCTCCTGCGTATCATTATAATAGGTTTGGACACAAATTCCTGTATGGTCAAGCCACGGACCCCTTGCAGCGTATCATAACCTCATAGCAGGGTAGTGGCAAGATCCTGCTGTGATACTCTATCATTTCAGGATGGAATTCCACACAGCTTTAGCATACCGGACCGCTATAACACTGACTATATCTTATCATATTGATCAAGGGGTACGAATCTAACCGGATTATCTTTAACTGGTGGCATGTAAAATTGTACAGTGATTTGTACAGCGTGCACGACAGTACAGTAGGCCTACTGTACGTGTACATTCTTGCAAACAGAAACACATAAGTTCCAGTGCATTACATGTATATACAGACATGCAATGGCATACATGTGACACCTCCAACTTCACTTTTGCTATTAGTGTTGCATTGTATCCATCATGAACCCGTACTACATGTACATCATGTATGCCAATTGGATGCAAATACCATGATCACACCTCATAACATGGACGTATTTGATCCAGATGAAAACATGTCAAGTGTCTGACTCTATATTCTTTGTAAAACAGACTTAGATTACGTACAAGTTTACATTGAACATGTGGGAAAGGAAGGGGCTATACCCTTTTATTTTCAGTTGGTTCAAATTCCACTCTAGTCTTTTATTTTCAGTTGTATATACACTGTACATTGTTTTGAATGTTTTTGTTGGTGTCCCTCCATTTGGGTTGTGCAAGTACTTTAAGAACTCTACAAATTATCAGTTTTACGTAACCTTTGTTTACAAACAGCGTGACCTCGCACATTCCAGGGCCTTTCTATTGGCAGGTATGAATTACTATACACACTGGTCATAAAATCATTTCCATTCGCGAGTTATCGTGAAATTACCCATATGGGAAATTTTACATTTTATATTTTCTACATTCCACAAATAACAGCTGAACAAGTTTTAAGATGTGCCCCCTTTCCTCAATGTATCGAAAGTTGATAAAAATCTTACAATGCAATCTCCATGAAATGCAAGATTTGATGTTATATCTTCCATTGAGCTGTTTACAAATTGTGCCGTCAGGAAGTCCAGGCTAGGTGGCTCTTTTGTAAACATGTGATGTCACAGGTCACATGGTCTATTGGAACCATGGTTGGAGTAGGACCATGTCCGAATTTGCGGTTTACGGCTACTTCTGTGTCTGGATTGCCGTATGCAGAGATACCAACATACACGATTTGGGCGTAGCAAATACGATTTTGAGCCGTGACTACGACGCTACGATAATACTCAATAAAATACGCTAAACAAGCCGCCCAATATAATTATATGAAATCGAACAATACATGCAAACAACGAATGAATGAAAGTGGAAATAAAAATGGGAAAAAATATCCAAATGAATGTGAGAAAAGAAGAAACACTTTTAATTTTACAACGCAGTGGTGGTTAAAAGCGGCGATAGCGGCGAATTCACACGAATATGTCTCAAACACTTGTGTACCTCTGGACGTAAAAATGTTTGTTGCGTGCCTTCCCGCTGGCCGGCTGAATGTGCATTTTTATCGCTAGTGCATTGCTGCGAGATCGTACCCATTGATCTCTATTACACGATGGGGAATAGTGGACATACACGTGCGTGGGGAATGAGGTTGTCTGTGAGCTAACGTCTCACAGTAACCTCATTCCTCACGTATCCACTATTATTGTCTGTACTTAATATTAATAATAGCGACTCCTATAACAATGGCGACTCCTACATCATATTTCCCTCCCATTTACTCGGCCCCGTTCCCGCAATTCCGCCCGCGGCGGGGTTTCACGCTAGTAATTGTAGCGCCGATGCCCAAATTCCGGACAAAGCCCAAAATCCGAACACGTTTTTTTTTTTTTTTTTTTTTTTTTCTTTTTCCCCCAATAGCTGGTAGTTGCATTTCTGATCATCAAAACAAAAACATTTAATAGAAAGATTGGTTTAGGGAGCCCAAGCTGAGCTCGCACTTAACTTTTGGGAGATGCTACTCTTTTTTGAAATTCAATGTTGGCATCTCTGCGTATGTAGGATGTCCTTCAACATGCGCACCCTCAGCAACAGTCATAGCTGTAGCTGTATAGCGGCCATTTTGGATACAGCCTAGGTTTCAGCTCAGTACAGTGAAAATAAGCTTCTTTGATTTGTTATATTATTATTTCAATCTTTTTTTCCCCTTTCTTTTCTCTGATAGGTACTGCTCAGGAAGTAAATTCTCGGAATCACAAGGAACAGTTTTCTCTACTCTTGAGTAACATAAGGAGACAAAACGACCAGTCCGCACCATGCCGACCCCCAAGGCATTACCCCTACACAAAGTGATAATGGTTGGGAGTGGAGGAGTAGGAAAGTCTGCTCTGACGCTGCAGTTCATGTATGATGAGGTGCGAATTTAAGTTACATGTACATGTAGATAATAATAATTTAGAAAATAGAATTGGCTGTTGCAAACTGCTTACCAACCAAAAGGACCTGTGGTATAAATGCCAAAAAAAAGTTAGTGGCCTGACGTTTTGACCCAAGCAGAGTCTTTCTTGAAGGCTAAATGACAACACAACACACATACAAGCAGACAAGAGTTGCAAGAGTAGTCAAGTGGAAATACATGAATAGAGAGAGGGGGGGGGGGGGGGGTTATGAAGGGAAGGGGATAGCTTGACCACAAGAAGTTGGGAACACAAAGGACAAAATGGAAGGTTAGAAGAGAGGTAAATAATTAGTTAATACAATGAAGGGCAGACTAATAAAGTGGATAACTGTGTGGGGAAAAGGAGAAGGCAAAAACAAAAGGTTATTAGTCATTAATAATAATTTAGACACACTGTCAAGTGTTTTATGTCCAGTCCGAGTCTTTGTCTGTCACGGGAAAAATCTGAAAAGTCACATTTTTCCCTGCATATTGGTAATGACGTTAACAGTCCAATTATCTTAAATTTGTAAATGATGTTTCAATCGCTGTTTGTAGGTATGTAATGTTCAGCAGAGTGTGGGTTCGAGTCCCGGTCGTGACACTTGTGTCCCTGAGCAAGACACTTAACTATAATTGCTTCTCTCCACCCAGGGGTAAAATGGGTACAGTGAGGGCAGAGATGGTTCTTGTGATTGATTTAGCTTAGTAGCGCATATATTGCAGCACAGGCTGTATACTCCCCAGGGAGCTGAGATGGTTTAAGGAATGAAATAAATGGCCCAGTGACCAGGGGTAATAATGTTCGAAGCGCTTTGAGACGCCCTTGGGTGTGATAAAGCGCGATATAAATCCATATTATTATTATTATTATTAACACTTTGACTGCTGCAAATGTTTACACGGTCCCTCCCCATGGTGCTGCAGATGTTTTACAAAACTACAAAAATACTTCATGTTTTAGTTTTACACTGTCCCTCCCCACGATTCTGCAGGTTTTATTTGGAGAACTACATCAAAGATTTATAAATAAAAACATTCCAATAAATGACACTGTTGCTTTTATTTTCTATTACACCCCATATCTTTTTTGGAGTGGTATACATCGTAGCAAGGGGTCTGGTGAAGTGGAATTTTACACTGTTACTAAAAAATGTTGGCAGAAGTTTACTGTCTGCAAATCACCGTCACTGGCATTACTTTCAGACTCTATATTATCAGAATGATCATTTCCATCAAACTCACTTACTTCAGAGTCACCATCTGCGAATATTTCAACAACAGCTCTGCTACAATCAAGTTTGATAAGGGAATATAAATGTATCAGTCTCCTGACAATGACTAGAGCAGGCTAGTCGAAACATTGAGACCAATTAAAAACCAACTCCTTGGTAGTCAAGTTTATAACAAGAAGTCCTGCTGATGACTAGAGCAGGCTGGTCAAAATGTTCAGACCATTTTTAAAATCAATGAAGTTAATAACGAGAAGTCCCCCGATCCAGTAAGCCAAAGTAGTTAATAAGCAAGACAGTTCTTTTCAGAACTAAGTTGTTTCCCAAATTCTGAAATCAACTCCAAAGCAGAAGAACAAATAGCAAGACGGGTTCTCAAGAACAAATCTACACAGCAAAGTATCCGCAAACTGAATATACATCGATTCCTTCCTCATGCAATGCCTCAAAACCTGTATAGATTTACATCCGGAAACCTGATCAAGGTGCCTACACAATACAAGCTGTGTGAAAAATATCAGTCACGTTCAAGTGTTAAATTGCAATGACTAGCGAAGCAACTGTGTCTCAGTGAATTCCCTCTTGGAGATGTCAGAGATGTTTGACGGAGTGAGGCAAGGAGTATATTCCAAGTGCTGCTGTGACAATCTTTGCAGTTATAAGCCTCCAAGTCTGCAACCCTTTAGATTTACTTCGACTGCTTACATCAAAAAGTTGTGGATTTTGTTGACTGCTTAATAATCCAAAGACTGCTCAAGACTGCCTAAGAAAATGCATTTGACTTCCTATGACTACAGTACCTTTGGACTGCTAATTAAGCAGTCTGTGCCACCAACTGCTTACAGACTGCTTAATAATTCGAATGGACTGCCTAGTTAAGCAGTAGACTGCAGACACACTGCTTTTTGGCAGTAGACTGCAGACACACTGCTTTTTGGCAGTAGACTGCAGACACACTGCTTTTTTAGCAGTTAAGACTGCAGACACACTGCTTTTTTAGCAGTTAAGACTGCAGACACACTGCTTTTTATGGGAAGGCACACTGACCATAGCGAACAGTTCTAGTTCATGGTTTTGCCAACAATACATTGTATGATGCTGAAGATCAGAGAACTTGATCTGTTTGCTTGCGGGAGATACATGTAGTCTCACGGAGCTCCTGAGGAACAGAGCATGCAGGATCTTAAAGATGAGGAAATAAATCTCTTGATGCAGATCCTCTTTGGTTGTCTGAAGCCAATGTCTCTTAGAAATGTGCTCATGTTTTCCACTTGAGCAGTATTACTCAAGCTGCACTGTGGTGGACACATCGCGAGCGAGATACAATGTACAATTTAAGAAGTGCAAATTGTAGATGGAAGGTGAATCACAGCCTCGCTACCATGGGCAGTGGGCCGTATACATACCTCTCATCACTAACCCCTGGTAGGGATGTACTGAAAAACAATTGGCTCCCAAAAGTGGCAGCTTTGTGCGCATGCTTGGTAAAAACAAGTCTACATTTCTGCCCAACAGTCCACTTGAGCAATATTACTCAAGCTGCACTGTGGTGGTGGACACATCGCGAGCGAGATACAATGTACAATTTAAGAAGTGCAAATGTACAGTGTACAAGTAGATGGAAGGTGATGATGTACTGAAAAACAATTGGCTCCCAAAAGTGACAGCTTTGTGCATGCTTGGTAAAAACAAGTCTACATTTCTACCCAACAGTCCACTTGAGCAATATTACTCAAGCTGCACTGTGGTGGTGGACACATCGCGAGCGAGATACATACAGTACAATTTAAGAAGTGCAAATGTACAGTGTACAAGTAGATGGAAGGTGATGATGTACTGAAAAACAATTGGCTCCCAAAAGTGACGGCTTTGTGCATGCTTGGTAAAAACAAGTCTACATTTCTGCCCAACAGTCCAACAAATCTTGTACAACATAAGTACAAGCCTTTGTTGTGATCTACTGAAGATTTTCCTGAAATTCAAGCCCTAATTTATAGCTTAAGTTTTTCTGCAGGAATTGGGAGAGTTCTGAGTAAGCAGTGCTAAAATCACTC
This sequence comes from Leptasterias polaris, assembly GCA_037783415.1. Classification (NCBI taxonomy): domain Eukaryota; kingdom Metazoa; phylum Echinodermata; class Asteroidea; order Forcipulatida; family Asteriidae; genus Leptasterias; species Leptasterias polaris. Next base: position 3,969,137 of record JAZGTN010000004.1, on the reverse strand, counting down.
TACGATGTAATAGACTTGTTGACAAGTCGTTAATGATGGTCGCGGTGGGTCGAGTCGCGTGTGGTGCTGTAGCGTAATAAAGAATGCTCTTGCGAGATCACTGCTCTCGCACGAAGTTGCTGGCTGCCGACTCTTCGTCATCTTGAGAGCAGTAATCTCATGCAGAGCAGCCCTCTCGCGGGATATTGCGAGAGAGCCGTTCCGCTATCAACACGACAGACATTTAACGACTTGCCCACAAGTCTACGATGTAATAGACTTGTTGACAAGTCGTTAATGATGGTCGCGGTGGGTCGAGTCGCGTGTGGTGCTGTAGCGTAAAAAAGAATGCTCTCGCGAGATCACTGCTCTCGCGAGAAGTTGCTGGCTACCGACCAGTCTTGAGAGCAGTAATCTCACGCAGAGCAGCCCTCTCGCGGGATATTGCGAGAGAGCCGTTCCGCTGTCACCGCAACAGACATTTAACGACTTGCCCACAAGTCTATGATGTAAGGGCAAAACAAAAATACACATAATTTTGTTTAGTATTCCAAATTATTACAGATCTATTAAATGCATTATAGTTCCCCCTCATCAATGATTGTCTTTTATCTTGTAGTTTGTGGAAGACTATGAGCCGACTAAAGCAGACAGTTACCGTAAGAAAATAACACTTGATAGTGAAGAGGTGCAGATAGATATCCTAGATACAGCAGGACAAGAAGATTATGCAGCTATACGAGATAACTACTTCAGGTCAGGCGAGGGCTTCCTATGCGTGTTTAGCATCACAGAACAAGAATCGTTTGCTACCACGTCAGAATTCAGGTGAGGGCTAAGTGTCCACAAAATGCCGTTAGAATGTGTGATTGTAGTACACCGCAGGGCTCAAATTTGGGGAGAAAATCCACAAGACTACAGGGCTTGTAGCTCAAAATCTTCACAGGACCAGACATTTTTTTACAAGACCTGATTCAAAATGTGAAAAAAATAAAATAAAAAATTGCTGCCACAGTTTAACATGCACTTGACTGCTTTTATATGAACCTGAACTGAGACAAGTAAGAGAAGAGTATACTTGATTACTCATAGAATTGAAAGATAATTTATCAGACCCAAAGTCAACACTTGAACATAATTTGTTTCTGTTATTCAATTGAAAAACACAAGACCATCGGACTTGTTAGGTCATAAGTTTACTGGCCTCAGGCACCATACTCAATTCACGCAGACTTGATCCCACAATTTGAAGTTGTATTTCACTCTTTTGCAAAGAGTAACAGTCTCACTTGAAATAACAACCTTTTTCATTTAAAGAATACCCTTGAACGATGAAACAAGTGAATTGACGTGCAGGTAAAATTACTCACAAATTTATACCAACTTCGGAGGTGGAAATAATAATAATACTTGGTTAATAATACTTGGTTCTTATATAGCGCTTTTTTATCATACCCTTAGGGGCGAAACAAAGCGCTCAGTATTTTTTCCTGCAAGGTATGTGGAGCTACGTTTTTGAAGTACATGTATGAGACCCTTTTCTTATAGCACCATGTAATGATTTACAAGGTGCTGTGGCGCAATATGCTGTCGATCAAACCAGGAACACCGAGGCGAACCCCTTCTCTTTACGATAAGTGCACTGGGTTCTTTTACGTGCATTACACAACACAGGGGACCAACGGCTTTACGTTCCCTTCCGAAGGACGAAGCATGTGGTTAAGTGTCTTGCTAAGGATCGAACCCACACTCTGCTGATCAGAAACACCAGAGCTTGAGTTCGGTGTTCGGTGTTCTTATCCGCTCGGCCACGACACCCCACGGTAGAAGTCTTCTACTAGAAACAGACACTTTCAGGTTCGACAACATTAGCCACTTCAAATCCAAATCGTTGTCGTGCCTCTGCGTGGCATTATTTTTCCGAACTTTTCAGAGCTTCCAGAGTAATTTGTCGTTGTTACAGTGAAACCCTGACAAAGCAAAGACCCCAAACAAAGGTTATTATAAAAAGCAACAGGATTTGTTGTTCTCGTTCAAAAAAGTATGGGATGCGTTCACCGTGAATTGAAAAACCATGGCCAATAATCGGCTGGACAACTGACTTGTTTATAAGTCGGCCGGTCAACTGACCACTAACTAAAAAGGACTCTCCAAAGTTGTTCCGGGCATTTAAAGATATCCACCATAATAATAATAAAGACATTTGTAAAGCGCCTAATGCAAAAGCCTCTAAGCGCATAAAGAGAACAATAAAATATACAAAGAGTGAAAGATACATTACAAGTAAGCAGATTACAAATAAGCAGCTTCAAACAAATGAGACTTAAAACAGTGTAAAGAACTAGCCTGGCGAATATGCACAGGAAGACCATAATTCACTTTGGAAAAGTTTGGCAGGAAAAGACGTGAAGTAGTTAACTAACAAATTAAGGGGGAAACATGCCAACTTTTTTGTGAAAATTAATGTTGCATATTATATTGCACTTGTAGTTTAACAGTCTCAAACTATTTTTCACTAAAGACATTTTCATGTACACATAATTTCACCAGGGAGCAGATTTTGAGAGTGAAGTGCGATAAGACAGAAGACATGATTCCGTTTCTACTCGTCGGCAACAAAGCAGACTTAGACGACAAACGGCAAGTGAGTCAGGAAGAGGCACAGAGCCGAGCTACAAGCTGGAAAGTTCCTTACGTAGAGACGTCTGCTAAAACAAGGGAAAACGTTGACAAGGTTTGTTCAAAAGAAAAGATGGGGAAAATAGAATCAGCTTTTGGAAAGCTTTTGCAAAGCAGCTTTAGTAATCCGAAAGGGCCACCCTTGTGATTTGAAGAAGATTGCTATTGTGGGTTCTAGTCTTTAAGGTTTCTATAGTTGGTGACTCCCTGATGGACTTAATTTGGGTAAACTAACCGAGCAAATGGGTAACTTAACCATTTTAAGTCCAATGCGAACAGCCCAGGAAGTTTCCCTCCCAGGTAACTTACCCGACCCGAATGGGTAGTTTAACCGACCCACGTCTGCCCGGTTAAATTGACCAGGTCAGTTTAACCATTGGGCTATTGTTCCTGGCAAAAATTAGTATTTATAACAGTTCTTGTTTGGTTGAGGACGTCTAAAATGATAATGCAGAAGTTTGTCTAGTTTGTCTTGATCCCTCTGGGTTGATGTAGAAGTTGCCGAGGTCAATTGATGCGAAGCTTTGTACAGGAGTGTTAGTCGGGCAGCCAGCCTTCTTTCTTGTAATGATTTCCATTCCAGATCTTTTACCATTACCGAAACACTACTATGTCTACTGTAATTGCACTTCACAAACCTGGCTGCCCGGTTACCAACCGAAAGGACCTGAGGTATATGTGCAAAATAGTTCATAGCCTGACGTTTTGATCCTAGCAGAGACTTCCTCAAAGGCTAAATGACTTGATACACAGCAGAATTGGAAGTATCTTTTTAGACTAAAAGTCAATATTTGGGCACCTTTTTCTTATGACACAGTGTGGTATTATTACTCAATTGAAAAACACAAGACCACTGGAGATGGCCTGTTGTGAGTTTACTGGTCGACTCTAAAATCACCAGCCTCGGGCCTGTGTAAATTTCAAGCTCTGGCAATGGCATTTAAGAGTGTTGTTCCACTATCAAAATAGCCCCAGTAGTTTGCCTTCAACTCAAATAAACGTATTAGGCAATGACATCTTAATATCGCCCGCACTTTCTTCTTCCCTTGCAGTCGTTTTATGACCTCATGCGGAAAATCCGTGAGCAGAAGGCGAAAGAAAACCAGAAACAGAACGGCAAGAGCAAGAGCAAAGACACGCCCAGGGGGCAGAAACGGAAGTGTGTCATCCTGTGAGACTTGTGTGATTGTTGTGCGTCCGTACACATTTTTTTTCTATCAAAATGGATGATAATCTCATGTATATTATAAAAATGAAAAGAGGGGGGTTTAGGGGTTATTATTAGGGAAAGGGGTACATCAAGCACTTTTAGGTGCTTTAGTTGAATTTGAAGTACCTTATGAAATGTCTTGAACCATCAAATGGATAAGATTTTAAACATTCTTCCTATTTTGACAGCCGACTGTAGAGTTTCCCACAGATTCGATCATTGCTCGCCGTAATTCGTTGAGAAACACTTCTAAACCTAACCCTATACTTATCATCATTTCACCACGCCTTAACCATGATGCATGTCAAAAGACTGACCTACGTTTGATGCATTTGTAAACTCTTAGCCTCCGCCTGTAAGGACATTTTTCAGCTTCTTTGGCCGATTTGTAAATTTTGAAGTAAAAAACAACATTTAAAAGAACAAATTTAAACAGACTGTTCGATTTTAATCACTATTTAATGGACAAAAGATACATTTGTTTCTGTAACTTATACTATTTTAAAAGTGACGATATGATTGATTAATTCTGACATTGACCAAACTCTTTAATGCTAGACAATTTTTTGTCGTAACAACATCTAAAAAGAAGTGTTTCTTGAAATGTTAAACATTAACTGAAGAAGTCTTCAATTCTTAAATTGGTGTCACCCAAAAACTTCTGTCTTTTTGGTCAAGATGGGGTGTTTGTTTGTTTGTATGTTGGGTTTATGTTTTTTGTGAAAGTTTTTTTTTTTTGACATATCAAAACATCAAGGTCTCTTCAATTTAACTGCTGGGCCTTTTTCTACACACTAATTTTATAGTTTGTATTTCTTAATCTGATAAAAATGGCTGGACAATTTTCTGTAACATGATTTTGAAAGTGTTTGATTTTACGCTTCATTCAAAGTAGCGATTTGAATCTTTGTGCAAATGTTGTATTTTAAATTGAGTTAATATCTTGCATGCTATAACTTAATAAAAAGCAAAATTCCGCACATACTTGCATATTGCTTTTGCACTGGTCACCAAAGTATGGCATAAAAAACTAAGTGCATGAAATGCAGCTGGTGTGTTGTACGGGTTTAGGCTTGTAAGGTCCCGGTGTAATTTGTTTTGCTGAGAAGAATTATGAATTGGAAAAGGAAATTTATGGGGACAATAGGTGGCAGCAGACTTACCAGGTATCCATTGTGCTAAAAACTACAAAAACAATGGGTGCATTCGAATAGCTCTGGTGTTTCTAATCAGCAGAGTGTAGGTTCGAGTCCCGGTCGTGACACGTGTCCTTGAGTAAGACACTTAACCATTATTGCCTCATACTTCAGATGGGACGTAGGTTGGTCACACGTGTTGTGTAATGCACGTAAACTAACCCAAATATCAACTAAATAAGCCACAAAGGTAAAATAACCTAGTTAGACTTATCGCTCCGCAGCACCTTGTAAACCATTATCAGGTGCTACATAAATGGGTCTTATAATTCAAAACATAGTCTGCTTATCCAATGAGCGCTTTGATAAGCCCCTAGGGGTGTGATAAAGTGCTATATAAGAACCCAGTAATGGGAACTCCTGTTAGATTCAGATGAACAAATTTACATTACATTATTATAGCCAATTACAGGGTGCATTCGATTAGCTTCCCCTGGTCGACCCAGGTCTGACCCCCAGTGCGTTCGAATAGCTCTGACGTCATTGCTGTGGCTCACCCGGGTGAGACCCAAGTGCCCAGTGTGTTCGAATAGCTCTGACGTCATTGCTGTGGCTCACCCGGGTGAGACCCAAGTGCCCTGCTCGTGGAGCAGGTTACTTGGGGCTGACCCTAGTTCATGACGTCACGACGAAAAACTTTCTGAATGGCCACCATTTTGTTTGTAATTCAGCGGGACATTTTAGGAAGTTTGACACACATTTTCGCCACTACAACAGCCTTTTTGTGAGCAATAAGTATTTGTTATTCGAAGCCGGGTACCTTTGTATCACTGGGGGGTTGTACAAATTGTTTAATGTTGCAGTTTTACCTTGAGAATAATTATTTTTAACGATGTTTTCGTGAATCCACGGAAAGTATCGGACATACGGCACAAAATGGAAGTAGTTCCGGTCGGCTGTCCCAAGATGCATCGGTGTGAATGCTGAGGGAAGTTGGCGTTCGATTGGCTCATGGTTAGGGGCTCACCCGGATGAGCAGACCGGGGTCGACCCGGGGAAGCTAATCGAACGCACCCAATGGAAATATATCAGGTGAGTTTGCTGCCACCTAGCGTTCCTAAGTCTCCCATTGGTTGAACAAAAAGATTATCTAATTGAAATTGGTGGAGATAGAAACTATTATGTTAATGGGTTTAGTCAGAGTGGTTGGCAAAGGTTTAGGCTGGTATCTTGAGTTGAACATGTTTTAAGCGGGAATGTTAGAGAGCCTTTGATTACTAGAGTAGGCTCAAACAATGAGATAATAAGTACAGGGGAAAAAAACTTGCTGAGCAGGAATAGGTTACCAGCCAATAAGCCATTTGCGAGTTAAATTTGAATAATGTCTGGTACAATGACTTGTTTAGTCACAAGTTACCGCTTAAATTTGAATTCCTCAGACTATCGAGACAGTTGCTATGTCACATGGTTCGGGGCAAGCTTTTGTATAGCAACCTCCAGATGAGCAAACCCTGGTACCATTGTGTCATACACATCCATTCAGAATTGTGTATGGGTGTTCACCGTCTCTTACGTAACTAAGCAAAAGCTTGCCCCTAATCATGTGACATAGCAACTGTCTCGATAGTCTGAGGAATTCAAATTTAAGCGGTAACTTGTGACTAAACAAGTCATTGTACCAGACATTATTCAAATGTAACTCGCAAATGGCTTATTGCTGTGTTGTTTCAATTATTGTGATTGGTACTCTGCTTATCTTTTGCTTTGCAGAGCAAGATTTTTAGCTTGACACTCGGCTTTAGAATAGTGAACCCATGTCCTCATGTACGTTGGTCATTTTAAATTGTTGGTCATCTAGAAATTAAAACCAGTTTGTATATTTTTGGTTTCATTAGCTACATACGTACATGTAAGGCACCATATTGTTTTCAAAATTAGGGTCTTTCCAAATTGAAGTTGATTGTTACTACAGGCATGGCATTCTTAATCCTGCTTTAATCTGATTTCCGATTTTGTTTGTGCCCTCAGAAAAACGGCATAGATTGAAAAGGTCTTCAAAGCCTATGCTATTGCATGTAAGCCCTGTTCCCAATATAATTTTCCCACTTTTTTGGAAGAGTCAGTGTCATGCCTGTCCATGAGAAACTGTTTATAACAACAGTAGCTTTGGTGTTTTGGCTGGTAAGCATTTTTGTTGTTGTGCTTAGCAGCATAAGGAATGGCTCCTGGGCCCAATTTCATAAAGCTGCTTAAGCAGAAAATGTTGCCTAAAATTTCTGCTAAGCAACAATAAGCAGGATACCAGTCACAGATGCTACATGTGAGATGGTATTTTAGCTGGTAACCTTTTTTGGTAAGCATGATTTTGTTGTGCTTGGCTAATTTTTATGCTTAAGCAGCTCTATGAAATTGGGCCTAGACTGTGCACTGACTTGGGCTGTTGTAATTGATGTGCAAATTTGCTAAGCTTTGAAAATGCTAGCAAACCCTACCAAACTGACTCTGTCGCTTTGAACTAGAGGGCCCAATTTTAGAAAGTTGGTTAGCACAAATAATTACCAGACAAATCTTGCTTAGCACACTTCATCCTAGCTTAAAGCTGAAATAGAAGGTTACCAGCCAAATGTCATGCAGTTCTATTCTGATTATAGCTTGTAATTGGGCCCAGTGCTTAGCTATAAATTGAAAACCAAGATGGCCGATATGATTTTAGTTTTTTCTCAAGTCTTCCTCCTTTACTAGACAAAGAAGTTCATGCAATCTCGTATCAGAAGAAAGAAAATACTGCCTTTAAAAGTAAAAATGAGAATTGAGTTGTAAGAACTGAAATTTGTAAACATTCGACCAATCGTGGCTAGACGGTTTTACTCTTCCTCCAATTACAACTTGCCTTATAAACTAAAACAGTATTTCTTCTTCCCTGATTGGTCCATACAATTGCAGAATCTGATTGGCTTCCTTGGCTAGGAAAACATTATTTGAAACAAAGGTTTTCATGTACACGTAACTGAGTTACATGTACATGTGGTTTAAGTTTGTATTATTTTGGTTGTAAATGATTGTAAATTCTTTTATTTGTATATTTTTTTCCTTTTGTTTCCACAATATAACAAAGTTCAAGTGGCATTATTTTTTTGAGATAAAAACCTAATCAAGATAAATTAATTAAATGCTAATGGGATATATTGCATGTTAATTGCACGACTTATACTATTGGATTGTACATGTATTGTTGCTGTATGCGTTAGTAAGGCAGCCATTTTGTTTGTGTTATTGTTTTGATGGCTTTGTGGAGCTTCTTTCAAAACTGGTCAAGATTCCTGTGTTCTTTGTGGATTGAGTGCTGATAAAATATGCGCACTTGACTTAATGACCCTTTTAAGCCTACAGTTATATAACTTCATTGGGGTCATGTCCACTTCACCTTAGGAAAGGGCGAAGCCATTAGAGAATTTTTGAAAGTCCTATGGGAAATAAATTGGGGTGCCAATGGGTAGTGGAGGCCGTTAACAGAAAACTTCATTTGATGGTATGAGGCTGTAAATAATAGAGTCAAACATCATCTGTGACTTATCCATTCCACTAAATGTTGAAAAAGCTAATTTAATACCCAAGACATAACAGAGGTATTACACTTCTGCATTTATTGCGTGTACATGCGGACACCCTTTTAAGAGCACGGGAAACCAGACTTGTTTTGAATGCAGGGCAAATTGGTTCAAAAGTCAGTGGCTAATGAAGTCAGGATATATACCCAGACAAAGATGGCCTCTGAAATAAAACGTAGCTGATTGGAACCGAGTATCATCAATCTTGGTTTATTGTTTGTTTGTTTTGTCTCATAATGTTAAACCATTTGTTTTTACCCTTTACAAGTGGGTCATTAACCCTCCTACTGTTCGCAACATTTTCAAGTGAGTTGACCAACCATTTGAAACCATTCAACTGCCAAAGTTGTGTATGGTGGCACAACTGTGCACAGAACTAACTGTGTACTGTGTACATGCATTCCCTCATGGTATCATATTGCAAGGCTGGCATAGCTTATCTATCATTCAAAACCACAGTGAATGGTATTGAATGGTCAGACAGCAAGAGGGTTAAAATAACCTAAATAACCTTTGCATGTTTTCTAAAAAAACGTTTTTAAAAGCTTGGTATAGTTTTCTTGTGCTATTTGGGGTGACTGGCCCTGTACCTTTTTGCCTTTGTTCCAGTTGTTCTGTGCTGTAGACAACGTGTGTGGCACCCCATGTACATCTTGTTAGTCATCATGGAATGATAGGAAGGAACCCTGCTACTCGACCATACAAGGATTATCTCGTCATCATCATACATTTAGGGCACAATGTCTTTGTGCTTCTTACTGCTCTGCGCTTGTGGCCCGTGGAATTCTGCGTTTTGTATTTTTATAAGTGCTCTGAGCACAGAATTCTGTGGTAGCACTTTCATGAGGTAAAATAATGAAAACGTGCGCGTGCCACGCACAACACTTTGCCATGGGCCTTTTGACCTCAGTGAGGGCACTGTTTGAGCTTGTAGTGTCACATGAAGGGGTCAATTTGGTGAGGCATAGACTCTAAACTGAGTATTGATGCCTGGGACCTATTGCTAGTCTATCAATTTAGACATGAGGCGCTGTTTCATTGAGCTGCTTAAGTACTTTGCATGCTAACCATAACTTTGCAGGGAGCCAGTGACAAGCAATATACATTATTTAGTGTTTTGGCTGGTGACCTGTTTCTGCTTAGCAATAATTGTTTACCTAAGCAAATTTACATGCTCTTTGCAATAAGGCCGTTGTCATAGCCCTATAGGCCTAATTTCATTCAGCTTGTATATTGGATCTAACCACTTTAAGCTCATGTTCACTTGCTTCTAAGCTCATCATGAGATTTGTATTAACATCAACTTCCACTTGTAGGGTGTCATGGCCGAGTGGTTTAGATCATCGGATTCAAGTTCTGGTGGTTTAGTCATCGGTGTGTGGGTTCGAGCCCCGGTCATGACGCTTGTGTCCTTGAGCAAGACACTTTGCTGTAATTGTTTCTCTTCACCCAGGGGTATAAATGGGTACCTGCGAGGGTAGAGGTTGATATTGTGTTTGAAAAAGCCTTCTGAGCGCCACGGCAGCTCGGGCTCTATACTCCCCAGGGAGCTGAGAAAGATTAAAGGAATGTTATTGGCCTAATGACCAGGGCATTAATGTAAAGCGCATTGAGACGTTATTGTAAAATGCGCTATATAAGAACTAGTTATTATTATTACTTGAAATGTAGATTCAATTCCTCTATTGGAATCATTATCTTCAAGGTCATCCAAGGTCATCCCAAACAAAATATCTAACTTTGATCTTGAAAAATAAAAATGCGTCTCTTCTGTTATGAGTAAAGTAGATTAACCCTCCTACTGTTCGCAACATTTTCAAGTGAGTTGACCAACCATTTGAAACCATTCAACTGCCAAAGTTGTGTATGGTGGCACAACTGTGCACAGAACTAACTGTGTACTGTGTACATGCATTCCCTCATGGTATCATATTGCAAGGCTGGCATAGCTTATCTATCATTCAAAACCACAGTGAATGGTATTGAATGGTCAGACAGCAAGAGGGTTAATTGTAGCTATTATAATTTCTTTCTGTGATATCTGTGTATAGTTGTTTTTAGTGCAATAGAAATCGGTCAGTTAGTAATGTATTTTGCAAGTGAACAGGGAGGCAGGAAAATGGAGAAACCTTTTTACCTTCTTATGACTGGACTCTTCTTTTTCGATTAAAATCAGAAAGATGGGGGTATGGAAGTCTCCAGGATGATGTATACAGTAAAAGAAAAGTGTATGATAATTTGACTCCACAAAATGGTGGACCGTGTTAGTTCGCAAATTAAAAGGAAAACCATGCAATTTCGAGGCATACTTGTGTGGATCATTGTATTCTACTTTTAAAACATCTTTCTAACCATATGCATTTTATAACAAACGGTTACAAATGATTTTCATAGACCAACTCGCCCGATCCAAGGCAACGTGTCCCTTTAAAGGCACTGAACATGTTTGGTAATTGTCAAAGACCAGTATTCTCACTTGGTGTATCCCAACATAAGCATAAAATAACAAACCTGTGAAAATTTGGGCTCAATTGGTCATAGAAGTTTCAAGAAAATAATGAAAGAAAAAAAAACCCCACCCTTGTTGCATAGAATTGTGTGCTTTCAGATGCCTGAGAAAGGCTTCAATGCCAAAGCCTTTCTCAGATTCAATTTTGTGGGTGAAAAGTTACCTCTTTCTCTTTTAGCCTTTGAGAAAGACTCTGCTAGGGTCGAAACGTCATGCCACTAACTTATTTTTTGCATTTATACCACAGGTCCTTTTGGTTGGTAAGCAGTTTGCAACAGCTAATTCTATTTTCTCTTTCTCTAAGGTCAAAGGGTATCGTTTCTAACAATATTTTATAATATGTCAAATTCATATGCTGTAATTTTCCTCAGCTAAAAAGAAATCCAGCTTTTTGATCCAAGGATACTTTTCCCAAAAGCTCCTTGAATCTATAACTCCAGTAATTATCAAAAGGTGGACATGCCATCATTTTAATGTACCCCTCCAAAGATCTGGATCCCAGTTTCAGACTTTTTTGCCAGCAATGACTCTCATCCCTGAAGTATGTACATTTACTTCACTGTTTATCTGATATCCTTTTTGCCTTAAATAAAAAAAGAAATCTTGCGATATTTGGCTTCTTTTTGTGCATGGTAGCACTATGTATCCCGTGGTATTTTGAATAATGGCACATCCTGATCAATGTAAGCCTGGTTTCAGTTTCATTGGTCATGATTCAGGCTGTAATGGGGCCTATGTAATGGATCCTGTCCAGAAATTGTTTGATTAGACTTCTCAAGTTCTTATCGGAAATCTCTGGCAATGGACCATGCATTTTTCTTGTTATTTGCATACATCCTGTTCTACTCTCCACCATTACTGGGGTGCATAATTCTTATGCAGGTTTTATTTTGAGTCACTGGAGCTTGGTGCAGTGGCATTATTGTCATTGGTTGAAGATGCTTAGGTAAATTAAACACTTGATACTATGCACAGAAAGGTGTCAATGGTGGCACATGGTCACTTTGATTAATCTATAGCTTGCTTGCTAAAATGTACTTGTATTGATCAAATTCACCTAACGTCATCACCACAAAAACACTACTCATAAAAGAGATTTAAACATGGTCGTACCGGCATGTTAACTAGTTATAGTTACTTCTTACAATCATTCTTAGCGCCATTTTGCTGTCGGTTTTCCTGTGTGTTATTCTGTGTTTAAAATAAATGCGCATTTTAGGTGATGCCTGTGCATTTATTAGACTAGTGGACAAGTCGTTCGCATTAATAGCGAAACGGCAATGTGCAACCTATTATGCTGGATGGACTTGTTACTTTTGGCATCTATTTGATAAAACTAACACATTTATTGAGCTTACGAAATTGCTAAGCACACACAAACACTCTCTGGCACACTCCAAACAAATATTATTCCACTTACCAAATAGGACCAAATTTGGCAACATTTTCTGGTTAACAGATGAAACATGCTCAGTCATCCTGCGTGTTAGTGCAAGCTTATAGGGGTACTACGCATCACGCAACCAATACATACTGTACTGGTACCCAATGTAAAGTCTATTAGTACATGCGGGTACACATAACCATTGAGCATCATGCAGTTTGACCTCTTGCAAAATGGAGTTTGACCTCTTGCGCATTACAGAAATTGAAAATGTACAAATCAGGAGTAGTTTTATAAGTTTTCCTACATTATTACGCTTTTTAACAAAAAGGGCATTTATGAATAGGAATAAAGGAGTAGTGACTCGGTCTTCACCCAAACTGCAATTTAAAACCTTACAGTGTTATGGCCGTGTGGTAAATGAGCCTAAGGCGAGGTCCTTATTCGAACGGCCACGACCCTGCCGGTCTTAAACTTCCTTTTAAGACCTTATCAACGCTCTTTAGTATTTCCTTATTTTAACGTGATCAATGTATTAATTTATTCTCTGCCTTTTAGTTATATCCTAGGCTTTTACCATTGAAAATGCACTACATTCATTTGTTTTTCTTTTGTAGTACTTGTTGATTTGCATGCATGCATGTTTTCATGTTTGTCTACAGGACTCATACAGTGCTGATAGAGTTTAGTTATTGAAAACTAATGTTTATTTGTTCATGTTCTCTCCCAATTAATTGTTAAAAAGTTGTTGTATTATCCCTTTTGCAATAGGCCCTTTATTACCTCTGCCATTCATTCTGTGTCAAGACTCTGTGACCTGTGGGCCCAATTTCATAGAGCTGCTTAAATTAAGCACAAAAAGTAGCTAAGCACAATAAAACTTTTCTTACCAGAATAAGGTTACCAGCCAAACTACCATGTCACATGTTCAATTTCTGACTGGTATCCTGCTCATTTCAGAAAATTGTTAAGCAGTAATTTCTGCTTAAGCAGGTCTATGAAATTGATGGGCCCAGATTTCGTGTGCATGCAAGCATGATATTTGGTCCTTGGAAAAAAGTAGGAACATTTTTTTGAGCACAAGGGCTGACCTACCTATCAGGTTTAAAAGACTTTCCAGGCTATTTAATTACAGATTTTCAGATTTTCCTAGGGCAAAACAAAATCGGAAATCAGACTAAAGTAGGAGGGTTGTCATGCCTGTATGTGTATAGTACAACAATGTGTTTATATCTGCTACCTCCTGTTGTCGTTTCTCCGTGGCCTTTATTTAAATTTGGCTGTTTTTTTATTTTAATAATGTTCTCAATCATTTAGTAATTTAATTTTAACTTTGATTTTGTTTGTAGCTGCTGGGCACCTCTGAAAAACAGTGTTTCACCATGGAGGTAGAAATAGATGGTTTCACTGAGAGGTCTCCCCAGGGTAAAGAAGAAATAAATAATACCTTATGAAGACCAAGGACAAAACAAAAACGGGAAAACAAAATGGTCGCCATAGGTGAATTCTAGAGACTGGGGTGCTGCACCAGGAATTCTGTGTACAGAGTCTAGGGGAGGGACAAGAAAAGAACAAAATATGTCTCCACATGGATGTAAAAAATAGAAAGTGTGTATGTTTGAAGTAGAAAACAGTGAATTTAATGGATATTGTGCGGCCAGAAATGATTTTTAACTCAAAATTTCAAGTTAAAAATTACAAACAGCAACTCATGGTCTTAATGAATACTCTTAAGTCCTAAATGGAAGATTTCATCTGTAATTACAGATGCTGAGCAAACCCTATCTTAGACGACAGAAAAGATAAGTTACTGTAAATCTTAATTAAAAAAAAAAAAATCTTTCTTCTCTTTTGTCTTTTGTGTATATTCGCTCATAATTATTTGCATGATAATTTGCACAGATGTATAACAAAATGTGCCAAGTAATTTATTTTGTAATCGTTGCTAATTATTTCTGCTCTGTTGGATTGGTCAGTTATAAATAATTTGGTTTTATCACAATATTGTAGTGTACAGTCAGGTTGCATACAAGTTCATCAGAACAATGAACTAAGACACCTAAATTACTGGTGAAGCAAGGCCCTTATGAACACAATACAATTACACTGGTAGCCACTGATGGAAAATGGAGCAGAGGCAAACCTATTTGTAGATTCCTTATGTGGCTGGTACAATGTGGTACAGACTAACATTTAGCAAAAATCAATGGGTATTACAAAAATTGAGAAGAATTCTCCAAAACAGTCAAAGAAACTTACTCTGATTTGTTGGAAGCATGCAGTGCACTTAAAAGAATTACTCTCTGCAACCCAATATGCCAAACCTTCAGCTCTCCACACCACATGTTGCCTGGCCACACCCCAAAAGCCAACTCACCCTAGCTTAGCTTTCTCTGCCCAGAACTATAAGACTAAAGAACTAAAGACTGTTGTTGAATAACAAAGACTTTGTTAATAATTGTGCCATGCTGCAAGTGAATGATGTAACTAAACAAAAGGTACTGTACTCAATGGGTGTTACCAAAAGAATGTAGTCCCACAGGTGTTGACTCAATTGGTACTGACATAAATTTGATTAACCCTAACTCCCAAAGCGTTTTTACTAGAATCCACCCCTAACCCAACACATTCCAACAGCTTATACTACCATGAGATGGGAACTGTGCCCAATCTTAGGGGGACGATACACAACCTAACAAACTCCAACAGGCTTTTTTTGTTTGATTTTGTTGGAGTGTGTACACTTGGCATGTGCAAAAATTTGATCAGTGAAATCACACAGTACCCAACATAACATAATCCAACAACTATCTCATTAGACCATGGAGGAAAGAGCAATGCCAGACATGTACATTTCACACATCCACCATACCCACTCAATCAAATTCCAACACCATTACTTGTCAGCAAGGATACACAATCCCACAGAATCAAACACCCAATCCTAACTTCACTGTACTTAACCTAACAAAATTAAACACTTTGCCCTGTTTGAATTTGTAGGGTATGGGAGGGTTAGGGTTAAAGAACCCTAGTGCAAAGGAAAAATATGTGTTTTTCTCCACAAAAGTCACTGCTTGGGCCCAATTTCATAGTGCTGCTTAAGCACAAAAAGCAGCTAAGCATGAAGCAACCTTTACTTAGCAGTTACAAGCTTGAGTAACATTTGTGACTGGTATCCTGCTCAATATTTGCTCAGTAGACCATTTTCAACTGATGTGAAACCTGACTATTGACATTTAAAATATTACTTTTTACCTTTGAAAAGTTTCAAAACCAGAAAGCCACATATAGTACTTGTTATTTGGAATACAACTGGACAAAAAAGGTTAACCAGTGTATCTTATAGGTTTACTCAATAACCATGAACTGGTAAGCATTGTTGAATAATAGTAAAGGCACATTAAAGTAAACGATGCAAGCACTTTTACTGGAAAAGAGAAAAAAGTAATTAAATTTATCAAAAAAAAATTTCACATAGCACAAACTATGGATCTGTCATATCTGAACATTTTGTTAAATATTTGTATATGTATCATTGAAGATTTATATAATTTGCACTTAACCTAACAATTACTTTTCAAATATATGTCCTTGTACATTACCTTTAGTAGTATCAGTTTTACACTGGCAAAACTAGCTTACTCTCGTAGCAGCTATAAACACAAGTGAGCCCAATTTCATCTGCTTAATATAAGCAAAGAATCAGCGCTTACGGAAGCAGGGAATTCAAGCATATTTCACAGGTTAGCAGGAAATTTTTGCTTGTGCGCATTCTTCACTTACACAGCTAGCGCAGAAATTCAGCGCTTGCACGGTAAGCTGGGAAAGGTGGTCGCAAGCGCAGAATTCCGCGGTAAGCAGAGCCTTGAAATTGGGTTTATGGATTAAGTAGCGTTAGTTTAACACTGGCTAAACTAGATTTAACTGGTCAGCTGGTTTATTCAACTGATTAAGTGTAGTGGTTAACTAATCCAGGAGTACCTTAGCTATAGGAGATAGATTTTGTAATTGTATAAAATAGGAGCATTGCCTAATTAACTTCCCCATTGGCCAGAGATTGTAATAAAAAGGTAGCATTGCATTGATACAAAACTAACTTGTCTGTAGTGTCTTTAATCTGTGCTTTGAGCTTTGATGGCATTCTCTGCTTTGATTGAGTCGACTCTACCCGATTCAAAGTGGAGTATCAGAAATGTGTTTTCTATTGCACAGCGAGGTGTGTAAAAGTGGGGAGGGCATTTAGGTACAATTCCTGGGAGCAGTGTGGCGCCATAAATCTAAAAATCTTCCTAACAGTATCCATCAATCGTAGCAGTGGTTGGGGAGGGGTCTATCCACCCCTTCCCAAGAAAAACAACAGTTTTTGGACAATTTTAGTTGTACTGGTTGGTATAAATATCCAACACGTTGGTATTAATATCAGAACTCAACACAGCCACTTGGTTTGGGCAAATTTTTTTTTTTTGCTTCTTTGTTTACTCTAGTGGTAGTCATGAATGAAACGGTAATGAAAACACTACCAACACCATCTTTTGTCAGAGAAAATATAATTTGCATTACTACCTAATAAAAAGGGATGGTGATTATGGGGTGTTGATAAATAGTTCAAAACATAAATTTGAAGAATTCTCATGCAAGATGTCCGGAATACTCGTACTATGTTGTCATACTGCAGAGAGGAGTCTGAGCTAAGATCATTTCTGATTTAGATTACCAAGATGCCTTTTTAATACTCAAATGTGCTTATGGTAAGCCAATAGGGCTCCCTCTACAGACAATAAGCTGATTTGGGGGCATGATAATACAATTATATTCTACATCAAGTGTTAAACCTCTGAAGATTTAATAACAGAAAGGAGTTCCAAAGCTTTACTCGCACGCACTGCCACATCTAAAACTGATTTCCTCATTGTCTCCTATTCGTCCGGTTATTAGCGCTAATTGTGCAGTTGGATGTGTAATAAAATAAATAAATAAAATTAAGGGTATCCGAACGTAGACTAAACAATTTCTCTATAAACTGATTCAAGCTCTGGTGTTTCTGATCAGCAGAGTGTGGGTTCGAGCCCCGGTCACGACACTTGTGTCCTTCAGCAAGACACTTAACCATTAATGCTTCGTCCTTCGGATGGGACGTATAGCCGTTATTCCTGTGTGTTGTGTAATGCACGTAAAAGAACCCAGTGCACTTATCGAAAAGAGAAGGGGTTTGCCCCGGTGTTCCTGGTCGATTGGCTGCATATTGCGCCACAGCACCTTGTAAACCATTACATGGTGCTATGCAAAGGAATAGGTCTCATACTTCAACACGTAACTCCACATACCTTGTAGGAAAAATACTGAGCGCTTTGAGACACCCATCGGGAGTATTACATTGTGCTATGTAAAGGAAAAAGGTCTCATAGCTCCAAATACCTTGATGGAAAAATTATAATTTATTGTTCGAGCACCATCAGCGAACATTTTTGAGAGCTTTAATAAGAAGCCACTTTTATTAAACTCACTTTGTGACTCGATTGTTTATGAACGGTGGAAACAGGCCAAATAGACATCAATCTAAGTCTGCCCAACTGATCCGGAAGTAGTGCAAATAAAAGTAGGTGTTTGACATGAGTAAATAACCACATTGTGTAAATTAAGTTTGACGTCGGCAAAATAAAATAACAAATGAATGATATCAACTGTTTTGGTTGTTTTTAAAAACTTAAAGAAAAAAATACATATAATAACTGTTATGCAAAACTGAAATTCATGTGACTGAGAATGAAATTACCTGCGAGTGTTGTTTGGTTATTTAGAAACTGGAAAGTGGTAAAAAAGTATTAGTTAAATTAAAGAGAGGATCGGGGAAGAAGTTCTATCATTGGTGAGCGACAACAAATTTAAAAAGTCTTTTGTGTCGATGGATTGAACAAGTTGAGATGCCGAGACTTTCTGAATTTAAAGAGGGGCGCCAAGATCAAATTAAGTTTTTAAAGAGGAACTTTTGCATCAGTCAAAAGGACAAACTCAACGCCTTTCTCATTGAATATCATCGAAATAGTACAGATGTAGTCTGTTTTATTGTCACACATATACAGTGAAAAGCACTTTGGTTTTGCAAGTCTAATAAATTCAGGAATAAACTTTAAACAAATTGTAAAAATGTACCAACAGCATTTTACAACGTTTTTAAAGGCACTGCACGTTTGGTAATTACTCAAAACATATATTAGCATAAAAACTTACTTATTAACGAGCAACGGAGAGCTGTTCATAGTAGGCCTATAACACATTTTGAGAAACGACTCCCTCTGAAGTAACATATAGTTTTTCAGCTCTACCAATCCTGTATCATATATGTATCTTTAAAGGCACTAGTATAAACACATTGTGAGAATCGACTCCCTCTGAAGTAACGTAGTTTTTGAGAAAGTGGTAATTTCTCACTCAAATAATAAAAGACTTCTAGCCAGAAGCCTTTTATTCCTATCTGAAAGCACACTAATTTGTACAACAAGGGTGTTTTTTCTTTCATCATTTACTTGCAACTTCAATGACCAATTGAGCCCAAATTTTCACAGGCTTGTTATTTTATGCATATGTTGGGATACACCAAGTGAGAATACTGGTCTTTGACAATTACAAAACGTGTCCAGTGCCTTTAAAACACCTAGAATGAACTTGGTGTTGTTTTGAGCTTACATTTATATTTGAAATATTTTTGTACTTGAACACTGCCTGCGAATATTTTTTCAGTTCTACTAATGCTGTTTAATACCTTTAACATAAGTGTAAGGTAAAACACAAACAAATAATAACTTACGAAACACAAGTGACTTCTAAAATGAGATGCAAGAACAAGGAATTATTATACCGAGATTAATTATTCATATATTCATAATAAATTCATCATTTTTGTTTTAACAACTGTAACAATTAAAATATACAACTGTAGCCTGTGTATTATTTAAAACTAGTAGTAGTAGCTCTAACTGAGTCACTGCACGCTGCCACTCAACCAGCTCAGTGCAAGGTTAAATTATGCCACTGGATGAAAAACATCTGCAGTTATTTCTTTCTTTAAAAAGATTTGTGTTCAACTTAACGAAACAAAATCTTTTCCAGTATTTTACAATAACAATTTTCTGACTCAAAACTGCAACTTTAAATTTGTTTTATTTTATTTCTTTGCACTAGGTATAGCCTGCCTCTTGTATCTAAATTATATAAAATTAATTCATACATACCTGATATTATTAAAATGAATACAATAATTACAAATACTGGGAAAGCAAAGTATTAATACAATTTACTTAAAAGTAGAAAATTAAAAAAAAGTAGCAACCACATTTTAGTAAGTCAGAAATGTTCAAATAATAGTAACTGGAAAGATTTGACTGAGGAAGTTTTTGTGCAACTTGTGCTTGTTATTCCACTTCCCAGATGCAGCAGCACTAATTAATAGAGCACCTTAGCTGCATCATTGAGCAAGTTGAGCAAGGTCCAGTACCGTCTCAGCACTGTAAAATGGAAATTACCATACCTCATACATATTCATGATCCAGAGTCAAATTCCCACTGGTCCAATAACTGAACCAGAATTCACACAAAGGTTAAATATGCATTCCGTAGTAGACTGTTGCATGGGCAACAGTTTACTATGCATGCGCTTTACAAAAAGTAATCGTTGAACTGTCGCTCACACCTGCGCGGTTGTAGCATTACAAATGCGAGAACGATTACGCTTGCTATATACTTTTAAGAAAAGATGGTGGCACACATAAATGCTGCGCTTTCCTGACCTCAATGATGCTGAACTTTAGAGTGGAGTATAAGGTAGTCAAACAAATGTAACATGGTTTATTTTGGGTGGTTCCCCTCAGGAACTTGTTTGTCAACTTCCAATACCTTGGGGAGGTAATATCGACTGTCCATCCTCAAACCATGTTATATTTGTACACTAACATCCCACAAGGGATCTCTACAAATGTAGAAACATCTGTGAGGAAGACATAAACACACGGAAGCCATCAGTCAAAAAAAGTCTACAAAATACTGTTAAGTCAAATACAAGTGCAGAAAATAACAAGAGCCAAGTGAAGACCAATCCATTGTAGGTCAGTTCAGATGTCTCTGTACCAATGTTTCCACCATTACTGGGACCTTTTACCGCTCACACACGCATAGCGCACATCATTGGCCAGAAATGCTTGTGGTGCGTTAACAAAATAATCGCTTGACATTTTGTAATGGGGGAGACATGGGTAAATACAGGACATCCCAAATGGATTTGTCTTTAGCTCAGAGAAAAGTCTTCACTGTGAATTTGTACAAAAAGTTCTGTTAAAAGTTAAAGACTCAATTGGAAATGCACCTTTCTTTCTTCTGCAAAAATCAAGTCATACATTTCAGCGGCATTTTACTGTTTGTATAGAAGTTTTACACGAATTAAAAATTCTGTTTCCATAGAAACTTAAGGCACTTCAATCAACACAATTAGGGATATCATGTACTCATCATCTCAGTCAAGTTCCCAATGTGCTATATAGATAATGATTGTCTTATACGTAAAAAGGTACCAGGCTACCATTTAAGCCTTCCAGCCTCATTTTGGTAAAAATAAAGTGGATAATAGTCAAGATGGTTGAACTTAATACAACGTGCCTACCTATAGAGTTATTTATAAGAACTATAGTTAAATATTACAACATTTAGAACTGTATGACATGGCCCGACAAGAAGCATAACTGCCAATACACCGATCCAGTAGGCCATGCCCCTTGACAAATTGACCAATCACAATGCGTGATTTAAGGTCCGACAAATTTCTGATTTGTTTGTATTGTTTACTACGTTGAATTTACTTTTGTGTCATTTGTTCAAGGCTATTCTTTTATAAACTTGATTTTTATCCTTAACCATGGTCAAGCGGTGTTCATATCCTAATTGAAGTTCCAACTCCCGAAACCCTGACAAGAGAGGGAATGTATATTTGTGGCCATTTCCGAAGCCGAGGTAAGACAGAGAAAAGTAGTATCCGCTGGGTTAGTGTGTGCGTGCGGTGGGCCGAATACTCGTCTGGCTGTGTGTACAAATCCACAATGACGTACCACACACGCGACATGTTCGTTCGTTGCTAGGCAGTTGCTATGGTGGGCGTGGCCTACTGGATCGGTGTATTGAGACAATGGAGCCGACACATTATATTAGGCTGTATCTGAATGTACGGCTATGGCTATGACTGTTGCTAAGGATGTTGCTAGGGACATCCTATACTTCAACGCATGAAGACGCAGTGGTCTAGCCGCAGCCGCTAATTAGGAAACAGCCATACACTGGTCACTCAACAGTTTATACAGTAAACATTTTCCAAGTAGGCATTTGTATGCAGCTGTTACACATAAACCCTTTTCACACTACCCCTATTCCCAGGGGCAACCCCGGGGTAATGGCCGACCCTTTCACACTTGAATCCCTTTACCCCTGATCTACCCCGGCAAATGGACATACCCCGGGGATTAGCCAGGGCTGTATTCCATGGAGATAAGAGGTGCAGTGTGAAAAGGGGTCTATATAACTTTATGGGCCTACATGATTACATTGATGTTTTGTCTTCATTAATTTAGGAGTTTTGGTTCTAGTACTTCCGTAGTCTTGGCATAAGACATTGTTGTTCCTTATCACTCATCTCTTGCGATTTCCCAACTATCCGCACACACTCTAAAAACATGAACCATCAAACGATAGAGGGTGCTGTACAGAAAACTTGAATTCTTCCATCACCCACCAAATGTTCCTATTGGCTGGTTCGAGGCTTCTAACAAACACCCTCTATCGATGAAATTGTCACGCTGTGTATGCAGTGATGATCGTTAACAATAACTACAAGAATGTATTTTACCAAGACTAGTCCAGCCTCCATGTCAGTACCTCAATGCATCATGGCTTTTTCAGTACTTTAAGTATGTATTACCGTAACAAAAAAATTATTTAATTGCTGAGATATGTACAAAGAATATTCTATAATTATAAACATAATCTGTTCAGATTTCCCTGAAAGTATAGGTTACCTGGGTCGATTTCACAAAGCAATAAGATTCATCTTAAGATGAGATGTCAGTATTACCATAGTGATTTGTATTGTGACATCACACTTTGCTTAGCAGTTCAGATTAATCTTTAGTGTAAATCAATCCGAACCGCTAAGCAAACTGTGATGTGCAATGACTCAAAAACAAAATAGTTGTTTGCATGTGTGCGTTTCCATGAACAATGTACTGACCAGGTAAGTTTGCCCCTATCGTTTTAAGGTGCAACAAAATCTAAAGTTAAATGTCTGCATTACCAAATCTGCATTTTGTATTCGACCTGAGCTTGAAAAAAAGCCAAATGGTGCTCAAATGTTGACTTTGAGTCTGACCTGTCGATTCTATTGAATAATGAAGTACATACTTAATACTCATAAAGACAATGAGATAAATCTTCTTTACATGTCTTAGTGCTTGTTCAAATAAAAACAGTTAATGTTAAACTGTGTTGGGAAATTTGTTAACACTTTCATTTTGGTCTTGTAAAACAACCCAGTTCCGGTCCAGTAAACATTTTGAGCTACATCCCTGCGGTCTTGTGGACCCCCCCCCCCCCCCCCCCCCCAATTCAAGCCTTGTATATTTATACAAAATGCCAGTGCCACACAAATTACAACCTTAGCTTTGAGGAAAACCTTTAGTACATGACGCATATAATTGAACTCAAATGGATTCATTACGGGAAAGCTCCATTAAAACATTTCCGAGTTTCGGCTGAAAAACTTGGAAAGTATCCATCCTATTCAGAGAGGGTGTGTTTATATTGCCATTACTTTTTGAATCAACAAACTTCATGGATGAGCAGTTAACCTCCCTGGGCGCAGTCAGCGACATAACTGGCTGGCGGTTTTTAATAATACACACTACATAACTTGGTTTCCACTCCTCAGATTTCAAAATAATGTTAAAACCCACAAAATGTTTTCATTCACTGTGCATGAAGATCAGATTAGAGTCCACTGTTGTGGACAAGGAATTCCTGGAGATAACAGTCAAGACTGGTGGTAAAGCAAAAAGGATGTATAACTCTGGCCTCTTTCTTTAATGGAGCTTTCCCGTAATGTGATGTTTACACGCACCTCAAACAAATTTTAGAGTAAACAAATTTACAAACATGGCCCAATTATACAAAACAGGATTCAGCAAACTCATCACTTTGGCTGGTACTCAAGTTTCCCTTACTTGACTTACATGTATCACCTTGGCTGGTATCCAGTACCCCCTACTGGACTTACCACCTGTGTGTCTTACCCCAAAAAATATTTTAAAACTTCTAATTTCCACTTCCTTAATCTTCATATTACTGAACCCAAACATCAAAATGCCTCAAAAGAATCCTATACTTTTAACCAAATAAAACAACTCACCATCAAAGATATATCATAAATAAAGTATGGTTTTATAATCCTCGTAATCAAATTTCCACATTACAGAAATAGTAATTAAATTGGCTGCAACCACAATTCTGAAGAGTGATTGTTTCTTTGCATCATTTAAAACTTTTGTACAACGTATTTCCAACTGCAAATTAACAATGGTTTTTTGAAACAACAATGGAATAAGACAGTACTTTCCTATCATTAAAGAAATAAAGATTGTGCAGATAGACGCACCAAATGCAGTAATAGCTTCCTCTGATTTATTTTCAACTGCTTTTTGTGTTTATCTTCATTTCATATTTACATTCTAGAGTTAAGTTTCTTGGGCAAAGGTTATTGTCAACGGTGGAGGGAGGGATATAACTTGTTACATCAAAGTTTTTAATGGCATTTTCCGATGCAAATTGTCACCTAATTGATCTCCATATTCAGTGTACTTTTGTTTGTTTGATATAGGCCTAGCACTAATTAAGTCAACTGATATTTGGATGGGGAAGGGAACTCCGCATAAAAGCCTATAGCGCACTTTAAAAAAAATTGATTAATACGAAAAAGGAAACGTTTTGTTTTTTGTTTGAATTATCAAAGATTTGTGCATGTTATGCCTTTTAAAGAAAGTGCACCTTTTGGTATTTAAGTTAAACACATTTTTTCCAATTTCAAAATAGTTATAGAATCAACCGTGCGTCGGGACGGGATTTGTTGTAAATAAGTGTTGGGCATCTGTTCTCGATAATGTATTCTTCGTGAGACCGGGAAGAGTACGATGCAAAACTCCCAACTTGGGTTTTATAATTTTGAATAAATTTTGCCATGGACATTTTGTCATAATCACGTCTCAGTTGTGACATGGAGGAAGGAAATACATGTATTTTCCTTCCTCCGTGGTTGTGATAAAAACCTTGATCAAAATTATTGGAGAACATGCTGCCGCGCGTATTATTTTATGCGCATGTATTTGTGTTTATTATTAGATTTGGGTTCCTTTTGCATTGGAAAATGCAACTTCTGTAGTGACAAATCAGGGAGGAAAGCCTAAAATCCCCTCCAACCGTGATAGGCCTATAACTTTTACGCTTTCCTGCATTTGGAGACGACTTGATATTCAACAAATACAAGATGCCTTCCATACTGTCGTGATTATTAAAGCCATGGATCGGTAAGAATGTCAAAGTGACGGTAAATAGTTGTGTGATTTCAAAGAAATTGCTTCACTGACAACTTTTAAAAAGTTTTCAATAGTCACAAACATTCAAACCAATGTTGATATAAACTTTACTTAAATGGATTTAAATTAGCCAGTAAAAGTAAAGTTTAAATCATGCTGTGCCATTTTTTATTTATTTATTTTAAAAATCAAATTTGTATATCACCTAAAATTATAAGACTCTTCCAACCATAAAGCGCATCAACTTGAAAATGCTTAAAAAATATTATCCAGTGTGGTGATTTAAAGTTGAATTGATTTATGTATAAAAATGGGTAAGCCCTATCTATTTCCCTTCAGTCAAGTTAACTATCGTTCATTTGAGATACGAGACATAATCGTCAAAGATGATTACACCGGAAGTAGTCCTGCTTATAAAGTCGCAATTGAGTTATTGCTTGACATAACATCACTTTACTAGAGATAAACACTGTACAAACATTTTAATCAAATAATTATTTAGTGCATTGAGCGATAACTGTGTTTTCTGTTTTGTTTTGCTTTGTTTGTCTATTGTTTTCGACGGATGCGCTAAATGGACATTGAGAGAGAAAGAAACTTTAATTCAAAGTAATAATAATTATGACCAAAGCCTACATCTTATAATTATTTCAGTACCAGTCATAATAATGACTTATATTTAATTTGAACTATAGCACAAGTCATTATGACTTATTAGGCCTATCTATCATAGCAGTTATTTGTAAATGAGATATACCGGTTTGTAATAATTCTATTACCGATAAATGCTTACTCGGTGATAATGTTTGATCATTATTATGACATTGTATCCCTTAATGATTGCGCATTTTCCTCTCTTTTCAAAGCCCCTTCGTAATTGTCAGTGTTAAAAAGTATGTTTGGTTTAAAAAGTATTCTTGGCATATTTTGAACTTCCTCGCGCCCAAACAAAACACTTTTTTTTTAGATCAAAAAAGAACATAATTAGAAGCGCGTGGCCGGAACGGACCAAATATTAATTAGCACGTCTTGTTTCTGTTGACAGTATTTGTGCTTGTTATTCTTGCTTTCTTCTGAAAAGAAAAACGTTTTCAAAAAATAAAAGGGGGAATTTATATTATTGTTTATGTTTGTTCGTGTTCTGTTCTAGCTCAATTATCTTTGATGTAATATATTTTTACAATAGCCACTGGTGGTGACGAGAGACGAAGCCCCATTTTTTCAGGGTACACCACTAAATAGGCCAAAAGTCATGCGAAAAACTGGCTATCATATTTCTAGGCCCTCAAATTCTTTGGAATAATAACGGGTTTTTGTTGGGGTTTTTTTTTGGGGGGGGGGGGTCATGCAATTAATATATTAATATATTGTGTAATTAGGGGCCTAATAACGATCATCACAACCTGGGGGCTCTTTGCTTCAACTTTTTAGGAGACGTGATAAATTTAGGCTTTAAAGTTGGTCCTATTTGGCTTGGGAAGTGGAAAAGTGCTCATGTAAACTTGCAGCGGTTTAGGAAAAAAGCACATTTGGCTTTTTCTGGGGTGATTAGCCAAAATTCCAAAAAGCTGACCTGCCAAAAATTGAAAAGAAATCTGAAGTTTAATTAGTTGTTCGAAAATATATTTGATTGGTTTTCAAGAGGCCTAGATACTTTAAATATTTTTGGACTATTTTTGAATATTTAGCACTAGCATTGGTTGCCTAGCTATGGGAGTTTAGCAACTTTTAGAGCTGTTTAGCGCCCTCCCGTGTGAAAAAATTGAGATGCAAAACACTGGGTTGAATTTCCGCCAAATTGCATATTCATGATAATGTCAACCCAATTCAAATCACACTGTTTATTTGGGAAATAATGCGAACACAGGGTAAGAAAACCTCCATGCATGATCCAACCGTAAAAAAAGTGTCAGTGGACAGTTTACTAAGCCGCTTAATACTTACCCAAAGCATTTACGTGACAAAATATGACGGGGTTGAACTTTAGTTTAGTTTAATACAGTAAATAGTATTGGCTCAAAAATAAACACAACATTACGACTGCAGAAGACTAATCAAAATTTGCGCATGCGTATTTTAATCACAACCACCGTGGTTTAGCTTCATACGTCGTGTTGGTTATATGCCTCAGGCGAAGCCTTGCGATTTTCTTGCACCTTTTTAAGCCTTTAAAATTCTTCAATGTTCCTGTTTCTTGCTGTATATATTCGGTTAACCCTTCTTGAAAGGTAAGACTAAAATTAAGTGTAATTGGCCATAAATTAAGGGAGATATAGAGGTGGCATTCTGCGAAAAATTACCCAGTTCAGCAAAAATAAAAAACGTAAACACACCGATCCTATCTGGAAGCGTGTAGAAACTGGTTGCAAACTTTACATTATTTCCAATAGTTCCCTTTGCTTAAATTCCACACTGAACTAATTTTTAAAGAGATAAAAGGTGTCTCCTTTAATAAAATCTCTTAAAAAAGAGGGGTGGGGAGAAGCTTTATATTGCCACCACTCGGAGCTCGAAATGATGAACTACCTACCATTAGCATTTACCAAATACAGTCATTTGACCAGTTCGGGATCATTGACCAGTTCGGGATCATTGACCAGTTCGGGATCACTTGCTTCAACTTTGCAATAACCAAATAATTACATTACTTCTCACATTACCAATTTCTGTTGATACATGCGAAGAATAACATCCATTAAACCATGGAGGTAGGAAAAGATTAAACCAACAAACCCAAAATAAGGTGCCAAACATCATCAGCAAATAAATTATGGCAGTTTTCCTGAAGTTTGTCTGCGAAATTGATCATTATTTTGATTTAAAGTGTTGGTTGAAAAACGCTGTTAAAAGTTTAAACTTCTCACCATCAGAATTGGAACGCCAGGGCAAAACAAATTGATGTAAAATGCTAAGAATGTGTAAAAAATATTTCCTGTTTTGAGAAGACAAAATTACCCAAATCGTCTTTGGGGGTTGCATCGTACCCTTGACCAGTTCGGGATCATCACTCAACATCTCATTGCGTCAAATGGTGCCGCACTAACTTACCAAGTGAGGTAAAATCATACTGCTGCAGTAGAAAGTTTATCTATTGCTTTTGAGATACATTACTTCAACAAATTCTTGTAGATTTTTGATTTTTTTTGAGAAAATGAAACTTGGAGGGGTCAATAATGCTTTTTAGATGCACTTCACTTTTACATTCTCCTTTGCTGTTGTTTTGTGTTTTTGTCGCTGGGTTTTTGCGCTGATGTTGAAGACACTTGCATGAAATTCACTAAAGATGGGGAAGCCCAAGTCTATGCCAACACACTTTTTAAGTTTTGTGTCCTTGAGAGACAGTTTTATGAATATGGGAGTATGGGTTTGCAATAAAGGGCACGCTACTGATTCAGAATAGATTCAACTGATCCTGAACTGGTCAAACAGGTGACGAAACTTTTCTCAAAGCCTCTTCAAAAGTACTAATCTTTTTTTGTCAGTGACTACTTGGTGAGTTTTATGACATGTTTAGGTAAACTGATCAATTTTTGGGGTTTAAGATTTCAAAGAGATTGCAGCAAAAAACAACGTGAATTCAAAAAGTGATCCAGAACTGGTCAAATGACTGTACTCTAGTTGCTAGCCCCATAAATATGGCCAATCCACTCTGAGTCCGTATCCTTTAATACGGAGTGGATTGGCCATATATTTATGGGGCTATCTAGTTGCGTACTTCATGACCATAGAGCAAGGATCTGTATTATATGACCATCCCCATGAAAATAACATGTTGTTCGGAATGTAATACTCGGTGATAAAAAATATGAAAGTAAAATCAATTCAACAATACAACGAAGAAAACCCAAGAACTAAACTTGACCTCAGCTGCCGGCTACTTACATTTTCACTCTTTCATTTTATAAGGCCTAGCTTCCTTTGAAACAATTTTTTAATAATTATTACGAATTAATAATTACCGCTGTCTGTTCGTATATAAACTCGTAGAAATACACCTGCGTACGAGTTTGTGTGTGTACGAGTTTGTGTGTGTACGAGTTCGTGTGCGTACGAGCTCGTGTGCGTACGAGCTGGTGGGCGCACGAGTTGACCAATTGGCGTACGGGTCGGCAGGCGTACGAGTTTGCGTGCGTACGAGTTGACCTGTTTCCCTTTGGCTCTCTTTTAACATAGGTCTCATAGCACTCACCATTACAGCCCACCATCCATACATGTACATGTCTAAAACGCTAAGTTTTAAGTACGAGCAAGTTGTACCTCTTTGATTGCAAATTTCTCCCACTTATAAACATCCCATACTACTCCGACCTACTTCACTTTGTTCCTTACATCTAGCGAATTTTTATGATACATTCTAGGGCTCACCAAATGATGCCTTTGTCTAGATATGATGATTTGAAAATGGCAAAAAAATCGTGTACAAAAATTACATTGAAGTTTGTCGTGCCTGGGGGCCGCCTTTTTACTTATGATTCTCTGCCTGTTAATCGTGAGAAAGTCAGGGCGCCAGGCTGATCTGCAAGCTGAATCCTTGGCCACACGTCCCGCCCATTTTTCAATTTGATGTATAATTTTTATAATTATTTGAAGAATTTTTTGGTATACTCTAATTAAGCTACGATAATCCACTGGGGCGCTAGTACAACCCCAGATATCAAAATTTCGAAAAAAAACAAGTACAGCGCCCCAGTTACTGGGTCTATTATCCCCACTTCTGTGGCCAAGTGCGATAACCATTTCAAAGTGCATTCGCTACGGGCCAGTCGGCAGTTTAAACCAGCTAATAATGTGTTCACCTAGCTCCCTCTTAGTCTTAGCTTGCCTTGTGTGTTTTGGATGTTCAAACAAAAAACTTTTAAAAAGATATTTCAAACAATAATTGTGCGTTTTACTCCGAATAACTTACTGGGCGCCGCCATTTTTGAATGATCCCAATCTTGCCAATCAAAATGCGACGTCATCAGCCGGCCGGGCTGTGGGTGGAGCGAGGTTGCGAACATTTCAATGGTTGCTTTATGTATCTGCTCCGCCAACAGCCCGGCCTACCGCTGATGACGTCATATTTTGATTCGCATGATTAGGATCATTCCAAAACGGCAGATCATTCCAAAATGGTGGCGCCCGGTTCACATCATGGAAAGTAATTTGGAGTAAGTCGTACAATTATCTTTTAAAAAAGTTATTTGTTTGAACATCCAAAACACACAAGGCAAGCTAAGAGCTAGGTGAACATATTTAGCTGTTTTAAACTGCCGTCTGGCCCGTATAGGGAATGCACTTTTAAATGGTTATCACTTAGCTTATAAAAATAAATGCCCCAGTGGATTATCG
The DNA here is from genome assembly GCA_037783415.1 of Leptasterias polaris. Lineage (NCBI taxonomy): Eukaryota > Metazoa > Echinodermata > Asteroidea > Forcipulatida > Asteriidae > Leptasterias > Leptasterias polaris. Next base: position 3,938,681 of record JAZGTN010000004.1, on the reverse strand, counting down.
TAGCTTAATTAGAGTATTAAAAAAATATTCAAATAGATACAAATTATACATCAAATTGAAGTGATTCCTGAAGTGAGCCAGAATTTTGTTTGTTGGGCAGCTACCAGTGTTGGGTCTCAGTGAGGTCACTTGATTTTTGGCAGTTGCGAACAGCTGTTCTAGTTTCCATTGAGTATGCAGTTAAGCTAATGAGCTTAGCTTCTGCTTTAAAGTTTCTATTTCTTAGTGAGCTTACAAGTTCTGGTCAGGATCAGTGTAGACAGCTTTTTTAATTTAAGTCCCTCTAACTTCGTTTCATACTTTTCGAAACAAGTCCTGCAATGTTGGATCATTTCAGTAAATCAATTTGAAATGTGACTTTGATTTGAATGCCAAGGGTAAGTTGTAGACTGAGCGTATCAACAAGTTTCACGTTAGAATCATTGTTGTGATGTCAAGTCACCTACATGTAGGGTGCACCATTTTGTCTAGGGTGGGGGGGGGGTGGGCTTCTGGTAAATATATTGTAGTTTGCATTTTGCACTTTTTAAATCAAGTTCTCAATCTAGGTAATGACTGGTTCCAGATAACCCATCAATTAGAACGAAAGGGAAATTTATATGCAAATGATGTTTATATGCCCCTTTTCAGTGCTTTTGTTTTGCCGTTTACTGTTGACATAAGATAACCTGACGAGAAATAAAATACTTTCCATGAGATAAAGACACAATTGTAAATAAAAACATTTTTATTAAACAAGAATTTAAAAATAGATTTCCGAAGTACTTGAAAACACCAAGCCACCTCCGGATAGAGGTCACTCCACTTGTTAAGGAAAACTTACTGGCAATGAAAGTTGAAACAACTGAATTTCTACAGTTGTTATGCTTACAAGTGTGCAAATCTGGACCACAAATGCTTCCAAATCATCTGTGGGGATGAATGACCACAAATAATACTGAATACAGCTTTGCATCAGACATAGACTTCTAAATGTAGTTCTTTATCTGATGCATCAATTAAAATTAAAATCTGTGTTCAGAAAATGCTGAAGTGGTGAAGGGGGGGGGGGGGACTGGTGCAATGTTGATGAGCTAACATATTTTACATAGGTCAGGGAAGGCGTCTTTGAAATGGCTCAAGAATTCTGCTAGTTGCTCCATATTTGTGATGGAATTCCTTCTACTGTTTTAGACTGTATAGAAGTCTCTTTGCTTGGCGCATTTCTATGTTCAGGATTGATATGCTAGAATATGTCTCTGTCATAGGTTTGAGTTACTCTAAGTCCAAGAACTTGGAGCGACATGGATGAAAGGGCTACAGTTGATCTCATGAGCTGTTTAATTGTATCGCTGAAGCGAAAGTTTAGATCAGACAGCAAATAATCCATCACAGCATAGAATAATCTTGTGCAGTAGTCTCGCTGCCTTTTGCCTATTGTCTCTTCTACTTGGAAATCAGTTAGATGTGACGTATGCACGATTTCTCTGTTGCTCTTTGCAGTACTCCAAAAGCAACCCAGTGTAATTCTGCAGAATACACCCCTCCGAAAAAGAATGAATGCAGTGGCACGATGCTTCAATAAAATTTATTGGAATTATTCATAAAAGTTGAGATAATTTTAGTATACAAATCCAAGATAGAGGAAGTATTCACTTGATAGATTTCATTTTCTATCAGGAACCTTGGTCAGTCAGTTGTGGTTGTGTGGAGTAAGAATATGGCATTCCAAGTAGATGTCCAGGAGAGGAGATGCACTCTCCAGTAAAAAGGTAAGTTCCCCAATAATGAAAGAACAAATGTTAGTTTTTTTGTTTTATTTAAATGAAGCATGCACTTTGCTAGACTAGTTTGATTCTGAGGACCCACTGATAAGCAAGTTCATACCACCACCAATCTTCAAGAGAACTGTCTCAGCCATTTGACGTACCTGTCAATTCACTGTTTCTCATTTTGATTGTAACAATCAAAATAGTCCTGATATGCAAAAGTTCCTTTAATTGTTTTTTGTTGTTGCTATTATCACCGTTGGTTTTTTTTTTTTGTTTTTTTCAGTGAAAGTTTATACAAAATCCCCAGCAAAAACAAAGTATTTATTTTAAAAAGATGTGTTATGTGTTTAATCACTCATGTTGCAAAGTGTACATTTTGTTTGTGTTGCAGGGGTGCTTAAAATTTCCAAAGAGATCTACCTGTCAACAAGTAAAAGCCAAGAGCTGCACTCTCCAGTGAAAGGTAAATATAAAAAAATTTAAAAGCCTTTTAGCTTTTGGTTATTAAAATATTGTGTGCCACTTGGTAGATTAGTTTGATTCTGAGGACTCACTGCTAATACAGTTCATACCAACACCAATCCTCAGGACTGTTTTAGGCATTTGACATTCCTCTCAAATCAATGTTGCTTACACCCGGTTCAGACAGGCACTCTAGAGTCGCGCAGAACCAAAAGTACATGAAAAGTTCGACGTCTGAAACAGTTAGGAGCGACTGGACGAGCTAGAAGTCAAAAGATCGACTGTTGCAGTCGTTCGGAACGACTCTGGAGCGCCTTGGTTTCAGATGTCGATCTTGTCATGAGCCGAACCTAATGTAAATGTTATGTCAAGTTCGCCTGTCTGAAACCAAAATTTAATTGGGTCGACCTAGAGTCGCTCCTAATCTATTTGGTTTGGCGCGACTGTCTGAACCGGGTGTTACTTTGATTGTAGCAATCAAAATAATCCTCAGTATGTGGACTGGTCTTCGGTTCCCCAAGAAGCCTAATATGCCTTTGGACCATAGGCCAAATGTCAATGTCACTATGACTAAAACAAAAGACACTCAACAAAAAATATCAACTCAAATTTAGTGTGTGGAATGGTCTTCAGATATCCTGCAAGCCTTTGTTTTTGGACTTCTAGGTAAAATGTTGAGGTCATTACAACTATAACTCATGAAGGACTTGGCATATTATCTCCAAACTTTGTGTGTGGATTGGTCTTGGGGTCCCCCGAAAACAATTTTTTTTCGTGTAGTTAGACGCTTATTGCAAAACACACGGGACCTACAGCTTTGCATCCCATCTGAAGAAAGAAACAATAATAGCTTGACTCTCACTCAAGGACACAGGTGTCAAGACCAGAACTCTGAACCCATACTCTGCTGACCAGAAACACCACAGTTTGAGTACGGTGCGCTTAATCGCTCAGTCATGACACATCGTGTTTTTTAAACTAACAGTTTTCAATTTTGGGATGGAAGTATACAAAACTGCTTAGGTAGAAACAGAAATATTCTCAGTCATTTAATGCCAATGAAACTGGGTATAGACACCGGCCTCATGAACCATATATTGACTCAGAACATACTTTACTTTACATGTAAACACTTCATTATTTTAAATGATTAAAAAAAAAAACTTTTAAAGGGACACGTTGCCTAGGATCGGGCGAGTTGGTCTATGAAAAGCGTTTGTAACCGTTTGTTATAAAATGCATAAAGTTAGAAAGATGTTTTAAAAGTAGAATACAATGATCCACACAAATATGCCTCGAAATTGCATGGTTTTCCTTTTACTTTGCGAACTAACACGGTCCGCCATTTTGTGGAGTCAAAAACTTGACTCCAAAAAAATTGCGGGCCGTGTTTTCACGATGTAAAAGTAAAACCACGCAATTTCGAGGCATATTTGTGTGGATCATTGTATTTTAAATGTTTTATTTTTTTATGAGATATCGCCTAACTCACAAGGCCACGGACAGCCACTTCAAGGTGAGGGCTACACATACCTGATTTGGGCTATCGACCCAAATCAATTGAAACCAGGGGCATGTTGCCTCCTACTCCTGGGGCTGAAACAGGGTTACCCCCTTTACAGTCCTTAAGGATGTAGGCATGGGTTTCATCCACTAGGAGCCTGTCTGGTAGAGCAGAATGCACTACCTTCCCAACTTTTTTCGAAGCAATTATGGTTAAGTGCCTTGCTTAGGGGCACAAGTGTCATGACCGGGTATCGAACCCACACTCTGCTGCTGACTACACCAGAGCTTAGGTTCGGTGACCTAGACCGCTCGGCCACGACACGCCACTTTTAAAACACGACGCGCCACTTTCAAAACATCATTCGAACCATATGCTTTTCAACTTAGTCGATTGTTAGACAATGACATTGACTGCCTAAAGCAAAAGTGACATCCTGATGAGGTCATCACATTATTTTTTACTAACTTTTTAAAATTTTGACCTATTATTACATATCTCTTCAACAAAGTAAACCACCCACTGTTTCTTTGAGCTCAGGACTAAATTAAGTTCTTCTGAGATAATGTCGTCATACTGTGAATTATTATTTGTTAAGGTCTCCAAGTGCCGTTTCCCCTTTCAGTAGAGGACCAGCCTCCCTGTCACAGCCATACATTGCAACAATCAAAATAATCCTGATTGTATGTCTGTTTACATGGATATTGTATTAAATTAATCACTAATGTTGCAAAATATTCCTTTTGTTTGTGTTGCAGTAGGCTTACTATCTCCAAAGACATCTACCCATCAACAAGAAGATGTCCAAGAAAGGTGATGCACTCTCCAGTCAAAGGTTAGTTCCTCAATAATGAAAGAACAAATGTTAGCTTTTTGTTATTTAAATGTTGCATGCACTTTGCTAGATTGGTTTGATTCTGAGGACCCACTGATAAGCAAGTTCATACCACCACCAATCTTCAAGAGAACTGTCTCAGCCATTTGACGTACCTGTCAATTCACTGTTTCTCATTTTGATTGTAACAATCAAAATAGTCCTGATATGCAAAAGTTCCTTTAATTGTTTTTTGTTGTTGCTATTATCACCGTTGGTTTTTTTTTTCGGTTTTTTTCAGTGAAAGTTTATACAAAATCCCCAGCAAAAACAAAGTATTTTTTTTTAAAGATGTGTTATGTGTTTAATCACTCATGTTGCAAAGTGTACATTTTGTTTGTGTTGCAGGGGTGCTTAAAATTTCCAAAGAGATCTACCTGTCAACAAGTAAAAGCCAAGAGCTGCACTCTCCAGTGAAAGGTAAATATATAAAAAAATTAAAGCCTTTTAGCTTTTGGTTATTAAAATATTGTGTGCCACTTGGTAGATTAGTTTGATTCTGAGGACTCACTGCTAATACAGTTCATACCAACACCAATCCTCAGGACTGTTTTAGGCATTTGACATTCCTCTCAAATCACTGTTGCTTACACCCGGTTCAGACAGGCACTCAGAACCAAAAGTACATGAAAAGTTCGACGTCTGAAACAGTTAGGAGCAACTGGACGAGCTAGAAGTCAAAAGATCGACTGTTGCAGTCGTTCGGAACGACTCTGGAGCGCCTTGGTTTCAGATGTCGATCTTGTCATGAGCCGAACCTAATGTAAATGTTATGTCAAGTTCGCCTGTCTTTAACCAAAATTTAATTGGGTCGACCTAGAGTCGCTCCTAATCTATTTGGTTTGGCGCGACTGTCTGAACCGGGTGTTACTTTGATTGTAGCAATCAAAATAATCCTCAGTATGTGGACTGGTCTTCGGTTCCCCAAGAAGCCTAATATGCCTTTGGACCATAGGCCAAATGTCAATGTCACTATGACTAAAACAAAAGACACTCAACAAAAAATATCAACTCAAATTTAGTGTGTGGAATGGTCTTCAGATATCCTGCAAGCCTTTGTTTTTGGACTTCTAGGTAAAATGTTGAGGTCATTACAACTATAACTCATGAAGGACTTGGCATATTATCTCCAAACTTTGTGTGTGGATTGGTCTTGGGGTCCCCCGAAAACAAATTTTTTTCGTGTAGTTAGACGCTTATTGCAAAACACACGGGACCTACAGCTTTGCATCCCATCTGAAGAAAGAAACAATAATAGCTTGACTCTCACTCAAGGACACAGGTGTCAAGACCAGAACTCTGAACCCATACTCTGCTGACCAGAAACACCACAGTTTGAGTACGGTGCGCTTAATCGCTCAGTCATGACACATCGTGTTTTTTAAACTAACAGTTTTCAATTTTGGGATGGAAGTATACAAAACTGCTTAGGTAGAAACAGAAATATTCTCAGTCATTTAATGCCAATGAAACTGGGTATAGACACCGGCCTCATGAACCATATATTGACTCAGAACATACTTTACTTTACATGTAAACACTTCACTATTTTAAATGATTAAAAAAACAAACTTTTAAAGGGACACGTTGCCTAGGAAACGAGTTGGTCTATGAAAAGCGTTTGTAACCGTTTGTTATAAAATGCATAAAGTTAGAAAGATGTTTTAAAAGTAGAATACAATGATCCACACAAATATGCCTCGAAATTGCATGGTTTTCCTTTTACTTTGCGAACTAACACGGTCCGCCATTTTGTGGAGTCAAAAACTTGACTCCAAAAAAATTGCGGGCTGTGTTTTCACGATGTAAAAGTAAAACCATGCAATTTCGAGGCATATTTGTGTGGATCATTGTATTTTAAATGTTTTATTTTTTTATGAGATATCGCCTAACTCACAAGGCCACGGACAGCCACTTCAAGGTGAGGGCTACACATACCTGATTTGGGCTATCGACCCAAATCTTTTGAAACCAGGGGCATGTTGCCTCCTACTCCTGGGGCTGAAACAGGGTTACCCCCTTTACAGTCCTTAAGGATGTAGGCATGGGTATCATCCACTAGGAGCCTGTCTGGTAGAGCAGAATGCACTACCTTCCCAACTTTTTTCGAAGCAATTATGGTTAAGTGCCTTGCTCAGGGGTACAAGTGTCATGACCGGGTATCGAACCCACACTCTGCTGCTGACTACACCAGAGCTTAGGTTCGGTGACCTAGACCGCTCGGCCACGACACGCCACTTTTAAAACACGACGCGCCACTTTCAAAACATCATTCGAACCATATGCTTTTCAACTTAGTCGATTGTTAGACAATGACATTGACTGCCTAAAGCAAAAGTGACATCCTGATGAGGTCATCACATTATTTTTTACTAACTTTTTAAAATTTTGACCTATTATTACATATCTCTTCAACAAAGTAAACCACCCACTGTTTCTTTGAGCTCAGGACTAAATTAAGTTCTTCTGAGATAATGTCGTCATACTGTGAATTATTATTTGTTAAGGTCTCCAAGTGCCGTTTCCCCTTTCAGTAGAGGACCAGCCTCCCTGTCACAGCCATACATTGCAACAATCAAAATAATCCTGATTGTATGTCTGTTTACATGGATATATTAAATTAATCACTAATGTTGCAAAATATTCCTTTTGTTTGTGTTGCAGTAGGCTTACTATCTCCAAAGACATCTACCCATCAACAAGAAGATGTCCAAGAAAGGTGATGCACTCTCCAGTCAAAGGTTAGTTCCTCAATAATGAAAGAACAAATGTTAGCTTTTTGTTATTTAAATGTTGCATGCACTTTGCTAGATTGGTTTGATTCTGAGGACCCACTGATAAGCAAGTTCATACCACCACCAATCTTCAAGAGAACTGTCTCAGCCATTTGACGTACCTGTCAATTCACTGTTTCTCATTTTGATTGTAACAATCAAAATAGTCCTGATATGCAAAAGTTCCTTTAATTGTTTTTTGTTGTTGCTATTATCACCGTTGGTTTTTTATTTTATTTTTTCAGTGAAAGTTTATACAAAATCCCCAGCAAAAACAAAGTATTTTTTTTTAAAGATGTGTTTTTGTGTTTAATCACTCATGTTGCAAAGTGTACATTTTGTTTGTGTTGCAGGGGTGCTTAAAATTTCCAAAGAGATCTACCTGTCAACAAGTAAAAGCCAAGAGCTGCACTCTCCAGTGAAAGGTAAATATTAAAAAAATTAAAAGCCTTTTAGCTTTTGGTTATTAAAATATTGTGTGCCACTTGGTAGATTAGTTTGATTCTGAGGACTCACTGCTAATACAGTTCATACCAACACCAATCCTCAGGACTGTTTTAGGCATTTGACATTCCTCTCAAATCACTGTTGCTTACACCCGGTTCAGACAGGCACTCAGAACCAAAAGTACATGAAAAGTTCGACGTCTGAAACAGTTAGGAGCAACTGGACGAGCTAGAAGTCAAAAGATCGACTGTTGCAGTCGTTCGGAACGACTCTGGAGCGCCTTGGTTTCAGATGTCGATCTTGTCATGAGCCGAACCTAATGTAAATGTTATGTCAAGTTCGCCTGTCTTTAACCAAAATTTAATTGGGTCGACCTAGAGTCGCTCCTAATCTATTTGGTTTGGCGCGACTGTCTGAACCGGGTGTTACTTTGATTGTAGCAATCAAAATAATCCTCAGTATGTGGACTGGTCTTCGGTTCCCCAAGAAGCCTAATATGCCTTTGGACCATAGGCCAAATGTCAATGTCACTATGACTAAAACAAAAGACACTCAACAAAAAATATCAACTCAAATTTAGTGTGTGGAATGGTCTTCAGATATCCTGCAAGCTTTTGTTTTTGGACTTCTAGGTAAAATGTTGAGGTCATTACAACTATAACTCATGAAGGACTTGGCATATTATCTCCAAACTTTGTGTGTGGATTGGTCTTGGGGTCCCCCGAAAACAATTTTTTTTCGTGTAGTTAGACGCTTATTGCAAAACACACGGGACCTACAGCTTTGCATCCCATCTGAAGAAAGAAACAATAATAGCTTGACTCTCACTCAAGGACACAGGTGTCAAGACCAGAACTCTGAACCCATACTCTGCTGACCAGAAACACCACAGTTTGAGTACGGTGCGCTTAATCGCTCAGTCATGACACATCGTGTTTTTTAAACTAACAGTTTTCAATTTTGGGATGGAAGTATACAAAACTGCTTAGGTAGAAACAGAAATATTCTCAGTCATTTAATGCCAATGAAACTGGGTATAGACACCGGCCTCATGAACCATATATTGACTCAGAACATACTTTACTTTACATGTAAACACTTCACTATTTTAAATGATTAAAAAAACAAACTTTTAAAGGGACACGTTGCCTAGGATCGGGCGAGTTGGTCTATGAAAAGCGTTTGTAACCGTTTGTTATAAAATGCATAAAGTTAGAAAGATGTTTTAAAAGTAGAATACAATGATCCACACAAATATGCCTCGAAATTGCATGGTTTTCCTTTTACTTTGCGAACTAACACGGTCCGCCATTTTGTGGAGTCAAAAACTTGACTCCAAAAAAATTGCGGGCTGTGTTTTCACGATGTAAAAGTAAAACCATGCAATTTCGAGGCATATTTGTGTGGATCATTGTATTTTAAATGTTTTATTTTTTTATGAGATATCGCCTAACTCACAAGGCCACGGACAGCCACTTCAAGGTGAGGGCTACACATACCTGATTTGGGCTATCGACCCAAATCTTTTGAAACCAGGGGCATGTTGCCTCCTACTCCTGGGGCTGAAACAGGGTTACCCACTTTACAGTCCTTAAGGATGTAGGCATGGGTATCATCCACTAGGAGCCTGTCTTGTAGAGCAGAATGCACTACCTTCCCAACTTTTTTCGAAGCAATTATGGTTAAGTGCCTTGCTCAGGGGCACAAGTGTCATGACCGGGTATCGAACCCACACTCTGCTGCTGACTACACCAGAGCTTAGGTTCGGTGACCTAGACCGCTCGGCCACGACACGCCACTTTTAAAACACGACGCGCCACTTTCAAAACACGACGCGCCACTTTCAAAACATCATTCGAACCATATGCTTTTCAACTTAGTCGATTGTTAGACAATGACATTGACTGCCTAAAGCAAAAGTGACATCCTGATGAGGTCATCACATTATTTTTTACTAACTTTTTAAAATTTTAACCTATTATTACATATCTCTTCAACAAAGTAAACCACCCACTGTTTCTTTGAGCTCAGGACTAAATTAAGTTCTTCTGAGATAATGTCGTCATACTGTGAATTATTATTTGTTAAGGTCTCCAAGTGCCGTTTCCCCTTTCAGTAGAGGACCAGCCTCCCTGTCACAGCCATACATTGCAACAATCAAAATAATCCTGATTGTATGTCTGTTTACATGGATATTGTATTAAATTAATCACTAATGTTGCAAAATATTCCTTTTGTTTGTGTTGCAGTAGGCTTACTATCTCCAAAGACATCTACCCATCAACAAGAAGATGTCCAAGAAAGGTGATGCACTCTCCAGTCAAAGGTTAGTTCCTCAATAATGAAAGAACAAATGTTAGCTTTTTGTTATTTAAATGTTGCATGCACTTTGCTAGATTGGTTTGATTCTGAGGACCCACTGATAAGCAAGTTCATACCACCACCAATCTTCAAGAGAACTGTCTCAGCCATTTGACGTACCTGTCAATTCACTGTTTCTCATTTTGATTGTAACAATCAAAATAGTCCTGATTTGCAAAAGTTCCTTTAATTGTTTTTTGTTGTTGCTATTATCACCGTTGGTTTTGTTTTCGTTTTTTTTCAGTGAAAGTTTATACAAAATCCCCAGCAAAAACAAAGTATTTTAAAAAAAAAAATGTGTTATGTGTTTAATCACTCATGTTGCAAAGTGTACATTTTGTTTGTGTTGCAGGGGTGCTTAAAATTTCCAAAGAGATCTACCTGTCAACAAGTAAAAGCCAAGAGCTGCACTCTCCAGTGAAAGGTAAATATAAAAAAAATTAAAAGCCTTTTAGCTTTTGGTTATTAAAATATTGTGTGCCACTTGGTAGATTAGTTTTATTCTGAGGACTCACTGCTAATACAGTTCATACCAACACCAATCCTCAGGACTGTTTTAGGCATTTGACATTCCTCTCAAATCACTGTTGCTTACACCCGGTTCAGACAGGCACTCTAGAGTCGCGCAGAACCAAAAGTACATGAAAAGTTCGACGTCTGAAACAGTTAGGAGCGACTGGACGAGCTAGAAGTCAAAAGATCGACTGTTGCAGTCGTTCGGAACGACTCTGGATCGCCTTGGTTTCAGATGTCGATCTTGTCATGAGCCGAACCTAATGTAAATGTTATGTCAAGTTCGCCTGTCTGAAACCAAAATTTAATTGGGTCGACCTAGAGTCGCTCCTAATCTATTTGGTTTGGCGCGACTGTCTGAACCGGGTGTTACTTTGATTGTAGCAATCAAAATAATCCTCAGTATGTGGACTGGTCTTCGGTTCCCCAAGAAGCCTAATATGCCTTTGGACCATAGGCCAAATGTCAATGTCACTATGACTAAAACAAAAGACACTCTACAAAAAATATCAACTCAAATTTAGTGTGTGGAATGGTCTTCAGATATCCTGCAAGCCTTTGTTTTTGGACTTCTAGGTAAAATGTTGAGGTCATTACAACTATAACTCATGAAGGACTTGGCATATTATCTCCAAACTTTGTGTTCGGATTGATCTTCGGGTCCCCCGAAAACAATTATTTTTCGTGTACACGGGACCTACAGCTTTACATTCCATCCAAAGAAAGAATTAATAATAGCTTGTCTCTTGGTCAAGGACACAAGTGTCAAGACCAGAACTCTGAACCCATACTCTGCTGATCAGAAACACCACAGCTTGAGTAAGGTGCGCTTAATCGCTCAGTCTTGACACATCGTGTTTTTTAAACTAATAGTTTTCAATTGTGGGATGGGAGTATACAAAACTGCTGAGGTAATTTGTCTGAATCAACTTTTTAAACTATGGACAATGTTTTTAAAATAAATTGTTGCAAATTGTGCTTTATGTTTGTGTGCAGAAAGGCTTACCATCTTCAAAGTGATATAACCGTCAACAAGTTAAGATGTCCAAGATCAGCTTACATAATAAAGGAGCTGCTCTCTCCAGTAAAAGGTAAATTCCTTCAGAGTAAAATAATGGGTTTTTTTATGCAATTTGTTCATAGCATTTTGAATTAAAATTGTCTGATCAGTATTCAAACAATCAACAGTTTGGGCCCCTAAAATTTGAATTGAAAAGCCAGGGTTGAAGTCCAACTGTGGTGTTTTTGGTAAATAAAATTGTTTCCAATATATTACAGCAAGTAGATATAGACTGTGAATCTCAACAATGTGTTGTTGTTAAATTCACAAACGACTGTTGGAATTGACAGCAATCTTCAGAACCCATGTTTAAAGTAGTTTTAAGCTAAACAAAACTTCCGATTCAGGTTACAAATTAGTTGATAATTTTTTAGGGATTTTACCTAACATCCACACCCCATTTAGTTTTATTTTATTTTATGAGATATCGCCTAACTCACGGCCACGGACGGTTAAGGTTAATTTGTGTTCTAATTTGTACTTTCTCAACCATCTTTTAAAGGTAACACTTTAAAGTTAACGTGTTATATTCAGTTATTTTCAGTTAAAAACTGGTTTTATATCTAGTCTTAATTTTTTATTTTTTTTTGTTTTTTAATTGTCTAGAAAGGCATGCCATGCTCCTGATGGGCACCTCCCATCAACAAAGTAAATGTTGTGAGGTCTCTTCGCACTGTGTATCTTCTTGTAGCGCATGGATGTTCATGGCTGAGAGAAAGGTATGTAAATCTTGGGTTTCTTGTTATCCTAAAGTGTAAAGTGGGCTGTTTTTGCAGCACTTTGCATTTAACCCTTTAGCACTCACGTGTTATTAAACATATGCGTCATTACTCCTCAGCGCGCCATGAAAATTCACAAGATTTTCGGCTGTACTTAGAAAACCTTAGATAACTTTCGTTGTGATTATTTTATTGTGTTACAAGTTGAGTTTATTTTGAAGAGAATGAAATTGTGTTTTAAATGATTTTCATAGTTGTTTTGTTTGCTTTCCCAAATTGAAGCTTTTAGGTTGGAAACATAAAACAGATCAACAAAAATTTGAAAACACTTGTTTTCACATTTTCACATGGTGTCCTCTCACCCAATCAGGATGAATAAACTGTCCAGGTATTTTTGAATCACACACCACAAAAAATGTTTAAAAAACCAATGTTGCTCATTTGAAAATGTTGATCATAATGCAAGCCAATTGGCAATTAGGCCTCATGTCTAAGGTAAGAAGTAATACAATTATTTCTCTTCCATAGATATTTTGTTTTTCTTCTAATTTCCATTTTTTCCCTTTTAGAAAGTCTAGTTCTCCAATGAGATCTACCCATCCGAAATGTAGATGAGTGTTATCTGCAAATTGCGTATCATCAGCTGAATGTCTTCCCATACGTAGATGTAGCTGTTCAAGACTAAGGCATAGCCCAGGGTTGTATACTCCCCAGGGAGCTGAGAAAGATTAAAGGAATGTTATTGGCCCAATGACCAGGGCACTAATGTAAAGCGCATTGAGACGTTATTGTGAAATGTGCTGTATATTAAAGAACTAGTTATTATTATGTTATTATCCTTGTGTTTATTTTCCACTTCCCTCCTTGTGATTCAACGTTTTTTAAACAGTGAAACAATTTAAGTTCATTTTTATGTTAAAATTAAACTTATTTTTGTTAATGTAAACAGCTAACTGTTAAGATACAAGTTTAACGTTCAAATTAACTTGTTCTCTATGTAGTAATAAAGTACATATTGTTCTGTTATGTTTGCTTAATAAGAGTCAAAGAAATAAAGAAATAGAAATAATATACCAGTGGTAAAGAAATGTCATTCTTTGAGTCGGAATTTAGTAGAAGATAACCCTATGCAAACTGTGTAAAACGTAAGATAAACGTTTTTAGGGGTCAAAGGTCAAAAGAAAAAGCACTTTCGACTAAACCAAATGAGCAACCCATTAAACCAAATGAGCAACCCATTAAACCAAATGAGCAACCCATTAAACATAATGAGCAACCCATTAAACATAATGAGCAACCCATTAAACATAATGAGCAACCCATTAAACATAATGAGCAACCCATTAAACATAATGAGCAACCCATTAAACATAATGAGCAACCCATTAAACATAATGAGCAACCCATTAAACATAATGAGCAACCCATTAAACATAATGAGCAACCCATTAAACATAATGAGCAACCCATTAAACATAATGTGCAACCCATTAAACATAATGTGCAACCCATTGAACATAATGTGCAACCATTAAACATAATGAGCAACCCATTAAACATAATGAGCAACCCATTAAACATAATGAGCAACCCATTAAACATAATGAGCAACCCATTAAACATAATGAGCAACCCATTAAACATAATGAGCAACCCATTAAACATAATGAGCAACCCATTAAACATAATGAGCAACCCATTAAACATAATGAGCAACCCATTAAACATAATGAGCAACCCATTAAACATAATGTGCAACCCATTAAACATAATGAGCAACCCATTAAACATAATGAGCAACCCATTAAACATAATGAGCAACCCATTAAACATAATGAGCAACCCATTAAACATAATGAGCAACCCATTAAACATAATGAGCAACCCATTAAACATAATGAGCAACCCATTAAACATAATGAGCAACCCATTAAACATAATGAGCAACCCATTAAACATAATGAGCAACCCATTAAACATAATGAGCAACCCATTAAACATAATGAGCAACCCATTAAACATAATGAGCAACCCATTAAACCAAATGAGCAACCCATTAAACCAAATGAGCAACGTTTTATACAGTTTGCATAGGTTATCTTATTCTACTAAATTTTGACTCAAAGAATGACATTTCTTTACCACTGGTTCATTATTTCTATTTCTTTATTTCTTTGACTCTTAGCAAACATAACAGAACAATATGTACTTTATTACTACATAGAGAACAAATTAATTTGAACGTTAAACTTGTATCTTAACAGTTAGCTGTTTACATTAACAAACATTTTATTTGATGCAAACTTCTAACTGTTTAAATACAAGTTTAAAATTCAAATAATCAGTTTTAACACAAACTTCTAGCGGTTTAAGATACATGATTAACATTAAAATAATCATTTTTTTAACTCAAACTTCTAATTGTTTAGATACAAGTTTAACATTCAAATAAGTTTAATTTTAACATAAAAATGAACTTGAATTGTTTCACTGTTTAAAAAAACGTTGAATCGCAAAGAGGGAAGTGGAAAATAAAAGTGAGGATGGAAGTGGTAAACAAACGCAAGGAGGGAGAAGGTAAACAAACGCAAGGATGGAAGGGATAAACAAGTGCAAGGAGGAAAGTGGTAAATAAATGCGATGTAAGTGATAAATATAAGCAAGGGGTAAGTGTAAACAAATGCAAGGAGAAAAGTGTTAATCAAACACAAGGATGAAAGTGGTAAACAAACGCAAGGATGAAAGTGGTAAACAAACGCAAGGATGGTAGTGGTAAATAAACGCAAGGAGGGAAGTGATAAACAATCGCTAGGATGGAAGTGGTAAAAAAATGCAAGGATGGAAGTGGTAAACAAATGCAAGGAGGGAGAAGGTAAACAAACGCAATGTGGTAAGTGATAAATAAACACAAGGAGGGAAGTGATAAACAAATGCAAGGAGGGAAGTGGTAAAAAAAACACGCTAGGATGGAAGTTGTTAATAAACACAAGGAGGGAAGTGGTAAACAAATGTAAGGAGAGAAGTGATAAACAAACACAAGGATGGAAAAGGTAAACAAATGCAAGAAGGGCAGTGATATATAAACGCAAGAATGGTAGTGATAAACGACTTTAAGGAGGGAAGTAAAAAAAGCAAGGATGGAAGTGATAAATAACAGCAAGTTGGGAGGTTGTAAACAAATGCAAGGAGGGATATGATAAACAAGCACAAGGATGGAAGTGGTAAAAATGCAAGGAGGGAAGTGGTAAATAAGCGCAAGGATGGAAGTGATCAAAAGGTGCAAGGAGGGAAGTGGTCAATAAGTGCAAGGAGGGAAGTGGTAAATAAACACAAGGATGGAAGTGGTCAATAAACACAATGAGGGGAGTGGTAAATAAACAAAAGGATGGAAGTGGTCAATAAACGCAATGAGGGGAGTGGTAATTTGGGAAGGACGGGAGGGGAGCAAGATTGTGATGGGTATTGATTCAGTGTTAAGAGTGGAGGAGGAGAAAAGATGGAGGAATATGTGAAAGGGTGAAGCATCTTATTTTGATTTAAAGATTTGGAACAGCAATTGGAGTGTGCATGGCTGTAGTTTTACCAAAAATACATGTACTCATGTTATGCCTGAATTCAAAACTTTAAGTTAGTAAGCATATTCTCAAAATTGTCAACAATTTGTGTTGTACCTTATTGCATTGGAGTTTACTTAGAAAATATCATCTTTTACAAAATGGCATTGAATTCAATAAAGGAATAACATTTTACCACAGATTTTAAGTCTCAAATAAAAGAGTTTACTCCAAGATATGAAACACAGACTCCATATAAATGTATTGCGCAAATCAAAACTATGCTAATTCTCATTCATATCGATGGCCCATGACACAGAAACATGATCCTAGTGCTTTGTATAATAATTTATTGTGTTTTTAAAGCTCACTATATTTGACATGTGAATTCTTTCAATTGCATTTTTCTTTCTATTTTTGATTCAAGAGAATAAAGCCAAAAAGGTGAACCTTAGATTTTTTCTTTGCTTTTGACTATTGAAATAGTTGTATTATTTTGCAAAATACAGTTGCTTTTTCAGAAAACAATAACAAGCATTACAGAGAAGTGTCACTGCCATGTGCATTTCTCGAATGAATATTCGCATAACCTTAAAAATAAATATACACAATGCTAGATATTCAGGCATGCAACAGCTAGCAGATTGCAGATTGTCAATAAAAGAGTAAATTGCATCACAGCAAGACTTTGCACTGTGTTTTTCAATTTTCAATATGGATGTGAAACGAACAAATTAGGAAATAATAATAACCTGAAATGTGTTGCCTGTATATTGTCAATAAATAATTTAATAACTTTGCATGCAACAGCAATTTTCTTTTCTTTTCTTTTTTAGTTTTGAAAGAGAAAATGCCAGGCAGAGTATGTCTTTGCGGTTTTAAATTTCAAGCGGTATAGTACAGTTAGGAATCAACTATGAGAAATTTTGACTGAAACCAGTTGCATGCCTGTATTATTATAAATGATTTTTTTTAAATTCTTGTATACTCAGGGATGCATTCAACCAAATCTTGCCCAAAAAGAGGAAAGTACCAGGCACAGCATTATACTTTGTGCTAAGTTTTTAATTTTCAATGGCAGTACACCTGAAAAACCAAATATGCGGAAATCAGCTGATGACATGAAAAGTAGCATGCCTGTATATTATTACATTGTAAATAAAATTCATGAAAGTAAAGTGTATGTATAAGTGTACCATTGCAAGCATTTTAATTAATTTGCTTCTGATTTTTGCCAATATCATCCTGGTAAGCTTAGTTTAAAGCAGGGCCACCACGTGCAGGTCCCAGGATACCAGCCCCAACACGCTTTCCGAGGTCAGTCAAGGCCTTCATACTCCTTTCAGAGCGCCCGGTACTCGCACCCGTATGCGGGGCACGCCCTCTAACTCCTACTAACGCGGGCCCTAGCCCCACGGCGTAGACTAGGGACTACTCCTGTTGGCCGACCATTTGTGGAAACACCAGTACCATCCTTGCCCGCTGAAGGAGCCTGATGCTCTTTTAAGGTCAACCACCAACTGTCACCCTGGCCAGGAGTAGGACCCCACATGCCACGTGCATGTGTCCAGGTCCCTTTTCGCAATTAAGTTTGGAATTTCCCGTGATTTTACCACCTTTCGATTCCAAACGATTCGAAGCGACGCACCACCAACACGCTTTGGGACATCATCGGGGCCTTCATACTCTGTTCCTTTCAGAGCGTCCGGTACACGTACCCTTATGCAGGGTACGCCCCCTACTCCCTTAAAACGCGGTCCCTAGCCCCACGGCGTAGACTAGGAACTACTCCTGTTGGCCGACCATTTGTGAAAACACCAGAGCATCCTCGCCGCTGAGGAGCTGATGCATCTTTAAGATCAACCACCAACTGTTACCCTGGCCAGGAGTAGGACCCCACATGCCACGTGCATGTGTCCAGGTCCCTTTTCGCAATTAAGTTTGGAATTTCCCGTGATTTTACCACCATTCGATTCCAAACAAATCGAAACGACGCACCACCAAATGCTCAAACTTTTTTAGTCAAAGCATAATTGCAAAAATCTCCAGTTTCTCATTACAAAATACGCATATATGCACTTGCTTGCAATGGTGCAGTTATTTACAATGTTACTTGTATAGTGCTGCAAAAACAGCCCACTACACGACGATAAGAAAAACCTAGTGGTATTGATTACAAAAACTTACACCTGAATTTACAAACTATGCCTTACTGTTGAACATCTACATCTACGTATGGGAAGACATTCAGCTGATGATACGCAATTTGCAGATAACACTCATCTACATTTCGGATGTGTAGATCTCATTGGAGAACTAGACTTTCTAAAAGGGAAAAAACGGAAATTAGAAAAAAAAATTATATCTATGGAAGAGAAATAATTGTATTACTTTTTACCTTTGACATGAGACCTAATTGCCATTTGGCTTGCATTATGACCAACATTTTTCAAATGAGCAACATTTGTTTTTTACACATCTGTCAACATACTGAGGATTATTTTGATTGCTACAATCAAAGTAAGCAAAAGTTCAGTGATTTGAGGGGAATGTCAAAAGCCTAAAAACAGTCCCGAGGATTGGTGTCGGTATGAACTGTATTAGCAGTGAGTCCTCAAAAATCAAACTAATCTACCAAGTGGCACACAATATTTTAATAACCAAAAGCTAAAAAGCTTTTTTATATTTTTATATTAACCTTTCACTGGAGAGTGCAGCTCTTGGCGTTTACTTGTTGACAGGTAGATCTCTTTGGAAATTTTAAGCACCCCTGCAACACAAACAAAATGTACACTTTGCAACATGAGTGATTAAACACATAACACATCTTTAAAAAAAAAATACTTTGTTTTTGCTGGGGATTTTGTATAAACTTTCACTGAAAAAAAACAAAAACAAACAACGGTGATAATAGCAACAACAAAAAACAATTAAAGGAACTTTTGCATATCAGGACTATTTTGATTGTTACAATCAAAATGAGAAACAGTAAATAACAAAAAGCTAACATTTGTTCTTTCATTATTGAGGAACTAACCTTTTTTTATTTACCTTTCACTGTAGAGTGCAGCTCATTGCATTTACTTGTTGATGGGTAAATCTCTTTGGAAATTTTAAGCACTCCTGCAACACACAAACAAAATGTACACTTTGCAACATAACACATAATTTAAAAAAATCAAAGTTGTTTTTGCTGGGGATTTTGTAAAAACTTTCACTGAAAAAATAAATACAAAAACCAACATTGATAATAGCAACAACAGAAAAAACAATTAAAGGAACTTTTGTATATCAGGATTATTTTGATTGTTACAATCAAATGAGAAACGGTGATTTGACAGGTACGTCAAATGGCTGAGACAGTTCTCCTAAAGATTGGTGGTGGTATGAACTTGATTATCAGTGGGTCGTCAGAATCAAACCAATCTAGCAAAGTGCATTCAACATTTAAATAATAAAAAGCTAACATTTGTTCTTTCATTATTGAGGAACTTTACTTTTACTGGAGAGTGCATCTCCTTTCTTGGACATCTTTTTGTTGACGGGTAGATGTCTTTGGAGATAGTAAGCTTACTGCAACACAAACAAAAATAAATATTTTGCAACATTAGTGATTAATTCAATACAATATCCATGATAACCAAACGTATAATCAGGATTATTTTGATTGTTGCAATGTATGGCTGTGACAGGGAGGCTGGTCCTCTACTGAAAGGGGAATGGCACTTGGAGTTCATAACAAATATTAATTCATAGTATGACGACATTATCTCAGAAGAACTTAATTTAATCCTTAGCTCAAAGAAACAGTGGTCGGTTTACTTTGTTCTCGAGATATGTGATGAAAGGTCAAAATTTTAAAAAAATAATAAAAAATAATGTGATGACGTCATCATGATGTCACTTTTACTTTAGGCAGTCAATGTCATTGTCTAACAATCCACTAAGTTTCAACTCAGTCGGACTTGTGGTTTGTTAGATACACGGCTCAAAATGTACACCTTTAAGGCAATTGGGCAATACCACATGACACATGATGACGTCATCAATCTACAACTCTACACATATTTTGTCTGCATGACAGTCAGTATGTATTCCAATTTTAAAAGGAATATCATAAACTTCGGCTCAGACATCTAGTAAAAGTGTATTTTGAACTGTTTTTAACCTGCCCCTAGAGGGCGCTTTTAGTTTTATGTCACCGGTCATATTTTTTGTGACTGTTCAGCTCAATGAGAACCCACTGAAATACATCAAACCTTTACATCTCAAACATATCAAATATAATTAAGTTTTCACCAACTTTGTCAAAATGATAGAGTGTCAAGTTCGTGAAGGTATAGGCACACAATTATACACTGAAAGCTAAGGTTAAAACATGATTCAACTTCCAGCTTTAAGTCAACTCAAGTTCTTCAGACATGAACTGTTACACTTTTATTTTCAAAAGTTTTCATTAAAAATAGATTTTGTTTCCCAAGAACGAATCGCAATTAAATATTTTGTTTTTTAAATCATTTAAAATAGTTAAGTATTTACATGTAAAGTAAAGTCTGTCCTGAGTCCTTATGGTTCATGAGGCCAGTGTCTATACACCCAGTTTCATTGGCATTAAATGACTGAGAATATTTCTGTTTCTACCTTAGCAGTTTTGTATACACCATCCCAAAATTGAAAACTATTAGTTTAAAAAACACGATGTGTCATGACTGAGCGATTAAGCGCACCGTACTCAAGCTGTGGTGTTTCTGATCAGCAGAGTATGGGTTCAGAGTTCTGGTCTTGACACTTGTGTCCTTGAGTGAGAGACAAGCTATTATTGGTTTTTTTCTTCAGATGGGATGCAAAGCTGTAGGTCCCGTGTGTTTTGCAATAAGCGTCTAACTACACGAAAAAAATTTGTTTTCGGGGGACCCCAAGACCAAGCCACACACAAAATTTGGAGGTAATATGCCATTTCCTTCATGAGTTATAGTTGTAATGACCTCAACATTTTACCTAGAAGCCCAAAAACAAAGGCTTGCATATGTTTTGTTGAGTTTTCTTTGCCTAAAGGTCCAGGCATATTAGGCTTCTTGGGGAACCGAAGACCCCCTTGTAGCAAGCCCATATGGGGCCCACATGAGAAATATCTGGGCCATATGGACCTGGGCCAACCCATATGGTACCCATATGGGTGTGGGTTATGGGGAATATTCCCATATGGGGCCCATAATATTGGGAAAAACATGGGCAATCCCATATGGGCAGAATATGCAGTGGCCCATATGGGAATTATATGGGGAGAACATGGGCATTCCCATATGGGCAGAATATGCAAGGGCCCATATGGGTATCATATGGGGAAAACAAGGCCAGGGATTGCCCCATATGGGCACAATATGAATTGGCCCATATGGGTATCAGATGGGGGAAAACATGGACAATCCCATATGGGCAGAATATGAAGGGGCCCATATGGTTATCATGTGGGGAAAACATGGGCTAGCCCATATGGGCAAAATATGCATTGTCCAATAAGATTCAAAAGACCAAATATGGAAAAATATGGACAATCCCATACGGGCAGGAAGGCTCATATGGGTGTCGTATTAAAAAGACCCGGGCAAAGATAATTCAAAGAAAGACCTCGGCCATTACCGAGTTAATATTATAGTTTAGAATAGAATTGTCTAGTTTAGCAAGCCCAAGGGTTTATGACCCTTCCAATGGTTTTGTCATTTCCTCCGGACAAACCTGGATGAAACATTTATGGAAAGGCCCACATAAGAATAGGAATTACCTATATAAGCAATCCCTTGTGAGCAGTGATATGAAAAGGTTCATTTGGTTATCCTATAAGCACGACCTAAGCAAACTTTGGGGTTAGAATATGCAAAGACCCATATGGGTACGATATGGGTAAGACCTGGGCAAACCCATATTGGCAATATGCAAATTTATGGGACAGGGCATTGAAGTAGTGTGTTTTTGATAATTGTTTAAAACAAATTTAGCTCTGTAAAGTTGTTTTGTACTTTTTTGTAAGGTATTCGTCTATAATAAAAATACATACATAAAGTTTACAATTAGACGCTTTCATTTAAAACAATTCAAATATATAGGTAATTCCTATTCTTATGTGGGCCTTTCCATAAATGTTTCATCCAGGTTTGTCCGGAGGAAATGACAAAACCATTGGAAGGGTCATAAACCCTTGGGCTTGCTAAACTAGACAATTCTATTTAGGTGTTCGGGCACACAGCCCGTAACACCTCTTGTTTTTGTTCCGGTTTTTTTTCTTACTTTTTAATACTTCTTATTCTTCTTCTTATCCCCCGCGATTGTCCGCTAACAAAAGCACACTTCCCAAGCTCGTATAAACTTGAAATTTCTACCATAGTTAGATATCCATTAGGAGACGAAACCGTTTCATTTACGTCATGATGACGTCATCAGGTGTCAAATTACAAGGTTTTTAGAAAAAAATAAATTAATCTTTGAAAATCTGTAACAAATCACACTTAAGAGACCGGCGGTTGTTTTATGCGGGATCATACTTAGGTCATATAGGTCTTTATTTTTTGTCGTGTGCGTGACCTCACATGACCTCTACTTCCGGTCGTAACATGAAGAAACAGGAAGTGCCTTGTAATTTAAAAGTGGCACACTTTTTGAAGTTTTTTTTAACGGTGTTATAGTCGAGCAAGAGTCTGGTTTAACAAAAAAAGACAAATGACGTCATAAAAGTCAAGAGCGCCCTCTAGCGGCAGGTTGAAAACAATTAAAAATGCACTTTTCCTAGATGTCTGTGGCGAAGTTTAAGATAATCGTTTCGAAATTGGTATACATAATGACCTTCATGCAGACAACATATGTGTGAAGTTTTAGATTGATGACGTCATCGTGTGTCACATGGTATTGCCTTAAAGGTTTACTTTTTGAAGCCGTGTATTTACAAAACCACAAGATCGACTGAGTTGAAACTTGGCATGTTGAAAGACAGTGATATTGACTATGTAAATCTAAAGAGAAAACATGATGACGTCATTCCTTTTTTTTATACAAATATTTGAAATATTGACCAATTATTACGGGTATTTATTGACCCGCTGTCAAACCACGGGCTACACACACACTACGCGAACTAAACCAGTTTACTGTCTTGTTATCACGTAGTGTGTGTGTATACGTTGAGCAAATCATCCGCAAGGTTCAAAGTCCATCAAACATGCTTGTGGTCTAGTCTCTGTTCAAGGTTCGCGCAACCTGCTTTTGACAATACGCTTTGTTAGTCTCTAAAACAGCAGTCCATGCAAACCTCGTTAACTAGCAAATGCTGTGCTTTCGATCGTGTGCTTTTTAAAACTTGTGCTAAAGCTGGTGGTGCTATATCAAATTATGGTCATGCTTTTACCACGCTCTGTGGCATTATTGGCTTGCTCTGTGACAGATCGGCTCGTTTTAGTCTACGCAAACACCAATGTGAGCATTTTTGTTGGCCAACAAAGACACACTTTGAGTCGTGCGTAGCGCGTACACGCGTGCACTTTTCCATTGTTTTTCATCAATGATGGTGGTCAATGATGTGGTCAATTTGCTTTGATTTGCTGTAAAACGTTAATCGGTGACAGGGTACGCTGAATATAAGGCATTTCATCACTAAGGTGACAAAAGGAATTGTCGTGTCCTTATTAATACTAGCAGAAAACATGCGTATAACGTAACAACGATCTACAACCACGTTGCAAATTTACAATAAATTTGCAATGTTGTGTTTTGCACTCGTGGGGCCCAATTTAATTATATTATGTACTGGAGCATTATTTTTGTGCTCCTATAGTAAATTGCAAGATTGAGCTCAAGCCGCGATATATTACATTTAACGCTTGTTTTCCTGATAAAAGACGTCATCAATTGTAACATGACTTCGACTTAAAGTTGCAGTTTTACCAGATTTGTATACACAGTATTACAATTGCCTGGTCAAGCTTAAAACCAAATTGATGTATTCAAGCTGACAATGAGTAACATCCCATATTTGAACGTCATGACGAACACCTTGTTTTTGTTGTGTAACAAAAATTTAAGTCTAGTCTAAACTATAATATTAACTCGGTAATGGCCGAGGTCTTTCTTTGAATTATCTTTGCCCGGGTCTTTTTAATACGACACCCATATGAGCCTTCCTGCCCGTATGGGATTGTCCATATTTTTCCATATTTAATTAAAAATGTCAAATCTTCAGTTTGTGGACTATATATATAATACATGCCAAGTAGGGAAAGGTATATACGCCATATTATAAATGAGTAATATAGTTTGTATTTAGTGGTATTGTAGATTAGTATACATGTAATCGTTCATATAATTAGAGTTATCATTAACATTAAATAATTACTTGAATATATTATAAGGCTATCTGGGCTGGCCCATATGGGCCCCACATGGGCCCCATATGGGCTGGTCCATATGGGCCCCACATGGGCCCCATGTACGCCACCCAACATGTGACCCTCATTTTGGCCCAGAATGCTCATACGAATCCCAGGTAATGCCCATATGGGATAACCCATATGGGATAACCCAGATGGGCCCCAGATGTATCCCAGACGGGTTATCTGGGCCAACCCATATGGGACCCATATGGGTCCCATATGTGGGCCCCATATGGGAACCATATGGGTTATCTGGGCCATCCCATATGGGCCCCATATGAATCCCGGGTGCAGGATCCATGGGTTATCTCCACATGGGGCCCATATTCTGGCCCATATGGGTTTGCTACCTGGGCCAGTACACATACTGAGGATTATTATGATTGCTACAATCAAAGTAATCCAACAGTGATTTGAGGGGAATGTCAAATGCCTAAAACAGTCCCGAGGATTGGTGTTGGTATGAATTGTATTAGCAGTGAGTCCTCAAAATCAAACTAATCTACCAAGTCGCACACAATAATTTAATAACCAAAAGCTGAAAGGCTTTTTTATTTTTATATATTAACCTTTCACTGGAGAGTGCAGCTCTTGGCGTTTACTTGTTGACGGGTAGATCTCTTTGGAAATTTTAAGCACCCCTGCAACACACAAACAAAATGTACACTTTGCAACATGAGTGATTTACACATAACACATAATTTAAAAAAATCAAAGTTGTTTTTGCTGGGAATTTTGTAATTCACTGAAAAAATAAATACAAAAACCAACATTGATAATAGCAACAACAGAAAAAACAATTAAAGGAACTTTTGTATATCAGGATTATTTTGATTGTTACAATCAAAATGAGAAAAGTGATTTGACAGGTACGTCAAATGGCTGAGACAGTTCTCTTGAAGATTGGTGGTGGTATGAACTTGATTATGCAACATTTAAATAACAAAAAGCTAACATTTGTTCTTTCATTATTGAGGAACTTACCTTTTACTGGAGAGTGCCTTTCCTTTCTTGGACATCTTCTTGTTGACGGGTAGATGTCTTTGGAGATAGCAAGCCTACTGCAACACAAAAAAAGGAATATTTTACAACATTAGTGATTAATTAAATACAATATCCATGATAACCAGACATACAATCAGGATTATTTTGATTGTTGCAATGTATGGCTGTGACAGGGAGGCTGGTCCTCTACTGAAAGGTGAAATGGCACTTGGAGACCATAACAAATATTAATTCACAGTATGACGACATTATCTCAGAAGAATTTAATTTAATCCTCAGCTCAAAGAAACAGTATGGGTGGTTTACTTTGTTCTCGAGATACAGTATGTGATAATAGGTCATCATTTTTATAAGTTAGTAAAAAATAATGTGATGACGTCATCATAATGTCACTTTTACTTTAAGCAGTCAATGTCATTGTCTAACAATCCACTAAGTTTCAACTCAGTCAGAATTGTGGTTTGGTAGTAAACAGCTTCAAAAGGAGCACCTTTAAGGCAATTGGGCAATACCACGTGACACATGCTGACGTCATAAATCTACGACTCTACACATATTTTGTCTGCATGAACATGATGAAGGTCAGTATATATTCCAATTCTAAAAGGAATATCATAAACTTCGGCACAGACATCTAGTAAAAGTGTATTTTGAACTGTTTTAAACCTGCCGCTAGAGGGCGCTTTTAGTTTTTATGATGTCACCGGTCATATTTTTGTGACTGTTCAGCTCATTGAGTAACCACTGTTATACATCAAACCTTTACATCTCAAACATATCAAATATCATTAATTCTTTCCCAACTTTGTTAAAATGAAAGTGTTTCAAGTTCATGCATGTAGGCAAACAATCATGCACTAAAAGCTTAGGTTTAAGCCTGATTCAACTTCCAGCTTTAAGTCAACTTAAGCTCTTCAGACATGACGTGTTACACTTTTAATTTCAATTTCAAAAGTTTTCATTAAAAATGTTTAGGTTTTTAGATTTTGTTTCCAAAGAATGACTCACCCATTAATTTTTTTTTTTTATCATTTAAAATAGTGAAGTATTTACATGTAAACAAAAGTCTGTCCTGAGCCAATATGGTTCATGAGGCCTATGTCTATCTAGGGTCATTTCGTGCCAACATCACCTGATGGGTTGGCAGGCTCCGTCTCAGATTTTGATATTTTTTAAACATTCTCCTATGGGTGCCTAGTCTTGGTGCAAGACGTCCCTGTTCTGTATTTCCACGATCCGCCCCATTACAAATTGCCGCCAATAGAGGGCGCTATCATTCCACGAACCCGCTATCACCCACGAACCGCTATCACAGGAACGTCTTGGGAATCTCGTCAAACTGCCTGGAAAATTCCAGGGACATTCCGCTGTGACGTAGAAATTTGCATAATTCTTTGCAAGAAAAAAATCACGTGATGAGTCTAGTACCTGAACTGCCGCGTTTGTGAACCACTGATCTCTATTATTGTACTGTGGCTGCACATGGAATCGTGTGTGGGGAATATGAATGGAACTTGTCGCCGTACCCGTCGACCGACACCCGCGTGTGTGTACGTAGTAACCCATAGAACTATTTAAACTTACTAGTATTTTGCTGTCGTTTGTGCGTAATGGCGGAGCGTGCCGTAAAAGTTGACAGTTAATGTAATAGAAGTTATAGTATAGTAATAACATTATTTGAATGTATTCAAATAATGTTATTACTATAAGGCCTGGGGTCGATTTCACAAAGGACTTACTAAGATTTATCTGAAGTTATTTGCCATAGTGATTTGTATTGTGACATCACACATTGCTTATCAATTAAGATTAATAATACACAGTTAAGATCAATCTGAACTCTTTGTAAAATCAGCCCCTGGTGATTTAATGTTACTGTTGTGTACGCATTATTACATTTTGGAGGATGAACCTCACATTTGTGCTTTTAAGGCAAGGAAGTATGTACAGTGTAGTTGTCTCACATTATCCAACACAACCAAGACTATCATGCTGAATCTACATCTTTTCCTTTGAAAACAAAAATAAAGAAAATTTATGGTGTCAAATATGATTAAAACTGGCACCACTTCCTCCATGCATGTACATGTATCAGGTATTATTAAACTATACAACCAGTACTTGGTCATAAAGTTAACAGTTTATGGTAGAAAACTGTTCTGTTACTGTTACATTATATTTGTTATTTTAGCTGAACAATTTTAAATGGTCCTTTTTATTGTAAGTATAATGCCCACATTTATACATTTGTAAGCATAAATATTTCATCAGTGAACATTTCAACTAAATATGATAATTAATGTAAAGCATTGTAATAAACATTCACACTGATAGGACAGGGTTTTTTTTCTTCAAATATCCACCAGTATATATATATTTTTTAAAGTTTCTCCTCTAATTAGACCCAACTCCCTAGGTGTTTTTGCTAGAAACCATACAAATCCGCCAAAATCAATCAATTGCAACTGTAGGCCTACTGAATCCATCATAATCAACCAATGCACTTAATGCTAATGTACTGGAATCAACTTGAATAAATCAGGATAATGCCGAGTACTTTGATGGATAGTCACCTGGTAGTCACGTGGACCCACGATGGAAAAATTGAAAAGGCGAAGGAAAAAATTGAAAAGGCGTGGGACAAAATTGAAAAGGCGACAGACAAAATTGAAAAGGCGACGGACAAAATTGAAAAGGCGAGGGACAAAATTGAAAAGGCGACTGACAAAATTGAAAAGGCGACGGACAAAATTAAAAAGGCGACGGACAAAATTGAAAAGGCGAGGGACAAAATTGAAAAGGCGACTGACAAAATTGAAAAGGCGAGGGACAAAATTGAAAAGGCGACTGACAAAATTGAAAAGGCGAGGGACAAAATTGAAAAGGCGACGGACAAAATTGAAAAGGCGACTGACAAAATTGAAAAGGCGAGGGACAAAATTGAAAAGGCGACTGACAAAATTGAAAAGGCGACGGACAAAATTGAAAAGGCGACGGACAAAATTGAAAAGGCGACTGACAAAATTGAAAAGGCGAGGGACAAAATTGAAAAGGCGACTGACAAAATTGAAAAGGCGAGGGACAAAATTGAAAAGGCGACTGACAAAATTGAAAAGGCGACAGACAAAATTGAAAAGGCGAGGGACAAAATTGAAAAGGCGACTGACAAAATTGAAAAGGCGAGGGACAAAATTGAAAAGGCGACTGACAAAATTGAAAAGGCGAGGGACAAAATTGAAAAGGCGACGGACAAAATTGAAAATGCGAGGGACAAAATTGAAAAGGCGACAGACAAAATTGAAAAGGCGAGGGACAAAATTGAAAAGGCGAGGGACAAAATTGAAAAGGCGAGGGACAAAATTGAAAAGGCGACTGACAAAATTGAAAAGGCGACGGACAAAATTGAAAAGGCGACGGACAAAATTGAAAAGGCGACTGACAAAATTGAAAAGGCGAGGGACAAAATTGAAAAGGCGACTGACAAAATTGAAAAGGCGAGGGACAAAATTGAAAAGGCGACTGACAAAATTGAAAAGGCGACAGACAAAATTGAAAAGGCGACGGACAAAATTGAAAAGGCGACTGACAAAATTGAAAAGGCGAGGGACAAAATTGAAAAGGCGACTGACAAAATTGAAAAGGCGAGGGACAAAATTGAAAAGGCGAGGGACAAAATTGAAAAGGCGACGGACAAAATTGAAAAGGCGACGGACAAAATTGAAAAGGCGACGGACAAAATTGAAAAGGCGACAGACAAAATTGAAAAGGCGAGGGACAAAATTGAAAAGGCGAGGGACAAAATTGAAAAGGCGACTGACAAAATTGAAAAGGCGAGGGACAAAATTGAAAAGGCGTCGGAAAGGAGTGGCACATGGAACACCATACGAACCCCTAATTAATGCATTTCTACTTGACAGCTTCATCAACCCATCATACTCCAACATTGAGTGTGTACTTAAGGGAAATGTGAATTTTGATTTATATTTGAGGCAGACAGTACCAATATTGTGAAACGGACTCGTTCGATCACCGGTCCTCGCCGACAATCTCACTTAGTAAATCTTTGATGAAGCCCTTTTCTTGGCTTTCGTTAGTAAAGGTGGTGTAACTCTTACAAGTTACTAGCTGCCGGTTACAAACTATACACCATCCGCCCTTTTTCGTACGGTGTGATGAGTATCGCGAGGCCATTATTCGCCAGCAAAGCTAGCTGTCATAATTGCAAAAAATCACGAAAGAGGCCGACCGTCCTTGCTACACAGAACAGCACACAGTGTGTCAGTATAGTAGACAATACAATTTCGTCTGCTACAGCAGCGTGACCAGTCTGGTTGGTCGTTATGCGGCTTAACATTTTTGTTCGTGCGCTTGCGTATTGCCGTTGTGACCTCAATGTGAATATGCAGATATAGGTCACAGCGATTGTATCACGTGATACTCGACGAGATTCCCAAGACGTTCCTGTGATAGCGGTTCGTGGGTGATAGCGGGTTCGTGGAATGATAGCGCCCTCTATTGGCGGCAATTTGTAATGGGGCGGATCGTGGAAATACAGAACAGGGACGTTTTGCACCAAGACTAATGGGTGCCATGAACACACACCAAATTAATTTTAGAAACCTACTGTACTCCTTAAAATTTCTGAGATATGACTCCCTTAAAATTTAGCCCCTTCAAATTTACTTTTTGTGTTTTGGGCATTTTTAGAGACCTATACAGTGTAAAAGTATCTTTACAAATTGAGATAAGATATGTAACTGCAAATTAATATACAGGGTACCAGGGGCCCATTTCACTAAAGTTCCCATTTGCGATCATCGCTATCGCACTTGCGATGAGATCGCAAACCGCAAATCCATCGCACTTGCGACGCCGATGATTTTGCGTTTCACTAAAGTCATCGCAGTTGCGATGATATTAAAAGGAAAATAAATGTTTTGTACGAGGCTAAATGTAGTGACCTTTGACATAGCCCGCCAAAAAATCGTCGGTCCTCTCATGGTGGACGTCTTAATGTCAAAATGTTGTTGCCGCGGTTCGATTAAAAACGAAATGCATAAATTGCAGTTTAAATGTAAACAATTTTCATGCTGGTGCATCAAAAACAACAACAGGTGGACTATATTAATGTTTAAGCATTCATTTAAAAAGGTTCGCATGAAATCATATTCAACTTGTTTCATTTGTAGGCCTATTATTAGTATTAATATAATTAATTTTATAACATTTTGTAAATAATAATAATGTAACGTAGAGATTTATGAACATTTGACAAAACTGGTTAAATCATGTATAGATAACGTCAAAAGTGTTGTCACCGAAAATTGGTACATGATATTAAATTGGAAAGGCTGAATTCTTGATGCAATATCAATGGCCTACATTAATGTTAGGCCAAAATGCTGGCTAAAATAATTGAACCCAATAGATGGAGATCTCCTTTTTACCGATTTTAAGCTCTCTCGTTAAGAGATTAAGGGTTTCCCGAGTCTCCCAGTAAAAGACTGGGAATGAAAATAACGTAATTTTACTCTTTAATTCACGGACAAACTACCGTCAAGACGTACACCAATAATAACATCTAGGCACAAAACGGCGCAATTTATCATAACTTTGTGATGAACTTATACTTTGCGGACACTAACGAGTCATCGCAAGTTGCTCATCGCTAATAATTGTTTTGCGATGAGTAAGTTCGTCGCAAAGATTTAGTGAAATCGTTATTCAAAATCCATCGCTAAGTTGCGATGGTTTTTGGATTTAGCGATCGGTTTCGGCGTTTGCGATGATCAAAACGCGTTAGTGAAATCGGCCCCTGGTACCCCATGAACTAGAACCTACTGTCAAAAGTAGCATAGGACATTTTTATTATTAAGGCATACATGTAGGTCTTTAAAAACTGACATTTTAGCCCGCCAAATGATTTTTCGCCACCTTTGAGACCTCCTTATAGTGCCTAAGTGTAAGTGAAATGTCCGATTGCCTTTGTTTTACATTTGGTTATAAACTAGGTGTATATGTGTGACCTGATATAAGGATAGACCAATCACACATTTGAGTGGTTAGTTGACAACATGGAACATAGCTGACAGATTTACAACTTTTTCCCAATAATAATTTGTATCCAATCTACTTGTGTCAGAATTTTTTTTAAATGGACTCTCTACTCCTTCATTTAAAAAAGAAATAAATGAATATGACTTATTTAAGGCTATTGTTGTGTATGCAGTTTAGTGAAATCTCATTTACAAAAGAGCTGACAGAGCCTGGACTTCCTGCAGGCATAGTTTGTACACTACAGAAGTGTTTTGTTTTGATTTTTTTTTTTGCAAAATCCGAGACGGAGCCTGCAGAATTGTTCAGAATTTTAGGTTATTTGGCACGGAGTGACCTTATACTCAGCTTTATTGGCATTTAATTACTGAGAATATTTCTATTCACCATGTTCACCTGGCCGGCATGCCACTCCAACAAAGGTACCCAAGTGTACCCCTGGGTGGTACCTGAGATCAGTTATGAACACAAGTGTTGTGAATGAAAAGACCAGGATTTGAACCCACATTCTGTAAATTACAGAACTTTAGTCCACCGCCCTGTTGATAATAACTATCCCATCCAGGTCTTTTAAAAGAACCACAGTTACCTTTTCTTGCATCCAGTTGTTTCACTATCTTGAGATGAGTGTTTCAGTCCCTCTTGCAGTAGAGATGACACTAGGGGCCTTTCTCAAACCTCGGCTTGGGCTCCATCTTCGGCTTGGGCTCCGTTATAAATTTTTGCTACAGCGTGTATTTGTACGCGGTGGTTCGAACATCAGATGGAGCCTGGAGCCAGAGCCCAAGCTGAGGTTTGAGAAATGCCCTAGGTTGGAAATGTAGTTTCAATTGCAATTGTCTGTTGATTACACAAAAGAAATTCATTATTGTATCAGTTAATTTGTAAAGCCAACATTTGATTGCTCGCACAAAATGGTCAAATTCTAATGATATTCAGGAACAATAGACCGGTGAAATTTGTATTAAACCTAAAATCTGTTTGGAATGTAGTGATGCTTCTAAAACATTATGTTTGAATCCATTCTTCTTAACTTGTCTTGCAACAAGGCACAAGAATCAAAGAATCTGTATGCATCAAACCCAACTCCAACCCACACAATGTCAGTAATAAGCTGTTGTCTCTTAAATATGTATGAGAGCACATATCTCTTTTGATTTCACTTTATACAACATTGACAAAATGGAAATGATAGAAGTGTGAATAGTTGTTGCTTTAACATGTGCATATAATTATACTAATCATTCATTCATACACTGTGATGACTTGATGAGTTATTCCTGTCTGACTCTATCAAGCAAAGTATTAAAGAGATAGACTGCTTAGAACAGTGTCTTCAGCCTCAATGGGAGATTTCCAGGTCATGTTGGGACAACCTTATGAAACCAAACAGATGTAAATTGCAGTGTTTCTTAACATCTACATGTGTAAATAATTTGAATGAACACACTTTTTGACACTGTACTGCTGGTTTTTACATCATTTGAATAAATATAGACCTTATTAGTACACTTAACACTTATTAGTAGCATTATCTACCAGATTCTAATCAGATATTAAAGGATGTAGCGATGGGCAGCCAGCCCACTTAGCCTGATAGCAGTTGACCACTACTTAATGGAAAGACCTGGGTCCAATTTTATGGCTCTGCTTGCAGTGAAATTCTGCACTTGCAGTGCCCTGTAAAGCATACAACTCTATGGGCCATAAGCACAGAATTCTTGGATACCCAAATTACTAGATCACAAACTTGTAAATCTACAGAAAAGCCGCACAAACAAATCAGTATTAGCACTTTCAACCCCACCACCCTCTATTTCATTTATTAAGTCTGGTTGTGAGGCGAAGGACTTTCAGAAAAGCTAACTTAATTACTATACTACTAGCCAAGAAGAGAGAAGACAATGAAAGACATGGAGAGAAGACAATGAAGGAAGTTTGAGTTTTTATTTCTGGGAGGAACCCTAGAGAATTATTCCAGGGAAAACCCACGCAATCAGGCAGGGACTGAAAACTCAATCCACATGGTGAGATTCGAACCGGGGTCCCAGAGTTGGAAGGCGAGGCAACATACCACTACACCAACCTGACTGCCTACACAAAAACGTGGGTATTATAGTTCTGACTCTCCTTGGCTTATTTCTAAGTAGCCACTGAAACAGAAGAAAAAGATAGAGTTGGAAGAAAACACCATCTGTGAAGCTCTTCTCACTCTCTCTCTCTCTCTCTCCATGTGGATGGACCATGGATAAGTCAAGGACAAGATATGCATCAGAGGCGAAGACTTCTGAAGCTAATAAAAACAAGGGCAAGGGTCTAGTGCCATACCATATGTTGAAAATTTATCTGAGAGGATGTCCAGGCACGGCTTTACAACTGCCATGAGACCACTCATCTACACTTCACAAAATGCTAGATCACCCTAAAGACAAGTTAGACACCCTCCAAACAGTTGAATCCATGTAAAAGCTGCCTTAAGACCTATACAGGAGAAATAGGCCATTTTCAAAACTCGACTTTTGGAACACTCCACACAACCACAACTCAGTTAGCAAGGTTCCTGATTGAAAATGAAATCTATCAAGTGAATACTTCCTCTATCTTGGTTTTGTATACTAAAATTAACTCAACTTTTATGAATATATCGTAGGACGCCCTGTGCCTTATATCATTTTCTAATAGTCTGGATAATTTTTTTGTAACACTCTCTATCATTTTTGTTATCAATATTAAAATTGATTCAATTATCACTGTTTATTTATATGCTTTATTATAAATGTTAAGAAACATAAAAAGACACAAAACTAAATAAAAATAAGATTTGAAAGCCAAGAATTATTTAAATTTTTTTTTTTTTTTTTTTTTTTTTTTAGTTTTTGAAAAATACCATGTTATTTTAAAAACTAAATAAAAAATATGTTGAATAAAATGAAGAAAACTGCTGGCTATAGAGTCATACACTAAGTCTCACAAAACACTTGTAGTCACTGCAGATGTTTCTTCCACGTATGGCTTCACCCGGACACCATACCTTCTTGTTTGCTTCGAAAACAGGTCAAACTCAAAACAAATGGGACGCTATTGAAGTCATCGAAGATCGGTGTGTGGTGTGAAAGTTTCAATGTCCATCACGTTTTAATATATGTTTGCATATTTCTTATAAACAAAGGAAGGTAATTAGGGCATCAGTTGATTATGGAATATTTTTAATTTTTTCCAATTCAAAGAAAAAGGCATACTACATCGAAAACCGGACAGGGGAGGATATAATAAATTTTATTGAAGCATCATGCCACTGCATTCATGTATTTTGCAGAATTACACTAACACTGGGTTGTTTTGGAGTACTGCAAAGAGCAATAGAGAAATCGTGCATCCGTCACATCTAACTGATTTCCTAGTACCCGTAGAAGAGACAACAGGCAAAAGGCAGCGAGACTACTGCACAAGATTAATTATTCTATGCAGTTATGGATTATTTGCCGTCTGATCTACTAAACTTTCTCTTCAGCGTAGCCCATGTTGGACTCCTCCGTTGCATACAAAGCGACGGAGTCCAGGGTATACAAATTTATAACATTTTTATCTATATTTTTACCTTTTTGAGGAAGCTGAAACATGACCCACATATTCCTTGTGTCCTGAACTTAACGCCTGCTTTATTCAGAAATGTAAATTTATCCTTGGATGACATTATTTCCGAAAATAAGTCCGAGTTGTGCACTGATGGGGATGTGACAACCTCAACTGACATGGAACCAGTCCACAAAAGAGGGCGCTGTCTAACCCGTAACCGGGCGGCAACGTCAACACGGACGACGGAGTCACATCGCCAGTGCACAACTCGGACTTATTTTCAGAAATAATGTCATCCAAGGATAAAATTTACATTTCTGAATAAAGCAGGCGTAAAGTTCAGGACACAAATAAACAGCTCATGAGATAAACTGCAGCCCTTTCATCCATGTCACGTACTCCAAGTTCTTGGATTTAGAGCAACTCAAACCCATGACAGAGACATATTCTAGCAATATATAATTCCTGAACATAGAAATGCACCAAGCAAAGAGACTTGTACAGTCTAACAGCACAAGGAATTCCATCACAAATATGGAGCAACTATATAGCACAAATTTATTCTTTAGCCATTTCATAGACGCCTTCCCTGACCTATGTAAAATATTTTAGCTCATCAACATTGCACTAGTCCCACCCCCCCCCCCCCCCCCCCCTTCACCAGCGTTTTCTCAAACACAGATAAAGCACATTCAGAAGTCTATGTCTGATGCAAAGCTGTATTCAGTATTATATTGCTGGTCATTCATCCCCAAAGATGATTTGGAAGCATTTGTGTCCATTATTTGCACACTTAATAGCATACAACTGTAGAAATTCATTTAACCTTCATTGCCAGTAAGTTTTCCTCACGAGATCATCCGGAGGTGGCGTTTTCAAGTTCTTCGGTAATCATTTTTAAATTCTTGTTAAATAAAATTGGTTATCGCTTATATGTACCTTTAAAAAAAATTTGCAGGACGTGTGGCCAAGGATTCAGCTTGGCCACACAAAAGTGGGGCTATGGGCATGATGAGTCGTGTTAGCCCCATATGAATATGGCCAACCACTCCGTATCCTTGGAACCTATTGTTGTGCCCTTTTGACGCGGTTTCAAAGTTGCACGCCCAGAAAAAAGATTTATTATTTGCTCATAAATATTACTACAAATTGAAACACAATAAACTTACCAAAAAGACCTTGAGTTCTTGCAGAATAAGCTAACGTGTTCATGTTGTTCCAAAAGAGCAGTCTTGAACAGTTTCCCGTCGTCTGAAACTTGAGAATTTTCCCCTCCCACGTGTGTTGAAAAACAGGCGCCATTAAATGACCGCACTGCACCATGCATGGGTATCAGAAGCATACACGTGCGTAGTCTTGGCCCAAGACGTCAGTGATCGACAGTGGATAGTGTACTGAGCTTGGTTAAAACTCGTTATGGCACGCCCTCTTGTGGCTTGAATTAACCAACTTGACTAGCTCTCTAGCCAAAAATCGTTATTTATTACATTACATTTATTTCAATGTTGCCAAAAAAGATACATTGTGTATATCGTTAAGGTAAAGGTACATGATAATGAATAATGGTAAACCAGAGAAGTAACAAAGACATTAACAATTTACACAAAGGTTAAATAAATAATCAGAAACAGGACAACATTTAGGCATAGGGTGAAGCAAAGCTTTTGTTCCCGTACCTACGGACAAACAAACAACAAACAAACACACCAACACTAACAGATTATCACAACACTGAACTTACATAAGACAAAACATCATCCGGAAATATGTCATACCTATTCTTTCATTACAAAAATTAAGGATTAAGGAATTGTGCTTTTAATTTTTTGGCAAAATTTGACAAAGTAAGTGCAGATTTTAACAAATCACTGAGACTATTCCAATAGTTAGTACCACGTTGAACAGGACTATTTCTAAATAATGATGTTCTATTGAAACGGACATAAAGATTTTTCTTACGGGTACTACGAGTATCATACGAATGAATATTTGAGGTTAAGGTGAAGAAAGAGTTAAAACAAGAAGGTAATGCATTATGGTTGTATTTATACATAAATTTTCCTAAATTAAGGTAATACAGGTCATTGAATTTTAGAAGTTTAAATTGTTGAAAAAGTGGAGCTGAATGATCACGATAACCAGCATTGGAAATAATGCGAACAGCCCGCTTTTGTAAAGTAAATAGTCTCTTACATTGAGTTGAGGAACCACC
Source organism: Leptasterias polaris (assembly GCA_037783415.1). Taxonomy (NCBI): domain Eukaryota; kingdom Metazoa; phylum Echinodermata; class Asteroidea; order Forcipulatida; family Asteriidae; genus Leptasterias; species Leptasterias polaris. The sequence goes on along the minus strand of JAZGTN010000004.1, from coordinate 3,901,398 downwards.
CCATATGAGGATGCAATAGTTTAAGTACGGCAGAACAAAAGAGTTATAGAAGAGTTAGGCCTAGCTAAGTCCAGCATTTTTATCAAAATGTTGGGAAATTTTTAAGTTGCAATTTGAAGCTCTAAAACGATTGCAGTAAGCTGTACCGATGCCTTTTTACGTAACTTAACCCATCTAGGATACAAGCTTTATTTTGGTAGATATTGATACTTGAAAAACAGGCCAAAATTGAAAAATCAAGTCCAGCATTTGTTAATCAATTTTTTGCGATTTTTAAAGTTTCAATTTTAGGCTCTAAATTGATGCAGTATGTTCTACTGATGCCACTGTCATTATTAGGCCTAATATGATCACATCTCAATATCCAACAAATGAAAGGATCATAATTATTCGAGTTACTTATAGACTGAATGACTAATAGTACATCAGTTTGGCTCATGAGGTAATTAGTAATTACTGAGTACATGTTCAGTTGAAGAGAACAACATGAAAAATACATCAGTTTGGGTCATATTTGAGACTAAGAACTGAGTATCTGCTCAGTTGAATAGAACATGACCCATAGTTCATCAGTTTGGCTCAAATTGGAGGAACCTGAGTAGATGTTCAGTTGAAGAGAACATGACACATATCAGTTTGAGTCATATTCGAGGCACTTACTGAGTACATTTACATACAAAAATAAACAAACAGACAGACAAACAAGCAAACAAAGGTTGTAAAACCAACAAGGCCGATGTCAGCAAGCTTCGTTTTATTCGTGTGATACCATTCTCTATTTACAACATCCAATCCGTATATACAATACTAATCCCTAACCCTACCCCCCAAAAAACAAAAAACAAAAAACAAGTACTAGGTAAATCGTTGAAATACATTTCACGTTTTAAATGTAAAATAAATTTATTAAAATTTTCAACCAATTACTCCAGTTTTGATATTATAGGGCTATAGTTATCTATCCTTCAAAACAAAATGTTAGATTTGCAAAAATCCACTGGTCCCCTCCAGAAGAATTTAAAAATGCGATTACCCTATTCATGAAGTTGTCAGTTTTTATTTTAAATTAGTATTACAGAACCTTAGTTTACTTAATAGTTGTATTAAGTTAATCGATGAGTGTTGTACTAGCTCTTCCATATGCAAGGTAAACGTTTGCATTTAATGGCTGAAAACTGTAACTGTCCTTTTGTATATTTGTTAACATTTATTTGATTAAAAAAAATGACCTGGGAATGCCAACAAAAATGAGCCTTGCTCATTATGGATTGTGAAATCTACAAGAAATTGTAAGGATCGCTTGTGGTAACCCCATCAGTCTGCGCCTGCATGGTAGCTAGGAATAAAGAAATCTTGGTTACTTTCCTCGTTCAATGAGCAAGCTTGTTTTGAGGGTGTTCCCAGCGCACAGTATTGATGCTTTATATTTTAAAGGTCTAGGGCACCTAGGGTTTTTTCTCCTTGGTAACGGGCACCTCTTTGGGGATATTGTACATTTCTATGTGAACATTCAAGGGGCACCAAGGCAATGACCAGGGGCACCAGAGGCAATTGCCTTTCGTTAAGTATCATCCGTTAAGTATCAGGCCTGCATGCATATTTCCAGCTGATTCATAAAAATTAAAAAAAATTAAAATTGGATCTTAGGCAAAATGTTGAAATGTTGGCACTTTTGTAAAACCCTGGAATTATAGATTTCAAAGAGCCTCTGGGAACCGTATCCTCAGCACTAGGGGTTTAGATCAAAGAAAGGGATTATTTTTGACCTGGAGAAAATTACTGCAATTTTTGTGTTCACCGGGTAGACATACAAAAAGTATAAATTCAGATAAAAGTCTGAAATTTCACATCCCTGCTCATTGCAAACTTTTATGTGGCATATGGAAAAGGTAGTACGGCACTGACACAACCTAAGCGGTGGATGTCGTAAAGACAGTATGTAAAATTCTTTTCGTGTTACAAATTGACACATTTCACGTTCACATTCCATATTTAACAAGAAATAAACCAGGCATTCTGTGCATTTTTCTCGTCTAAAATTACTCTTATGTATTAGAAACAAAGTGTACCTTTGGGTTTTGGAACCATTCGCTTGTTTGAATTCTATATAAATGTAGATATATATACAAAATAAGTAACCTGGGAAAACTTCATTTCAAAAGTTGGTAGCATTTTTGAGATATCGCTGAAAATCTGGAACGGTTACATGTATGTCCACGCAGTAAGAATACCCCCTAATAGGAATACACAACCTTAGAAACGTATCTGACAGTAACGTTTCTCGAGTTCAAATTTTGGGAGATAAAACTGATATCTTTTTCCATAACCACATTACTTCAAAGATTCTCAAAATGCTTTATGATATCGAAAGCTGCTGTACTCTAATCAAGTATTCAAGGAATCTTATCCTAAACGTTGTTACTACTTTATATACATTTTACAAACCATGATTATAGCTGAACAAACACAATTTGTGATAACTACATGTATGTACAATTTCTGAAACTTTTTGTGAAGCAAGGAAAAAGTTCTTTAAATTATCTGCCTTTCACATTGTCTTTTACACAACTCTGCTTATCATACAAATAGGTTGACAATGAGGCTGCAAGGGAAACAACATAGCGTCTTTTAATAATTGATCAGTGCAGTCATGTACATGTACGCAACTTTTCAGCTGTTTTCTTTTCAAAACAAAATGGCGACAGCGTTATGAATGTTCACTTCGTGGCCTTTCTCTATGACTAGGTTCTGACCCCCTTTTGAGCCCGTTGTCTCAATCAAAAGAAAAACACATTTTCAAAATAATAAACGTTGTGACTGTCATTGGCTTCGAATGTTGGCTGAACCAGAGGCAAAGTGGTCAAGCCAAAGCCCAAATGCCATGACCCAACTTCATAAAGCTACTTTTAAAAGCAGTCAATTGTGCCCCTTCAAAAGTTTCCCATAGACTTTAATATTGTCCAATGGCAGTGCCCTTTGCCAAATGAAAATAGTCTTGCCCTGTCAAAGAAGAAATTCCAGTCTGGAAAACATTATGCACCCTGTGGCTGTTTACTGTCCCAATGCACCCTGTGGCTGTTTACTGTCCCAACTCAGCCAATGGTTGCATTCTGGCCTTCTTAGCACCTTTAGTCTTCTTGGTGGTGCTCTTCCCCCTGCTGCTCACACTCCCTCCATATACACTCCCGCTGGAACCAGAGTGGCCTGCACTGGATGATGGGTTTTGGGCGTAGCGTGTTACGCAGGACACTCCATCCACAAATTTGGTCTTGAAGAGTACGTTGGCGTTGTTGAACATGCCGTCCTTAAGGGAAACTGCGATGAACTGTAAGGAAAGAAAACATGATAATATTGGTATTAGATGACTACCACAGATTGAACATTAGTAGTAAACAGAACACCCTTGGGATTGAATATTTGTAGTAAACAGAACACACCGGTTTTTTATTTTGTGTGCGGGGGTATGAGAGATCGCCTAACATCACAAGGCCACTTCAAGGTGAGGGCTACACTGAACTGATTTGGGCTATTGACCCACATCAACTGTCACCAAGGGCAAGTTGCCACCTACTCCTGGTGCTGAGACAGGGTTACCACCACTTCACAGTTCGTAAGGAGCCTGGCTGGTAAAGAATATACTAGCTTCCCAACTTTTTGCGAAGCAATTATGGTTTAGTGCCTTGCTCAAGGGCACAAGTGTCATGACTGGAATTCGAGCCACACTCGCTGACAACACCAGAGCTTGAGTCCAGTGAATTAGACAACTCAGCGAAGACACGCAATGAAATCAATTTTTTTTTTACTTTCGCCTTACTGAAAATGACACTTGTAAAACCAGTTTCATAGATCTTAATGATTAGTGGATCAAGAATATTATTTGGTTTTACCCATACACCAACATGTTTAAAGCACTGTATACTCAGTACTTTTGGAGTCCTGTGAAGAAAGGCAAAGGTCAAGGGTTCGAATCCCAACCGAGTCATATGCAATCGGGCTTCAGTGGGCTGATTTGGGGATGCCACTTACAAACGTTTAACGCAACAGTGGGAAGTGAGTGTGTTTTGTTATATGTTATCCAACCAGGAATCGAAGGGTGGGAGTACAAGATATCTTCGGGAAAAGCTCGAAAAAATACGGAAATCCGGCAACAGTTGAAAAACTGGCATCCCTGTAACCTCACAGACACACTAGTGGCTAGCTTCTAATGCACAGAAGTTTTGCACCTACCTGTGAGTGCCTGAAGTGAGTACATAACATCTAACCAATATTCTGGGTATGGGAGAGATCCAGAGCAGCGTCTACCTCATCTAGGATGTAAAGAGGTGCTGGCTTGAAGAGTCAGCAGGGACAGGATGAGCGATAACGCCACCAGAGATCTGAGGAAAATAAATCATATATCAATTGTGGGTGAACAAAGACAAATTTACTAGAACAGAATTTGAGCCTGCAAATAAATTTGAGTTAAAACAAATTTTTTAAATGTTCCACAGGTAGGTTACTTGGGTCCGACCAATGACTTCAGGCTACTTGAACCCACTTGGGCTAGACTTGAGCCGACCTGGGGAAGCTAATTGTGCTCACCATATAACTAAAATTCCATAAAGCGTTTCAAAATTCTTTTCGTGTTACAACTTGACACATTTCACGTTCACACAACTTTTTTTACAATGCATTTTGGAAAAAAGTTGCTTACCTCTGTCCACCAATTAACTCTGACAGACTGTCCTTCCATATGTCACCAAAGGCCACCTTTACTTCCAACCCTTCTAGAATGGAACGCCCCTCGATCTGTTGGCTGCAATTTGGCTTGAGTGCCAGGCAGGAGGGTGGAGAAAGATGGAACCAAAATCCTGGAAAGAGGGGAGGTTGAAAAGGTCATTGACTTTATAACACCCTTATCAAATAGCACGACCTAATTGTCCTTCTGGTATTTAGTTTTTGCTTCTTGGCGTTCCCATGGATCTTTCTACTTGGCGTTTACTTTTTGTCTGATAAAACACGGACGTGGAATTACATCTGTGAGATGGTAATAATAATAATAATAATAATAAAGACTTGTTATGCGCACATATCCACCCTGCTGAAGGCGCAGTTAACCAAAAACAAACAAAAGAAAACAGATACAACTATTCCTTTAAAACCTTTGACATAAGATAAGTTTTGAGAAGTGATTTGAATTGTTTGGTACAAAGACAAGATCTAAGATTATGTGGTAGAGAGTTCCAGATACGTGGGGCGCAGCTGCAGAAAAAGACCTGTCACCCCAGGAGTGTTGAGACTTGGGTTCCTTGAGGAGAAGCATGGTACTGGATCGAAGATCCCTTGACGGAGTGTAAACTTGAAGTAGTTCAGAGATATAGTGGGGAGCCTTGCCGTTAAGTGCTTTGTGGATAATGAGCATCAGCTTGAAGACGATACGTTGAGAGATAGGGAGCCAGTGAAGTTGTTTCGGAATGGGGGTGATAGAACAGGATTTTGTAGACAGTGTCACGATGCAGGCTGCGGTGTTTTGGAGGCATTGAAGACGGGAAATCTGGTTGTTAGGAAGACTGTCGTTGTCAAGATGAGAAGTAACAAATGCATAAATGACTTTTTCAGTGGCACTCTTGTTCAAATACTTGCGTATCCTACCAATATTCCTGATGTGAAATGACGACACACGTATGATGTTGTTGATGTGTGGTTGAAGTGTCATTGATGAATCAAAAATAACCCCCAAGGCCATTTTGATTTTGAATTGGGCATTGCCATCGGAAAATCTTTAAGTCTACGGGAAACGTTTGAAGGAGCACCAAGGTCAAGATCAGGGCAGCAGAGGCCATGGCCTCCGTGTAATTCCAGGCCTGAAAATATTAACTTTGGGGAGGATTAAGGGGCTACTGCTGTACTAGTAGGTCTGCAGTCCTGATACTTCACTCATGTATAAAGCCGAGCTGCTAACATTTGCATCTTACAATCAGAAAAATTTTGTACAACAATCAAGAAGATATTTACAATTACATTCAACCTAATAGGGAAAAAGCTTCCATAGTCAGTGAGATTTTCTAATTTGTTCATCAGAACATGGGAAAATAGGTTCATTTTTAGGAAAACTTTCTGCTGAATCGGGGAGAGTTGGCAGATCTGGTAATAATAATAATAATAATAATAATAGTGGCTTCTTATATAGCGCTCATATCCGTCACTCAGTGACGCTCAAGGCGCTTCGATCAACAGTCAGTATTTTCCTGCAAGGTATATGTGGAGCTACTTATTGAAGTTTGAGACCTATTCCTTTTACATAGCACCATGTAATGGTTTACAAGGTGCTGTTGCGCAATATGCTGCCAATCAAACCAGGAACACCGGGGCGAACCCCTTCTCTTTTCGATAAGCGCACTGGGTTCTTTTACGTGCATTACACAACGCACGGGACCTACGGCTTTACGTCCCATCCGAAGGACGAAGCAATAATGGTTAGGTGTCTTGCTTAAGGACACAAGTGTCACGACTGGGACTCGAACCCACACTCTGCTGAACAGAAACACCAGAGCTTGAGTTCGGTGCTCTTATCCGCTCGGCCACGACATTCCCTTGGTAAGGGCAAGACAGTTTTCCCCCTCTTATGAGGACAAAGTTAAGTTTCTATAGGAGCATTTGATGGGGCACCAAGGACTAGGCCTTGCTATGGTACCTGTAACCTTACCTTGTTGACTTGTGCCCAGGCCTTCTTGAGTGCCTCATTCTTCTTTTCATCGAGCTCCTGGATGGTCGCCATGATCTTCTTCTTGTCGTTCTCTACGATGCGCTTCTTCTTCATCAAGTCAATGTACTGTATTGGAGAATAAATAATAATAGTAATATTGTACAATTATACCGCACTTAATACTGCGAGTCTATAGCGCTATGGTGCTTTTAATACTATTAGACCACAGTCTTTGTTACAAAAGTTACATCACTTGAATGTTAGCCCTAAGTTGTCCCTGTGGATTAACGATTTCCTAACTCTGCGCCCACAAAGAGTAAGAGTCACTGGTGTGAACTCTGATACAACAATCCTTAGCACTGGAGTTCCCCAGGGTTGTGTGTTATCGCCCCTTTTGTTCTCCTTATTTACAAGTGACTTTAATGTACAAAGTGACTCGTGTTTTTTAATCAAGTATGCTGACGATACAGTACTGACAGGTTTGATTGCTGACAATGATGAATCAGAATATAGAAATAACATTAATCAATTTGCTAATTGGTGTGCCAAAAATCATTTAGTCCTCAATGTTCAAAAAACGAAAGAAATGGTTTTTAATTTTCAAAGAAACAAACAGATCATGCAACCAATTAAAATTAATGATGTGTCTGTTGAAATTGTAAGCGAGTACAAATATCTTGGCACAGTAGTCGATAACCAATTGAACTGGAATTCCAACACCTCTAGGGTTTATAAAAAAGCCAACCAGCGCTTACATTTCGTAAGGAAACTCAAATATTTTAATGTGAACACCAGAATTTTAACATTGTTTTATCAGAGCACTATTCAATCTTTATTAACTTTCTGTTCAATCGCTTGGTTTAATTCCCTGACTGTTCAAAACCGGAAGAAACTTCAACGTATTGTTAAACACGCCAGCAGAATCATAGGTGCTGACATGGAGAGCCTTCAGAAGTTGGTAGATAGCAGCCTTATGAAAAAATTTAATTGTATTATGACTGACAGCACACATCCTCTTCACTCAGTGATTGTAACCAATAGATCAGGTAGGATTCGACAACTAGGCCTTAAAACAAACAGATTCAAAAATTCCTTCATACCAAGTGCCATCTATAGTTTTAATAGATAATTTGTACAACCTTTTTGACTCTTCCTGTTTTTTATGTCTCTCTCCTTTACATTGTGTATATAATAATATTGTCTATTTTTGATGTACTTGGTGTAGTTTTTATGTAATTTTTTAAAATGCTGTACAATGGAAAACAAAGTTCATGTGTTTTCATATGACGAACAATAAATTGAATTGAATTGAATTGAATTGAATTTATGTTTGGAGCTATTGGGAAAAGCCAGAAAAACATTGGCCACTGATTCACTGTAGTGTTGGTTCGAATCCCAGTCGTGACACTTGTGTTCAAGACACTTAAATATAATTGCTTCTCATCATCCAAAAGTATGGGTACCTGCCAGGGCAGAGAATCAAGAGTTATAAAGAAAATAACAGTTGAACAGCTTTTGAGATGTGCCCCCTTTCTTCATAGATCAGAAGTTGATAAAAAACAGATGGTGCAATCTCCATAAACTATAAGATTTTAAGTATTCTTCCATCAGGCTGTATACAAACTGTGCCTGCAGGAAGTCCAGGCTCTGTGGCTCTTTTGTATACGTATTATGTCGCAGGTTACATGGTCTATTGACCCCTTCCCAACGCGCGGCACTTTTACACACACCTATCCTGTCCCCCATTTTGGGTGACAAATCACACGCAAAGAAATTGACCTCCAAAATGGTGGAAATGGTAGGCGTGCATTTTGTGGAAATGCGTTCCTTGTTTGACAATAGGCAGCTTTAGCGGTATAAACTGTTAGACCGAATAACCCCCTTTACCTTCTCCTATGCTTTGCTCAGCATGTTCTTGGCCCTCATGTTGACGTTGCGGCTCAGCTTCTCCTTGGTCTCTTGCAGCTTCTGCAGCCATCTTAGCTACCTCCCTGGGCTCGCTGTTGCTGAAGTCGTACGCTGTGTTAGGCTGACCAAAGTACTGCTTCTCTGTGGCGATCCATTCATACTTGTCCATCAGGCTCGTCACCTACAAAGATAACAGAGAGTATTTAAGTTGATCAATCACTTTGTCGTAAGGTTGGGACGGTAAAAGTTTATTGCCATTTAAAATGGGGGAAAAAAGTGAAATCCATATCAAAATTTCCTTAACATTTAGACCAAAACCCAACAGTAACAAAAAAGAGACCTTCCTTTTCAGCAAGCCTGTAGAGAATCAGTTCCATGCTTTAAAAATATGTTCGCCCAGCAACTATCCAGGCAGACTGATCCCTTTTGTTTGTTGGGAATGTGTTTTAGTTGTATTACAAACTTTGTTCTGTTCACCCGAAACACTAAGGTACTGTGAACACAAAGGCCAAAAAATAAATTAAAAAACAAAACTTGGGACTTTCTTTTCTTGAAAATGTTAGCCGCAGATGCTGTCCAGGGAGAATGATCGACATATATTTTGTTGGTGGAACTGTCTCATCTTAATCCCCCTAGTAAATGTAACATATTATTTTCAATCCTCTCAATTTTGTTATACATTTTGCTTTGTACTCAGTCGCCACACCTGTGGTTTGTGGTTTTGTGACTGTGAAGACTTGCTAGTTCTATCTTAAATCCTGGTTGATCCTGGAAAGTGTGTTGACATTTGTTTCTGTTAAAGGTCAGCTTATATTTCGTATTGGAATCAGTAGAAACAGTTAAACGGTTAACCGGAAGTCACAAGTTCCGTTTAACCACTTAGGAAAATAAACGTAGCTGCCCAACCCTAATGCCCTGGTTTCTTTTTTATCTTAACCTCTCCCTCTCTCCGATTATTTACCTTATTCGCAACATCCTTGCTGTCCCGCTGGAACTTGGCCATCTGGAAGTGGTCTGGTGCATTGCAATCAAGTTCCGAAGGTCTAGTCATCAGGGCGTGAGTTCAAATCCTGGTCATGACACTTGTTTTCTTAAGCAAGAGACACTTTAACCAGCCTGCAAGGGTTGAGACTGACTGAAGTGATGAAAACATTTTCACCATTGCACTCATAAACACCCGATATTTGTACATCAGTGTAGGGTAAAACCAATCAAAAAGTAAACATTTATCCTCAATGCAATTATGACAACTATTCAATACCTTAGTATCTTTAGCCTTCTCCTCAACCTCTTTGACATTTTCTTCAAAGCAAGCGATGGCCTCATCTACAGCAGCTAGCTGATCATCATACGTGGTCAGTTCCTTCTTCAAATCCTCAACCTCAAGCCTTAAGGTTTCCATTTCCTTGAAAAGGGCAACAAGAAACGAGACAATATAAAACTTTTCTGGAGGCTATTTTACAATTGTTGAGTGCTTTTTTGAGGAAGGTTTGGACAATGATGGAGTAGAAGGTTTAGCCAACGATGGAGCAGAAGGTTTGATCAACGATGGAGCGGAAGGTTTGATCAACGATGGAGCGGAAGGTTTGATCAACGATGGAGCGGAAGGTTTAGCCAACGATGAAGCGGAAGGTTTGAACAACGATGGAGTAGAGGGTTTGGACAATGATGGAGTAGAAGCTTTGGCCAAAGATGGAGCGGAAGGTTTGGACAAAGATGGAGCGGAAAGTTTGAACAACGATGGAGTAGAAGGTTTGGCCAACGATGGAGCGGAAGGTTTGAACAACGATGGAGTAGAAGGTTTGAACAACGATGGAGTAGAAGGTTTGAACAACGATGGAGTAGAAGGTTTGAACAACGATGGAGCGAAAGGTTTGAACAACAATGGAGTAGAAGGTTTGGCCAACGATGGAGCGGAAGGTTTGAACAACGATGGAGTAGGTTTGAACAATGATGGAGCGGAAGGTTTGAACAACGATGGAGTAGAAGGTTTGGACAACAATGGAGCGGAAGGTTTGAACAACGATGGAGTGAAAGTTTCAGACAACGATGCAGCTGAAGGTCTAGACAACGATGTGGCGGAAGGTTTGGCCAACGATTGAGCGGAAGGTTTAGACAGTATGGAGCAAAAGGTTTGTGAATTTATGCGGTCAGGTTGGTGTAGTGGTATCTTGCCTCGCCTTCCACCTATGGGACCCCGGTTCGAATCCCACCTGGGGCACTATGTGGATTGGGTTTTCAGTCCCTGCCTGATCGCGTGGGTTTTCCCTGGAATAATTCTCTGGGGTTTTCCTCCCACATCTAAAACTGAAACTTCCTTCATTGTCTTCTCTTCACTCTATACCATCCTGTTATTGGCGACTTGATCGCTGTTGGATTTGGTTAATAAATAAATAAATAAAATAAAATAAAAGTAGGATTTGAAGCTTTGCATGGTGGGAGTATAACTGAGAGAGGTTTGCGGTAACACCATGTTAAAATCTCTTTTGAGTACTGTAGGTTCAGAAAAGAACCGGTGGTTAACGACTCAACGTTTCGATCAGTATACTCTGATCGTCTTCAGGAGAATGCTGGACTCTGTTGCTGGATGCTGCATGTACTGCCTTGTAGATGGCACCCTAGACAGATCAGAGAGGTCATCGAGATCTACAAGCACAACACAGTGCCTCAAGACATAGGCTTCCACATCAGTGACATTTGGCTACCACTATTCCCGACTAAAGGATCTCCTATATCCAAGGTCACATCTCCAACCCCTTAGACTTGGGTCTTCTTTACCCTCAGTCTCCTCTAGGTTCCCTCACCCTCCCTTTGCTTATCTACAACTGATTCAGTTCAGTGAGTACACACTCCCTACCAATTCCAAATGGGTTTCAGTTTAGGTTTAGTCCCAGCTCCAGCCTACATGCTTCATTGAGCTAAGTCCAGCTTATCCAGTTCCTGCCTTCGTGCATCACTGAGCTAAGCCCAACTCCCAGTTATCCCCTACAAGGCAGTACATAAGCAGCATCCAGCAACAGAGTCCAGCATTCTCCTGAAGAAGATCAGAGCGTACTGATTGAAAGTTGAGTCGTTAACCACCGGTTCTTTTCAGAACCAACAGTACTCAAAAGAGATTTTAACATGGTGTTATTGCAAACCTCTCTCAATTGTGTACCTATACCTGTTGTTTTTGTTTCATGGCTTTGTTTGTCTCCTCCGCTTGCTTCTTAGCCTTGGAGTTTCCTGCCTCTGCCTCTTTTAACTCTTTCTCTCTGAAGGACTTGGCGTCTAGGTTCTTGCATTTCTCTGATTGCTCCTTGTGTTTCTCCTTGGCAGCTGGGATAACTGCTTCCTGCTCTCCTGTTAGAAAATCAAGAAATCAATTATTTAAGCACATCAAACTTCTTCACTGGGAGATTTTTACCTGAAGGCGCACATACTGGGTAACTCTTGTTCCACAAAATTTTGAGCCAGAAAATAGAACTAGCTGTTGCAAACTGCTTACCAACCTAAAGGAACTATGGTATTAATCGTACGCTGTGTTAGGCTGACCAAAGTACTGCTTCTCTGTGGCGATCCATTCATACTTGTCCATCAGGCTTGTCACCTACAAAGATAACAGAGAGTATTTAAGTTGATCAATCACTTTGTCGTAAGGTTGGGACGGTAAAAGTTTATTGCCATTTAAAATGGGGGAAAAAAGTGAAATCCATATCAAAATTTCCTTAACATTTAGACCAAAACCCAACAGTGACCAAAACCCAACAGTAACAAAAAAGAGACCTTCCTTTTCAGCAAGCCTGTAGAGAATCAGTTCCATGCTTTAAAAATATGTTCGCCCAGCAACTATCCAGGCAGACTGATCCCTTTTGTTTGTTGGGAATGTGTTTTAGTTGTATTACAAACTTTGTTCTGTTCACCCGAAACACTAAGGTACTGTGAACACAAAGGCCAAAAAATAAATTAAAAAACAAAACTTGGGACTTTCTTTTCTTGAAAATGTTAGCCGCAGATGCTGTCCAGGGAGAATGATTGACATATATTTTGTTGGTGGAACTGTCTCATCTTGTGGCGTGTCGTGGCCGAGCGGTCTAGGTCACCGGACCTAAGCTCTGGTGTTTTCAGCAGCAGAGTGTGGGTTCGATACCCGGTCATGACACTTGTGCCCTTGAGCAAGGCACTTAACCATAATTGCTTCGAAAAAGTTGGGAAGGTAGTGCATTCTGCTCTACCAGACAGGCTCCTAGTGGATGATACCCATGCCTACATCCTTAAGGACTGTGAAGGGGGTAACCCTGTTTCAGCCCCAGGAGTAGGAGGCAACGTGCCCCTGGTGTCAATTGATTTGGGTTGATAGCCCAAATCAGTTATGTGTAGCCCTCACCTTGAGTGGCCGTCCGTGGCCTTGTGAGTTAGGCGATATCTCATAAAAAAAAAAAAAAAAAAAAAAATCTTAATCCCCCCTAGTAAATGTAACATATTATTTTCAATCTGAGGGCGCCCTTCATGGCTGCAGCATGGCTGTTTTAGTTTCTCTGATTTTCTTGTGGACTTTTCTCATTTTTTGCTGTTACCGACTCATCTGTTTTTCTTCAAATGTGAGATGTATTTTGTGTAAGTACTCGTGACTACATACGACTTTGCTGTTTTCCTGAACTTTAAAGTAAAGAGTGATTTTTATCATAAACTGTGGAGCACTTTTAACTGTTTTAATCTCATTTCTGGAAGAGTGGAACCAGACAACTCATAGCCAGTACAGATTGGACGTTTTTTAGTCTGGTGCTGATTTTGGTTTGTTCTCTTCACCAATTTGGAACAATTGCAATTGAAACTACACTTCCAACCTACAGCATAAATGTCATCCCTACATCAAAAGGGACTGAAACACTCAACTCAAGATAGTGAAACAACTGCATGCAAGACAAGGTGACTGTGGTTCTTTTAAAAGACCTGGATTGGATAGTTATTTTCAACTGTGATTTAGAAAAAGCAGAGTCGTCAAAAACAGTCGTTTGTGCAGCTGTGCAAAGTACAAAGGCAAAGTACAAAGTACAAAGGCTGGTATTCGCAGTCCGGTAAGCATATAAATACTGTGCTAAGCTACAATTTGTGCCTCAAAATGCAGCTGAACTATAGAACGCCAATATGGCTGACCATCGCCATACTCTCTGTTTCCGTAGCCACATCACCTGTTATCCACTCTCCAAAAACGATGTCTATAAATCCACCTGTCATCAAGGGATATTTCAAGACTCGTATTCCTTACTACATGAACTCGGTTGCTACCTTCACGATGCCTATCTTGATCTGTGGCGACATAAACCCTAATCCCGGCCCCAATGCTACTGTCAATCAATCCAAGAAGAACATCTCCTGCTTACTTTGTAACTCTCGGAGCATTCGTAACAAATGTCAAGAACTAGAAATTTACCTCAACTCAACCCCTGCCGACATAATTTGTCTCACCGAAACCTGGCTTTCTACTAACGACCTTGATAGCGTTCTTGGCTTTTCCGATGATTACGTCATCATACGTAAAGACCGTCACCCAGGACGTCGTGGTGGTGGTGTTTTGGTAGCAGTAAAGACTTCATTGTCCCCTGTCCGGCTACCCACTCCTGAGCCTGCTGATGACCTTGAACTTGTGTGGATTTCCATAAAGCTCGGCTCAGAATCATTCTTGCTGGGCCTACTCTACAGACCACCATCTTCTTCTGCGGCTTACTGGGCAAAGCTCGGTCAGGCCATGGAAACCCACGACATTGACTCATTTGACGGCTGTCTTCTTTTAGGCGATTTCAATGTTGATCTCTCCCCTTCGATCATGGGCAACCACCATCGTACTCGACTTCTTGATATCGCCAGTGACTTCAACCTGGAACAGCTCGTCCAATCATTTACAAGACCAAGTCAAAACAACCCTAACACAGGGTCCATCATTGATTTAGTCTTTACCAACCGATCAGACTTTATTTCCACCATCTACACAGTTCAAAATCCCGTCCACTCTGATCATCTTGCCGTCATGACTACTTTCCGCTCCACTCGACCTGCCCCTAGCCCAGCAATTCTTCGGACATTTTTACAAACACGGCGCGGTGACTTCGAACATTTAAAACACTTAATTCATCTGGTTCCCTGGTCTGTGTTCATAGATACCAACGACATCAACGAGTCCACAGAGAACTTCAATGATTTGTTTGATGCTGCTATCCGTGATTCTATTCCAAAGGTCTCCAAACGAAGATCTCGTCATACACCTTGGATCACCCCAGAACTTAAGAAACTGATTAACGAAAAACACAAACTGTTCAATTTAGCCCGTAAATTTGGTCGCCCACTTGACTGGGCTAATTACAAAATTGCTCGCAATATAGTCCAAAAAACCTCCCGTAAAACTTACTGGAGTTATGTTAATCACTTGTTCGAATGTAACGACAATCGACGTAGTTTCTGGTCCTTTGTCAGAGGCAGGAAACAATCGCCCCCGCCTCCATCATTTTATCACAATAACTGTAAAATAACCAGCCCTGACATAATTTCATCTGCCTTCAGTGATTACTTCTGTTCTGTTTGTAAACAATCAGGTCCAGTTCCCCACCTACCGCCGCCTTGCTCATTGCATATTCCTGAGTTGTCTCGCATTTCAGTTTCTGCCAGCCACATTGCTGCGTTGCTTAATAAGCTCCCTTCTAATAAATCTCCTGGACCTGATTGTATCTTGCCTAATATTCTCAACAAAATCTCCTCTGAAATTGCTCATCCTCTTGGTTTATTGTTGAACGCATCGCTGAGCATTGGTCAACTGCCGGATGCTTGGCGGTGTGCTAATATTACACCAGTGTACAAGAAAGGGGATAAGGCATTGTTAACTAATTATAGGCCTGTTGCTCTGACTTCAGTGTTATGTAAGGTTCTTGAATGCATTATAACTGCTGCCTTAAATAATCACTTAAACACCTTTGGTCTTCTAAATCCCTATCAGCACGGCTTTGTTAAACACAGGAGTTGCGTTACCCAACTGGTGAACATTATTCATCTTGGTCATCCTCCCTTGATAGACGCCGCCCCCCAAGAGTAGATGCCGTTTTCTTGGACATGTCAAAAGCCTTTGACACAATGCCACACCACATCCTACTTGAAAAACTCGCAACCTCTTTCAATGTTCAGGGCGAGTTGTGGTGTTGGGTTCGGTCATTCCTGACTGACCGCAAGCAACGGGTTCTCTTTAGGGGCGGAGTCTCCTCCTGGGTTAACATTACTTCTGGTGTACCTCAAGGCAGTGTGCTAGGGCCGTTATTCAATCTTTTTGTTAATGACATATCTCATTCAATTATCTCCAGTTGTGTGTTGTTTGCAGATGACATTCTTTTGTACCGCACAATAGAAAACGCTAATGACGAACATGTGCTTCAATCTGACTTAGATAAGCTTAAAAACTGGTCCGATGTCAATGAAATGTCATATTCAACGTTAGTAAAACAAGGTCATGCATATCACTAGATGCAGGCACCTTGACCCAATATTGTCCAACCTAGGTACTCTTCCAATAGAATCTACCAAGTCGTTTCAGTACTTAGGGCTTACATTTGACTCCAAGCTCTCATGGGCTACACATACCTCATCAGTTGTCGCTAGAGCCAACCGCATGTTAGGTTTCATCAGAACAGTTGCTAGGGGGTCCTCCACTAACGCAATTTTCTCACTGTATAAATCTCTTGTTCTCCCAATTTTAGAGTATGGTCTCCCAGCATGGCATCCGTATACGTTATCGCAACAAAATCAGCTTGAAAGGGTCCAAAGAACTGCCACCCGGCTTGCTCTTAAACAAAGGCGCGGAGTAATGTCTTATGAGGACAGATTGCAGCGTCTTCATTGGCATCCTCTAACTAACAGGCGTAATTACTTGCTCAGTTCCTTTGTGTTCAAGGTTTTACATGGCACTGCTCACTGCGAATCCATTCTTGCCGGGGTTTTCATTAATCCTCGTCATCTTGAATCACTCACATTCCGCCATCTTTCCGCTCGTACCGACTCATTGTACCATTCACCCTCCCATCGATTTCCCAGACTATGGGACACTTTTCCATCCTTCATTCGCGAAGCTGCTGTAATCTGTCCTCTTATGACATTTCTCCGCCTCCTTAAGGATCATTGTTTAAATCACACAGTGCATTAGATGTTCAATTTGGTTGCATGCAGGTCGTGAACGAGCCCCTGTTTGGTTTCTCCCTATTGTTGTTTCTGTGTTCATTGTGTTTGTTGGTCATGCGTGGGGCAGCATGCTTCCGAGCAACAGCAATTTAGTTTACTTTTGTTACCCCTGACCCGCATGATTTGTCCTTGTTTTTATCCCTTCTGGTTGTCCTTCCCATTTGGTTTTGTTCCCCTCCTGCATGCTCTGCCCTCAGTCGCCCTCATATATTTTACATATTTTTTATATTTTGTTTTTGTTTTTGCTTTTATTTTCTTATTTATTAATTAAACTTTATTTTTCAAATTTTGTATTTATTTTCATTATTACTTGCTTTTTTTATAACTGTTTTTCCATTTATATTCTTTCTTGTGCTATTGTAACTTTGGTTTGTTGTTTGTTTTGGTCGAATAAATAATAATAATAAATAATAATAATTAATAATAATAATAATAATCCTCTCAATTTTGTTATACATTTTGCTTTGTACTCAGTCGCCACACCTGTGGTTTGTGGTTTTGTGACTGTGAAGACTTGCTAGTTCTATCTTAAATCCTGGTTGATCCTGGAAAGTGTGTTGACATTTGTTTATGTTAAAGGTCAGCTTATATTTCGTATTGGAATCAGTAGAAACAGTTAAACGGTTAACCGGAAGTCACAAGTTCCGTTTAACCACTTAGGAAAATAAACGTAGCTGCCCAACCCTAATGCCCTGGTTTCTTTTTTATCTTAACCTCTCCCTCTCTCCGATTATTTACCTTATTCGCAACATCCTTGCTGTCCCGCTGGAACTTGGCCATCTGATGCTCCAACTCTTTCATCTCGAGCTGGGTCTCCTGGTCCTCTCGGCCAAGTTGGTTCTTCTCGGCCAGCTTGGTTTGGTATTCGCAACATCCTTGCTGTCCCGCTGGAACTTGGCCATCTGATGCTCCAACTCTTTCATCTCGAGCTGGGTCTCCTGGTCCTCTCGGCCAAGTTGGTTCTTCTCGGCCAGCTTGGTTTGGATGTCTTGGTTCCTCTCCTTCAGGAGGTCCTTCTGTCGCTCCAGATCTTTCTTGGTCTCTGAGACCGCTTTCTGTGGGATAACAATCAAGATGCCAATTAGTTTGGTACGCAACCCCTTTGTGACATTTTGTGACTAAGTGGTCTGGTGCATTGCAATCAAGTTCCGAAGGTCTAGTCATCAGGGCGTGAGTTCAAATCCTGGTCATGACACTTGTTTTCTTAAGCAAGAGACACTTTAACCAGCCTGCAAGGGTTGAGACTGACTGAAGTGATGAAAACATTTTCACCATTGCACTCATAAACACCCGATATTTGTACATCAGTGTAGGGTAAAACCAATCAAAAAGTAAACATTTATCCTCAATGCAATTATGACAACTATTCAATACCTTAGTATCTTTAGCCTTCTCCTCAACCTCTGACATTTTCTTCAAAGCAAGCGATGGCCTCATCTACAGCAGCTAGCTGATCATCATACGTGGTCAGTTCCTTCTTCAAATCCTCAACCTCAAGCCTTAAGGTTTCCATTTCCTTGAAAAGGGCAACAAGAAACGAGACAATATAAAACTTTTCTGGAGGCTATTTTACAATTGTTGAGTGCTTTGAGGAAGGTTTGGACAATGATGGAGTAGAAGGTTTAGCCAACGATGGAGCAGAAGGTTTGATCAACGATGGAGCGGAAGGTTTGATCAACGATGGAGCGGAAGGTTTAGCCAACGATGGAGCGGAAGGTTTGAACAACGATGGAGTAGAGGGTTTGGACAATGATGGAGTAGAAGCTTTGGCCAAAGATGGAGCGGAAGGTTTGGACAAAGATGGAGCGGAAAGTTTGAACAACGATGGAGTAGAAGGTTTGGCCAACGATGGAGCGGAAGGTTTGAACAACGATGGAGTAGAAGGTTTGAACAAAGATGGAGTAGAAGGTTTGAACAACGATGGAGTAGAAGGTTTGAACAACGATGGAGTAGAAGGTTTGAACAACGATGGAGCGGAAGGTTTGAACAACGATGGAGTAGAAGGTTTGGCCAACGATGGAGCGGAAGGTTTGAACAACGATGGAGTAGGTTTGAACAATGATGGAGCGGAAGGTTTGAACAACGATGGAGTAGAAGGTTTGGACAACAATGGAGCGGAAGGTTTGGCCAACGATTGAGCGGAAGGTTTGGCCAACGATTGAGCGGAAGGTTTGAACAATGATGGAGCGGAAGGTTTGAACAACGATGGAGTAGAAGGTTTGGACAACAATGGAGCGGAAGGTTTGGCCAACGATGGAGCGGAAGGTTTGAACAACGATGGAGTAGGTTTGAACAATGATGGAGCGGAAGGTTTGAACAACGATGGAGTAGAAGGTTTGGACAACAATGGAGCGGAAGGTTTGGCCAACGATGGAGCGGAAGGTTTGAACAACGATGGAGTAGGTTTGAACAATGATGGAGCGGAAGGTTTGAACAACGATGGAGTAGAAGGTTTGGACAACAATGGAGCGGAAGGTTTGAACAACGATGGAGTGAATGTTTCAGACAACGATGCAGCTGAAGGTCTAGACAACGATGTGGCGGAAGGTTTGGCCAACGATTGAGCGGAAGGTTTAGACAGTATGGAGCAAAAGGTTTGTGTATTTTATTGTGTACCTAAGTAGGATTTGAAGCTTTGCATGGTGGGAGTATAACTGAGAGAGGTTTGCGGTAACACCATGTTAAAATCTCTTTTGAGTACTGTAGGTTCAGAAAAGAACCGGTGGTTAACGACTCAACGTTTCGATCAGTATACTCTGATCGTCTTCAGGAGAATGCTGGACTCTGTTGCTGGATGCTGCATGTACTGCCTTGTAGATGGCACCCTAGACAGATCAGAGAGGTCATCGAGATCTACAAGCACAACACAGTGCCTCAAGACATAGGCTTCCACATCAGTGACATTTGGCTACCACTATTCCCGACTAAAGGATCTCCTATATCCAAGGTCACATCTCCAACCCCTTAGACTTGGATCTTCTTTACCCTCAGTCTCCTCTAGGTTCCCTCACCCTCCCTTTGCTTATCTACAACTGATTCAGTTCAGTGAGTACACACTCCCTACCAATTCCAAATGGGTTTCAGTTTAGGTTTAGTCCCAGCTCCAGCCTACATGCTTCATTGAGCTAAGTCCAGCTTATCCAGTTCCTGCCTTCGTGCATCACTGAGCTAAGCCCAACTCCCAGTTATCCCCTACAAGGCAGTACATAAGCAGCATCCAGCAACAGAGTCCAGCATTCTCCTGAAGAAGATCAGAGCGTACTGATTGAAAGTTGAGTCGTTAACCACCGGTTCTTTTCAGAACCAACAGTACTCAAAAGAGATTTTAACATGGTGTTATTGCAAACCTCTCTCAATTGTGTACCTATACCTGTTGTTTTTGTTTCATGGCTTTGTTTGTCTCCTCCGCTTGCTTCTTAGCCTTGGAGTTTCCTGCCTCTGCCTCTTTTAACTCTTTCTCTCTGAAGGACTTGGCGTCTAGGTTCTTGCATTTCTCTGATTGCTCCTTGTGTTTCTCCTTGGCAGCTGGGATAACTGCTTCCTGCTCTCCTGTTAGAAAATCAAGAAATCAATTATTTAAGCACATCAAACTTCTTCACTGGGAGATTTTTAACTGACAGCGCACATACTGGGTAACTCTTGTTCCACAAAATTTAAAGCCAGAAAATAGAACTAGCTGTTGCAAACTGCTTACCAACCTAAACTATGGTATTAATACAAAATAACTGTGATTTGACTCAGTGGCCATTAACGATCTTTTGCAATTCTGTAATGTTGATTCTTTGAACAATGGAAACTTTTACCTGGAAACTCTTCTGCCACTAAGTGCCCCCAAATGTCTCCCATGAATAAGTATTCTGAATCAGTGAACATTCCTGTTTGGAACATCTTTGTTCCAGGGCCAAATTCCATAGAGATGCTTAAGCAGAAATATTGACAGAAAAAGTTGGCTGCTATTAAGCAGAAATCTGTGGGGACTAGTTGGAGCCTGAACATCTATTAACAGTAAAGAACTTTGACTGGTGCCCGGTTTCTCCTTAGCAAAAGTCATCTGTGCTTAGCACTATGTGTGGTTAGGGGCTCAAAGTAAATTGCAATAAATCTGACTTACCGACAGAAGCCTCTACAGCTTGGATCTCTTCAAGTTGTTTATGATGAGAGCTCTGCTGAAGTCGCTCCTGAAGTTGCCTCATGGACCTTCAAGTCATACTGCTCCTTCATCTCACGAATTCTAATAGAAAATGGAATGTTTAGAAATGTTAACATCTACTGTTAAAGCATAAATTCATTTTACAAGTAAAGCAATGTTTGAGTTGAACAGTTTGATGTATTTGAAGACATTTTGAAGTCCAAGACCTGCTGATAAAGAGTACACTTTTAAAAACTACATCTACCTTCATTATCCAGGACATCTCAAAGTCGATGACATCTTAGCCTTCGCTCACATGGAGAAGGTCAGGCTCACATGGAGAAGGTCAGTATCACTGTCAAGATAATCAAAAGAAAGACAATGGTGAAACAAGTCACTGTTTTGACAATATGCTCTTTGTAAGTATTAAAGATGTATTTCAAGAAAACTGAAGAGGAGATGTCTTCTTTTCTAAACACCCATAACTAACTTTGATGTCTCTGTTATAAGCCCGGTTCATACTTCCTGCGAATGCGAATGCGAATGCGAAGTGAATTTTTACGTCGCAGGGCTGTTTTCGCTGCAAATATTTCGCAGGAGCTGAGCACATCTCAACTCTTCTGAATTATTAGTTGCAAATTTGTGACGTCAAAATTTGTATGAACCAGGTATCACAGAGACATCAAAGTTAGAAAAGCTCTGGCCTAGAAAGCAAATCACAGAATGAAAAAGATATGGTGCACAAGCATGAGACACCTGAAGCTACAGCTCTCCATGGCCACTGTTGAATCAGTACTACTTTATGGATGTAAAGCATGGACATTTTCTGTTCTAGAAAAATAACTTGATGGTTGGTACACCAGAATGCTACGCCAGGTGCTTGGTGTCAGGAGGGAACACACTTAAACTCGATCTCTATCTTGGACTCCCCAAGCTTAGTGCAAAAAGTCTGTGCAAGAAGAGTCAAGTTTGCAGGGCACTGCTATCGCCAACCTAAAATTCCAGCCAGCAAGCTTTTTCTCTGGGAGTCTAAGCAAAATCAAGCCCAAAGAGGTTGAGGTAACCTGTATGCAGACATACATGTACTAAGAAGAGACACTGGGTTTGACAGCAGATGAAATACCTACGTGCATGAGGGATAGGGAGCTCTTGGGAAAAAACTTTGTCGTAATATTATTGACCGAGGACACCACTTAAAGGCACTGAACACGTTTGGTAATTGTCAAAGACCAGTATTCTCACTTGGTGTATCCCAACATATGCATAAAATAACAAGCCTGTGAAAATTTGGGCTCAATTGGTCATTGAAGTTGCAAGAAAGGGATGAAAGAAAAAACACCCTTATTGTACAAACTAGTGTGCTTTCAGATAGGAATAAAAGGCTTCTGGTCAGAAGTCTTTTATTATTTGAGTGAGAAATTACCTCTTTCTCAAAAACTACGTTACTTCAGAGGGAGTCGTTTCTCACAATGTTTTATACTATCAACAGCTCTCCGTTGCTCGTTTTTACCAAGTAAGTTTTTATGCTAATATATATTTTGAGTAATTACCAAACGTGTACAGTACGTGGCTTTAAAATAGAAGATGCAACCCCAGCCACCCGAAAGACTCAAAAAAGCGCATTACGCTCTTGCCATGTACTCATGCAGTGCTCCTCAAGCCCCCCCCTTCCCGACACAGCTTCCACCCATACAAAGTATATGCCCAGTGTTATTATGTGACACCCTTCTCAGATTGGCCAAAATGTCATATCCCACTGGTTGTTGATTGTTTGACCCAATGAGTGCCTATTAACAGTCCTCATAGAAAGGGTAAGCATACTATGTTTTCAGGGCTGTGCGATAGTTTTGCAATACTAAACATAACCTCAACCGCCCGACAGAATCAAAATAGCACGCCATGCTCTCACCATGCATGCAATCAAAAGCACAACTCTAGCTGCGAGCCCCTTACACACACACACCACTTGCGCCCACACACAGTTTGCGCCCCCAATCCTAGCACATGAGCTTGTGAGGCTCACAGCCTTGATGCAATCTTGTAAACCCGGTGTCTTATGTGTTTAATTACTTTTCTTTAGGAATCTATGAAAAATGGGTTGGGGTGTTGAATGGATATTCTGCTATGACTGCTTAAATCATTCTTATTCGCCAATCATAGACCATGGATTAATGGTTCAGTAGGAACGATCACGTATTATTAATTAACAGTCGTACAATCAACTGCCAAAATATTTGACATGGATTTTGACCATTATAATTGCTGTCATTACAAATACATCGTGCTCATTACCATAACCGCAAGACCAGGAGGAATACAAGATCATCCAGGCTGTGAGCCCAACAAGCTCATGTGCTAGGATTCAACTGTGTGTGTGCATATGGGCACACAGGTGGTGTGAGTGTTGGGGCTCGCAGAGTTAGTGCTGCTTGAGTGCAGTGAGAGCATGGTAAGCAAATTCAAGTCTGTCAGGCGGTTGAGCTAAGATTGCACAACTTTCCCACAGCCTTAAAAACAAGGCTATTTCTAAGTATACGCCTCTCTTAATATTCATGCATGACGTCATAATTCTTACTTAAAATGAGGCTATAGGCGCGCGTCCGCCACCACTTGCAGTGGCTGCACCTATGGCCTCGTTTTGGGTTAGAATTGTGACGTACTCGAGCATAAATATTAAGAGAGGCGTATGCTTGCCCCTTCTATGAGGATTGTTAATAGGTACTCATTGGTCAAACAATCAACCAGTAAGAGGTGACAGTTTGGCCAATCTCAGAATGGTAGTAGCTCATGATTATGCATGAAGTGAAGTTAAATTATCTATCAACCACCTCGATCATTACCTCCAGAGTGCAAGAATGAAATGTTAAGGAAATGTTAATACCTGACATAATTTCATGCTAGCGAGGTTTCAGAGAATGTCCAGGAGTATCTGGTCGGACCTCGTCTTCAGTGCAACTCCATTGGAATCCATTCACTCATA